>CM068493.1:14798945-16090731 GCA_034769265.1 Remorina albescens | reverse complement strand
GGGCAATGACAGTAAAGCTTCCTTGAATTCTTAAACTTTGATATTTTTCTGTTCAGTCACTTTTGTCCATGTGACTGCACTTGCAGTTCTTATTTTTTAGATATGTATAATTTTATTTGTGCCATTACAAAAACCAAGGCATAAAAAGCTCAGGAGAGGATGCAAGTGAAGGAAATAAGATGAGCAGAAGTGGGTAGGCAGAGGAGATACTTTGTGACAACCACTAGTTAGATGAAAATCTGCATTAAACTGTAAAAAAAGAAAAATATTCTTGATTCAATAAAAGCTGGGTTGTTGTCAGATTAAAAGCATGTGAACAAAAATGCTGTTATATTACAAACAAATCGTAAAAATAAGCTTATTTAAAAGGGGGTTGTCCTCATCAATCATGTCATCATATTTCATCCATGGATATATTATGCAAGTCATTACAGTTCGGGCATAGAAGGAATTTTTATGACTGAAAGTTTGACTGTCCTATATCATCAGAAAACGGAGAGTATTTTAGAGAGTAATGCTAAGGTAAAAATAAAGGAGTTATAACTAAAAAAAAAAGCATTATTTAATTGCCATTTTAATGCCAAGTTTCTAAGTCAAAACAATATTTCATTTGACAGCGTTTCACCATGAGCTCACTCCAATTGATACATTATCAACAAACATATTCATTGTTGAACTAGTCCACTCTGACGCCTCCTTCCCAACGTCCGCAGTTTGTACCTAATTTTTCTTTTCTTTTCTTTTTTTTTCTTTTTTTTTTTTGCAATTTCAGTTCGTTAGAGTTCCATATAAATCTGATGGGAATTCGCAAACAATGAACTAATTAGCTGATTAGCTGAGGTTGTTGTATATCATAAAAAGTAACAAAGTCACGTTCAGGACGTTTCTTACGTAGAGGAAATATAAAAGTCAGCTGCGAAACACACATAGCTGCATCCTCCTGACATCCGTCAGTTTCAGGCTGCTACTGAGTCTGCGCGGGCTTAGAGGCTGCTGGGTATTGTAGTTTTGTAGGATGTAAGACGACGTGTTTCTTTTTATGAGGTATATATTTTCATTAACCTCAAGGACGAAATTACCAGATACTGCGCACTACATTGTTTATTTTATTTTAATTAATTTAATTTAATTTATTTATTAATTTTTCTCTATTAAGATTTGAAGTTGTTAAAAATAGTTGCTTAGTAACTAATAGTTGGTCTTTTTTTTTTTCTATCGTCATTTTAATGAGATTGTTTATCACCAAATTTCCAGTTAATGTTTTTGGCATTTTATGATTTAAATCTAAACATTAAATTAAAGAATATCATTGAAAGTATTATGTTTTTCCTCAATAGAATTAATGCCAATTTAGCAGCTAAAGTTACTGACATTACATTTACTTGATGTTGTCAATATGTTGTAGTTTTTTTCTTATTTAGCTTACTGCAAATTTTTTTTCATACACTTTTAAGTATCATATGTTTCACTCCTCCAGTCATATCAATGTTAAATTTGTACTGAACAGAATTCACAGCTAATTCTAACATACTAGAAAAATCCTTCCTGCCAGGTTTCTTGTGAATCTCTGGATGAAAGAGAGGCCCGGCCTGTTTGAAAAATTAATGAACAAACTGTTGGGTCAAAGCTTGTCAGCTGTGAATGAAACCCTTAAAGCCCGCCTGACCCAGCATGACAGCCAGCAGTATGTTCACAGTAGCCAAAACAACTCAGAACTACTCAACACACTCATCCAACAATGCGTTTACAGAAACAACCCGGGACTTCCTAGAGAGTTTTATTCCGTTACGGCTGAGCTCAAGGGTTTGTGCAATACCAGATCAGACAAAATTGACTATTTTTGTTTCTAATCCACATTACAATCCTCAACGCAGGATTACTGAGTGGCGAATAAATCAAGAATGAACTAAAATCAGATGGTGTATCTATATCAGAATATCTGGTAGATAGACAAACAGTCTTGGCCATTGTTGGGACCCACTTGGTAACATGTTGTTTCCACCAAGGATATTACTTCCTTGATTGACAAGCAGGGATTGCATAATGCCTGGGGTGGGAATTGGGACTTTCACACTGTTTTTTGCAACATATGGTCCAAGAGCTGCCCACATAGATATAAGCTCATCAGTGCCAGACGCAGCAGGAGCCTGCAACAGATCATCCAAACTCAGCCCACACTGACCCATCTGAGTGGGAATCATCAGGGAAGCTGCAGGGAGAATGATAAACTGTGTTCAAATCACGAAAAAACATTTTTCTCCCCTAAAGCAAAAGCTGCCTGCAAAGAATTCATAGCTCACTGACTGAAGCTGCCTTTTTACGTCCCGATTTATATTCCAGTCACTGTTATGTTAGTCTGTTGTTCTGTCCTCTTAAACAATTTTAAGAATGGCCATGAAAATTTAGAGGATGAGTCCTAATACCTTTATTGATTATCTGACATTTCTTATGGTGCCACCAGCATGTCAAAGTTTCCATAACTCCTAAAATTTAATATCTCTGATTTCATGGTCGATACAGGATGAACAGCATTTACTTTTATTACCCAACAAGCATGCATTTAGAATACCCAACTGGCTCAACATTTAGTTTCTTTGATATGCATCTGTGCTTTGTGCATCAGTGCTAGGCAACCGATCAAGTTTTAGTCAAACCTTCATGTCATCCCCCATCGGTTTGTGAGCTGTCCTTTGAAGCCTCCTGTTTGTAATTTGGTTATTGCCATCTTGGTTTCTTTGATACCAGTAGAAGCCATATTTGGAGGAGAAGGTGGAACTGAGGAGGTGTTGGGGACCTGCTCTGTACTCTATACTGATTGTGTAGTACAGTCTGTCATCACAAAATAGCCACGCGCTAATCAAGCCCCTGTTTTATGATCTATTTCCCTTAAATGGGACCCACATTTAAAAAATAAACATCATGTTATATTGAAGAACACTTTAAAATAGAGACTGAGACCATAAACTCATTAGAAAAACATTCAGTGATGTAGTAAATAAAGTGAGATGTAGGGACATTTTCACATACAATCTGACTTCTTTTAACAACCAGAGGCATCGACTCCTGATGGGTCATGAGATAGAAAGCAGGTTTAAGGCTCTCCAGCATTGGTTTCACTTTTCAAACTCAGTGTCAGATTTTGAGATACATTTTACGGTTTTATGCTAACATGTTAAACTAAAATGGAGAATGCAGAAAATGATTTACCTGCATGTTAGTATAGTAAGTCTGGGTTATTTTAGTAATGGATCCAGGTTTGTAAATGTTAAAGTCATTGTCACTGTGAGCACTTCAGTGTAAACAATGCTACTCTTATGTAGCCTCACAGAGCTGCTGATATGACAGACAGACAGACAGACAGACAGACAGACAGACACACAGATAGATAGATAGATAGATAGATAGATTGATGAAACTACATACTGCAAATATCATAGATGTCTTAAACCCTCCCCGGCTGTGGCAGAATGGGTTCACAGATGCACAAATCTGGTCAGAAAAAAGCTCCTGTGAGCTTGCTGTTATTTGTTAGATTAAATAGAGCTGTCAGGGCTGTCTGGCCATCAGTCAGAGAGCCAGATTGCCTCAGTGCTGATGGCAGAGCTTTGTTCTGTAGTCTGTGGAGCTGTGTAAACCCTAACAAATAAAGGACACTGTCAGCCCCCCCACCCCACCCTCATATACACAAAATTGCCGTTCCACTCTTCTCTGCTCTGTCACAGTTGTGAACACTGCAGCATCACAGCGGAGCTGGTACACGCAGAGCAGGCTGTTGCTTTCTGCTCCAGCACTGGCTGAAAGAAGCTTCATGTAGCGAGCCAAGTGCAGGTGGAAGCCGGGACGGCGAGTTACACTTCATTGAGTTTAACAATGTCATCATTATGTTTGCCGTAAAATGACCTGCTGGTGCTCAGCAGCTCCTGAATACATGCACGATGCTCCTTTCACATCCTTTTATGTAATGATTTTGTAATCCCTCTCAGTTAGTAGAGTAACAGCTGCTAACTTTTGTTTTTTACAGGAGATGATACTCTTATGTTCATTGCCACAGTCCAACATCATAATTACCCCAATAGCTGCCTTAAAAAGTCACAGTGATCTTTGATGGTCTTCAGTATTATTTTGAAATTAGGGAACTTCATTTGTCTCCTCTGCTGTCTAAAGCTCTTTCTAATGCTCATTTAAGGATTAGTACTCAAGTACACACTGTGTTCCATTTCCCATTCGAGAGACAGAAAAAAAGAAAATTGGACAGAAGTCTATCCTGTTAATGTCACTTTTTTATTTATCTTGAACATTATTGCCATGTTGCAGCTGCCCATGACAAGTTCTTAGGGTTCTTCTTATCATGAGCTTGAGGAGGAAACACACAACTAAAACTCTAAAACCCTTAAACTGAGTCTAAACCCTAGAAACAACCCTTGGAAGATATCTCAGGAGGCCGTAGTGGATGAAAATGTCTTAACTTTCCCAGAACATCCTCGCTTGCTGGAAAAAAAAAATTGTTGTACTTTCAAAAACATTTTTGCTGAGATAAAATCAATAGATAAAGGTCAATCAGTGTTTCACCAAACTATGAAACTCGCCTAACCTCTGTCAGTTGAAAATTAGTCTTGTATGGCCAAGTTGGGTAGTTACTGTCTGGTGAGATTTAACATAATGATATCTCCAAGACTTTTGGATATCTGTGCAATGTCATAATAACGTGAAACACCATTCGTAACAGGATCGTAGATGTGTAAAAAAGACTTTGAATAGCAAAGTCACCTAAAGGTGAATGTGGGATATGAATAAGTCCTGAATATGAGTCTTTTTACAACAACATGATCATGGTGTCCACATCAGACACATGGCTCAAACAAGCATGTTTTGGTCAGCACTGTGCAAGTCATGGTCTTGTTTACTATCTGTTTGTGTGTGTGTGTGTGTGTGTGTGTGTGTGCAGACTGTATTAACAAACAGAGCCCTTGAGGGGGTCCCTATTACAGGCATATACACACAGCTCTCTGGAGCGAACATGGCGCCTGATGTGTTGCTTGGAGTCGGGGCTGTGTGTCTGAAAGTGTTTTTGTGTCTAAATTATGGCTACAGCAGTGGATTTAGTGAAATAATAATACTTTTTGGCCTCTTGTCTTCACTGTGCAGTCTTTATTGAACTGCTGTGGTTTGTTTTATGTTTTTTCTTGTGATCCAACAGTATTAATGCAATCTTTGAATAAATCACCACTGTGACACCTTGTGGTGAGACTTGGTAGTGCAGCAGAGACGTGGTTACTGCTCAGGAACGCTCAGTACAAGATCAGCATGAAGTAAGATACAATTTATTTTATCCTCATGTATGACACTTATTCATTCATCTAAGGTAATAAGTCAAAAGCGTGCGTTCTGCCGTATTGTACTTTTATAAAAAATATTCAAACTTGTACTATTTAGGACAAAGTTGTCTTCTGGTTGATTAATTTAGGAGTACTCGTCACTCCCTCCATCAGATAAATCAGAGTAAGAACTGGAGGCACTGCTTAATCTGTGAGACGATCACAGGGTCACAATAAGGCCAGTGTTAAACACACAAACTGCTGCCTAAAGACCATTTGGTACATAGCCTTAAATCAGGAGGGTTTGTCCTGTCTACTGAACAAAGTTCATGTTCTAATGCACATGTATATGTGAAACAGCTGTGGATTAAATGTCTTGTCTGCATCACTCTTTCCAGCGTGCACCCTGTTTTTTGTGGGCCAGTCTTTAATTACACACACCCACAGACTGACATCACCAATTAAATGGCTAGACAGCATGTGGCAGGCATTACGGGTAATCCTGATATCCACCCATGTCTTATTCTGAAGTAAGCGCCTCTCCTGCTGGCAGCAGCAGAGCCCAGCCCGGCAGGACATCCTTAAACTCTTGTCAGCCCTGCAGCTCACACTGCTGCTCCTGACAAATGGACCCTGTAACATGACTGGTCACTGTGGCCAAAACACACCAACAGAGAGACAGCCACACAATCACACACACCACAACCATAAGGTCACAGAAGATCAAACGTCCTGACATGTAAGAAGCAAATGATGTTAGAAAAATTGTATCCCCATAATCTAACAGTTGAGACATTTCAACCAAAACCTCTAGTGTGAACCTCCTGTGTCTGCAGAGATATTAGAATTCTTCTCCTGGGGAGCATGAACATTCATTCATCTTCTACTGCGTTCCGTTTCCAGTCTTGGGGGGTGTTTGAGTCAATTCCAGCTCACATTGGGAAAGGGCGGTGTACACCGTGGAAGGGTCGCAGGGCCAAAACAGAGACACAGATAGAGATCGAACAGCCACTCACACTCAGACCTACGGACAATTTAGAGTCACCAGTTAACCCAAACATGATATCTTTGGACGGTGGGAGGAAACCGGAGTACTCAGAGGAAACCCACGCAATTCCCTGGCCTGGCCCCAGGCCAGGGAATCAACCCTGCAACCTCCTTATTGTGGGGCAACAGCACTAACCACTAAGCTGCCGTGCTGGGCAGTTTGGTCATTAAACTGGTTAATTAGTGTTTGAAGAAATAAGACATCCTTAATATGATTTAAAATATCATTTCATAATATTATGCCATTGTGAACAAAATGGCAGGTGGGAGCATGCAGAGAGTTTAGTATTCAGAGAGCTGACCACGAAGCAGAAGGAGGCCGAGAAGTGAGCGTCAGAAGCACTTATCATGGCAACGCAGGAACCAACCCTGAGCGCAAGATCAATAGAGGCCCCCCCGAGACAATCCAGCACATAACAGCAGGGTGTAAGATTCTAGCAGCAGGGCAAACATGGACCACCATCACCAAGTGACTGCCATAGGGCACACAAACAGTAGCAGTCCAAGGAGCAGTTAAGAGCCTCAGGCTCCCAAGCCTCTCGTAGACGACCTGAGCCTGTAAGAGGACATGCACATAGAAGACCATCCAGGGGAGCCACTTGTAGATTTTTATACATGTTAAAGCTGCTGTGTTTGAACAGCACTCGAGAAAAATTGTGTTGTGATTTGGCCATGATGAACAAAGATTCACTGACAACATGTTAATGCCTACATTGACTATGTGGGCATAGCTAAATTATAACCCCTTCAGACTGAATATATTTTCTTCAAGGATCGTACAGCTGAAGAGACTTTTAGGCTGTGCAGTCTGGCTTGTTGGTGTTTGTAAAGTGAGTCCTCTTGGTGTAGTACAATGTAAACATCACTGATGCTGAGAGAGCTTTAGCTGTCTCCTCTGTCTGGTATAAAGTCGGGAGAGAAGAAAGGAGAAACAATGAGAGCAACTTTGTTGTATTATTCATTATTACTTAGCTAAAAGAACAAAGAACCAGAGCAGTCAACAAAGACAGAGAGAGGAGCAAAGTCAGGAACTGATGAACTGATCAGAGCCAAAGCCTTTTTTTCATATACAGTGTTTTTTGTGTTTGACTTGAATGCTACTTTGGGTGCGGCTTCAAAGCAGCACTGCTCAACCAGTGTCTGTCAAAGAACTGACAACAAGACGTACTGTACCTACACACACACACACACACAACTAAGCCTATTGCAATGACGCAAAGAGTCCCACAAGAGCACACAACAACTTCCAAAAAATAGCACACAACTGCAGCTCTGAGATCAGGCTGATGCAACCTTCGCTGACTTCCTACATTTGACCAAAATTAATCATGCAGTTTGTTAAATTTTAGTCTTTGGAAACAGCCTTGATTTAAATTATTCAGGTTTGGAATCTGAAGGAATTAAAAACTTGACATAGAGCGATCAGATGCTGCAGGCAGACTCAAGAACAGGACTGTTGCATAGCAAAGTTCGTCTTCTCTATTGATCTGAAGTGTCATTTCAGAAGTAGAGTTATGGGATAAACACAACTGTTTGCCTGGACTTTCTTCAGCCATCCATCTAGAGCCGCAGCTCGTAATACAAACATGAATCTGTCTGGCGTCTGCCATGTGATACATCTTCCCAAAGGTGCACTCACACAGCTCAAGCATTAAGATTCATCCCTTGTTTGTTTGTTCTCCTCTTGTTTCTTTATCCTCTCCTTAAATTCAAAATGCTGTCTGATCATGACTCTGGGATTCTGCCTCTATATATTTTTCCAGTGATTGATTTCCTTCTTGCGTGTGGAAGAGAAATTGGTTATGTACACACCAGCCTACACCAGAAAGCAATAATATGGATACGAGTGGGATGAAGAAAAACAAAGAGGCAGCTGCGAAATCAGAAACTGATTTTCACTTCAAAACGATAATCACTGACATAAATGCTGGTGGTGCTTTGCTCAACTTATCAAATTGTTTTTAATATTTTAGTTACACACTGTTTTTTCTTCCACATGAATAATGTGCAAACCCCAGCTAAATAAAACAATATGCATTAATTAAAGATCTTTAATAAAGCAACTACAGGTAAATTAAAAATAGAAAACATGCATCATCATATAATACAGCATACACTAACACTACTAAGTTTTGTTTGTCCATGTTTTACTGCCACCGTACTGCTGATTTGTTGGGTGATGGACCCTTGTATTCAGAATGAATAGATAGAGTGATTTGAATATTACCAGCATCAGTAATAGCAGTGAGTGGTGACTTAAAAAATAATAATATAAACCTGACCTGAAGATGCAACACTATTAATGGAAAGAATTTCAAGTGAAAGATTTCACTCCTTGACAAACCACTGACTATATCCTGCAGTCATTCTGAATGATGTCTGCCAACATCTTATATGTATTTCAACAGCAGCAACATAAGTGTGTGGTGGTTAGGATGGAATTAGCACTGCATAAAATGCATTCAAATGTTTTTTTTTGCCACAAACCTCAATTTAGAACATTGTAGGCTCACCATTTTTATCACATTGTGGGCAGACATTATATGATATTGTTAGGTTTTGTTCCATTCTTCATCATTTCTTTATGCACCATTATGATATAATGACCAGGCTCTGCGGCAACATAAATACAGAGTGTCCTGAGGCCTGAGCTATGAAACCAGAAAAGGGGTTAAAGTGAAGTGAACCATATTTAGACTGACTGCAGGTTGAAAGGTGGTGGGATTATGTAAGTCTCAGAGTTTTGTTCATGTACAATCTTAGTTGGTTTGGCGCTGACCTTGGTCCTGAAATACAGTAAGATAAGACTGATTGACTTACTTATCTTTGTTCTATTATTAAGGCCTATCTGGACTGTGTGCACCACAGACAGGAGACCTTGTTCATTCTGCCAGTCTCCCACAGGTGGTGACGCACTCTGGCACCCAGCTGAGTCTGAGGATTTGACGTATGCAAATGAGGCCAACTAGATAAGGGACCATGTTTGGGAAAAGGTGAGCATGTGTTCTGAGCTTCAACAAGAACGACACAGTCCATCCTGAGAAGAAGACACAAACACTAACATTTGGATCCACTAGCAACTCCAGGACATAAAGGAGCTGAAGATATGGAGCCCATCGCTCAGACAATGGAGGCAGCAGATGCCAACTCACAGAGGAGAGGGTGGAGGTTTGTGGCCAGGCGGGGGGCCTCGTCACAGTTTGTGGGGACCACCATCATTATCTTGTCCACTTATGCTGTTACGACCCTTACCATGAACATGGGCAAAAACATTCAGGAGCGGAGATTAAAACCAAATGGCAACTAGCACCTGTGACTGAAGAAAGATCTGGACTGAACCTCTTCTCTCTAACAACGGCATGAACAACAGAAAGAATAGCCAGAAAGGCTTCACCTCAATTCAAATCTGGACCTTCAACTGAGCTCAACTCAATGGAAACAAGCTCCAAACTAAAGTCAGAAAAGACTAGACTGAGTTTTTACCATAAAGACAGTCTAATCCGGTTTCAAAGCACTCATTCTATATTAAATGGGAGTCTTTGCTGTGACTGAACAATGATGAATTGATGTGAATCCTCTGCATGCAGTGCTGCCACATGACCACATGGTGGAGAACTGGGACTACCTCACCACTGAAGTGATATTCAACAATAAATCACAGTCTCACTGAAGATTGGATGTGTCTGCCAGCTTTACAGCTACCTAATGAAGCAGGACACCGACATTATAAACACAACCCTTTAAACACAGTAGACAGAATATTAATTTTTTCAGAAAGATCTTCAGTTTTGAATATTTGTACATGTACTACAGTTTTTATTTTATCTTTGTCATACATTTGCCTTTTAAGTTTCAGTACATGCATGTTTGACTGTGTAAGAGTGGAATGGAGATGTATCACTTTTTTTACACAATTGCTTGAATGCCTGTGAACTGACTTCGCTGAGAATGAGGAAGCATGTTCCAAACTGTAATGAAATCTTTCTTCTGATTTTCATTTATTTGTTTTCAGATATTTAACTGTGCACCAAGCATTGTAGGTCACAGCAGATTTAGAGGGTGCAAAATAAAGATTCAAATGGAATGATTGGTCTGGTCCTAACATGTTTGACATGTATGCTAGGCCAAAGACTTTGGCCTTTGGCCTAGCTCATATTATAAAAGTAATTTTGTTCCTACTTATCAAACTGAGAAACTCCGACTCTTAATGACATTTGAAACATTTCTTCCAAGCCAAAAACCTCAATCAGCAACCTCAACAATTTGGTATTTGACCAGTGACATTTCTGTCAACTGAAAGGTCACTGATTTTGACCTTTCTTAGAGAGAAACCCCTACACTCACAGGAGTGTTTCTTTTAACCATTAAATGTTATTAATGAATACAAACTATGCCCAAGTGAGAAAAAAGGGCAGCATCATTTTCCAAACAGTGTTTAATGAAAATAAGGACTTTCTGATATGTTTCCATGTATAATCGGAGATACTGTATAAACTACTGATTAACTGCTGATTAACTACCTTTTTGTCTCATGTTCTCCAACAGCCCCAATTAAAGCTGATGTACCCGAGATACCATCAGTCCCCCTATTATTATTATACTGTAATTACACACTGAATATCATTAAACACTTTAATTTAAAGGTGGATACGTACATTCAGTTTCACCATCAGTATTTAGATTGTTTTGTATTGTAAGACTGTGTGACAGAAGCTGGAAATGTCATCCTTTTAATACCCAATCTAGTTCATGTATTTCTTTTAGCTAATCATCTCACATTCTTGGCTTACCCACTTCCCTTTTTTCAGGTTGGTAGTTGGTAGTAGTTGGTAGCAAAAATGTAAATTTATTCCCGTACTCCCCAGGCAGGTAATATCAAACAGAAAACATCACAAGTGCACAACTATAAATATAAAATACATTGATCAAAAGGTAATACACACATAAAAAGAGTTTTCAGCTGACTGAATAAAAAGTGATTACTGCTCTGGTTTGACTTAAGTTAATGCTTGAGATGTGGCTTGAAGGTGGGATATGCAGGACAGTCTTTTATTGTAGTTAGCAACAAATATTTACCTCCTTTTAGTAAAAGCACAGTTTGTCCCACTGTGGTGCACCTATGAGGCACCTTACAGTCCCCTCTAGTGGCTACTCGAGGGCCAAGTTTACTGGTTATTTTAAATGTAGGTGTTGATCAGATAAGCATTACTGAAATTTAAAATCCTGTATGATAATCCGAGCACCCCCTCCCTCTAAACCCCCTGACAGCAGGGCCAGAAATACGCTGCCCAACACATCTTGTATTAATGCTGTCATGAAGAGTTTTCAATCAGCTTCTCCAACATTTCATCTTTTATTTCCAAAGTTTGGGTAGTTGCAAAGGCTGGTTAAATCAAATCAAATCAAATCAAATCAGATTTATTTGTATAGCGCCAAATCATAACAAAGTTACATCAAGGCACTTTACATATAGAGCAGGTCTAGACCAAACTCTTTATAAAATTATTTAAAGAGACCCAACAGATCCCCCGATGAGCAAGCACTTGGCGACAGTGGCAAGGAAAAACTTCCTTTAAGAGGCAGAAACCTCGGGCAGAACCAGGCTCAGGGGGGGCGGCCATCTGCCTCGACCGGTTGGGTTGAGAGAGAGAGAGAGAGAGAGGCACGGGGGAGGGGGGGGGCAAAGTTGGGTAGAGTAGGGAGAGAAAGAGAGCAGGAGGAGGGGATATTCAAACAGGTGTAGGCAGGAACATGATGCTGCATGAGGTTCGTAGGAATGATGCTGTATGGAATTCTTGAAGATGTGGGAGCAGCAGGCATTGCAGGAACATGGGATGGTGATGATTCATCACCTGCAGGATGAGGACAGGGAGAGAGAGGAGAGGAGCTTAAAGTGTCTGCTCTCCTGTAGAAATAGGTCAGTGGCACAAATCAAAGAAACTCTAAATGGCGGAAATGAATGTTTGCCAGTTAGTGAGTCGACAAGGATGGGTGGCACTGTTTGCCAGCTGAGGGTCAGCCTAAGGCTCAAATGCAGGCAGTGACCCAACCCTGTTAAATGAGAATGATAAAAAGGGTACACACAGAGCAGTGATGGCCTGCTTTGTCCTCCTTCTCTCAGTTCCCTGAATAGCTCTTGCACAAAGGATATCGTTATTCCTCCTCTAATTACCAGATGGAGAGCTGCTTGTCTGCCCCTCTCTCCTCTGCTCTCACCCCCAGAAATAAAGTGCTCTGTGGTGACGACCCTCGGGTGTTATGAAACAGTCTGGTGGACGACCGGGCCTGAGTGAGCCCCCATTTCCTTCTTCAGCTCATACAGTATGAATCAGAGTTGCTTCTCCACTGAGACCATTTCATCTGCACTCAATCTGCGTGTTTGTTTGATGGCCAATCTGTTTGGTCCCCTCCTCTCCCTGCACAGTTTTGTTGCCAGAGCCAATCATGTCTAAGGCATGTCACCAATTTCACAGTCTTGGTTTTAGCTGGACGTATCTAGGCCACAAGACACTCTCCATCTGCTCCTCTGTGGCCAAATGCCTTGGGAGAGCACTTGGGCAGAGAGAGAGAGAGAGAGAGAGAGAGAGATGCACCCGGCCAGGGATTAGTTTGGTAAAGCAGGTCCAAGGGGAGGTGAGATTAAAAGCCATGAGTAATAATACACACGGTGGAAAAACACACTGGCTGGCCACACTCATTTGCCCATATAACCCAAATAACATCATGCACTACACAACTGTCACCAAACTAATGGGTGTTTCAAATATTTACCACCAAATGGGAAGAATTAATATAATTTTTAGGGATTACACTTCTTTGGTGGCTTTGCTGGCAAGATTATAGCTCCTACTCTGCAAACTGATGACCCACATGCATCTGTTGACACAGGTGGCAAATTGAAGAAGAAGCTGCATCCAAAAAAAACATACTGACGCAGCAGCTCGACGGTTTTGTTCCACAGAGGTGTCTGTTCCCTGTCCTCAGCATATCATTCAGTATTAAATCTCAGCTATACCCCCCTCTAACCCTGTCATCTGGAAAAAACCCTGACCTCAGTGTGTGTGTGTTTGTGTGTCGGGGAGGACAGGTGTGACTCAGCACCACCTGTGAATGATCCCCTCCAAACCAAGGGCAACACAGCCCTTATGAGATGAGATTTTCCCTTTAAATCAGTTTGATAAATGTTACTTTTCTTCACTGTTTCCACCAACGACATTACTTGGAAGGATGGAAGGAAGGCTGTCAACAAGGAGGATTTGGTAAACATCTCATTGGGAGATTAACAAGGAGGGAGCCCGGTCTTTGCTGCGTGTGCGCGCGTGTGTGTGTGCGTGCATAAGAAAGAGCGAGAGAGGGAGGACTTCCCAGCATGGGGCAGAGGGGAGGGGTGAGTTGCCCGGTGGAAAGGACTGAAATGTCCTTCATATAAACCGGTGACAAAGTGGCGAGCAGCGGCCCCCGGGCAGCATAGAACACAGCCAGCACAGGGAGAGAGACAGAGGGGGAGAGAGGAGAGAGAGAGGAGAAAGAGAGAGAGGAGGAGGAGACCAGAGCACCGAGCACAGCCGCTGGATCCACAGCAGCTCACCGAAGAGGAAACACTGACCAGCAGACACACACAGGAGACTAACCCGGACGGAGCATCTCTCACCCACCGGCAGGTAATCACTCAGCCGCGCTGACAGAGAGAGGAAGCTCCGGCTCAGTCGACAGGTCGTTTTGAGTACATTTTACAAGGATGTGGCATCGTTGTCAGAGCAGAGTAACAGGTTTATATGAAGATACCACATTGATATTACTGTGCGATAAAGATAAGCGTGAAGTACCGTAAGGTCACTGTAAAGTCACTGATGAGCCACGACGGGCTCTAAAGGAAAAACTAGAGACTTTGAGGAGTTTATTTCGATTTGAATTAGATTAACTGGTTTAGATTTAGATTTGATTAGATTAACTGGGATTTTTACCTAATGAAGTTAATTTCATGTTTTGAATATGTTGTGAATTAACTTGGTTATCGTCTGTGATATATATATATATATATTTCTGTGTGTGTGTGCGTGTGTATGTGTGTGTTTAATATATATTTAAAATTTTAAATTAGTTTGTGTGTAGAAATTGCTGAGAACCTGCATAAATATTTGATGGTGCTGTTAATAGACCAAAGATATGATTAAAACTGGGGGCGAGAATACAGTTTCACCTGTTTTGTGTCTTCTTACTGACGCCTGCCTGTTTACTGTTTAATTGTTTCCGACTGTTGGACATGACCGCATGGTCATGTCCAACAGATTTGTTTAATTCGTGTTATGTCGGCTACACATCGGCCAGCCGCCTGTCAGATTAAACAAGGACGCATGTGATCTATGTGAGCCCGGTGTCTCAGTCCCACCTAATTAGGCTCACCCTGTCTACTAGGTCACCACACGCAGAGCTGAGCAGCCTGCTCTGAGCCGCACTCTAACTCACTGTGTGCTATGATTACAACCACGACGCAACTTTGACTGTGGCTTTAGGTACAAGAGGAATAATTTGGTCCCTCCAGTAACATGTTTTTGAGGCCTTTCATCTGTGTGTCCTTTTTAAACTGATTAAAGGTAGATTATTATTTTACATTGTGTGTTACCTTGTCCACAGTCTTTTCTGGTTGTGTTGTGCCTGCCGCTGTCCAACGTGCTGAACTCTTTCTCAGACCTGCTTCTGGCTGTAGAGATGGGTGTCACCTTTCGCCCTCTGCTATTGGTTTGCGCCTATATGGCGGCCGCCCTGATTGGCGGAGCCCGCTCGGAGGGGATGTGTCTTCAAGACGGCAAGCACAAGGCCAAGCCCAGTCCGGAGCCGCACCTGAGGGACTGCGCGCTGTACGCTGACAGTGAGTGACTTGCGTTTATCGCCATGGTGGAACGACAACTAGTGGTTAAAAATATCAGACTAGATCTCTTGGCTGACAGCTGGCTCAACCCGTCTCCTGTCCCCACAGATAGCTGTTGCACAGAAGAAGACATCCAGGACATCTCCCATGTTCCCTCTGCGACTAATAAGAATGAACCCTGGGACAAATGTGGGTCTCTGAGCTCTGAGTAAGTGTCACACAGTAGATGCCTTCCGGATCCAGAATCTTTAAATTTCACCTTAACGCAGCAATCATAAGTATTTTTACGTAGTTTTCCATCAAAAATTGATTACATTTTACAATCTTTGATATAGCAATAATACATATCATATATGTTCCTATATGTGATGCTGCCATATGTCACCTGCATTGTTTGGACATACAAGGATGTAAGAAAATATAAGTTGCCCATTGTGAAATTTGTACATTTAAATATATCAAGTAGCCCTTATGTGCTACAACCCCCAACTGTGCAACCATTAAACCATGTTACAATACACCATTTAATTTATCTATCTAATAATAATTTATTCATCATTAATATGAAACATTAAATCTCACCATTCTGTGAAGGTGGTCTTGAACTTTTGGAGCCTGCTGTGTAGATTCATAGGTTTTGAGATGGATGTGTATTTATGTGGCCCTAACATATGTCTACAATATTAACATGCATTTGGAATATATTATTTTTCCAGATTACAATTTGGTTCAACCTCTACTCGTCTTTGTGTAATGAGTAGTTCATTTGTATTTCAGAAATTATAAAATAAATATATATATTAAATTTGCATACACAGTTACATATACATTGACTCTGCTGCTCCCCCGGAGCCCTTTAAGTGCCTGATTTATTTATTTATTTTTTACTCTCACAGCTTTATTGTTTTGCTTCATTCTCACTGGTGTTGTCACGTTTTTACTGCAGCAATTTCACCAGAGAAGCTCTGAAAGCCCACATGATGACCACAGTGGAGCTTTTAGCTCCACATACTTACCCATACATACCCAAAACAGGACTAAAATTAGGGTGTTGTGAGGTCAAATGGAGAGAAAAATTACAAATTTGATAAATAATTATTCAGGTATTTGACCATAATGTAATATTGTCACAGTTTGTTGTTGCCGCCCCCTAGTGGACATAAAATTAGGCGTTGCTGCTTTAAGTAGCTTAATTGCTTAGTTACTTTTTGTCTCAGTTATTTGATTTATGATAATAAATTACATAGGCTTTAATAAAATGATTTAATGAGATTTCAAGTCCAACATTGAAAGTTATCTTCAGTAAATTTGTGGAATGAACAGCACATAATGCTCATTGGGTCAGTGGGTCCGATGAAGACACTTACCATTATTCACTAATTAAAGCACCCTGTGCATTTGGTAAAGGCACCTTGGCAGTGAATTATGGGAAAGGTAGAAGTAAAAAAGAGACATGCCAGAAATATCTACAAAATGCAAACATACTAAAAAAAGAGACACAAGCTATGTTAGACACATTAAAATCAATAAGACATATGGAATAGCATCTCCTAGTTACCTAATTATTACTTTTAAGATCAGTGTCGTTGACCATGAGGAGTCAGGCCTCCCATGGTCAATAGAGGTCTGAATAGAAATGTCACTGAACATCATGACACTGCTAACTTCTTCTCCCTCCTTAGGTGTGAGGGTTTCCTGAAGCGTGTGTCATGCTTTTACCGCTGTTCCCCTGATGCTGCGCGGTGGCCTCATCCTCATCGCGGCTCATACATCCAGGCTGTGCCGCTCTGCCACAGCTTCTGTCGTGATTGGTGAGACTGCCAAACACACGGCCGAGCCAGCCTAAATCAAAATTGGTATATTTCCCCCCTCACCTGTGAGGCTGTCAAGCAAGCAATTACCAGCCTTTGTAACAACAGCATATGATGCTATTCATACTGAGATGGACTGTCCAATAAAAGGCTAAGTCTGTTCTTATAAAGAAGGCCACAAATATGTGAAAGAGTTGTCCTGTCCCAGGGGATCCCCACAATTTAGAAACTACTCATATCTATTCTTTTTTGTTAAAATGATGGAAGAAAATGTGGTGGACCTGCTATATAACTGTTATGCACACACTGACGTAGTGATCTTTGCATTTCTAAGACAAAATGTTCGTATCAGCAGTTAATGTTGTCCTGAAACATACATTTCAAAGGCCAAATATACTGAAATAGTACTACATATAAGATTCATGTTTTCATGCTTAGCTCCACATTTTGGGAGATATTATTTTTAGCTCTCTCTATTGGGTAAATCTTGCTAGCAATCAGTCAGCTTAGCAAACAGACGGAAGCCGGGGACCCACAGAAACACAACAAAATCAGCCGACCAGCTATTGTAAAGCTCACTGACCAATACATTATATCTCACCTGTCAAAAATAAAATTGTAAAAGTTGATTCTTTGATTCTGTCAAAAAATAGAAATATTGCAGTAGATAACCCAATGTAAAACCAAGAGGTCTTTTTTTGTACAAATTAAACAAACAAAACAAACAAGTGAATAATAAGGAACCAAATAAGATGTTTGTATTTGTCTTAATGCTAAACTAACCAGCTGCTTACTGTTGCTTCATATTTATTTATTATATTTATATTGTATCACTTTTCTTCAGGTTTGATGCTTGCAGGATGGACCTGACATGTGCTCGTAATTGGGCCAGAGACCCCCGGGGACAGAACTGCGCTGGAGCCTGTGTCCAGTACCAGCAGGTAGGCTAAGGTCTGGCTCATCTGTGACCAGATTTGACATAAACTGGGATTTTGAGGTTTTTTGTTGTTTTGGGGTTTTTGGTTTGTTTTTTTTTTTGGTTTTTTTAGAATGTTTAAGTAAATTTGTTTGTTCAACTGCTTTCTCCTGAGAAGTGAAATGCGATATTCCATTATAATGGGAAATGGATGTATTGTTAAACCATAAACCGCAAATTCTTAGCACTTGCAATAGTGCGAAAGAGGTGTGTCATGTGAACAGTATACAGTCACACCATAGCTAGGATTTTGTGTCCTCACAGAGGGGGTCCAAGTGGTTTGAATCCCACTGACCAACCTCAGAGCTCGTCATTTGAGCCACGTGCTGCAGACAGGAGGTCACCCTGTGTCGCGGTAGTCGGAGTGCCGGTGTTCAGGGAAATGGGCGGTTAGTGAAGGGTTAACAGCGCAGGGGCTGAAGCATGAAAAGGTTTGGTCCTGCTTCAGTGGGCAGGGGCCAGCTGGGAGATTTAAAAAGAGACACAATGACCAAGGGGCTGATGTGCAGCTGAGGCCAACAGCAAACTGTCACACAATGTGACACTTCATCTCTCTGTCTGTCTACTTGTCTGTCTACCTGTCTGTTTCTATAGGTGTCTGTCTGTCTGATTGATCAATCTGACGGAATATGTCTCTCACGTGTTTCCTCCTTTTCTTTCAACAAATTATCCACCTCTGTCTTCTCTGACTCTTGCTGTCTCTCCTTCACACACACACACACACCTAGGAAGAGAGAGACAGAGATAGACACCAAAAGGTGAACACAAACCCCCAGACCTATTAAGACTGTCTGGTGGATATTAGGTGATTCTAAGAAATGACAAATTTGTTGGAAGAGAGAAAATGAAAGGAGACAATATCTGTGTGTGTGCATGTGCCATATTCTGTATGATACCACAAATGGTATGAAATAGGCTCCAATAAATTAAAGTAGCTCCCTAACAGTGCGTTTTAAATAGCTCCTGAACACAAAGAAATGAGTCACAGCATATTCAACAAATCGCCTCTCCAAAAGAGGATGGCAAGCAAGTGCCTGCCTCTCACTACGTTTTTGGAGGTCACAGCAATAAAGCTTCATTTTGTTTTCTTTTCAGTCAGCAGAGATGAGAGATTTTACAGCACTAAAGTCAACCTCAGGGCTGAGACAGGCTGCACGGGAAAACAAAAACCACAAACATGCACACATATTTATTTATCTCTGGAACTGCATTCAATCCGCTTACTACTCTGAATTTAACAATTCAAGTCCTTAACATCTAAATGTTTCGTTTCACAATAATATGAAAAAAAAAATCCTTAGGCAGCCTTTTTAAGATCCTTAGTGGTGTTTCTGCCAGCTCCCAAAAAGTCCAGCTGATAGGCAGAAAAAAAGTGTAGGGGTACGTGTGGTTGTGTGTGTGTGTGTCTGTGTGGAATAAATACACAATGATGCAGACAGGATTTGTAAACGCTGACTGCAGTAGATATTGATTTGCATAGAAACAGGCTAATACATTTAAATGCACCCATAAACATGCACACACATCTACTGCATGCTAAAATCCCTCTGGCGCTCTGTCTCACACTCTCTTTATACTCATTGGTAACATTATTTGCCAGCCAAGGCCTGATTTATCTCAGCATTCGACACTCTTTCTGCTCCTGGTTTGGTTGGAATGAGGGTGCATCTGCAAAGAATAGCCATGTCTGTGCAGGAGGGCATCTGTGGTCAGAGGAAGGGGGAAGCGGTCAGATCAGGTTATTCAACCCCATTATTTTACAGAACGCATTGTGATAACAGTAAAAATATGTTGTACATACATGTTCTGCAATGAAATATGAAGGGCATAGTTGTTTTTTTTTTTAAATGTGCAAAGTAGCTTTTAGTTTATTAACTGTAATTTACACTGTAAGTAATTTTTCTTACCCAGAATTTAATGAATAAATTAGAGCTAAAGGGACCGGCAGGCTTTCAGAATACATTTCTATGCTGTACTGATACTGCGGGCTACATACACAATTCTTACTTTGAAAATGGGGTGAAGCAGAGACCTTTTGATTTTACGTACCCTGTAAGTAAAGTGTGGTTGCTCTGAGATATGGCAAACAAGCGTCTTTATTTCACAGCCTGCATGCCCCTTGGATTCACATTATTAAATTGTCTGCCTGTACATTTTTATTGCTTTGTCCCAGCCAAAGTGCACCACTGCTACTTCAATATAAAGGTCGCTACCTTGGCTAAAAATCCTCATGCATGCTTTTAAGGAAAAAGGTGGTAAAAATGAAAATGAAAAAAATGCCATTTGATTTTCATTTGTTGAATTAATGAATAGCCAGAGCATTATTTATACAGTAAGTTTTCCGGAGCAAAGTTTATAAAGGAAGTGTCAGATATGACTGAATGTGACAAGGCATATCTTTGTTCTCCTATGTCATCAGTTTTGATTGTTAGACCATATGACATTAGATCCCAAAAGTACATGACTGTTTAAGCATCATTTCAAAAACATACAGAGCCTCTCTAACTGCAGAAATCGAGGTACATCCAAATGGTTTTTCCCAAAGCAATAATTATGTACAACGCATTAATCATAACATAACATAATGTTTCTATCCATTGAAATATCACAAAATCATTACTGCTTTATTCCCAAATCTCATCTTTTACCCTCATACTAACATATTTTTCCCTGTGCAGACACTACTATTTCAGGCTCTTTATATAAAATGATAAGTAATTTCTCAATTTTGCTCTGAAGCATCATTATTCACTTGTTCATTGTATGAAATCTATTCATCTATTATATATATATATACTTTATACTCCTCAAATCATAATCCTTTTTATCCAGTCACAAAAAAAAAAAAAAAAAATCACAATTTTAATAATCCTGATCTTGATTGGGGGCAGCATGGCAGCATAGTGGTTAGCGTTGTTGCCCCACAACAAGAAGGTAACAGGTTCGGTTCCTGGCCTGGGGCCTTTCTGTGCGGAGTTTGCATGTTCTCCTTGTGCTTGTGTGGGTTTCCTCCCACCGTCCAAAGACATCATGTTTGGGTTAATTGGTGACTCTAAATTGTCTGTAGGTCTGAGTGTGAGTGATTGTTGGTCACTGTCTGTCTGTGTGTTGGCTCTGTGATGGACTGGTGACCTGTCCAGGGTGTACCCCACCCTCACCCAGTGTGAGCTGGGATTGGCTCCAGCACCCCTGCGACCTGGAAATGGATAAGCAGTAGAAGATAAACAAATGAATGATCGCAATTGGAGAGAATCATTGCACCTGCTTTGAGAACGAACTGATCTTTCCATTCTCTTCCCTGCCTCCTTTTCACACCAGATGCAATGTCCTGTCATTTAGACAGGGGATGGCAGAATTGAATGAGATAAAGACAGGAAGGACAGGATACTGCCCCAGGAAATTTCTGTATCTCACTTATTCGATCACACCATGTTGTCTAAAGCCACTTGTGCTTGTACTGAATTAACTTTGGCAGCAAACCATGTATGCCTGGGGAAGGAAAGACATGTTTGTTCAAATTAGGGTGGCTGTTTGTGTGTGTGTGTATGTGTTTTATGTGGTCTCAGCAACAAGACCTTAGCATCAGACAAAGAGCATATGTAGTGAAGAGGAATAGCAGTCATCCTTTTTGTCCTTTGAGCACAGTAAATATATTACAGCTTTGTCTTCACCGTGCACCCTGTGTGACTCAGTCTTAATCCCCCAACAGACAGGAGGATAAAAGGAAGCAGACGTTGGGGTGGGGGTGTGCTAAGAGAATGAGTGAGATGTACAAACAGCAAGTGAAGCAATACACAGGAGAGGAGAAAAATGCAGTGGGGAGATGAAGTTCGGCAGGGGACAAAATGAGCTATAGTATGAGATGGTGACTTGGCAGCACATCTTAATGACTGGTTATGAGGCAGTCACTGGAGAGAATGGGAGCTTTGACACACAAAAAACACAGTGTGTCACTGAAACGTCATTAATTAGCTTTCTCATCCATTTCTAAGTATGTAGGCCTACAGCATTTAGAGTTAAACAGCTTAAATGTTGAATTGTGATTTGTTTTTCCACTGTAGTGCAATATCCCTTTTAATCCACATCTGTCTTATTAGAGAGGAGTGTAATATTTCATGCTCCAGAAACCATAAAGCTAATGCCAGCAGTAATTGGAGTTTTCTTCAAAGTGCAACTTCATACAGATGGAGCACTGTGATGAATTTCTTTTTAGATGGTGACACAAAAGGAGCTGTGGGTGACCTTTCTGTTGTGTTTGGATCTGTCCATCTATTCTGTGAAGCTTGACAGAATCATCGTTCTATCATAAAGGCAGTGCAGAGATGAAATCTTTCAGATATCAGACTGTGAGTTCTTCAAGGTCAAATCTTCTAATTTGCTTTCAAGGTTGGTGGAAACGGGGTAAGGTGTGCAAGGGAGGCAGACAAAAGCTGCACACCAGAGCAGCTGCTGCTGAGGGGGTTTGTTTTCAAGGCCACTGCTGCCCTGAAAGGCCAAAATAACGTATTTCAATAGATGTTCACAAGCAAGGAAAGGTTACACTTTGTGAATGAAGCAAAAATCCAAAATGACGTTAGTTCTGTCCTTCCCAAATTTAATCAGTTGTTATGTATTACTGACAAACTACTTATAACCGCTAGTGTTAAGTGACTTATAAAACTACAGTAACCTTTTTCACTTTAAACTCTGGTGTCACTGTGTCTACCCAAAGAAACTTCTTTCAACGTGTGTGTGTGTGTGTGTGTGTGTGTTACGTGTGCATGTAGATGTACCAGCACGGCAGGGATCTCTGTGAGAGCCTGTGGGGTGACGCTTTCATGACAGTGGAGGATGACCCAGAGGATGTGGGAGAGGCTGGAGAGATTGGAGCAGAGGGGGACAGCAGTCGTCCCTGTGGCTGCCTGACCCTGAGTCCATCCGATAAGGACGTGATTGCTGCCCTCAGGGCCCAGCAGGACGACCCTGAGGAGCTGGACACCACCAAGACAGGCCTGCCTCAGTACCGGGCCCCTTGCCAGACCAAGCTGCCACTGCAGGCCAAGAGTAGCAGGAAGGGGAACTCCGTGCTCCGCAAGCGCTCAGTCTTGGTAGATGACGGGGAAGGGAGCGGCAGTGGCAGCAACTTGTAGAACAGAGTGGTAGATGACAACAAATTTAGAGTTAACTGTCTAGATCTTAATATACAAAATCTATCACTTGAAAAGGAGTTGTAACCTTGCTCCTCTAATTAACCTTACCACACAAACCTAAGCTCTCATTATCATTACCGTTCCATTTCAGATATAAGCTATATGGTTTAGTTGTACTGGGACAAGATAGTATTACAAGCTTGAAACCCTTCCTGATCTGTTATTCGATTGAAAACTTAAACAGTCGGGGTAAAAAAAAAAAAAAAAGTTGAAATTACAGATACCACTACTGAAAGATTCAATATATTATAAGAATATTTAAAGGCTAAATCCTCAATTCTGCAAGGGCTCTGACTTCAATAATAAGAATATCCTATCTAATAATGCTGATATTACATAATGGTTGCAGAAGTGTTTTCTTGTCAGCTAAAAAGGGGAATTTTTTTTGTCACCAGGTCTTTATCAAGGTCAGGTATCTAATATATTTTTCAGTAACACACATCAACTCGGCGTTAAGATATGAGGTGTGTGAAGTCTTGTACCTGGGAAATGTAAAGTGCTACAGATTTTAACATTTTGCATGAGTCAAAGATGTCATCATTAACTGGAGGACTATTCATGACAGAGCTGTAAACATAATGTACCTGCACCAGTACTTCACTACCCCGCTACTCTTTTTGATCATCTAGGTAACTTTAATCTGTGCATTAGTTGGTTGTTATATGCAGACTTTACTGTTGTGATGCTGTGCTGTGCAGTCTGTGTGTCATGATTTAGAACAGTAGCGGGGGAAAGCAAAACAGAGTTATGATAATGAATGTAACTTAGGTGTTTCTGTCAACGACTACTGGCCTGAATGTGAGGGATCTGGTGTGATAATGACAATGAAGATGTGTGCTTAGTCCTTTAGGGAAGATTTAATATGCAGAAACACACTCTGATCACTGAAGTGAATCCACAGAGACAGTACTCAGACCAGATAAGGTTGCTCTGGTAGTTTAATCACACACCATCAAAATACTGTGGATGTTTCTTTTATAATCATGTTATGCATTTCTAAAGGGAGGTACTGTTACATGTAAATGTTTTGTAAAAAAAAAAAAGGAAAAAAAGGGATTTGTCTGATTTCTGATAAAGTTGGTAAAATGGCTGTTTCAGTGCTTTTCTTTACATTCTCAATAAAGACAACATTTCTAAATGTCATCTTGAATCCATCATACGTCTGGATGCTGGACTTTATAATTAAGCTTCTTTTCATCTAAAACTAAATCTTTTCAATGATTTTCACAATCTGGGTTGACTTTAGTTGAGTTAATCAGGTGTTTTGTTTTGTTTTTTTTTTTAATCAGGGTGGAGGAATTTTGCAAAGGAGTTGAATTACTGTACAATGTTTCCTTCACATATCAAAACCCCCCTGCTGAGCAGAGCTACATTCAGACTTTCTCCACACTAGACATCAGAAACCTCAAAGCTTGGGAAATAAACACAGCTCACTGCAGATCACTTCACTTCCCCTGGGTTCTCTGCTGTTATTCTGCTATTATTCTAACCCCATGTCTGCAACAGCACTGAAATCTCTTGTATATTACCAGGAAGAGAAGCCATGGTTACAATGCAGTGGCTAATCAGGAAATAAGCCAAATAACTGTCTCCACATGACCACTTTTCATGGACTAAGAGAAACACAGTTTCAGTCAAACTGGATCTTTTTGGGGTTTGTTTGTTTTTTAAACTTTGAACCTTACCTACCTGTTAAAAGCTCATTAAATCAATCACAACAACAGTGCACATCCGTACACTGAATGTTGACAAACTAAGAAACACTTAACTGCAGTGGTGATTTCTTCAAACATAGTCTCCACCTCTGATTATGGGAGAAGGCAGGGTGTCGTCTCACCACTGTCAACCCACAATTCTCTGATATATCATGACAAGTGTGTTTACCCTCCTGTTCAGACAGCTGTCGCTCATTCTCACCCTTTCCCACCATGGCTTTAAGGGAAGAATTCAAAAGTTCTTATATTTAAACAAGCATCAGGACAGTTTATTTTAAGTCTGATTTTATTATATGGCCTTCTTTCAAGATGAATGCCTGTTGGGCTTTGGAGGATTTAAGTCCTTCCAATGATTCGGCTATGCGGCAACTGAACTGACAAGAAGAGTCATCATCTGAATCCAGAAATTAAATTAGACCGTCTCAATAAATCAGGACACATGAATAATGTTTAAATCAACAGTGCAGAGATAACAATATGGCTTATATTGCTTTCAAATAAGCTCAATAAAAGTGACTAATGCATGGACCTATGAGATGAATAATCTTTGGTGTTGGCTTTCTTAGTGGAACAGTGTATGCCCTCTGCAGATGAAAATCCGGGGAACACAAGTGATAATACCACACACCACTTGACATTTTTCTGTTAAAAGGACAGAAATTGAGGGAGGGTGTGTGTGTGTGTGTGTGTGTGTGCGGTTGTTCAAATCCACTGCGGCTCTTTCTGTAGTGAACTGGTACTTGATGATGTTAGCTAATAATGTAACCTCTGTGAAAGTCATTGTCTCAGCAAATGACAAAGCTGAAAGGAGAGGGTCACAAATAAGTCTGCAATTACAGAACGCGCACACACACACACACACACACATTTCAGCTCATGACTGCAGTGATAAGGCAAACATAGATAGATGAAACAAGGTTATCCTTTTCATTTGTTTCAGCATCGTTACAGAGTTTTTACACGGCCATTGCCTGACACATATTATAACATAAATGAGGTGATGACGGAGGGTGTCATTATAATTTGTTTCAGCGAGGCCAAAATCTGACCTTCAAGGTCCCAAACACTGTTTGGGTTAATCTGGCTCTCCCTTTCACCCACTCACTTACTCTCAGACAAACACATACCTAAATCGTGACTGTTCGTGCTACTTTGTAAAGTTTTATTCACACCCTCCATTTGTGGATTACCCTCACATACCCTCAAGAGGAAACAAACCTGTGCGTGGTTATATAATTCAAACCAATACGCAGAAACAAGTATGGTATATGATACAGCGTTTTAGGGACTGTGTAAAAATGACTGCAGTGGGAAGTGCGGGTTGAACCTTATCTCAGGTTAGTGGACTAGTCGTAAAAGTCCCAGTTGAAGTCTGCTGACCAGCAACTAAGGCCAGCACCACATCCTGACCTGAGCAAATAACACAGATATATCATGACATTCAGTACCCTAATGGTATAGGAAAGTAATCAAATTGGTTTCTTTACCGTGATTATATATATTATTTATATATATTATACATAAAAGGTAATTAGTAACCTCTGAACCATTAAATTTAAAAAGTAACCACCCCAGCATGGGTAGGGATAATGACTGTAGTAGTCAGTGTATGGTGCTCAGCTGTAGAACGACGCCACCTGCTGGAGAGACCTACTGACAGTTCAAAATATGATGTAAAGTGGCTGCTAAGAGGGTTCACGCTTTGCTTTTGGAATATTGATCAGTAAACCAATAACCTAATAGAAAAAAATGTAAAAAAATCAGGACCCTCACCAGCATTACAACCCACCATCCATTCATTACCTATGCATGCTTTTAGCTGGTTGTGTGGGACTGTACTCAGTTCCGGTTGTCATATCAATATGGTTACAGATCAAGCCATTATTAATGAACAGATCAAAGACTTTATGAGGCTGGGCCCTGTCTCAAAACTCCCTCCAACTAAATAATAAAACTGAGGTACTGGTAATTGGGTCCTATTCCTATTATCTGCTGGGCCTTTAGTGGATGGCTCCAAACCATTTGCTAAAAACCTTGGCATCTGGTTTGATAGCAACCTGAATTTTGAACAGCACACCACAAAACTTGTGCAGTCTTATTTTGATCATCTTAGAAACATTCCAAAGACTCAATCTTTTTTAACTTTGACAATGAAACAATTTCACATGCTTTTATTTCATCCCGACTGGATTACTGTAACAGTCTTTTTACTTGTCTTTAATCAGAAATCTCTGGACAGACTCCAGTCAGTGCAGAACTCTGCTGCCAGAACTAAGAAGTGTGAGCACATTACGCCTGTTATAGCTTCTCTACACTGGCTGCCACTACGTTTTAGGATTGATTTTTGGATTTTTCTAATTACTTTTAAAGCACTCAACGGTCTTGGTCCTGTATATATCGCTGACCTTTTAACTCCTTACTCCCCCAATCGCACATTGCGATCTTCTGGTAAAGTTCTTTTAGTTGTCCCTGGGACACGACTGAAGACAAAAGGGGACAAAGCGTTTTAGGTCTCTAGAACAACTTAACTGAGGCTATCAGGTCAGCTGCATCACTGTCCTGTTTTAAATCTCTCCTTAAAACTTATATTTATAGGAGAGCTGTTCCTAATTTTATTTAATTTGTACAACTTTTATTGGTTTTCAGTTTGCTGTGCAGGTCTTTGTAACACTTGTTTTGAAAGGTGCTATATAAATAAAGTTTATTATCATTATTATTATTATTATTAACCTGAACACTCATACTGTAACAACTGAGTGAATGAGATTGTCCCTGTGTTACATGACATGTCTTCTGTTTCCCCCTGCTGGTCATGTAAGATGCATGTTACTCATCTCCTGATGTGTCTGTTCTTCAGTCAGGTGGAGGGGATCTCGGTAATCATGGAGAACCCATAAGGGGGGGCTGACCCTGGCATGACCCTTGCTCTTCCTTTTTTTTTTTTTTTTTTTGACTATCCCATATGACTGTTGAGTTCTTTAATCTTTAATTTTGCTTTGTGGATTGATTGTTTCTGTTGCTTTATGGCTTATTCAATAAAATACTGGCTCTGTGTTAGCTGCTGACTCTTTCTTATGTTTCTCTTTCCTTGGGAACAAGTCTTGTTAAGCATCAGGTGGGGGAAAGGTTGTAACACCCCGGTGCAGGCATTTATTCCATCTGCCTCTCCTCCAGTAAAACCATCACAGTACAGTAAACATCCAAAATAGCATTAGTCAACAAACACTAACAAACTAACCCAAAACTAGCTCACACAGTGTGTCAGTAAGCACAGAACAACAAATCTTTATAGGTCGAACCGTATGAGGAATGGATGGATGATGGCACCTGAACACACAATCACTTGCATTTACAGAACTCATTCACTCATGAATAACACAGGAGCTACGTCTTATCATAATGATCATAGTAGCTAGGCATTTTCCAACTAGAAGAAACAAAGTCATTAACAGCACTGCTGAAATACAGGAAGCTGTATTGAAAGTACAGTGAATCAGCTAATGTGAGCCTTGGGATGCACAACAACATTCATTTATCCTGAGGCATTTATGGGTAAAAGCTGGTCTTTTTTGTCAGTTGAGAAGGAAACCCGTCCTATTGACTTTAATCTTTCCTTTCGTGGTTGCTGCTTTTCTCTTTGGTCAACAACACGAGGCTCTTTGAAGCTGCATGACCTGAAGTACACTATCCAGAAGAACTTGGAAGCAGAGACTGCTTATTAAAATTATGTTGCTTATTCTGGGGGGATAAAATAAATCAAGAGTCAGCCAAAATATTGCAGAAAGTGAGGTCTGTTGGGCAAGAGCACAGGACTATATCAAATTAACAAAGAGGGAGAAAAACAGATGCAGATGTCACCACATATATAAGCAACTTGCGGATCAACCTGCACCTAACACCTACCACCTTCACATTACACAGGAAATTATCAATTCAAGGCTAGAAATGGTGGCAGGCCACACTCTAAACACACATGCAGATGGCTACACTGTAACATTAACTATCCTGAATAAAGATATCAACATTATGCTCCTGTATGACTTGGTTTTTGGCTCATATGCTACAAAATAAGTCGAACAAATGACATTATTTACCAAGCCTGTAACGGTAAAAATAAAATAAGATTGTTGCATGAATTTGCTTTTAAGACTTAATATCAAGAATTAGCATTTAGTATTTTTAAGCATTTAGAAAAAGAGATCCTACTAAATCAACCACCAAACAAAGGCATAATCATATGTGTGGGCTAATGGTTGTGGTTATGTGTTTTTTATTGGCTCCAGTATACACAGTGTAACTTTATTCAATGCCCCTCCTATTGTGTGCAGTGGCTGCTTTAACTTGGCATTGAAATAGCTTGCTTACTTGAATGTAAAAAAGGATGGGGCCAAAACAGAGGCCAAAGGTGTGGTTGAAGATGTTGATGGCAGGTAGGCAGCATAGTGGTTAGGGCTGGTGCCCCACAAGAAGACGGTCGCCGGTTTGGTTCCTGTGCCTGGGGCCTTTCTGTGGCCTCCTCGTGCCTGCATGGGTTTCCTCCCACCGTCCAAAGACATCATGTTTGGGTTAATTGATAACTCTAAATTGTCCGTAGGTCTGAGTGTGAGTGGTTGTTGGTCTCTATCTGTGTCTCTGTTTTGGCCCTGCGACCTTTCCAGGGTGTACACCGCCCTTTCCCAATGTGAGCTGGAATTTGCTCAAGCACCCCCCGAGACCTGGAAATGGATAAGTGGTAGAAGATGAATGAATGTTCATGCTCCCCAGGAGAAGAATTCTAATATTTCTGCAGACACAGGAGGTTCACACTAGAGGTTTTGGTTGAAATATCAAAACTGTTAGATTATGTGGATACAATTTTTCTAACATTATTTGCTTCTACATGTCAGGACGTTTGATCTTGTGTGACCTTACGGTTGTAGTGTGTGTGATTGTGTGGCTGTCTCTCTCTGTCTCTGTGTGTTGGCCCTGTGATGGACCGGTGACCTGTCCAGGTTGTACCCCACCCTCACCCAGTGTGAGCTGGGATTGGCTCCAGCACCATCCACGACCCAGAAATGGATAAGCGGTAGAAGATGAATGAATGATCTAACCAGCTCTTCTAAAAAAAATAAAAATAAGGAAATAACCCTCAGAATATGCCTGTTTTCTGATCACTTCCTCACTAATAATTTTCATACAGTCCCTTACTGAAAATAAATATAGTCTGTATTGTAATTCTAGAAGCTGTGCCACAGGCAGGTTTGTAGTTATAAATGTAAATAATGAATGTACCCTCTGCTGAGGGATGATAATGGAGATGTGGTTTAAATACATTATCCTGTTCCTGCACAGCAATCCCAAACATAAATCTACACATTGTCCACATTGTTGTTGGACTATGATGTTTAATATTCAAGCAATAGGAGAAATATTTTGAACTTGAATCATCACATACATAACCCACACAAAATGGAATGGGAAATACTAATTCACTATACAATATAGAAACTGCCAGAGACCTTAATATACCTTAGCAGACACACAATACATGACCTATAGCCCTCTGCTCGTCTGGTTTTAATAACTAAAACTTTCCGAACCCTTCATCTTCTGTCTGAGATGTCCCTTGAGCCAAGACACCCACTCCATTGAACTGTGCTCAACAAATAGTAGTGAGGGCAATGTCTATGTGCTAAAGTAAGGGCTGAGACATGCAAAGAAACTATCTTCATTGCTTCTGTTTTGCATCATGCCCAACAAAACATTTGTTATGTTTTTTTATCAAGGCTTCCTCATTGATTGTTAAGGCTCTCTGTGCTCTGACACAGGAGAACATGGTTGCTATTCAATGAGATAGGTCATGTGATAATTACTATCAACTTTGAATAAAATTAGCAAATTAACATTGCCGAACAAAAAAAGAGATTCGTGAGAGAATGTTGTTTCATTTTAACACTTTACACCTTGACCAAAACAATGTGGCCTACTTAATCAGACTGGTCCTTTAAAATATCAAAATGATAAAATGTACAGCTGAAATTAAAATGACATGGGGCTCAGTAATGGGGGAAGAGTTAATATAGATCATCAATGAATTATCCATCAAACAGGTGATGACCATAACAAAGACTGTTTGAAATAGGTCTTTGCTGCTGGTTTAGTTTTATTCCATTAGATGGCAATGTGTGCCTGCAGAATTCCCTCACACTCCACCCAGTCACTCTTAGTGGAGTGTCCTATCTCTGTGATCTTGACCTGCTTTCTAGGACACTCCTCTCCTTTAATGTTTATATACCAGAATACATTGCAATGTGACCTTTTCTAAACAAATGCTGTTTGAACACAAACACTATGTTTCCTGTGTAATCAGTCTCAATGTTCCGGACAGTACAGTTCGTCTCATGTTGCCACAGCGGCCTCAACTGTGAAGACCTGACACATTATACCGGCACTGGCTGCTCTGTGATGAGTATCTATCTGTATCAAATGAATTAGACAGATGGTCAACTAATCTCTATTTAATTGAATGCGTAAGAAAAAGATAATGACATCATAAGAAACCTTCACTTCACTAAAAGCTTTCCATCTGGGATATTGTTTTAGAAATGTTCAAAATGAAAACACATATTACATAACCTTAATATACCAAGCAGAATGTTGATAGTCTCACTTCTAACACTGCTGCAAACTTAAAATTAGGTCTCATGAAAATAATGCCCCCCCCCCCAAACCAGATCTCTGTTAGCTTTTTAAAACTGCTGATACAACTTGCGATCCAGCCTCTGTAAAATGCTCAGATGGCCGCGGCAAGGTGGGAGGAATATTCATGGTTTTCAAGAAGATAACAGAAGATCTGAGAGAGGGAGAGAATGAGTGAGAGAGCCAAGCCTGTGTGTGATTCTGTGGGAGGGGAAGGGGGCTCATGGAGAGGAAAATCAAACCCACCTAGGGCTCTTAATACGTCACTGTTCACATCACAGATGTTCCCACAGACACTCAGTGTGGGTTGTGGGCCGAGGTGTGTGGAGAACCAGTATGGCTTCAGTTGGCTTGTTCCTGGAGTGTGTGAGCGCATAATAATATGTAGGCCTGCTGTGTGCGTAAATGGAGACTTGAACACTGCAGTAATATCTTAAAAATATTCCTATGAGTAGGAGCTGGACTTGAGAATAACAGAAAATAAAACAGCTTTGTGATGCTTGTATTGTCAGAGGAGGTGTTATCAGATTTGATTTCTTAAGAAAGGCATTCATATTCATGAATATCTGACAGAAAATAAAGCATTTTGCTCCTTGAAGGCCACACTAGAGTGTGTGACTTTTATGAGGTAACGCTGATGTTTATCTTAAAGGTCATTAGAAACTGTTGAATACGGCAGAAACTCAAAAATGTACATCCCCTTAAATATAGGTTCTAGACGAAAGAAGAAGAAGTCACAGGAAGGGAGAACTTGTGTGGGTGTACCCGGTTTTGTTTCCACGTTCATGGCAAAAATAGAGGAGTTGTTATTGATGGAAATTAAACTTTGAATACGTGTCAGATGAAAATATGTTAAAAAAAAACAAACCTTCCTCTCCAAAACAATTTGAGGTGAGAGTGCGCTCAAACCGCAACCCTCACTCACACAGCCTTTTGAAGTGGTTTTCGTGAGTACTGAGAGGTTGTTTTTTTTTTTTTTTGGGGCTGTCTTGTTTACTTCTACGTCAGAGACTGTTTTCATAGGACAGAAACCCCCTTTCTGATTTCCTTGAGACCAACTTCAGCACAACTTTCAATAGGTCACAATAGCACATTTGTTTACGGTCTCGTTTATTTTGCCACGAATGCCGTTTCCCTTGAGTCATTTTTATGAGCGAGCCTCCTCATCTCATATAATAATCTGTGTCCTGGGCATCCGGGGCCGAGACCCCTGGCTAATAACGGCAATGCGTAATGACTCATTCGCAGTATTTAACGCGGGGCTTTCCACCAAACCCTTTATCCATCTCATCCCCTGCTGCAGCACATATTTGCCTGGTGATGCGTCCCGGAAAAATGTCCTTGGCAGCATGCACATCTTCATCCATCCATCCATCCACACGAACGCTCCTGCGCGCCCAGGACGCCCACTCTCGCCGCCTGCTCTGCCAAGCGGCTGTGGCATCTCCAGATGCCCCCGACATTCCTGAAGCCACTGTCACTTCCCATCGTGTGCAGGCTCTCTGTTATACTGACACCTCAAATATGTCCTATTGGCTGAAGGGTGAGAGGCACCGACAGGTTGATGGGCGTGAGTGTGGCTTTATAATCAGCGTCAAATATGACCTTATCGGCCAACGTAAAAAGTTTAACACAATAAAATGCGTTTTGCCTGCTTGCTGCTGTCCTCTGGAAAGTTAGATAAACTTTTATTCATCTTCCTGATAACACTGTTGAACTTTGCTCCGTTTGCGTGTGCGTGCGTGCGTGCGCGTGTTGTTGTGAGAAGGGTGAGTCTAAACTTGCACAACGAGAATTAAGGAAATTCCGCCACCCTCGTGAATCTCGCGGCCCTTATCGACACAATACAGGAAGAGATTAAGGTGAAACCAGTTCGCTCTACCTGGGCGGGGGTTCCCATAAATCCTCCCATGTGACGGAGTAATCACCAACATGCCCATATATGGACAAGCCCGTGCGTAATTAGGAAAGGCCTACGTGCGCGGACCCCGCTCTGCGCGCGGAGGCAGTGAAACCAGAGCGTGCTTGTGTCAGTGAGAGCCATTATCACTGTACGGTAGGAAAGAAAGCTTATGGGCGCTCCCCACTCTTTCCTCCCTCCTGCCTGTGTGTGTTTTGTGTTTTCAAGACCCATGTACTGTTATCAATGACGTACAACAAACACTCGAGATCAGTTTTTTTTTTCATTTCATGTGAAGACACTTTACTTAAATACACATGACACATTAAAAAAAAAAGACATTGTAAACATTGGACATGATACGTTCGTCTGGATCAACCGGACAAACACAAATAATTTACATAAGGAATAAACGTAGCATTGCATGACAATATCTGTTGCAAAAGTACAAATAATAATTTCCACTTTCTAGGCTTCTATTAGTAAACCCGACTGAAGGGCCAGTGGCCGATATTGTGTTTGCTCAGTCTGGATGCTGCCCTGGTCTCTAGAGTTGAATGGTCCTTTGAGGGGTGTCCAGCATCCGGAAGTACCATTTCAATCAGTCTTTTCGCACTAAAATACCTTACAGAGTTGTCTACACATAGCCCTCGGCCCTGTGCTGCTGTCAGTGCTGACAACACATCAGCCAGTATTCCAGTGCTGCGCATGCAGATCATGTCTCCAGTGTTATTACTTTTCAGTCAGTCATTAGTCTCTGGTGTTTAAAACGCCTCCATCTTGCTCGTAAGCATCAGCTGACAGCCGCTGCTCACATGTGTCAGGACCTTCTGTTTGAGCTGGGCCACCTGGTCCCGGAGCACGGACGCTGTGTTGGACAGACCCGCGTTGTCGTTCTTCAAAACTTTCACCTTCTCCTCCAGCCGGGCGATGCGCTCCAGCTTGCGCTTCCGGCACTTGGTGGCCGCCAGCCGGTTCCTCAGCCTCTTGCGCTCCGCCTTGATCCTCTCCTGAGTCTCCAGGTCGATCGGAGACATCGGGGGAGAGCCGTCGCTGCTCAGGAGGTCGGGCACGGTCTGAGGCTCCTCTTTCAGAGCAACGAGCCGCTGCGGATGGAGACCGGAGGCGGGGAGAGTGTGCTGGAAGGGGTGGGTGCCGTGCGTCGAGGTGTGCGGGTGGCTCTGCTGCTGAGGCGGCAGGTAGCTGATGGTGGCTGTGGGGTAGCTGGATGCAGAAGAGAGGCTTGTGTTCGGGCAATAGGCGTTCAGTGTTGTGTAAATGGGAGGCTCCGGCTGCAAGGCGGTGCCGAAGACACTAGAGGCCGCCGCTGAACACGTAACTCCACCGGCACCGATTGACACATTGGGAGGGGGCATCTGGTTCATCTTGTGCAGCTCGTCCAGGGCTTTCACAAACCCCTCAGCGAACCCCTCCTGCTCATCGGTGATGCCCCGGTTGTAGAAATACTGACCGGGGGTGGGAGTGGTGATCACACCGTTACTGTTTTGGATGATGAGCCTCTCTAGCTCAGGGGATGCGAGCTTCAGGGACCCCACGTCTTGCTGCCCCCCTTGGTACAGGTCTGTTTCGGCTCTCAGCTGGGATTTCAGGTTGCGATAGGGCTCTGTCAAGTTCAAATTCATATTCTGCTTTAGCAGTTTGTAGTCGTGCATTGGCGCATCTGAGTGGCCGTAAGGCGACAGAAAAGAGTCGTCATGATAAAAAGGCTGTTCCATCTTTGTAGACATAAAGTCGTAGAAAAAGTGAGCTTACCAGCTTCTTTACAGAAACACAGTCTCTGGGTTATCAACAAATGTCACTGTCAGCAGAGAGCATGCATCAACTCAGGCACTCGTCTTCTCTCTTAACTGCGTGTCCCAGAGTCAAAGTGGAATCACTCCAAAAAATAACAGAGTGAAAGTCCAAAGTCCAGTAAGAGCTGCGCTGAGTTCAGTGTCGGCAGCTACAGGTCTTCTCCAGTGTAAGCTGCTCTCAGCCCAGTGAAGGAAAAGTTGTAACGCTACAGTCCTCCCGGCTGACGATGCGTTACTATTGCGTGTTGGTTGAGGTGTGTTCAGGCTGTTACGGGACGCGCCTTTTTATAGGCGCGCACACACCACAGGCTGGCGCTGCGCCGTGATTGGCCGGATGGCTCGATGTGCCGTACGACGTCAAGTGACGCCAATGCCGGGAAGAGGCGACTGTAAACAAGCCTGTAGGCAAGAGAGCGCAGCGAGGAGGGAAGGCGGCGGAGAGCGCTGTCACAAACAGACGGCCGCCGTTTTTGATGCGAGGCTGTGCTCGTTTTCAGACTGAATAAGTGACTGTTAGAGGAGCGAAGAGGTGAGATTACTCTGTTAGATCAAAACACTGCTCTGAATTCAGCCACGCGTTTCGTTACCAAGTCAGAAAAAAAAAAATGCGTCATGGCTCGTTTGAATTATTTCAAAGGTTGTTCATATCAAATACGGCTCTGTTCATTTGTGGCCTGATGTTGGATTCATTATTTATCGAATTCAGCCGAGAGTTTGTATAAAACGTGGGGCCAACTGTGCTGTTTATTGTGATTCAAGCTGTGGAGGAAGTTTTAAGGCCTTATATGGGCAGGGTGACGTAGCAGTTCCTCTTCGGGACAACCGGGAAGCCACGCCCACCGGGCCTCATTCCAGTAGCATTCCTGCTCCTTCTTAAACCCCATCCATGTGCTCCACAGTTAGGGACTTTCTGCCTCAGCAGGGAGCAGTGAGCTCACACACTATGCTCCAGCTGTCTGTTTGTGGATCAGGGCCCTCAGTCTAAAGCAGGCCGTGAGCCCCGCTCATCGACGCTTTCATCACTGGTATTGACATTAATATATGTTTTATTGATATGACAGGATACCTCACTGTTAACTGTAGTGACACACACTGCTGGAGCAGCAAACCGTGTCTAGGATCAGCTACAGAAAAGACTCCTACAATAATCCAGGCAGGTTCGTGAGATGCTGCTGATGCTGGGCATGTTGCCTACAGTGACACAGCTTTGATCATGAACGGCAAATAGAGAAAACGTCGTCTGACAGGAACCAAGCCCAGTTAATTATCCCAAGCAGGAAGATTCATGTTAAGTATTTCATCCTTTTGATCTCTAAGGCTTGTAAAATTATAACCCTTCATTTGGTTTTACCTTACAACCAGATGAACCGAGGTTCAGCCTTTTGCTGTCCAGTGCACGGAGGAATGAAATGTGATTCCTCAATAGTGCACCTGTTTCAGATGTGGAGAAGAGAACCTTTGTCTCCTGTTTGTAATTCTTCAAACGCCCACACAAACACAGACGAATGCGTGCACCGATGGATCCTGTATCCCTGCACAGACAAAACAAGTCAGGTAGGATGCTTTGCCTTGGCAGGCGCTAAATCCTGCGGCTGCACCTGAAGGACGAACCTCTGATCGTGTTCACCAACCATTTATGCCAGGAAACACATCAATAACAAATCTCTTGTTTACAGATGGCAACTGGAGACAAGGCTAGAACAGAATACATATTATGACTGAACAATAAATTATGGAAATGCCCATGTTCTCATTAAAATGTGCAGATCAATGGTTGCAAAGCATTTTTTGTCTGATGTACCCACACAGCCCTATCAGATGGGTTCAGAGACCACCCATCTTCTTCCAGATATCAATGGATTTTAAACTGGATATTAACTAGGATTAATTATATAAAAGCATTACAGTTATTAACATAGCTTTAATTAATATGAGATCAATATCCAGCCTTCAGATATCTTTGGTCAACACAAATTCATTTTGAATCAAGTAGATTCCAATGTTTTTGTTTAGTTAGAAAGGGAGTTAATAATAGTTAATCAGCAGTCTAACAATAATAAAGAACTCCAATTTTAAATAAACCAGAATGGGATCACATGTAAACACATAAAAAAAAGTGCTGCTCCTCCTTCAGTGATTTAACCTTTGCCATTTTCATCCACTAAATGTCATTCACTGAGTTTCCAACCTGTCCCGTAGCAGGGGGTTGGATCAGGACAGGCTTTCAGCATGATTTTCCGTTGGCAGTGAGCACATGCTACATGATAAAAAAAAAAAAAAAGGAAATATTTGCTCAGACAGACCCTGTTATCATGTTTAGGCCTAAAGGGGAAAACTGCTGTTAGGACATAAGTTACTCAAAATATTTTACAACTGTCACAGAAATTTCCTTGACTTGGAAATTTGGCTGAAATCACCACTTTCAGGGTCTCAATGCCCGTTCATAATTACCTCATCTCAGGTAATTCACTGGTATTCAGAGCAAATATTTTAATTCTATGACTTTTTGTCAGTATCCATGGGAATATGGATAAACAGAGGAAAACAACAGTTCCTGGCAGTGTTGTGCCTCCACTTTGCCACCTCCCTTATAAATTCTATTCTGTGTGCAGCTGCCTGTTTCTGCTAATGCTCTGCTCTGCTCGAGTTTAGGTTTTATTCAACCTTGCGGAAGAGGCTGACCACACTTCTAGTGGCATTTTGGCAAAGAACAACAGTATAGAGTCCAGAGTGGTGAGTGTTTACGGGAACACTCGTGAGGTGGCACCGTGCCATCCTGCCAAATGTTAGTCAAAAACACTCATGCTACCCAATCAGTGGGAGAGACGAATGTGTGAAGGCTGAGGCAGATATACTGTGTTATACATTAATATGTCATATTGGTTTTATCATTAACAATATCTATGAATCACTACATCAATTATGAACCGTAATAATGTGAATTCAGCAATGACATGATGTGATTAGTTGAACAATTCAGTTATCAGGCTACAGCTTTTGTGAAAACAAAAAAAAGCATGTTGCAGACGCCTTAGTCACATCTTGATTAGTCACATCTCTGTTTAGTCTGTTAAGATTTAGAGTTGCTCTGTGTGTTCAAGTACAGAAATTCCTGAAAATAAGTTCTGCTTTTTTTTTTCTTGCTCCAGAGGTTCTTGTTATCACTAGGATCTGTTCAAGGATTTGTTTAGATATTTTTTATGCATACTTTTTCGGGCAAACTTTCAAAGGGTTTCAGGGCAGGATAAGCTGCCTGGCAAAAGACTCAATTTGAACAGTTGGGATCACATGGATGAGTGCCAAAACCAGCTGAGTGTTACCTACTCTTTTTCCTGGGACAGGCAAGGCCTGAGGGTGGAAGGAAGCTGTTTACCGTAATATTAGGCAAAGTAACGTGTTGTGTGTGTGTGTGAGTGTGACTAGGCATGTATATCTTTTAGGGTGGATTATTCATATGTGTAGACTTTTTTCTTTTTTTTATGACAACAGTGTGAACATCTGCTTTGAGGACAAACATTTTTTTAGAGGAATTTTTTTTTCCTCCCACATGATCAGTCAAATTACTTTTTTCTGAAACCCATAATACATTATGTAGGTTCAAACCGTTGTAATTTTCTGCCTTTACATCCAAAATGGGTCAGTAATTCATGATCCGTGATCATATGTTAGTGCACAACTAAAAGATATGAAGAACATCTCTCTTCGTTCACACAGGGTCTCCTCTTAATTTCCTCACCCTACGGATTGGGTCTTTTAACATAGCAAGAATTCACAATAACATGCTTATGGAGGGCATTGAGCGCTCCTCACCTCCTTTAAAACCATCCCATTGTGCCTCGCCACCTCTGCACAACTCTCCTTTTGTCAGAGTCGGCCTGCAGCCTACAGCCGCCTGCCTTCTCCACAACACGGGGCTCTTTTGGTTGGCGAGACATGCTGCTCTATCTCTGTGACTCAGAGCAGCCAGGGCAGTCAAGGCCAATCAGAGGTCAGAGCCCCAAGCTCCCTCATTGCCCTGAGTCTTTCCCCTGACCTTCGCAACTCCTCCAAACACCCACTCAGCAGAAAAGAGTTGCGGTTAGCACAGTGTGACCGGGTGGGCAAGGGGAAAGAGAAAGACAGGCTCAGTCAGATGAGGTTTGTTTGTGAAGGGCCCTCTTGACAGAGCGGCTGACTCCTTCATTTGGACATAATGGGGCCTCACATCCATAGTGTTGCTGTCCCCCTTTGTGACTGTGGTCACTTTATTGCAAGGTCTATTAATAGGGTGATCCATCATCATTTTCTTCATCATCATCTTCATCATCCTTGTCAACATCACATGATGGCCCAATGGTGTTTTCCTCTGCTCTCCTCTGATAATCCCAAACAACCAAAGTTGATGTGTTAGCATTTCATCTTCAGCCTCATTTAGACTTTGCATGCCACCAATGTTAAGGCTAAAGTTAATAAATTTTCTAATCAGAGATGCTTGGTGACTCCAAGCCGCATGCATCATTGAATCTAATATTGCAGGACAGCATCAATAGAAGATTTTTGAGGTCATCATTTAATATTTTTAGAGGAACTGAAATATTACAGTGGATTAGGGTGACTGACCCACACTTTCTTTGTACTGGGACTTATTTTACAAAGGAATAGTAGTATAAATATTAAAGTAATAATTCTTCATGTGAAGCATATTGTGTTTGGCTTTTACATTGACCCTTAATGTGCTCAGTGGGATTTATTTATAGCTTCACCAGCAGCATAGCTATGGGGATCATTGTTATTTGGTTGGGTCTTCTGCTTTGGTCAGCACCGAAATGTGGTCATAAAACAAAATGTAAGAATAGACATTCAAGGGCCCAAGATCAGTCTTTTGGTGAGTCTCTGGCTTTTCCTTTGGCATCACTACAGGTCTCAATTGTCTCAATGACCACTGGACAGATCACTATGAGATTTAGTGCAGACAGTTCTGGTGAACCCTTAACCTTCCAGCAAAATTTGAAAGTTTTAATTAGTATAAAACTTTTGGTCTACAACTATACCTGCAAATTTAATTAACATAACAACACGCTAAATTAAGACAGTGTGTATCGTTAATACGATATGTACTTAATGTAAACATGCTACCATGACCACTGTGTGCGGGTGAGGATTTTTAAGTTAGCAGAGGCAACATTGTGCCAAACGTTATGTCTCATCAGGGAGGTGGGCCATTTTAAAATCATCTGGGTTTGTGAGTGATTTGAATCCCAACCAGATTGGGTCATTTTTTACTCCCACCCAAATTATAATCATAGTCACACTTACCAACTTTTTCTGTCCCCCTGTTATTAAAATCAGACCCAAAGCTTTAAATTTTAATGTTAATCGCGAAAAAGTAGGAGTAAAAGAAATAAAGATAAGAATGTTAGCACGCTTTTTGAAACATACAAATCATAAAATGAGAGAGATAAAAATTGAAACTGAAGTCATTAGAGGGCTTATCAAATGTCTTATAGAAGGTGGATAGTGGTTTTCTCCTTTGGTTAGTCCTGCTTCATACCTAGGTATATTACAGGCCACATCCTGTAATTTCACCATGGTGAAAAATGAGTCTGTGCACCAGAATGATGAGTCACAGAGGAGCCAATGTCTTACTCCCCACTTCCCCCTGTGATGATAATCCTATCCAAATGGAGCTTCATTTATGCTTTATTTTATTTTCCCTTTTTTTAAAATGATTTTATTTACGCTGTTTTAATGCACAAATTTCTGGATTGAACACCAAGTTTCACAGGCGATATATTAGGCATAGTGATAGACACACAAAACTCAAGACTGTGCCAAAGCAGAATAAAAATAGATCTGATTAATTTTATGTGTGCCGCTAGTTGGAGGGAATAAGACCATGCTTACGCCAATGCCCATGGCAGTGCACAGAGGGAGTGCACAACATAGCACATTGAAGTCCAAATGAGATGTAGTGGAAAATGTGGATGTTTATGATCCAAAGGCACACTTTACATCATATGCCACTGAAGTTTTTATATTGTTAATCTTTGCTCTCAACTGTTATTTTGTGTTAAATCCTTGCTGACACCAAACTTCTTCTCTTATTTTGCAGTTTTACAAGCAAAGTCGAAACCCTTTGATCATTTGGAAGTCAAAAGAGGACAACTTGTCTCTGGCTTCCCTTGCAGTGAGAGGCAAGTGTGTGCATCAGCCCATTCTGGGCTTGTCACAGCCTCTTGCTCAGTTTTTTTTATCATAAGGGGGGTAAAAAGCCTGGGGGGTCTGCCACATGGTCCCCTTGCAAAGTGCAGTCTATGACCAAGCAAACTAAAAGGACTCTGAGATCTCCTTGGCGTGGTCCCATGTCCATACTATACCCAGTGAATCTGAAAAAACCTTGTAGGATCTGTGAGTCAGGTATCTGACCGGAGCTTCAGGGGGCAGCCCCACTTGCAGGCAGCAGGCCATATTCAGCAGAGTTAGAGGGGAAAAGTGTGATAGGGGTAACATCAGGGCCACTGATGGTAGCGCTGAGGTCATCGTGTTTGGCCATGTCCAATGACTCCATTGAACCCATTTTCTGCACCATGTGCCCCTTCCTCTTCCTTCCTTCCCTCTATCTGTGTTCATTAGGCTGTATTGCAGGAACATGCAATCTCGATAATGAATGCAGAATGTGCTCCTAATGATCTTGCCCTATTCAGAGTTATAAGTTAAAAGCTGCAGAGCCTGTAGCACAAGAGGACATTTAGCGTTACAGGGGAATGTGGGGGTGAGAGTGCTGTGACACGAGAGAACAATTGGCTCCAGATCTTTCTTTCTTTAGTCCATGTGTGTGTGTGTGTGTGTGTGTGTGTGTCTCAGGGGAGGAAATCAGGGGTTCGAGATAGCTGACAATTCATCCCCACAGTCTTGAAGTGGCAAATAAAATACTCCATGAAATCCTCCTCTTTCCCAGAGTCTGTAACCATTTGATCCCAGCATGTTCAGCGTCTGCCAAGCTACTTTGAGATTTCCTTTGAGTGGGTCTCCTCAGTTATGGTTTGGCTCGATCAGACAGCCACAGCCGCTTCACACACTGTGTGTGTGTGTGTGTGTGTGTGTGTGTTTCCTTTTGGTTCTTTATCTGCCACATGGTCAAAACATGGCTTTGGCTTTTATTAAATCAAAAGAAGACTCCAGGGTTTTGGCATGACAGCCTCACAGGAGTTCATGATCTGGGGTTTTTAGAATAATCGAAATCATCAGCCCAAGCAGTTACTTTTCTCTGTGGAGGTTTTTGCCAACACAAGCGGATTTGAAAAGCAGCTGCTCCATCATTTTATGCTTTCACTGCAGCCCACATCTCTTTGATAACCAATAAATTCTTCTTGATCAGAAATCTGTGTGTGTGAGTGTGTGTGTATGAAGAATAACAGATGCTCTGCAAAACTCCCTTTCCTCTTTTCCTGTCAGCAGTTGTTTTGTTTTGTTTTCTGTGTTGAGTCTTATTTGGTGTCTGGGCCACTTCCTGGTTTCCCTCCTCGTCAGTGTCCAGATAAATAGAACGGAAATTCAGCGCCGTTCTTGACACTGGGACATCACAGTGAAGAACCAGACCAGGGAATCCCTTTAGGGGGGATATGAATGACTGGGAGGTCATGACCCCCACGGGTGTGACATCACTAGTTGGTAAAGAGTAAGAGGTGCCGAGTCCAATACGATGACAGCAGAGTGAGCCACAGACAGTCACATCCTTGGATCTCATAAAGTAATATAAACAAACAGCAACACAGCCAGCATTAAACACACATTTTCTATTGCCCACTTTATTATTGTGCAAGCACTTAGGATTGTGTGACAGACATCCACAGGGATTTTCTCAGGTTAGAGATAGTTCAGAGAAAAGGTGCATCGCCAGCAGTTTCTGGGGCCAAAAGCTCACATGCAGGTTTTGCTGTCAACATAAAAGACCACAGATTTTTCCGACTTTGTCTGCGTCTGCAACTCCTGTTAAGCCTCAGGGAGCGTTTGCGTGATCCCGTAACTGAGAGCCATTCCCATCACCAGGTGACCTGGCACGTCTTAAACAAGCCTGGACACAGACGCCCTCCAGTGAATCAGTGCCTGTAAAAATCATCCAACTCCCCCACAAACACCTACATATTTTATCCACTCACACACACAGACACTCCACTCTCACTCACACTCTTACTCATATATGTAAATACACTTTTGCTGGTGTACAACACAGACACACATCTTACTTTGCCCAGTGCCTCAGCTCAGCATGCTGTCCAACATGTTTTTGTGTTTCACCTCAGCTGACAATTATTGTTTTTGTGTTTCTGCTGTGGGGACGAGGATCGTGCAGAATGAATGTCCAGGTTAGCATTAGCAGCAGTCTACAGGTTCTCTTGGGTGGAGGTGAGCAGACACAACCACAGGCAGCACAATTAGCAGTTTGTGGTCTGTTATGTGGCACGCTAATTACCTCACATTTAATGTAGTTTACCTTAAGTAGTGCATCTAGGAAGCCCTGTTCCAAATATAGAGTCACTGGGCAATTTAAGAGCCTTGTTTGGTCACAAATTACTGTTTAATTGTTTTCATGGCAGAGTTGTTTACTAGCGTTTCAAACAGGGAATGTATTTGGATAGAGTGGAAAAGTTTGGAAGCAAGCAGAACTTCAAGGAAACACTGAGAGTCTGTGATACTTAGGGGTAGCTCAATATTTCCATTTTGCCCAAACCAGACCACCTCAACATGTAAACCAGCTGCAAACACAGGCACCAAAACATGGGGGGGGGGGCTTCTGTGGCAACAGAAGCCTTCAAATAGTCTTCCCTGAAATCAAGAACAAACATCTCCCCCCTTCATATCTCACTCTGAAAGTTTAGACTTAGTCATCTTCACAGTGCTTGTCAAACAGTTCACTGCTTTGTCATTCCTACTAACTGTGCAAAGTGAGAGGCATCTTCATTTAATATCTTCTTCACCTCCATACTAAAGAAAACTTTCTAATGAGCAATGCAGACTTTTCTGCATTTTATCCTTTTTGATAGAAAAATAAATGATGAAAAAGAATAGTTTGAGGAAGAATTTAGTGAAGATGTACTTCAGAGTTCAGACATTGCCTCAGATAGGGCTACGGTCGTTTTTTATTTCTCACATGAGAGAAAAGAAACTCTGATGTGCATGACCTGATGTTTCCTGTCATAGCTGAACGTTTTTTCAAGCATCGGTTTTAATGGGGCTTTTGCTCAATGTTTCACTGTAAAGTGCAAGAACAGAAATAGCAAAACAATGCCTGGCGGCTAGAGGCTCGCATCCATAATGACCCCAGCCTTGTGATTGAAGAGGCCCCTCTAAAAGGCAGAGCAGGTGGAAGTGTAGGTGGTCTCCCCCCAGCACTCTCCTCACGCTACATGTGCACACACAGCTGCCCCACAACCTGCACAACACACACACACACTTACAGGCTTGCAGTTGGTATATGTGCTGCTGCTGTTTTCACTTCACTCCCTCACTCTCTAACACTTACTAGTAGATACACACATAAAGCAGAGAGTCATTTCACAAGGTTCAGCTACAGCCCCGCTGACACACTGTAAGTGGCTAAAATCATTGTTTCACATGGGAGAAAAATCTGAGTATATTGTGTTCTCACTTTATTCTATTTCTGGGTCACACTGTGGTTATTGGGCTAATTTAGTGTGTTTAAAACTCCCATGATCCCTCCTTGAGGGACGGTTGCTAATCTCCAACTTTGCCTGCACTTGTATCACAGCTCCACTAATTTTTCTTTTGCATTTAACAATCCTGCAAATCTTCCTTTGCAGGATTCACTTTTAAAAACCGAGCAGCTGTAGGGAGTTGTCAACTTTCTCCTCAGCTGTGAGTAATATCAAGAGTTGTACTCTCTTCCCATTGACGTTCTGAGAGGACGCTGTGGTCCAATTGACTGTTTAAGAGCATCTCCATTCATCTGTCTGAGAAGCTACAACGCCCCATATCTTTAAAGAGTTGAACAAGTTTCGGTGTCACTGTAGAAAGAGACTTAAAGTGCAAACTTGGCTGGTATCTGTGCTGTCAGTTTGCACCATCTTTGTCCTACCACAAGCGTTCAATAACTGACTTCTCAGCTCAGCCGTTGCAGTTACACACACAGACCACCGCTCCAACTGAGGGCATGTGTCTGAGTTACTTTTGATGTTATCTGGCTATAACTTCTGCCAAGATCACAGGCATTCAAATTCTGTGACTCATAAACACTCATCTGACATCTGATCCTGAATATATGGACTTGTGTACGGTGGTTCAGTGCTAAATGGAGAAGTAATTTTGCTGTTTAAGTGTGGTATTGGATAAGAAGATTTGCTTCTTTGTGGTTACTGACAGATAAGCACGGATGTTGTTGGTAGATGATTGCATGCAGGTGGATTCAGACACAGATGTTCCTCTCTGCTAAGTAGAAAACTCACATATGCACACACAAACACACAAGACTACTTTCCCTTCTACTGTAAATTTATCCTAAATAGTCTAGAATTAGTGAGGGTGGTATTTGAAGAAATGTTCATAAGATGACACTGTCAGCTGGGATAATATCTACATCATAAACTAATATAAAGTAATAGTGACTTAACCTTGAATCACCTCTCAGGCTGACATATATTGCTGTTTCTGGAGGAAAAAATCCCCTACTGCACAGGAAGTGATATTTGACTTCATTAATGTATTTCTACTGCTGGTGCTTCAGCAGTTAAGAAAGTCTGTGGAAGAAGATGTCATTGTATGACAAGCAGAGCACAGAAAAATGGCAGTAATCACCACACAGACTTTTTTAAATGTTGGAGGGCAAATTGGAAAAAGGGGCACTGCCACAGTATGCACTGTTACTGTTATGGTTAGGGCTAATTTTTGCCAGGAGGTCACACCAGACTGGCACTTAAGCTAACCTGACAGGTACTTAGACAGAACAAAGAGACACCTGGGGCTAGATATATAAATAACGCATACACAAAATAACCACATGTACGCTACTTCCCATGCACAAATATTTGTGAACACAGACCATGGCGAGACCGTGAACATCTTATTTTATTAATCATCAACCTTATTCTGTTAATAAAACAACACACTCCTCAGAGCTTGAATTCATTATTAAATTCATTATTAACATTACACAACTTGTTGTTTTACACAGCGAATACTATATGACAGTTTTTAAAGAATATTTCTTCATTGTATCGTATTGTTTGATATTCATTACGGCAGATTCCAAGAACTGTTTTGATTCTTTTTTAATATTTACTGGTCACACTTTCAGAGCCTGTAACCCTAATTGATCAATATCTCTTGTTCAGACAAATAAAAAAATAAGAGAGTCATAAAACAGATTTAACTGTTTAGAGTGATTGCACTGAATTTTACTGATGATCTCAGTTTGTAATCCACCAAACAATCAGTGAAAGTGAGCTGAACTGAACCTCTGCTCCTCATGGTGCTGAGGTTGGCAGAGGGGACAGTGGAGGAGGAGGAGGAATGAAGGGAATGGGCTGGAGAGGCGATGTGATGAAGGTCGGACAAATACGGAGGGGCGAGGTTATGGATGGCCTTGAAGGTGCACAGGAGGAGTTTGAATTCTATATGTTGCTTGACCGGGTTGCCGGATGAAGAGGGGGATGTGGTGGTAAGAGGTGTGGTCATGATATGGGCAGCAGAGTTCTGGACCAGTTGGAGTTTATGGAGGGACTTTTGAGGGAGGCCGAAGATAAGGGAGTTGCAGTAGTCAATCTGGGAGGTCACAAAGCTGTGGACAAGGATGGAGGCAATATGGAGGGTGAGAGAGAGGCGGAGTCGATTAATGTTACATAGATGGAGCTATGCAGACCGGGTAATATTCATGATGTGGGATTGGGAAGATTGTAGGCTGTGATGCCCAGGCTTTTAACCTGAGGAGAGGGAGAAACTAAGACGTTGTCACTGGTGAGGGAGTTAGTGTCAGCTTTAGATGGTGTAGATTTGGTGCCAATGAGGAGGAATTCCGTTTTATCACTGTGAACCAGGATTTTATTTCAGATATGCAGGAGGTGAGGGAGGAGGGTGGGAGACAGGAGTCTGGTTTTCAAGATAAATGTGGAGCTGGGTGTCATCTGCAAAGCAGTGGAAGTGACAGGAGAGGGGTGAAAGATATAAGCTGTATGAACTGAGTGCAGCTTAAGAGATAGGAGTGAAACCAATGCAGGATGCCAAGGGAGAAGAGTCGGCTGAGGAGGATGGGATGTGAGATGGCGTCAAAGGCCACACTCAGGTCAAGGAGGATGAGGATGGAGATAGTTTGTAATATTTAAAAGGGCATTTTCAGGTCTGTGCTGGGCCGGAAACCAGTCTGGAAATGCTCATAGAGGCAGTTTTGAGATAAATGTATGTGTAGTTGGGTGGTGACTATTTTTTCAAGGATTTTGGAGTTGAATGGTAAGTTAGAGATGGGGCAGAAATTACTATAGTTATTGGGATCTGAACCGGGTTTTTTCAGTACTGGTGTGACTGCTGCAGTTTTAATTGCAATGAATAGTAGCAGTTATGAGGGGAAGCAGATAGGAGAGGCAAGATTCGACCAAAGTTGTGGGGAGTGGATCAAGCTGACATGTGGAAGGCTTGGATTTAAGGATGAAGTCAGAGATTTGAAAAGCATCAGGGAGCTGAAAGCTGGAAAATGGCTGGCAATGCGGGAAAGATTCAAATGGAGAGAAAGGCAGTGGATTTTTAACCCAAGTGCAGGTGAATATTGTATATTTTTTCATCGAAGAACAGCATTAGAGATTTACAGGTGTCAGTTGAGTACAAACGGGGGATAGTGAGTTAGATGGGTGGAGGATTTGTTGAGGAGTGACAATAGTGTCTTGGTGTTTCTTTCATTGGAGATGATTAAACCAGAGTAGTAGTTGGATGAGCAATAGAGCCCTTGTAGAGTAGGGTATGGGTTTTGTGCATGTCTTGAGCAGTGAGACCAGTCTTTTTGTAGAGTCACTGAAGTTGTCGACCTTTGGCTTCATTGTCCAGAGCTCAGGGGTATACCAGGGGGCAGTTGAGGAGAAAGAAACAGACCGTGTTTTCACTGCGGCAAGAGAGTTGAGAATGTTTTGTAAGCCGTTGTTGTAGTGTGCTACCAGTTCATCAGGGTTGGAAAGATAGTCCGGGATCAGAAGATTGTCGATATCGGAACGCAGAGTTTCTATAGTACATTTGGTGAGAGAGTGGATAGTGGATAGATATGTGAGTAACGTGGCAAAATCATTTAAAAAGTCACTGTGAGGCTTAGGTGGGTGGTAGACTGTGGCAACAATGGTGGGAGTAGGTCTGCCAGTTACAGGCTGAAGGTGCTAACTGCGCTAACCGGTATAATATGTCTGCTAGTTGCTGATTTTGGTCACAAAAAACTCCTCTCAGTCTGGATCTGACGGAGGCTCAAACATTTGGCTGAGTCCCTCTGGTGTTTCTTCCAACACTGACCACCTCCTTACTTTCTTCAGTCAGCCTAGAGCAAGATGAGGTAGTGGACGGCGTACTGATCATAAATTTCTCAATGAGGAAGTAAGTGCTTCCAGGCACAGTTATCAATTTTTAAAACAGTCTTACCTAAACATTTAACCATACCACAGCTGTCCTAACTGTCATGCACCAATATTTGAATTTGAATACGTGGACAAAAAAATGATTAAAATGTGTATTTGTGTTTCTTCTGCTGCTGTTTGAGGAGCCTGTTTTAGCTCCCTTCAAACCTTCTGTGTATTTACGAGTGTTTCTTTTCTTGTCTATCCTCATTTCACTCTTAACTATCTTTCTTTACAACATGCACCTGTGCATAAACTCCTTCAAAATTAAAAAGCTTGTCCGGTATCTCTGCCCTCCCCATCACCACCCACCCCAACCCACATAACACAAACCACCTTCCCAATAGCCTTGATCAGTCACCATGTGCTCACAACCACATTTGCTCACAGCAGGGGCAGGGTTTCAGACTGATGCATGCGTGAGTGCAGCCACTTAAACTGGGCCATTCAAAGCCATGTGGACCCAGCAGGTATCTCTTCAACCCCTTTCTCTGCATATACAAAACCACCTCCCTCTCCTCCACGCCTTCATCTTCCCCCTCTCTGCCCGTGCTAGCTAGCCATAGCCATCCACCCACATCTGTGTATCAATTAGGAAGGATCAGAGAGGAAAACAATGTCCTGGAGCAAATCATCTGGAGCATCAGCCTAATCAGATTAGTAGTGACTCTTCCACACAGGTTGGTCCACTCACTCAGCTGGTTAAGTGTCTCATGTGATAATGAATAGATGTTATCTAACCTCTTTCAGACACTTTTCAACTCTGTGTGCATGAGTGAGCAAGAAGAAAGCTATATTGGACCCCAACTCAGTTAGTATTGATTGCAATGTCTGCATCACTTTTTTATTCAGCTCAGCCCCCTGCAGTGTAGGCCCATCATGTCTCGACTAACCACTGTGTCCTTCCTCACAGACACGACTTCCTGTGCTGCTGTGGTAGCCAGGTTTTCACACAGGATGTTGAGGGGGCAGAGAGGATGTTTGAATTCTGATTGCATCCTGTGGTCGTGTGTGTTTATGTGTATTTGTATCAGTCTCTTTTTTATCTCATTGGAAGGCGCAAATGATAACTGATAAATGACAGTCGTAAGCTCTTATGTGTGAACTGTGTCTGCGTTTGGTTCCATCATCCACCAACCCCATCAAAGGACAAATAGCTGTTGAGATTATTAACGTCTAACTTTCCACAGGTCAATATTTCCAACTCCCATTTCATCACAACTGTAAAACGTAAAGGCATAACACTTTGAAGTTTATTATGTCAGTAATGATAATCCAATAATATACAGCACAGACACACAGACACACACACACATATATATATATATATATATATATATACATACATATACAAATCACCCTTCAAACCTTATTAGAATGCATGTTTAGAACAGCCAGAAACATGAAGCAATTTCAGTGGATTTTTCTAAATATACTTTGGGGACTTTTTGGATTCTGTTGTTTTTGCCAGGCCGTCATTGTAAATAAGAATGTGTTTTAATGACCTGCCTGGTTGAATAGAGGTGAATGAAATTAAATGAAATAAGTGCAGGGCCTTGAGTCGCCTCCAGCCAAACTGCTCAATGCTTTCTGTATCATACACTCATGAACAGAAATGTTAATCAACTCATTTGATTCCTTTAAGCTCATGCTCTCAGTCTCCAGTCTTCTTCAATACATTAATTTATCATACATTATGGTAATTTAGATTTTAAAAAAAAGACCATAAAGCAGGGCATGTACAGGTACATCTCAAAAAATTAGAATATTGTGAAAAAGTTCAATATTTTTTGTCAGTCATTTCAGAAAGTGAAACTGATATTTTATATAGATTCATTAAACAAAGAGTGAAATATTTCAAGCTTTTGTTTCTTGTAACTTTGATGATTATGGCTTACAGATAATGAAGACCTAAAATTCAGTGTCTTAGAAAATTAGAATATCACATAAGACAATCAAAAAAAAAGATGTTTTAAGCACAAATGTCAGGCTTCTTAAAAGTATGTTCATTTCTATGCACTCAATACTTGGTTGGGCCTCCTTTTGCATGAATTGCTGCATCAGTGCGCCGTGGCATGGAGGTGATCAGCCTGTGTCACTGCATAGGTGTAATGGAAGCTCAGGTTGCTTTGATAGCTTCCTTCAGGTCATCTGCATTGTTGGGTCTAGTGTCTGTCATCTTCTTCTTGACAACAGGGAGTTTGCTGGCCAATCAAGCACAGTAACACCATGGTCATTGAACCAGCTTTTGGTACCTTTGGCAGTGTCGGCAGGTGCCAAGTCCTGCTGGAAAATAAAATCAGCATCTCCATACAGCTTGTCAGCAGAGGGAAGCATGAAGTGCTCTAGAATTTCCTGACTGTGGACTTCAGAAAACACAGTGGACCAACACCAGCAGATGACATGGCACCCCAAATCATCGCTGACTGTGGAAACGTCACACTGGACTTCAAGCAACGTGGATTCTGTGCCTCTCCACTCTTCCTCCAGACTCTGGGACCTTGATTTCCAAATGAAATACAAAATTTACTGAAAAGAGGACTTTGGACAATTGAGCAGTCCAGTTCTTTTTCTCCTTAGCCCAGGTAAGACGCTTCTGACGTTTTCTGGTTCAGGAGTGGCTTGACACAAGGAATGCGACATTTGTAGCTCATGTCTAGTATTCGTCTGTGTGTGGTGCCTCTTGATGCACCGGCTCCAGCCTCAGTCCACTCCTTGTGAAGCTCCCCCAAATTCTTGAATGGATTTCGCTTGACAATCCTCTCAAGGATGCGGTTGTCTCTGGTCGCTGGTGCACCTTTTCCTACCACACTTTTTCCTTCCACTCAATTTTCTGTTAATATGCTTAGATACAGCACTCTGTGAACAACCAGCTTCTTCTGCAATGACCTTTTGTGGCTTACCCTGCTTGTGAAGGGTGTCGATGGCAGTCTTCTGGACATCTGTCAAGTCAGCAGTCTTCCCCATGATTGTGTAGCCTACTGACCCAGACTGAGAGACCTTTGCAGGTGTTTTGAGTTAATTAGCTGATTAGGGTGTGACACCAAGAGTTTCCAATATTGAACTTTTTCACAATATTCTAATTTTCTGAGACACTGATTTTTGGGTTTTCATTATCAGTTAGCCATAATCATCTAAATTACAAGAAACAAAGGCTTGAAATATTTCACTCTATGTGTAGAGAATCTATATAATGTATGAATTTCAATTTCTGAAATGACTGACAAAAAATATTGAACTTTTTCACGATATTCTAATTTTTTGAGATGTACCTGTATTAGGGCATGGCTACCAAGTAATACCTCACAAAGTGACCTGCCTGACAATCAGTACAGAGCAGGTCAAATCCACTCCTCAATCTTTTCCTCCAAGTAAAAAAATACTAAAAAAAATATTATTATTAAAATTATTATTATTATTTCTCATTTGTGTGACTGTAGATCAATCTAAAGCTGGGTTGATTCTCCTGTTGTGATGCACTCGGCCATTCGACCATCAAAACATCTAGATTTCAATGTTTCCCAAAGGATAAATCCTTATGACTTCAGAGATGCCATCATGTTAGCTCTGGTATTGTGAGCATACTAACATGTTGTTGCTAGCATTTAGCCACAAGCTCCACTGATCCCTACTAAAACCTCACAGAGCTGGTAGCATGGCTGGAGTCTTAGAAATCTGAATAGGCACAAACATCAAGTGAGCCTCCAGCTCTATAATTACTTAGGGTGAAATAGGTAGAGACATTACTGTAATCATTGCCAGACAGCAGGAAGACACAAACAAAAAGCAAGACAGACAGGTAGAAATGGCGACAGACAGGCAGACGGACAGGGACACTCAATGAGAGAAGGCCAACAGGAAGGATACAGGCCCACAATGGCTGCTCTGCCACAGAGACAGAATAGCGGAGAAATAGGAAGAGCACCATGAAAAGAAAGGAAGGAAAGGAGCCACGGGTTCAGACAGTATGTAGCCCTCAGACTAGAATACTTTCCATTGAGCAGTCTTTATTTTTCCACCAGTGCCTCTGTTACAGCGTGAGGCCTAAAAACAGCCTCTGTGAAAACATGAGAAATGTCACACTGTTTTTTTTTACTGACAAAGGGCCATTGAGGTGAATGTGTAGTGTTGTCTGCAGATGATACTGCAGGAATGCTAAGAATGCCTGTTTGTATATATTGCTGTTTGTTTGTTCGTTTCTGTGTGTGCACTTGCATGGCTTTTGTGTGTGCATCATGGGGGAAAATGTGTGGGTGTACTCCAAGCCCTAGGAATAGCATTTGCGTCGTAAATGCTCTGTTTAAAACAATCAATATCCACTCCGGTTTCTACACAATAAAAGACCATGTGTGTGTGTTTGTGTGCGCGCGTGTATATATGTGTGTGATGATGGGAGCCCCGATGCGGCAGGGTGAGTATGCGTGAGCGTGTGTGTGGGCTGCAGGGCCACCCTCTGATCGTCTCCTTGGCAGCCGCTGTGCTGAAGTGCTCTCTCTGTGCTAGAGAGGCCTCCCAGAACGAGAAGAATCGCACACGCACTCCAAACTCTTTATCGGAGCTGACAGCCTCTTTTTCTTTCTTGTCCACACTTGGGTTGGAGCAGCATAGCCTAGATGCCTCTGTGCAGCTCTGTGCCATGTTGTGATGCATGCACTCACAGATACATACACATCCATGTCTACATAAGTACACATAAACCTAACCCAGCTCCCTACCTCCCTCCCTCCCCCTTTCGCCTCCCCCTGTGTTTGATGTGGTCTTTGGAGAACCATGTTTAAAGAAATTCTTCTCCAGCTTTGAAGTCACTCTGTGTTTCCCACTCTCTTTCTGCTATGTTTCCTCTTTTATCTTCTGACAGTGTGTGAGTTGGGAGGGAAACTGGCCAGCGAGGAACAAGATACTTGCCCCACATTTGCTATTTGCCATGTGTTGTACCTGTGAACTTGAGAAGTTTCTCAAATAGAAGCTATTGTTTCTTGGAATATATGAGTATACCCCCCACCTCTTGCCAAAACACTGCGGTCACACTCTCAAAGAAGAGCTCCTCTTTAAACAAATGCCTCCCGAGCAAAGTTTTGATGTCATTCCAGGCATTTATCAAACACTATTTGTCAGAGAAACACCACTCAGTTATGTCTGGTATGCTTAGACAAATGTGATGAGTGTCATTATGGCTCCTTACGCCACAAAGACAATTACTTCAATGCATTCATCTGTAGCTTAAGACACTCACTCATTCATTATAAAAGTCAGTCACAAATCAGGATGACAGGAAAAAAATTGAAAACTTTCCCCTCAGGTGCCTGAAGACCAAAATTTGAATGATGGATTTTTAAGATTTGAAACTTACAACACACTGTGCTTCTGTAGGTTAATGACAAATCTAATACATTGTGTGATGTAGGTGTTGCAACTCTGTGATGACTGTTTCCACTGAATTAGGGTGTTGAGCAAAATCCCAGCTGGCTAAAAACAACACAGCTGCAATAACTAAGTAAACAGTTCAACTCCAAAGCTGAATTCAGGTTGAGAAATCTGCGGTCATGTGGGCTCTCTAAGCCAAGTGTAAAATTCAGCTAAAAGCAAATTCACATAGAGGAGATGCAAACTATGATCGTCAGATGTGCATATATGTTATATATATATATATATATATATATATATATATAATTTAATCCTCTCCTCTGGTCTGAAGCACAGTGGAGGAGTAATTACAGAAATAACCTAAGTTCTTATGGGGACTCTGGGGTCTAATTTGCTCCAGCTGACTTGTGCTGACCTGCCTCACCGCAATGGGGTAGTTCATCTCACAGGTCGACGGAGCCCACATAAGCACACATGCCACAGATTATTAATTATTCTGGTAATCTGTGTGGGCTATGTGAACCTAGGCAATGTTTGTACATCATATTATTTACAGTACATATAAGATGCTGGGAAATGGGCTGATCTATAAAAACTGCAGTGTTTTCATTTTTTGTTCATGAAAGGAGGAATTTCAAACCACCAACCTGTAATTGGTCATGAGTTAGAGAACCATCTTTTTATCCATGAGGTCGGGTGGATATATTTATGATTTAAAAAAAAACCTCCCTTTTCTAGACTGACAGGACCCTCAGGATTGTGAAAATACAAATATAAAAGTTAAGTGGCAGTGACAATTCACTAAACCCCCACCGTCATAAATAGACACAGCAGGTCTGTCGAGCTTTGACTTTCTCCTCACGTTGAACTCAAGTATGAACCAGTAATGAGAGTGAGGTCTTACACACAAGGCAAAAACACAAGAGTTTAACTGTGTATTAGCAAGCTGGTAATGATAGCACATGGGGATATCTTGCTTAGCTTGCCAAGAGTAGTAAAGGCTGGGCCATGTTATGGGGGAGAAGGTTATATTAAAAATGTACCTGTAAAACACAGTTTTGAGTAAATGCCAACCTCTGAGGCTGAACAATGAAAGCAAACCTGAAGTGCTAGAAACCACAGTTGTCCATATGGCTGCTTGAGTCTGGCTCCAAATGTGAGTCAGTCCCCCGTAGACTCCCATGTCAAAAACAGAAATAAACATGTTTACCACCAGATCCAAATTAGTTTTGGTCCCGATAGCTAATTCCCCCCTTCATGACAACTGTACAGGGGATAACCGCAGGTTTGCCACAAACCCGTCATACACCAAAGTCTCAGTTCCAAACACTCCAACACTTAATATTTGGTTTAGCTGGGAGTGTGGCAGAGTCAAGAACTCACAAGATGGCAACAGCTGAGCAGCCCACTCTGACCTTTAAAACTTCCTCCGATACCTTTGAGGGCTTATGAAGTCCATCTTCATTTGTAGTCTGTGTTTCAGAGTAACACTGTCCTGTTCTTTATTTGGGAAGTTAACACCTTAGTTTGTGTTAGGTAGGATTGCCAAAACTTGCAGTAATCCTCAGCTTCAAAAATGTTTTTATTTTAATAAGTTTTAAGTACACTGTGAAAATGAAACATGGTTGTGAAGATTTCTGGGATAGGTTTTAAACCAGCAAAAGGCGGTGTCACAACGAATAACACACAGTTTTTTAAGAGATTCCCCCACAGTGACGCTCCTACTGATGTCTATTAGCATTATATCACGTATCCACATCGAGAACATAGAAATGTTGTTGTGAAATGAGTCAGCTGATAACTTTCAAAAGTCAACCTGCGATAAAGTTTTAACACAGCGCACACGGCTTTACTGCTCTCTCTACCGGCACGTCTCATTTCAGCTCATAAAATCAGGACAGAAATGAAAGAAAAAAAGAAAAAGCCTGCTTTTATTTACTCATGTGAAACTGCTGACCCGCTGCTTCAACTAATAATGAGAATTTTGAGCAGTGAGTTGGCACATGTTTGTCACTGTTAGTGATATGTGCACAGCAGAGAGTTTGTGAGCGAGGCAATCTAGAAGTAAGGTCATGGCAGAGCTGCAGTTCAGGCGGTGGATGTCACCTTAAACACAGTCAGGACTCAGTGCTCCCTCCTGTATGTGTTAATTACTCCTCAGTATTGAGGATAACGCAGAGACCTGGAGGCTGCTGCTGCAGTCACTGGAACTATTTTGAGAAATGTTTACCTTCTGTAATATAATGCAGGTCAGACAAGAGAGTCCAATGTCCACCTCAGGGCCACCTTATTTTCATTAGAGAGCCTGCCGCCGCCGCCGCCGCCGCCGCTATCACCGCTACCCTTCCTCCATGGCAACACAGACAGACAAACAGGATGCAGCTGTTGCCAGGGAAACAGCCAGAAGGTCTGCAGTGCTACAGCGTGGCAGAGAGTGTGAGTGAGGTAAGAAGAGAGAGAAAAATGTGGAGAGGAAAGGATTGCTGTGGTGGTGGAATCTAATTAGACTGTGACAGAGGATAAAGAGGGATATTTCCAGCTTCCAGCTTGCGTTGATAGAGTGAGAAAATGTGTTCTCTGAGTGTGCGTACGCCTGTGTATATATACTCCCATTTGCGCAGATACTGTACCTGCGTGTGAGCCTGGGAATAGGCTGACTGACGCACAGAATGACAGACATGCTTTGGAGTCCTGGCAACCCGGCTATTTCTTTCTGGCATCACCATCCTCTCCCTCTCTATCTTCCTCATCCTCCACGCACACCCCCACACCTCCTTCTCATCTCTCATCCCTCTGTCTCCTCTCTGCCATCTCTCCTGCACGTCTGTCCTCTCCCTTGGCATAAAATGACTGCATATGGATCGTCACATAATCCGATTCTGTCACTGAGAATAGCTCTGCCTCTACGGGCCTCTCATTTCCTCTAGAATGTGAATTTGGATCACTTATCCATATAAATTAACAGGATGAAGCCAGAATCATTACATTAGTATTCACCGTGCTATTGCAAAGGCTTACTGTGGGAATTAGTTTCATGGAGGCTGACACGGCTCTCACCTGTGAAATGGTGTTATAAAGTGGAAAGTCTGGTTTTTGGATCAACATTAAAGAACTCCTCTGGGTCTTTACTCAGTGGTGACATACAATGAAAAACTCTCCAAGCTAATTTTAAGGCCACCTGCCTTTGATCTTGTGCCGAGAAAACAAACAGGAACCTACCAAGAGCTACCCACTTTAAAGCGTTCCATGGTTGAGTGCGCGCACACACACACACATTAAGGGTGAGCAAACAATAGACGTTTGGAATCAGATTGCAGCGACTGGAATGTCAAACACAATACATAATTTTTCACCTGATCTCTAATCTCATACCTTCACGTCACATATTATTTTCAGGCATTTAACAGGATAAAATCTCACTGTTACATAAAGGAATAACAGTTATTCAATCAGGTGGATTTCTTTTCTTGCCTTTGGGAGCTAACCATCTGGCACTTCCAGCAGAACAGGCACACTGATCCTGGATTTTTCCCCTGTCTTAGAAAAGAGCCCTTTCCTGTCTTTGTGTTTTTCCATCTTTCCCTTAAATGGCAGCCAACCATACTCTCATTTTCAATCTCAGAGTTCTGGTCAGTTCTCTGAAGCTTTCACAATAAATTTGCCGGAAAGGCCCAAAAAGCAGAGACTCTTGTGGCAAGAGTCTGATACACTCACACTACGCCTTTAGCAAAGGCAGATGCAGTGTGCTACAAAGCGAAATGTTTTGTGCGACATTGGACATGAACCACCTCATATTATTACACAACACAATCACAAACTATGGCCTTAATAAGATTAAAGGGGTCAGTACATTCTGATTGACTTGCTTGTTGGATGGTCAAAACACTTTGGAAACCCCCTGATTTCAGAACTTTCTGACGTCAGATTGAGGGGAGCCCCCACTCTCCTCAAACTGACGTCCTGTTCAGGTGCTGAGGACATAGTCAGAGGACAAAAGTCCTGACGGCAATTTTAAGGCTGATTTTTTGGAATACATGCTGTGAGTATGTCTCTATGGATAGAGTATGTTAGATCTCTTTGGGGCAACATGAATGTCTGAATGGATAGATCTGTTCAGATATTTCTGTCTGGACCAAAGTGGTGGAATCACTCAATGATATTCTGAGAGCTATGTCATTGCCATGGCAAAATAATATCCCCGAACACCTTTCCATCATTGTATCAAAAAAAAAAACCCTCACATTTACTGTAGATGATTAAAACATGAAGGAGGTTGCATTATTTTCTTCCCAACTGTGACCTGTTTTTTTTTGTGTGTGTTGTCATTTGTCTGTGATTCTCAGCTGATGCAGTAGTTGATTATGTGGAATTATTTTTTGTACTCACATTGCCAGGTTTCACACATATACCAAGAGTTTTCAGAAGCTGACTCATCAAGTTTAAGTCATTTACGTCAATGAACAATGTTGCTCAATCATTTCACAAACCACAAGCCAAGGAAGCTGCAACACCAAAAGCATTCAGGTTCACAAAAGCTACCAAGAAGAGAAGGAATGTTTAGAGGACAGAGCAACGTTTAAGAGAGCATAAAATTTTCCATAATGAAATAGGATGATAGTAAGAACAATAACTTTCTAATGGAGGTCATCAGGTTGCCACTGATAATTTTTCCATTGGCACGTACTCATATAATCAAGTTTCACTTTTTTTTTCTCCATGGCTGGCCTAGAAACGTGTCCATTGATCTTACAGTGAAGGATCTATTCATTCATTCATTCATCTTCAATCGCCTATCCATTTCTGGGTCGCGGCGATCTATTAATTTTGGTTCTTAAATAACTCCTCCAGTTTGTTTAGTAGTTACAGTTTACCACACTAACAGTAAGTCAACTGGGTGAGTGCACATCACGTGGACTGTGATGACCTAAAATGATGATAAACCACTCCATCATCTTCTTGTGCACCACCTCTTTTCAACACATGCTGCAACTCGCACCTCTTAACATGCAAAGGTCAGGGGTGGATGTGATCACAGTCAAGATATTTTGAGTTAAATTCCACAATAGAAGCTTCTAATAATATCCCAAAGGAAGTGAGATCTTTCTGTTTTAAGCTGTAACATCAGTATACAGTTCACCCACAGATGACGCCCCCCTCCCAACACATACACACACACATACAATTTCTCTTAGGAGCAAGTAAGGAGAATCTCTATAGTTTACCCTGAAATGGTTCCACAGACATCTCCCACTTGTTTTCCCAGTAAATACGTGACAGAAATGCTATTCGTTTTTGCTTGATTCTCTTCTGCACATGAAGACTTTCATACACACATGATATTTTACTGTACTTAAACTATTCCCTAAGAGGATTGACCACATGGAATTATTCACACATGAAAATACAATGAGCGCTAAACAAAAAATGAAACATCTAAATTTCTGTAGAAATATGTTTGCCTTGAAGTTCAAATTTGAGTCAAACAGTCACACGCTAAGAAAATGTTTTTCTTCTTGACTAGATTTGTTGTACAGTGGAGGGTCAATTTTGTCTGATGTTGCACAGGTCTTATTTGATATTGGTAATGAAGTGAGATTTGACAGCGGAGGAACTAGGAGTTAGGGGCCGCGGTAAAATTTCAGATGTCTTTAGTAGCATTTTTGTTTGTTTGTTTGTTTGTTTCTGCCTCTTTCCCAGAATCACCCATGTTATTGTGGGTATTTTTTGAGCAGATGAACTTTATACATATTTGTATGAGCAGAATGAATGGACATAGAAAACAACTTTGATTAGAAATTCGGAATCTAGTAGAAATCCGTCTATACCACATTACTATATCTTTTTGATACAGCAAGATACAGATAGATTTCAATTGGCGTCCTGCACCTTTATGTCTTAACTGGCCTTTTAAAAACTGCTGATGACACGTTCACATTTTCATTACACTCTTCTTCATTGAAATGTTGCAATAAGTGTAAGTTGTTGGTTCTTCTGGTGGCATCTTCTGATGAACACGTGGTGATGTGGAACACAGGGACAGGAATCAGTTCCAGTTTTTGCCATTCCTTCGAATTAATGTCAATGTGATTTATTGTTTACTATTATTACTCTTTCATATCTCAGCCAATTTTTTTACCTGTTCTTCTGAAACGTATTTTGTTTGTACGCAAGTCAACTGATCTCTCTCTGGGAAAAAAAATACAGTGATGGACTTGGCGATCAATTTCTTTTTTTCCAGAGAGCTGTTGGTTTAAGTCCATGCCAGTGCACTAAATGCAAATCAACCAGCAATGATATGGCACTAGGGTCAGCCAGTTAGTTACCTTTTTATCTTTATGTTTAAGCACTGCCAGGACTTAGGGAAAGACTGTGGTGTATTTTCATACAAAGCTTCATTGTCAGAAATATCATATTCTCTGGTATCTACAAGTGTCGCCCTTCAGTAGTTGACTCTCAGCTCTGATCAGAGGCAGATTTTAGAGCAATTGCATGGACAGAGCAGTGCAAGCATTTTAAAACCAGCCCCTGCTGATTTTAAAAGTTGTTACAGTGAGATTAATTATCTTAAGAATGTGGTTGGTTTTTTGTGTAATTTGTTCATGTGCTAAAATTAGGGGTTCAAAAAGTCTTAATACTTGTATAAACTCGTTCTTTGTTTGCAGTGTTCAACCCATACAAGTGTCTGTATGTGTACCTCAGGTATCACTATGTCTCTTTAAATGGGCTTTGTTTTCAGTCTACAAGCAGGACCATTCTTCTCAGCCAACAAGGTTACTCATGCCAGGTGAACCCCCACCCCAAGCCTCTCTATGACCGAATCAGTCTGAGCTCTTCTTGTTGACCTGGGGGACCACACGGATGTCAGACCACCACCACAGCCATGACAGCAGACCACCAGAGAAGAAGAGGAGAGGAGAAGAGGAAAGAGGTTAGGCGGGAGACATGCTGCATGTAATTGGTGTTAAGTGAAAATGCAGCGATGCAGAGAGTGAAATCTAGATTCAGGCAGAGGGAAAGACCCAGCTCCTCTTTTTGTACCAACTGAACAACTCAACTTCTCTTACAACTAGACTATGATGATTTCAAAATCTACAAAACATAATATGTGAGTAATACAGAATTAACACTCACCACATACACACTGGTTATGGGTCAACTGAGACAGACATGGAGGTAGCATTCTTAAATTAAGCAGTTGTCTGTTATTTTTGTGCCTTGTGTGTGGTTATGAGTTTGTGAGTTTATAAGGGCAGGCCCATAACAATCAGAAAAATCCCCCATGATGCCCCAAGGGGAAGTAATATCTTCTCACACACATTGATGTCAATCAGCTGCCCTGGATTCAAAACACCGCCATGAATAAAAACAAAAAACCATAGATATCGCTAATCTTAGTGTGTCTGTGTTCGTATTGTTCTGTGTGCTCAGCTGTATGTGACCTGTTATCAGCATGTAGCACATATTATATACATATGAGATTATGCCCAAGTGAGTCACATGATCCCCATCCCTATGATTCGTGTGGATGAGTCACAGGTGAAAAACCCAGAGTGAGTCTGTGGCCCCTGTCTCGTACCAGGAGCCTCTCAAGGGCTTTTTGAAAAGGATAGAGGAGCAATGCAGCAATTTGTGAATGTGTCAATGTGTCAATTTGCCTCTCTAGGATTACTCTATAAGTAGATTCAGGATAGAGAGGTGGTTGGTTTATGGAGTGTGTGTGTGTGAGAGAGAGAGAGCTGCACACATACCAAGAGAGGAAGAGAGCAAGTAAAAGGCAGATACTGATTGGGGAGGATATAGATACACGACCAGATAAGGTTTTATTGCTCTTCAGGGGAAATGCAGGCAGAGCAGCGGGACTATAAAAAGGATAGACTTCTTTTTGAAATGACTGTTTATATTCTCCATCTTCCCTGCTGTGAAATTAAAAGGCTCTGCATTAATGACCTACACATGCACCGATATTAAATTCATTATGGCAATCATGATCATGTGCTGTGCCCCCCCACCCCTCCCCAATCCCTCACCCTCCACCTCTCTCTCCTTTTCTGAATCAGCCACTCCAGGCTGCAGCTGCCAGCTTCTAATGGCTTCCAGAACTCCATCTCTTTCTCCCTCCCTCTGTTCCGTTTCCCCATGTATTTCTCTGTCTTTCTGCTGCGTTTCAGATGAACAGGCCAAAGTGGAAGTGGAAATCCGCTGTACTCTAGCCAATGAGTCAGCTAGCAAGCTCCCTGTTTGAAGGAAAACCACAAGCCAGAGAAGTAATGGATTTTGTTTTTCGTAAATCATGGTAAAGGTTGTTGAGTTTTGCTTTTTTTTTTTTTTCCTTTTAGATGTTTCAGTGGAAGGTCTTTGAAGAGTCTATTAGTTAAATATGTGTGTTTATGCACAAGGGAGCACATTCAGAGAAATACTGTTGAAGTTATTTACCTTTACTGGAAACTGAAAGAGGCTTGTGTGTAACGACTGTGGGACTGAATCCATGTTTTTAACTAAATACAAGTGTGCATGTGTGCGTGTATGTGTGTGTGTGTGTGAGAGAGAGAGAGAGAAAAGGAGAGAATATGCCCAAAGTTATTTCTGTGGTACACAAATAAAGAGAGAAATTAATTTTAAGCATTTTCCACAGAAAAGAATTTCCCTCATCACTTTCAGTGATCTAACGTGCTTTAGATTAGACTTATGTGTATAGGGGATTTTTACATCAGAGAAGGACATGAACTGGAGGATGAATGGGAGTGCGTCATGTACCACTGAAGATCTTGTTAGGAATATGTTAATTTTAAACATTTGACAAATGACAAATGAAATTAGTAAATAAGGCCTATAGGTCACATTCAAACATATAATATGCACACACACACACACACACACACATATATACTGAATTTTACTGTATCTCTGTACATCTTATACAGAAATGTAATGTATGACAGATGTCTCTGTATCAGGAGTGCTGTTCCCACATATGTCACCTATAATGGGATATATTATCACATACACTATATTGCCAAAAGTATTCACTCACCCATCCAAATAATTGAAATCAGGTGTTCAAACCACTTCCGTGGCCACAGGTGTATAAAATCAAGCTAGGCATGCAGACTGTTTCTACAAACATTTGTGAAAGAATGGGTCACTCTCAGGAGCTCAGTGAATTCCAGCGTGGTACTGTGATAGGATGCCACCTCTGCAACAAGTCTAGTCGTGAAATTTCCTTGCTCCTAAGTATTCCGCAGTCAACTGTCAGTGCTATTATAACAAAGTGGAAGCGATTGGAAATGACAGCAACTCAGCCAACTTTCTGCAGAGTCAATCGCTACAGACGTCCAAACTTCATGTGGCCTTCAGATTAGCTCAAGAACGGTGCGTAGAGTGCTTAATGGAATGGGTTTCCATGGGCAAGCAGCTGCACCCAAGCCACACATCACCAAGTGCAATGCAAAGCATCGGATGGAGTGGTGTAAAGCACTGGACTCTAGAGCATCAGAGAGTGACGCATCTCCACTTCTCTATCTGGCAATCTGATAGGTGACTTTGGGTTTGATGGTTGCCAGGAGAACGGTACTTGTCTGACTTCATTGTGCCAAATGTAAAGTTTGGTGGAGGGGGGATTATGGGGTGGGGCTGTTTTTCAGGAGCTGGGCTTGTCCCCTTACTTCCAGTGAAAGGAACTCTGAATGCTTCAGCATACCAAGAGATTTTCAACAATTCCATGCTCCCAACTTTGTGGGAACAGTTTGGGGATGGCCTCTTCCTGTTCCAACATGACTGGTCAAGACATGGGTGAGAGAGTGCGGTGTGGATGAACTTGACTGGCCTGCACCTCAACCCAATAGAACACCTTTGTTATGAATTAGAGCGGAGACTGAGAGCCAGGCCTTCTCATCCAACATCAGTGTGTGACCTCACAAATGTGCGTCTGGAAGAATGGTCAAAAATTCCCATAAACACACTCCTACACTTTGTGGAAAGCCTTCCCAGAAGAGCTGAAGCTGTTATAGCTGCAAGGGGGGCAACGTCATATTAAACCCTGTAGATTAAGAATGGGATGTCACTTAAATTCACACATGAGTCAAGGAAGGTGAGCGAATACTTTTGGCAATATAGTGTATGTGCATCCACTGGTTAGATAAAATATATATTTAAAACATATAGGAAATACCCACAGTAATCTTAATATGTTAGCAATATAAATTTATGTATATGTATACATATAACATCTAAACAACATCTAAAAATACATGTCCACTTTTCCTTATTAATTTCTTATTAATGTTAATCATATTTAATTGAATGTTCCAGTTGTCAATTCGATCATATAATATCAATGTGTATTGCCAGGCTTTTAAATGTATTTTTAACTATATAGACATAAATATGCATATTCGTATGGGCTTATTTGTCAATATAAGCAATTGCTTGAATATCTTATATTGACAGTTTATTTAACAGTTTAGTAAAACTAAAGTTATTTAGTTTTTAGGTATAATTTTTTCTTTTAGGTACATTTAATTGTACATTCAATATACTGTATGAACATACACTGAGATTGTGTTTGGATAAAAGCAGACTGGCTATCTGCCACAGCTGATGAAGGTGATAGATGATTGTCCATAAGAGCAAACACTGCCTTATATCAAGTGCACGATGACATTTTAATGGCAACAACCGTCTTTGTGCAGCCGGCTGGTTTGTACGACTGTTATGATTACTCACTCTTAGTCACCATCAGCAGCAGCGGCAGCAGCAGCTTCGAGGCCTCATGTGCCACATACCACGGCAGCCACACTGGCACAAAGAATCCAGTAAGACTGAAGCCTATCAATCAAGTAAGGTCACTGTGGTCCAGCTAAGAGGAGAGTGGGAGGGCTGCCTTTTTGTTGTACGTTGTTGTGTTGTGGCCAGTGACATCACCCTTTGTGAGGTCTATCATTATGGGGTGATAAATATTCTGTGTGTGTGTGTGTGTGTGTCTGCAGCGCTGAACAGTGGAGAGAGAAGTTTGGCCCCTGGAGCTGGATGGCCGCTGATAGAAGGTTTGAGGGTGTTATTGTGTGGTGAGCAGGGGGGGTGCTGGGGAGAGTCCCAGACCACAAAATGATGTTGATGATCAGTTAGTGGAACAGGGGACGAATGAGCGGTCACACAAAAGAGCTGACATAAAAATAGGAGAAGAAAGTAGAGCAATAAAATCTGTGGTTCTCTCAACTAGAATTTAAGCACTTTCCATTATGGAGTGCTCCTAAAAATGCTGTTAAAGCTCCTATATTTGAGCTCTGTCATCATTTTATAAGCATTCATCAGCATGTTTTTGTCAGACAAGATGAAGTTAGTGAGTTATAAATGCTCAGCGTGGTAGCAGATATCCAGTGACTCATCTCACCCGCTGCATTTGACCTGATCACTTGAAACAGTTTGGCACTCTCACACGAAAAAAAAAAAAAAAAAAAAAGCCCTGCTGACAAATTGAGGGGTTTGATCCAGTGGTGGATCAAGTCAACGCTTGTTGTTTGTGTTATGCTCTCAATCCTAACTTGTTATCTCCTCAGGTTTCAAAGTGAAGGCAGACAAGAGAGCTCCTGAGAAGCTGACAGCAGAGCCGACAGCTGTGACTGTGGCATCAACGTTCAGAGTGAGACACTTGTCAAAGCTCAAAGGGGCCTATTGAAAGCATGACAGGGCAATCTGCCTTGGAGGTATTCAAGCTCCACGTTGTGATGCCAAAAAAAGGGGGAGCGCCGGTAGAAAAGAAAAAGTGATGACTCACCAAACTTCCCAAAATCCCCCTCCCTCCCCCTTCCTGGTTTACGGGAAATGGAATGCTGTTTTTTTTTTTTTCCTCTCTCCCTCGCTCCAGTCTCAGACGTTCATCTTCTTGACAGGCTGCAGGGTCAGGGCCTGGGTTAATGTTTGTCTGTGGGATTGTTTCATCCCTTTCTGTGGGGGCCAATCCAGCGAGCGGGTCTAATTATGTGAGGCGAACATTTGAAAGTTTGTTAGTGGTGCAGGGGAAGGCGTGAATAGAATAAATGGAGCGTTCACTTGTGAAACAGATAAGTCTTTGTTCTGCCTTTCATGCCAGTGATTTACACTGGTGAGGGTTGGATTTACCAACTGCCAAATTAATTCCCTGTTAATCTTAAAGAGATTAGCGCAGCAGTTGAAATGAGCTGCTTATACTTTTACGTTTCCAAAAGAGATTTTAATAAACCACACTCTTTTAAGAGTGTTTTTGTAGGATTTGAGCCGCTTTCTTTGGTCTTTGAGCTAAATACATTTTGGAGGCCAAACAAGCTGTTAACAAGGTATTTAAATGGTGACTTCATGGCATTTCTTCCATGCAACCAGTATCCATGTTTTGCCAAAGAGTGGAACAAAATGATCTCAGTTGAATCTTTGTTTATTACATTTTCTCTTATTGAAGTGAATAGTCGTGAATTATCCTCCTAGGATGCTGCATCCTCATAAGAGGACTTTGCATTTTGGGCCATTATACTTAATTCTGCTTAACTTAGACCTGTAATCTACATTCATGGACACACTTGTGTCATTTTGTAGTTGTCAAAGCATATAACAATGATCAGTATAAAATTAAAATGGCCAACAGGTCCCATCCATCCATCCATCTTCTACCGCTTTTCCGTTTCCGGGTCGCGGGGCTGCTGGAGCCAATCCCAGCTAACGTTCCAGGCGAGGGGCGGGGCACACCCTGGACAGGTCGCCAGTCCATCACAGGGCCAACACACAAAGACAAACAGAGACGAACAACCACTCACACTCACATTTAGACCTACGGTCATTTTAGAGTCACCAGTTAACCTAGACATGCATGTCTTTGGACGGTGGGAGGAAACCCACGCAGACAACATGCAAACTCCGCAAAGAAAGGACCAAGGCTGGGAACCGAACCCGTGACCTTCTTAAGGGCCGTCCACACCAAGAACTATAACTATAACTATAAATATATAGTTTTAAAAATCGTTCTTAACTCAAGTGGCGTCCACACTACAACTATAACGACAACGATAGTGGTGAACGATATCGTTCGGATCACTTTCAGAGCGATTTGATGAACGATAAAAACACTGACAGCAAATCAAAATCCATCAGGAATGACAGGTCGAGACGTTGTTCACATCACTACGTCACTCACACACTCATTCAACATGGCGGACAACATAGGAGAGAGGCTTATCGTTGAGGTACAAAAAAATCCAGCTCTGTATGACAAGAATGACAGACTGTATAAAGATGCCACCAAGAAGTGGGACATCTGGCACGGAATCGGGCGCTCCCTTGGAATAAATAAATCTCTGCTCCACTGCTGACTGTTGCACCGAGCACTCAGTGTGCTTGGCGTAACCTAGCAACACAACGATATCGTTCATTGGCATGGATGCTGGCATTTTATCATTATAGTTAAAGTTATAGTTATAGTTCTTGGTGTGGACGGCCCTTTATTGTGGGGCGACAGCGCTAACCACTACGCCGCCGTTCTGCCGCCAACAGGTCCCACCAACATGAATACCAAATAAAAGTTTGAGTCACAGGAGCTTACACATGGCCCAGGGGAGCATGGACCCTCACTCTCTTGATTATAAGTAGCTGTGCGAAGACTATTTCTGGTTTCACGTCTGTGACCTTTGGAATCACCCTCAAGCCAATCGTTGACTCCAGGTCGATGACCTTTGACCCCTGGCTATGTCTGATGTTCACACACTGATGTCATCCTTTGCTGATATTCACTCAGTCACTTTCCTTTTTATCAATGTTTCGGCGGCCACAGCTGTCACCAGTGATGTCATTCTCCACTAGACTCTTCATCTCAGGTGGCTTCCAAGTGGGATTACAAAGTGTTGAAGAGTTTTCTTCTTTCTTCTTCTCTGATCTCCACTTCGAGTTGTGAGGAGCCTTAACAGCCGCCCGTTACCCCCTGAAGCTCTGTCACCAGTTCACACTCCACCGCACCATACACAATCAAGCACCAGTCATTTGTTTGTAATGTTCATAACACAGCCAGCTGATTACTAGCCAACATAGTAGACACTGTTAATCACAATGCCCTGTCTTAGAGTCTGTGGCCTTAATATTTAGTTTTGAGCTATTTTTTGTTGTTTGCACTTGTTTCTGTTTTGCACGCATACTTACTGTGCTCCACGAGGAAGTACATGTATTTCCTTATGTGTGCGCACAACATGGATATGAGTGGAAATGACAATAAAACTGACCTTGAATGCTTCATGTTGATATCGAGCAATTATCCCAAAACACTAACTGATAGGCAAGCAGCATGTACAAATTTATTTACACTATCACATAGAATGAAAAGTGAAAAAGAGAAAAATTTTAAATGAAAAGCACCTTTTTATTAGTTTATTAGTAATATTTTGAATAAAAAATAAAGTCTCTTAAAATTTGTTGTAATACATTCATAAAGCCATTCCTGTTCATTGTTGTTGTTGTACACAAATTGTTAATATGATTATTTCATGACATTTTATCTCTGTATCTATCTATCTATCTATGTAAAATATGATCTGTTTTGGACCTTCACATTGAAACTCATTTCCAGCTGGAAGCTGAAAATATGTAATAATAATTTACCAAAGCACAATAAAAAAATGTAAACAATGAATTGAAATGGAGCAGCATAGTATCATTTACACATTTATTTCAGCAATGTGATGCACAGGAGTATTATAGCTTCTCTTGCCTTTACAAACTATAATCAAATTTCTGGCTTTTATTTGAGATGTATTGTTATTGATATTAATATAATTATGTCAGTTTCTCTTGAACAAAACAGCCCAATAGTAGTTTTTATATATGCAAATACTGCACTTTTGACCTCTCCTACTTTCTCATATTTTGAGCACCTTAATATTTCATCAGCAAGAACAGTAAATCCTGGATGATTACCGGCATGATATCACACAAAAACAGTAGCGGTGGCGTAACAGTGAGCAGGGAGGGGGAGTGAGATCATCCAGCTCTCTGTGGTCAGGGAGAGATGCTGCAGGGAGGAATTCGGACTGACCTTAAGATCGGATTGAAAGGTCGGGGGAGATATTGTTTCAACAAGACTAATCCTACGTGACAACTCCCTTTTCAAACACCTTTCAAATTGAACCTTTACTCTCTCACCTGTAATTATCTCCCAAACCACAGGTCTAATCACTCCTTTTTGTGTGCACATCTCTTTGTAGCACAAGTGTGTAACATCTACATACCCACCTGTGTGTTTGCCTTGTGATAGCCATCCCCACTTCAAAGGACTTTGACACTGTTCTCAGGGTCTGGATCAACTTCTCACTCAACTTCTCACTTTTGCAAAATGGAGATCAGAGACATGACAAGTTCAACACAAGTTTACAGTGGATGATGGATCCTTAAGAAATGAGACAACATGTGGGCTCAGCAGCTTTCCCTCTTTCAGGTCATCAGCGCGCTGTGCCTCATTGTGTGTCAGTCTGCTGTGTGGCCCATCCATCGCCTGTGTGTGAGCCGAGGGGACAGTTAGTTCACCTGCAAGCAAATCAGTAACTATGGGTGGTTGTCTGAGTGGATCAGTCTCAGTTGGACAGTCCACACTAGCTTTGTGCTGATGGTGCTGAAGACAGTTGGGTTAGCAACAAGTGGGCAACCAACACAATGCAACGACACCCATACAATCTAATGGAATAACACCTCTGCTGCATATTCTTCCTTTACAAAGCTTGTATTGTTCAGTTCATATTAATTTGTGTAAATTCTACCATATTTTCAGTATTGGAAAACAAATTGACACAAAAATATAGCAAAATCTATTTTTTGAAAGTCACACCTACCTACTCACCTTACTCATCCACAGGTCATAACATAAACCAAAAAATAAAATACCACTCTATTCACGCTGAGTGTGAACTTTGGCTGTGAAGTTCAGGACGTTTATCCATGATGACGTTGTTGCTGTTCAAGACAGGAATTCACTGACAAATGCATTTCCTGGTTGATAGATACAGAGACAGAAGTAATGAGATTAAAAACTATACATTTCCTTTTATTGCTCACAATAATTTTTGTTTCAAGAGTTTTCAAAAACGATTTCACTGATGTGAGTCATTATACATATAGAGTGGGGCTTCTTTAAGTAAAAACAGTAGAAACATTTTTTTGTAATATTTTCCGGTACAATATTACCATGCATTCCAAACTCAACAATTAATATTACTAATATTATTTTATTATAAATGTTGAATTTAAGGCTGAACTTAAGTTTGAGTTTTGCATTGGCTCATTTCAGATTTTAAATACCACATGCACAGTTTACAGTACAAGCAAAAAATTCGAGAGAAAAAAATGAAACAAATAAAAACATGTATGGCATGTAAAGTTTAACATGGGACATTTATTTATTTGTTTTTGTCCTAAAAAATGGCAACAAAATCAAAAAATAGAAATGCAGATGTGATTGCTCCATTTTCTATTTTCTTGCAGGGTGATGCTTTGCAATATGGTAAAATATGTGGAAGCTATAAATACAGCTTTCATTTTCATTCTAACTTTGCCTGTAATTGGAATATTGAATTTTAATTGCATTTGCTGTACATTATATGCAGGCGCTGTGTGTAACAAATGAAACTGCAATTCAGTTTAGCATTTTCTGCAGGATAATTTATGCAGATGCTTCCACTGTGTGTTTGCCCTGTGTGCATGAGCCTAATTTGTTTTCCCAAGTGGATGATGTGAATGAGGAAGGACAGTGGGAGAGAGGGATGGGGAATGTGGGGTGGGTTAGGGAAAGCCTCTTCTCTGCCTCCCCTCCCCCTTGCCTGCCCTTCTCTCTGAACTGATGTTAACAGTGGAATTACAGTCAGGCCAGATGCGGGTGTGTTGATTGCGGTGGACAGGTCCAGTAAACAGGGCCTGTGAGCTGCTGAGTCAGCTTGAGTGTCACTTTGGGTGAAGGGCCGTGGCTTCACTCAGGCCACACTTGTTGACAACCCACTCTCTACCCTCAAAGCCCAGCTGTGTAATTTAGGCTGTTAGGGAAGGGCATCAATTAAGCTGGTCTGGCTCCGACTCTCTGAGCACAGACGGACTGAAGAGCGAGGAACGTTTGGGTGTGTTTGCTGATAGTGTGCGAACCAGAAGAATAGGGAAGTTACGCAAGATTAAAGGTGTGGTTGACGTTTTTTGGCATGTGTTAACAATTCATTACAAGCTAGTATCACACCCAGCAAACTGCCGAGGACTGTTGCTTTAGAGATCACTGTTTAGTAACTATTAAAAGATAGGTTCACATTTTTCATTTGTCATTCACTCACATACCAATGCACAATAAAACAGTCATTATGGCTGAAATTACTCCGCACTAGCTTTAAAGAAATGCCTTGTTAAGAAACCCTTCAAATGACTTTTTGTGCAGATTGAGGACTAATAAATCGGAATTACATCAAAAAATAATTTTAGGGGTCTGTAAGGAGGGAGGGAACAATTTCAGTTACCCGAAACTCTATACATGGTGGCATGTGAGTGTTGGTCAGATTTGGGTAAAAAAAATTAACCAATGTTTTGACCCAACGCCATACTCACATCCATAGACCAGCAAACAGTTAAAACAGCCTTCTCATATTTTACACATATTACTTGTTCTACTGGGATAACAGGCCTTCTAGCAGGCCCTGTCTTGTTATCCACACACCCTTCCAGCCTAAATCCAGCCAGCCACCATCAGCCATACCATGCCTTCGAGTCCGGTTACACATGCGGCAACTCAGCAGGACATAATATTCTAGTACAGGGTGTGTGGAGTGTATCTGAAAAGGCAAACAGGGTGGAGGAAAGATACACCTGGCTCGTGCTGATGGGGTGGAGTGAAGTGCATGGTCCTCTATTGTTACAGTTAAACATGAGTGTATGAGGTGTATGTTTGCTAGTTTGTGGACATGTGCTGGGAGGAGCAGGCTTAAGTACTGGGCCTTTAGCCTGTTATTAGTCCTGCACAGTAATTATTGCATTCATGACCACTAAAAAACACCATAATCAGGCTTCTTTTAACCATACTTTAAGAGGTGATTTTTGCAGATATTATTTCGTACTCGCACCTGATGACCCTGATATGACTTGCTCCTGTCAGCACTTGGTTTACGACCACACATCTGCAAATCTAATGGCATTCACACCAGTACTACATTTGCTAAAGTAAGCATGCTAACAATGTTAAAAGTCTATAAAAGCGACATTTCTTTTTGTTAGCATTGCCATTGTGTTTGCATTAAACTCAATCTGCTGCTGGACAGGACAGCAACACAGAGCTGACAGTAATGTAGTGCAACAATAGTCTAAGTGCCTCTAGTGTAAAAATGTGCCTCATCTTCACCGTTCATTTGTGTAGAAATGGCCCTTTACTCTTTTAAGTAATTTTACTGAAGAAATGAGACAAATCATTATTTGTTTTTGTATAATTGTGTGTTTTCTAGCTTATCATACTGGAATCATATTCTGTGTAGCAGTGGCAGTGTTTGTAGCTTCTGGGCAAGTCTCCCCTGTCTGCACACCCCACTGTCCATAAGCTCAGTCAGTTCACTATCCAAGTAGCTGCCTCCTCCAGAGTCACAGTGTCTTGTAGAATACACTTCAATATTTTTATTTTTAGATGCACAAGTGATATGTCAAGGCTGCATCAACACAACCAAAAGCAATGAATGCACCCCACTATCACTGCGGATAGTGTTTTGGTTTTCAATTTAATATCTGAAGGAGAGTATAGCCAATCATCTATCAGGTGTGTTCATGCATGACCAAATTTTTTATCATCGACTTGGACACAATGGAACCAAGTCTCACGTTGCTCAGCAAGGTACAGCACCTGATACGCTCAGGGGACTGCCCTTAATCACATGGAGGTACTCGGAGAAAAGGCACTTGTTGCCAGCCCACCGTGACTCACTCACACTGCACATGTGCTGCCTGTTTATGTGTGTGTGTGTGAGAGAGAGAGAGAGAGAGAGGGCAAGGTGTTGGAACAGATAGCAAGACAGGTAGGCAGGCAGGCAGGCAGGCAGGCAGGCAGGGACAGAAAGTGGGACCAAACAAAAAGAAAGAAAAAAGTAAGCAAAACAGTCCTGTTTGGCAGATATTGTGACAATGATGGATAGTTTGGATTGTGTCTGCTTACACATCACAGATGATCCCTGCTCCTCCTCCACTTCGACCCCTGGTTTCTAAGTTACAGTGGCTCAGGCATGAAAGAAACAGAGCGGGGTTTGACTGCTGCAGTTGCCATGAGTCATGTTAAGTTTTAGATCAATAACTATGAGGGTCATTTAGTGTCGGTTACATAATAAGAGTGAAAACTTTGCTGTCTTTAAGTGGTACAGACACAACATCCACTGAGTCACCAGAGGAGAGCTGAACTAAGTGGCTAAATATTCGCTTGTGTTGCTTGGCACATGCTGTAGGCTACAAATGGACTGAAATATTAGAACTGTTTTTTTAAAGGCATTACAGCATGTTAATGTAAATGAACTGTATTTCAGCATGACCACGCCCTGTCAGGTGCCAGAGGTGAGTTTATTATTGACAGTCTGTCCTTACCAAAGACATAAATCTGGAGTATGGGTGGAGACAGGTGATAAGCCAAAGAGGCTCATAAATACCTGTTTTTCCTTCCTCCAGTTTAAATGTCTTGGCAGCAACTATATGTGACTATATGGGCGACCTCATGTCTACACAGGGTCTTTCTGATCAGACTTGCGGGGGCGTTTCACCTATAGCACCCACACACCCTTTCTTTTTTCCGTAGCCTGTCCCCCTGTGCTCCATGGTTTGGCTGTTTTCCTTTCCTTGTAACACCTGGAAAAGCTGTAGGGGAAATAAACCACTGCCAGCATTCCAGCACATTACCGCTCTAAATGCCTGGGCACAGCCGCACATCATTGGCATTCTTAGATTTAAAGGTGCGGCCTGTCTTTGTCTTCCCAAATAATTCATCCAGGTAATAGTAGGTTAACTTTGACCTGAAAACAAGGTTAAATTGGCCAAAATGCGCAGATACTATATGCCCTCTTGAAGATGCTTTAAAGATGCCTTGTTTGTAATGATAGTTTGTGTCAGATATGTTTTCAGTTTCAGTTTTTCTGTTACATTTTGAAAAACACTTTTTCTCAATTAGCTTCTTACCATGTGATCTTAAATGAATGTGAATTTTCTGACAGTTCTCCCAGCAGTTCACACATAATAATTGTAAAACTTAAATATTGAACCAGTACCGGCTTCTGAAATAGCTGCAATTACTCATCTTTAACTCAGATTCAAGTGGAGCAGGGAAACCTTTGATCCCCTGCAGATGAATATGGATAAAGTCTGGTAATGTCAGACTATGCTCATATTTTCTTGTGCAGAGAAGGTCATCCTAAACATCCATGAGAAGTAACAATGAGGTCAAATAATTCTTGGGTGGAGGGGAACATTAATATATGAAAGCAAAAATATGAAATATCTGTGGTTTTTAGCGGTAATTTCATACATGCTTCTTGTTGGAGCGTTGTTGTGTGCAAAACACAGATAGTTTGTCTGTTGCATTTTAAGAATTTTCAAAAAGGGAAGTATCCCCGTTTTTTTTTTCCAAACAAGAAAACCACAAGCTTCAAAAAAGGAATAATTACTCAATCTTAGCTTCTGGCCCTCCTACCTCCACCCTTCCAGTTCCCCCCAGAGGGATGTAAGTGCGTCAGTGTGAGGTTGGAAAAGAGGAGAAGTAAAGCCTTTTGACTTTCAGGAAGGAAACACATCTGGGGAATAAGGAAAGAGAGAACGGGTGAAAAGAGGAATTAGAGTGGAGGAAGAAGAGCTGGCCAAAAATAGTCAGCCTCCGCTCAAGCCTTGCCTTGCCAGAGTCCCTAACACCGCACCTCCTGCCACTCAGGCGTTAGTCAGCCCTGACCCATCCCTAAGAGAGTGACTAACTTCTCTGCTGAACCCCCACCCCATCCCCCATGTCATGGACCTCACTTCCTCCCAGGTGTCTCAATCTAGGCTTAGGGTTACTAAACTTCAGACCCTCCAATCCTTGTTTTTCTCTCCTCTAGTAAAGATATACCACACTGTGCTGTACAGGAAACAACTGAAGACACAAAAAAACTCTGGGCCTTCAGAAAGTAACAAAGCTGTATACAAACAGATCAAAACCAAATGATAAAAGTGTATAATCAATGTTTCATGAGATACAACAGGAGTCAGTGTAATTGCGGGATGATTTATAATACAGCAAGGTCCAGTACAAGAGAATGAGTAAACACATGCATTCCTCTGGCAAGAAAACCATCTAGAAAAACAAGAACTACATCAAGACAAATATGGTGAAGCCAGATGTACAGCAGTGTTGTGACCAGACTGGTTTAAGATGGGAAGGACCGGAAATATAACAAATAGTTCATCTTATGCAGGTGTTCAGCAAGCACAGTGGACTTTGCCAGAGTAAACAGGAAGTGGTGGGTAGTGTTTGACTCCAATTGGTCATTGTAGTTTGATCTGTGACGGTGACAAAAAACGTAGGAAGGAGACGTGTAGAAAGGCAGATATAATGATTTCCAAGGCAAGGGAGTACGTGAGTGACAGCATATCTGTTAGGCTTCTGACAGAAACCTGCTAGAAGTTTTTCTTTTTAATTACAGCTGTATATCACAAACCAGTCAAAAGCTGTCAGTATATTCACACTCTTCTCCTTCTGATAACACTTCAGTTTAGCTGTCCTTATTGCAAAAAACAAACAAACAAACAAACAAACAACCCCAAAAAACAAAACAAAACAGCTTACCAATTGTGGAACATTTGTATATGACATAAAGGCCTGATATATTATTATTGAAAAAAAGGTATTCCCCTTTAGTGTAAGATGCTGGATTATAGAAATCATTCTGATTTCACATCTACATTCCAGCTACTTTGGGAGGAATATGTCTCAATAGGAAAATTTTTCAGAACAACTATGATGGCAAAGGTGGTGTGATCTTTTGGGTTGCCAGCTGTGCATCAGGCTGTTTTGTGCAGCTATTTGTCAACTAGAGCCATCCAGTGGTGCTTTAAGGAAGTTTAAGTTGCTATGGCAAATAAAAAAACAATGGGACATTCAGAAGAGGTATGGGCCACGTTACACTGATGGGATTTTCTTCCTTGAAACTACACAAAAAACCAAAAAAATGAACAGCAATCTATAAATGCAGTTGAGACGACTATAGTTTGACATTCTATTCACTGTATTTTGGATGTTGGGATTTGAGCCAAAATGGTGGAAGGATCTTAATCATATGAGGTCAGAGTTACGTGTATATATAATGCTTTCTTCTATGTTGTTCTTTTATTGAAATATTTATACTCAATTTCCGGATGTACTCTGCTTATTCTTGATATAGTTTTATTTCGCCAAAAGGTAAGAAGAAGAGAAACAAACAAATTTTAAAATTTTTGTTAGATTTGTTGTGGTCAAAAAGATATTTATATCATCACGATAGTAAAAAAAATAATACCCTCAAAGAGGTTTTCCTGCATAACGACACACCGATGATAATAACCATCATCATCATCGTAGTCATAAAACCAACAATAATTATAATAACCGTTTGTTGCTTGAAGTCTTGGCGCTCCCCAAGATTTAAACCAGGGTTATTATAAGAGATGAACAAGGCACTGGTTTATTTTTATCAATTTCATCTTAGTGTTGTTTTCACCACGACCAGACAAGCTGACCTGTAACATAATCCGTCTCCATGGGAACGCTCTAAATACGGCAGCTCGCTTGGATAACAGGAGCCGAGCGCGAAGCAGCAGGAGGCCATGGCCGGCGACGACTGACGTGTAAGGTGTTTACACCGAGCAAGGAAACTTCTGGGGGGAAAATCCAACGTGTTGAGAGCAAGATTCAGCGCTTCTCTCCGAGCTCCCGGAGGTTTCGCCCGGCAAAGCAGAATGAGTCTGTCCAAAGCAGAGCTGTGTGATTCACTGTTAACCTGGGTAAGTTTGATATCAGCGAGGTTTAGTAGCACGGCTAACAGTGGGCTAACAGCTGACAGCAGGTGGTGGCAAACCAAGAGTAAAAATAAGATCACTTTTAGAAGTTACGGCTTCACGTACTACTTTAAGCAACTTTACTGAGAGAGTACGTGAACGCGTCAGCAGCGGACAGTTATTAAAGTTGTGTCTAATGAAGCTAATTGTCGTTAGCTAACCAAGCTAACTAGCCAGACACAGCTTGGAAGTTTGCCCTTCGTGATGTGTTATCTTGTTATCTGACTTGTCAGACTGACTGCATTGTCAGCAAAGTCCACTCATTGGCAAATGAACAAAAATAGCTTTGTGCAAGCATAGAGTCCTGTGCAATAATGTTAGGCTTTCCAAAGTAGTTACTAGTCCAGCTCAGGGGAAAGACACCTGTTTGTCAGCTTTTCACACACAGACAAATGTTAAAGTTGTAACGCCTGCTAATATGAAGAGTTGGCTACATCTCCTATTACTGTTTAGTATCAGACATTTAAGTAACATTTAGAAAGATTCAATACAGAATTTATGTTATCGATCTGAGTTATTTCACAGTGGTTTAATAATACTCTCAGCTTTGTTGAGTGATTTACTGCTGGTACAAAATCACAAATATTGTTATTTATGCAAAAGATGACTTTCCCAATGGTGAATTGATAAGGAGTAACATATTTTTGAGTCTGGTTCGGTTTAACTTACAAGTCAGCACAATTAATGAAAATATGACTTTGTGTTAAAAGACTAATCCTCTTTATCTTTATTCTTAGTTACAGACATTTCATGTGCCGTCATGCAACAGCAAGTACGATCTAACAAGTGGCGTGGCCATTGCACATGTGCTGCACAGAATGTAAGAACACACTTCTGTTGTTTTAGTTATCGTAGTGGATAAAATGAACTTAGAGAAAATGACTGAGGTAAATTTACTTGCTTGGATTTGCTTATCTCTGTATTTCATGCCAAATAGCTTTTTGAATTCTACAAGGGCATTATCTATGCAAACTGTTTAAGCAATGAATGAATCTGGCTATTATTAAATGAATAATTGCCAGATTTATGAGGTCCTTTTTTATCTTTCTCATAGTGGATTTGTCCTTCTATGGGTTTGACGTGTCAGTCTGGTTTTTGCGTAAACCAGTCTGTCAGGCCTAAATACTTTTTATGGCTTGAGGTGGAGTGTTTGTTTTCCTTATACTTGCGGCACTATGAATGAATAGACAACCCAAGTCTCTTTCAATTAAACTAAATGTTCTGTTATTTGTAAGGTCACCATAACTGCTTCTTGATTATTCCTATACGTGGCATATGTCTTAAATGAACCGTGCTACTCAAATGTCATTATGCTTAGTGAAACAGAAGCACGGGGCCATATTGTCCTTTGGCATTTTGTGAATCTTGACAGCCAGGGATGTGTCGTCCCCTTCCCCACAGTTCTCTTGTGTTCTCATTGACAGAGACCCCTCTTGGTTTAATGAGCCATGGCTAGGCAGGATCAAGGAGGAGAGCGGGGCCAACTGGCGCCTCAAGGTAATTTGAGGTAGAGCAGGATATGACACGAAACCTTACAGTCAAAAAAAATATTTAAGATGTCCTTTTTTCTAACTTCCCTTTTCCCTGATGAAAATGAGAATTTGCATTGTAAATGTAGTTTTGTTCTTTCAGGTCAGCAACTTGAAGAAGATTCTGAAGAGCATGCTGGAATATTATCACGATGTAAGAATATTAAAAAAAAATATATATATATATATATATACTTTTACTCATTTAAATTTGCATCAGTTCCTGAATTTCTTGTTCCTTTTACAATATTTTCTGCTATTTATCAGACTCAATCATGCCTCACTTTATACTCCATGAACAGGTGCTTGGTAATCAGGTGTCAGATGAGCACTTGCCAGATGTTAACCTTATTGGAGAGATGGGAGATGTCACTGAGCTGGGGAAGCTGGTACAGCTTGTACTGGGCTGTGCTGTCAGTTGTGAGAAAAAACAAGGTATACTTTCTGCTAGTGCTGGGCGGTATACCGGTTCAATACCGAAAACCGGTTTTTATATTTGTCTTTATGTGAATTTTTCATATACCGGCAACACCAGTTTAAATAGCCTAAACATGTCGGGAACGCAGCGTGTTGGTAAATTGTTTCATAGGGGACCGTTTTCATTGCCGCGCCGCTAAACACGCTTTGAACAGAGCGGAAATAATAGTGGAGTTGCTGAGTGTGGGGCCACCATCTTGGAGCCGTCACCTGCTACGCTCTGTAATTTGTTTGGCAGGCGCAATGAACTGCTAGCGCTTTTAATCAGCCATAACTTGCTGAATACTAAACTGATTTTCATGTGTTTTTTTTTTTGTTTGTTTTGTTTTGTTTTTTGCTGCAAACGTCATATGTGTAGCTATGAAACTAAAATCTGCACCTTCCACACCATCAGGTAAAACCGATAAAGCTAAAGGACAGCCTAACGGACAGCACTCAGTGGGGCCATGCAAACCTGTAGGCCATTAATACTTGTGCAGAATGCACAATAGTCATGACCATGGATTGGAATAGGCTATTCTTAGCCAATATGCAGTAAAAATGTGGTCAACACTGAATCATGCATGGAAAAAAAATATCGTCAAATACCGTGAAACCGGAGTAATTCTGAAAAATACCGTGATATAGAATTTTGGTCATACCGCCCAGCTCTACTTTCTGCTGTCAAAGAAAGCAGGCAGATGCAGCAATCTGAAAACACATTGGATTAACTCCAAATTAGATCACATGATTTCTGTTTAATGTCAGTCATGGCCTGAGTGTTTGTTTGTTTTTTTGTTTTTTTTTTTACTGACCACATGTTGTTTTTTCCATTAAAAAAATATATAAAGATGTAAAAATTACAGGGTTTTTTTAAAGAGAAACTTATAAAGGTTTAATGAGCCCAGGTTCTCTGAAAATGGATGCAGTTTTGGTTTGGTTTATAGGAGATTTTTGTGTCAATCTGTTTCTGTCCACACTGTCACTTCTTTCTGCTGTTGTCTTCTCCTAAACACAGAGCAAATCCAGCAAATAATGACACTTGAGGAATCTGTCCAACATGTTGTGATGACAGCCATTCAGGAGGTGAGTGAATCTCTTGCTTATGCTTATCCTTGGTTCTCTCTATTTAGCAATAATCCCAGTTTTTAGTCATGGTGAATTCACAATCAGAAAAATCCAGATAAGCATAAGACTGAACCGTGTTCCAGAAACCTAACTCTGTGATATTTCAAATATATCATTATCATTCCTTTGACATAAAAAACATCTAACCATTGGAAAACATATGCTAGGCTTGATCAAGCAAAGTTCCCCAGAAAATCCAATAAACCATTTCCTTGGAAATTCTCTTGTTCTTCACAAAAATTTTGGTCTCTTATTGCTGTTTTGCTTTAGCTCTTATCAAAAGAACCTTCATCTGAACCAGGTAGCCCAGAGACCTATGGGGACTTTGACTATCAGGTAAAACTCCAACACTCCCATCCCTCTCTGTGTATTTATTTCAACTCTGGTCAGATAGAATAACATCTCTTTTCTTATGTCATATGTCTTATATGTCTGTGTTTGCAGTCTAGGAAGTATTATTTTCTGAGTGAGGAGGCAGATGAGAAGGAAGATCTGAGCCAGCGCTGTCGAGACCTGGAGCATCAGGTGAGTTCATTTAATTCGGAGATCTGGATCTGAAACCTGGAGATCCAGGTGGTTTTGGTAAATTGGGATTATGGTTTACAAATGTTTCTGAATGCATTCTAGTGGGGGGTAATGAGGCTTTAAACTAAAATATAAGATTTTTTTTTCACACCAAGCTTGATTTACAATTTCAATCTTTTTTTTTTTTTTTTTTTTTTTTTTTTCATTCATTCATCTTCAACCGCTTATCTGTTTCCGGGTCGCGGGGGTGCTGGACCCAATCCCATCTCACTCTGGGTGAAGGGCAGGGTACACCCTGGATAGGTCACCAGTCCATCACAGGGCCAACACACAGAGACAGACAGAGACAAACAACCACTCACACTCACACTCAGACCTACGGACAATTTAGAGTCACCAATTAACCCAAACATGATGTCTTTGGACGGTGGGAGGAAACCCACGCACGCACGGGGAGAACATGCAAACTCTGCACAGAAAGGCCTCAGGCCGGGAACCGAACCCGCGACCTTCTTGTCGTGGGGCAACAGCGCTAAACACTATGCCAAAATTCAGCTGTTTTATGTTAAAATAAGCACACTGTCATCGTCATTGGGTCTGTGTTGCAGCAGCTAAATGCTGTGATATGGCTGAAGTAAACTGGACATTGCCTAGTTTACCAACTGATATTGAGGGGATAAAGTTACCAACAGAAACATAAAATTTTATCCTGCATTCTTGTGAGAATTTCAGTTCAGCACAGGAATGGCCACTAAAGGTGAAAACTACCATGAATATCTAATATCTTTTTATGAATATTATTACATCAAATGGCTATAGCAGAAAAGGCTCTGTCTATAGTTAAAAATATGGTTCAATTCTAGGAAAATCTTAAGCCTTATAACTTAAGATGGTCTACTGGGTTTATTTTATCCTCCACTATCTACCAGAGCGATCAGCATTGCCTCGCAAACTGTCTTGTGGTTTTGGAGTGATATAAAACTATTTTAACTCTAGGTATGTGACTTTGAGGTATTTAGAGGCCTGGTTCTTATGTGGTGTGGATGCAGAGTGTTGTTGCCTATATGTGCCTGCAGCTGTTGTGCTCTGGCCCTTATTGATTAGCCCACCTGAGACTTTATTTTCCCATGGCTTGTTTCTTGTTTGTGCACTACTGACTGAGAGGGGATTCATTTAGTACACTTTCTTTTTTTTTTAGAAACATTCCTGTCAATAGTTGCATAACATCAAGATAAAACTGACACGTTGCCTTGGGATGAAGCAGTAGCCAACAATAATTTGTACTGCTCTCAGCCCACCTGTTTGTTTACTTACTTAGCCCACGCATTAGGGATTAGTCATTTATGTTGTTTTGAAAGCTTTTTACTGCGACTGGTCCTGTGCTAAAGTATGAAATATGTCCTTAGAGTTCAGTGTAGGGTTTTGCTGTTGATGTCCAGCAGGTGAGTGCACGCTCCCCTTTTTAATACTGGAATGCCAACTTGTCTAATTCACCTCAGTCCAGGCTGACCCCAACACAAACGTTTCTGTAATGCAACTCTCAACTGCAGACCCTCCCTCTCTCAATTAAAGCCAATTGAATCAGTTCTACTAAAACAATTTAACCAGTGTCACTAAATATCCTCAATGAGCTGTGCATATTCATTTATTTCTGCTCATATCATGTGGGCCTGCTTTTGGCCCCAAGGCTAATGCTAACAACTCCTCTATTGAGAAAGTTCCATCTGCCTAAGAACATTGAACACCAGCTGACTAACTAGTTTTGACAACTGAGCTAGTGAATTGGGAGTGAAGCATGTGATCAAAGTTCTCTGTACTAAAGGTGGTGAGTTTGTAGCTGTGTATCAATGTTTTCTTCTGACTCTCTCAAGTAGTAGTTCTCTGACTTTGACTTTATGGATGGAGAAGATTTAAATTTGATTTTTTTTTATGCATTTATCTTCCCTCTGTTTTGCGCTTTCCATCACTTTTGATAGCGATCTCACCGTCTTTACACCTTTTTTTTTTAGCAATGTTTGCGTTCTGTGTTCCTCTCTCTACCCCCAAATAGTTGTCAGTGGCTCTGGAGGACAAATCATCGCTTCAGGCAGAGACGCGCACTCTGAAGGAAAAGCTGAGCCGCTCTGACTCTCTGGACACCTCCACCACTTCCATCACTGGAAAAAAACTGCTTCTGCTGCAGAGTCAAATGGAGCAGCTTCAGGAGGAGAACTACAGGTACAGCCTGTACATGCATGCGAACACACAGCATTGGACTTAGAGTCCAGGGACAGCACTTAGAATTTAAAAAGAATGCATAAATATTAAATTTCTTCAGGCTTGTATATAATAGATGTGTTGATACTTACATAATTTTCTTAACATTTAAGAAATGTAGGAGAGTTTCTGAAAATTTGAAATTCACAACACATAAATATCACATATTATTGTTGATTCATCACACCTTGTTTCATATCTTACATAAACCACTGCTCCCCCATCTGTCATATACATCCCAGACTAGAGAACAGCAGAGATGACATGCGTGTGCGGGGGGAGATATTGGAGCGTGAAGTGGTTGACCTGCAGCAACGCAACGAAGAGCTGACCAGTCTGGCCCAGGAGGCCCAGGCTCTAAAAGACGAGATGGATATTCTCAGGTAAATTACATGTTACCTTAAATTTATTCTCTGCAAAACTGCAGACGATCAGGGTTTTATAATCTCTGCTTCAATGGAAGATTTATTATTCATCAGAGCTTTACATGCAACAATTAACATTGTGTGGAAATATGACACGTTGTGTAAATGTGGGCTGACAGTTATCTTAGAAGCTTTACTTCTGGAAATGCTGCCGTGGAAAATGTAATTTAAATAAGTTAAAGTACCATTTTGACTCTTCACAAGAAAGGTCTATATTATTCTACATTTTTTTTCACTATCAACATGAAAAGTCGAAAACAAACAATATTGTCTGATGAATTGTATTTTGATGTGCCTTATTCTGCTGTTGTCCAAAAATATTTATACACAATAAGCCACAACCCTGTACTTGGTAAGAGTTTCTTTTTACAGCAATAAACATGTGGACCATATTTTTCCTTTAGCCTAATCCCACATATGTTGTTTTTTAGACAGAAATATTCACAAGCCCGTATTTTTTTGTGGCTCAATCTAGTCCCCAACAATTCTTCAACCCCAATATTCCCTTCCTGTTGAATAATGTTCACTGATAACTTGATCCCAGCTATTAAAGGAAATTACTGAGCCTTTAAAAACAGCAAATACATTTTTAAAGATTTACATTTTCCAGAATAATGAATACACTCACAGATATAGATAAAAGCAGTAGTAAAGTGTTTCTATTAGATCTGGCTTATTGTTGATTTTGATCTGATCTTTTCAAGGGATTTATTGACAATGTCAAACAATGACCAGCCTTTTCCTTTTAAGCTGGATTTCATCTATTATCATTTTACAGTTACAACAACTCCTCGCTGCCCATGCACAGACATCCAGTCAGCCCCTATCTCCTGACCACCATTTTTATTTAATGAATTTCATGTTTTGAAGCTCACTTCTGTCACACTTGGTGGTTTTTGGTAGTTAAGTACATATCCACATGGATGTATTGTGTTTGACCTAAAGCCATGATCCTGTGCCGGCACTCAACTCTTTCGACACTCCCCCTGAATCAGGCATTCGTCCGACCGGGTGAACCAACTTGAGGCAATGGTGGACACATACAAGAGGAAGCTGGAGGATCTGGGAGACCTGCGCAGGCAGGTGCGCCTCCTGGAGGAGCGTAACACTGTGTACATGCAGCGTACCTGCGAGCTGGAGGAGGAGCTGCGCAGGGCCAATGCTTTCCGCAACCAGCTGGAGACCTACAAGAGACAGGCAAGCTGCTGACAGGATGATGGAGAGTGATACTTGGACACGCAGTGGGAAAATGTTGCAGTTTTTACTGAGCACTTGTGCCAACACAGACTTTTGTGCTCTCTGACCTGCAGGCTCATGAGCTTCACACCAAGCACTCAGCCGAGGCTATGAAAGCTGAGAAGTGGCAGTTTGAGTACAAGAACCTTTATGACAAGTATGATGCACTGCAGAAGGAGAAAGAAGTGAGTCCATAAAAACAGTCAGGGAAGTTCAGTCGTGGTGTTTTCATGTTACTTCCACTCGTTGGTTCTACTGTGGTGGTTTATCAGTGTGTAGTCACGTTTCCAGTGGCTCTGTTTCTCATCATGCTCACACACTAAAGCTCTGTCATACCACTGTACAAAGTGTAGTCATATAGTTTTTATTTTGGTGATGACAGCCTGTGTGTGGATCACCATTTGTTGTGATGACTATTGGGGACACACTGCAGTTGGAGGAGCTGTTGCCAGGCAAATATTGTACTATTCTTCACTGGACTCCCACGTCCAGTGTCGGTTCTGACACCTTCTGCAATCTCACAGGAATGATTAATGTCCTTGGTTACTTGTGGTAGTAATTAACAAATACACACTGTCCTGACATGCATGCTACATTTGAATTCACTTTATTAATGTCAAACTGATCTCACTGAGTGAGGAAGTTGAGATGCAGGTTGACCCCTCAGCTCAAATGTAAAACGATTTTAGGTCTGCCTCCATGTGTACACAGACTAATCTAACGCAAATAATGGCCCGTTATTCTTTGTTATGAAATATTGGACGTGTTGAATAGAGCACTCCCACAGTTTTATTTTATCCTTGATGCTTAATAAGCCCTTAACCCAGAAACTAAAGCAGTCTGAACTGAAGCTGAGGTCAGTGTATTATGTTCTTTGTTCTTCAGCGTCTGATCTCAGAGAGAGACACGCTTCGGGAGACTAATGATGAGCTGAGGTGCGCACAAGTCCAGCAGAGGTGTCTAAGCGGAGCTGGTAAGTTGTCATTGTGTGAGGTACATTTCAGTCTGTTATAATAAGAACAGCAACGTTCAACTTTTGGTAGACTTTTCCATTATCATGTTGTCCACCAGTAAACCTGCTTAGGTTCTTCAAATGTAACATACATATATATAATATGTATAGCACATTTAGTTTTTGTAATCAGTATTGTTAAAATTAGCATGAATCAAAATATTGCAGCAAAGGAAAATATTTCTCAGCTCATGAAAGTATTTTATTAAATCTGTTATGTTTCCAGTTGACACATCAATCCGTCTTTGTCTCTCCACAGGGGGCTTGTGTGACAGTGGTGTCACAGTGGGAAACCTTGCTGCAGAGATCATGCCTACTGAGCTCAAGTATGTCGGTATTTGTTAATTTGCTGTGTAGGTCTGTGTATAAGCTGCAGTGTGTGCAGGGGTTAATGTGTGCATCGCAGTCAAATGTGGACGAAACAAATGAGATTTTCCCTCTAAACCTGTTAAAAAAAAAAAAAAAAAAAAAAACCATGCAGAGGTGTCATTATTAGCAGCCCACTCGTTGCCCTACATCCACCCTCTACAGGCTGAGATAAAATGCTCAGACCTGCTAACACAATCACACAAGGTTATTTTTAGAGCCTGAACGTGCAATTGGCCCCTGAAATAGTGACACATGGCAGCGCTGCACATTTGGCCCGGGCGTTGTCAGAAGGCTTGGTCAAGTCAGAAGAGCTTTTTCTGCTTCCACCACCCACTGACCCTCTTAATCTGTCCCTCACTTTGTTCAACGCCTGTGCTTCACCTCATACCTCCTTTCAACAGGGAGACAGTGGTTCGTCTACAGAGCGAGAACAAGATGTTGTGTGTCCAGGAAGAGACATACAGGCAGAAACTAGTGGAGGTGCAGGCTGAGCTGGAGGACGCTCAGCGTAGCAAGAACACCCTGGAAACTCAGAACAGGTGTGTGTGTGTCTGTGTCTGTCTGTGTGTGAGAGTGCTCAACGTACAATGCAACTTCTCCTCGGCAGTGTTGAATAATCATCCCCCTTCTGGGTTGCCATATTGTATGTTCCTGGACATTAATCTGGTAGTTTGGCTGATAGTGGGAGTGATATCTGCCTAAATGTCAACTCACCCTCTGGACTGTGTGCTCAACTGAGCTGTGTGGGTTGGACTGGAGGACAGACAGCTGAAAGCCAGATTGTCCCTTGACTGTGTGTGTGTTTACATGCTTGTGGGCATGTGGACATGTGGGTGGAGTGTGTGTGTGTGTGTGTGTGTGTGTGTGTGTGTGTTTCCAATGCAACACCAGGCTCCGGGTGTGGGAAGCATCCTCAACAACACTAACAGGAGGAAAGGAGTGGAGTGAGCATGCTCAGTGGAGCACAGCAATGAATGGTCACGCAGCACACTTGGTGAATGTTGCCTGCAGCAGATGTACAAGGATCCACATGATACTTAGCAAACATCTTCCACCCACAGAAGCAACTTAATAACCTTGTGTTTTTCTTTCCTCTTCTTTCACCCCCCTGCTTTTTGTCTGAGGCTCCCTTCACGTCTCTAAAATCCTCTTATTTTATTTGTTTTTTGTTTTGTTTTTTTTAATTCCTATTTCTTCTTGTCCCTTTGTTCTTTTTTTTTTTTTACTGTTTCCAAGGCTGAACGAGCAGCAGATCTCAGAGCTGCGTTCTCAGATTGAGGAGCTTCAGAGAACGCTCCAGGAGCAGGACAGCAAGACTGAGGATGTGAGTGGACAGCTAGCTGCCTCCTTCCACTGTCTACTTTAGTCATTTCAGACTCATAACTCCACTCATCACAAATCATAGTTTTCTACAATCAGTTTCAGAGACTACAACCATTGTGGCCAAGAGAAAACTTTTGTTTGCTTGTGAAATTGATCAGTTTCTTGAAATCTAGAGATTAGGCATTATTTTCCTCTTGCCTTGAATATTGTCGTAATAATGATTATTAATTAGTGTTAACAACATTGTTAAAGTGGAAGAGAAAAGATGAATGAATTGAAGGTGCTATATGTAAGTTTTCACTTTTGCGACCTTGCTGACATTAATGTTAACAGCTGATGACATTAATGTGATTGTTAATCACAGTAGTGTCCAGTCGGCCCTGAAGTTGGAGCGCGGTTATCCAAATGTCTTGCATTGTAAATGCAACAGTGACTGAAGTTCCTGGCAGGAAACAACGTCCATTAGAGAAAACTTACATATGGCCACTTTAATGAAGTAAAACTTTTTTTTTTTTTTTTTTTAAGCACTGATGTTCTAGCAAACACTCCCTGTGTGTAGTAGCAAAAGGTTGCCATTGGCACTTTGTGTTTACTGTAAAAGTTAACTGTCGATCACACTTGCCTGTCAAGGGCTGCTGTGTATGTTCTTCATAGATGTTGTGTGGGAATTTAACCCAAGTGTGCTGTGGTGATTCAGTGTTAACGCCTGCCCCTCTCTGTCTGTCTCTCTCTGCCTGCCCCCATCGATCGTCTCTGCCAAAATCAGGCTATTGTAAGTACGGCCCACCCTCTGTCCATGGCCCATGATTTAATTCTTTGATAGCTTGACTTTCACAGCTCACACCCTTTGTGTGTTTGTGCATGTTTGTTTGTGTGCCCTTTAGAAAACCTATGTTTTGAGTTTAATGTATTTTATTCCCTTTTGTTCCACAGTCTTCCTTATTGAAGAAGAAGCTTGAGGAGCATTTGTAAGTACTTGTATATTATTTATTCATGTTCACTTGAAGCATAAATTCACACACTTGTTATGTGGTTATCGCAGAGAGAAGCTCCATGAAGCCCACTCAGATCTTCAAAAGAAAAGAGAAGTCATTGATGACCTGGAGCCCAAAGTGGACAGCAACAGTAAGTCATTACTTAAAAATGTACTGGTACCTATCAGTGTCCACTCTGTCCTCTCTTTCAAATGCTGTTTTCGCTCCCCCTCAGTGGCAAAGAAGATTGATGAACTTCATGAGATCCTGCGGAAGAAGGACGAAGACATGAAGCAGATGGAGGAGAGATACAAACGCTATGTGGAGAAGGCGAGAACGGTTAGTCCACCTCAACAGAACATGTTGTCTCCAGCATGTGGTGATAGATAAAAATATGTGCTTGTTGCACTGAGCAGCACTCTGCAGATTTTTACACATCTGAGTCTAGCTCCAGTTGCTGAGGAGTTTTACTAAATGTCTGAAAAAAGTTTGATAAAACTTTTTGTGGCTCCACAGGGAGAAAAATCTGGCAAAGCTATGTGAGGTGTTGTCACTTGAGTCAGTTGGTTTGAAAAATTGAGGTGTGGAGTAAGAACCAAGCAAGCTCTGTAGCATACTCCTCATATCTGCTTTGGGCCAACAGCTCAAGGCCTACAGTTCCTAAATAATAGACCAAAATCATCCACAAGACCAAACAGCAAAATGTTAAATCAGCAGATTTCTCCTGTGTGCAGGTGATCAAAACCCTGGACCCGAAGCAGCAGCCGGTGATGGTGACTCCTGATGTTCAGGCTTTGAAGAACCAGCTGGCAGAAAAAGAGAGAAAAATCCACCACCTGGAGGTGTTAACCTTTAACTTAGAGACGTAAATTAGGTCACTTCGCTGTAGCTCTGATAAATGACACTTAATACTTGATCTGCTCCACAGCACGATTATGAGAAGAGCAGAGCGAGACATGACCAGGAGGAGAAACTCATCATTAGTGCGTGGTATAACATGGTGAGTGAGAGCACAAATACATACACATCATGGATTTCATCAGGGAAAATCTGTTCTTATCACCCTTGCTCTTGCTGATGAAAGTGAAAAACTTCACCTCAAAACTCGGCTCTTTGCTCTTCCTCTTCCTCTTGATCGCTCATGCTCTCTCTCTCTCTCTCTCTCTCTTTCTCTCTCCCCCTCCCTCCTTCAGGGGATGGCGTTTCATCAAACAGTGTCCAGCGAGCGTCTGGGGTCCTCCAATCAGGCCATGTCCTTCCTCGCCCAACAGAGACAGTCCACCAATGCCAGACGAGGCCTTATACGGCACCACCCCAGATAAAAAAATTAAAAAAAGAACAGAAAAACAAAAAGTCCAGACAAGAGAAAAAAGCTGTGCAGAAATAAGCATGGAGAGGATGAAGTGACCAACTGCACACTTTGCCTGAACTCCTTCTAACTTTACCTTTATGTCGTCACTGGATCGCTGTACCTCAGAGTATTTTTTAATGCTGCTGCTGCCCCCTGCTGGCTATTAGTGATCCAAGATTTTTTTTTTTAATTTTCTCTGGAGCCCCAGGGGAGAAAGAGGGAGATACTACTGTGCTAGACTCTAATGATTAGATTCAGAGGTAAGCTATAGAAACAGAAATGACTGGAATAGGAGTCCCAGGTCTGAAAAGAGGCTCTCTCACCTTTTAAGGTGATTGTTATTTTCTCTTTAGCCTCTTGTACTCACTTCTAAGATCGCTTAAATTTTTTAATATCTTTTATGTTATACAGTAGATTGGAATATGATCTGGTTTTGTCAAAGTTACAGTTAAAATGTGGAAGAATAAGGTGGCGTCAAAATGTACTATTATAAATGCTGAAGAGGACAAAGCTACATTAGTTACACAACACTCAGCCGTATTGATTGTTATAGCTTCACTTTTGCTTTGGATTTTCTGATAGTTTTTTATTTATTTTTTTTTTCTAGATGATTATGTGTTGCTTTTTGTTTCAATTTGAAAGAACATTGTAAAGACCATCAGTTAGTTAATGGCTTTCATATTGTTTTGCCTTTTTGTCGTCTTTTTTTCCAAACTTATTATTCATATTACAAATTTATAAGAATTTTCACAAGATACACCAAAGCACTTTCTAGATGGCCCGGTGGGCTTGTTCAGTGCTCCACCAGGGCTTTTGGAAGACACTGCAGTTATTTGTAGTGTCAATCCCTTCTTCCTGTTTCATTTAGCAGAAATTCATCTTACTTCATTTTTACTTGGTTAATTTTCTTATGCCTGGTGATAATGTGACTTTCATGTGATTTTTTTTTTTTTTTCCTCAACTATGTTTTCATTAGTTGTGTATGATTTTGATTTATTACTTTCCTTATTCTCTTTCAGTCCCTCCTCCCAAAGATTGACACAGGGTGTTGGTTGTGGGTAGTATCTAATTGCACTTGTGACATTAGACTGATGTGAACATTTGGCAGTTAAAGCCCTCTGACTTTATCACAAAAACTGGAAAAATTAAGTTGAGTCCCTACTTATAATGGCAGTAAAAACAGTGAATCAGTTAATGGTTGTTTACTGTCACTGACCTCATTTACAGTTCAGCTGAATTGGAAGGAAACTTATTCAACGGTACACTGGAATTCTTTTATTGTCTGTTGACAGGAAGTCTGAGGCAGATAAAAAAGATGGAGCGTGCACTACATAGCTCATTTATCCACACTGCATCTGCTGTTATTCACTACTGTTAATTTTTTTTTGACAGATGTAGTGACTTTAGACTGTCCCATATCAGAGCTGCTATTTTGTGACTTGTACTTGGTCCCTGTAAAGATTTGTGCTACGATCTACACAGACCAGAATCCTGCTGTTGTGTGCACATGATTTTTCTACTGAAGTTTCATTATTTTGAGTTTATTTATGGTGTTGAGTCTTTATCTCTGCTGCGCATTTGCATGGCTTGAAGGGTTTAACTTTTAGGTTGTATGTGTTTGTTTCTATCATATAAAGGTCTTGTAGATTATAGCATATGGTACTACACACAGGCGTAGAAGCAGGTTAAAGATTTGTAGTTCTCTCTGTTCTGCTTTTGCACTACAAATAAATGGGATCTTACAAACAGGTCTCTGGTGTTTTTATATGTCAGTAAGTTTAAGAACTGCCTTCATTGATTAAATCGTTTATAAAAGCTTCAGAAGAATCTATCAAAGACAGTTGACCTTGGTTTTGTCAACTTGTTTGTGCTACTGGGTACAGTTTACTTCTGCCGTTTTCTAAAAGCGTGACTGATTAGCCAAACTTCTCACATCCTTTCATCCAGCTGTCGATCATTTGTGAAATTTATTCACTACAGTTTCAACAGGCATTTCTGAAAGACTTAATAACTGACATAACTCGGTCTGAATTTACAGATTAAATGGTAAATACAGAATTTAACAGCCCATGTTTTATTTAAAGTTTACTTCTTTCCTCTCAACTTTCTACGTGAAGCGAGTCCAGGAATCAATCATAGGTCAATAGTTCAGCTGGACTTTAAACCTTTTACCTGAAATCTGTAGAGATTAGACATGAACACTTCCCAGCTATACCCCATTCTGCCCAGAGTTTGAGATGATGAGAGCGATAAATAAGGTAAAAAATATTATATATTATACATTATTATAATATATATTCCCAAGGTAAGAAAACCAAAGGGCGTAATATAGCAGATCATAAAGCACAATGGTTAAGTAGGTGTGTGCTTTGTCCTTGCTGGGGAAATATGCCAAACAATATAGTGCAAACGAAATGTAAAATGGCAATAATAATTACAAAAGTCAAACAATAAAAAAAAAACCCAGAATATTTGTATTATATTCGGGAAAAGTGACACGTTTGGAAGAGTCCACTGTTCAGTCATTATAAATATCTGTCTATTTTTATTCCGGCACAGCAGGGGGCGCGACAGGCGCGACGTGACGTCAGCTGAGGAAATTCAACATGGCCGACAGCGATCGCTAGATGGTGAAAGTTAGCGAAAGCTGTTGGTAAAATCCGGGCATTTTTCTGCGTTTTCTGCAGGTGTTTGAATTTGTAGTGCACCAAACCTGTACTTTCTTTCTACTTAGATGCGTCTGTTAAACGAACTGAAGATTCAACTCGAGTTTGTTCGTCCGTAAAGGCCTCACTAAACTGGGCATTAGCCCGCAGTGTTAGCCACGTTAGCACCGAACCAGCGCCTGCTTTTGTTTTTGCTGCGGGCTGACAGAGAGCTACAGGGCTGACATTGGGAAATCTGAACGCTTTTTATATTCCGCATTACTTCTTTGAAAACTTCATTTTTTTCCCGAAGTGAGGCCGCTTAGATTAACTCTTTTTTAAAATCCCGGGTGGGGTCGGATCCGTCTCACAGCTGTTCATTACAGGCCAACTTTGCATCAGATCCACGCTTGTTTCCACACTGACGGACACACAGTCGCTTTTGAGCTGCCGGACTGTGCCTGTGTATGAACATTACGCCCAGGAAACATGGATTCAAAGCGCACACACAGCAACCCTCCGGCGGGCGGCGACGCCAGCAGTGGCGACTCCAGCTGCGGCAGCCCGGCGTCCCCGTCCAGCAGCCCCGCACCGGCCGCGGCCACAGCCCCGGCACCCGGAGGCAACGTGTTCGCTAACGACGGCAGCTTTATGGAGATGTTCAAGAAGAAGATGGAGGAGGAGAGGAGGAAAAAGGAGACGCAGCAAACAGGTGGAGCCGCGAGAGCCACCGAGCAAGGACAGACATCAGTGGAAAAGAAGCCCCCTCCCGTGACGAGCTTTGTAAGGGGTTTGCCAGTTGTAAGATGAGATAGTAGTTCAGCACACATCCAGACTACAGCACCATGCACCCAGTCAGGCAGATATTAGCCGAAATAATGGCCAGTATGTCCGTGTTAATGGTAACATTTCTCACACGAGTAGTGCCAGTGTTATACTTGCATTATCTAACAGTAGATGAGTCAAGTAAGTCGGGGGATGCTCCTCACTGATGAGGGGTCCGCTGGGGGTGCGGCAGGAGACTAAATGTAGACCTCCTGCTCGGGTGTAGTCTCCTTCATTGGCAGTCCGCCTGCAAGGGCTCCTATAACGGTTTCAGTCTTCTATCCCCTAACCCAGGTGGGGAAGCGCAGAGGCGGTGTGTTCCTAAAGACCGGCATGGTTGCAAAGAAGCAAAAACAGGACACAGAAGTAAGTGGGGTTGGTGGTTGTGTGAGCGTCAATGTGATCTCAGTGTTTGTTTTGTTTTGTTTCGAGTCCCACAGCTGATCCACCTGTGCCTCCTCCCCCCAGGCTGAACCAGGCAAGAGCGATGCTTGGTCAAAGTACATGGCTGAGGTGAAAAAGTACAAAGCCCACCAGTGTAGCGACGACGATAAAACCAGGCCTCTGGTCAAGTAGGCTCTAAAAAGGGGAACATGGAGCAACATTGTTGAGGAGGGGATAACCATCTGGGAGAAGCTCCAGGAGGGCCGGCCAATCTTGACCTTCTCATACTGCCAGTTCAAGTTACCCTTCACGTCTTCAAGTCTTTTACAAACTGCTTAGACTGACACCCCTCCCCCTGGTTTTGTATTGTTTTTGTCTTGGTTATTTGTTGGACCTCAGTGATTTGATCTGGTGTCAAAAGGTGTTTCACATACTTGACGTATATTATTCATCATTGCTAAACTTTTCAAAAATGTCTGGTTTATGTCAGGGTTGATGAATAAACTTGATTTTGTTAATGGCCAAATCAAAGGTTCAATTAAACCAACATGGCCAATTTGTGTGGTGATGTTTGAAGTACATAAGCTTCAGATTTACCTACTGGGACACCAGTGGAAACATGGCTTTCAATACTGGGAATATCAGTTGCATTATATTAAAATACTCCACTGTGAAGGGAAAGATTTTAATTAAAAGTCAGTTTGAGTTCTGTACACAAATGAATTCATTTAAGAATTCAAGTACAATGAAAAAGTTTACATCTCATTCATTGGAAGAGAAAAGAAAGCTCAAATTCAACAATTTGCAGTTTACATTTCTTACAGGTATCAGTGATAATTACATTATGATAAAAACAGCACCAAATAGACACTGACCATGCATCAGAGGGAGACATACAAAGGCACACGTTCACTGCCACCATCCAATCACATCCACTCTCAGACACACACAAACACTTAAAAAACCCATTCATTCATTCTCCCTGTCCACAGTGATATAGGTCTATCTTGTAAACATTGACAAACAGTTTGTCATTTAACAATTCTATTAAGAATAGTATTTAAAACGTATCAAATTGTTTAAAAAAGTTATATTTGAGTGTGGTATTGTTGAAATCTTGAGCTGATTTTCTCAGGTCAAGTAACTGAAGTGTAGCCCAGTCTGTGTTTCAGACCCCTGACAACCAGCAGTCCTGTCACCCAAAGCCACGGCCCATCCTGATTTGTCCCCGTCCTTTCCACAGGGTGTAGGAATCCAGTGGTATCATAGAGTCTTCCTCTTGGTGTCTCCTGCCTGGTTTTGACTGACATCTGGACAGGAACAGTACAGTTCTTGAAATCAGTGAAAAACAGTGATAGACCAAAAAAAAAAAAAAAAAACACCCCCACACACGTATTACAGAGATTGGACGATAGCTGAAATGACTCCAAAAAAGGCATGCTGCCACCAACAGACAAGCAGAGAACAGCAGGACCAGACAGAGGAGGACAACCTGAGACAACACCAGACACTTGGTAGGGAAAAAAGAAAGGCAGAAGAGCGGGCAAATGGAGCAGGCGCCGAGGGTGGAGGGAGGGTCAGATTTTACCTGAGAAAGCGAGCTGCAAGTGAGGAGGCAGAGCAACCTGAGACCCTGACTGGAGACTCTTATACAGATCTGAGGAGACAGGACAGCGGAGCAAGGAGGAAAAAGGATGGAGGAACAGATGCCAACAAAACAGGGAAGTAGGAAGAGGGGAGTGGAGAAGAAAGAAAGATGGATGGGGAAAGGAGCAAGATGGCATAGAGGTAAAGGCCACATAATGACAGCCAGAAGAGGAGATAAAAACAGGAAAAAGTGTGAGGCAGAGTGAGTGACAGGTCGGGAAATTAAGCGATACAGGAATTGAGAGAGATTTTGGGAAATGAAGCAAACAAAATGGAATAATGTCAAACAGGAGAAAAAAATCACAAGCTTACATCTGACACACAATATGTTGATAAATGATGCTCCAACATACAACACAAAACAAAGCTTGCACAGGAACACCCAGACATACAACAGCAGAGCAACACACTGATGGCCACATACACAGAGCGCCTGTCTGTTATATTCAATGTCTCATTGCTTCAATTTAACCAAATGGAGAAAAAAAATTATATTACATATCAGTCTTTAAATTTAAATGTGTATGTTGTGCACATTATAAACGTCATCTGTCTGCCCTGTGTTAATCACTCACTCTGGGTAAGGGTAGAGAACGGTGCATTGCTACTGGCCGCAGAGCCGCTGGCTGCAGTACTGGAGCCTGCTGTGCCCAGTGAAGGCAGGTTTAGCAGCGGGGGGAACTGGAAGGGTAAGGACACAGGCACCAGGCCCCCCAGCATCCCAAACCCCAGGGGAAGAGACGAGGCTGAGCCGAGCAAACTGCCGCTGGCGACTGTGGAGACCTGAGCAGAGATAAGACAAGAGCTTACAGTGTCTTACAAAAGGCAAACCTGTTTTTTCCCCTTATAAAATAGATAGATAGATAGATACTTTATTAATCCCCGAAGGGAAATTCAAAGTGATTGTCAAAATATCTATCTTCCTCCAGACTCTCTCCTATTTGTGTGATTTTTCACTTTTTCCAAATTACTGGAGAACATTTCCCCTCCCACTGGGGGTGGATCAAGTACTCAGTTTCTTTACTTAAGAATAAAAGGCAAAGCCACAATGTACAATGACTCAATTACAAGAAGTAGTTCATGTGAAGTCTAATCAAATTCTTAAGTATGAGGATTATAAGCAGAAAGTACCTAAAGTAAATGACCACCATCATTATGTATATTATATTACATAATTATTTATACTACTACACAATTTGATGCTACTGCCTATAATGATGTTGCCTAAAAATAGGCCTTTTTTCCCCCACTATGTATCTATTTCACATTTTTACACTTGATGGAGTAACAAACCAGTTCATTGCAATATGTCATTAAAACCGAAGATGCCCATCACTATGTCTTTTCAAACCACAGCCTCAAAAGCTACTCAGTCACTGCACTGGCTCCCCCCTCAGCTACAAGATCATTAATGGTCAGGCAACTCTGTGTCTTATAATAGTTAACAATTATCCAACAGAACAGTATGGCCTCTTAACACAGGTCTATCTGTAGATCCTAGAGTCTCTGGAGAGCAGAATGGGAGGCAGAGCCTTCAGCTGCCAGACTCTTCTCCCGTGGAAGCAGTTCACTGAGTTCAGGACGACAACTCTACTTCTGAATTTAGCTTCAAATTGTCTTCAGGGATAGTTTACAGTTAAGCTAAGGCTTACTTTAAGGCACACCTCAAGTTCTATCATACCACTATCATTGACTTCATATTTTCTCTCTGAACTAATTTGTGCTTCCCTTCTGTCAGTGTCTTTTCTTTCCACTGTCACCAGGTGTTTGCTCATTATCGGAACTGTTGGATCTCTGTATCACTGTAAGGCCTTGATCTTACTTTATAAAGTGCCTTTACAGAATGTGTTATAATTTGGTGCTAAACAAATGCGATTAAGTTAAATAAAATAATTTCAAGCAGAAAATAAGCAAGTAAGTTTTGTGTTTTAAATCTGAATCCAAAGTACCTAGATTAGATATTTTTAGATACCTAAAAAATGTATATGAGAGAAAGGAAAATACAAGTACCATTAAATTTGCACGTAAATACAGAGCTTGAGTTAACGTGCATAGATAAATTACATCACACTACCCTGTTTGATGGAAAATCCACATTGCTGTTGATTTTTAAAGCAACATTCAATGCTTTCAGATCTGTTGCACGTATTGCATCAGATGTTTCAATAGTGAACAACTAATACTTCTGCAAGTAAATTGCAGAAGTATTTGATTAAATTTGAGTAAATTTGTGATTTAGGCAAACTACCAATGGCTCCCCTTCTAATTCCTGCATTTCATACTGTTCCCGTGTTCACAGATACTGAAAAACGTTGACTAGTCCACATTATTCAGTTGAGGGAAACAAATTAATGAGCAGTTTAACTGATGAATCCACAATAAAAAGTGAGTTAAGAATCCGAAGCAGCAACATCCAGTTGACAATGTGCTGAGAGATCCAACTCCCACAGTTGGTTGTAAATGCGCTGATTGATGGGAAGCCCACTGATCTGCACATGCTGGTAGCACTAACCTGTGGCAGCTGAGAGGAGACAGTTGATGATGAAACAGACGCGACAGACTTGGCCACCTGAGGTGTCCCACTCCCGGGCCTCTGACGCTGGCCAGGGTTGGCTGAGACCACTGTGGGGGAGGCACTGGACCCTGAATGCTTGCTTATGGATGAGGTGTTAATAAGGCTGGTGTTGGTGGTGCTGTTGTTGTTGGGGGTCTTCTGGCTGCCTGGAGGAGTGTAGCTGCCTTGCCCTGGCTTGGTTGCTCCTCCTTGGGCACCTGAGAATGTCGGGCGGAACCCTGCTGTGGTTTTGGGGGAGTACTGGTGTATGGTGGGGGTTGCCTGAGACCTGGGGCTTTGAGAGATGGAGGGTGAAGATGAGGTGGTGGCGGTAACAGCAGGGTTGGGGGTGCGGGGGGTGAGCTTGACAATAGGTGGGACACTGCTGTGTGTGGACTTGGTGAGAGTCGCATGCATAGGGGTGATGAAGTTAGACTGCGGCTGGGGCTGAACTCCAGGGAGCGTGTGAGACAGGGAGGGAGAGGATTTATTTGACAGGGTGTGGGGCAGGCGAGGCGTCTGGAAGGGTTTGGGGGTGATGAGCGAGGGTGAAGAAAGGGTGTGTGGCCGAGACTGAGGTGATGTGAGGATGAGCGCGTCACCACTGTTGGCTTTATTATTATTGCTGCCTTTGAGGAGGCCGGAGGGGGGAGTGGAGACGACTGCCTTAGATCCAGGAGCCACAAGTGGAGAAGCAGTGGGCGGGGGACGCGGTTTAGGTGGTGACGCTGATGCAGGCATACTGGCTTTTGCCACACCCAAAGGTCTCTGAGTGTTCAAAACTGAGTGTCTGTGTGCCTGTGGTGTGCCTTTGACAACCCCCATCCCATCCACCCTTACTGAGGGCAGAGGAGAGGATGTGATGGAGGACGGCCGAGACAGAGAGGTGGAGGAAGACGAAGAGGTAGAGATGTAGGAGCCGGGAGTGCTGACAGAGTTCTTTTTCTGCTGCTGAATGAGTAGCGAGGTGCTGAGGGAAGGAGGGTTGGGGGCTGTCCTGGGTCCATCTGGGGATGGTGGGCTGTCCCCCTGGGCCAGGCCCTTGGCCGCATTGCCGAGGATGGCGAGGGCCTGAGAGATGGAGTCCAGGGAGGGAGCCGTCAGATCCTCATCAAGGGAATCAAGACATATGGGCTCAGACGGTGACTGAGGTGGTCGCTTGGCAACCTGGGCAGCAGGGGAAGGTGTGGCAACAGTTGACGGTGTGGAGCGCTGCGCCCAAACAGTCTCCTGCGTTTACAGATAACAAAACAACATTAACACAGACCAACTGCACCACTGGTGGTGTCTGGAGAGAGCTTTGACTCACACACCCTCGTGCTGTACATCTAAAGATGGATTTTAGTTGCTCTAATTATCTTGCTTTTAAAGTCCAATTTCAGTGAAAAAGTGGAATAAAATCCATGTGCAAAAAGCAGAAAAAGTGAAGTTAGTGTGAGTTGTATGAGACTTCAGTGGTGTTCTATTGGGTATGTGTCAAACATGCTCTTTTTTAACATATTTCAACTGACAGTGTTCATTGCAGAATTGCTAGAAGAGGAAAGGTTGACTCAGACTGATATCACATTAGTTTGAGCTGGATATTAAAATGGATTATGTCAAGGATGGCCAACATAAAACAAATATTAAAACCAATGAGAATGTGAACCTATTCTTTAATGAGCAATCTGTAATGCCTGTAATGTTTGAAATCAGCATTAGATCTGAATTATAGTCTATGATAAGCAGCCACATAATAAGTGTAATGACATACACACCAAAAACTTCAGCTACATAACACTGATCAAGAGACCAAGTTTCTAGTGAGCATATTTGAACCACTCACCTTTGGCTTGGCCTTCGGAGTAGGGACCATCTTTTTCTTCGCTCTGAAGTGAAATGACAACACAGTTGAGTTAGAACAAGCTGTGGCAACAGAATCAGGTCAGAGAAAAGGTGGTAACACATGACTCACGTGCAGCCTGTGTGATGACCATGAGCCATGATGCTCTCTTTGAACAACATCCTGTAGACAAAAATAACAAGTGAGGTGGGCTACAGTGTTGAAAATACACAATACAGCCCATAATGATCAGGAATGCACTGTCACCTGGCCTGCATCCAGCCTTTAGGCCAGAGAGGTTTAACTTCCGTCTCCATGAAAGCTTTGAGGTAGTCCTCTCGAGACACTGAGTTCTTGCCCTCCAGCTCATAACAGCCCAGCTTTACACGGACCAGGTTGCACAGCAGAGTCCTGGAAAAAAAATTATCCAAAGGCTTTGTAACCACAGAGTGGAAGTGAATGTGACCATTATAAACATTTAAGGCCCCCCGCATAACAAATAAAGCTCCTTCTCCTGTGAAACTGACCTGAGTTTATCGTCCCAGACAAACTTCTTTCGAGGTCCCATCACCCTCTTCCCTGGTTTCTCCTCATCATCATCCTCTGACCCGTTCTTCTCCCCCTCCTCAGACTGCTGCCTTTGAGCACAAAGAAACATGACACCCCAAATCACCTTCACAGATAACGTGGATGAAAATATGTTAAGAGGCAAACATACTGCCACAATCTGAGTCGTGTTCAAAATAAGAGCCACATTTTCGCTCAACACATGTCCTTACTTTGCCACTTTAGCAATACAGTCCATGTTGTACCGAGCAATCTGCTCCGGCATCACACTACACACCGCCAGTTTCAGCTTCAGCAGAGGCGTTCGGAGACGGTCATCCTGAGAGAGAGCGAGAGAGATGAGCACAGTCAGAAATCTCTCACTGGCACACACACACAAACACACACTATATATACAATCAAATAATTGGCCAACAGCCAGCAGACTCAACAGCTCTACACGGTTACATGTTGACACACTGGCCAGCTCTCAGGTTCACTACTGCTCATGTCTTGTGAAACCTGGATGCATCTTTAATGGATCAAGTAAATGCAATAAGATGAAATGGTAAATTCTTGTCCCTGTCTTCATGGTCTGACTTTAAGTGTCCTTATGTCTCATGATGTTATCAGTTACTCCCACACACCTGTATGTTGAGGCTGAGCTTCTTAAGGCGTTTGAGCAGAGTTTCTTTATTGCAGGGCACAAAGGCTTCCAGGTGAGAGTAGACAGCTGAACGCACCTCTGGCGGCTGCTCCTGAACCTGCAACTCAATACTACCCCACACACGCACACAAACAGGGGGAGATGTACATAGGTTCATATCTGTTGAATTATATCAGCTTGCAAAAATTAAAACCCAAGCACAACTCACTCCAGCAGGATGTTGTTCATGTCCAAAGTGAAGAATTTCTTCCTGCCTTCTTCATCAAACAGACGGGACGCCTGTGATGAGAGACACAAGTAATATTCTAAGACAGACCAAAGTAATGTCTCCAAAAAACCTGTTTACATTTCTGACAAGAGTATCACAGCCTAAAATAAACACAGACATCATAAAGGCATGAGGTGATTACAATCTGCAACCTTTCCTTCTTAACCAACCCCCCCCACACCACGACACTGGCACACACTTTTCTATGAAGCCATGCCACGCAGCACTGTAGCCTACATCGCCCCAGAATCACAGTTTCTTGTACTTGCGTTAGCACTAAGACGTGCTCTGTTACCAACAAACTTATCAACAAATCAGGATAGAAACGGCCATTTGGAACGTAACTTGTTTGGAAGTTGGGGAGTGTCTGTATGAACGTCTGTATAATGTCTAAACTGTTAGTGAAATCACTTGATTATCTTAAAGTTTAAAAAAATTTTAGGGTTGTAAAACTTTAACACTATAGTATTACAAATGTTTTTCCTGTTGTTTTAATTGCAATTCTGTTCAAGTCTGATATTGTTTCATTGAGTTGAGCATTGTTTCTCTTAACCATGACACTCGAAAATTTTTATTGTTAGTCACAGAAACAAAGAAATAAAATTAGTGTTTTAAGTAAAATTAAAAGCAGGCCTGTTGTGTGCCCAATACCCTATTGTAGATAATAATGACTACTCTTCACGTCCGGCACATAGTGGCACTCAGATTCATACCGCTCTCAGGTCCTCGATGCGCTTCGTGAGCGGGCCTGGGAGTCCGCTGGGCAGAGGGGGAGGGGTCATCATATTACCCTGTGACGGTCTGCTACCACCTGCTTTATGTCCCATTCCAAAGGAGCCATTCTCTCCCTGCGTTGGACTGGAAGGTTGAGGGGAGTCCAGCATCCCAAAGTCCAGGTCACCCATCATGTCCTGGAGCATGTCATTATTAGCTGCACCCAACAGTGACATCACAGCCGGGTCTGCACTCAGGTCAGCCATGCCACAGTCGTTGTTGCCAGCAGCCTTGGGATGGGTGTTGTGGAGAGCACTGTTGGCATTGGGCACTTTGGCATTGGGCCGCGGCAGACCGGCAGCAGCAGGATTCTTCTTGCGCATCTCCTCCTTTTCCCTGGTGAAGCGACGCAGCATGTTGGCCAGGTGGAGAGAGTCCTTCATCAACTTCTTCCTTTTTTTCTTTTCTGGCCGATGAACATTCAGTGCAGATACTCTGCCAGAACAGAAGAAGCAAGAAGAAACATTTAATATTTAACCAACCACCACAGGAAGTAATTTGTGAACTCCAAAACTGACTGAGTGTGAAGGTCCTGATAGAAAACCACATGTCTGAATTTCAAATCAGTGATTTTTTTCAATTGTTAAACATTTTAATTAATTTTGCATTCATCAAAGTTTCCATACAGATTTCTGAAAAGAACAATTAACGCATTACAAAACATTTTACACACCATAATATTGTGAAAATTTGTCTGAAGGGATATTAAACTCACCCAGGTTTTGGTACTTTATTCTTCTTGGGTTTCTTGTCTTCCAGAAGCCCGTCTTGCTTTTTCCGCCGTTTTTTAATCGCCCGCTCTTCGCCATCTTTCATCTTCTACAAAAGGGTGCAAAAATGAAGGAAGTAAGAACAGAAAACACCAGTAGTTTTCTATTTATGAAGAGTTGTGACACTGACCCTATCTGCCTTACTATATGGGTTATTTTATTAACAGTGTATTCATACAATATCAGAGAAGCAAGAACTTACCTTGAAATGATTTTCCTCTGTGCCTGCGTTCTCACCCTCAGAATCTGATGCTGCTCTGAACTGTAGAGTGCCTGTGTTGATGTAGAAGCCTCCGTGCTTTGTGGTAAGAGAGGCCGGTACCAGCTCGTCATACTGAAGTCGGAAGAGAAGTACATTATCTGTAACAACCCACAATGTGTGCTTTGTGCAAAGTAAAATTCTGATCAGCAGTAATATGATGAGCGATATTGAAATATTATTGATTGTTGAAATTTTAAACTCAAAATGTTTGTAAGATTTTTTTGTTTAAATTTGTAAGGTCAGGGCTACCTGCTAATTATTAAGTTTGTGTGTGTGTTGCAGAAAAAAGTGAACTCACAGCCTCTGAGTTGTCTATAAAGGGGTCTGTCTCATCATAGCCATATCCAATATCAATGAGATCTTGCATCCTGTCCTTTTTCTTCTTCTTAGAGCCACCTCCCTGCAAACAGAGGGAAAACAGAGGGGATCAAAAAACTTAAAAAAAAACAAAAAAAAACAAAAAACAGAATTGCAGGTATAACAATAACAGATACAACACTTACATATTTGCTCTCCAATTTCTTGGCCAGCTCTACTACCTCCCGTCTCTCCCTCTCATCATCAGCAAAGGGGTCATTGGGGTCCAGGGGGGGAGCAAGTCCTTTAGGGACTGTTGAACCTGCATGCTTTACCTAATGTAGACAAAGACACAGGATCAGAGGTAAAACAGAAGCAAGAGGCTTTTGGTATTTTTTCTTTTACAGAGTAACATTTCTCACAAACAGCTATGAATGCCATAAACAAAGTTTTCTTAGCCTGCAGATCCAACAGTTGCATGTGTCTGTAGTTTTGAATGAAGCAATTTACAATCCGAGAAAATGCTGGTGTCTGGTTAGGTTTAAAATATGAATTTAGATAAGGAAGTCTATCAGTCCATTGTTTGGGGTGATTAAACCCATATTTTACAAATAGTATAATTCTGTCATTAAATAGCATTTTTAACCTTCACTTAACTAAGTCTGAAGACAATACTGTCTGAAAGTGTCCTGTAATATGAGTGACACAAGTTGTAACATAGATATTATTCCCATCTCTACCTCTATTTTATATGACATGTACACAGCAATATTTCAGGCAGTGAACCAGTGAGGAAAAGTCAAACAGAAGACAGGAGTCCTGTGTTTACGTAGTTTCACTAGTTCACTGTTACTAAAGACTTAAATGTAGGATTTCTTTAACTTTTTTTTCCTAGTGTGTGTGTCAATAAACACGCCCTACAATATGAAGGAAACCCATTCTCGGCATTGATCCATTTCCTGTATTCAGCCTACCTGCTCAAACTCTGCCCGGGCGTCATTGTGAATAAAAACTGAAAGTACAGTAGTTGTATGGTCGGGTCTCTATTTTACACTACATGTGCACAATGAACGCTGTTAAAAAACAAGACGGGTGAGTGTGACATGTCAGCCTCGCAGCGGCACAGTGCTCCGGAGCTGGTGCCAGGTTAGGCCCCTCCTGCTCACATCATGGTGCCTGCTGTGTCTCCTCTCTCCTAACCTGAGTAAGAGTTGAGTTGACCAGCTCGCCGTAGTTGAACTCGGCGGACCCCCGTTCATTCGGCTCGGTCAGCGGGAGGTTGAGGCGGACGGTGGGTTTAGTCTCCCCGGTCTCGCTGCCGCCTCCTTTCGCGTTCCCAAACAGACCTCCGCCACCTCCTGACCCCACCGCGGCGGCACTTCCACCTCCATCTTTCCCAAAAGTGATGTCGACGGCCTCATCTTCGCGGCGACGCTTCTTGCTGGACTCCGGGGTCGGCGGCGACGTGTTGAAGGATGAAATGGTGACAAACGGCACTTTCCTCGGCTCTGCCATTTGACGCTCTCCGTCCCGATGTCCGGGCACCCAAAAAACGGGCAGCGACCGCACTCCTCCGCCGCTGGCTGGAGAGCTGAACCTGGAGATGGTCGACAAGTACGGCTAGCTAGTTGCTGTGCTAGCTAGCTTCCTCCGAATAAGTGCTGCAGACAACACAATCACTTTTTTTCTCCTCTCGGCCCGTTTTAATCCATATAGTGCGATCCCCGGCGAGGCCCCCGTCGCCTACGAGGGACTTAAACTGTGAGAAATCGCAGTTTTGACAGCTTCCATGAAATTGGTGGTTAGCTACCGCAAGGAGTATTCTGTAGTAGCCATCTTGATCATTATTATCATTATTCAGTGGCTGGGCGTGCGTATGAAAAGAAAGCGGAAGCCGGGGAGGAAAGGGAACAGCGTTGGACCAATGGGAGCACTGGAACACGCCCACCTGACAGACTAGCGCGAATATGGAGGAGCTGATTGTTCTGAGCAGGCTGGACACAGCTCCTCTGTTTACCACGCGGACAGATTTTATTGTTTGTGAACACTGGAAAAATCGGAGATCCATTTTATTCCACGTCCTTCCTAAATCTGAAGTCTACTTCAATCTTATGCTGAAAAAAAAAAAAATGCATGTCCAAAGAATTCTCGGATTTAAATATTTTTTTCTTTGCTTTTTTTCCTTTATACAGTAAATTGCGTCGCTTTTGCATTCATAACATAGAAACTATTGTCAGGTAAATCTGTATTTTGACATAAATCCACTGCAGGTTACTATGTAAATACGCGTCTAATAGGAATCCCAATAAATCCAGATTTTACCTATCATCTAAGAAATGACTTGCATCAGACAGAAACATAAATACGGATTAATTTTCCCCATTACAAACAATACATTAATTTAACAAACCAAGTGTGGATTATTTGTAATATTTCACCTCCCAACACAATGCATGCATGTTCCCATGAATGGTTTTTCACCAATTTACAAATGAAAAAAAAAAAGTCCTCCTTTAGACAAGTCATTCAGACAATCCCAGAACTTTATGTACCCTACCCCACCACCACTAACAGTTCAATTATTTTGGCACCATTCTTCGAAGCTCACATATTTCACAGCTCTGAAATGTATGAATCCTGAAAGATCCAAGGAATTTCTTTCTGTAATCACACAATGTAATTGACTAATTTGGTTGTTTTGTTGAAATTTTCATTGATGTTTATTGCTTTATTTCTACATGTTCTGTACATTAGTCCTCTCATAATGACGACGATGTCGCTGCTTTTTTTGTTGTGATCTTGAGTAAGAAAATAAAGTTTAGTATTTTGATAACACAATAGAGTTCAGTTATAGTCCCTCTCACATTATAATTTTTTGCAGTTGTTTGCCTCTGCCAATTCGCAGAAAATATGATGTGTCCTTCCTGAAATACAGCTTTAAAAAATGGCCTGAAGTGTTTTAATCGAATATTATGTCACAGTGAATTTAACCTTTGTACTTTCAGATAAAAATGCCTTCGGTTCTTAATTTTGTAAAAATATATATATATATTCTTAGATGTTTGTGTTAAATTGTGTGATGATTAGAAAATGAATTTGTGAGATGTGGTCAAAAACATACTTTGTGAGATCACACTGACTTTAACCGGCAAATTCTGATAAATTGATCTCGGACTTGTGTATGCATCACATTCACAATAATGTGGGGTCACAGTGGCCTTAAACCTAAATCTGAAAACTCTGAGTGCAAGTTAATGTTTGTGAAAAATCTAAGAAATTCCCCAAGGAAGTGTGAGGTCACATTCAAGAGGTTAAAAATGTGTTTTTTCAGATCACAGCGACCTTGACATCTCACTATTAAAATTTAATCAGCTCACCCTTGAGCAGATTTCCCTGAGGAGTTCCGGGGATACTTTGTTCACAAGGCCAAAACTTTTATATGTAGTCATCATGACCTTGATCTTTGACCATCAAAAGTTAATTAGTACAGCTTTGATTCCAGGTGAACATTTGCATCAATTTTGAAAAAATTAAATTAAATAAAATCACCCAAGGCATTACTCACAGATCTCATTATTCAGGAGGAAGACAGCCAGGACACAGGATGACTGAATGTAGTGTCACAGCAGCAGACACACAAGAACTCATGTACAGTACTGCACTGTAAAATACTGAAATATCTGAGCATGTCACAAGATGAAGGATGAAACCGACTTAATATTGAATTTGCAAGTACAATGTTTGTGTACATTAATAGTCACCACTTAACAACCTTAACCAATGAACTACTTAACAAAATCACACAAGAGGGTAAACAGGTTTTAGTTCCTGGCAGACTGGTTCAGAAAACTTGAAAGAACCAGTTATTCAATTTGCTATTTTGATTGCAGCTTTTCAAACACAAAACTTTCTTTAAATAAATCCAAGTAATTTACTTACACACTGCAGATAAACTGACACAGTTGACTGTAGCACACTTCTGAACACAATTTCCACTCTAAAATGTTACTCTGCTGCAGAGATCCATCATGTTGAGACAGTTCAAGTAGAACTTTGCTATAACATCATTATCTATTAACACCATTGAAAAATACAAGCCATTTGGCATTTGAACTTTAACAAGGCAAGTCACTGGTATTCTAATTTGTAGTGTGCAGTAAATTAGTAAGGCTTTTCATTTTTTTAAAGAGCCTATGGAACATTTGAGAGCCAATATTTTAAAATCAGTCATCCAGTAGGGAAAGCAGAAGACTAGCTAAAGTGCGATACAGTGACTCAAAGAGCAGATGGCTGCATCTTATGGGTGTGCAGCACCTTCTCCAGCAGTGCGATACCTCTTATCAGATGATTCACTAAGACAGTCGTTCACATATCACCCGAGCATGCTTACCCAAAAAATTATTTCTCTAAAAGATCAGAGTGCTAATGAAGGATTTGTTCCATGTTTTGCACTGGACATAAATGCATTCAGTGCATTTACTTTGCAAGGGTACCAATTTCAGGGGTTCCTACTGACTCCTACTTTCAAGGAGTAGTATATATAATCAAATGAATTCAACAAATAACAAGGTCAAAGTGTAAAAAACACTTTTATTGTTGCCAGAGTAGTTGATTTAAGACCAGTCAGCAGTGGCACCACCCCACTCAGATGCTTGGGCAGTAGGGGCAGTGGACCAGTCCTCTGTGGCAGGCTGAGTGCTCCAGTCCTCTGATAGGGGAAAAAGAATGAGATTTAGTACAGAAAAAAAACCACTTAAGAAATTCTAAACTCACCGGAATATACTTTACCTGTCTTGACAGCTGCAGTGGCTGTAAGAGAGAAGTGACATTTTAATAGTAGTCTATAAGCAACCAATGCAATTTCAAAGTTTTGGTAGATTGACCAAATGTTCAACAGGCAATCTTACATGCAGGAAACTGCTGGATGGGCACAGATGGCACAGCTACACCCTCAGACCAGTCGGCTACTTCAGGCTGAGCAAACTCAGCTGCTGGGGCGCTCCATTCACCCTGGAACTCCTCCTTTCCAACAGCCTTCTCAGCTGCAGCCTGTTCCTCCTTCTCAATCTGCAATAAAAGGCATGTGCATTAGACCGTGCAAATCCATGTGGCCAAGATATACTGGGAAAAAAACAACAACAACAAAAAAAAAAAAAAAAACAGGCCTCTCTACCTTTGTCAGGGTGCCTGGCATTTGTCTTACCTCTTCAGGGTCCCTGTAGAAGTACAGATCAGGCATCACCTCCCATGGGTGTTCCCTGGAAATGGTTCCCCTCATTCTGAGAACCTCCCGGGCCAACATCCACCACATCAGACCCACAGAGTGGTGACCCTGCCAGAAAGTTACTGATTAGTTAAATCACTGCCACCTGCCATTGTCTCATTCATGATATATTCAACTACAGAGAGTCAAACAAAGCAAAGTTTGGAAATTGTAGCAAGTCCTCTACCCGCTTCCCTCTGTGTGGTGAAAAAAGAAGGTTAGAGGTCAAGCACATCTTTTAGCACACATCCTACACCCCGTACTTCACAGACAGGACAGCACCGGGCTCTAACAGTGTGCAAATCATAACTCCCTGAGCTGAATAAAGATAATTAGCAAATTTATGTTTTGTTTTTTTACAGTTGGCCTTACCTTGTTGTTACAGGGGATGGCAATGTCCACATATCTCAGTGGAGAGTCAGTGTTGCACAGGGCAATGGTGGGAATGTTGACATAGGAAGCCTCAGTCAGTGGCTGATGATCAGCACGAGGATCAGTAACAATCAGGAGGCGGGGCTCCCTGAAAGCTGCCTGGATCTGATTGGTGAATGTACCAGGGGTGAAACGACCGTGGAAGGTGGTGGCACCGGTGGCTGAGGCAAACTTCAGCACTGCTCTCTGAAATGAAAGGTGAGAACAAGTTAGACTCAAGAGCCAATAAATTCAAATGAGCACTCTCATTCAACAAATTCAACTGTGGCTCAGGTCACTATCAAACCCCAGTCATGGGACAGCCGTCCTCATGGTGTTAGCGAAAACCCGGCTCACTTGCTTTTGCACACTTCCGACACCTGAACACCGACATCAGTGCCCGGCTTTAACAGTGTGCATATCAAAAATCAATCAATTATGTCAAACAGCACAAGTTACTGTAACTGCAGAGACACAAGATGATACTGTCCAGTGGTTAACTTCACCTGTCCAGTGTTCCTGGAGGAGATAACGCACACATCAGCAGGGTTCTCAATGGCAACAATGGCCCTGGCTGCCAGCAGCAGCTTCTCCCAGGTCTTCTTCAGGTTAATGATGTAGACACCTGGTGATTTAAATTTTTTTTATAACACTTATAAACCATTCTGCCTTTAAACCTGATTAACACCTATGAAGGGACTCACCGTCGCTTTTTCTCTTGTAGACGTACTGCTCCATCTGGAAGTCCAAGTTGGTGCCTCCCAGGTGGGTTGCTGCTGCAAGGAACTTCAGCACATCCTCCTCCTTCATTTGAAGGACATCTAGACCTCCGGACATCGTGACCGCTTTCCCTGCGTTACGAGTTAGATGGGAGAGCTGTGGAAAGGTTGAAAAGCATTGGTCATAACCACAGCAGATCTCTGTTAAAGTGGTAGCTCAATGTGCAATCAGGCAATACTACAGGCTGAATATGTGTTACTTTGCATTGAACTAATGATGCAGTTGATTGTTCCAGTAGACCCTTATTCTGCTCATGATGGATCGCTAGCTACAAAACCTGACCGAGAGGCCACAGTGTGCTGCTAAAGAGCACTTCAGCAGGGTAAAAGGCATGAACTCTTGGCATCGGGGTTGGGGACAACGTTTAAAAGCGTAAATGTACTCCAAAATCAAAATGTTTAGCTATTTCCTCGCATCCTAATGCCTTTAACGAAATGCGACTGCGTTTAACTCGGCTAACCTACGCTGCTAAACCTATTTGCTACATGTCATTAGTTGCGAGGAGGAAACAGCGAGACGAGCGCGTGTCAGAAGCTAACACGTTAGCAGCGGAGTTAGCAATGTCTATTTTGTTATAATTAGACACGATAAAGACACGACAGAACGCATTTATCCTGCCCCGTCGCTTATTTATAATGCACTTCACTTTTAATTTGTATCGCCGGCAGGATTTTGAGAGTTTAGGGCCTAAATATGACAGATTCAAACTCACCACGAAACAACGCCGTATGGAAATCCGACCACACGGTGAAAAAGAGAGCGCTGGGAGGAAATGACGTAGTATTTATACCTAATTCCTAAGCGCCTGATTGGCCGATGAATGCGGATGTGAGCTGGCTGCAGCTCTGTGACGTGGCCACTAGATGGAGGTCATCTACTACAGATTGTGATGGCAGCGGAGGGAGCAGCGGTCACATCACAGTCGGGTGACTATTCCATATTAAGACAATGGAAATGGAAAGACCATATTAAGACAATGCTGAGACGCTGAGTTTTCAGTCAAAGACTGACCTGTGTTGCAACTGTCCTGTATTTGCTAAAGATAAAGCGTTCCGAGCAAAAGGATCAGAATATGTACCCAATGACACAACAAGTTGAGAAATTATTTAAAAAAACGTGTCTTATGAACAGGGGGTCGTGTATGAGACAGTGATCCTACATATAATAACAATGATCTTACATATAATAGTAAGTATATGTATTAAAACGTGGTGACAGACACAGGGACATAAGTAGGTTTATTGGTTATCTCAAACTGTTGTTTCATAAGTTGGGCTTGGATGAAAATCAAGGACAGCGGAGGTGTTTTTGTCAAATATGGCTAAAAAAAGAAGGAGTGGAGCGCCCTGTCAAATGAGGGAATGACACTGGGAGTTGTTTTCCTGTAAAAAAGAAGGGTAAAGACCACAATACCCAGTAAATGAAAAACAGGGTTTTCAACAGTCTGTTGGTTTGGTCATTCATCAAAAACACTAAACACCTATTGTTTTAATTTCAACACAGAGAGACTCAAAGTGATCTGGTTTTTGGTCATATCATAGTAATCTTAAATTCCCCTGTCTAAAGAGAATACAGCCTGTTAACACATAGCGCAGACAAGAAACCGGCAAGAATTTCAAATGTGCAGCTAAACCACAGGCCATCAGGTCTGCTCCATGTATATTCTTCACATAGAAGAGGCTTGTGCATAAAGAGGTAAATACTCTAAGTATCAAATAAAGTAGAGGAAAAATGCTAACTGAACTCAAACATATACTGAAGCATATTCCCATTAATTTGTAAAATAATCAGTCTGCCTATTACTTACCTACCATAAATCACCTCATATCTTTGGACAATAATACTTCACTCTTTGTCCTTCTTTCTGATTTAATGTTATATCACCACTCCCCCTCTGCTGCTTATCTCTTCTACAGTGCTGTGCTGAGTCTTTGGCCTTAAAGTTCATGCAGTCTGCTGCAATGTGCTGAGCAATATGTCTTTCTTATCTCTTGGAAGTGCCCCTAATTGTACCACAGCTGAAGCAGTGAACCATTGCAGAGGCAACTATGTTTCTTTGTTTTTTTTAATCCTCTCAGCATATCAACATGACAGTAGTTCAGAGGTCAGCCAGCCATGGGGCTCTGATGTGAAGCTCTCAGTCTTCTGTGTGACAATTTAAAGTGGAAACATTTGTGCACACGGGAATAACGGAACATATTGTGTAATATTGTACAGTGTCAGTTCTTTATTAAACATCTTTCAAAAAGGGAAATATGATAATAGAAAAAAAATTGCATTGACACATTTCAATCACATTTCAGTCAGCACATTTTAAGGCAGATGGATTGTACTGAGTAAATATTACAGCGCATACTTTATTTGACAAAAAATACAAAAATATAAGACTATAAATACATTGTGTTATTGAAAGGCATTTGAGAGCTTGTTCAGATTTTAAAGTGTGCCATGAGAAGTCTAAGCTGGATCTGGGACACCTTCCTGATTCTGGTCCAGTCTTTCAAACAAAAATAAAAAATAATAATAATAATATATATATATATATATATACATATGTTCCCTAACTGTTAAATAAACAGCCACAGGATATTTCTCACCTCACCACATTTCTAAAATAAGGAAAGTCTCAGTGCAGATACTTATTAGGGTGAAAAATTTTGTACAACCTGTAGTGCAATAAAAAGATGATAGCATATCAGTATTATTTTCTCTCCATAGCAAAGGATAAACGTAGGATTCCTGAACTTCAGCCACAGCCCCGTAAAACAATTCACAGGGCAAACGCTCCACAGTTCTTTAGTGAAGTGTGCTTCGATCATTTGCAATCTCTTTGCTCACCAGTCAGCAGCTCAAGTACTTACAGCAGGTGTTCCTTTATCTTAACACATTACTGTCAACACTCAGTAACTTGACTTTAACCTCTTTCTTTCTTGGGATTTACATCAACCTTCCTTTTTAGGACTTGAGTCCTATGTAGGCCATCATCTGCTCATACACTGTCCACGCCATGGTGGCCATCATGGTCCTTCTTAGTGCCCGAGGGACGGCCCCTCTGAAGTAACCCTGGAAGCCATTTTCCTTCAAACAAGGACAAGAACAGGAGTCAGATAAAGTTGTTTAGGATATCTTTTACGAGCTGAAGACTTAAAACAAAAGTTTGCTCAATTGGTTATGCCCCAAAGGACAGTGCTGACCTTGAAAATATGATGAACAATATAATAAGAGCAAGAATATATCTGACCAGATACACCGAGTTAAAGAAGAATTAGATGTTTACCACATAGATGTATCTGATGGCCTCCACCGTTTTCATCTGAGGGTTCACTTGTACATGAGTCTTAACCATATCGGCAGGCTGGGTGACCAGGGAGGCCAAAACACCTGCCAGGATCCCACAGCCTAAGTTGGCCAGGGGGGCAGAAGGAGATGCACTGATTTCTTGAAGGAAGAAAGACACAAGGTAATTCATTCAAATGGATGTTAAAGACAATCAGCTGACAAAGACAAACACCAAGTTACCCTTCCCCTCTCTCTGGGCCTATAGCTACCTTTTGGCAGGGAAGCTTTGGTCTGGCTGTAGAACATGACATAGATGCCAGAGAAAGGAACATCTCTGAGGAGAGTGGCCGTCAGGCCAGAGAACAGAGCAGCAGTACCCTCAGTCTGACACACACTGCGCAGAGCCCCAACCACACTGCTGTAGCTGTACCTGCCGCACTGACAAACAATAACACATTTAGTTTAGTTTAATGCATACACAGAACAATGGTCCAAGGAAGAACAACAAATATAACTAAAAGTGCACCACTCTCTTATATTTATAACTTTTATGACATCCTGATCTTTGTTTCTCTGCAGAGAAAAACAGTCTTAAATTTTTTCATATACAGATTTCTGTTCTTACTGATCTACAGGATGGCATTCATTTTAAAAGAATTAATGACATGTGATGGTGTTATTTTGCTATTCTTTTTCTAACTGTTGATGAAAGGGAATTTGTTTCATATAAAATATAAATGATCCTATTGATGAGCATCATGTAACTGTTACTTGAACTCCATTATCATAACCAACCATTGCCTGACAAAGCATCATACACCTATAAACCAACAGTTACTTTGTTTTCTGGTTGGGATAAGTCAGTAAAACAGGGGTATTTATACTCTGTGGGGTACTACAGTATCAATTGATAACAAGAGAATACAAAAAAACCCAAAGCATTTCTTTTTAAAATAATTCACACAAGTTTGTTTTAACTAATGCAATAATAATATAATACTGGAGAGATGTTCTCTTTTATATGATTAATAATGTTGCATAACATCCATTTAAATTAAGATAATAGGTAGTTCTTGATAAAGGGCTACTTGACATCATCTGACAGAGCTGTAAGGGCATGTCTAATGGAGAGTTGGAAAACAATTGTCTGCTTCATACTACTGGGTCATTCAGAATTGCTTTATCCATGTCCTAACTGAGGATGATTCAAACAGGAAAGCACTGACAACACACACACACAAACATCTGCCTAAGCTTACTTCAAAGCGTGTCTTAATGACAGTGACTGGCAGCATTAAAACCCCTGCCACGGCCCGGGCCCCGCCTCCTAGCAGCACAGCCCCACTGGCCCCTGGGCTCCTGTCCTGGAAGAAGTGCTGCTTAAGGGAGTAGTAGGTGCTGAAGTAGATCCCCACACCCGGAATAGTCCGTACGAAAGACTAAAAAAGCCAATTAAGAAGAGAGCAGTGTCAGAAAAGGATGAAATGTGAAGCGGTGGACCTAGAGCAGATAGGAGGGCGGAGAAAAGGTGTGGTGGAAGGTAGGAGAATGACGGCCTAACCGGTGAAACTCCTTTCCACAGTCCCGGCAGCTTCTCAGTCCGCACCACACTCAGGAGCACCGTCACCATCCCCACTCTGCCTGAACTGAGAGAGGAACACTCAGATAAGCCAATAGGAAGGTGATCAGTGATCAATAATCTTTACTGCTTTCACGTGGGACCAATGTCCTGCGTGTATGATGCAAGGTTTAGCTGAGGCACGACTTTTTTTTTTCTTTTTCTCTTTTTAACTTTAATTTGGCCAAAAAGCAGTATAAACCATGCAATGGAAGCTGGTGATAACTGTCTCAAAGAGTTCACTCTGCACTCACCCAGGCCGCATGCTGCTCTGCAGCGTCTGCAGACGAGTCTTTACCAGGTCAAGAGGCTGGAAAAGCAATGTGGAACAGGTCCCACTGAGGGAGCCACACATGAAGGCTTTGATAGCTGGGTGAGCCTGGGGGGGGCAAAAAGACACAGAGTATTGGGGTTTATTATATTAGTGTGACCTGACCTGAAACAGCACATCAAAGCAAATGAAGAGGGAAAAATGCATCACAAAAATCAGGTTAACTAACAAATAAAACTCACCAGTGACAGTTCCATAGCTCTTTGGGGTGATGCTGAAGTTTAACCGATACACAAAATTTTCTGTTTCTCCCAGTGTCAGGCTCTCACTCTGTTGCTGTTCTTTCTGAAATGTCACAAATCCAAATTAAAATGGAATGTTGTCCAAGAAAAGCGCAGTTTTTGCCTCTGCAGTCTGTCGGTCAATCAGTCAGTCAGTCTCTCTTACAGATGATAGAGAATGTGCACACTCCTGCAGTCTGTATCTGGCGGCTGACGATGCTGCACACACACCAAGCTGAATACACTGATCACCTGAAGCACACTGTGCTTCTTATTTGTGACCACCCAACACAACATACAGCTATTCATTAACCAACTAAAGATCACTGTGCTACATATTAGGATGGATCTTGGGTTTGTCTCAAACTGCACGTTTTTCCACGTGACCGTGCGTGAGCACATGATAAATTAATGGAGTACTCCAGACGGATTTAACATCCAGATGGATGTTTCTGCGTTTGAATCCCAAATATGCAGTTTCGCCTATAATTCGTTAGTCCCCCTGCACAGACACACCATCAACACACGCATTCTGCTTCAACTAACAATATAACCGCATTCATCGCTTTAAACAACTTAACAACCCGAATATCATTGAACATTTATCCTGACAGATACAGCACAGGTGAAGTCCCGGAAAAACAACAAATATAACTAAATTATGAACGACACCCAGAACACAGTCTTCTGGGTGTTCTTCATTGGCACTCTATATCATCCTGAATATATCAATGTGTGTGTAGCTTACCCTCCCGGCCTGTACCGGTCCTACAGTGTGCAGACTGTATCGCAGCCTGAGGTCAGATCACGGCTCATGGACGCTGGACAGACCTCCAGGACATGAGCCGGTCTTTTCCCTCCGCTGCTCTCAGCCTTTCTCCCCGCGTGAATCTTTCAGATCGTCGTTACGGAGCCAGGCAGACCTGAGGCCAACCGGTGAGCGGGGCTCAGCCCTGCGTCATAAACCCTGCTGTGTCTCCTTCTTCTTTAATAAATCAAACCGGCCGGTTCCTGTTTGGCGGCGAGGCGTGACGTAACCGCGTAAAGCCACACCCACCACCCGCATGTTCTGATTGGCCAAACGGCGCAGTGGCCGTGACGTAACCCTGAGAAGGTCCCTCCTAAGTTGGGAGGTGACAGGTAAGGAGCAGCAGAAAGGTCGCACCTTAAAATACATGAGTCTGTTAAAAAAGAAGAAGAAAAGAAACACTTGCAGGTGTAGACAGTTTTTCCTTGAATTTAATTAGTTTTTTTTTTTTTATACCTTGAACACCTTGAAATGTAAGGATGCATTTCAGGTAACCGACAAAAATGTACTATATTCTATAGCAAAGAAACTGATTCTCCAATTAGAGCAAAATGCGTCCAAAATGGTTTTTTGTTGCATTTAAGATTTTAATGAAGAGTATAGAAGTATAAATGAAATGTACGCAAAGCAAAATAAAATACATAATTTCATCATATAAGATAATACTTTATTGATCCCCATTGAGGAAATTCGAATGCCACAGCAGCAAAAGGCAGGAGAACAGGTGACAAATAAAGACAAAAGACATTAAATAAGACAGAGACAACAGTAAGATAAAAAAAAAAGAAAACTGCTACAGAATAAAGTGACAAAGTTGCAGATAAAGTGACCTGAAAATAAATAGAGATCAATCAGTTAGGTCAGAACTGTGTCCTGTCCAAACTGCTGTTGCACTGGCGGGGGGCATAAAGGAGCGTCTGAAGCGTTCAGTTCTGAACCGGGATGGGATGATCTGCTGGCGGAATATACTGTTTTTTATGTATAAAGAAGCATTTTAAACTCAGCTGCTGAAGATAATTTAACCTTTTACGCCATGTATACCTCATACAGTTTCATATCATATTGTAAAGATCGTTTGTTTTGCATGCAAAACAAATATTACTAGTACTTAAATTCCAACCACGCATGTCAACTACAGCAGAAGTCCTTTTTGAACTTGACCCTACTTTTACACATAACAAATGTTTTCTTACTTTCTAACTCTGTAATAAATGATATCAGGCGCCTTTAAAGCCTTTTAATCTCAACTCTAGTCTCTGTAAAAAGGGAAATAAAGAAACCTCTTACAACTCCTGTTGTTTCAACTCTAAGCTCTTATTGTGAGTCATGTCCTACATGTGTTCAGCTTTAGGCTGCACTGGAACAAAAACACGACAGAAGACAAAAATACTGTTCACCCAGATTTCTGTCTTACTATACAGTGAAGCGGGTTCTGGCCTGATTGTGTTCCTTTCTTCCTTGAAAAAGTCTGACTGCCCTCTGCTGGTGACAGTGCATCATAAACAAATTGGTCAAAGGAATTATAAAAAAAACAAAAACAGCAACAACAACAACAACAACAACAAAAAAAAAAACCTAGTGAAAACAAACTGTGTGAAATAAAGACACCCGGGCAACATGTAGCAGTTTAGAAAGCCTCTTTAATTGCAATAATACCAACATTTCACAAAATGAGATTCAGAGGTGCCGACAGAGACATTACAAAATAATTGAAGAGATGCAGTTTTTTCCTTTTATTTTTTGGATTTTCTTTGTACTTAAGTGCGATAGATGTGATCCTATTCATTGTGAACTGTTACTATTCAAGTAACACATTCCTCTCACTTCCCAGCAGTGTGAGCCAAAAGCCGCCCCTGAGCACAGCCTGTGAGGGGTTTGTATCTCAACAGAACCTCTGATGCGTCTACTGAATACCTGGCCACATATCAACTTCCCACATCTTTATGAAACTCTATAGGCCAGTCAGAGTAAAGTGTACATAGGTTGGACTAACAAAGTACGCTGTTCTCTCCTGAATCTGCCTTATGTTTCTAACAACCTCAGCTACGCCTTCCTCAACAAGCTGTGCCCTGAGAATACAGTGTGTGCTGTAAGTATTAAACTACCCCACCACCCAATTAAAATTTTTCCCTAAACATTAACAAAAACACTGATAGTGATAAAAATAAAAATTGATGCATGTCCAGAAAAAAAGTCAACAACCTTGCCCAGTAGAATTCAGCTGCATTTAAGGCTTTAGTGTGTTGGCAGTCTGCATGTCTGCTAAATGAGCGTCTACAGTCGCTCCAAAACTTCTTTTTACCATTTCCATTAAACACACAAATGCAGTGGTTTATGATGTCTAGGCTAAAGTGTTTTTTTTTCCCTCGTCAGTGCAAAATTAATATATTTCAGCACAATCACACTTAAATGCCTTCAGTATGCGTCAATTGGTTTCGAATTGTCACTTCAAATTTGCCTCAAATTAGATTTCCACATGAAATGTGTGCATCAAGTTATCAAGCTCAAAAGCATAGTCACAAATGCTAAATGCAGCTAAACTGAGAATACATTTCAGAATATAAACCTTCAATATAAACTGAGGCGAGAGCATGAGCAATTTAAACATGAAGCACTTCCATTCTTAACCATTATAAAAACTTCGACACAAAACACATTGTTTAAGATTGATATTTTACTTTGGTCCTCTTCCAGTAATCGGCCTTCATTTTTTATACTTCTTTCTTGTTTTTCCTCTTTCTTCAATTAGAAAAATAGATCCTAAATCAGGACTATCGTAGCTGGAATGTTTCCTTACAAAAATATCATTTGCTTTTATTAATTTTTCCCAGAGAACAAAAATGAAGCAAGAAGAAGAAAAGAAAAGAAAAGAAAAGAAAAAAAAAAAGAAAAAAGAAAATTTGGCCCAAAAGTAACATGTATTTGTCAGCATGACGATTGTCCCAGTTTACCGGCTTCTGTGAATGTGAAAGTGTGTAAAGAATGCATAGATTGTCAGTGTTACAGATATCAGACTGTCACGGTTTTGTGTTTATGTTTTGCCCCTTTCTGTTCAACAGGTACAGTAATGAGTGCGGTTGTGTATTTTGGGTCTGTCTATTTCTGACGCAGTTTTAAGGAGTCAATTGGCTGTTCATTCAGGCTTGGGCTCAGGGGTCTCACTCTTGGGCTCGCTCTCCTCATCACTCTCAATGCCAGTGCGGGTAACAGTGCGGCGCACGGTGAAGGGCAGATCACCACGCCTAAAACAGAAGAAGAAAGAAAGAAAAAGAAAAACATGAATAAATTCTAAAGATCTTTTGGCATGCATCAGCTAGCAGCTTTTACTCAAATTAAATACTGCTAGGTGTCTTCACTCACCTGAGTTTGTTCTTAAGGGTGGTGACTTCACGGTTCATGGCATCTGCCGACTCTGTGGCATCCTCCAGCTCTCTCTGCAGTTTCCTTCGATTGGCATTGGCTCTCTGAGCCTCTTCCTCAGCCTCCTCCAGCTGACGCTTCAGTTGCTTCATGCGAGAGTTCAACTTGTCCACCTAAGCATTTGACACAGATTGTGCACAGTGATTAAAGCCAAACATTATATTGATAACAGGAAAGTCAGAACCATGGTCTTGGAAAACCTCTCACCTGGTCCTTGTACTGTTCTGTGTTGCGTCTCTCGTCGTCCACCTGCAGGATGACTTCCTTCAGTTTCTTCTCTGTACGCCTCACAAGCTTGGTAGCGCCCTGTCTCTCTCTGAGTTGAGAGTACAACATTGATCAGGCTTCAGATAACCCACAATAACACACACAATTTAGCAATTGCAGGCTAGGAGGGGAAAAAGTGATTCCACCCCCGGCTTTGTCTTTATACTCAAATACAATTAAATGTCCTGCTTTACTTCACTCAAGTCAAATTACCAAAGTATTTTTTGCAAAGTGGAAAAGCACCTTCAATTGCATTGTATAATTGGACCTGTTTATGAATGCATGTATTACATGTATATTGTATTTACCACTAAACAATTACACTTTCCTGAGTATACATTAATTGTCTTTTTCTTATTTAAGTTTATGTAATGTAAACATGCAATCTAGTTGGTCATTTCAGATTTTCATGGCTGAGGCTTTCACCTGGTCTCCAGGTCCAGCTGTTCCTCCAGCTGAGCAATCTTTGCCTCCAGGGCAGCCATGTTGGCCTTGTACTTGGACTTGACCGTTCCCTCCAGCTCTTGCAGCTTCAGCTTCAGCTCTTTGTTTTGACGCTCCAGTTGGGAACGGGCCCCTTCCAAGCGCTGAGAGGAACTGCGCTCTGCTGTCAGCTCCACATTCATCTGGTCAGTCTAAAAAAAGTGCGACAGGAACTTATCCGTTTGTGCTGAACTTAAATCAAATGTGGCCATTTCTTGATCCATAAACACTATACCGAGGCAGAGAACGATCATATCACATTGGAATATGTAGTCCTAAAATGTCCCACTTGAGCCTACAAACCTGAAGCATTGCTTTCTTCAGCCTGTCATTGGTCAGCTCAGTGTTGCACTGCTCCTCCTCAAGCTCTTCCTCCAGCTGAGCAATACGAGCCTCCAGCCGTCTCCTCTCCTCTGCAGCCTGAACACTGAGTGGTTGATAGAAGAAGGAAGGGAGGGAGATGAGACATGTAAACAGGGAGGATATAGAAAACACATGTAGGGGAAAAACAAGTACTAGAAACTACTGACAGTTTGGTCTTTAACAGAAAAAGTCTTACTTCTTGCTGGCCTGGTTGTTAATCTCATCCTGCAGCTCATCTCTCTCTTGCTGAGCCTGTCTCTTCACTCGCTCTGCAGCTGCCAACTCCTGCATTGGTATGAATCAGCAGAGACCAGTGCAGTTAATGGTACAAGTCAGTCATCTGTTCATATTACTGTAATAATTTAAAGTGTCAAGACATTATTTTCATCAAGAAAGGGAGGGTCATATAAAAGAGGCAAAGGAGGTATGCACGCCGACCTCTTGCATCTGGATCATGTCAGCCTCCATGCCCTTCAGCTTCTTCTCAGTCTCCTTGCTCTGAGCGAGGATTTCTTCTCTGGACATGCGAGTGTCCTCCAGCTCCCGAATAAGATCTTTCATCTGGGCCTGACGAGGGAATGGGAAAAGAGCAAATCTGAGTCAGAGAGAATTGCCAACTGGATGTTTTTTTTAAGTGTATATGGAAAAGAAAATGATTTGGTGTATTTATGATCAACAGCCAACTCACTTGGAGTTTCTTCAGCTGCTTCAGGGCCTCATCACGGTTCTTGTTGGCCATGTCAATGCCTGCCTCCAGCTCCTTCAGGTCCAACTCCAGCTTCTTGCGAGCAGCAACAGCGGCAGAACGCTGCTTCCTTTCATCCTCCAGCTCCATCTCCATCTCCCGCACCTAACGTATGAACAATTTATTTCAACCCTAACCCATTTCTCTTGCACTTCTCTCCCTTCACCCTCAAACAGTCACGGACCATTGTCCCACAGGAACTAGACAGACAGTAACATTTTAAACTGGATCCAGTCAATACTCCCTCAGTACCTGTTTGACCAGTGCCCTCTTCTTCTCCTCGCCCATCTCATCACGCCCTGCCAGGTCTCTCTCATACTGGGCCTTCATGGCCTGCATATTGACCTCCAGGCGGAGCTTAGCATCCTCTGTAGCTTGCAGTTCGTCCTCCAGTTCCTCCAGCTGAGTCTTCATCTCTTCTAGCTGTTGCTCCAGAGTCCGTTTGGACTTTTCCAGCTCGTGGACCTACAAGTCAAGGAGGAAGACTTGTGATGAGAACGACACTATGCGCAGACCACAAGGGCACAAACACACCTCTGAAAACACATTTTCCAGACTTACATTCTTGCCAGCATCATCCTTTGAGGATACCAGGTCCTCCATTTCGGCTCGCAGCAGTTTGTTGTTGCGGTCCAGTTCCTCCTTTGCGTCCATCAGAGACTCCAGCTCGCGGGTTAAAGCCAGGGCTCGGGTCTCCTTCTCACGGGCCTCAGCTTCAGCTCGGTCACGCTCCTCTGCATAGCGGGCGGAGATGTTCTTCTCCTCTGCCAGCATCTGGAAAAAGCCAGGGTATATTTGTGTTATATGTGTGTTACATTTATAACACTCAAATCAGGACAAAATGTGATAAACCTGCTCATAATCCTAAAACATGTTAAGCATCAATATTCTAGGAGACTGTACTTACACTTTAGACATTGTCTCACCTGGTCAAACTTCTTTTGCTTCTTTTCTAGGTTTGAGACTATTTGTCGGAGGTGGTCCTGGTCTACCAGCAGGTCATCCAACTCTTGCTGGAGACGGGTCTTGGTTTTGTCCAACTTATCATAGGCGGCACATTTCTCATCCAGGCGCTGGTTTGTTCCCTCCAGGTCTCGTTGAAGCCTCTTTTTTCCCTCCTCAGCAGTCTCCAGACACCCTGCATCCTGTTCAACCTTCTTCCTCATTTCAGCAAGCTGCATAGAAAGAGGTGGTGTCACTCAAACATTAAATTCTGGGAGTTAGATTTGCGCTTCATAAAATTACCTAGATAAAGAAGCCATAGTTAACAAAGTCTTTACAGGCAGGCAGTGGCCAGACTGAGGATCTTACAGCATGTCTGAGGGACATGATCATGTGTTTTACCTGAGCCTGCACTGTTTGAAGCTGCTTCTCTACATTCCTCTTTGCTACTTCTTCTTCATCCAGCTGTTCTTTCAGGTTGTTCTGTTCATCCTCCAGCTGTCGCAGACGTGTGCCCAGTGACAGTTTCTGGCGGGTCTCTTCTTGTAGTAGCTCCTGTTGTAATCATGGACATGTAGGGGCCAAATTATATGAAGTTGGTCCTCTGATTAAGTTAAACAATGCTTTAAATGGGGCAATGGTGAATGGAAAAGATTTTACATGGACTACATCTCTAGATCAAATGTGCACAGTGATTAAAGCCAAACAAACATTATATTATCCTGTGTTGTCTTGAAGCATCTCAACTGAGAAGGAGTTTTATTTTCAACATCTCTGAATATATACGAAGAGTTTTTGTATACCTGCACATCCTGCAGCTGGGACTCCATAGCAGAGCAGTCTTTGGCTGACTTGATGGATTTTCCCTCCACCTCAGTCAACACGCCGTTTACATTATCCAGTTCAGCCTGTGGACGAAGGACAACTTATGAACCACTGAAGAGAAAAAAATAATAATAATAATGGAATGGGTAGTTAATAAAGGCTTTGATTTAGCATGTCGCAAAATCTATTATTTATTTAATAATGAAACACAGAAATAAAACAATTATTATAGTTGTAAAAGCAAGAGGCAGAGAGAGGAAGAATTCTTTCATACCTGCACTTTAGACAGTTTCTCAGCCAGCTCCTTCCTCTGACGCTCACTTTCTGAATGTTTGAGCTGTAGCTCCTGGACCTGGGATTCAGCTTTCTTCCTACGATGCTCAGATTCTCCTTTACCTTGCATTAGTGACTGCAGCTCAATGGCCAACTCGTTTCTTTCTGACTCCAGAGCCTGCTTGGCCTTCTCCATTGACACTTTGTTCTGTGAGGAATGACCCAGACATTTATGCTTCTGCTTCAAACTTTAAAAAGTGAGGAATGTGGAGAGGCGGAAAACAAAGGGAGACGAACACCCTGAAATTTTTTTTTATATATATCTTACCCTCTTAGCCTGCTCCAGCTGCTCATTGAGCTCATCGAAGGCCTGACCATGTTTCTGTCTCATCTCAGCCAGCTGATGTTCGTGGACTTTGGCCTCTTCATCCAGAGTCTTTTTGAGATGTGCAACCTCTGTCTCACGCTTGCTCCTGTGGAAGAAAAATACCAGTTAATATGCTGGTGTTCAAATGTACAACTGACCTGATTATCATAGACCATGACTGCAAAATATTGAACTGCTGTAGCTCTCTATCCCATGACCATTACATCTACCTGAGTTCTTGCTGAGCCGCTGTGGAGTCAATAGTGTCCTCCAGCTCGGTTTTAAGGGCCTCCAGCTCTTCTCCCAGGTCCCTGCGGTGTTTCTCTGCCTTAGTCCGGGCCTGCCTCTCCAGCTCCAAATCCTCCTGCAGTTCAGAGAGTTGAGCCTCCATCTCACGGATCTTTTTCTGGGCCAGGTTCTTCTGTGCTGCCTCCTCCTCAATCCTTAAGAGAGAAATAGGTCAACTAAAATGAGTAAATGGAGCAGGAGTTGAGATATTTTTATTAAACTTTGCATTCACCCAGCTTCTGTTTCAATAACATAAGCTGAAAGCTAAAACTAAATCATAAACTGAATATAGGACAACAAAGGCAAGACAATGAGCCCTGAAGTCCCTGCACACCTGGCCAGAGCTGCCTGAAGTTCTTCCTCCTTTTTGGCTAGTTGGGCACGGAGTTCAGCAATCTGGGCCTGCAGCTCAGCAATCTGGTCATGAATCTCAGTAAAGTCTCCCTCAAGTTTGCGGCGGTTCTTTTCTAGCTCCTGACGCTGCTTCTCCTCCCTGCGCAGACGGTCTGAGAAGAAGGAGAAGGAAAAAAAAAAAAAAAAGTGTGATAACATCTTGTTTTGTTTCGACTCAATGTAAGCCTTGGGAGATCTGTGATTGTTACCACATATATTGCTGTATGTCCCTGTTATTTTCTCTTCTTACCCTCCAGGTCTGTGATCATGGCCTCATGTTTGGTCTTCAGTTTCTGCAGGCTCTTGGACTTCTCCTCCTCCTCTGCCAGATTGGTGGTGAACTCAGAGATCCTCTCCTCTAGTAGCTTTTTCTCCTGTATTCACAAACATGGCAAGAAATTTTTGTAGTAAGAACTTGCAGATTTTCATTTGTTATTTAAAAAGAAAAAAAAAAAAAAAAACAAATTAGCACAAAACTCAATACTCAAATTGACCAAACAAAATGACGTCTTTCAATCCTAACCTTGTTTAGTTTGTTGTTCTGGTCATCAAGAACCATAACATCATCTTCGATCTTCTTCATTTTGGCCTCCAGGGTTACTTTCTCCAGCTGAAGCTTCTGTCTAGCTGCCTCCTCCTCATCCAACTGTTGCTCAAGGTCCTATATGCAGATAAGTGACAAATGTTAGAGAGACAAAAACACATACCCTTTAAAATGTTGACAATGAACATCTAAACATTCTTTAAGTGGTGGAGAGTGAGTGAACTTTCTACTCACTGAAATATTTTGCTGCATCTTCTTTTTCTCTGTCATCAGGTGAGATGCACGCTCTTCCTCCTCCTCTACTCGGGCCTCCAGGTCGTGGAGGATCTCTTCCAGCTCCTGCTTCCTGGCAGCCAGGCGGGCTCTCATCTCCTCAGCCTCAGCACACAGTTCTGTTTCAGCTTGAAGCTGCTCCTGCAGGGCCATCTTCTCAGCAGACAGCTATAAGCAGAGTAAAAATATCACTTCAATATTGTTCAGCAGCACTGGGAGCAACTGCATTAATTATCCATCTATAAATATCTATATTACAAGATATGATTATCTGATTTGTGAGATTAGATTATACTACATTTCATGTTACCTGTTGTTGTTTCTCTTCCATCTCTTGGAGCTGCTGCTCAGCATACAGATGCTTCTCCTTGACCTTATTCAGCTCTTCATCTTTTGCCTGCATCTCCTCTTCCTGCCTGCTGACCTGCAGCAGAGGCTTCACCTGAGGACAAAATGGTGCAAATGGGGAGCGTTAGCATAAAGCATGGTGGTGAAAAGTGCAGTAAGCAAGATGTTGTAGAAGACCAAGGTTCACCTTTGTGAAGAGTCTCCACCACTGCCAGTTCCTGAGTTTAAGGTAAGCAGCACAGTTCCTTTGGATCACCTTCATTGCAGTCAGCTGCTGCTGTCTCTTGGCAAAAGCCCTGCGAAGCAAAATTAAAGAAACTCAGACACATTTGATATCAGTACGCAGTTCAGTCTGAGAAAATCAGTCCTTCAACATAGTAAACATAGTCCAAAAATGTACTAATTGTCTCTTCTTACTTGCGTGCCACATAGCCTCTGCACCAGGCCTGGAAACTGATGATGATATCAGTTATCTTCATGTCCCTCTCCTCTTCAAGATGAGCTAGGACACCTGCTCTGAAGAAAACTTTGCTCTGGCCAATGCGGTACAGGTTTGGATCCAGCTCCAGGCTTTTAATCTGACAGGATAGCAAATGCAATGATCAATCACAGTACAAGGTAATTTGATCTGACTGAATTTTCAAAAACCAGATACTTTGGCACATAGATTGAGTTTCACAGGCCTCTTACCATGAGCACACAGGCCTGCTTTCCATCCATGAAGCCCTTGGGAATGGCATTGGGTGTTAAAATTTCATACCTGTGGGAGAGACAGAACAATTTGTGTTTTTGATACCATAATATACCAAAACAAAACCCAATGGGAACAGTTTTATTTTGTTACCTCTGTCTGAACTCCTGGAAGACAATGCGGTTGGGGAAACCCTGTCTGCAAATACGGATCCCCTCCAACACGCCATTACACCTCAGCTGGTCCAAAACTAGGTGAGGGTCCAGTTTACCAGCCTAAGGAAAGGGGATATTTTATGATTAGGAAATTGGCAAAACAGAAACCAAAAGTTCTATTCTCCACAGTGAATAATGAAAATTAGTTCTAGGAGCCGCAGATCCAGAGAGACTAAACCTTTATTTAGTTATTTTAATGAAAACTTGTACAAGTCTAATTGTGTCTCTAAATTTTTTACAAACCTTATGATGTATTTAACTCTTATTCCATCTGCCTCGTTCACCCACAGCGTACTCTACCTAGCCTATTTTTAATATTATATGGCTACACCCCAATCTAACAGCAAAACATATTTTCCTAATATCTGATAGAAGCATTGAAGCACAAATTGTAACTGGCTCAGTATGCGGTTACCACCACTGAGTGGTCCTTTAAAATTTACTCAAGAAGTATAAAGTACTTTACCTGCAGCAAGTACTTTTTTTAGCACCTGGAACTATTGTTGAGGTTTGTAAAAAAAAAAAAAAAAAAGAACTAAGTACCCTCACTTGGAAGGTTTGTGTAGTGAAAATGCAGAATTAAATAACATTAATACTCCTTGATACCTTTTTCTCATGGTTAGGAATGATGCAGCGAACAAAGTTTGGGTTTGTGTTCCTCAGAGTGGCCATGAGCTTGGACAGCTGCTCCTTGTACAGCTGACCCACTGTGCGGAACATGCCCTTACGGGTTTTAAAGGCACCGGGCATCTCAGACATGCCAGACACTTTATCCAGACCCACAATGCGGTCCACTGAAATAAGGAAAAAAGAAATAGGGAGACTGACATTATGTAGAAGTCAGAGAGACTTATTGTAACAATTTAAATATTAAACCAGGCAAAACAAACCAAACCAAATACATGTCACAAGGAAGAATGCATATGGTCATTGTCTGTCCACTTCCTCATGGTAAATGTGCACCAGGCAAGAGGAGAGATGGGACCAGTGAAACACCACACAACAGTGAACACAGTGAAGTGAGTGAAAGAGATTATCAACTGTTACCATGTCTGATTGTGGTTCTGAGTGAAAACTATGTGTGATGGGTCATTTAAATATGTATGTATGTCAGAGTTGTGACAAACATAGGTGCTTGCAGCGGGCATGTATTGTTGGGGTGACAAAAAACCAAACCAAACCCATGCAATATATACCCATTGCTGTAGTACCCATGATCAACACCAGGAGTCCCCAAACAACACTATTACACAAAAGGAGAGAAGGAGAGTATAGAGTAAGGAGACAGAGCAACAAGTCATTGGGTGACCAGAAGATTTAGTTTCAAACACATAGCTTGTTAAAGACAAGGAAGCAATGGACAAAATACTGGAATCTCTGGATGGATCATTTCAGGAGAAAAGGATGGTTAATGATGGTAATAAGCATGTTTGAAACAGAAAACAGGAGAAAGAGGGAACATCTGCATGAATAAGAAAGAGACCTCATCACCTGAGTCTGAGTGTAGAATAGGAAAACGCTGATAAAAATAGGCTCTCTGACAATTCTGTACCTCTGAGGCCCAGTAAAAGAAAAAGATGACGGACAAAACGGGGTCATACAGAGGAAGAAATGGATGGAAACAAGTGGGATTTGAGAAGGTAAAAACACAGGTCCACACACCAGACAAAAGAGAAAGAAAGCACAATGAAATGCAAAACAGGAACAGAAGCCCACATAAAATGTATCCCCACATTAGCACTGCTATTAGAGAGGCAGTGATTCCTGAGTTATGACAAGAAATTAACACATGTCTCAACTCACCGTCCTTCCAGAGCTCAGAGACAAACTTGTCAGTGGACTGGTTGAGCAGTGTAGCAACGTTGTCATTCAAGGGGTCCATGTTCTTCATCAGCCACTCATCTGCTTTGTAGTCCACCTGAGAGGTTCGATTAGGCAGGTGTTTTTAAATGTATTTTGGATATTGCTATAGAATTTCAGAACTGGACAACTCTACCATGTTAAACTCTAAAATGGGTGTTGTTACAAGTTATGTCAAAGTAATGCATTGATGAGAATACATCATAAATCAGACTGCATGTTTACCTTGCCAGCATAATGGATGATACAGAAGTCAGCTTCATCCTTCAGTTTTTTGGGTTTAAGGAACTTAGGGTGCGTCCCCTGCTCCTGCAGAACCTTTTCCACAAAGCTCTTATCTGTGGCCTTGGGGAACCAGCACTCCTCATCCAGCAGAGCCAAAATACCAGGGGGGCTGGCCTGGAAAGAGTGCAGATTGTTACATGTGAAACAGAAAATATTAAGTGGGGGAAAAAAAACACAAGGTCTTCAAGTACAGGAGCCTGATTGGAATTGAATTGCAGCTGCTGTTTTGTTACAAAGAAATAAAAGCTTGCCATAAGTAAAATTAACAAACTCACAGGTTTCTCAATGAGGTCAATGCAGGGCTGCAGGTCAAGGCCAAAGTCAATAAAGCTCCACTCAATGCCCTCCCTCTGGTATTCCTCCTGCTCCAGGATGAACATGGTGTGGTTGAAGAGCTGCTGGAGTTTTTCATTTGTGTAGTTGATGCAAAGCTGCTCAAATGAGTTGAGCTGGTGGGACAAAAAACACATGGTTCAGAAATGGTCAATCAGCAGCACAAATGCAGGTATGAATAGGTGGCTTGAATCACATTTGCTCTATCTACAGGATTGTCTAATAGATGGCACAGTTTTCCTCAGTTGTTTACCTCAAAGATCTCAAAGCCAGCGATGTCCAGGATGCCAATGAAGGAAGCTCCCTGCCTCTTGGTCTTGTCCAGGGCTTTGTTGATCCTCATGACAAGCCAGCGGAACATCCTCTCATAGGTGGCCTTGGCCAGGGCCTCCACAGCAAATTCTGCTTGCTCCTGGGTCTGAGCCTTCTGGACATAGTCTCTCCCCACCTTGATCCTGGGTGACAGGATGGCTCTGGTGAAGTCTGTGATATTCATGCCCATGAGGTGGCACACCTTCTGGGCAGCTATTACATAGAAAGCAGGAGGAAGAAAAGCCAAAGATAGATCAGAATGAGATTTATATATTAATGCAAGTTCATACTACACATGAAAGTCTAGAGGGGGAAGGTTCAACTTACCTGTGTTGTCAGGCATGGAGGCTTGGTCTGTGTGTCTTTCCTTCTTGAAACTCATGTTCCCTAGCTGCAGTACAGAGGCCACTACCTTGAGCATGCCTGTAGCGGAAGAGAGCAGAAACATTTTATGTTGCAAATTAAGTACAAACACAAAGTTCTAATTAAAGAACGAAAATCAGTTTAGAAGTAATTTGCTGCCAGTCTTACCTATTTGCTCATCCTCTGGTATACTCATGATCCTCATGGCCTCCATGGTCTCTGTAAATAGATCCTTGTCCTGCTGACCAGGGATTGTCACATTCCCATTGGAGAGGAAACGGTAGTTGTTGTAATTTTCAAGGAGAAGTTCATCTGAAAGAAAATTATGAATGAGTTAAATGCCAAAAGAAATCAAAAACCCTTACAGCAAAGTTCACTGGAAGTGTTCAGGATGAATCAAATAATTGCCACTACTCTGTAAATCCTTAAGAAGTAATCATTCTGTGATGCAATATAATGCTTACTGCGCAACTTGTCTCCAGCCCCTGTGAGCAAGTAGTAGAAGATATGAAAGGTCCTCTCGTCCTTAGCCTGGCGAATGGCACGGGATTTCTCCAACAAGTCTTGTGATCAGTCTGTTAAGGACAAGCTTTCTGACACCAAAATAAAGCTGTCTATACATTATCTCCTGTGATTGACCTCAAACATGGCATTAAAGAGTTTTCACTTCTAAAGAGAAGCAAACAGAGTTTTAAGGATACAAGTTTCAATATTAGCACCAACGATGTAACCATTGACATCGAAGTTGATCCTAATGAATTTTCCCTTGAGGGGGGAGAAAAAAAAAAAAAAGACAACAGGATTTAAAAAAAAGGTTCATTGAAGACTTCAGGTAATGTAGAAGAAGAAGAAGATGATGATGTAACTTCAAGTCAAGTCTTACAAATCTGGATGAGTTGTCATTTTTGACTGTCTTGGCATTTCCAAATGCTTCTAGGATAGGGTTAGCCTGCAACAGCTGCTTCTCCAACTCCCCCTGGTAGAAAAGAAGAGAAAAGCAAAACCGAATATATAATATACATTATCTCTTCATGAAACCTAGATATTTCTCAGCCAGGGATTCACATCTGACAAGGTGTTGTCACCAAAATTAATACCTCATTGTGATTTATTTTTTAAATAAACATGTTGACCTACTGAGATGTATTCATATACCCATGATGTACTTACATCTGAGGACAAAATAGATCATGAAGTGTCCAGAAAAAAGTAACAACAGGGATATGTCCAGGCACCAGCAATGCACACAAATACACACATGGCACTCAAGCATTGCACCCAACCCCACACACATAATGCCAGGTTAGTCCCCAAATCAGCTAACACCCAAGAGACCCCGTGACCCATCACCCAGAGCAGAATAATCCAGTGAACACCCGTCACAAAACAAAGTTAGCTTCAGTCTAACATTTAACTTCTTCCCTTAAGCTCTAATGGCTTTCAGTGAGTGCACCATTGTGTGCAATGAAGTGTCACGTCACTGGCAAGTTATTTTTATGTTTTAAAAACTGTTGTCATATTACACATATGAACATTCAGTACAAAAAGGCAAGATCCTTCTCCTGTTTTTGTTCCATTCTCTTGTTATGCTTTTTACTATTTTTAATGTTTCCTTTATTTCTGTTACACACATTGAATGGCCTCGGTATGAAATGATGCGCTATACAAATATATTTGTCTTACTTGGTTACCTGAATCTTCATATTGGGTTATGAAGGGTTTTTTCAGCCCATTTGGCCAATGATCACTTGACATCAAATGGAAATAATTTAATATCCATAAGCAGCCCTCGGACTCAATACTATGCCCTTCTACTGTACACGTGCTTGTTTGAAGTCCATATAAAACTTAAAACTACAATTCTTTCACTTAGCATCTTGATAAATCAGCAAATCAGCTAAGTAACATTTACACTAACCACCCAAAAACTTTCTGTAAAAAGAGAAAAGCAACTTCGCACTCACAACACAGCAAATAAGGATGAAAAAATTCAACCAGACAAATATACAAGAAATTCATGGGACCAAAAATTGCTGGGGTCTTTTTGGCCAGCAACCCCCCCCCCACTTTATCCTCCCATTGTCTGGCTGAATTTTTCACAGGAATACATACAGCTGCCACTGATCTGCAAACAAACTTCCTCCTTACTTCCTATTGGCTGACATGACACATCACCTCTCACCTTAATACAAAGTAACTCCCACAACAGTGCACTCCAGCGAGGAGAGAAGAGGAGGGAAGGTGGGGGAAAAGGATGAGGAAGGAGGAGGGAGGCGATGACAGAAGCAGGTGGGGAGGAAGGGTGAATGGACGGAGAGAGTTAACTCACATGTGACAGGACCGAGCTGTTCTGTTGATGGGAAGAGAAAAATACAACAACCTCAAAAAAGGGGATGATAGATGTGGTTTTTCAACAAACCCCACTATGTTGCTTTCAGCGTTATCTGTCACAAGGCTGGCAGGCCAGATAACAGGGGTGCAGGTTTTCTAACGGAGTCTGATCTAATGTGTGACACTTACATGGTAGACTGAGTTTTATTTCAGATGAAAAGATGCAGTAATATCAGCTAACAAAACATATTTGAGGTGAAGTAAGGCCCCTGGTCTATATGAAATGCCAGTTTCCCAGGGCCTGCAGGGCTGTTATCTTGACAGCCACCCCTTTTCATTTAATGGCAGCTGCACCACAACAGAGCATGTCCAGTTCTGAACACAGCAATGTGATGATGGTTTAACAATGTACACCATCAAGTGCACGTACACAATAAAAAAAAAAAAAAAAAAAAATGTGGCTCATTGATTGCGAGGAACAAGATGTTCAGGATGTTCATCCTGTAAAATAAATGTGGTGTAGAATGAAAATGTGTCTCATCTGAAAATGACAGTTTGACAGCAGAGAGTGAAATGGGGGTATAACTACAGTGTCTAAAAGATTAAAAGGAGGAAGGTTTGATGGACAAACTGTAGGTGAGAGGCAGGACTGACCTGATCTTTTTTGGTCTTGTGAGAAGAGGCTACATGAGCCAAATACTGGATGACCTTCTTGGTGTTTTCTGTCTTTCCAGCACCAGACTCTCCTCTGCAAGAAACAATGACAAATAAGCAGTCAGAGGACAGAGAGGGATTGCTGACAAGAGCAGGAGCAAGAGTTGATGGAAATTAAAATAATGCTGATACGACACTAAAGGCATGTGATGTCGGCAGCTAAAACTCACGTGCAGAGAATGGACTGATCTTCACGATCTGCAAAATAGAATTACAAAAGTGGATTATGCAGAGCAATAATGTGACATTTTCTAAGTCAGCCTATGTTATCACTGCAGCACATACAGTTTGTGTCTGTATAACAGGATGTACATTGGCCACAGACAGGAAATCAATATCCGGCTTCCTGTAACTGGAAAGAGGTGCTGCCGAGTTTTTAACTAACCAGTTAATTACCCATCAGCTCATATAACGTGGTCTAAACACTTGGAGCCATATATGGGAAAAAAAAATGCTCCCAGAAATAGGAGTAGTTTAAGCGTTGCTGGGTACAACAGATGACATTGCTTAACAAATAAGGAATTCAAGCCTAAAATGGGGTGTTAAGTTATGAAAACACAGAGGAGGAGGACAGGGGGGAAAAAAACCCCCACAATGCAGTAGTCCCACAGGAAATACCAATTGGGTAATCTTTGGGTTGGATTTGTAGCTTTATGTTACAGGACAACTGCATAATTGTATAAAGAGAAAAGTATCAGCAGTAAAAAAAAAAAAAAAGTAAAAATCAAGTGTAAAATAAGAGCATTTAACGGTCACTGTAAAGTACATAAAAATGTAAATTTAATTGCATTGGTCTTGACAAAATGAAATACAACAGCCTCGATAAAATTTGAAATTTTTGCAGATTTAGCTGTTGTCTTGCTCAAGGAATGGAACAAATGAGCAGCAGAGGAAATGCAAAGCCTCATTAAGAAAAAAAAAAAGAAAAGAAAACGTAGTCAATCAAACAAAACTAGACTTTATTTAGTTGCCCCTATTGCCACAGAAAACAATGTCAAATACCAAAAGGAAATATTAACGCCAACATTTGACAGCACTGGAACCATACATTTGATTTTTAAGAACGGTTACTGAGGCAGTGTTACAGCGTGTTACATGTGTGTGTAAAATATGTTCTCTTAGAGACCTCACGGTTTATAGCACAGCGTGGTACCACTGAGTACATTAGCTTCACTGGGAATGTAGTCTTAAAGAGACCCATATTACAAGCTTTGGGATACTACATAAACTCTGGAAACATTTTGAGTAAAAAAAGGAAACTGCTACTTTATTCCTCTTCTGCTTTCTTTAGAGCAATGACTTACCCTGCATCATGCTTCTGTAAGATGTGTCAGTGATGGCATAGATATGAGGTGGCATTTCATGCCTCTTCTTGCCCTTGTACATCTCAACAATCTCCTCTGAGTAGATGGGCAGGTTCTTGTAGGGGTTTATGACAACACAGAAGAGACCAGAGTATGTCTGCAGAACAGATAGAGGTAGTATTAAAAAAAAACAAAAAACAAAACACCAACTTTAATTGCATGTGAACTAAAAAACAAAGGGAAGGTGCCATGAGAAGGGGAGAGCATTTGTTTTAACAGGACAGTTAAAATGTTTGTAGGCCTGAAAACTGGACATTAAGAAACAAAACATGAAAATGCCAAGATTTCTAAAGATGTTATGTCATACAAACTTGATTCAGTAATAAAAGCCTTCTACTCCCCCATCATCACCTGGCTGAAAGTTTCTCATGAACTCTGATTTGTTACGCTGTTATGTTATGTAATCTAAACCCCACCCTGCTGCAACTTTAAACTGATGACCTTGGCTTATTCTGAGTGATTGTTGAGAATCCTTCCTTTCTATATACTAAATTTTTTTGTGTATCTTGACTCATTTCTGATGTTCCTGTGCTACCCTTTCAACATTTCTACACCAAGCATTTATCCCTCTATTTTACACCCACTCCGCCCTGAGAGTCAGTCAAGCTTTGGAGGGAAACCAAGAGGGAACATCAAGCTCTGTTGATATGACCGGGTCACACCATAAAGAGACCAAATCACTCCCAGCCCAAGGCAGGGGGGATAAATAACATTAATTGTGGGGGCAGTAATAGCAGTTACACCACATTTTACATTCCATGTCCATCTGTGCATGAACTGACCCAGCCCTCTTCCCCCAGTGTTATTCTTCACATCTCTTGTATGCTGGACTGCATTGTTCCCTTCATCTTCCTGTTTACATGATAACTCCAAACACAGGGAGGGGGGGAGGAAAAAAGGCAAACAAGCAAGACAGATCAGGAGGGTAAAGGAAGGGGATGCTTAGCAGGGAGTGTGTTTTTCTATTCTGTGGAAATTTGCACACAATAAATTGTCTTTAGCAATAGGACTTAAGAAGGAGGTTAGACAGGGAGATAAATAGGTTTGGAGACCGGCCATGTTACATTGTTTTCTATGAACCAGTGGGGATTTTAAAGGACCGCTGTTTAGGTTAGGATCACAGAGCACACCATCTAGCACTGCCATGCTTTCTACAGTGGCCCAGAATGGATAAACCATACACTAGTTTTGAAAAGGACCATCTGCTTTTTTTTTATGCTTACATTACCCCCATGCATCACTCCTACATTTATGAATCAGTGCAATATTTGACAGTGTGTAAAAGGCTGCTCCATACTCACATATATGAGACCAGAATAGTATCTCTCTTTCAGGTTGTGTAGCACAGATGCTTCGTTCAGGCAGGTGAGCTCAGCCATGTCCTCAACTTTGCTGAACTTTGGAGGGTTCATCTTCTGGATGTCATCTTTGTTCACCCTGATCTTCTTGCCGGAGTCTGCCAGCTCCACCACACACTCATCGCCGCGCTCTTCCTTCACAGAGCCAGCCTCAAAGCCCAGGCGCTCTGAGGGCACCCATACCAGCTTCTTGGAGGCCCAGTCAGCCTGTGCCAACGGGTTGTTGACCAGGTTGCGGTCCACATACAGGAACTTGTCTGCATCCGACATGTTGGCTGTTGCAGAGAGAGTGGAAGAAAGCGAGTTTTGGGTCAGTGCAGGAAAATAAATAAATGAATAAATACATACATATATTTAAAAAATAAATAAATAAATCATATACAGGTCAGAAATCCAGAAATGAAACCATTAGGGGGAAAAATTTAATTCATGTCATTCTGATTAACATTTATATGTTTGTTTCTTTGTGCATTGTTGCAAGTCTTCAATATCTGGTAGAAAAAGCTGCTTACAGATTATGTACAAAAAGTCAAATTTATAGGGCCAGACCTCTGCTATCTTCAAATGCAATCTCTGAGGAATGCAAAGGTCACCACTGAATTGATGTACAACAGGAAAAGTGAGGTCAGGTCGACAAAACACACAACCATGTCAAACAAGTCCCATGTTACTCCCAGGCTAACTGCTGTGAATACTTAATGATATTTCCAGCTGCTGGCACATTGGGGTAACAGGAGAAACATCTGCCCAGGATCACAGAAATCTAAGTTCCCAGCAGAAGTGCCTCCAGTTTGATTGGGGGCCTCCAACTACTGCATGTTCAGGGTGCCTGGTCCCTTAGATTGCATAATCCTCTTTATCAACCAAATGGTGTCATTTACAAAATCAATCCTGTTAATATTTTTGGGTTACGATTAACAGTAAAGGTATATGGATAGAAGAAGCCGTTTTTGTATTTAACAGTCATGTACTACTTTGCAATTCAATTCTCTGACCTTTATAAAAAGTGATGCGGATTTTCTGAGTTTCTTTATGTTTCCGAGTTGGACCACAAACATATTAGAACAATTAGTAAATAATGTTTCAGGTTTTGTTTGGCTGGGGCACTCTTTGCACTCACCATTTCCTTTTGTTTTTTTTTGTTTATTCGATATCAGGAATTGATTATTTTTATTATAATGTAACTAACAAAGGAAGAAATTTTTATATCGTGTTCCAGCTGCCCAGGCGACAAAGTTCAGCACTAAAGCCAGGAGCCAGGTTACTGTTGGGCCAACGCAGACAACATCCTCATGTCCTCGACGGATTCATCAGTGGATATGGGCGGCTGTTTCATTTCATACATAAGCATTCTGCCTGTTACCAACAAAATCTTGTTCAGACATATAGATAAACGCTGCACAAACCGTTTTTGTTTAAAAACACTTCTGAGCACCCATAAATAGCATGTTGTTGACAGGGAGTGTCACCATTAAAGTCATTTAGAAAGTGACCAGACAAGTTTAACCAGTATAAAGAAAGAGCACTGGACTAGCTGTCCTACTTCAGGGTCTACAAAGTGACTCGGGGCAATTAGTTGAACATGGTGTGCTTTCACTGACACTGGTGCCCCACACTTTACCATCTCAATTATCATTCCAACGCAGCAGGGGCATGGCAATATTTTCCCAGCACTATTAGGGTCCTTATCCTCTAAATGCTGCCTGAACACTGAGGCAGCACTGGGACATGTTTGCATTTGTTGTGTGGGTCATATGCAAATACTAGGAAAATAAAAATATCTGTAGAGGTCAGGTTGAGCTTGTACACTTCATCATTATGCCTCAAAGAATATTAGCTGAATTGCTTTATATATGCAGTTGAGTAATTTCACATTGCGAAGTGGCCCAGTGGTAGAGTCTAGAGCCAAATTGTGACACTCAACATTATAAAACACATGCATCGTAAAACTCAAAAAATATATATATTTTAAATTAAATAAATAAATAAACCAACTAAGGACAGTTGTGTGAGAATTTTCTGGAAGACAGAAGAGTAAAAGTTGTTGCATTTAACAGACTTGTGTCTGTCCCAGCACATTAACCCTGATCTGTGAGAAAGAACACGGGGAGAATCATTCTTCCCATGACCCCTGCATCCCTCCATCAACAGTGTATAGCAGCGGTACAGCTGCCCAAAAGCGTCTCACCCCACCTATCAACTCATCTCTGGTGTACCAACCTGATTCTGTAACAGAACATGGGGCAAATTAATCCGCTAGCAACACCTCTCAGCTGGCTCTTGACCACCTCCTCTGTCTTCTGTCACCCTGCTCTCCCTCTCCAGAATCCTATCAACCCTGTTCTTCTCCCTTTCTGTTTATCCAGTCCTTTCAGGGTCACATTCCTCCAATACTCACCCTTAATTGGGGAGGGACAGTGTTCAAGTTCTGGGAAGAGATGCTGGCCTCCATGAAACAGGATTTCAAGCACCAACTCCAATAGATATGGACAGTCACTGTCTATCACTCCCCTCAAATAGCTTAAGCACGTATTTCTTGGCAGGTCACTTATTCAATGTAACACAAACATTGTGTTTATATGCGTGTCCTACTAACAAAATTAAACTACACAAGTACTTCAAACACTATATCAAATTACTTTCACATTCCATCAATTCGTTGAATAGGTTGATGTGGGGATGCAACTAGCAACTATTTTATTTTCAGTGATGGAAAGAGTCATTTCCAAAATGCTTGTAGACTTCAGAAGACGCAAGTGATAGTCAGTCCATTGATGTGTGCCACAGCCCAACACACATGCTTGACACAGATAACTCACTGACACACTTCAAACTGCATCTCCAGAGAGCAGCACAAGGACTAAAAATTAATCCAGAAGCTATTCTAGTTTGACAAGTGCTGATCTACATTGAAAGTAGAAAGAAGAGGAGGGATACAGAACTCCCACCCCACATTTTTAGGCCTAGGCCTTCCCATGTGGAGGCTGACAGTGAAGGTGAGACAGGGATGTTGACATGACTTTGAAATAAAAGAATCTGCATTGACACTCATCATTCTCACCTACTTGAGGATCAAGGCTCAGGTTCTTGCAGCTTTCCTGCCAAATTTTCTCTAATCCTGTAAGAGTCAAGGTTCCCTTGATTCCTTGTTACTTTGCGAGACTGTTCAGCTTTGAAAGTATCCACTATCTACTCCCTTAAAGCCCATTTACAGTGAGATTAACTGGTGTAGGTATTCATAACAAGGATTAATCATTAATTGAATATGTGAACACACAGTCATCCCAAAAGCAACCATTGGCGAAAATCCCCAGACTTTATGGACCCTGACTGAGATACCATTAAAAGGATTATATTCTGAAAACGCCCAAATGACAACCAAATTAGCAGTATCCTGTTGAAGCAGCAGCAGCTCAAGCAAGCTTCAATAAAATGAATAACACTAGGAAGAGAACAGGGGTCAGTTTTAGGAACAGGCCTCATCATAGCAGCCATAGCGTAGTCAAACAAAGGAAGTAGCGCAATATTCAGGACATTTAGAAAGATGTGGAGGGGGGATGTGGAAAAAGGACAAGCTGGAGTGTCTTTTTCAGTCTTGTTTTGAAAAGCAGGTCAGCTTTGGTCTTTATAGAACTGAGGCCACCCATCTATCAATCAGACTCCCGCTCATTCCTTTCCACTTCACTGAGTTTCACTGATTCACTGTAAAAAAAAACCAGGAGTTGTGAGGCTCCACCTCAGCATTACTATGTGCAGTGAAAGCCTCCTGCTCCAGCTAAAGGGAACCTGTGCCGTGTCGACTGACCATTGACAGGAATATTAATAGAACAGCAACAAAGTCAATAATACTGTATTCCTATCTGCTGCATCCCATCCCAACAGCCTAACTAGTTCAGACTGAGCCAAATCTGCTCATCTTCATTAGGTGCATATTGTTTTGTTTTTTTTTTTTTACTGTTGTCATCCTGAGCTGTTTGTTAGGAAGGGAATGGCCAAAACCACCAGACTCTCCTGCATTTGGCTTTGCCAAACTCATCCTCTTCAGCACGAGTTCACTCTCATGAAAGCCAGACTTTGTGCTAGACAGGGAAAGGTACTGAGTCAGTCAAAATTCATTATGTGGTCACATATCAACTCCCTCTCTCTCTCTCTCTCTCTCTCTCTCTCTCCCCCCTTTGCCTTCCTCCTCTGAAAGTGGGAAGGGTGGGGCAAGGAGAAGAGAAGTGAGGAAAGAGGAAATGACAAACTAAGAAAACTATTTTGCCATTTGTGGAACTTGTGTGTGAGTCTTTCAAGGAGGGATGGTGGCATTTCCGTGAGTACATGCAGAGCAGCTCTGGGGAGTGAGAAGTAAATTAGGCCCTTGCTGGAAAATAACCACACTGAATGACAGATCTACATCATTTTCCACATTACTTTTCACATTCCTGCTGCAGCCAGGATCCAATTTCACGTTGAACTGCAAGCTAGCCTATGCCATCTGCCATTTACAACTAGAGAGGCTTCTCAAAGCTCTCATCACATCAGTTACAATAGTGGTTACCAAACTTTGCTTGCCTAGTTTAAGCTACTCCCACAGGGCTATTAGATGAAGTAACCCTTCATCAACCATACCAGTCATAGTCCAGCTGTGTTCACTTGTATTGAACTTAAACTGAATGTTATTTAACACTATTGCACAACAGCAATGTAACAATGACCTTTTGTATGCCTTAATGTCAATGTTTAGGTGAGTACGGTTTAGTCTGCATTCACCATTAGCCCCACAACAAGATACATAACTTCCAGCTATTTAACCATTGCTTTAAGGTATTTGAAAAAAAAAAAAAGCCCATTAAATTTAGCTAAATTATTTAAGTCATGCATCCCTTAAATTTAAAGTTATGAATTCTTTTCTCACTTGTGATCTAGTTTACACACAACCAGAACATGCAATGCTAAGTCCTTTATCCTTTACTTTTGGGTATTTTGGCAATATCCTAAGACAGCAATCACAGACTTACCCAGCTGCTTCTATTGATTAGACTGACTATGTTTATCTATTTCAAACATTTGTTCAATGGGAGCCATGATGCAACCCTTTTAGACATTAAAAATTACAGGGAAGATAGACCATTTGAATTAGGGTGTTGGTCTGATAAGCTCATCATTTTCCAGGACATAGAAAAAATTCTGAGTCAATCTTTCAAAGGGCTATCTGATTACGACATTAAATGCACGATTGACTGGTTAGAGTTAAAAACAAGGCAGATATTGCACTGTACCAGTTTGCCCTTTTACTAAACACTCCACCAGTATTGACCATCAAATAAATAGATGGTTACGTAAGCCGTTGACAGACAGTGAAAGAATGTAGAGGGGAGTTAAGATACACATTTCTGTTTGGCAGTAGTCGTTTTTCTTCAGAGGAATGCTCCACTGGTACATCTAGTGTTTTTTATTTCTGGCAGAAGAGATAAAAAAAATCTTTTTTACTACCTCACTTCTGCTCCTGTAGTCTCATACCATTCATCCTATCAGCAGGCATTCACCCCCATACTTGACCTGCATGGATTGTCACGTGGCTTTTTTTTTTTTTTTTTAGCCATATCACTTGTTAACTCTACCTTGGGACTACCATTCAATTACTCAGACAACACAAAGCTATCTTATTTTAACATCAAACAATTATGTATTCCCAAACCTACAGAGCCACAGAATAGTTTGACAACCTGGACACCTGTTGTCCAATTTGGAGTGACACAAAAAAAACTTGTCGAGCAGAAGTTAGAAAACAGACCCGTTACAGAGCTTGTTTCAAAGTTCACAGTGCAAACCAGAGGTTAAAGCATCTGGTGTGAATGTGTTGCGAAATGTCAAATGTATTAACCACTTCTCTGCACAGTTCCACGTCAGGTGTGCAGCTCACACACCCAACTTTGGACAAAGTCTGATTTCTGTCATGTACAGTGACACGCCCATACCGCAGTCTCCACACATTCAATCTGGTTTCGATTGTAAGGTCACGCTGTGGCATCTCAGCTTCTGTAAAAATGCATGGTGCCACATCACTTGCATTACTTCGATTATCTAAGTAAAATGAGGACAGTGGCAGCAAACATTTCCACAAGTTCTGCAAACTAGAAAAGCCGAACGAACATGTTTTTCCTCAAGTAAGTTAAGGTTCCTGTCTGGTATTGATGTTCCCCTAAATGTAACCCAGCAGGAAGTTGGATCAATAACCTTGTACTTAAGACTTGGTGGTAAAGAATCCCTCTGATCAAGCCTTACATTATAATTTAATACCACAAAACAGAAAGCCACTTTATCTAATAAGCCAAAAATATCAAAAGCTGTCATCAAAGTTCAACAAATTTGAAGTATTTTCCTTGTGTAGTCCAAGTCTGAGCTCAACCATTTCTTGCATTGCTCAGTTGTATAGAAATCCATCAGGTGTGCACTGTGAGGGGAAGCATGATGGCGTGCAAGAATGGCGGGATGGCAAGAAAAACAAGCAGAGGAAATAGGACATAGAAAAAGGATGTAGAAACTTAGAGATCAATGAGAAAATTCATACAACATAAGAGAAGGCAGCAACATTACAGAAATGTAATAACTAAAGTGCAGTGAAAGGAAATAGGAAACCCACAGCAGACACTACTGCAGATTCATCCTGAGCCCAGACATTTCAACTGGTCGGACTGAGGCAACTTAATTATGATGTTCGTGCAACCAGAAAAAATGCATTTGGTCACAACAAAAATAGATGAGATATTCAAGAAAAAAGTAGTTGAAAGATCTGAACTAACATCAATGATGTTAGGTCACATTGTAAGGACAGAACTCTCAGTGTGTGTGCAGGCTGAAGTCTGTTGTGTCTTTCTGGACACCTCTATTCACCCTTTCATGGCTGTGAGCAACACTATTACTGAAGACTGAGAAATGTAATGATCAGCTCTGACACGATTAATGGAGAATCTCAAGTCTCTGCTGACTGTAATGTTTTGGCTGCATGAATGAATCTCAGCTGACTATGTAGGAAACTATAATATGCATGACACTTAACTTTACTGCCACATCAACCGTCAACAAGCATTAGCACAGATTATTACTCAAAAACTAATTATTATAATGGCGTTAGAAAACAAAACTGGCAGCTCTTTATTCAATCCATTATCATTATGTATTTCCAATGAAAGCTTTAAGTCAGACTGGGGTTGCAAGTAACCATTGCTCACTTTATTCATGAGGCTGCTAATTCTTCCCTTGATTTTACACTCAAAAAGATGGAACCAGTGATTTTTAGGCATCTCTGTAGAAAATAAAATATAAAGCCATTGTTAGGATAGTTGTTTATTAATTTTAGTTTGCCTAATACACCATTCATTTAAACTTTGAGCTTTTCTTATCTTAGCCTGACAATGTGAGGTAAAAAGATAATAGAGCCTATCAAGGCATTTTGAAAGTCTCAAACATACAGATAAAAGATTAAATCCCTTCACTTTTTTTTTTTTTACAGGAACCTTGAGAATTTCATAACAGAAGACAGCTGTGGACTGCTGTGAACTAAACTGTGCCATGCTGCCCTCTCCTTGTTGAAATCCCAATATCAGGGGGCAGCAAGTGATGTGGCTCAGCAAAGACAACTGTCCGTTCAATGAAATCTAAACATTCACAGGCAAGTTCTCTTAGACTGAATCACTTTTGAGAAGACGGAACAGGCTTGCACACCAGCTCCCTGTTCGCATTCAAAATGTCTGCATTTAATTTCGTCTAGGCTACTCTACCAGGGGGGCCTCGAGTGTGGTCACTGTTGACACACGAAAGATGGAATGTAACGATCTCTGCAGGGGGCTTCATAACTGCACTGATACTGGCAATAAATGAGAAGATCTGGCCCCCAGAAGTTATATTGCACAATGCATTGCCAGGATTTTATTCAACCAAATAACTCAAAGACAAAAACAGGATATGACACACCACATGTCAACCAATGTGTCCTGTTAAGGCTAGATTTTACAGATGTTTCTCTGACAAGCAGTGTGGCAAATGACTGTGACTGCCCTAAGAAAGTGTGTAAGTGTATTATCCGGGAAGCCCAACCACAGCAGCTGACTTTGATGAAAGAGATGCACACATGCCATGTTAGACAATAAACACACAACACATCAGTTAATGTAAAGTGTATTCAGTCAGCATAAGAAATCATTTGCACAGTCATTGTAGGCCTGAATACCTAAAAAATATTAATGTGGTGAGTTCACGCTTTGGTTTACTGTTCTCTTGGAAGAAAACATAAGCAGAATTTAAGTGTACTGTGCTGCTCTTACTCTCTCACTGTACAATGAGATGGAGGTTTGGCTGGAGAAATGCCAGAGTTATGAATGCTTTGATGCCCAGTATGACTTCAGGTTATATTCACACATATTTTTTTTTCCTTCTAAAGACTAAGCCACACAGCTTGCCATAGTTAAGTTGAGAAAAATTTGCGAGCATACCAGTCCGTTTGCTTCCAAGAGAGCAAACACAATGATGTGCCAAAAGAACAAACACAAATTGTGCTGACAAAAGCACAACAGATATGTAAATCCTACCATGAGACAGCATAGTTAGGCCTCACAAGAATATAATGAAATAAATATATAAAGTCAGATTATAAAAACAAACATCAGAGATTGGCCAACAAAATTGACTGCATCATGTGTGTTGCTGTAACCTGCATTGTATTAGGCTGAATGAATGTGATGACTCATGAACTGACTGCTATGCAAACACCAATCACTGTCAATTTTAGTCTGAAAAGATTAAAAGAATTAGAACATAATTTTCTACCTGGACACTGATGCACATTTTCATATCACTTTTACACATCGAAAACTTAAACCTACTCTCAATAGTTCAAGGCTCCAAGATTAGAGGGAGGCTTGTGTTTTACAGTTTAGGGCACTTTCCAAGGAAGATTTGTGGCATTGGCCTGATTTGACAAAATGTACTTCACTTGGATATTGAAATACCCAATAAAACCTTTTAAGCCACGGAAAGCTCATGTTGCCCAGTCCATGATCACAGTGGACTGTGATTGTAAGAAGAAAACCAACCCAGTCATTTTCAGATGGCATCCCAGTGCATTTCAAGAACCATTCTGGGTCAAATCTGGCTAATTGACATAGAAATCAGTGCTCATCTATCTCTGTAAAAAGCTTTATGTTTTTTCCCAAACTTTTTCCAAAACTATATATATATATATATATAAAAAGATTAAATACAAAATCCAAAACGTGATTTGTAAGGAATAAGACCGTCTTAAAATGTGTCAGAATGCAAATGTACCGTCTGGCTGTGCTGTATATTGTACCCCATCATTTGGTCCCTTTTAAACAAGAGATAATGCATCTCTAAAGAGAGGACACAGTTTAGTAAAAGATAAATAAATAGTGCAGAATGTTTTAGGCCCCTTTAGACAAAAGGACCTATGATTACAAAACTTAGTGTGAACCTATAGCGACCTAAATCACAGTCAGATGAGCCCGTTGAAAACAGCCCAGAGGCCTCAGCATGACAGCAGCAGGAGCACTGAGAAAGAAATGCATTAAGTGCATGCACACACACGCGCGCGTGCGCGCGATAGTTGAGGAAGAATGAGCTGCTCAGTGGGGAAAAAGAAGCACCGCCATTTTATCTAATTTTAATTTTTTTTGAGGGGGGGTTACTAACCGGTGGACCGGTGACGTCATGCCGTTAGCCAGACAAACTGCCGGCCACACACGTCGCATGTTTCCTGGCGGTTACTGCCCGAAAAGTTTGACCATAAACTAACGACACCATGGCCGGTGACCTCGGAGCCTGGGAGCCGGAGGTCGTGTAGCTTCTCGTTTCTTTGCCTTTTCTAACCCAACTCGAGCTCAAACTCCCCACCGACCTCTTTCTGCAACTCATTCAACCGAGTCACTTCCTGCCTCCACAGTCACGGAGTTCAGCTCCTCGCCAGCTGCCACAGCGCTGCGGCTGTTTCTGACGACCTCCGCCTCACACATCCCCCCCATGCCCGTCTGTTGACAGTTTTAACAATGCTGGTTAAATCTGTAAGGGAGGTCCCGCTGCTGAAGTTGCAGCCGTGGACCAGCCTCCCTGCTTCCTGCACTTGCTGGAGCTGACGGGCGGACTGAATGAAAGAGTTCAGCGAGAGAGAGAGCATGGCGGACAAAAAGTGTTCAAACCGCTGACATTACCTGCTTTCAGGGGTGGCTAACAACAACCGGGGGGCTCAGTCAGCGTCGCCGTGAGTCAAACTTCTTCTCCTTGGCAGCTTCGCAGAGTTCAGGCTAAACTACAGCGCTCGTTTCCTCCCTCTTTCGCTACTTCAATCACTGTAACTATGCTTTTTCTTCTGCCCTCCCTCTTCCACTGGCTGCTCACTGGGTCGCGTAATTTCTCTCAGTACATAGACAGCAGGCGCCGGGGTGCGGTCCAGGGCGGGGCGGGCCCCTGCATCCATGTTCCCGCCCCCCCCCGGCCAATGACTGCGGCGCTTTTCTAATCTGGACACTTTGGGCCAATCACGGCGGCCTGGGGGCGTGCACAAGCGGAGGGCTGACAGCCGCTGGGAAGGGCCAACCTGCGGCAAAAAGAGTTAAGGGCAGGGAGGGAGCGCTGATAAAACTCGGTTTAATGGGAGAGGTATGTGCATACTAAGGATTTTTATGACCATATATGTACCAGTCACCCTCAGGATGGACTGCATCATCCAGGGTCTCCCCATGTGTCAACAGGCCCAAATCTGACCAATGTCTACTTTGACAACAAGTAGCAGCAATGGCTCCAACTGTTTGATACTATATCTGCTGCGGGGCTGCCAAATATCAGACAAAGCCCACACACACACACACACACACACACACACACACACATCTGTCCTGGCTCTGCCCTACTGGTATTCTTAGCAGAGTTTGTGTTGAATCAAATACATTCAATTCAGATACAAGAGTAAGACAAGTAAGACACTTTGGTTGGGTGATCACTGGCCTATAGGACCTTGAACTGTTCAACAAGTAACCCTAACCCCCTAACCCTTATTATATCAGGAGTCACTCTTAAAAATGAATAACTTACAGCCCATAGCTATTGGGCTCAGTCTCAAGGAAAGTGACTTGAAATAATAATAAAAATGCAAATGGCGAATATCTGAAATATAATTTTAGTACAAATGAGTTACCGTATATATATATATATATATATATATATATATATGCCAGTTGATCATTACAGATCTTTTTGAAAACAGTGTCCCACACCCCACACCAAAGAAATAAGTATGATATTTCTTATGACTGAATTTCACAACTTCAACTTCTCTGCTTTCTTGATGAATCTTGCATGAATCTTATATTTAGTTGTAAATGTATGGGAAATTTGAGTCAGTGCAACTGTCAGAGTATTACACCATCAGAACTAACAAAATGGAAGTTCAGTAATTAGATCTTCTCTTGCAGGTTCCCATCATTCAGTCAGGTAAGATCAGGTTCATGATCAGACATGTCAATACTACATGGGAACCGCTGCAGGTGATGATCTTAATTAGGTGAGGGAGGGAATTATTTTTTCAGAATCAAAAGCCTGACATTTGGCTCTTAATTTGTCATAAAAGTAAGCACTAAAGAAGATGAAAAGATTTATAGAGACCGCATGTCATTGCAATCAATTCCAAATAAATATGTCAGTAAAATACTACATTGCTAGGTAGAAAAGAGGATTGAGTGATGGGATGGTGGATGAAAACTGAACATGGAGAGATGTGTGAAGTGATGGCTGTGGAGATAAAAGCTCTGGCACTGCCAAAAGCTAAGCAGCATAATGGAACAGTACAATGTGAACCTGTTTACTTCAAATATGCCTCTGAGAGTTAAATTGGGTGATTTAAGCGTTTTAGAGTTTAGCTGTTTAGCTGAAGGCACAGAGCCAACACATGCCACAACCAGCAGGGAAACATTAGCAATAGAAACTAGATATTTTTCAGTTTTCACTGGGAAACATGGATTTTAAAAAATCAGCAGCTTTGATCACCACTCTGACCAAAATAAAATTTAAAGCAATGATTCCCAAGAAGGAGTACTGCCTCAGGGTGTGACCACAGGGGACAGACTTTGGTGGAGATCAATCATTCTGGGAAATAAATCAATATTAGTGATGTGATTTGAGGAAAAAATAAAAAAAATAAAAAATTTGCATACTGGGGCAACTGTTTTGGTTGAATGTTGCATATTGAGTGTTTGCAAGTGAGCAAAGTGATGTATGAATGGTTGAAATATTTGGCTAGGGATCCTGGATAAAACAATTTACATAGATTAACAGTTGACATATTATCAACCAATATCATATAAAAAAGGCTAAAATGTTCTAAATGATGAAAAAGTTCTTATAGTTAACAAAGGCTAATAGATAAAACAGTTGGAATGATTAAATTTAACTTACTTTAAAGTGTTGAAATAGTTACAAACACTTTAAAATAGTTAACCAAAATCATTGGATAAAACTGTGAGGTAAAAGTAATAAATGAAATTATTGAAATTGTTAACTAAAGTAATAGACTGTTGAAATGGTGATTTAAAGAGTCTAGCTTCTGTTAATAAAAGGGCAAATACAAACATCACCAAACTGAACTAGCACTTAACAGTTCAAAAATGTGCAAAGAAAATGTAGAATTTTCATATGTTCAACAGTATTGGTACTTATTTTACAATCAGGCCCAATGAACACATTAGAACTTTGATGGATGGTTTGATTCTTTGATAATTCTGGCTAATCTGACAAAAAGGAAGGAAGTGCAATTCTTCACAGGCAAAATCCTGACCTGGCCCTGTTTTATATTCCATTCTTTTCTTGGGAGGTGATGTCTGATAAGAAGCAAGAATATGAAACAGATGATGGTGCTCTGTGATCCAAGGATAACCTTCAACATGACCTATTGCAGATATGGCCTTGATACATGGTAAATTTAACATTAGGGAAAACAACACAGACACAACTTTTTACTCCAACTTAGCCCAAGAAGTCACATTTATAATGGGGTGTCAGTCAAGGCTGCCATCCATTCACCAACCTTGGAAATTCACATTTTCTGTAGAACGTGTGATTTATGTTCGCCATGTGTCATTATGAAAGGAATGTGTCTGTGTTTTCCTTTACATTTGGCAGCTAGGCATCACATTTATGTCGAGCAAAACACTGAATGTTCAGCTCTGCTGACTGGAAAAATCAATAAATCTCACACTCTCACCATCGCCGTGGAATGGATGGGAAATATTCAAAATTTCAGCTATGGGGTCAAAGGTCACCCTGTCACCCTTTAGCTGAGCAGGACCAGATGTTGAGAGAGGAGAGAAGGCTGAGTGGAGGGGAATGAGAGTGAGTATAAGAGAGAGAAAGTGCTTACATAGAAAAGAAAAAGAAGCACATTTTAAATGGTAAAGACTTTACATATTTAAATGACCTTGTGTAACCTTGTACCAAAAAAGTGACAAATAGTTAAATAGATAATGTCACAAGACACAAAACAAAGAGAACTGGGCAGAGAAAGAAAACTAGGATTAAAAAGCAGCTATGAATGACCAAATATGGACACTTCTGACCTCACTATCTCCCTCCCTCCCTCTCTCTACCTCCTGTTCTCCTTCTCCCTCTGACCTACTCTCTCTCTCTTTCTCCTTCTTTCAGTTGGTTGTAATAGCAGCAGGGTGTGTCTGTAATTCAGGGTGTGCAAAGCCAATATATCATGCAGTCAGGAAGAAAGGCACCCATTCAGTGACAGCATGTTAAAAGAGTGGCATGTTAACTCACTGCCCATGCTCTGTGTGTAATTTCTTGTGTAAATTCATGTGTGTTACCATTTACGCCTGAGTCTTGGTGAGAATGTGTGTCTGTGCTTTCGTCCATGAACACAGAAATATGAAGATAAAGCATACTGTAGCCCACTCTTGTGTCTCATCTGGAAACCAGGCTGTTTAAAGCTGCTGTCTGACCCACATCTTCGGGCTGTAACCTCTTACCTGTCTGTACACTGAGACTATTCAACACACACATGCTTTCAAGTGAACCCAGGGTTCACACATTACTGCTCATTCCAAGAACTTGTGTCTTGTTCAGCATCATTCCCAGCCATACGCAACCTGCCTCAGTTCACACAGTCTCTTTGCATGACAAAGAAAAAATAATTAAGAGCAACTCCAGCCTTTGGGATAATGCAATAATGAGGGTATGGTGGAGTGACTGGCTGTTTTTTCTGTCTTGTGCTCTTAATGTTGCCTTGCCTCCATAGCCTCTATCCTCCTCCTTTCCGTAGCAATCAGTACACAGGAAGCAGTGATAACAAACATCTTGACTCACAAAACTGAGGAATGTGGTGAAGACGGGAGACTACAGAAAGCTTTCCCTCTTTTGTTAAGATGTCTGTTTGCACATTAATCATCTGTACTGATGTGACAAGCCATGTGTGTCGCATGAGAAATGAAGATGGAGGGGCATGAACAGCAGTGGATGTTTTGTGTGTCCTGGACTGGTATTTGTCTGGAACCGAGTGAAGACCTGACAACATGGCGGGCAGCATGTGCTTCAAATACAAATACAGCTATGTATTTACTACAAACACAGAATGCTCTCAGGCTGTGCCAAATCTGGGTGTTGTTACAGAGCTGCTCTCTCTCTCCCACACACACTCAGAGAAATTTCAGCACACAGCAAAAGCACTTAGCCTGTTGACATCACTTTCATTTCAAACAAACACGCAGCAAAAATTAACAGTTTCATGCTCTGAGAAAGGCAACTAGGATCAGTCAATATAAGAATTCTCCAACTCTGCCTCTCAGGCTGGTAGTTCAGCAGCAGCCGCTGGCTTCCCCTATCTTTTTTTGCCTTATATGGTCACAAGAGTGGTTGAGTAAGAGAGAGAGACAGCGGGAGCAAGGGTGGAGGTGTGGTCTATTGTTTTTGGCGGAAGAGGTGTAGGGTTACGTGCTGCTCTTGAACCTTTGGAGCTTGTCGTCATTTCTTTAGTCACCTCTTTACTCTTTCTGAAGGCAAACAAAGAGGATGTGCAGACACAATGGGTTGGGGGGGGTGTTGATTCATGAGTGTGAATCCTGAGGCCTCCATACCAGTCAGTGATTACCGAGAGCCAGAGAAACACATAGAAGATGCAGAACATGGTTGAAAAGGCAGATCATTAACAACGGTACTGTGATGCAGACATCTCTAAACTATGCAGGAATGTCTTTCATCCACCCCAAAACAACGGTGTTTATACATCTGGATCACTGGCCTCATTCACACCTGCTTATGTAATGTCAGTGGAATTCCTTCTATTAAAAAAAAAAACCACAGGGTCTCTGCCCCTGGTTGCTACTGAACCCAGCATGATCATATCCCTTGGCTTCACCTGTGATGATCTAATCCAAGTCAGCACCACTAAAAGTGCAGAGGGAACATGTCAAATGACTTGCACTTAATAAGCAGTCTGAAGGGCCTTCTCATGATTCTGTCAGCTGTGGTCTCTGTTGTGTCATGCAGATATTGGGAGGGAAGGCTGGGACTGTAATGTTTCTTTGGTTTGTACTCTCCAGTCTCCTTCAGTCCCTTTTGACCTAATTTACTCAAGTGAACATTTTTTAGCGGGTAATGACATAGAAATGAGATGCCGTCACCACACACTCCACACAGACACATTGGAAAGAGTCATCACACATAAAGTGGGTGAGGGTGTGCCAACTAGTGAAGCAGGTAAACCACTGGAAATATATTTTCTATTGTCTTATGTAAAACACTTTATATCCTTGTTTTGCTATGCAAAACTGCCTTGCCAAATTACTCTGTCAAACATTTACAATGTCCAGTGATAACACAGCGCTGTATTACTTTTGCTTTAATAACCAGGGGCTACCAAGAACAGATGGCATCGAAACTCAGAAATGTGAAAGCAGCCTATGGTTTGTTTTTGTTTTTTTTTTGAAGATTTGTTGTTGGTAACTGAAACTGAAATGTTAAATGGGGCAGTCAGGCTGGCTACAGCATATATTGACCCGAACTCTGACAGAGGACATTAAGTCAGGTGCCAGACTCAAGACATTACGTAGAGAAGGGAGACAACAAAGTAAACACTGGTGATTTCAAGGGATGACAGCAGGGAGGTCTTTTACAGGAAAGCAATAAGTAGAGGGTGGTGTGGAGGCATTTCAGTTACAATGATGAGAAGGTTGTGACAGCAGGAGTAACAGCTACATACCCAGTGGGCACACAGATGTGTGGGAACATTTAACATGGACATAAGACAACGGGGAATAATTGACAGCCAACACTTTCTCTTCTGAGTCCTAAAGACACAAGATGTAAAAAAAATTACAGCATCTTAATTCTACAAACTTCCACTGCTGTTAAAACAGCAAGCCAGGGAAAGTACATGGATTTCGCATGGATATTGCATCAGTGTCATTAGGGACAGTTAAAATCCAACCCTCATGTCTTATTCAACCACAGAAAGAAACACAAATCAAATACAGAACATCTTTTCACGCCTTTATTACATCACTTGACCATGTTTGTGGTACATAGAGTTCATCTAGGTCATAAACTAAGTTAAACTCATGATTTGAAATTCCTGCTTTACTTAAGTTTCACAGTCTGGAACCAAAGACACAAATAGAAGCACACACACACACACACACACATATATAGACATATGTGCAAACATGTCTTCCTTTCTCACATTATTAGGCATACTGGTGTAAAATGACCATGTGTGGCTTTGCGATGTTAAAGAAATGCCACCCACTTGTGGACAAAAGCAGGAACTACAGGTAACACTTACAAACCTCATTCAATATTGTCAGGTTTTAAGTTAACTCTTCTTCACCTTTAAAATTTTAAATGTTCATCCCTCATGTCATACAGTATAATTGCATTACAGCTGTTTATTTTCCATTCTACAGACGTTTACAGAAAACTGCTTCACAGCAGCTCAACACCTCTGGTGGTACCAATAAAACTGTGGAGCCATCACAATGCTTGAGAAGTGGAACTGCTGCAAAATAGAGCAGAGTATGAAGTAAAAGGCTAATGGAGGCACACACCCAGCACTAGACAAAAGAAACAAGAGGAAGACAAAGAGACATAAGCGGTAATGCACAGCTGAAGCAGTGTGTCTAGGAATGGGTGTGAGCATTTGAGAGCTTGCCAGCTGGAACTGCAGCAAGGTTTTGTTTGTTTGTCGGTGGTGGTTACTAAACTGGCTCAAAATGGTGGCAAAGGGCTGGCGACCATGCCAGACTTTAACAAAACAGCACCAGAATGGTGGTGACTAGCAGGGTGGGAATAGTTGGTCTATTGTCCAATGATTTTGCTGACAAATGAATCCAGCTCATCATCATCTTTGATCCCCACAAAATGGTCAACAACGTCACCTCCCCGCATGGCGATTACTGTTGGGACAGCAGACACCTGGAGGAAGACAAATTTATGGGCTATATGACAAAGCTAGTTTTATCCTCCTTTAGGAAATTTTATTAAACTTTAATTCATTTCAACTAACACTGAATACTTGAAACAAAGTTTAGATAAGAAACTAAAAAAAAAAAGTCAGCAATGCCACAAAATTTCTATAAAATCTCACCCCATATTCAATAGCCAGGTCTGTGTGATCATCTATGTCAACTTTTGCCATGGCGACACGGCCTTTTTGTTTCGCAACAGCCTTCTCCAACCTTGGTCCAAGGATCTTACAGGGACCACACCACCTGAAAACAACATAAAACCAATAACAGGAATGAGCAGTCTAAGACTTCAAACTGCTGAAAGCTTTTCAAGACAAAGCCAATTGGTTCAAATGCAGGTCATAAATCTTCAACGCAGACTGATTATGATTATATGTAACTGGACTTTGAGCAGTAGAGGTTTACAAAGTGCTGAACAACAAAATGTAGAAACATAGGAATGCTGAAAAATACAAAATCTAAAGCAGGCCTTTTTCAAAGCAGACATTTTAAACTGATGGAAATGAAAACATTAACAATTACTCCATTCAAGTGTCCAAGAAAGCCATGACTGTCAAAGTGATCCTGCACAGGGCACTTGGATTTTTTTTTTTTGCATGATACCAATTATGCTTCCTCCTCATCATTGCTCATCTACCCTATAGCCCATGACCTAGAAACTTATCAAGGCCCATCATCATCCAAGATGTTAAATCCCTTAAACATGTCTTGCAGAAGGCAAGGAGCAGTGAACCTTTAAGCAACACCCACAAATGGCATCTCTGTAATCGCTGGTCAGTTTATGTAATTGGACAGGTTGCAGTGGGATGTGAAGTAATAATATAATTTTATGATTAACATACCATAGATTTAACAAAACCATCAGTGGGAATGCCAACACCAAGACTCCTTTGGAATTCATGGTTCTTCTTAAGCATGTGTATAATCTGGATCATGACTTAGTTAGAAAAAAAAAAAAAAAAAGAAAGAGAAAGAGAGAGTTGTTGAAAGTTGTTTCTTCCTCAGCAAGAAAGCTTTGTTTTTGTAATTATTTTTCACTTCACTTGAATTCCAAAAACATCTTGGCTCAGAAAAACCTAAGTCTAAATCGTGCTTGCATGAAGCTGTGTGGTTATTTCTATTCTTAAAATATTAGCCTATGAACCTGAAAACAACCAGCTCCTGCCCAGATATACATCAGCTTATTTTATTGCTTTGTGGTCAAAAATTTTATTATTATTTGTATAGGTCTCATTCTGTTTTAAGCTTTAAGCTGTTTTAGCTTATTTGTAACTGACTAAAAAGCAGCAGTCAGCAGTATATTTTCCATTTTATATATATTTTACTTTAAACAAATTGCTTATTTTTATATACGAATATTTTGATTGGCAGCACGGCGGCATAGTGGTTACTGCTGTTGCCTTATAACAAGAAGGTCGCAGGTTTGGTTCCTGTGTGGTGTTAGTATGTTCTCCCCGTGCCTGTGTGGGTTTCCTCCCACCATCCAAAGACATGCATGTTTGGGTTAACTGGTGACTCTAAATTGTCCGTAGGTCTGAGTGTGATTGGTTGTTGGTCTCTGTCTGTCTCTGTATGTGGGCCTTGTAATGGACTGGTGACCTGTCCAGGGTGTACCCCACCCTCGCCCAATGTGAGTTGGGATTGGCTCCAGCACCCCCCGTGACCCAGAAATGGATAAGTGGTAGAAGATGAATGAATAAATGAATATTTTGGTTGGTGAACACAATATCTCTCTCTTACTGGGAAAAAGGAAAGGCCTGTAGCCTTCTGTAGCCGTAGAAAATTACCACTCTGAAAGTCAAATGCTTTAACAGGCAATAAGATGTATTTTAACTACAAGCTTTTGGGGTCTTTCTGTAAATATAAAAATAAAAACCATCAGCCATCCATGAGCATACCTCCCTGGTTTACTCACTGTGCGTGGAAGTCAACTAGCACGGGCAGTTCACTGTTGATGACCCTCTCTGTGAAGTCCTCGTTGTCTTGAACATTGAAGGAGACCGCCCGACGGGATGTGTGAGGAAGTGAGCGAGGAAGAGTACGTGAGGGCGAGAGGAAGGAGACTCGGGGTGTGGCTGACTGCAGGGAGGTGGAAAACGAGGGAGCGATGGTGGCAGAGGATGCTGGGTGACAGCAGATATCTTTGATAGACAGCGTCCAAATTTTACGCACCAGCAGTCTGTGAGCCATCTGGAAAAATACGTGATAAATGAAGGTTAGTTTGGATCAATACTATTTATGACTTCACATCAGTTTTGTAACTGGTTGAGGCACAAGCAGAAGGACTACACAGAGCTTTTACTGGACTACAGAAATGGACACTTATATAAGACCATGTGTTTACAGCCATTTTCTCTATGCACAGTGTATAAGAGATGGGTGGATTTTCCTGTATGGTTTAAGTATGCTTGATAGAGGCACAAGTGACAGCAGGTTCAACTACATTCTAGATTCATAGTTATCATCATTATGAAAGTTTACACAGCAACAAATATATAAAAATTGCAAAAGGGCTTATCTACTTTAACATAAGAACATAAAGGCAGATTTATATTATACCCTTCCAGGTATAAAAAAAAAACCTGACACTATTTAGATGCCAGGAGTAATTAAACCTGAACCTGTTACCTATGTACTCGACAGTCACCGAACATTTATCAAACACAAATAAAAGTAATATTCTGATTTCAGTTTGATGGCCATTAACATTTCATGATTTAACTATTATTTAAATATATCATTACAGTAGTTTTAATATATACAGTATTTGGAACTTGGGCTTTACTCATACAATGATTAGAATCAGATTCATAGAGATTAATCAATATGAAGACTGTGACTGACAATCACATGATGAATAAATCTGTTGTTCATTTTCTCAATAAACTGATCAATTTTAAAGAGATCAAATTCAAACAGCTTGTTTTGGTCTGGACCAATCATACAAAATCCCAAAATATTAATTAATTCCAATCAAAAACAACTGAGATCAATATTCTTAAGAGGTTGCGAAATCATTTCCTTCTTTCCACTATTTATTTTAATGGAGCCATCCTCGTAATATTGTTATGCTCTGCATCTGTGATGCTTTTGCTGAATGGCACTTAAGAGGTTCTTAGATATTCAAAAAGGACATGGTAAGACTTGCCCCAATCAAAAGCCTATAAATACAAGAAATGACTGATCAGCTAATGACTCTAGCTCTAATGAAAATAACTTTACGGTGCCATCACACTATCATATTAATGATGAAGCAGCTATTATTGATATCAGAAGCCCACCTCCCTCAAATAATACTGCATCTTCAGCTTTACAGTAAATAATTTATGACACTGGTTTCGTTGTGTAATGGTGATTTCAGGAATAGATGTGGCCTGTAGAGTTAGTCTGAGTCAGTCCAACAGTGAACTTTGTTATTTTCAGTAATCTTCTCTGTGGACACATGAACAGCCATGTTGTTCTGCTGTTACAACACACAAAAACCTGAAAAATACGCATCTCAACGCCCACTGTTCCTCATCAACGTTTTTTTCCTGTTGAACTACAAACCCTAGCTTGGTCGGAGGCGTTTTCTCCGTCTCTCCTGTTTGCTACTCATCTACCGGCTACTCGTTTACTCCATTAACCTCCGTTACGTGTGACTTTGCCCTCTTCATGTTCTTCGTCCTCCTCCTCCTCCTCCTCCCAGCCTTTCCCTCCGCTGCCTTTCTCTCGTTTTGAAACACACACATACAAACACACTCCGGACTGTTTCACCAACGCGTCTGTCACGTCGAGCTCAAGAGAAAAATAGTGATACTGAGTATTTTCCGCGTTTACCTTGCTGTTGGGCTAGCGTTGATCTTGACCTGGCGGACTGCTGAAGTACTTCCGCTTTGGTGCCGCAGATTAAGAAGAGGCCGAGCGGCTTTTCTGCGGACTCGTCCGGGTGGAGCGCCCCACCAGGCCACGCCGGGAACTGCAGCGCCATTACTGGACACATAAAATGGGAGAAATGTAACTCAGGAAATAATTCATCAGTAGTGGAAGAACTATTCAGGCGTTATACCAAAGTATTAATGCCATGATTCAAAAATAACTACGCTAGTTTTTGTAGCTGCTCATGATGGTTTATCCAGCTTTTTAGGGGCCCCTCCAAAGGGCCCCTGATTAATCTGAGAGAAACTGAAATGATGAACAGGAGAGGAAAAGGGGAAAAAAACTCATGTCAAATTGTGTACAAAACCAAACAATGATGGTGAAACTGCAAACTAAGACAGCTGGGTAAAAACAATCTAAAAATGTTACAAGGATAAAACTGGCGACTACTAATCTCTCATAATAATGCAAATATCACATTCAATATTACTACTTGAGTGGCTTGTGCAGTTCTAGTTCAACTTGAACCTTGAACCTTTCCAGATCCATATCAATTCAACATTAAGAGTGAAATCATTTGGATATAATTAAGAGAAAAACTCTGACAAACTATAGTCTTTCACAAAGGAAATGTCATCAGGTGATCGATTAAAATCTCATGACTTCCAACTTTGCCTTTCTGTGTTTTGTAGATGCTTATTTTACTAAGCCTAGTCACTGGAATCTAATCTAATAATAATCAACCCAGCATAAAGACTGAAAAAGTAAAAAAGGTTAAAAAAAAAAATAAAATCCATAAGTCCATAAATTTACTCTATTCAAACATAGGCCAACAAATAGTTTTGTACATTTCCCCCTTTTAACCATAGTGGGTCATTTTTACACACAACAGAAAAAAAATGCTGCACACTGCTCTTGTTCAGTATCATAGCTTATAGATGTCCTAATGCTTTGGTCTCTCTAGACCTTTGTCAGAAGTATTTAAACAATTCTTATGACATTTCAGTGAGCTTATGTAGATAATACTCAACTCTTGTGTGTCAAGGTTTGGGTTTGTAAGGATGAAACAAATGAGTGATAATGTCTTCATAGGTCTGTTGAATTTTACAAAAGAGCTCAATTGTTTTCCATTTCTATGGTAAGCTGTGCAAACTGGCATTTGGCCTGATTTGGTCTTAATATTTATTTCCATAAGCTTTTATCATTCTTCTCACCAAACTCTTGGCAAAAAGACAAGAAATAATTGTTTCCCAAACTGTCAAGAAAATGTTTTAAACTAGGAACTTCCTCACAGTACAAGTCAGATCATATAATTTTTGATAATAAGAAGGTCACAGGTTCGATTCCCGGGCCTGGGGCCTTTCTGTGCAGAGTCTGGATGTTCTCCCCATGCCTGCGTGGGTTTCCTCTGGGTACTCCGGTTTCCTCCCACCGTCCAAAGACATGCATGTATAGGTTAACTGGTGACTGGTCTGAATGCGAGCATGAGTGGTTGTTCGTATCTGTTTGTCTCTGTGTGTTGGCCCTGTGATGGACTGGCAACCTGTCCAGGGTGTACCCGGAATGTTGGCTGGGATTGGCTCCAGCACCCCAATGACCCGTAAACGGAAAAGCGGTAGAAGATGGATGGATATAATCTTTGGGTGATGTGTCATTCTATCATTGTCAATGTGATTACTTATATGGATAATAACCAAGTTGAGTTTTGTGCAGATGCAGTTTTCCGAGGTATAAATAAAAGTCCTGCTCTCAGGTTCTGCACTATTAATTCATAATTTACAGACATGGACCGACCCTTTGATCTCCAAGAGGGCAACAGGATGAAAGAGAGAGGCTGGGTGGGTTGTTTGGAATAGAGGCGGGTGTCATTTGAAGGCTCGGTGAAAGAAGTCAGACTCAAAGAGACTGGAAGAGACATTGGACAGAGAGGAACACAGATGACTTGTTACTAAATGGAAATAGTACATGACAGAGGAGCTAAAGCAGAGCATCGCTGTGGTCAACCATTACCAAGACCAGAGGAAGAACGTCAAAGGAAAAGCTTTGGTCTTTTAAAATTTTTCTCCTGCGAGCCATGGTCATTTGTCATGGTAACCTCATGTAAGGATAAAGATGGCTCTCTCTTGTAACCATATTTTGTCACTGTAAAAACCAAACTACCTCATTTAGGACAATTTTAGCGCTTAGAGAGATGTAAGGAAGTTTTTTTTCCTCTAGCTTCGTTTAGCTTTCTCACTTGGACTCTTGTGGATTTGCATTATTATAATATTGTAGCACTTTCGAATGTGGGATTGACCTTTTTTTTTTTCTTAAACAAGAGGACATCTGTGGGGCATTTGTGAAGCATGTTCCAAAATATTAGCATGGATAAAAGCATTCAGGGCAAAGTTGGCTTTAGAAGATGTTCTTCCACTCTTCGACCTCCTCCTGTTTCACAGCATAGGATTGTCTGGGCCCTCTGCCAGCGTATCCCCACACTGACGACTTCGCTCTGTTTTCCTCAGGTGTAAAACTGTGCTGCTGGCTGACACACACAACTTTGAAGCTTCAGACATACACAGACATACTAAAAAGCAACCATGCCGGTACAATTATTTGACCACTGGGATGCAATGGTGCACTTTCAGAGGATATTAAGTCCAACACCATGGTGAATGCACTTGGCTGTGAGGTGGATTCAGAAGACACAAGAGAGCCGTGTTTAGGTCAGGGGTCTTGGTAGCTACATGGTCTCTGGTCTCAATGAGCCCACATCAGTGTTGGGCAAGCTACTTGGAAAGTGTAGTGAGCTAAACTAGTAGTTACTCTAACATTAAATTAAACTTAACTACATCAAAGCTATTAGCCTCAAAAATGTAGCAAGCTAAGCTACAGCAAAATGAAAGTAACTAGTGCAACTACATCCAAGCTTTTTACTAAATTGAACCAACTTCGTGCCAAGTCAGTGTTATCTTAATGATAAAAAAAAACTCAGTTAAACAGATACGCAGACAAAAAAGTTAATTAATTGTTTATTGAACACTGAGCTGTGCTAACTCAACACGGCCAAACCACAACAGCAAGAATGAAGAGCTGCTTCAAAAAGTCACAACATGGTCAAAAACATACATGTGTGTATATATGTATGTACATTGCAAAATCTCAAAATCTTACCAAGAACATTTATTTCTAGTCAACATGTCTAATTTCTAGTCAAAACAAATCTCATTACACTTGAAATAAAACTCATCACCTAAAAAAGTAACTTGTTTCTAGACAATTTTCACTTGAAATAAGTAGAAAAAATCTGGAGCAAGTTTTTTTTCTCCATGGACAGATTTTTATACTTATTTCAAGTGAAATTTTACTTTAAGTATTTTTTTAAGTGTAAAAAGATTTGTTTTGACTAGAAATTAGACATTTTGACTAGAAATAAGACATATATTCCAAACAACAAAATCAACACAAACAGAATATTCATAATATTTTGACTATGTTCTATGGTCTATGTTTTTCTTCTCATCTTAAACACGCAGCCACAGTGAAATTAAACAGTAGCATGGAAATTCTCTGAACATTGTGTGGTTAGATACAAATCTGCATATCTAAAGATCTATCCTGAATGTAAACCATGAATGGGAAAATCCCATCTAGATCTCGCTCTCGCTCTCTTTCTCATGGAAACAAGTTTCTGCCACCGCTTACCACTGTCCTCACTAGAGGATGAGGGGACCAAGCTGGACACTGATCTTTCTCACATGAGATGTTTGTTCACACCACACAAGAGAAGTTTTTCCAAATTTGGGGAGGGACGGATTCTCTTTGGTCGGAAAATATCTTTGCCTACAACTTACATGTAAGCGCGTCGTCACGTCCGACTCATGCGGAAGTGCCTCTGTGTGGTAGCAGTGACAGTCTTATTTCAGTCCGCAACAAAAATCTCCGGCTCGTTTGAGCTTCAGAAATTATTTCGGAAATGTAGCTTGTGTGGACGCTACCGCGCTAAGTGATCAATAAAAGAGCCTAACTACTGAGAAGTTACTTGATTCAGAAAACAGCGACGCTACCACCAAGCTACTGAGAAATGTAGTTAAACTACAAACTGTAGTGACGCTACTGCCCAACACTGGCCCTCATCCACAAAATGGGCAGCAAGACAGACATAATGTTTCCCACCCACCGCTGTAGTTGGGCGTTGATCTGTGATTTCATATAGTGCCTTGTTATGCTCTCACTGGATCTTAAATATTCAAACATTAAAAAAACAAAATGGGTATGTGTAGGTTATTATATTACTTACTATATTACTAGTACAGGTCATCTTTACTGTTCTTTTTTTTTGAGGGGGGGGGGGGGGGTCAACCAAAAGGTCAAAGGTCCTGCAGACACCTGCAGAATCTGCTTGGAAACATTGCGTGGTCAACCATTTTTAAAAAATGGAAACTCTGATTTAATCAAAAAATGGGCTAATTATTGACATGTTGATTCAGCTGAACACGTTGCAAATAGCTAAAAGCAGATAAAATGTCAACATAACTTTAAGGTAGGGGACATATTTTTAAATTAGATGGCTTTGATGAGACAACAGCTGGCTTAATTGATGAGTGAATAAAATAAGTTTCTTAAATAATGGATAAACTCTTGCAATCACGTTGAAACTGTGTCCAATCCATGAATTGATTATCATTACGATGGTGCATGAAATTGCCAGAATTATTTCAGTGCTGAAAGCAATGTTTATTCCAAGGCCTTAGTTTGTGTGTTCTTGTTTTCCATGCCATGCCCTGATTTATCCAGGAGAGGGCGATGTCCATCGGAAAGACAGGAGAGGAGGCGGGAGGCAAATGGTGTTGGCCGTGGTGGTGGACTGTTTATCAGACTGTGGCAGTTGGGCACTGAACAGAGCTGTGCTCTGTGTCCCTGCTGAGGTGGGATCTGTGTGTCAGGACCAGAACACATGAGTCTCAGTCCTTCTTACCGCTCGCCTCACATACCCATTCCTGCACATGTTTACCCTCAAACGCAGCCCAAACTGTTTGTGAGTGAGGCTCTTTTTTCAAGGCAGCTCGCCCCCCAGGCCTCTTTCCACCAAATAAACATTGCACCGGAAATTGCAGGGATATCTGGGATTTTTGAGGGGTTGCGATGGAAAGGAGGAGAAGGCTAGAACAAGGGTGCTCTCTGTGACACCTTGGAGGTGAAGGGAGGGCGAAGACGCAAGGAGGGAGGGGGGGATCCAGAGGGAAGGGCGTGACCTTGCTTTGGGTGGTTGGTGGGCACCAACAGTAAGATACATATTCACTGATGAACAGGTACAGGTGACCCAGTTTCCTCTGACCCTATAAGGAGCGCCCAGAGTGCGTCCTAAGGCTGACCTCTTTCATCACTGGATGAGCAGACACAGGCTAAAGGTCAAAAGGAAATGATACTCTGTGACGCAGAGTACTGTGTGTCTGCTAACAGATTACGACTTCTTAGGATGGCTGTAACTGCTGCACCTGATTGCTCTCCTCTTGTGGCTGTTTGTTCCCATTATTTGCTTGTTTCCTGGCTGCACAAGCCCGCGGTTGGGAATACAACAGCCATTGATGAAGCTAAGGTTTCATAACAGCCCTGACAAAGCATGCATGAATGGGAGGGTGTGTGTGCTTGGCGTACACAGAACACTCCTTCCCGCCTTTGTGTGAGAGTTTGGTTCCAACTAAAGAAATAAGTCACTCAGTCCTGTGCAAAGGACTGACTGACTTATTTCTTTATTTATGTGTTCTTATTTATTATCTAAATATCCGGGTTTTATAAACTCATTTTATCTCTGTAACTTTGTTCTTTATCTTAGGAAATCAGTGTGTTTAATGGTGGAGCCTTGAGTAATTGAGCACGTTTATCATGATTTCTGTTTTGTGATGCTGTTATGATGCAACATTGTATGTACGAATGGAAAACTCAAGGCATAACAAATCTACCCATGGGTACGAATAAAGTAACGTAACCTAACCTAACAACTCACTCCCCATAAACCGAGGTCTGTATTTGTTAATAACAGCCTGGTGACATACCCAGTGCAAAAACACACACTATTTAAAGCTTGTTGGTGAATACCTTGTGCCGGTGATTACCGGAGATGACCGTGTATTTTATTTCATTTAGTTTGAAACTGTATCCTCAGCCATCTATTAGTCTCCTTACAAGTCGTTTAGCTGGTCTTTCATCTTTTTCAAATGTTGTGACTCCTCATCTACATTTACCATTGGTCTATAATTAGCATATTTTGTCTGTCTGATCCTTGTGTACACCCCATCCTGATTACAGTAAGACCAAATGCTGTGTATATATACATATGCATATGGGGAAACATATACAGGCACTAATCAAATAGAAATTTAAATTAATGCCTTTCTCATTTTTTATTGGAGATTTGAGGGTATGAATGCCTAAAAAATAGACTTATGTTCTGTGAATGATGGAATGAATATCCAGCCATATGTTTTGGTAAGTGAATTTGAGAGCATAAGTTAATAGGAATGTGTTTGGAGGGATTGAAGTGAATGGATGTAGACGTGTATTAGATGAGACATCTGTGTGTGTGTGTGTGTGTGTGTGTGTGTTTACCCTCCTTGTCTCCTTTTCTCAGCTCTGCTGTTATACCGATCTATGTTTCAGTGTTTGGGAAGTCAACAGTAGAGTTCCTGTTCTTGGTTTAAAAATAACTTTCGGACTAAAATTCCTTGCCCCCCTCCTCTCATCCTTTCTTGCTGGCACTCTCCTAACCTCTCTCTTTGCTTGTTTTTCTTTCACCTTTCTTCTGTTTTGGAACAGGCTGCACTCTAGCCTTTTCAGTTTCTCTGTCTTTGTCCTTACTATACACACACACACACACCATCACAACAGAACACATTTAATAAAATCTATTGATTTATTAACCTAATTAGACTATTTTTAAAAAACATATGTCTGTTGATAGTTTCAGAAATTATAAATAGAGACATTTATCCCACGCAACTTACAATTTAGGGACTTCATTTGTAGATACAGAGGGATGCATGGAGGGCAATGCCAGAGGACACTCACTGTGAAGGCAACATCATGGACTTGATTTGCGTGACCAGTGTAGGAAAAGGAGGAGTGGAGCAACATGTTCCCCTTGGGGGCTCCAGACAAGCTGCTGCATTCTGGACCATCTGCAAGGGTTTAACTGGTCACCAAGGAAGCCTACCAGAGGAGCATTGCTGTAGTCAAGGCAAGGGATAGCCAAAACCTGGACCCACAGCTAGGTGATGTGCTGAATGTGTTTAGGCCTGAATGTCCTGATGTTGTATAAAGACATGGGCACAACTTGGTCACAGAGGGATAATTGGCCATAAAACATCATGACAGTTATTTAGTCATAAAAGTTGAAGAATGCATTGCATTCTCAACTATATTCAAAGGGTCATCCAGTTCAATCATAAATACCATACAAAACTTTACATCAGATAAGTACTTTATTTTTCCCATTGGTAGACAGAGTTTCCAGAATTTATCAAACTTAACTTTTGTGAAACAGGTATGAAATATGTTTCATAAAAGCATGACTTATCAGCATTCCCCTTTGAAAAAAACATTCAAAAGTCAATTTGGGATAACTGTGAGAAATTCTAGGTTGGTTGGTTGGAGTATACACTGTCTGCTCATCAATTCACACTGTAACACTGGCACTGACAATTTTTTATTTGTTCCTTTGCAAATAACACTGTGAGCCTATAATTTATTGTTTATGGACTTGCTGGATTCTGTTATGGACTGGATGAAATGAGGGAGAATGAACCTTTTGCTTTACGAGTCTACAGCCATGCTGTGAAGTGTATTTAGGTGCAAAGGGGACTTGAGCTAAATGTTAATGTGACATGCTCAAGTTGAGCTGCAATTTTTACAATGTTGTAATTTTTTGTTGACCATTTTATCATGACGGATGTTTATTTGTATTAAAGAGAAAGTGCAGCTGAGACTGAGTTGGAATGTTATTTATTTTATCTGTTATAAACAAAAATATTCAACTAATGGTAGCACTAGACACATTTTTTAAATAATTTTCTAAGACTCATGAATGATCAAACTTTTGTACAAATCCATTCAGTAGAAGTCAAGATTATTCACTAAATGCAACAAAGTGAAGCTATGTTTGGGTTACTGATATATTCTCTGCCCCCCCCAAAAAACAAAACTAACATAAAAAACAACAAAAAAAAAAACACAACATGTCAAAGTAATATAACCATGTTAATTCATCCAAATCACACCACAGTTTAAACTTAAATATGTTCATTGAACTTCTGTATGTCTACATTACTAAACCACCCTGATACAGGGAAAGACTATAAATAAGCAGAGTGAACCATGACACAAGTAAATGATGCAGCTGTTTACGTACCTAGTCACTATATTGCAGAGGAAAAAATAAAAGTAAAAATGAAAGACTCTCTGATTCGTCTTTCATTCAAACTACTCCACCCACGTCCAAAGGAAAATTCACAATACCTTACCCCTCTGCAGCCCATAGTAATTTTTGCAGAGCCCCTCACTTTGTTCATTATTACAAAGATCTGTTCCCCTGCAACTAAGAGTCTGAAGGAGGATTCAGACTTTTACATAATAACTTTACAATGACATAATAATGCTTCACAGTTGAAGATATTTAAAACTGAAGTTACACATTCAGCTTAATTTTCTTCAAAGGGAATATATCTTCGATAATGGTTTAATTTTAGAAAAGTGACTCTATATCTTGAGCGGACCAGGTCTGAAATACATCATCAAATCTACCTGAAAGAAAATTTACGGGAAAAGTGACACAATCCTATGTATGTGTAGACCCTTTCACATAAAGACTGAGGATGGTGGCAGCAGGTGTGGCAGTAGCTCAAACAAAGACTCCACACTTTACTTCCTCTGCCCCCCATCTACAAACACCCTGTTCCTCATGGATGCACAAAGCTCTCCTCATTGCAAGAGCACTGCTACTTCAGTTTGAATCAGTATTGTGCTCTTAGTGGCAGGGTATCACGTCTATTCACATCTACTTTCTTCCTCCCTCACTGCCTATTATTACATTGGCTTGCTTGCATTAGACCCCCCCCCTCCCCTCCTGTCCCCGTAAACCCCCAAACTGTCTCCCTTTTATTTCCACTGACGTGTTTTTGATCTGTTTCTCACCTGCCCCCTCTCTCCCTCCTCCTGCTCTTCCAACCGTTCCTTTGACTTTTTAATAGTAGTGTCAAAGAGCTTTTCCAGTCAACCATTACAGCAAACTTGTGTCACTTTAACCATTACCAACTCATGTTCACTGTCAGCTCAGAATGTAAAGGTCACTGTGGGAGGCTCGTTCCTAGTGGCAGTGTCTAGTATCCCTGAGAGCTAATGAACAGTTCTACTTTGATGTGTTGGAAATTCTGCATGTTTGTTTGTTATGTCTAGGATGGAGACCATCCGAGACCAAAGTGGAAAGGACACATTCTTTGATGAGCAAATGGAACTTAAATATGAAAACAACAAAAACATATTCCTCCACCTGTATGTGTACTTTGTGAGGGTGGGTGCACACGAACACACTTTGCCTTCATCGAATCCGGTGGTTTTCTTTTCCCTCCACTTTCTCTCACCGTGTTGGGCTTGTTTACACGGGCCTGTTACATCACCTCCGTGCACTGACAGAGAGAGATGGATTGTGTGGGAAGAGGATGGAGGTTTGGTAAATACAATTTTGATCTGTGTGTGTGTAGGTGTGAGGACATACTGTACATGTGTATATTGCAGTGTAAGGCCTCTGAACCTCTGATATGTAAATGTGACTATGCTTGCAATAGGGTTGCATACAGATGTAGAGACAGCTACTGTCCGTGTAACTTCTAACAGAAGAAATAACCTGAATGATTGACTATTTGATATATATATATCATTTAAGGATGTAAACAAGTCTCCACTACGGAATGCACTTGTTTAAATGCAGACATCTGGTAAAGTGCAGGGATGATTTATAGGACATGAAGGGGATGCTTTCCTCACTTTAGGCACAAATGACTGCAGGAATCCCTCTATTTAATGATGAAAAGGAAAACAACAATTTAGCAATCTACAATCCATCTCACTGCATTTCAGAAAGCAGCCCACTGGACGTGCAGTTACATGTAACATTTGTGTTGTCAGTGTGTAGCGGTGTTATTGTGTGTGTTAGGCACCAGCTCAGGTACTGAGATGGCTGGTTTCCTCTGTTCATGTCTGTGGGGATGACAAGAAGATTATCCAGGCAGTTCTCACCTCTGCTCTGCTCTCTTCAATGAAAACCTCAAACCAAAAAATTAATTCTTGTCTGTTTACATGCTGTTTGACTGCGTGTCAGTGTGCGCAGAAAGCAGAAGCCTGGGAACCTCTAAGTAGGTAAAAGGGATGTGGGGGCTAAATACAGGATATGGAAGGAGGAAAAGAGGTTGATGAATTGCACAGGAGATTATCATAATCATTCTCAACACCACTATCACTCAATCATGTAGTTATAACCAACTCTGCTGCCCTTGTATATGTACTTTATCTGTCCAGCTCTTGTTTAAAAGTATTTTTATAAAGTTGGGAAAGGAAATTCCTTGCTGTTTTCCATGGCTGCCCCCAGTATTAATGTAGCACAGACTAGCAGCTGAGTATATTTATTTTACTTTTCACAAAGCAGCAGCCGGACAGAGGAATGCGTGTGAAAAGAACTTTAAAGCATCAAAAATATTATTTTCGCTCAAACATAAATAAATAAACACCCAAAAGCCAGGTCCTCTTTGGAATGTAGTAATTCAGAATTTTTATGAATGACTGCATTCATGCTTGGCCACGCCCCCACCCCCTAACCTCAGCCGTCCGTGTTGGCGCTCCAAACCCGCCCCCCTCTGCGGCTGTTGGGACACCTTGGCCGCGCGCCTGTGTCCTAATTGGTTAAAGGGGGCCTGGAGTGGGCGTGGCTGCCATAAAAAGCACGAGGCTGATATAAAATCATGGCTCAAACTTTGATCGATGGGAATTTACAAATGATGGAGGACATTTGAGGATCGTCGCACAAGTTGGATTTAATCTTTGCGGACAAACGCTATTGTTTCTGAGCCGGTGGTGGATTTGTTTTTCTGTGATATAAATTCCTTTTTTGTTTGTTTTGTTTTTGTTTTTGTTTTTGACATGGGGATACTGCTGTTATTTGCCGTGTTTCCTGTGGTGACAGTCGGCTTGGTAAGTGTGTGAAGTTTACTCTGTCACTGCTGCTCGTCTGAATAAAGACTCACGTGCAGGCGGATTGGAGCTCCGGTCGTCTGCTTACATTTCCATACAACCTAATCTGAGTTTATAAATCCTGTCATAGAATTAGCCATGTAACAGTCCCATGAATCCCTACCCGCTGTTCAGATTCACATCAGTTATTAATAATTTGGCAACTTTTCATCTTCTCCCTGTGTGACTCTGCAACAAGTTTCCACAGTCGTGCACTCAAATCAGGATAACTAAAGATCAGAACTTTCACAGTCACTATTTCTACTGTTAAATGAAGTATTTATGTCGTTAACTGAAGTAAAAGGAATATAAAAATACACGATTATAATCTGACACTGCAGAATTTCCCTTTGAGGGTTAAGAAAATATTTCAGATTCAGATTCTGACAGTGCAACGTATTATTATAGTGATAAGCATAACAATAATGATGCTACTTAACAACAACAACAACAACAACAACAACAACAGTAATAATAATAATAATAATAATAAAGCAATGCTGACTAAAGCGAAAGTGCAAAAGTAGGCTATTATTAGCAAAATCTACTCAAGTTATAAAAATAGTTCAATCGTATATAACGGTATACACTTACAAGATGCGAAGGACTTGTAAGTGTATACCGTTATATACGATTGAACTCTTATTAGTGATGCATTCATCTGAAAAACCTTATATCATCGTAGTTTCAACCATCCTATACAGGTATATACAGGGTAGATTCAGCTGTAACACTGCATTATGCCTTATAAATTTATCATTTGTCTTGCAATGTGATGTAGTAAAGTACATGACCTCCCCCTGAGATGTCGTGGAATGTACAAATTAATCAGCAGGCAACTTGTACTTCAATATTTCACCACTGTTTCTACCCCTATTTGCATATTTTATACCCCATTTGTATCTGAATGATCTGATAAAGCCACAAAAATAAGGTACCCACTCAGAACAAATGTGTGTCTCTTTGCGAGAGTTTAGAGGTCCTCTATATGGTCAAAGGTTTCTATTACAGTTTTTCCAAAATTACGCCACAGCATTATTGCTCAACAGTCAATGGAGATAAAAATACTCTGAATGTCAATATGAACTCACTGGACTCTAGAAATATCGATACAATGTCAAAATTGTTATTGTCACTGGGTGATGTCATATCCAGCCCTGATGACCACCCAAGACCCTCAACAGTCAGTGGGACCTGTGAGGGGGCACGGGTCTGGGGCCAGGCCAGGGTTTAGAGAGCAGCAGAGCCAACAAGAGTTCTCTTCAGATGATCTGACTTATGGAGAGGCAGACTGGCATCTCCCTGTGATCCCAATACCTGCTGGGAGTTGTTGGAAAAAGAGATTGAGAAACAAAAGATGTAGGAGCAGGAAGGTGGGGAGTTTTTGGGTCAGAGAAGGTCCCTTTCATCCCTGCTCACACGACGAATGCCAAACGGAAGGCGACAGAGGGTTACAGATATCCCTGTGGGGCTTGGGACAGTGCTGGGTATTCAGCTAATGTTTAAGCCACACACACACTTTGAGGAATTTCTGTGATCTGTGTAACACGAGTCAAAACTATTGTCCTGCCTGGTTCCAGTGTAACTCCTCCTCTTTGAGAAATATGACTGTATGACATTGCTTTCTTCAACATCCAGTTTAAAAACAGTGTATTCAAACCTGGTCTGTACTTTATATCCTCTCCTGTAGGTGACTGCAGGCTGCCCAGCGGTTTGTGAATGTCCTGCAGGGCCCCCGTTGTGCCCCCCTGGGGTCAGCTCAGTCCCGGACAGCTGTGGCTGCTGCAAGGTGTGTGCTGCCCAGCTCAATCAGGATTGCCACGAACGACAGCCCTGTGACCACCATAAAGGCCTGGAGTGCAACTATGGCAATGATGTTGGCCGTACCCATGGAATCTGCAGGGGTACGTACAGGAGAAGTAGACGGGATCAATCAGTTTTGGGTTTAGATTGGGCACAGAGTTTGGGGTTAAGCTTGGGGTTGAGTGAGGGAATGTGTAACTTCAGGGTGGGGAATCTGGCTTCCGAGCCAAGCGGCTGGAGTTTCTCTTTGATAGGGGCTTGAGGTTTGAAGCTGTGCCACATTTCGAAAAACAGAGCACCTTCATGAGCTGCGACTGAAACCTGGCCAACTCTGGGATTTATATAAGTAGTTCAATGTGTACACAAACAGCCCCATGAAACACACAAACACATACACACAGTGGTATATTTATATGCATGCTTATTTGGGGGTGTGTCTATATAAAGGGGGGTATCCGGGGTGTTGTATGGGGAGTTCCACTGAGAGAGCAACGGGGAAGGACATTGTAAACAAGTCAAAATTCCTCTGGTCTAAGAATAGAGCTTGCTGCATAAATGTGGAGATAGTGCGTCTCCCCGTGTCTCTTCTTACCTAATTTCTATTTAAACTAAAGATGCTATTCCATAAGAAACTTTTCCTGTTTGTTCTTTTTGTCTTTTCCATAAGCTTTCATCAGTTTCACTGTTTCCCTTGAATTCAGGGTATTTAATTCCTGAAGACAGATGTTTGTTCATTAAAATATTTTGACGATCTTGTCTATCTTCTTCTTTCCCCTCAGCAAAAGCAGAGGGCCGCTCCTGTGAATACAACGGACGGATTTATCAAAATGGAGAGAATTTTCGTGCAGGTTGCAAGCACCAGTGCACCTGCATCGATGGCGCAGTGGGCTGTGTGCCCCTTTGCCCCAGCCATTTGCCCCTGGCATCCCCTTCCTGCCCTGCTCCACAACTGGTCAAGGTACCAGGCCAGTGCTGCCTCAGCATCAACTGCCACAAGGGGACCAACATCATGCCCCCAGCCCACAGGCAGCCACAACTTCCTTCTTACCCACCTTACCCCTTTATTCCCTACCCAGCCTACCCCTACCCCAAGCCTTATCCGAAACCTTTCCAGAAGCTGTACCCCTACAAACCCAAAAAAGAGAAAGACACCATGGGCAACGAGCTGTTAGAGGTGGGGCGCAAGTGGGACAAGCCACGTGGAAACAAGCACCTGGCAGGTAAGCGAGGGTGCCGGCGAGTCGCCTCAGAGTGCCGTCTGTTTCCTCCACGCAGTAAAGCATTATGTTTATGTTTTAACCATTTTAGCCTCCTGACGCACAAACGGCCTCACTGTGAGCCTCTCCCCCTGCATATGTGCGTGCGTGTGTGTGTGTCAGCATTTATGTGAGACTTGTTTTCCGCTGGCTCCTTGCACACCAGAGGTGCTCTCTCTCTCTCACACTGCTCTCACACAGCACATACCTCTGTCACCCAGCTTTCCCCTCTCTGTAATCACCCTCTCTATGCGTCAGTGTTGCCTGTTCACTGAATGAGGCTAGTGTGCTTTGCATTTCTCCTTTTCCCTCTCTCTCCCAGCGGCCCTTTCCCTCCCCTAGCTTTACTTTTGCTGATGCTGCTGCCCGTTCTCTGACTACATGTTTTTGCATCGCTACATTGTTGTTTTCCCTCACACGTCCTTTCTTTCATCCCTTGTAGCCTGGAGGCAGGTGGGAGATCACTGTGTGGTTCAGACTACTTCCTGGTCTCAGTGTTCTCGGAGCTGTGGGATGGGCATATCTTCTCGTGTTACCAATGACAATGCCCGCTGTAAGCTGATCAAGGAGACGCGTCTATGTAACATTCGGCCCTGCAGCTCTATGTCTATCCCAGTCAAGGTGAGGAATGTGTGTGGTGCTTCTAAGATTCTTAAAAAGAGATGGATTACACCATTTCCTCTAATGGCCCACAACTATGCAGTCCAGCAACCATGCTAAATGGATTCAGGAAAGGATGTCTTTCAAGGGGTCAGATTGGTATAAATATCATGGCATGTATACAGGCTGCCCCCCGTCCCTGGATCCCTCTGTCGCTGGAGCCTCTTCTAGTTTGTTCTGTCTATTCACAGTTCTGTTGCTGTGTAGCAGGATGACGACAGAGCTGATTTAGACAAGGTTAAGACTAGGAGAGAGATGAGATGAGATGATATGACTCTCATGTCTGTCTTCAATATTAAGATACCCAGACACATGACTTTTGATATTTCTAGAGTTTAGGTGTTCATTTGCCAAACCTGTTCTGGCTGGGAGCAATAACTTCTCTCTGGTGGTTTCCAGGAGCCACGAAGTAGTGGTTAAGTAGTCTGGCTTGCCTGCCCCATAAAACCAAAATTGTGGATTTAGACCTTTATTTCTTAGAGAACGTTGAACATCTTTTACAGCACATAGACAAAAAAACTGTACGTCACTGTCAACTTGTGACAGCAATGATTCTCAGCTTTTCATTATAAACAGCTGAGAATCATTGCAGCTCAGCTTCTTAAATAACACAATAAAAATGTGTTTTCAGAGGCAGAGGACAAACTCTCCCCTTGTTCGTCTGCGGGGGTTTGGATTTGGAGCTCTTCCTCACTGAACCTGCGACACTGTCAGCTACACTCAGTGGTTCTGTACTGCGTGATTTAAAGAGCACTCACTTCACCCGCTCTGCTGCACCCTCATATTTCATACACAACACCCTCAGAAACATTCTGCCTCCCACCGCCAGCCACTCGTGAGCCTGATGGGTTGTTATGCACCTGTTTCATGGCACTCTCCTGATGTTTGCAGAGCTGCTGTGGGTGTTAATGTGCATCAGTGTCAATCCTTAACTATTGCTGGCATGCCACTCTCTTTGGCACCCATCTGTTGTTCTGACCTTTAGTTTGTTTTCCACTCTCTGTGCTTAACTGCATTAACTTTGATTTTCATGTGTCAGAGTTGAATAAGGAGTTATGCTTTGTGGCTGTGCGGTTCAGCAGTTCTGATCCCAAGTTAATGGTGATGTGATCCCAAGAAGCAACGTTCAGCCTGCTCTACATTTCTGTCACTGTAGCATCACAGCTGTGCCAAAGGAAAGATGCTTCAACATGGTAGCAGCGCAGTTCCAGGGATAGCAATGCTGGTCTCTCAGTCTTTGGCCTTGACTGAAATATTTATTGAATGGGTTGCCATGAACTTTTGTATTGACATTCCTGATTCCCAAAGGTACTTCTTACTGAGATGTCTTGACAAGTATTGGGTGTATTGCCATAAAATTTGTTACAGGCATTCATGCCCTCTTTGCTGATGTAAGGTGGTGAACAATTTCTACCTGCTCGACTGTCATTGTGAGCATGTCAACATACATGACGTAATCATCTCAATGCACAACTTCATAGAACCACTGCAATGTCTGTACCCTCCTCTCACTCTTTTTCTCCTCTCTCTATCCCCACAGAAGGGAAGGAAGTGCTCTCGTACCCATAAGGCCCCTGAGCCACACCGTCTGTCCTACGCCGGTTGCAGGAGCACTCGCTTGTACAGGCCTAACTACTGTGGCGTATGCAGGGATGGCCGTTGCTGCTCACCCCGTCGCACACGTACTGCCAGCGTCACCTTCGCCTGCCCTGACGGCGAACGCTTCAACAGGTCCGTGATGTTCATCCAGTCCTGCAAGTGCAGTGATGAGTGCAACCATCTGAATGAGGCTGCCATGCCTCCACAGCGATGGCTCTATGGAGACACACACAAGTTCATTGACTAGTAGTCCCCGTCCCCAAACCTACATTCCTTCACAAAAAAGACTAACTCCCCCATAGACTAGATTAGCTGTCCTTTAGTGTATCTTTGAGTAGACCAGAGAAAGGTGCACACATATAAAACATCTTTTCTGTAAAAATGATTCGGGGAGGATTGGGGAGAAGAGCAACTCAGATGGGCGTATCTGCAACTACAAAGTGACCAGGCCCTGCTTTAGTGTAGATAAAGAGTAGATCTGTTCTGGCCAGACTACTTAAGACTGCCAAAATCTTTGCAGCCAGCTGCCACTGTTGCTGCCAAGCATCAAATCTCCTCCGAACTTCTGAGACTTTGCTGGAGAAAATGGTGCAACAGCTGCCACGTACAATTGTAATTGTTCAGGCTGAGCATTCACATCAAAGATGCTGAGCAACGGATCTGACGAGCTACAATAAACCTGGTCTGGTTGCCCTGTGCTTTGGAGCCAAATCTGAAATAAACTGAAATAGCACGTCTGCACACTCCAGTAACTGTGTAATGAATCAAATGAAGACACGCAGAGAAGACTTGGATAGCAAACGATGGAAAAGTATCTCAGATGTTCTGACAGAAGCGTGGCTTGTGTCTTTTTATGGTATTTATTCATTGGTATTTATTGTTGAGACCGACACAGTGGCCTGCCACCAGCAATGGCAGTGTTACTATGTTTGGAGCATCAGTGTCACTGAATGGAGATCTGAGAGGGACAAAACAGCTGAGAGCTGTCACCCATAAGAGGGAGAGGGGGACTCCCACAGATCTGGGCTTGACCCTTTAGGGTCACATCAGAGGTCGCAGTGGCCAGAGGGCCATATGAAATGATGGATGATGAAAGCTACAGGAGAAGAGGAGGTATGTACTGGAAAAAGGCAAAGTTGAACCTGATGTGTTAAGGCTTTGCACGCATTAGTGCGGAATATGTCAAAGGTTGTTTACACAGCTGGACTCATCCCCTGCCTTGCCTCCACAAGAAACTGAGACATTTAGCAAGAACAAGTAAAACAAGCCCGGGATTCTGGCATCAAGAAGTCAACCGCCTAATTCTGTGCAAATTACAATCCTCACTCTGACGGGCAGTGAGAGAAAATCAGACACTCTCTGGTTTGCTATAAAAATAAAATTTGAAAAGTACATGTACTGAGGTAAACATGTAATTTGTGACTACCGGGTGGAACCGCTCTGGTGCCCAATCTGGCCTGTAATTGAGAAACAAGCTGGCTCACTGAAACAAAACAATAACTTGTGCGTCCTCGTGTTTAAGTGGTGTCTATTTCTGAGAAACACTGTTGTCAGGTGACGTCACTGTTGAAGACAGACAGGAGCTCTATGACTGTGGAGAGGACGAGGCCAAAGCTGCCAGACACCAACAAGAGCCTGTTTCTGAGGACACTTTTAAAGAGGGGAACATTTTATTATTCTTTAATTATTGTAACTGAGACCGTTTATGACGACGGAAGAACCCAAACATCTTCCTTAACTGGTACTTGGGTTAAAGTTGACGCACCTTACAGCAGCCAGGCCTCTTATGAGACTGTAATGCAGAGAGATTGGGATTGTTATTTGTGGTGACTCTAAATCACTTGAAGCACCATGTCATTATTTCAAAGATTTCATCTGTTGTTGTGCCATAAGATAGTGGCACAGACAGTTTGCGTAAAACTGGAAGATACTTGCATTTTCTACCATCTTCTGGCTACAGTATGCTTTCTTAGTTAAGAGACTGCTTATCTCATTAAGGGGTTTTTTAAACTTTACATGTGATTAAATGTTTGCCATTGCTATTTACCCTTGTAGGTGTTGTGGTTTTGGTACTGTATGTCTAGATTTGTCAAAGGACACTATAGAGCAGCTATGTACAGATGCATTACTTTCTTTGTAGTTCCACCTGCTGTATAAGGGCCAATCCTGTCACAGAGTTAAACTGAAGTAGTTAATGTATCGTTTAGCACTTAATAAAGGAGGGTTCAGATCCTTTATGAGTGCCAATTGAAAGGATGATCATAGTATGTCTACTAGTTAACATTAATTACATCTGAAAAGCCATGCTTTTTCAGATTTTCTGTATATATTAAAAAAACTGACAAAAACAACAAACTCACAATGTTTCTCACAAATTCTCCTCTGGTCACTCAACACACAAGTTCATTTAACATTTTTTTTTCGGAATAAAGAAATTTCCATTCACTACATCGTTTCAACTTATTTTACCAACAAAGTATATAAAATTACCCAATTTAAGTTTAGATTAATGCCATACAAGACTAAGTGTCTATGCTGAGGTTGCATTTTACTGAAGTGCTTTAGGGTGCTATGCCAACATGCTCACAAAAATAACAGTATTCATTGGGAACAATGTTCATCTTCATTCTAGTTTTATTAGGACCAATTGTTCACTAAAAATGTTCCAATGGGAAGTCTAATGGGAATGATATGTTTGCAGGTATGCATTTAGAAACCAAATTATTGAACAAATTCAAATTTGTCCAGTTGACAAAGAGCCAGTGGATCACAATGACCATTGGTCAACTGAACTTATCCCTTAATTTCTCAGAATTCCTGAGTGATGGACAGGCCAAAGATAGTTCTGCCAAAATAACCATCAAGGGTAACATTGAATATCATTTCTTCAGGCTGGTTTTAGCAAACCCAATTGTTTTATGCTTCAACAAAAATACATACAATTAATGAGATTTTGTCAATGTCGCATTGAGTGTGAAGTGTTTTAATACCTAAAGAAATAACAGATACATGTAAAACAGCAATCATTTAATTATACAGTGCGCTCATGACATTTATTAAAATTTGTAAAATCACTACCATTTCACCACTTGGGGATTTTAGTTTATTGGAGGCATTCAACTGTATTCAAAGAGCTGCCATATGAGCCGAAATTGTGTCTTTATCAACTGTTACTACATGTCTAATTAATTTTTGTTTATAAAGATCAACTGAGTTGCAGCAGGGGGAAAAAAACAAAAACAATACTTTCCAAACACACTCTAATAAAAGGGGGCTAAAAACTGGATTACGTTCTTCAGGACTACCTTTCTGAACATCTCTCTGCTCAACACTGAAATCCATGAAAATGTGGTAGAGACAAGAATAGCCCCTCAAGAGACCACAATAGTAAAAGTTGAATTTTATAAAAAGTTTTAATTTCATTGAGCAAAGAAAAAAAACAAAACAGTAAAAGACAAATTAAAAATTGACCATACCCCTGTCCCAAAAAAGCAACAACCCCAAAAAAAAAAAACTGTCAATAAAAATAAATGTTTCGTGAAAATAGGGTACACACAGAGCTTTCAAATCAACAGTGAAGTACATCTACGTCCAAATACAAGACATAAGATCCATGAGGAGACTTCTGCTTGGCTGGAGGACTCATCTGGACTGCTCAACTGAAGAGAGACAGAGGAGAGACATGAGTTGACCATGTAAAAGATCAGAGCGATGAGCAACAGCTGAGCATACCGGCTTTTCACCAACAGTTTAAACATGTAAGAGATTTGATGGGAGCTCTGCGGTTACATGGCAGCACCAACTGCTGTCTATAGTTGCCAAAACAATCCTAAAGGTTAATTCTATCAGCTGATTATCTGTGGGCTGTTCATATGTGCCCATTTAATCCACAAATTACAATCATTCCAACAAGTCTGCCCAACTTCAATGAGGACATCAAGCACCACTGCATTTCAGCAGCTACTCGGATATGGAAAGGCTTACTGTAAGAGGAGATGTCAATTTCATCTGGCAGCTCAGCCACATTGACTTCAAAGCGGTCCTGCACATCGTTCAGAGTCTTGGCGTCGGTCTCGTCTGACACAAAGGTTATAGCCAGACCTTTGGTCCCAAACCTACCAGCACGGGCAACCTGGTGGGTGCAGAGAGATGTGAGTGGCAAAAATTAGAGAATTACAACATATCAATGCTGGAAAACAAACGCTGCACTGATGCCACAGTAACCTTATGAAGTAAAAACAACAGCGACTAGCCCCCCCATTGCTGTACTCACCCTGTGCAAGTAGGTGTCAGAATCCTCTGGCATATCATAGTTGAAGACGATATTGACTCGCTCAATGTCCATCCCTCGACCGAAGAGATTAGTTGCCACCAAGATCCGCCTTTGGAAGTCCTTGAATTGCTGATAGCGAGACAGCCTTGGGGGGGGGGTGTCAAGATGGTGCAGGAGGGGAAGACAGAGCCAGAGTGACTTTTCAACACAGCTGGTGTGGGCTTTACTAGACTGTATCCTCTTTGAAGGCTGTGGCGTGTTAAGTTAACTGATGAGGCCTCATGCTCCATAAACATACATAGCAATCAGGGTGGAATAGGCAATGTGTTTGAGAGCGTGTAAGAGGAAGAACTGTGTCCCACCTTTCTTCCTGAGCCATTCCCCTGTGGATGGCAATGGCAGGGAAATTTTGTTCCACCAGGAGCTGGGAAAGGGCAATGCAGCGCTGGACAGACTTGACAAAGATCACCACCTAGAGGTGAAGCAAGGACATGAAAACAACTTTATGAGAAAGGTCCACATTATGTGTCTGGGGTGTTAAAAGTTCTAGTGGAATATTTTTGGAAATGCCAGTGTTAAATTCCCTCAGGTGTTGGATAGGAGGTATATTCTTCAGTATCAGTATGTAGGCAAGAGTTTACCAGTTTAAAATAGCTGGGTGGAAAGACTAGAGACCATGGGGGATTACCTACCACACCCTAGGCTCACTGATGAAAATGTTACTAATCAATCTGTACCAAACTCTAATTGAATACAATTATAAACTGGGATATATTATACAACGCACATTCTCACAAACAGCAATAATTGTAATTTCCATTTTATGTCTCACAACTGTTTGTGAAAACAAATGTCTTAAAATTATTTTGCAGTTTCCACTGAAGGCATTCTTTCAGAAAATACAGCTTTCTTCAAGTATGGAATACCTGCATCTAAACTCAAATTAAATATAGAAATACATTTAAGTAATTCTTCAGAGTCAGGAGGAGAGAGACAGAGACAGAGAGAGAGAGAGAGAGAGAAGAAAAAAAAAAAGAAAAAGAAAACCGAGGAGGCGGCCCCAGAGAGCTATTAAGACAGTACAGCAGCTTCATGTTGGAATTTACCTGGTTAAACTCCAACACGTCAAGGAGGTCGAACAGCTTGCGGTTCTTCTCACTGTCCTTCAGCTTACAGTAGTACTGTTGCAGACCGTGTAGTGTGAGTTTGGTCTCATCATCCACAAATACCTCCATGGGCTGCACAGGGGAATGCCGTGCATTAGTCCAACAGTAAGAAATGGCAAAACAGCAAAATAAAAAAGGAAAGTTTAATGTATGCAACAGCTTTGAATGAAGAGTAGTTTTGTAGAGATAACACCCTCCATTAATTTAAAATTCACTTACATCCTGCATGAATTTGCGGCAGACAGGTCGGATCTCCTTGCTCAGGGTTGCACTGAACATCATGACCTGCTTCTCATGGGGTGTGATTCTGAAGATGTCCTGCACGTCACGCCTCATGTCTGCCACACACAGTTGGGTAAGCAATATACACATGAATACAGGTAAGACTGAGATTAAATGCTGAGTTTTCAAAAATTCAAAATGCCAATATAAAAACAAAAGAGAAAAACTCAAAGACTAATGAACAAACCTAGCTGCTCCAGCATTTTATCACACTCATCCAGAACAAAATGCTTCACGTTCTTCAGACTCAGAGTCTTGTTACGAATGAGAGCGAGGATGCGGCCTGGTGTGCCAACCACGATGTGAGGACAGTTCTTCTTCAAGACCTCCTCGTCCTTCTTGATGGCCAGGCCACCGAAGAATACTGCCGCTTTTACTGTTGGCATGTACTTGGAGAAACGCTCATACTCTTTACTGATCTGGAAGGCCAGCTCTCGCGTGTGGCACATAACTAATACCGACACCTGAAGGGGCAGAGATGCAGAAACACAGACAACTTTGGCTGAGTGTCTTACTTGAGACTATTGTGTGTGTTAAGCCATTAAGTCCAAATATGTCTTGAATGTACTAGCCAAAAACAATATTTTAAACACAGATCACATTTATACTGACCTGTCCATCAACTGGTTCAATCTGTTGCAGCGTGGCCAGCACAAACACAGCTGTCTTTCCCATACCGGACTTGGCTTGACATAGGATGTCCATGCCCAGGATCGCTTGTGGGATGCACTCATGCTGCACTGTATGAGCAACAAAAAAGATTTCAGCCAGTGCACTCATTACTGGTACAGCAATTGTTCCAAGACCTTGAAAGTCGCAACATGCTATATTTTGCATTTTATTTAAACACATGAGGCACAATATGATTAACACAGCAACATAGAAACGACATTTACAACAATATACTAATTCTTAATTGGCTAGGCTAGTAACCAGGCTCTTGTTGTATACAACAAAGCCTCCCAATAAAATAAGAGTCCACTCTTCCAATAATCCCAGTTGGCCAATCCTGTGTTTTTTATACTGAACAAAAGGTTGCCACAAGTAAATGCCTCTCACCTTCAGACGGATGCTCAAAACCACAGTCAATGATGGCACGGAGCAGCTCTGGTTTGAGTAGGAAGTCCCTGAAGCCAGAGCTGTGGATAGAAACGTAGGAACCCTTCACCTCCTTCTTGCCTGCTGGGGCTGCATTGTCAGGGGCTCCTTGTGGCTCTTCATCTTCTTCATAGTCGAGCAGCTCGTTATCAACGTCATTCTCAGCCATTGTGTCTGTGAAAAAAAGGAAACCAAAAATGTTTATTTGAATCAGTTCCTGTCTGATCATCAGCTTCCTTTGGGGTCAGCTACACAGGGGGTTAACTGAGCCCACCTGTTGTTGCCCGTCTCCGTATGAATAAAGAGAATATGCGTACATGTTAGAGGGATGAGTTTGTTCGTGATTAACAGGTGATTCTGGTATTACCAGTAGTGGTGTAAATCTACAATACGTATCAATGCTGTTGTGTGCGCTCTTCCGACCCCGTGACAAAATGTGCGGCAAATAAGTGAGCTACGCTAGCGTTTTTAGCCAAAATCAAAAGGGGAACAGACATTAAGTCTCTATCGCTAGTCTTATGTTACACATAAACAACGTGTCTTTCACAATACGCACAACATCACGGACAAATCCGGCCAAATCGTACATCTGAGGGATGAAACAGCACAGACGGATTAAGCAAACCAGTTAGCTTCGGAGCCGTGTACAACAACGAAAAGCCATTGTGTTGCATAACCATTGCTAACGTGGCAAGCTAATGTGCTAAACGGTAACAACTGATAGGGTAAAATATATCTATGATACAGAAAGTCGTCATGGGTAAAATTGTGAACAATGTTTTTAAGAACATAAAAACTTCTCATTTACTTAACACGTGAGTTAAGAAGATTGGTTAGTTGATTGAGAAAGCTATCTAATGCTAGGCTACAAAAAGCTAGCTAGCTAGCTGACTAGCACCCCCAAGCAAACAATGAACGAGCCTGTTTCAATGCGGCGGGGCTACTCTGTGGCTTTAACGGCATAAATAGAAACCCATCACTTTCATCAGTGCCTGGAAATAATTAAACCCTTTACGGACTTTGTAGCTGCAGCATCAGATCGACATTTCTTACTTACCTTTTCTTTTCGGCGTTAGCTACCAGTTCACCAACAGATCAAAACCGCATGGGGAGGCCTCAGTTGGTTTATACGTACAACCGGAAGTCCCCGCCTCCTCTGAAGTACGTTGACACCATTGGTGAATTTGGATGAACATCAAAAAACGCGGCCGGTAATTGGACAAAAAGTATGCCGCAGTCCACCGCGGCTTAAAAAAGCGGGATATCGGAGAGGCGGGGCTTAGCGCTGAACGACTCTATGTATGGGAGCTCGTGAGGGACATAGAAAATTAATAAATATTTACTCTACACACGCACACACACACATACACAGACACACACACACACACACACACATACACACACACACACACACACACACACACACACACACACACAGTGTGTGTAGCCTTCTTCAAGTCTACCTGAAGAATATTTACCTATATTCTCCAAATTGTCAAATTTGCCTGATAAGTTGAAAATACATATTATTGATAAAACGTGACCACTGCTGTTACATGTCTTCATATCTAAGTTGGATATGGAATTATGACTATTATCCATTGCACATATGACAATATTACATATATTGTATTTATAAAATCGATTCTATTTCATTTATTTGTTTATTATGGCAATAGTTCAAGATAATCAGTTCGAGGTTATCAAAATATGAATGACTGTTTATCTATTTCGAAGATCATTTTGTAATTTCTCTGACAATCTCCATATTTGTCTCACTCCCTACATATTATGTTCCAGAGGAGATCATTTATTGATATATTGATGGAGAGCTTGCCAACAAGTTTTCTTTTCTTTTCTGTTGCACCAAAGGACAAAATCGCAGTTCTCATGACAGTTTCTTCCATGTGTGCCTGTGTATATTTATTTTTTGTTTATTTATTGTTTGTGTTTGTCGTGTATTTTAGGAAAACATGGACATTTACTGCCCTCATGTGCTCACAGAGAGGAGCTACTACACTAAAGTAACTGATCACTGCTTCAGTGCTAACATTTGTTTAACCACCACTAGTAAGTACAACATTAGAGTTATAATAAATAATATAAGATATAATAACAACAGTATTGATTAAAAACCACATTAAGCAGTTTAAAAATGTTATATTTGTATGGTAATAGGAAAAGTACAACCAACTGGAAATGGTCACATCATATTCTCATAGCAAATAACACAACACATAAAACAGAAATAAAAGAAATAATCATGTTCATTTTGCAGGATAAGTAGTATGTGTGTTAAGGGGTACATACAAAACTCCTGCTGTGTTTAAACTCACATTAAAAAGAGCAACAAGAAAACTACATACTAGTTCTTATTTTTTTGTGTTCAGACGAAAAAGGTATGGGTGTTTTTACCTGGTATGGGTGTCACACACCTGGGATTCCCTTCTCCAGAAACCATCCAAGGTGGGGAGGGCGTGGCCGGCTCGACAAACTCTGACAGGTCTGTCAAGCCGGCCAGCTGATAAATGACACGTCAGCAAAATGTCGGATGACATTTCTGAGGAAGACTGGAGTCACAGTCGAAACTGTCAAGCAGGTAAAAACAACCATACCTTTTTTTGTCTGAACACAAGAAAATAAGAACTAGTATCGTAACAGAGGACAAAATGAACATAATTAGCTTGAAGAAAACTACATTCTAAATAAATGCCCTACACCTTTAATCAAAGGTATTGAGTAGCCATTATAAAATGTCATTATAAAATACCAAATATATTAGTGGACAAAGATGTCTGGCAGAATACTGTCAGTGTTGGGATACTGTTAGGACTGTTAGGATAGTTATTAGTCTTATATCTGTGATTCCAGAGCAGATGAGAAGCTCCACTGTGTCGGTGAGAAGTATGGGAAACTGTCAGAATGCGGTCGGGAATGACTTTCTGAGTATGCAGCAGAAGTTGGACTTGACTGGCTTAGGAAAGCCCTGACACGGGAAGGCAAAGAAAGGAACAGCCAGTCTTCCACTAAGAGACCACCTCCACGCAATCCTGAGCAGCAGCCCAGTTCAACAGGAAGTTCCTCCAGACTGTTACTGCGGAGGTCCAACCTGCACAACTGATTCAAAGTTGAAATTCCTCTTGGTAACGCACTGAGTGAGTTGTGAGCCACATTTAGGATGCGCAGCTCCAAACACCTGCTGAATAGCTCAGGGGGCAGGCTCTCGAGCCTGTTGCCGCTGAGGTCCAGCTCAGCAAGCAGCTGCAGTGCTTTTATCTCAGCAGGCAGCTTCTCTAGCAGGTTACAAGCCAGGAGGAGCCTTCGAAGACGGAGCAGAGTGAAGAGTGCTGGGGGAAGAGTCTGGAGGTGGTTATTGGACAGATCCAGGAGCTCTAGGCCTCGAAGTACACCAACACTAGCTGGCAGTGCTAGAACACGATTATAAGCAAGTCTGAGGCAAGAGAGACGTCGCAGATGAGCCAGACTAAGCAGCTCCTCCAGAGTTGTCAAGTTGTTATGCTGCAGGTCAAGTGTCCGCAGCTTGGTCAGAGACAGCAGTGCAGATGGCAAACGCTCCAGCTGGCAGTCCTGCAACAGTAGCTCTGTCAGGTCGACCATTCGCTTCAGTCCTGTCAGCACGAGCAGCCTGGTACCCTCGTTGTAGATCTCCAGCCTCACCAAGCTTCCTGCCACCTCACACAGCTCCCCAGGGATCCGCTGTAACATTCCTCGAATCACCAGCACACGCAGGTGACGCAGTTGGCGGAGGCTACCCAGTGCCCAGCTGCGGCCTACTCCATCACTGCTAAGGCGACCAGAGAGGTGAAGCTCATGCAGGCTGCGGAGGGAGAGGACCCAGCTGGGGATCTCTGATACCTGAGTAAAGGTGAGGTTGAGGACCTCTAGGCGTTCCTGGAGGACTCCAAGAGCACTGGGATCAACAGCTGCTGTACAGTGGTACATGTGGACTTCTCTGTTGTAAAAAGAGTAAATTAACTATCCAGAAATCTATTTTACTTCGTCCTTCACCTAATAAATACAATTATCTATTATATAAAATCTAAAGATAAGTCAATGGAAATAAGTTTTGATGTACATTGTTTAGTATGTGTGAATTATAACCACACCACTGTACACCTCACCTGAGAGAGGTCATATTGGTGACCTGTGCAGTAAACCTGGCATCTGTGATGAGCTCCAGTTTGAGAATTTGAAGGTGGCTGAGGGTGAAGAGGGCTGGGGGGAGATGAGGTAGCGCCACCAGCTGCAGTCTTGAGCAGCCGTCTGCATCCACAGTAGTCATGGCACGCAGCTTTTCCTCCCCCCAGCGCCTCTCTAAGCTTTCTTCCATCAGCCTGCTTTCACTGACTGGGGACAAAAACACGGACAGACGCTGGGCCAGCAAAGGGTCGTACTGGTCTGACATGTGTAAAAGAAAGGCCAGGTCATTTCTCAGGTCTGGAACATCTCTCAGAGACCACAACTCCTTCAGTGAGTGGAAGGAATATTGTCGTAGAGAGCTACATAGGGCAAACCACAAAAAAACAGAAAAAACGGTCACAGAAAATATACTGTAGACCAAAACACAAGATCAAATTTTAATCCTATTATCGGTCCTCTGGTATGCTCAACCTCAAGAGCAGTAATCTGAATAAAGGCCCTTTAAAAAATCACTGGGTTAGGTCACAGTATTCAACTTAAAATTCTGAATTTACCATTGTACAAGTTTGTCGTGAAATATGTGATGAATTACTATTACATGAGCCCATGTGATCCTATAATGGCTGTATATAGACAGATTTTACACATTTACCCCATTAATGACAATTTGCTCACACCTAACATCTCTGTTTCAAAGGGTCAATATTCACTCCAGTAAAGTCAATGTGCAGATATTTTAAGGTAGGTAATCCATCACATGGGGCATTATCATTTTTTAAATATTTTATGTCAGTTGGGTTACTTTATTGATGCTAGTATATTTTCAATGAACATGTATTTTTCAACGACGAAAGTCCCAAATAAATGTGAAAAAAGGTCACAAAACAAAATGGTACTTGTACAAGATATACACAAATATTGGCAAGTTTTTTTGTTAATAATTAAATGTGCAAGCGTTGTTTTTATGCTATGTGGGTTTAGTGCATCTAAGTAAATGAAACAGTGACATGAACTTTTCATTTGATGCAGCTGACATATCAGCAGACAGGACTCTATATCTCTCAGCCAAAAGTAAGTTAATTTTGTTAACTTTTTCTGTTTTTGTTTGAAAAATATGTCAGCGCTTTACTTACTCATATTATTTTTTCTGCTGCTGCTGTGAGCAGTGAGAGGGACTCAAAACAACAAAGTTGAGGATGGTTAAACCAAAACAAAAAAATAAAGGATGGTGAAAGAGCTGAGGAGGACTACAGAATCAGGGACTACTTAAGTGTTTTTATATGAGTATAGGTTTAGTTGTGGTTACATCACAAACACACTTATCCAACATAATGTACACACCTGTTTAAAATCCAGACTAGGGTGTGGAGGTTGAGCAGACCATACAGCCCTAAGAGGGTCATGTAGGCCAACATCAGTTTGCGTAGGAGAGAGGAAAGCATGTGGATACATTCAAAGGTAGAGTAGCCAACCAGGGCCTGCTCCTCAGGGTGACATGTGTGGGTGAAGGATAAGTTGTTGAGAAGAGGGATGGTGTAACTCATAATCAGTGTTACCATCAGCAGTTTGAAAATCGTCTGAGTCAAGTAGACCTTAATAGATGAAAGCGGGTAATATGAATAAATGAAAAACAGCAGGTTGCTATAAATGTAAAGACCTATAGAAAAAGAAATTATATATAGATTTTATAGACTAGAGGAACTCTCACCTTATAGATCACAGCTGAACTTTCGCAGTGGGACCGAAATCTCCTGACCCTTTCAAAAAGGGCCCTGGTTTGTTCCCCATCACTTTTGTCCAGGCTGATTACCTGCCTGGGACTGTCAACAATGACTGAAGGCTTGGGATCAAGAAAGTGCACAGGCGAGCCAAGAGATACAAATGACGCTGTTGAGTTAGAGGAGAGTGTGGAGGGGCATGGGGAGGGAGGTATGGCAGAGGACACACTATCTGCCCTCTTTAACAGTGGGCTGTCTGTGCCTGAGTCTACGCTTGAATGTCTCATGCGTGTCACTGGGGGTGAAGATGGAGAGGGAGGAGGTTGGTGTTGTCGTCTTTCCACCTCCTTCTCTTGAATGTCCTCCTGCTGGGCAGCGTGGGACAGGGCCTGGGATGTCCATGGTGACTCACAGCACTTTGCTAAGATGGCCAGAAAGTGCTCTATGCGGGAGGAGGTGTGGGGGAAGTGGAGCCAGAAGGAACCACTGGCTACCAGCACGAGAGACTGCAGCAAAGCCATGTAAGGAAAAAAGCGAGAGCACAAAGGCAAAGCCTCATGGTAGCACACCTAGAGGGATAGACAGAGAGCAAAAATTCATGCTTTGGCCGCTTGGGGACATTCATTCATTCATTTTCTACGGCTTATCCGTTTCCAGATCGCAGGGGGTGCTGGAACGAGGGCGGGGTACACCCTGGACAGGTCACCAGTCCATCACAGGGCCAACACACACAGACAGACAGAGACAAACAACCACTCACACTCACACTTACGGACAATTTAGAGTCACCAATTAACCCAAACATGATGTCTTTGGACGGTGGGAGGAAACTGGAGTAGTTGGAAGAAACCCACGCAGGCACAGGGAGAACATGTGAACTCCACAAAGAAAGGCCCCAGGCCGGGAACTGAACCCCCGACCTTCTTGTTGTGGGGTAACAGCACAAACCAATATGCCGCTGTGCTTCGCTTGGGGACAGTAAAAGCAAAATACTGAACAAAACACAGACATATTCAAACCCATTCAGCAAACAGTTGCCTGCAGCTGGTTTTTATAGCTTTTTCTCCCGCAGCTTCCTTCTGCACCTTAAACTGGTGCTGTACGTTCTGACCGAACAAAATCAGTAACAATATGGACCAAAAAGCCACAATATTACAGTTGCTATAAAGGTTGGTGGAACTGATGGGACCTGCTGACTAAGGGTCAAAAGGTTCACTGATAAACATAACTCCAATCACATACAAGTTGTTATCTTATCTATGGCTATTATAAAGGCATAGATGACAGCCACTTTAAAGTGGCTTCATGTTCAATATTTTTCTTGCTTTCATTTGTTGTCTTGCATCATTTTAAATTGTAAAGGTGAGTATTACAGTACCTGGCTAATGTAAATGTACTGCTGGTAGACCAGATGAGTACGTCGCCCTCGGGCCGTAGAGTAAAGATTTGGGCTGATGCTGTGTGGACCTTGTGTTGGAGGCTTTGATGATGCAGCCAGTGCCACATTGTTGCCAGTTGAAAAACTATGATTGCTAGTATTTGCAGGCGGTGAATCCAAGGGAATGCACACCACTCGGTCCCGGGATAGCTGCTCAGTGCAAGCCAACACAGACGTCATCAGCATCAGGACCACCAGGTAGTCCATGAAGACCTCCCACCAGGGCTTTAACAGTTTAGACCTGTTCTGATGCTGGTTCAGAGGTGCCAGCTCTGACAGTGAAAACATGACGACCTCTAAACGATGACTGTAAGAGATGGTGAAAAAAGGCCTGGGCTTTGCACATGAACTGATGAACAGAGATGAGATATCCTGTTAGGGCTCCTCTCCCTATGGAGCCATAGCAGTAGCAATTATTACAATTGATATGCAGTTTACTATGCTGTAATAATAAAGACTTATCACAGGTAATAACAGCCATCAAAATATCTGTGTAGATACCAGTCCTAGTAATAGCACTTTAACTACAGCATGTGACCACAGCCTGATCAAGGAAAATCCACATCAGCTCAGAGCATATTATACACCAATAAAGATGCTGTTCTCAAGGCCCCAAAAACAAACACTGGAATAATTTCTTACAATCAACGATGTGGTTATGTGTGAACACACTATACTCTAAAACAATTACAAGATTCTTTTCTGTGCCAGAGATCTTTATATTTGTATTTTGTCCTTGTTTTAGAAAATAAAAACAAAAACAAAAAAAGTGATGACATGTTTTTCCTGCAGCAACCAGGATTTCAAAATACTTGAATCTGTGAGGTTGTTTGTTCCCTCGCAGTCCTGGTGACAGGTCAAATTAGCTGAGAGTTTAACTGTTAGTACTTAAGGATGTTTATTTTCCAAAGCTTTAAATTTGACTTTGAATAACAATGATATTTAATGTTTGAAGTTGATTAAAAGTTTTCAGGGGCTTCAAACAAAAGGAAATATTACAAGGAAAACTTTGAAATTCTCAAAGGAGAGTGAGTAAAAGAAGAAATTAATTATCTTAACATTACATCAGTAGTTTTTGATCAGTTTTATCATAAAAATATTTTTGCTCAACAGTTATAGCTACCATTGGAGCCAACCTACTTCTAGGACAAACTTCTAATCATTCATGCTACAGTTAAAGCCCAGATTAACTTTCACCTACCTAGGGAGCCAGCTTTTTCTCCTACTTTCCTCTCCCTCTTCTGATCGGCTCACAGCTTCTTTACAGAAACCCCATTCCGGCGCTGTCCGGTTCTGCCGTGAAAAACTTCTGAAACTTACAACAAACTCCTCCTCAGCTGGCAGTCACATAGCTTTTCAAGGGTTGCCATGGCACCAGAGGATGTGTGGCTGAAAAATCTAATTCAGCACTAGAAGCACGTTCAAGACCCACCAGGGGCAAACCCGGACCATGTCACTCATTTAGGATTGGATTACTCTGAGGAAAACATCACAAGAGTAGGAGAGGAATACTGTAGCACAAGAAGCTGAAAGCATTTTTCGTACTGCATGTATTAAAAATAATTCCCATACAGAATGGCCCTTTTCAGATCTTCTCTCTGGTTAATTTAATCCTCTTTATATAGGCCTATTGTTGTTAAATATGTGTAGAAGTAGGCTTAATTAGTCACTTTCTACTACTGATGCTGAAATTTTCCAACATTTTGTCAGACTTATCATAAACCTCCATCAGCTACTTGGATACATTTCTTAACCATTAATAGATGTCCTGTGTAATAGAACTGATAATAGTGTTTTGCTGTTAAATTTACTTTGCGTCCCACATTCATACATGACTATTGTCTCAGTAGAAATAAAACAACAACTCTATATCCAGCAGGGGTTGCTGAAGTTGAAGTACTATGAGTTGGCAGCATTTGAATTCTCCTTTCAATTCAGTTGATGTTCCAGCTCTTGTTTCAGTTTTTACTGTTTAACCCACATGAATCCTATAAGGGTGCATTTTTCTGTTTGTGTCATTTGGCCTCTTTATGAATGAATGTGTGATTTCTGTTGGCAACCCTGGTTTGTTTTTTCAGAGGTTAAAGGTAAAATGTTACAGAGGGTACAGTCTCTATGACCGGGAAACATTTTGACTCATGTATGAACTTAAGTGACATCCCATTCTTAATCCACAGGGTTTATTATGACGTCAGTCCACCCTTTGCAGCTATAACAGCTTCAGCTCTTCTGGGAAGGCTTTCCACAAAGTGTAGGAGTGTGTTTATGGGAATTTTTGACCATTCTTCCAGAAGCACATTTGTGAGGTCACACACTGATGTTGGACGAGAAGGCCTGGCTCTCAGTCTCCACTCTAATTCATGCCAAAGGTGTTCTATTGGGTTGAGGTCAGGACTCTGTGCAGGCCAGTCAAGTTCATCCACACCAGACTCTGTCATCCATGTCTTCACGGACCTTGCTTTGTGCACTGGTGCACAGTCATGTTGGAACAGGATGGGGGCCATTCCCAAACTGTTCCCACAAAGTTGGGAGCATGGAATTGTCAAAAATCTCTTACATACCATACCATATACCATATGGTATGGTATGGTATGATGGCATACAAAAAAGAGTTGAAGCTGTTATAGCTGCAAAGGGTGGACTGACGGCATATTACACCCTGTGGATTAAGAAAGGGATGTCTCTTAAGTTCATATGCGAGTCAAGGAAGGTGAGTGAATACTTTTGGCAACGTAGTGAATTTGCACATACGTGCAGGCATTGGTATATGTGTGCCTGTGTGTGTGTGTGTCAGGGTCATATATAAGTCAGTGTATTGTTACATATTTTGTCTGGGCTAAGAAGAATCTGGAGCAAAGACTCAAACTGACAGTGAACCACAATGTGATCTACTCTCTACAGCTGGTGTGTGTATTTAATGTGTATGCTGTGCTAAATGTGGATGTGTTAGGGTTGGGGTTAGTAAGTGTGCATGTGTGCATGCAGAATGTGTTAGTTGCAGCAATGGTGGCTGCATGTATGTGTGAGTGAGACTGGCATCAACTGTTGCCACAGTGAAAAATCTCCAGCTAAAAAGGGAAGATGTAACTCTGAATGAAAAGGACAGTTCCTGAGGTATCGTAGTATCATCATCTAAGACTGAACAGGTCAATCCTTTGCATGGATTACTGTGTTTTCAAAACCTTAGTGCAAAGAGTGAAAAGATGAAGGTGCAGTGTTACCCTGGCTGCATTTATACACATGTATTGATAAGGTATGCCATGATCATAATTTTAGTATGCCATATTCCAATGTAGGGCAGCACGGCGGCGTAGTGGTTAGCGCTGTTTCCCCACAATAAGATGGTCACGGGTCTTTCTGTGCGGAGTTTGCATGTTCTCACCGTGCCTGTGTGGGTTTCCTCCCACCATCCAAAAACATCATGTTTGGGTTAATTGGTGACTCTAAATTGTCTGTAGGTCTGAGTGTGAGTGTGAGTGGTTGTTGGTCTCTGTCTGTCTCTGTGTATTGGCCCTGTGATGGACTGGTGACCTTTCCAGGGTGACCCCACCCTCACCCAAACATTAGCTGGGATTGGCTCCAGCACCCCCTGCAACCCGGAAATGGAAAAGCTGTAGTAGATGGATGGATGGATGGATGGATATTCCAATGTACATTTTGCTTTTTAGCCCTGAACACAAAATTTAACTGACAGTGATGATGTTATTAGTTTTGATCACAAACCAACATAGTGGACAAATTCAAACTTACACCATGAAGGACACTGGGAGAGATCACCACAGATATTAGGATTTGTTCTAAATGACAAGGCCAGTGGATTTCCAGAGTGAACTGAGATAACCATCAGGGCATCATAATGAACTGATCACCAGGCTGAATGACTGTGGTTTAAACTCAGGATGGACACGGGACTACACATCAAATATACACATATATCCATGATTACACGTACTGTATATGAGGAAGACAGGTAAAATATTAATTAAAACAGACATCAGCAACTATAATTTTACCTTAGATTAGCCAGTAAGATATTTCATTTCTGCAAACTAAATTGAATGTGTCCTAAGGTCCTTTTTTCTTCTTGTTGTTATTAACCTGTTTTTCAAGAGCTCAATGTACTGGAAACTGATTGAGCTTTTTGTATCCCATGCATCTAAAATTAAACAGCGGGGCCATGGTGTGGCAGGCTCAGCATTATAAGGGGTGGATGATTTAACATGACCCTCAGTTTCAAAGTTCTGCTGAGATAAGACATGTGGCTTCACACCTTTTCATCTGCAATTTACCCACACAGAGCGAGTCTTTCCACTACGGCCATAAACAGGGCTGTTCTAGGCGGGGTTGTGTTAAGTGAAAGGATTCACACATCACTGTTGTGAAAAAACAGTGCAAGCTTACTTCAGGGCTCAGCTCATGAAACATCTGAGAAAACACTTTAGACATGACACACACTATTTATTATGTACTCTCTGGTTAACTGGAGCTACCAAATGTTGAGGAATTATGGTGAAAGATGTTTGATGAGAAATTTGTGGATTATTAATCGTACGGGCCTTCGTCTGGAGTTGCCGTTTACACCAAACAGAAAAATATAATACGGTAACAAAGAACAAACAAGGAGGATGTTAAAAACAAGGAGCTACATAATAACAACACAAACACAAAATTAGACATTTTGCAAAAAAAAAAAAAAAGAAAAGAAAAACTGAAAATTACATTTACACAAATGTTTAGACCCTTTACTCAGAACTTAGAAGCACTTTTTTGAACTAATGCAGCCATGAGTCTTCTTGGGAATGATGCAACTGGCTTTTTACAGCTGGATTTGGGATATTTCATGCCAATCGAGAATTCACAGAGTTCTTGCTAAGCCACTTCTTGTTATTTTGGCTGTGGTCATTGTCATGTTGGAAGCTGAACTTCCGCCCAGCCTGAGGTACTAAGCCCTCTGAACAAGGTTTTCATCCAGGATCCTTGTAATTTGCGGCATTCATCTTTCTTTCAATTATGACCAGTCACCCCGTCCTTGCACCTGAAAACCCCCCCACAGCATGATGCTGCCACCACTGTGCTTCACTGTTGGGATGCTATTGGGCAGGTGATGAGCAGTGCCTGGTTTCTTCCACACATACTGCTGAGAATTGAGGCAAAATGGTTCAATTGTGTTCTCATCAGACCAGAGAATCCTATTTCTTATGGTTGTCTTTATGAAACTTTCTCCCCTCTCTTGGGAATATTAAGTGCAGCAGAATTTTCCACAATTCTCTCTCTGAGCTTTTAGAGAAGTTCCTTCAACCTCATGTCTCAAAGATGATCGAAAGAAATGGACAGAACCTGTGTTAAATATATGAGTGCCTGAACAAAAGAACTGAATACTTAGGTTCACATGATTATTATTTTTATTTTATTATTATTAATTGTAAAAACTTTTATGATTATGTGTTTGTACTGTCATTATGTGGTGCTTGATGAGGAGAAAAATGAATTCAAATGATTATAACCTCAGGTTGCAACGTAACAAATGGTGAAAAATTTAAGGGGGTCTGAATATTTTCAGTATGCACTGTATTTCAATGTATTTATGTAGTGAATGTGAACTGGGTGCTTAGCAATGCAGGATGTGAAAAGAAATTTCCCAATGGGCACAATCAAGTATTGTGTTGTATTGCAAAAAGCAAAACTTTCCACAAAGGTCAAACTAATGATCAGTGTGAGCATGTTAGCAGTGGACAAAACTCAAGGCTCTGCTTTCCCTTTAGGTGCTGCATCAAAAAGCTTCTTTCAATCCTGTAGACTTGTTTGATACTGTGCTGTGAGCCCACAGTGAGCCCATCTGTCTTGACAGCAAAGTGATTGTGACTATTTAGAGGATTATCTAATATCAAATTAATCACTGATTAACATAAGCTTAACATCGGCTTGTTTTACATATTTCCCTCTTTATATATAGCACCAGCAGTTTTGCCAGTGTAGGCAGAGAATGCCTTGGGTACCATGTCCTTTTGGTTTTCTCACACCCCCTTACCTTGCTGTAACCCGGCATTGTCAGAGTGGCTGCATGTGTGGGAGAGGGAATGCCCATCTGATGGCTTGTCATCATCACCTCATGATGGTGATGATATCATTATCACTGGCAAGAACACCAAATTCTAAAAGTTAAAATCAAACTGTTCATGGTTTCTTATCTTTTATAGTTGCTTTCTATCTTTGTTTTTTTTTTTGTTTTTTTTAGCAACTTTGAATATTCAGAGAAGCGCTCTATAAATCTATGTAATATTATGTAATTATAATTATATAATTATATATTTAATTATAATTATAATGATTGTTTTTATCAAATTTTTTATATAGGAATGTAACACTTTGTTAAGTTATCATGTAAAAATATTTTCAAATATATCACTGTGTGGGCACTTCATCTGACTATGAAACTCATTCATTCATTCATCTTCTACCACATTTCTAAATGCATTGGAGTGCTGGAGCCAATCCCAGCTCACTCTGGGCAAGGGCGGGGTACATCCTGGACAGGTCACCAGTCCTTTGCAGGGCCACCATACAGGGACGAACAACCACTCACATTACCAATCAACCTAAACATGCATGTTCTTGGACGGTTGGAGGAAACCATGCAAGCACACGAAGAACATGCAAACTTTGCACGGAAAGGCCCGAGGCCCAGGAACAAAACCCGTGACCTTCTTGTTGTGGGGCAACAGCTCTAACCACTATGCCGCCCTGCTCCCCGACTATGAAGCTCTTCTATTTTATTCAGGAACTTCTATGATGGAAACACAGCAATTAGATTTTAATGGAAATGTCTGGTGTTTTCAATCTGACGTATATTGATTTAGGGAGAGTAGGAGTGTATGATAAGTTGTAACATAGGAAAAAAATTTATTCGTGGTAAGTGTGAATAAAAACCCTGTTGGTGTGACGTGGGTTTGCTTTTGTACATGAATCTGTGATGTAGTCTGATATTGAGAGCTGGAAAAGTCCTTAGTTCCCATTGCCATAGTAAATATAGATTCCAAATGTCATATACTGCTCTTTCTTTCAGAAACCACTGCCTCTGTTGTCTTTGATTATATCATAATATTTTGAAACCTTATTCCCATTTAAATTAGACCCAGCACATCTGGTGATCAAAATCTCATTGCGATCTCATCTAATCATTTTCATTTGGCCAATGAGGAAGAGGCAGTCTGGTACTGTCCATAAACTCTGCTCTTTTGCAAACCAAAGTGAGAGAAAGTTGAAAGGATATGAGCAAATGACTGTATGTGGGTGGGGGCAAACTAGTGACAGAAAGATAGAAAAGTTGTTGACCGTGAGAAAATGGCTTAAAGTGGTTTCAATCCCCCAGATGAAACCATTTTAAACCCCAAAGCCACAGCAGCTACACAGATAAGAAACAGCAGGCCGAGGCCGCAGCCTGATGATGGGTTGTTTCTCTTCCTGTGTTCATTGACAATAATTCATTTGATATTATGATGTAATTTAACATACAGCCTAACACCTACATTGTGGTCACAATGTAGGCGTTAGGTGTACATAACAAGAAACCTGCTGAGTAGACCTATGTGAACAGGAACATATCTAGGTTTTTGTTTATAGAAACATCAGAGATCATCACTCAGAGATGGTCTGCCGCCCAAAATTTCAACAGTACAATTAATCTGAATAATCCTGGTCAACCCCAATCTTATGCAGGACTGTAGGACCTGAGTTTGGATTCTTATTTGGGATAGTAAGATTCTCTTGTCTTTTTTGACTATGTGACACATTTATTGAAATATTCTTATGATAGTGTTAGAGCTGTTCATTTTCTGTATGCACACCTTCAATGTATGAATATTCACTTCCTTTGGCTCCATCTTTATGAAGAACTCTGTAATGTGCTGGATTAAGCTGAGGTAAAACCATTATGACATTTATGACTTTGGTTGTTTAAGGCAATGGGAGCAATCATTAAACAGTGGACTGGTGTATTATCATTATTATTATTATTATTGTGCTTTTGTTGTCCATCTATTCCATTCCAATGATGACTACGATTTCCTGAAATTTGGCAAAAATATCCATTTAGAGTCAAACATAAAGCCATTCAATTTTTGTGTTCAAAGGTCAAAGGTCAAGCACTTCTTTTAGGGCTGTTCAAGGTGATGGTGACTTCTCATTCTTGTGAATTTATATCCAAAACTACATTGTCATGTTCTGCAAAAACACTTGTGAACAATATTCAGTGCTGTAACTGAGGGAGGGCAGTTTTTGACCACATATCCTGCAACTTGGCTGGATCACGGAGGCAACAGCCCCTTTTTCATTCATTTACAACATACAACTTCATCCGCTTATCCGTTTCTTCAACCACTTATCTCTTTCCGAGTCAAGAGTGGTGCTGGAGCCAATCCCAGCTCACATTGGGTGAGGGTGGGGTCACCCTGGACAGGTCACCAGTCCATCACCAACACACAGAGACAGACAGAGATCAACAACCACTCACACTCACACTCAAACCTACAGACAATTTAGAGACACCACTGGAAACCGGAATACCCGGAGGAAACCGACACGGGCACTGGGAAAACATGTAAACTCCACACAGAAAGGCCCCAGGCCAGCAACCAAACCTTCTTATTGTGGGGACACAGCACTAACCACTATGCCACTGTGCTCCCCCAACCCATTTTTATATAATTTAATATCAATCTGATACTGTATGTGTGTGTGTATCAGAGCACTCTTTGATTATACAGTTTGTTTATTGGGGCATCACGGTTGCATGGTGATTAGCGCTGTTGCCCCACAACAAGAATGTCATGGGTCCAGTTCTCAGGCCTGGGTTAACTGGTGACTCTAAATTGTCCGTAGGTCTGAGTGTATGTGTTGGTGTCTGTCTGTCTCTGTGTGTTGACCCTGTGATGGACTGGTGACCTGTTCAGGGTGACCCCACCCTCGCCCAGTGTGAGCTGGAATTGGCTCGGCTTGGGTTTAAATTTGTTTTTGTGTGATGCATTTTCTTGTATGGCTGCCTATATTTATATATTTTGTCTTTTAATGTAAAGCACAAAGAACATTGAATTTAATTGGAGTGAAATGTGTTATATACAGTGCCAGTCAAAAGTGTGGACACACTTTGCCATTCAAATGAAAAAGAAAGTGTGTCCAAACTTTTGACTGGAATTGTATATTTAAAAAAAGTCAATTTCAATTTATGTTTACATAGCACATTTGAAGTCGCCTGTTTGCAGTTACAGAGCTGCATCATTATTCATGGCCAGTCATGTTGACCTGAGGAACACAAATCCATCCCCAATGCCAGATGGGAGACCCCCAAGACCCTGATGGAGAAGCAGTATAGATAATGGATGGATGGTTGGATAGCTGGAAAATGGCAGACTTGCAAGATGCAACTTTTAAAAAAAAACAGCAAAATCAAAAATGCAGAGGTCTAACTTGTCCGTAATATGGATGGAGTTTGACAGAATGGACCTACACTTTCACTGCCTGTACTGGATACATTTGATTATAATTTTATTTTTAGAAGATCTTTTTTTTTTTTTTTACATTTGTTTATCATGCAGAGGAAGCTACAGATTCAGAGTTCACTTCCTGCCAGTAGTTTGAAGGCTGAATCTGCAGTACATGTGTTTTTGTGTTCATCCAACATAATCTGCACTGTAAACGCCACAAAGACAATGTCATAAATTGATAGAAAAAGCACATGATGCAGAGTGAAATGGTAATTTTTGTCTTCTGATTTTGTTAGTGTTCACGCTGCCCTGTGAGATGAAGTAAAAATGTCACAGTAAAAAGCAACTAAAGCTCACTACAACTCGTCATCATTTGAAAGGAAGACTTCAGGAACTGCAGTTCCTACACTATAGTGAGGACAATTTACTGCCTGGGTTTCGATTTCATCTTTCAAGCTCAACACTTCTAAAAAACTCTAAACTTAAATAGTGAAAACCCATAACCTCTCCAGGGTTAACTGAGGTTTAGGTAAAGCCATTATAAAATTCTGACAACTCCCTGGAAGACGTTGTGTAATATTATTTTCAGATAAAGTAAGATTCCTGTGTACACACAGAGAGATTATCTAAAGGCACCAAGTTAATACCATTTTTATGACTCATGGAATGGCAAGTTAATAGAATTCACAAGTTGTTTGTAAGAAGAAACCTGATATCAAAGCATACTATTACATTTTTTGGAAACTATCCTATTCCATCTATAAAAACTATTCATTACCAAAAATCATAACATTTTAGAAGTCATAAGAAATGAAACGAAACAAAACAAAACAAAAACGCACTCTGTTCCCCTCTCTAACCGCCATGTTTCAGGTTCCTAGAAAGGCAGTTCTCTATCACAGCCAGGGGAAAAAGAAGCCCCTGAACCCCCAAAACAGATGAGGCCCCAAGCCACATAACCCACCAGCCCATCTCAGCTCCTTGCGCTCCTCTCGTCTGTTCTCCTTGACAGCCCCTGGGAAAAGGTTGCAAGCCCCCCACCACAACAACCACAGTGCTCTGCCATGCCTCTTGTCGTGCACATCAAGGTGAACTAAGCTCCATCTTGTGCTGCTCATACCTGGAGTCAGACAAGATGTCTGCAAAGCTATAGCCACATAGAGAGATACCTTGGTTTCATTTCATAAGAGGCCCTTGATGATTTGATTTCAATCTGAGGTCAGATTCAGACCCAACTTTTTGTTTTTGTTTTTGTTTTGGGGGTTTTTTTGTCAGCTATTCTTACAGATTCTTGAAGCAGTTGTACTCACATTCACAGCAGTAATTGCTCCCACAACAATTGGCTCATCTATCCTGCATTTAAGTGGCTGGCTGTGTCACTCTGGACATAATTGAGCATCGACAGCTATAAGAAGGCAAATGCTGACACGATGACACAGATATTGGCTTTTCTTTTGGTTGGACTGGTAGGTGGTGGATGCTATATTCTGGTAAACATGATCAGAGGGCGGATGCTTAGTGTCTTGTTGGGGAAAAAAGAGGAACTTAATAAGCTATTCACAGCACGATGACTCACCAAGTCTTTAGTGTGCAATATTTTTATTATCAGGAACTTTTGACTTTCCTCCAAGTGTTAAAGTAATAAATGATTACATCTCTCTTCATGTACCCTTTAAACATCCAAATGTAATTTAAAATAAAAAAATGATGTAAATGACAGGACATTTGGTATATTATAAGGGTTTATAAAGTACTTAGAATTCATAGATACTGTATATATGATTATAAAGTGATACGCTGATATCTAGATTCAAATCTGCCTTCCTGCAAAGATTTTATTTCCAAACTAAATCTTTTTGATGCAATTAATGTCAGCATCTTCCTGAGGGGAAAGAACACTTGACATAATAGAGTGTTTAAATTGAAGTGATGATTAAAAAAAAAAAAAAAAAAAATCCTTCCCCACTCACAGATAGAACTGAGTGGGGTGGCTGAATACCACATAAAAAGACACACACAGAAGCTGACAGGTAGATGTCGTAATGTGTAACTACACAACAGTAGCAAAGGTCCACATGTTCACATGAGAATGATGAGATATTTAAACTTTCCAAAAGATATCATAAGTCCACCCACAGTAGTGGTGAATCCAGAAGTGACACAAGCATATTGGTCACATACTAGTCAAGATTTTCTCTCTAACAGTAGTATAATGTGATGCCTTCATACACAGATACACAGTGGGACCCAACCTCAAAAGTATGTCTGTGCTGTGTGAGCAACAGAGGCACAAACCTCTTACTGCAACTCGGAGGAGGTTTTTAAAAGGTGTTCATTTTTTGACAATAGTTCATTATTTTTTGTAATTCCAATCAGCCTCTGGGGGCCTTTCTCCAGTCCCACAATCTTCAGCAGTGTTTCAAAATCAAATCAAATCTCTTTTGTGTTATGTCATCATTTGATGGGTGTGAGAAAGAGAAAAGAGGACGTTGTCAGCAGAGAGGACACAAGAAACATTTCAGACTTTCAGCTACGCCACACAAAGGTAAGCTCAACAATATAACTGGAATCTCACTATTATGCTATCATGGTCAGACTTTCTAATGTACCATATATAATGTCAACTTTGAATTTACTAATGTATGTACGACATAACAAATTCAACCTCTTGATATGTGTTACAACTTTGTCTGAGTAATTTCAGGTTGTGGGGGATATTATTTCAGTTCAGGAGGTTAATAAACAAACCCGTTTCATTTTAGAAGATGATATGAAGATCTGAAACAAGTTAGGGAAAATTTGTATATTTGTCTGCAGTCTAGCTATCTCCAGTCGTCATAGTAATTGGCGTAGTCTTTCTTCCGGGCTTTACACTTTTTCAACTTATGATCAAATATAAACTCCTAATTCACAAGCACCAACTAACGATAAAGGCTTTTTAAATAAAAACTACAAGTAATCTGTGATAAATGCAAAAATTCAGCACCTATATAATTTACACTGGTAATGATGAAATGATTGTTATTGACCTCATTGTGATCTTTCCAATAAGATTATATGTATATGTGCATTTCAAATGGAAGTATGAAAAGTAGCACAGCAATGTTTGATTAGAGGTTGGCTGACAACACCACAACAGGGTTATCCTCAGTGAAAGCCCTGAATCTTAAGTGCAGGTGGCAGTGCTGTATTTGTTAAGGAAACCTCAAGCTTTGGCATTGTAACTGAACATGTACCAGCAGGTGTGTACCATCTGAGTGCATGAGGCTCTAAAAGTGACATGAAAAGAACTCCTGCAGATTTTTTATACCTCATCTCCCATCACTCCCTCACCAGTCACCTCTCTGCTATGCCACGGTCGTTCCTTGTCAAGAGTAAAAGGTCTCATCTAGTTGGCCCATCGAAGAATTCCTTCGGGCAGCACTGCCGGTCTCGAACAGATGAAGCCCAGCCTGTGCAGCATGTGATGGGACAGGACAGGAGGCATCCCACTGATGCTGGGAAGCCTTTGCCCCCGTCATTTGGGGTCAAAGACCTTCTGGCTGAAACCTATTCACCATGGGATGGGATAGCAGTCCAGTTTAAAAGGGGCGCCACAGCCACAGATGATCCTTGGACTCCAGGTAACGCACTCTTTCTCTTTTTTATGACATTATTAAGTTGATATAAGACACCAGTAAGCATACAGTCATGCACTTTGGATGACATCGAAAAGTGCTCTCAATGATTACATTTACAAAGGGGTGATGAGGATGCAAGAAGAAAACTGAAAAAAAAAGGAAACTATCCCCAGCTGTAGAGATTCTTTATACATTTAAGACGTTGTCATCATCATCACCATCATCTTCCCTTCATATTCTAGCAAAAGCCCCTGTGGAGAACAGGGCTGCCCATGTGCCTGTCTTGGCATGGTCATCAGACAGACACCAGGCATCTGAAAGAGAGAAGGAACTGGAGAAACTGGTCTTCATGCTGCTCAACCACACATCGCACACTGACCTAAAATCCCCTGTCAGCCAGTGTCCTCTCTGTGAAAAGGTAAGAAGCCTGTGTTTTGTGACCATTATCACATCTTTGCTATCTTTGTCTTCATAAGCTGCTGCTGTGGAAAAAAAAAAAAAAGGCAATAATTTACTGTTTATAAGTTACTGGCTCTGGTTTGAGACCGTGGCACAGCTGGGTGTCTTGGTGTGTAACATAAAAATTGTAAGTGTGTTAAGCTTTTAAGTAATAATAATAGTTTATTATATAATAATAAACTATTATTATATAACTAATAGTTTAATCGTTTATTATTATTATTATCACCATTATTATTGTTGTTGTTGTTATTATTATTAACAACAACAACAACAACAATAATAATAATAATAATAATTAATAAGTAAATTGTAAGTGCCAGTTGTAAGTTTTCTGTTTCAAAAAACACCAGATGATATCAGCAGAATATAAAATACATGTCTAAATCTCTGGTTGTGCAGAGAAAAGTAGTCATTGATAATCACACATTTATGATTTGTAACACAATATATTTTAGTAGATAATGTAAGTAGATATATATATATATATATATATATATATATGTTAAAGAAAGTAAGGACAGCTGAATAGATAGGTTAAAATAAATTTCTGGGTCATTATTTCAATCATGCCTCAATCATATCTTCTATTCTCATTTACCAGTGACCATTTGCATTATCACCAATATACAGGTAAATCTGCAAAAGCAAATGTTGATCAATATGTCAGTCAGGCTGACTGACTATAACTCTCTGTTTGATGGAATAGTCAGTATTTTGGGAATTACACTAGCTAGATAACAAAGTTGATGTCATTCTCACATCTGTAAGGTACCCATGAAGTTACAGCCAGTGGCTGGTTGTCTTCACTCAGCAAAAACAGTGGGGAAACAGGCCTGATGTCAGTTATTGTTCTCCACCTTTGGTTGGTCTTGGGGGGGCAAACAACTCAAGGCTGAGAGGCAGCAATGCAGTAGCTGTGTCAGAAAGCTCTGCCCCCTCCTGAATGTCACTTGCTGTGCCTGCCTTGGGTATCTTGTTGATGATCAGAAGGAGCTGGTGGACCTAAAGAGACAGGACCGGGGGGGAAACAAAAAGACACCAAATGCACATGGGGGCATAAAATTTTTCATCATAAAAAAGCTGATGTTTTAGACTAATGTTTTTGTGCAAATAACGTGTTAGTTACTGAGCTTTAGAGGGGCCACTGACTGGCTGAAAGAGTCCAACTAGTTGATTCGTGGCTGTTAGCTAAGCCAACTGGCTGTTGCTTCATATCTGACAGACTGTTTCTTAAAAGGTGTAAATCTTCTCACTTAACTCTGCAAATATTTGAATTTCCAAGAAATATTGAATTATCCATGACATTTTTTCATTGTTGTTATTGTCTGTGTCCTGCAGTCTCTTTCTGAATCCTGGCTACCAGGTGGCCTGCAGACTCATGTCCTGAATCCACTGACAAGATCACCCTCTGCCCCAGATGTGCCCCACATACCTTTCAGCTTCAGAGCAATTGGTAGCTATGGTCGCACAAAGGTACAGTGGACGGTGAGGATGTTTCTGTGAGCAAAATCATTTTCAGTGCAAAGAAATAGTCCTCATCTTGTGTTTGCCCATGTGTCATTATATTTTCAGGAACGTAGCTTTGGCTGCAAAGTGTGTGGAAAGGTGTTCAAGCGCTCGTCCACCCTGTCCACACACCTCCTCATCCACTCAGACACAAGACCCTACCCTTGCCAGTACTGCGGCAAACGGTTCCACCAGAAATCAGACATGAAGAAGCACACTTTCATACACACAGGTAAGTCATAACAACAGAGAACTGTACAGTTTAAAGTTCAAACCCCTTCCTTCAAACACTGAGAACTTCTTCGCTCTGGACCATCCTCAGGTGAGAAACCACATGTATGCAAGGTGTGTGGTAAAGGATTCAGCCAAAGCTCCAACCTCATCACACACAGCCGAAAGCACAGCAGTTACCAGCCGTTCAGCTGCCCCCACTGTCAGCGCACCTTCCGGTGCAGGGTTGACTTACAGCACCACCAAGAGACACAGTGCAGATATGGAAACATGTACACTCAAAACTGAGGCCCCCGAAGCAAGCAAGTGATGGCAAAGCTCAGTCAAATTGAATTTGTAAATAATCCTAATACATTTGAAATTAAAAATATGAAAAAAATGTCACAAGTGAATGACATACATGTGTGATAATGTTCAATAAAACCGCTTAAAAAATACAATTCATCCTCTTTCATTTTGAAAAATGATGACACATCCCTCAGGAAACTCATCACAAAAACTCGTTCACTTACATAATGGAGTTATTACTCCAGTGTGCACTGGGCAGCAGCGTAACATCAACCAGTGTTATTTTCAGACACTCTTTTCTGAGTTTGATGTGTGTGTGTGTGTGTGTGTGTGTGTATGAATTCACTGCAGCTTGTTTCTAACAGAGATTACTGGTGAATGATGATGATCCATCCAATACATGATCTAGGATGTACTTTCACTGCTGCATCTAACAGGAGACTTATTTTGACAATATTTTCATATAATTTTGGAGTCAATCTCAGCTGACACTATGGATGGGCAGGGTTCACCCTGGACAGGTCTCCAGACATACAGAGACAAACAGATACAATCAACTATTCACACTCACACTCAGGTCTACGGACAATGTCGAGTCACCAGTTAAAACTTTTTTAGGCAGCTTTTTTTTTTGAAGCTCTCTCTCTCTCTCTCTCTCTCTATATATATAAAACCCTGCTCAATCTCATCATCTTTGATGACTGAGGTTAGTAGTGGGCTATGGCCCACTGGTGGACTACAAAGGTACTGCAAATAAGCCCACAAATCATATGCAAAACAGTTCAATAAAAAAAAGAGGAATAAACATAAGAATTAATGAATGTATAAGTTAGATTTAAAAAGACATCTCACATTACTTGGTCTCTTCTTGTATTATTGTGGGGATGTGGGCTGCCAACATTTTCAGGTGGGTGATGAGTTGTAAAATGTTGGTAAATGCTGTTCAAGTTATTTTAAAGGATTGTAAACAGGCCTGCTCTCTGCCCCACTTCAGTGGAAGCAATTTGTTACTATTTGAAAAATGGATCAATACATTTTACATACAAGACCGACTTAACATGTCAGGGTTTTTTTTATTTGGGTCACATGACTTGAGCACAAAGGACAATATTGATTTACTTTATAGCTCATTTAAAACATCATGTTTGCCACATAAACACAAGGGGAATTCGCAGACAGATAGATATACAGTAGTAGTTTAGTTATCCAGCTCACAGTTATGAGAAAAAAATGCGAGGATGACTGTAAAACACAGACTCATCAAACAGGCACATGCAGAAACCTCTTGACTCTTGACCTTGTGCTGTCTCTAAAGGTGATGGTGATAGTGTTTCTGTCTGAGTCACTCCAAACAAGTTCAGATCCAGTTGAATCCAGATAAACATCCAGATGATGATTGGCTTCCAGTTTTGAAATGACTCTCAGTGTCAAACAAACAACCTTTCACTTTGAGTCATACGTCTGACTTGTTATGATGTAGCGACGACTTGCTGCTACTGTGTTCACATGGTTTTGGTCCTCTTGCATTTCTGTTGCACAGCCACGAAAAGATACTTGAGAGGAGAGTTGCACAAACGTCTTTTTCTCTCTCACACACACAGACACACAGACACACACACACAGGCAGCTGTGCTTGCAAACAAGTTGTTAGAACCTCTGTCCCAGATCTCTTTTCTCAGATTTGCTGGAGGAAATCCTGAGACAGAGATAAAAGAATAAAACTGTTCAGATCTATCTGACAACATCAGACTTGTAATCTGCAGGTGCTTTGCCCAACCATTGTACATTTTCTGGAGCTCTCAGTGCCTCTAACCACAAAAGTGTTATTTTAATATACAACATTACGTTCACTGTGTGCCACCCAGATGGCGTATACTGTTGAGTTTTAGTCTGTTAGCTTATGCAAATTTGAACAAAGGGAAAATTTGTAAACTTCTGGTTGACTAGTTGACCAAATGCTTTAACTTAATACTTGTTTGTTTCACCGAATTCAATAGACTATTATCATTATTTTTATACATTATTATTTAAATGACATATTTAATAGTTTTTTCCCCCCAGAAGAACAAGCAGCAATCAAATCAAATAGATAAATATATACTGATACTAATTAGTGAGGAATACTACACAAGGTAAAATCTAAAAATATGTTTAAAGTAACAATATCATAAGATATCCCTAAGATGTCCCTAAATCTGCTACATCTGCCACAAAAAGTATCCCCAACAAAGACTAAACAATGTCAGTGTTTCAAAGCTAGTATCATTGGCAATTGTACGATATGACGGGATGTACAAGAAGCATATAAATTAAAACCCCTCTGCAGGGAAGTAATCTTGAACTTCCTAATAACTGCCGACACATAGAAGACCATCATCAGGTCTTACCTCTAGACTGAGCTGGAGGACTGATCAGACTGTGGCAGTGGATTCCAGGTCCTGTAGCCTCCATGGGTCTGATCAGTTAAATGACCTTCTCCTCCATGTAATGTTGGATAAGCCGCTTCAGTAAATACACAAATGAACTGTTCCTTTATGATGTCTCCACAGTAACATAATGTTTCATAGGGTAACCTACAAGATCCTCCTGTTATCATTTTAAAACATTTCTCCGCTTTTTCACACTAACTTGCGATTGTTGTGTTGTTTCATATGAATGTCACAGCATCTTGACTTGAGTCTTTTAATATTACAACAATACATTACATTCAACGGCACATTTGTTATTAGTTTATGACTGAGTGTCTATGAGATCATTGGCAGCGCCGTTTAAATACAGAAAAATGCAAATCTTGCTCTGTGAGGGACAGAGCTGCTTTAAGCTAAATGCTCAAGTCACCATTTACTGCTCAGCAATAGACAGAGTACCGCTGAGGCTGATGACAAAGAATAAATAATAAAAATGGACCTGACAAAAACATTTAAAAGACAAAATAGTTCTTACATTTGATCAAACATGTGGGGCAGACTAACACTGTCACACAAAGCCGCAGTTATAGCAGGGCTACAATTGCTTCTAGTATTTGTCTGACTCTTGATAAATATCCTGAAAAATCCCCACATTCTTAGTGATTGCTTTACATTTTCAAGAGCTTTTCCTGAATCTTCTATTAAATTCATCCACGATTATCAGCAGCAAAAGAGATATTGATAGATGACAATTGACATTAGAGTTCTTAAAGGAAACTAATCTGCTAACCTGTGTAGTTGTAGATGCACCACAGCCCACCCATCAGGCTGACACCCATCATAAAGGCAGCAAAGACAATTCCCAGCACAGGTCCAGTCTGCATCACCAAGCCTGGACACGGGGATAGTGACAGTATCAGCAACAGTAAAACTGAAAAATGACCAAACAAATGATACTCACTGCTTTCATTTGGGTCTGGACTTGCCAGCGGAGAGACACTCAGTCTTTTGGTTCTTTGTCCAGCAGGGGGCCTCGGCAGATTGGGTGCCAATGAGCTGATAGACTGGGTGACCACCATGGGCCTGGTCAGATTTCTGATATCACACTGAGATGTGAATACAGGAGAAGGGCTAGATGTTAATGAAGGCTGTTACCACATTGCGGGACCGTAATAAGAACAGGCAAACAAGAGGGTTTTACAAAGCATGACTTGCAGATGAAGGACTAACTGATCAGGACCCATTCAAGGTTTGAAGCAATTATCTGAAAACTCTTTTCTGTCTCCTATCTTCTTTTAATATAATTTACAAAACTCATTGCTTTTAAATTGAACTATTGCTTTAGTCTGCCATATTGCTGCACATGACACAACTCAACATACTGCATTTGTTTTGTGCAATTAAACACAGATCTGGGTGAAACTTATTCTGTACCTGATGTTTGGGCGATGTAGACACAAGTGGTGGGATACGCAGTCTGCCCTGACAGCTATTGCTTGCTCTGTCTTTCACGGGTTCGCCTGTGGAAGACTCAGAGACACACGTGCGAAGACTGCAGTGGAGAAACTGCACAGAGTCATTATAAACTGATTGCAGGATAAAACTAAATCTCAAGAGCTTTATTTCCTCCGTTGCCTGCGTGCTTGTGTTATTTTTTTCCATCCGTCTTCTCAAAACTTTGTGTTTGATTAAAACATCTCCAACTTTGTGATAAATTTTGCCATTTTCCATTTCCTCTGTTTCATCCTCTTCCGGTTCACTGTCACTGTCACTTTCATCCTCTTCATCTTCATCATCCTTTGTCTTTGAGCTGAGGGTCAGTGAGGGGTCTGAGGAGCAGCCCTCACGTATGACAGCCCAGAAAGGAGATTTTTTGGGGTCTGAAAGAGGTGAGACCACGCATGACTTCACATCCACAACGTCTGTGAGGGGACCTTTGGCTGAAATCTGTGTTGTGACAGATAACAAAACAATGATGACGACAAACTGTAGTGACATTTTTGGAAAAGAATGCTGATAGGAACAAAAACGAGATTTTGATGAATTTTATGTGCATGGCTGTGAATGACACTGACCTCAACATAGACACGGTGTCCTGCAGTGACAACACAGGGGCCGATCCGCCTCTGCTCATAATTCTCTGTGACAAAAAGTCTTAAAGTAAGTACAGGCCCAGATCTGTGTCTGGATGTAGGGAGGCTGCTTAGTCCTGGAATGTGCCCTGGATCCCCTGGTGCCCAGGGGACACGTCCAGGCTGTGGAGTGTTTGCCTCATCAACATTATCTGCAGTGGGTGCAAGGAGGCTGGGCTCCTCAACCAAACAGCTGAACTAAGAGGAAAATCATTTAATATTAGTACATAAAAATATAGTTGAAATAATAATTGTGACCATGCACTGGATTTGCCAGTCAGGCATACACTCACACATACACAGACACACAGATGTCTCACATGTATGCCAAGTGGACTTTTGGACTTCATCTCTGTCTCATTCAGTGCCAGAATGGTCTGAGGCCTCTCTCTCCATAATAACATCTGGGCATGGAATAGGGAACAATATGAAATATGCTGTATGTCATCGTAAAATACTGCAAATACTGTACGTGTAAACCCAAGCAATCCAAGCAGTGCAACATATACTTTATAGATACACTCAATTCTCTATTGCTTAAGTTCATCCATGTATATCTCACTTGTGTGTGTCACAAGGCTCCAGTTTAAGTCAACTGCTGTTTTCTGTGTACGTAGATTTCATTCACAAATAATATCACTTTTCAGTTTTGCATTCTCAACACTCAGGTGTTTGCATCAACGACACCGCAGAAGCTATATGACGTTAAATCAAACATTATAATATTCAGTCCCAGCTCCCCTCAGCTCATCAGTAATAACCTTGGCAATCTGTTTATGAACCTTGTTATACCTGCAGCTTGATATCTGGGAATCTTGTTCAGCTCTGACCCCAATTTTGATGTTCAACTCGTCAAGTTACACAGTTCGGAATTCCTCCACTTAATTTAACATTTCAAAAATGAGGTCTTTTCTACTCTTTGCTGAGCTAGAAAAGGTTATTCATGCTTATATTTTGAACTAGTGTCTGTTTAAGGCACAATTCCTTCTCACTCAGTGTCAATTAGTGCAAAATACAGTGAAGTCAAACTTTCAGCATGCAAATATATTGTCATTTTATTTTATCCTCTCATATTTATATTAATGAGTACTTTAACAGTTTTCTTGCATATGTATTTTTGTGCTTTGTAAGCCTCTTTGTCATTATATTTGAGAAAATACAGATATTATTTTGACACATTGTGTATCATCACATACACTTGCTGCCTCTGTTGTTTTTCACCTCTGAAATGTGTCATCCTGCTTGGAAAACTGAAACAACAGTAATTTGCCTCTGCACAGCATCCAATTTTAGGTTTTAAGTGAAGAACAACTTCCACTTACTATAATTTCAAATATTCATTATGTGTGTAAAGTGTTTTTCTTTTTAACCAGTGCCTGAATAAATTTTGCTTTTATTTTAAATACATATACTTTACCTCTGGTTTTCTTGCTATGAAAACTTCAGCTACTGTTTTTCTTCTACTCAGAACACCTCTCATCTTCCCTTTGCTTCTGTATCTTTTAGTTTAGTGTAAATTGAAATTCCTAATAAGTAATAAAGCCTTCAATACTCAATTCTGAAAAAGATCACTAGAAAAATTAACAGTATAGTAATAAAGGGATTGATCTGAGTAATGGAAAAATGAAGGACAGCTTTCTTAATACCTACTCCTGTCCAAAATTTCTCATCTCACCATGTTCTTGTACTGCACCCCTCTGTGCTTTCCCAGGAGCAGACCCTCAGTCCCACAGGAAATGACTGGGAACACTAACAGGAAATGGCTCCCATTGGACTGAGCCTGGCACGTCGGGTCCTGCAGAGTCACGGCAGCCACTGGGACAAACAAGGTCTGAAGCAGAGAACCAATGTGACACCAAGTATCTTCCAAACTTTCCCTGAATCACTGGAAACGTGTAGTTAACCAACACGCACTTGGTAAATGTAAAGCCATATATATCATGTTGACATCTGATATATACTACAAAAATCCATTTAGGCCGAGAATTTTATCAAAACAACATCACCAACTATATTCTTTGACAGATGGAAACGCAATTTGAAACAATATCTCATTATACATGAATCTCTGATCCAGTCTTGACTGAAAGACGCAGATTGTGCAGCTTTAAATATTTTCATAAACACTTGATCAAAGCACTGGCTACAATAGTTAGCTAGCTTCTTTCTTTTGGAACTGTTTACATACATTACTGCATTTAATACTGAGGTATGAAGACCTGCAGGATGTGTTGGTCCACGGTCACGCTGAGGCGTCCATCCTCACACTGCACTGTGAAACTCTCCTGGCCTTTTCCTTCACTGCCTCCACCATTCAGCCAATGCCTCAGCCGGCGCTGCTCAGCCCAGGGAGGCCTCAAAACCGGAGGGTTTATCACTACCAGCATGTCTATGGTACAGACAAACAGGAGACACAGAGACAGCCAACCAGGGACATGAAATACTCACACTTACACTTTAACACCCTTCATTCAGCATATACAGAATGAGCTGATGGAAATATCCTGTTTTCGTTTCGCATTCAGGGAGGGGGAGGGAAAAGCAAAACATAAATGATCAGTTCACTCACACTGTGATGGAAACAAGAGACACACAGGGGTCCTGACCTGTCCCGCCCCCAGCCAGCTGGATCACAAAGCGATTGGCCAGGTCAGCCTCAGTGTATGAGGTCACCTTGGTATAGCCGTTTTCACTTGTCCAGGCAAGAAGGTCAGCTATAGAGGACAGTTCTGAGTTAACTGTACTGGACACAGTGAGGCCAGGCTCAGGAGGGTAGGGTGGGGACAAACTGTTGGAGGCCTAAGGAGAGACACAGAAGACAAATATATATGCATATATGTAAAATAAGAAGTATATAATCAGAGTACAGTCAGGCAAAAGATGTGCAACAAGTAAACAGCATTAATGAGATCTTTGTAGAGCTGTCTCATGAGGTTTTCTTAATGGTTGGAGCCAACAGTGAAGGTTATGGCTGGACTGAAGGTGAAAAATATAGAAAATATAGAAAACAAACCAAAAACTAGTCAAAGTACAGGTAAGGTTAAAGATGTGTCTCTTACGTGGATGAAGATATGGCCCCGGACACCGTGGGCAACAATGGCCCAGTTGACTGGCACAGAGCTGCTGAGAATCAGCACGGCCCTCTGAGCCTTTGAGTTGGCCACTGGGGGCACAAGAGAGACAATCACTTCTACCTGCAGAGAACTGAAGGAGGAGGAGAGCAAAAAACAAGATTTAACTTTGCCTGACTGTACAACAGCCGCACACTAACCTTGCCAGGAGGCCACATGTTCTCACCCACAGAGCCCTGATCCAACCGAATGGAGCTTGATCACATGGACCTCTGGGATGATTCCACCTGCTGGGCTGTGGACACAGCCTTGCACTTCCTGTGACTGCAGGTCAGAGGTTAGGTAGTTGTGAGAGAGGAACATGGACTGTAGCTGGCACACAGCAGGAAGAGTTGGATCTGTAACATGTACACAAAGCAATATCTTTTATTTTGAAAGTTTCATAAGATCCTTCCCCACCATCTGTCAGAGACTCAAGTCTAGCCTGAGAACAGAGGGGGGAGATGAGTTATAAGATAGTATGACCTGAATTTTAAGCCACATTGTACCAGTTCAGTGCACAGATGTTTTGGTTTAACATTTGCAGCAGTTATTGCTCTATTAAAGGTCTGATATTTTAGAAAATTAGCTGTCCATGTCTATTGATTATGAAGAAGATTTAGGTGCTATATCACTACACTGAAAGTATGAAGGTGTGCAATCCGTTGATAACGTGGACACAGTCCTTATTCAGAATCTGTCTTAAAGCGAGCTGTCAGAAGTTGTGTAACTTTGTGACATCACAAAAAAAAGAGGAAAAAAAAAGGTCAATACCCTAAGCTCTGCCCACGCTGCTCAAGTTTTAACTTAAATAATAGTATGTTGGACAGCCAATGAGAAAGGCGAGGTCTCTCTTCTGATCACCAGCCTGTGTTCTTACAGTGACAGGGAGATGTCTGAGACAGGAGAATAAGTAAATGTAAAAAAATGTCAAATTGGAATGTTCAATTAATCGCAAAAGTAATTAAGATCTCCCTATTATCATGTTTATATATATATTTTAGTGAAAATGGAATGCAAAAACAAAACATTTAAACTGGAAACACACAACATAAAATCTGTTCGCGTTTTGGAGTGTGGTTTGTTTCCCTATTGTGCAGTCCTAATATAAAACTACATTAAGATGGTCTTTTATCCTAAAAACCAGAAATATATCTTTGAGCAAATACTTCACATGAAACTGAGAAATAACTGATCTTTAATATACAGCGAATCTTTCTTGAAAGACCGTCTCTTAAAAGAATATAATTTCTTCAACAAATAAAATGTAAGTACATTGGCCAATGTTTACTACTTCATTTTGTGAAAATAATTTCACATCACTATAGTGTTGAGTTCCTTGATGGCTCACCCTCTCCCACTCGAACGTAGACTCGGTTGCCATGTGTTGTGTGTGTTAGAGAAGACAGGCTGCCGTAGTGTTTCAGAGCCCAGCGGTGCAGTGCACGAGGGCGAAATGGTAACACATGCACTGTGAGAACATGCAAACGCAGTGTGTGGGATTGTACGCTGGAGTTTGAGGACACCTAGCAGATGATGGCAAACAGGGAAACGTCAGTGGACAGAGTTGGAGGGGACATACAAATTCTGCATGTATTTCATTTAAATGTGCGGTCAATCACACGAGAACTGACAGCGAGGGAAAGGATGGATGAACTGTCCTGTGACTGACCTGAACCAGCACCGGGAGGTTGCGGGGAAGTCTCTCAGCCTCCAGCCACCAGCTGACTGGGAGCCTGGAGGTGAGCAGCAGATGGAGAGCTCTGAGAGGTGACGGGGACAGAGACAGAGGCTTCAGCAACACTGTCACCTATTGATAAAAGAGCAAAGGAGTGTCATGTGGCGAAACAGTAAAATTCATCTAACAGATGTATTTTAGTACTCCCTGAAATTAACAGCCATTTACAGATATATTTTAATCAATTGAAATAAATAAAAGATATATTTATTTTATTGCACTATTTGGGTCTTTTCATATTTTCAACAGTTTTTTATTGCCTTGTTTCCCCCGTGTAACAGCATGGATAGAAAATGTGAGAAGGGAAGAAGAGAAAGGCAGGCTAGCAAGAAAAACAAGAAATGAATTAATTTGTGACAAAGTACAGAACAAAATATGTAATAAAATGGCCTAGCTAAAGATGAATAGAAGAAAAAAAGATTTTAAGCGTTTTATAAAAAATAAATGAATGTAATTTTAATGAATTTCATCACTGATTAGCGGTTAAAGGGAAAGTCCAAAGCTTTGTTATAATCCACTTTAATAACTGAACTGACTATATGACCTTGTTTGCAGGGCTGTTTGTCGCTCTCCCCACTGCAATGACATGCGTCTCCTTGTTCCCGTGTTGTCTGGCAGCACAGCCGGGACCTGCCTCGAACGTCTCCAGCAGACCCCGAACGGGGTGCAGGGGCCCCACTGGACCAGCTGCAGAGCAATGCACCTCTTCACCTGGAGCTGAGGAGGAACAGCATTTACAACTATAAAGAGAACCCGAAGTGCATGAACCGTGGTCTACCTCTGTGTGACATGACAAATAACATGAGGTATGAGTGAGCTTCAGCCTGCAGGCATACTTGTCCAAAACCTTCATGATTGTTAAGTTTGCCTTAACTTTTCATGCAGATCTTAAAGGACAATAGAAAAATTTCCCAGGAAAACAGTTTTCACTTTCATTCTGACACTTTGAGACCTTTGACCAGAGGAAATGTCCCATTGGATGCTTGTCTTTTCCTCCCAATACAGTCAACACCTTTTCTAGACTTAAAGAAAAATGGGTGTGATGTTACACAGTTGTACAGACACCTGTGCTCTTACCTGCTGTTCCTTTCCAGAGCAAAAGGAGACAGAAAACAGTCCTTCCAATTCCTGACAGTGAGGGCATCATGACGTTTTTAGCACTAGATGTGATGATGTGATGTGATAGGGCCCAGGAGTTGGACCCTGGCCAAACAGACAGCGAAAAGGTCATACAGCAAGATGATATGTGCCGAGGCATCAAAATGATCTATTCATCTCAGAATTAGAGCTGCAAGAGCTGATTGATCATTTAGTTGATTGACAATCAGTCTTGTGATCAGTAATAGTTTCTCTATTGTGCTTTTTTTACCGTATGACTGTCAATTGAAAGTCTTTGGATTTTGGACCGATTGTCAGTCTCCCTGAGCTAAGGGGAACTACAACACACTGTCTATTGTATTTTTATCTGATATTTCATACACAACTACACATGAAATCGTTAAATAAAGATGCTAGTCAGCAGACTAATGGCAGTGAAAACTGTTATGTACTTGAATTAGATAGTTACAGCCCCACTCAATTTTAAATAAACACAGGCTTCATTTTAATATTCAGTGGGAAGACTAAATTGTGAGATAAAAAGTCAAAATGAGTTTATATTTTTCAAAAATGTTTGAGGCCTATTAACTATTAGCGCCCACAATAAAGAGTGGCCTTTAAAAAAGATGCAATACATGCTAAATAATTATTCATGTGTGTTTAATTCAATATGAGGCAAATCATGCAACAGAGTTAGACCTGCACGATTTACTACCTCTTTAAACAAGGTAATTATGTTTTTAAGTTAAGTTTTTAATGCTACATCACTATCAGAAGAGTTTAACGTTTTGCTTTTGTAGCTGTTGATTTAATCATCAGTTCTTTTTTTTTTGTTGGTAAATAAAGTCTTCCTGTCGTGAAAAAAGTGGGACTCACCTGCGGCGCGGCGGAGGGACAGACAGGAGGACTGCTGGTCCAGCTGTTCCCTGTGGACTGGACTGGGAGGACAGTTTTCACCACCCAACACACGCCCCCCTCATTTCCTAAACACACAAGCACGCAGTCACACACACCCTCCACATCTCAAAGCGGGCGAAATGTTCAGCTGTCGGCCGCGTGTCGCGTCAGGCTTCTTCATCCAGCTGAGGTGCGACCTGCGGGAAATATTTCTCAGGGGAAATTCATTTTACGCACCGAGCGGGACCGGCGGGGAGAGCGGGGCTAAAGGGGACAATTAAAGGAGGCCATGGGAGGGACCGAGGGATGGTGTGACAAAGTGGAGAGAGAGATGGTGAGGAGAGGAATAAAAGGCTCTGAAAACGTCTCCAAACGTAGATGGCAACAGGAAGGAGGGCTGGAGGGAGGGAAGGAGGGAAGGTGGGAGGGATGGAGGAGGAGAAGGGTGGACCTCAGGGCTTTGACTGGCTGCTCAAATAGTTTGGGGAGATGCAAGGGGGGGCAACACAAACACATGCACACACACACACACGCACAAGTTTTTCTTTATATATTTATATATATAGATGTTACATTTCCTCATCCAGCTCAAAATGCTGCAGACAATCAAAGTAAATGAAGGACATAATAAAAAAAAAAAAAAAAGCAGATTAATAATCAGGAGTCAGATTCACATGAACTGCACTACTTTTTTTTGTTTGTTTGTTTGTTTGTTTTTAATGTCATGATATGAAGCCATTGGTCAACCTAACCTGGACTCTGTTTAATGCTCTGTGGGAGTTTTTTCTTTTTGCCCTTGTGTCTTTTGTGTCGTCTTTCTGCTGCACCTGTGTCTCTCTACACCGGAGGCAGTTATCTCCAGTGTAATTAAAGCATTGTGTTGCACCTCTTAGGTGGCACCATGTTCAGGTACCAACTGGTCTTTAGTTTTCCTCTGTATGGCCTGTTTCCTGATGTTGGACTGGATAGAGAATCGGACTTGTCTGCCTATTTTGGACTGACTTGCTTTTGACCCTGGAATGCTTTGTTCAGTGATATGTGTCTGACTACAGCATCTCAGTTTAGTTACTTTTTACGTTGTCTTTGCAGCAGTTCTGACAATTTACAGTAAGTGTTAGCTTGCGTGTGACATATACCATTATCAGGGGCCAAAGCTGAAGAGCCTTAAACCTGCAGTCTCTGATGACGGTGAGGGGGGCGACTCCACTGGTTGTAAAATTAAGTCAGATTGTATTGATATCTATGGGAAAATGTCCCTACTTCTCATTTGATTCTTCAGCTACTAAATGCTCAACTATGTTTACCATGTCCCTGCTGGCTTTTTAGTGAGGTTCTGAGGGGTTTCAGGGCTTTTTCTCTTAGAGCAGCTCGAAAAACCCCACATATTGCTAAAACTAAAGGTCAGGATGACTTAACTGCTGCTGCTACAGCTTTGGCTGTTACTGGAAATATAACCCTCCACCAATTTGCAGCCTGATCTAAAGAAAATGATTTTTGGCATAGTTATTATTTTAGCAATGAAGCAGTGGTTCAGTAAAATCAAGTCACAAGTTGCATTTGCAAAACCAACAAAAGACCACTATGCTGTACGGTTCAGTGTTCTTTGCTGCTTTTCTTTACGGGACTGTTTCAGTGTGTGTGTTCCTCTTTACAAGTCTACATTTTCCAGTGTCCACTTTTCTTTCCACTAATAATCCCAAGAATTTTTAAAATAATTACCATTTCAGGAAATCATTACAAATAACAGCTGGGACCCGGCGTGGCTCTGCGTGAGCCTTCATTCAGAGGCACTCCACTGCTCACCATCTAATTAGCTACCCACTGCTGCAAAGCTAACTACAAATTTTAAGCCCTCATATTAAATTTTACCTGTTTGGTTGAAAAATCCATGTGAGCGTTTGTGAGCTATGAGAGATTAAATGGCATCAGCTGCTGGAGGTTAGGACTTTCTCTGACCTGGTGTCAGTGTGACCCTTCTACAAAATTACATATAGTGCTTTCTGCTGCTCTGTGCCAAAACTCTCTTCAATTAACCAGAGAAAATATAATCATCTGTGCAATCTGTCATACGTCAGAGCTCTTTCTATGTCAGTTACATGTACAGTACATGTCCTAGATAATCACGTAACACAAACACATGCAAATTAGGAACATCTAAATATGCCATAAAAATCTGTCATTGATCTGCAAGCAACATCTTTCCAACAGCTTCCCACCCTCCGCGTCTATATGACTTACACTACAACAACATATTATTAGCCTGGGCCTTACTTTCTTCAGTGATAAGATGCTGTTCCTGTCACTTTCCTAATCACGCATTCACCTCAGTCAGTCTTTTGTGTTGTGCTCTGTGAACAACACCGTGTCAAGAAGCTGCTAAATGGCTGCAGATATATAAACCAGAGGATACAATTTACACTCTTTTACTCTACTTGCTCACATTTCCTGAAACAGAATGTCCGTCCTATAGATATTCCCACAAGTTGAAAGATTATCTGCTACATTCATTCATCTTCTACCACTTATCCTTTTCTGGGTTGCGGGGGGTGCTGGGAACATGCAAACTCCACATAGAAAGGCCCCAGGCCCAGGAATCAAACCTTCTTTTTGTGGGGCAGTAGTGCTAAACACTATGCCACCCTTCTACCCTATCTGCTAAATACTTATCTTTTTTTATGTAATTGCTGTCTTCCCTTTTCCTTTACCCATCCTCTTTTTATTCTATCTTTTCTTATGGCTATGTATATTGAGCTGATGTAGCATTTTTCCCTCTTTGACGGATTAATAAAGAGTTACATTATCTTATCTTATACAATGTGCTTGTTATAAGAACAAACACTAAGCAGCTCTGTGAAGCAGCACATTAGAATACACGTTTATTGAACGATTTGTTTCTGGTAATCTATTTGTAAATTAAGATTTAACAAGAAAGAGACCTCCGTCAGTGATTCTGTGTCAGGTTCACATCTTTACTGAGTCACAGTTCCACCAAGTTTCATCAGCAAACGACAGAGAAGGAAACAAACAGAAAAAAATACCATTAATCACAGAAACGGAACACAGTTTTTACCATTGAGAGATGATTGTGGATGAAATCAGTACTGTAGTAAAAGACAGAGAAGACAATGAAGAGGTGTAATGAAGGGACCTGTGTGAGGCACAGACACACAAGTAGCACTCTAATCCTCGCCCTCTGGTCAAATGCGCTCTCCCCACTCAGCTCCTGCCTCTGACCACAGACAGCACTTGTCAAAAAGAAGTTCTCATTCGTCTGGCTCCCCCTTGTGCTCATGTACAGGTCTTGCATGATTGCGTCTGACGTGGATGCATTCATGACTGAAGCAGGAACACCACACTGTACACAGCGACATACAAACACACACACACACACACACACACACACACACACTTAGCAGCAACAAACACCAGCAATAAAGGGACAAGAGATTCACACTAGTGCGAGAAAAATAGATACAAAACTGCTTCCCCTCAAAACAATCACTTTTCATTCTCACTGTGAGTTTTGAGGCTCTTGGAGCATTTCAGTACAATCACTGTTTTGTTTTTTGTTTTTTTTATGCTTCACTGTGTTACCAGGCAGGGCAAACAGCAGGGTCCATCATCTCATCTTCCATTTGTTACTTAACCTTGATTAGCTCCTGACATCATCATAGCTTCCTCTAAAAACCACCCCAGATAGTCAAGAGGTCGTGGCATGTGTATGACATAAGATCAGACTCCACTGATCCCCATTCATACACACTCAGTCCAGCCAGTCCTTCATCCTGTCACAAGCACAGTTATGGAAAGGAAGAGGACAGAGTAAGAGTTATCCTCGCCTCTCTGCATCACAGAGTTCCTCTCTGTCTTTGTGGGATAGCCTACATTTCTTGGTCTCCTTTCAGAGTCTGTGGCTGGCAGTGAGCAGCTAAAACCCTATGATCCCTGACCCTAGCAGAGGTCGGAGACGTAGTCAAAATCTTTGAAGTAGTCCTGTTCCCTGCGGGAGAGGGTGCGACGCTCGCGAGGTGGCGTGAGGGCAGGAGGCTCGGCTGTGAACTCTGTGTCGAAATTGCTGACGTCTTCTTTATCGCCGATGGTTGGGACAAATGGTGGCAGGACTTTCCTCTGAAGAAGTGCTTCCCAGTCCATTGTCTAAATGACATTTATTTTGTTTATTATGAATATGAAGTGTCTCCATCATTAATATTACAGGCAGGGATAATGAGAAAAGCTTTAAAATGTTAACTCACTCTGAAGAAAGGTTGTTTTTTGACATCTTCAGCATCCTTCTCTCCAGAGCCCAGGCGTCTCTCTGGATTCCTTCTTAACAGCTAGAACACGAAAAAAAAAGCATAAGTGGAAACAAAGGGTCTAGTCATATAGAAAAATTAAATTGCCGACAAAAGCCAGGAGCAGAGTGAGTCTCACCCGTCTCATGATGCCAATGGCCTCGGTGGAGAGGAAGCGAGGGTAACGCACTTCATCGTTCACTATGCTGTCAAAGACCTCCTCCTCATCATCACCAGGGAACGGAGACTGAAATAAAGAGATGTTTTATTCTGGACTGTATTGCACATCCTAATTCCACTCCATCCATCCTACGTCAACTCGCCAGAGGAGAGACAATATCGTGCTCTGGGTGATTTGTGTCTGATCTAGTTTATGTGCAGTTTTAAGGTGTGCTCAGAGAAATGTTCTCCTTCCAGCAGATGAATGTGAAAACAGCCTTCAAGTGTCAAATTCTGCACATCCATTAGTCTGCACAGTGAAGATAAACATCCAAGTCCAGGAACAACAAGCAAAACGCATTTTTGAGTGGATGGTGGCTTTAACAATATATGTCAAATATTACAACTCTTTCAAATATTCATTCCGCCGATCTGACAGGCACTGCCTGACACGTATCATACAGGGAGGTACCACCTAAGGATGAACCTGGACAATTTGTCCAGCAAGGCCTGCAAAGGCAGACCTGCTCATCAAGGCCTGTCCACCTTATTTAGCTCAAGCTCTCTGTACACACTGCTAGTGGTCATAGTTTTCATGCAGAATTGTATTTTGTTAGCTAACATGAACATGTACAGTAGAGATCACCAATATCTGGACTTGGTCAGGATGCAGACATGGACACCCTGTGCAGCCTTTTCTATTTATTTTTCACTATTTCTGTCTTAATGAGTGCAGCTTCTCTTGCTTTCACAGCCGTGTTGAAGGGATGCTAAAACACTTTCAAGACAATCTCTGTGACTGGAGTCAGTGAGTTAGGTAGAAATATACAGAGAAATAAGAGGATGTGCGTGTTTTGTCTATAATCTCTTCAGTACTCAATGTAAATATTATATCTTGGTATATTTATTAGTATCAACAGACATTTCTTGTTTCTGTAATTAAAACTCCTATGAGCTAAGAATTATCGTATTATAGTGAGTCTTGCTTTTGTTTCTTGGTTTGGGTGCAGATGTTATCAAATGTCTTGGCAGTATTGTACAGAGCCCCAGTCATAAGTAGCATTACAAGTCAAGGTTCATTTTCAATTGATAGAATCACTGTATTTTAATGAATTCACAACTTTTATTAACCCTAACTCTGTGTTCTCACCTCTCCCACCAACATTTCATAGATGAGCACTCCAAGCCCCCACCAGTCGACTGCTCTGGTGTATGATGTGTCTGTTAGCACCTCGGGGGCCAGGAACTCAGGGGTCCCACAGAAGGTACTGGTCCTGTCCCCAAAACCCATTCCTTAGTACAACAGAGAAGTTAAGAGACAAGAGAGGGTGAGAGCAGGATTGAAGCGAGGGGTAAAGAAATAATTTTCACTGATGAGGGTCACTTAAATACATGATAAATAAATTATACAAATGTATGCAACTTTTCCCTATTCTGGTGTTCCATAATGCGAATGGCTATTAAATATTGGAAACTCACCTTCTTTACAGAGCCCAAAGTCTGCTATCTTCACAAAGCCTTCTGTGTCAAGCAGCAGATTGTCCAATTTAAGATCCCTGATAAGGAAAAGAATGAGATTCATTTTAAATACTGAGTGCCGAGGGAAGATAGAGAGTGTGTATTGGATCCAACTACTTACCGATACACAATCTTATGGTCATGAAGGAACTGTAGACCCAAGACCACACAAGCTGAGTAGAACCTGTCAAACACAGGACAAACGGGGAGATGAAAAACTGAACATACACACTACAATATACACACACTTGATTTATTCATGATATATTCAAAGACACATAAAGCATGAAGCGGACTCGAATGACACACACATCATGTATCTTCTGAGTAACACACAGCAGAACTCACACAGCACGTGGCTCAGAAAAGACGTCAGCATGTATGTGCATCATGAGGTCTCCTCCTGCTGTGTACTCCATGACAAAACACACATGTTCTGGTGTCTGGAAACATGCAAACAGGTTGACCAGGAACGGATGGTGGGAACCGTTGACTGTCTCAAAAATCCGCTTCTCACACATCAGACTGGAGACAGACAGAGGAGGAGGGGGTGTGAATGAGACAGTAATTACTGTACAGTACGAGGTGTAATCATGAGGTGGTTGAACTCGTGTTGTGCACCAGAGATTTTGGTTGAGGTCGCCCTGAATTGTCTCATAAAATATAGTTACCTTTCCACTTCGTCCCGTGCAACAATGTCTCCCTTCTTTAGGGCTTTGATGGCATACAGGCTGCTTGTCTGTTTGTACTCTGATAGCAGCACCTGAAAAGTCCAGTGAAAACTGTGTTAATCAATTCATTATTTAAAAGAATTAAACACAAATAAAATGCACATGAGGTTGCACAACAAAAGTTTGATGGGTAAGCTAGTACTTCTACTTCCCTGTCTGTGTCTCTGAATTTCTAAATATTGAGTCACGACATAGTTCAATTAAATAAAGGCTCAGCAATTTCCTCCAACGGTTAACAATGCTACTAATAATGAAAAGTTATTGCATTTCTTTCTCTTTGTATCTCTATGTGTTGTTAATGTAAAATGTAGTTGATGGTATATTTTATGTGAGGAAACAGTTTTTGTTAGGATGTTTTTTTCTGTGATGTGTATTGTTTATAAAGCATGATGTGCAGTACTATGCCCAAGAAAAATTTCCATTGCTGGACAATAAATCCTATCAGGTCTAGTGTCGAAGATCTGTTCACTGTGGATTGTCAGTGGGTCAGTGGCTATGACATGATACAGAAAGGAGTGTGTTCAACAACAAGACACTAAAACAGTTTTGTGAAGGGAACAGCATTGTTGGTTGATAATTCTCTGTGGGTTAATCACTTTGAGTCACACAGCCATTTGATCTGTTCAAACAAATTAACTCTCTTTGCATAAAATAGATTGATGGTGGTTTTCAAGAGGTAGACATGACATTTAAATTAGCAGTTTAAGCATTCTGTTCAACTTGAGAGGAAAAAGGAAGCACGAGTACCTTTCCAAAGTGGCCTCTGCCCAGCACTGCTATCAGCTTGAAGTCCTGCAGGCAAAGAGGGCCTCTGCTGGATCTGAGATTAACAAGTTTAACAAGCAGTGGATGTGACATAACATCACATAATGCCATATGTAAATGTGCTCACCAACACCAGAAAAACACACATCCAATATGCCAAACTTGGAAAGTATAAAAGATGGGTTTAATTCAGTATTTCATCATGTGTTTCTTGACATATGCTAAAATTCACAATAATGATGACTTGGCTTCACTACCGGGTGTTAAAAATAAGGCTATAATACAGCACCAGATTGTGTGTGGGGGTGTGTTTCCAGTGTCAAGCTGTGTTAGCCATATTGCAAAAAGATATTTAGGTGTAGTGTACGTGTGTGTGTGTGTGTGTGTGTGAGAGAGCAAGAGACAGACATAGAAGAGAGGACAAGAGAGGGTGTCTGTCCTTGTGTGTTTCTGCACCTGCGTAAAGAGTTTTTCGACTGCGATCTTGTTGGCTGCTCGTGAACAGGTTGAACACTCGCTGTGGATGGGGGCTGAATGACCGGTGTCTGTTCCTGCGAAACACCACAGAGGAAAGTGACGACAGGGGAAATGGGAACACCAAACAGAAATAGAAAATAGAGGGAAAACGCCAACAAGGGAGTAAGACATAAAGAGGGAGAATGAGTGCTAACATCTGTAATGACCTTCAGTAAAAGCAGACAAACAGACAGTTATTGAAGCTCATCATGTCTCGTTGCCAGATCCCCTGCTGGCGGACAGCCTCGCTCCTCCCCTCTTCCTGTCCTCTCCACTCCTTCCTCACTACTAATTAGCTCTCTAAAAACATCAGAGTAATTAATCCCATAATAACTCAACCCCATTGAACACACCATCTGCCACAAGCCCTCTCCCCCTCTGACTCTCTAATTCCGTCTGTCTGTGTCCCCGGTCTCAAAAATTCAAATTTGCTTTATTGCCATGGACATAAGTGAGCGCTGCATTGCCAAAGTATGCTGCACGAGGCGCAGTCTGTAAATGTACTGACCCATGATATAATGATAAAAGTAGTGAGGTGAGATGAGATTAAGTCTCAGTTTTTCTTTCTTCCAGTTGTTAAAAAATATAATATATAATATTAAAAAAAAAATCATCCAAATGTATTTTAAATAATTTCTGAAATTCCAAAGGCTCAGTATTAGGCGCATCATTTTATACATAATTTGTAGATGAAATTTCCAGAACCTATGTTTTGTGGTGTATAAGGAAACTTCAAAAAATTTTCAAACAAGTGATAGAAAAGCTAATAGAAATGTTGAAATACGAACAGTGTCTGAAATCAAGTTTTTTTCTGAATGATAAGAGATAATAAATTATACTAAAATCCTCATATCAAAATCTACTCTAAACTGGTTTTCTTAAATGTAGTTTCATCATACCCTTAATACTGCCCACTTCCCCTAATTCCACCCAATACATAGCTATGGGAAACTGAAATTGAGAATTTGTTTATAAATCAGTTCAACTTAGTTGGATTGTGTAAGAAACAAAGGAATCAGACTAATGAAAAAAAAAAAAAATATTATAAATGTTGTATGAATGAAATGAAACTGTGTGTACATGTAGTGTATAAAAAGCACTGTTAGAATGTCAAGTTGGTGTTTAGTATGATAGGAAATTTTTTCTGTTACTTCTAACATCAAACAGGCAGGGTAAGCACAATAAGTCATTTTTTTCTTTCTTCAGCTGTCTCTTTCCTCCTCCCCTCTTCTTTGTCTGTCCCTCTCTCTCTCTCTCTGAAGTACTTCCTCTTGTCTCCTTGCCACTCTGCAGATTGTGTTCTTCACACTGAGAAACTAACACGGATTTGGCCTTGATCAAATTAAAGCTCCCCTCTATCCAGTTATGTCTCATTAAAGCTGTCACGCTGAGTTTTAAGTTCTTCATTCCTCTAATTATGCATCTTCTCCTTTCTCAGGTCACTTCTCTGTCTTAGATTTCACAGCTACTCACAGTGTGGTGACCTATGACTAGAGCACTGTTTCAAAGCCAAAGGCTGCAGGTGGAACTGAACAGAGTAGTAACATGATAGTGTAAAGATTCCCATTTTCCCCCCGTCTAAAAAACCTCTGTGTGCTTCCCTTCCTCCTTGGCCTTCATCCCTCTCTTCCCCTCACTCACCAAGGGAGCGGGGGCATCCACCACATCTCTCCTGGTCTCAGGTTTTGGAGCCGGATCCAGATTCAGCTTCTCCACTGAGATCTCTCTGCAACGCAAACAAACACAGAACTGAGACTAAATAAAAATCTGACACAAATAAAACCCCTTTGGGAAAAGCAAAAAAGTAAAAAAAAAAAAAAAAAAAAAAAAATTACTGTAACAAACCTGAATGTGCTTCAGATAAAAAAAAAAAAAAAAGAAAAGTAAATTATGAACTCTAAAGTGTTTTGTTTTGCCTTTGAGTCAGTAAGGACAAACTGTAGGCTACGTACCCTGTGCTTTGTGTGAGTGTGTTGCTTGTGAAACTGGGAGTATAGGCAGGTGTGTTGCTTCCACTGGGGATGGCGTTCCTCAGCAGGCGGATCCAGGTGGCAATGTCCACGTTCATCTGACGGGCGCGTAAGAAAGCTTTATCTGTAACACACAGAACATATGTGGATGAATAAAAGGTCAAACTTCTGTCTGAAGGAGAGAACAGAAAACAAAGTAGAAATGTCTCTGTTCATGGAAACCTCGGCTTCAGATAAAGTCCTCCTGTAGTTTTAATGACATGAGACAGCTGAGTGGTTGCATGACCTGGGGTGTGTTTTCTGTGAATGTTCATAATCCCAGTTCCAGAGAGTATTGGAAGGCCATTAACACTATCTCCAACAGCGCATCTCAACCACTTTAGCTATGGCCCCTCCGAATGTAGCGGGCTTTAAGCATGGCAGGCAGAGGGCATAAACCTCTCTGTTTAGGTTGTAGTTGAATTATTATTAGTAATCTCTTTCTTATCTTTATTCTTTACCATCTTTCATTTTCAGAGCATTACATTTATATTTTTGCATACCTTCCCTCAATACCCTGCCCTCTCCCTCAAACAGCCCCTGTTCCTGTGTAAATTTACTCTGCTCCAGCTCAAAGATATTTGATCTCTGCCCTACACCTCAGTTTTATTTTTTCTCCTCCCATCAAAGCTGCATCTCGCACCACAGATTTTGTCTTGCTCTTCGATTTTTTTGAAGTGACACAGCCATACTTCCTCAAACAGCAGAAGACCAGGAATGATGGTGACCAATTGAAACCTCATGCTGCGCTTTACTTCTCATGTCGTTTAAAGGTCCACCAGATCACTTGCCTTCATGGCTCACCGAAGCCAAGGACCTAAAATAGATGTTTTATTTCAGTGGCCCTATTACTTTTTCAAATTTAATTAGTAAGGTAATAATTGCGGTGTGACACAGGTAATATGGTTCAATGCCCCCGGGGTTAGCAGTTTGATCCCAGCCCCACATAGCCCAGGTGCCTCAGGAGCTGTTTAACCTGATACCAGATCAAATACGTGGATGTTGATCGACTATGAGTCTTCACCAGAGCAGCCAGAAGACAACATCAACAACAACAACAACAAGAACAGCTACATATTTGGACACAGGAATACATTCACAATGGTATTCTTGATTTTCAAGAGTTAATTACTTGTAATTTATGCAAACACTGTTGCTCGGCAACAAACTCTTTTATCATTTTTCTGTTATCTCCATTATATTGCTTATGAAAGGAAAAAGTGCCAACATCGATTACACCTCAGTGGAGGAGAAAAGTGACTTGGACCAATGCTGACATTTTTATATAAATGGTAAGGTCATTCAATGGAAATGTTCAGCAGGTATAAAGTACCAATGTAATTGTTGTTTTCGTGCTGTCGTGTTACATATATTATTCCAGGTTACACCAAACACATTTAATGCTACAATTAGACCGCTGGAGATGAGCTATCCTGCTCATGATGTCTCTGGGTTTGTTAAAACAGTGTAGTTGGAAAATATGTGAGGTTATATACCAGATTTGTGTAGAATGTACTTCAGACCGTGTGTTGACCTCCACCCGCTATGATTTTATTAAAAACATAAAAACTAAAATTGCACCATGAAATTTGCTGATCTTTACTACCTGTGCTTCATACAGATTCTGTTGCATCTTAGAGAGACTGCAAAACAATTGAGACGTGCTCATCTTCCCTAACGCAGGCCTCGACTAAGTTCACTTCATGCACACTCATGAATTAACCCTAATTAACCCTAACACTGCCAGAACTGATAGAGTTTCCAGTAAATCTAGAAAATGCCCAGACCTGTGGAACCTGGTTGGCAGTCAGGAGGAAAACCAGCAATAAGTATGCTACAAAAAAATGTGTTTTTACAGTACATTCACTCTGCAGAGGATAGAGAGCAATTCTGGTTCCAGTGGCTAAAGACACATTGGCTCACATTCACACACACTCATTGATTGTTTATTTTGTTGATTAAGTGACTGAAGTGTTGTTTCTTTCCCACAGAGCATCCACAAATATGTGAGAGTCTGTTAATTCCCAGTTGTTTCAAAATGTCACACTTTGATTGGAGCTCATTAATGTTATTCATTTGATTCCAAATCGTTCTTTCAGTAAATAGATGTGTGCTCACTTGAACATACCATGCTGCTTGGAAAAGACTTTCTTCTGCCTCTGGAGTCGTCGACCTCTCTCTATTACTGGGTTGAAGAAAGTCACCTGAGCCAAGAACAATATGTTAAAACACAGAACTAGAATGAAGGCATATCTGGAGTCAAACTAACTGTCTTTGTAGAAACTGTTGATGGTAGATGACTTGACTGGAAATACAGATTACAATTAGCTGACATTGTTTCTACAGTTTTGTTCCTAACAAACAACACATGATGAAAGCTCCTCTCCCATGTTTATATCGTGGTTGCAGTTCAGGCTTATTTACATGTCCTGTACCTCTGCAAGCAGCAGTCCCTGTGGCTCTAGCTCCAGCTGGACTCTGTGTCTTTGGTTGTCCAGGAACTCCTCAAGCTTCAGGTACTTCAAGGCGCACAGGGAGCGGTAATCTCTCCAGTACACCGCTATCTCCATCTCTCTGGACTAAACACACAGAACACACCAGGAATGTGACATTAAGACGCCGTCACTGGCCCATCATCAATTTGTTAAAGTTAAAATCTGGATTAATGATCCTCGCAGCACATTTAAATCTCTTTCTCTTCAATAACAATAACAGATTAAATGGATTCCCAAAAGTTGCACAAGACATGTAACACACTGCAGTTCTTACCCTCTCCAGTTCTACGGTGAACGTCTGATCCCAGGCCTGTTCCCCAACTGTCCTCCAAACAGTCTGACCCACCACTGTGTTCTCCAGCTTCAGCACTGCACTCACCTCCGCTGAAACACAAACAGGAAGTAAAAACACTGACCAGGTTCGGGAAATATGGAGGGCACGTGTGTGTATGATTTGATTTGATTTGTTTTGTTTTGTTTTGTTGGTTCTTCATCCTTAAAAATGTATGTTAATTGAATTTTTTTTTTTTATATGAATTAAAAAAAAGGTACTAATAAATAAACTTTTTGAAACTGTTCACAGCATGCAGGTGAGCAGTCCACATTATGATAAATAAATGTGATCAAAAAATGCAGTTTATCTGATGGTATAATATGAAAATTAACACTCACAGGAGAGCTCATCAGTCTTGCCGGGGATCTTTAGGCTCATGCTGCTGGTGCTGCGGCTGTAGAGGCCACTCAGTTTGAAGGAGGAGCGTCCATCTCCTGGGGAGTGGGAAGGAAGAACCACTGGGGTCCCTCTGCTCCGCCCTGGGATGATTTCTAGGAGCCCAACACAGCCAAGAAGATGCACATGGAGAGTACCTGTGAAGAGAGCAAAAGTCATGTTTAGTACACCCACAGCTATAAATAAATGGGCCGTGGTTAGAATTCAGACGTCTGTGTGTTTTCTGTGTCTACCTGTGAGAGGTGAAGGTTTGCTCAGGGTGCTGTACTGGTTATGGACGTAGGGGGTGCTGTGGCGGGAGCTGAAAGCTGATGACGATGCCAACACCAGCTCTTCCTTGATGAGGCAGGCCTTCGGATGATCCTCTGGGAGCTCCAGCAGTCTCTGCTCCAGAGAGCACCGGAGCAGGTCCAGACGCTGGGAGGACTCACTCAGACCACACTGAGCCTGCAGAGCACCAAGACAAGAAGACTGCTGATACGTAGTTTTATTTAAATGCTGATATTAATTATTAACAGTTTAGGATCAGTAGGATTTATCAGACCATAACTGATGCTAAATTGAACGAGCTGACTCAACTCATTATTTGCGTTCCTGCTTCAACATCATCTTCAAGGACTTTTCAAGGACTTGATAGGCCCAATTCACGAAAATTCAAGGGGCCCAGCAGAGATCAAACTTAATTACTATTACAAAACTTATGATTTTTAAAATGACACCCAGCAAATCCTACAAAGGCTAACAGACAATTAAAAAAGAAAGAAAGGGGCCCAGCAGAGATCAAAATTAATTACTATTACAACATTAATGATTTTTAAAATGACACCCAGCAAATCCTACAAAAGCGTGAATGCGCCAACACTTCTGATTGTGTGTGTGAGCCTCTTTGACACCATCTGGTTAGTCTAGTGAGTTGGCCTATATTGGTTTGACTTGGCTTGTGTTGTCTTTCTTTGATTATAGGACAGTTTAGGTGAGTCTGTTTGCTGAATCTGCGAGTGTAGCTTGTTTTGTGTATCTTGTGTATCTTGCCCTCCACCTCCTGCACCCTCTATACTTTCATTACCCCCTACGCGAACCAGGGTCTGTATCCCCACCCCGCTTTTACTGGTGCAGTTGGTGAGAGGTCGGTGTAGTTGACGGTAGTGCTGTTTCAGATAGTTGTCTTGGTATGAGGAGCGGTGATAGCTGGCATTAGGGGAGTGACTCTGGGACCCCAGTGATCACTGTCTAGCCTCCTGGAGGTGTCGTGGGACCAACTACACGAAACACCGGTGAAAGGAGGTTCCCACCTGATGACCCCAAAGACATGTTAGTTATCACTGCTCACTGGGCTAGTTAGATATAGTTATCTTTAGGGCACGTAGGGCAGGTCGCAAGGTCGTTGTTAAGGCTAGGGAGTTAGTCACCGAGTCTGGTCCTTTTTGTAGCACAGATTTGTGTTTACTCTGAAAAGTTATATCACACCTGCCTAAGTGCCTAACAGTTCTCTTGCTGGAGTGGTGTCTGTAGACTATTTTCATGTTTTTTGGTCTTACCCAATCTCTCCTTTACCCACATATATCTTGGAAAACTCCCTGAAGGCCTCAGTAAAAGAGACACTTATCTCTTGAAGATATTCATGGTTGCAATTAAAAAATTCAGTGGAATCCTTCCACCTTGAAGGTCTTTATAAATATTATAAACTCAATTCACGTCTCTGTCTGTCTCTGTGTGTTGGCCCTGTGATGAACTGGTGACCTGTCCAGGGTGTACCCCACCCTCACCCAGTGTGAGCTGGGATTGGCTCCAGCACCCCCCACAACCCGGAAATGGATTAGCGGTTGAAAATGAATGAATGAATGAAAAAAACTTGATTCACAAAATGGAGACATTGACTTTTGCAATGTGACTTCAAAAGGACAAAGGATTGGAATACTGGGAAAAATGGCAAACACAGAGACTCTTCACACTTACCTTCTGTACATCAGAATATATGTTATATACTATGTACTGCGTACTGTAACACCTTCTCTTCTGCTTTAATCTGCCTGTATACTAGTTCACTGTAAATGTAAAGACTATTTTGTAATTTTAATTGTCCTGGCCCTCAGCTGTTCTTTGTTCATTTAAAATAATAAAACATAAAGTAAAAAAAAAACCTCTCTTTTTATGTGTAACAGTTCAAGGCCCTGTTACGTTTTTACAAACTTTCAAAAATTCCATGAGAACCCTGTATTGTGTCATTAACCATGTAATCCCCCCCCTCTGTTCTCTCACCTCAGCCATGGCCTTCTTGTCTTGGACCTTTCCTGCACCCAGCAGTCGCAGCATGTTCTTGGCTCCCTCAGCCATGGCATGTTCCACACGGTAGTGATGCCACAGCTCCTCCACACGTAGCTCCACCCCACACAGGTCTGGCTTACCTGGTACAGAGCAGTGGCAGGTTTACTTCAGAACATATGAAGAACAGCAACACACAGAGGACATACAATATGGTTTGAACATCTCATGACTAAGTGCATGTGTGTGTGTGTGTGTGTGTTTTGCAGACTGAGCTTAAATACTTAAACTTGCAATCACTTTTTTTTTGGCCACTTGGTGGCAACAGACACAAGCTACGAACACAACAGGGATATTTTATTCAAACTCTTTGAATTCAATAAATGTACAATCGTATAATTTACATATCCAGCAGTAAGGTTAGCCACTGGAGAGAGGAACATTAGCATCCACCAATGATCTTTCTCTTTTAGCCTTGTTTTGGTCTCCACCTGCTTCTGAGGAGAGTCTGTCTGTTTGACTGCTAAATGCTCCTCTACTGTACATTTACCATGGAGTCACTGTCTTTGACTATGTGCCATTCGGTGCAAAGCACGTAGTATACAGAGGGCACTCCAAACTATGTCACTGCAATCTGTAGTCTCTGCACTTGAAAGTGATGCTAGTGAGAGCAAACTGAAAATTATTGGGTAAAATCAAAACAATAAACTCAACAAGTAGTTGAGCAATGCATGTTAATTTGTAAAGACAACATTATAGCAGCCCTAAAGCACAGGGCCAGAGAGCATTTTGAGAAAAAGAAAGATGAATGAAGGGAAATCTCCCATTAAATCAGTCAGCTTGTGCTTTCCAGGATTACTGCTGCTCTTTCAGCTAGACTGAGCTTGGTTTTCCCTCCCTACTTATTCCCTCTTTCATCTCTGACCCTTTCCTGCCTTCAACTTAACTTTTTCGTCATCTATGACTCAGTCCTTTCAGTCTCTCTCCCCTCCCAACTCCCGCATCTGACCTCCCCCCTCTCTAACCTCTGTTAAATGAGGCATGGCTTTTAGTTGTTGGGCAACATCAAGGGGATGGAGGAACATCAATAAGGCTCTAACCTGGGAGAGTGAGAGGGTATTAATGGACGAGTGCGTGTGTTTGTCTGTGTGTGTGGATGTGTGCGTGTGCGTGTGACTGGAAGACTGTACACTGTTAAGTTCTGAAGCAAGAATTGATCCACCTGCATCATAAAATATGCATTGTCTATAAGTTGAAAGAGTGGCAGGTGGGATGAAAGATGAATTTAGAGAAAGGGCATAAAAACAAAGGAATGATTTGTACTTTGGTTCTCCTCTGATTGCTCCGTGGCCTGCATGGCCTTTCGGATCTGCATGCGAATGATGTCAATCTTTGTCTTGCTGTCCTGCAGCATTTGCTGAGCTGACTGTAGAAGCTTCTTGTCCTGTGGAGGGACATGAAAAACAGGAGTTACAGATGTTACAGAGAGTGCAGTGTATCTGTGATGGGTTACAGCTGGAACTTGGTTACCTTGCTACCTCCATTGACATAGATTGGAATCATGTTTTCTGCTCCCTGTTTGACCTTCAGCTCAATGTTTAGCTGGCGCTCCAAAGCTGCAATGCGGTGCTGATTGGCCGAAATCCGACTGACCGACCCTGGAGACCTTGGTGCATCTACACAAGAGGAGTTGTGGGTTGGTAAGACAGACAGAGCCAGTTAGTGTAGCAGTTTTTAACAAATTATTCATGTCCTTTAGAAGCACATGAAGCTGAAGCCTATTCACTACTAATCTTTACATTTTGCCACAGGTTTTTATTTCTTACAGTCGTCCACGTCAGCAAACACTGCATTTTGATGATTTCTTGACTTTGTGCCAGCATAAAGCATATCTCAAAAACTACAGAATGGATGAAAGAAATCCACCATAATCAGGTCTAAGTTAAAGAAACAAACAACAACAACAAAAACAAAAAAATCATGTTCATAGTCATTACTTTGGTTTATGACTTAACACCTACAGAACTAATGACATTCCCATCAGCCTCAGTTGGAAATTGTGCTTTGTATTCATTATGAAATGTTGGCAAGCTAACAAGCCCAATCAAGATGTGAACATGATAAACTGTATACTGTACCTGCTAGCATCATGACTTTGAGCATGTTAACATTTTAAAGCACCACTATACCTAATTATGGCCCCAAAGAGCTGGTAGCTAACCTTAAGCCCACTTTTTTTTTTTTTTTTTTTTTTTAGGGAAGTCAAATCTCATTTTCACAAGAACGGGCACACAATTATTTAAGATTTCCAACTCTGGCCCTGCTATTAGCAGTTAACTACATTACCAAAATATGTCAATCTGACTACAAATGACTATAATGTGTCGACAGGTTCACTGGGATTTATTACTGGTTTTCAGCCTGTAGGATTTTCTAGTAGACTGAAACTAACATGAAACCCCAGAAAAACACACCACATGTACTCTGGAAATTGGTCTTCATGATGTTAAATGTGGAGGTGATGGTGATGATAGTGATGAGATGAAACACACAGGTTTGATCTTTTGGTGTGAATAAATGATGATGTTACAAATACGTTCTGCTTCAAAGAGAATGACTGGTACATCACACAGGGGCTCGGGAGCTTGTGAACCACTTCTCCATGGATACACTACCTTTGTTGTCATCAGGGCCCTTGACCACAATGTGTGCGTCAAGCTCCTGCAGCTGAGCATGAAGGGACTCCAGCTTGCGCTTGGAGCTGCGGAGCTGTGAGTCCACCTGCTGGGCATTCCTCTTGTCAGTGGTGGCCCTGCGCAGATTCTCTGCACCCTCCTTGATCTTCAGCTCCTTGCGGATCTCCCTGCGGATCCTCTCGCGATGCTCATCGAGGCGCTGCTGGACACTGCAGTCAGAGAAGTCAGTGTTTTGGTCCAGACCAAGCTGCTGGAGCACCGACAGCCCACCTGGATCACTCTGAAGGAGGAAGGAGTAAAGTTACATGGTTAGAGAGGCCTCACAAGGAGAAGGAGGTGATTGGCAGATACAGATAATGGGTCAAAAGAAAACAGTATAAATATGAAAAGATGTTAAGCCATATTTAGCCCACTATGCATGAGGTGGAATTTTCAGTTTGAGTTGAAGCAGAAACTTTTTCAAAGGGTGACATTTACAGCTGAGAGCTGCTGGGCTGCTGTAGGTTAGTGTCACCCTGCACAGTTCTGCACAAGTAAAGTACTGTGGGATGAAAGTAAGGTAAACCAACAACATGTGAAACCTGCCGAGACTGTGAAGCAGCAAAACAGGAGAGGCAGCGCTTAAATGTGTAAAGAGCTGTGTGCTCACATCAGCTCTCCTACTGATCATCTCTAATCAGATTACAGAAGATCAGAACAGCATTAATACAGACTAAAATCAATCAGGGTCTCTTCTGCTTCTGGATGGGTCACAAAAACATACACGCCAACAGTGTATATGTGCCACCTAGGATACAAAAATGTAAAGATGTGCAAAAATAATCACACAAAATGCCATCACTGATGTTGCATGCAGTCACAGTGTGATTTTCTTTACAAAACACTCCAAACTCATTTTCACCTCGATTTCTTGACCTTGTTTATCTACAAATTATTGTCAATTTCTGCTACAAAAAGAGCAGTTTTAATTTAAAGTCAACAATGAGTACAGCTCAAAAATGTTTCCACAAATAAAAGCAAATATTAAATTTTTATCTTTAATTGGTGAGTACTTTTTGGCCTCTCTGTGGTCTGTGATCCAATATACTTACCTGTGATTTGAATCCCAGAGTAACATACAAAAATCTGCTAATTACGCATTACAGTGAGTGTTGACAGTCTGTTCCTTTATTTTCATCACAATTAAGGTCATATGGCACAGATAACACTAGCAAGACTCACTCACTCCTGTCTGTAAGAGATGGACAATCCGGCCGATCCAGTGGCCTGAAGGTAGATGCTGTTTCAACAAATAGATCTTAATGGTTTTACTCTCCTTTAAAGATGAGAAAATATGTAGACAATATAGATTAAAAACTAGATTAGAAATATATTTCCTGAGGTCATTGCTCATTCAGACAGAAGGTCTTACAGGTTGAACACAAAATAATGTAAACATCAGCAGCAACACCATGCTACAAGTCTCGACAGTCAATACCTCTCACAGTCTTAAACTTATACACTCTACAAAAAAAATCCTGCATCTTGCAGAGTAACATTTAAGAAGTGTTCACTGTATATTTTCTCTATATGCAGAGAACCAGATATAGTCTTCACATTCATAAAATGATTCAAAAGGGTTTGAAAGCCTGAAGGTGTCCGTTCATTCAATGATGGGACAGCAGCTCTTATCAGATCATACCCACACACTTGGACAGTGGGACTGTTCCCTCCCCCTCTGATAGAGTATACTGACGGGGTGCTCAGGGCCTTTTACTCCACTGCGCAGCCAGCCATCCAGCTTACCAGATCTGATTACAACTTCTTAGGTCTCTGTGTCCGTCCAGCTACATGCAGGCTGGGGTTACAGCTCTGCTCTCATTAAAGCCATAATCCATCTACAGCACAATACAGTACAACAGTCAGGCCGGCCAGAGTAGCCAACCAGACCACATGGAAAAAGGCCCAATACTTGCATCACTGTAGCTGCCTCTTTAATGCAATGTTATGTCATTGCACAACTCTGAAGCAATGTAATTGAACGTGTTTCTCAAAATGGTACTAGAATAAGCTCATAAAAAGGAATTACACTGGGGGAATGTATTATTTGGTCAAGAAGTAAGAAGTTTGATGTGGAAGAATCTCAAAATCTATCTTATATAACAGATACAGTACAGACACTGCATGGAGTGACATGAATGCGTACACATGCATATGGATATATATATATTTTCATTCATTCATTCATTCATCTTCATCCGCTTTCCCTTTTCCGGGGTGCGGGGGGTGCTGGAGCTCACAGCTCACACTGGGTGAGGGTGGGGTACACACTGGACAGGTCACCAGTTCATCACAGGGCCAACACACAGAGACAGACAGAGACAAACAACCACTCACACTCACACTCAGACCTACGGACAATTTAGACTCACCAGTTAACCTAAACATGATGTCTTTGGATGGTGAGAGGAAACCCACGCAGGCACGGGGAGAACAAGTAAACAGCACACAGAAAGGCCCCAGGCCCGGGAACCGAACCTGTGACCTTCTTGTTGCTGGGCAACAGCGCTAACCATAGTGGTTAGCGTATATATATGTTTAGAAATACATTTCCTGAAGTCATTGCTCATTTATACACACACACACACATATACATATATCGTCCTTGATGTGGCCCGAGAGGCCACAGCCATTCAAGGCAGAAGGGAGCGCAGAGGCAGTAGCACATCATGAACGACAGGAAGGGAGAGTTTGCACCGTGACGTACTCTTGTTCAACACAATACAAGTTAATCCCTGGTGTTTTTGCAACAAAGAATCTCTGGGGCAAGGTATAAGACAGCTCATACAGTGGGACTAAAAAACAGCACACAGGAATGAAATCTCACAAGTGATTCGCTGTCAGATAGATGTTTTTACAGGAAGCCAACAAGGAAGCCAACAGAAAAGAGAAGGGCCGTAGCAATGTATGGAAAGCAAAAGGGTGGCCATGTTGAGGCCTGCTGTGGCTACATTTGCCTACCAAAGACTCTGTGTCACTCTGCTCAGTGGGTACCGGGAAATCAAATTGTTGATCCGCTGGCAGGTCCTCCAGTCCGTCCTCACTGGCCATGTTTGGCCTCTCTCTGGCTTCAGTCCTTGGCCCCCTTCCTTCCCTCTGTCCCGTCGCAAGCGTGCGCACGCGTGCACACACACACACACACACACACACACACACACACACACACACACACACACACACACACACACCCAGTGCTTACAGCAATGCCAGTCAGGCTACATTGAGTGCTATTCCTGCCTCCTCAAAATCCAGGATGTCCTTCCCGCCAGCAATCAAAAGGCAGTCTAAATCCGGAGTGAGTGACCGAGGCGGTCGAGAGGAAGAGAGAACAGCATACACTGAGCCCCACCTCGCTGCTTCCTGTTTCTGTTCTTTGTCAGACAGAAATTGAGGCGTCGTGCACTCTGTACAAGCACACATACACACATTTTGTAAGTAAGAGCGCTCACAGCCACTCAGCTTCCTGCAACTGAGCTCCCAATGCTGAGACAGGCTGTTGTGGTAGACTGTGGCCATATCAAACAGATTGTCAGACCACATGTTTCTTTGGGGCTGTATGTGATTGTGACTTGGACAACTATTTCTATTTTTTACCTACAGTTCTGTGTTTGCATGGAAAGAAGAAGATTTTGAAAATGCAAACAATATTATAAAAAAGAGGTCAAAGGGCAAAAGATTCTCACAATAAAGTAATTGATGGATCCTCATTGTCTGCATTTTACATATAAAACACTGCAATAAGGACAGGGCCTCATAATAAGGTGCACTGTGGACTAGATGGACTTATTTCATATTGTATTATGTCAAACATTTTTGAAAGGACTTTTCCAAAAAATCCACAGATGAAGCTTTATGCATTGAGTTGTGACATCCTCTCGATGTAACACTGTGACATATGGTCATGAGCTGCACAGAAGACAAGAGTGGACGCTCACCTGCTGCGCATGCAACAACTGGAAGATGAACTGGTTTTGTACAAGGTGGCATAAAATCTAAATTTACACAAAACAGAAGAACAAGCTGAGTTGTCACCTCCGAGACAGGAAGGAGCAGAGTTCACACACAGGCAGCTCTGACTGATTCTATCCTCTTCCTGTCAGTAAGACCAACACTGGGCCATGGTTTTCTTTTGACTCTCTGCAGTGCGGGGTCACTGCCCATTCAAGTGGTAGCCCTTTCTGGCAACCTGTCCTGATTTGCCGTAACACAAATGCATTGTGCAAAAGATGCATGCTCATGGGCAAAAAAGTTGAAGAATAAACATATGCTTATGGTATGGAAATTCAAAAATGTACCAAAGCATGACATGCGTTCTTCTTATTTAACCTATGCTATGGCGGGATAGGGAGTGAGGTAACATGAAGTGGGGCAAGATATTTAAAATACAGGCAGTTATTCCTGTTTGACATCATTTTAATAGAGCAACTAAATGCTCTGTGCTCCATATCTGCGAACAGGTAGTAAAATATTTCCTTACCAAGCAGCTGGTACTCTGAATGCTTCCTGTATATTCTAGAGCGTTGGCTGCAGCCCCCATAAATCCATACTGTATCTCACCTTTACAAATACGGTTCAGCTGTTACTGTTAGCTGAAATCTTAAAACATCCACGCTAAACACAAACTCCTGTGAAGCCTGTGGTGGCTAACTGTGTCTTTCATGGTGTGTGTGAAGCATACGCACCAAAACTGTGCTGACCACAGTATCAGGAACTAAGATCATATCATTTTTTTTTTTTTTTTTTGTTATACCAGCTCTTAAAGTTACAGCCTTAACCTGTTCAGGTTAAGACTGACCCATCAAACTGTCTCATTTAACTTCCCTTAATAATTTTATTCAAATCTGACCGTATTATTGCTATCCAGTAAGAATTTGTCCCAATGCTTCACTGAACTTAATTCGCTCTAAATAACATTATCACAAATTTAGAGACATTTTTCTGTCAACTTCACTATTATGGTAGCAACATTGGATCACATAGCTGGTTCAACACATTGCAGCAAGAAACAGGAAAAAAAAATCTGCTGATTGGGCTCAACATGCTGAACATTGTAGGCGGCTGGGGGAGGGGCAAACTGAGCAGAATTTGGAGATGGTGATGCAGTCTTTGTTGGAGAAAATGAAGCAAACCCTAAACATTGCTGTCTCAATTTTAACCTTTATATGTTACGTTTTACACCATAGGCTGATTTACACTGCTCACATTTGGAACCTGCATTTAAGTCTTCCACCCCACAAAATACTTTGTGGTGCATGCAATATAACAGCACTCTTCTCCCCTCCAGCTTTTAAAGCGTTGCTTTGGAAGAGCTTTTTCACCTGCTGACATGGCGGGCCAATGGGTCATACAAAGTTGTGGCCTATTCAGTCATGCTGAAAGAATAAATGCTCATAGATATACACTACCAGTCAAAAGTGTGGACACACTTTCTCATTCAAATGAATAGGAAAGTCTGTCCAAACTTTTGACTGGTAGTAGTACTGTTCTCCTGTTTATCTTATATTGGTGTGAAAACATGAAGCCTTCCTGCCTTTGGCACAAGGTTGTGGTCTGCTGTTTGCAGGTCTGAAGAAAATAATCGATTTATCTTCTGTTTTTAGGTGAAAATAGGCTGTTGAGAAAAATTTGGAAAAAACCCCCCAAAAAAACTAAACTATTTCTCATGTTGATTAATTTCTAATCTCACATCTTTCTTTAACTCTGCAGAAGGAGCCATCTGCCCCTGCTTGTATTTTCATCTTTGACACCACTGCCCCTTTTCTTTCACTCCTGCTTTTCTTCATCTTACTGCCACCAATCTGTCAAGCATTATCCCGCCACACACGCTGGTTCTGCCTGGTGCTGCTGTTGGGTGACAGAGAGCCATCCTTCTGATTAACTTTTAATGGCCCATCAGATCATCTTGCCCTGCCTATAAATAGAGGTTGAGTCCATTTTGTTGTAGTAGAGACAGTGGTGGAATGCTCCAGCTGCCAGCCCAAAGTCTGTCATATGGTTCCCCACTTAGCAATAATAATAATGATGGCTTTTGGAGTGGACTATTAACCTAATTTTTCATAAAATGTTGCTACAAATAATCATCACTTAGTAAATTTAAATTGCAGCCATGTTTTTGTAGGGGAATAGGGGATTGGGGTTTCCAGGGAGTTATTGTTGATGAAAATGTTTAGTGACAGGAAGAAGTAGATTACACAAGTTCATGGTGTGAGCTGCTGTGTATGTGGATGCGTTTATTATTTACCTATTCACCTTGTACCACCTTGAAAATGCTGCAAGATTTGTTTATTAGTGGAGACTGCAAGGAGAAGTTTGACCATTTTAAACAAGTTGGGGAAATAACAACCTCAGGAGAGCAGAAAAAGACAGTGGTTTATTGGGAGAGGTGGAGGAAAGGAAAATATGACTGTTGTGGTCCAAAGGGGACACTTGTCAGGAAGTGAAAAGACGAGCAAAGACAGAAAGAGAGAGAGAGAGGAAAAGAGAAAGAGAACTTCTCATCATGGGGCCATTCATTACTATGATTGGGTGTGTGTGTGTTCATGTGTATTACAGACTGAACCACAGCTTCTACACAAGACAAAACCTTGGAAAAGAAACACAAGTTTAAATTTTCCTCACATCCCGATGTTTGCACAAAGCCTCCTTTGGTACTTTGTGGATTTCAGTAATGGGGGGGTTGGGGAGAGTTGTTTAGTGTTATTCCTCCTGGGAGAGTAATGAGTGGCATACACACACTGACTCACACACACTGTTGGTAAATAAAATAAAGTGATGGATATCAAATAAAAAACATAAATAATACACATGGAGGAAAACCTGGAACAACCAGACACATTAACAGTCATACAGACACACACACACACAGGACTAATATACTGCAACTGTTCATAGTAAATAAAACAACAGTCTAAGACAGTGTCATGTGGATGTTGTAAGCACTAACAGGAAAAAAATCCTCATTCTGCCAACACAGCATACAACAGAGTTAACTTCAGGATATTGTCTCAGAGTACACTCTTATGTGAGGAAGTGGGCCAGTTTGGTTGCAGGGCAGCAGGCATCAATAAGATTTCAGTCACAACAATAATTTGGGGATGCATGGTATTTTCTTTTTGCACAGATTGACAAATTCAAATATCACCATATTCTGACTAAAAACCATCCATTCACCTATCTTCTGCTGCTTTTCCGTTTCCGGGTTTTGGGGGGTGCTGGAGCCAATCCCAGCTCACACTGGGCGAGGGCGGAGTAGACCAGTCCATCACAGGGCCAACACACAGAGACAGACAACCACTCATATTACCAATGAACCTAAACATGATGTCTTTGGATGGTGGGAGGGAACCGGAGTACCTGGAGCCTACCCACGCATGGAACTAGGAGAACATGCAAACTCCACGCAGAAAGGCCCCAGGCCAGGAACCGAACCCGTGACCTTCTTAGCGACACCACTAACCACTACGCTGCCGTGCTGCCCTGACTAAAAAACATACAAGAAATTTTTGATTGAAGAGATTGATATCACTTTCATATTGGTGTGGTGTATAATACATGGGCTGCAACCAGTTATCTTACTGTAAAGCCTGAAACGGTAATAGCATAAACCTCGCACAATCTGAAGGTAATGAAATCTCCATACCAGCACCTAATATATTTCTTTTCTTTAACCCTGACAAGCAACAATGTGTCAAACTATGAGTTTTCTTTCAAAGGGACAAGCAACAAATGTAAACAAAATCACTAAGTTACCATGTCCAAATTCCCATCTGAAATCTGGTCGTATTACAAATTCAACTCTGGCCCTCTATCAATGAGTTAACAGCTCACAGTGTGTACCTTGGACTATGTGCGTTTCCTGTTAATCCCTAAAATCCCTTATATTCCAAGGGAAATTATGTTGCTAAATCTACTTTTGCGGTTTCACAGTGCATATATATGTATATCTTATGTACGACCAGAGCTTGATGAAAGAATCACGTGCATGAGAGCAGACGATTCTGTCAGGCTGCGTAAACAGGACGAAGACTGTGATGAAGGTTGAGTGAGAAAGAATTTCCATTTTTGTGTCAGTGCACATCTGTCTGCCTGGCTGCATCTGAGGCAGTGTGAGTGCATGTGTGTGTGTGTGTGTGTGCCTGTGTGTATTTGAGCAGTGTCCGATCCACAGCTGGGGAGGAGCAGATTAGCATGAATGGGATCTTTGTGAAGGGGTCGATCTTCTCAAGAGACTTCAGTAAACGCGTATGTGTTTGTGTTCCCAGCTTTGTCCATTGTGAATGCTGCAGCAACAAACAGTGGCTCTGTGCAGGCTCCTGAGGAATAAAGCAGCATAAACCCCCAAAGAGAAAAGCTCTGCCGACCAAATACTTAATCAGCTTCTGTCATGCATGTAACAGAGGCCTGAGCAAAGGGGACAGGTGAAGGACAGTGAAACCAGATGTTAAAAAAAACAAAACAAAACAAAACAAACCAATATGATTTTACACACTGCTGGTGTTTCAGAGAACAGCAATCAAGGGAAGCCACTGACCAGCTCAGAGGAAATGGGTCCAACAGACATTACCCAGTGCTCTATGAATGCTCCAGTGAACACAACCTGAATATAAAAAAGGCAGCAAACGATGTTGTTGGCCTACAGCAGTCAACCTGGATAAGGGTTTTACTTGGAGGCTTCATGGCTTTACACTCAGAACCACTATCATCCCCTAGATCCTTTGTCCCCAGTGCAATAAGACTGTTCAACTCCCCACCCTCCTGAATTTGAATTTAATTTAATTCAGGCACACATGCACCCACCCACACACACACACACACAGTCATCCTCATTCATTTACACATGCACATGCACATGTACATGAACAAACACATACACACCCACTACAATGGTTATGGTCTGCAATTTTAAGATTCATTTTAACAAATTTTAAAGTTTACACTTGAACTTTAATTTATTTTAACTTATTTTATGGTATGTTCTTGTGCTGTCCATGTTCTATGTTAGTTTGTGCTCTTTTGGATGAATTGGAAGTGTGGCTGTTGTTATCCGTTTCTTTGTGATGAGCTCCCTGACATTTGAGTCAGGGAGTTTTACTCTACTCTCTAGATTTTATGTTTCCATCTGACTTCCAACAAGGTTTTTTTTTGTTTGTTTTTTTTCCAGCTTCCTCTTGGGGATGATGACACTTTGCCAGTCCAGATTGATGTACCCCTGCGTGTCCTACCACTTGAATGTATCTGGAAAACTGAAATGCTGAAAGAATGAGATCGCAAGTACAAGCGACCAAAATGAGCTTCCTCAGAATGGTAGCTGGCTTCTCCCTTAGAGATAGGGTGAGGAGCTCGGTCATCCGAGAGGAGCTTAGAGAAGAGCTGCTGCTCCTTTGCAATAAGAGGAGCCAGTTGAGGTGGTTCAGGCATCTGGTTAGGATGCCTCCTGAGCGCCTCCCTTGGGAGGTGTTCCAGGCACATCCAGCTGGCAGGAGGCCCCGGGGCAGACCGAGTAGACAGATTAAATCTCCACTCTGGCCTGGGAACGCCTCGGGATCCCCCAGTCAGAGCTGGTCGATGTGGCCGGGGAAAGGAAAGTCTGGGGCTCCCTGCTGAAGTTGCTACCCCTGCGACCTGACCCCGGATAAGCAGATGAAGATGGATGGATGGATGGATGGTTCGGTGCAATGACAGCACTGCTGCTGATGGCCAAGACCCATGGCCTTAGAAGATGCAGAGCCGTCAAGGTTGGTTGTGTAATAAGTTGGACAGCAGAAAACAGCAGGGACTCAGACAAGCCAACCCCTGGCATCCCACCCACCTTTCTATTGGAAATACAGATACATACAAAAACAAACCTGCAGGAAAGTATACTGACAGATGTTAAGACAAAAAATTAATTAAAAGTGTACAATGACAAATAGGGAAGGACACAATGAACAAAAGGAAAATGTATGTTGTACTAAAGTTGTCTGAGGATTTCTGACTAGAAACTGAGCAGAATGTAATCCTGTAGTGTGACCTGTAATGTGACAGACACCTGAATGGAGATGACTGTAGTCTTGCAAAGTCCTTAAATGTTTGATGCCCAGTGTTTTCACATTTGGTTGTTACCAGCTTAAGTGTGAAGCACAGAGCGCAGTGCTGTGTGGCGGGGCCATGATGTCTGCGAAGAGACCCTGCAATGTAATGGAATGGCTGAGCGGGCACGACGGTAATGGACATGGAAAGCAGATTAAAAATTATTATGACAGAGGGCTAAGGAGGATAAGAGGTCCATTCCATAATGCAGATGATTATCCCTCTTTACTGATGCTGTTGATTACGATAGCTTGGCACTAAAACACAGGGCATGAGGAGGAAAGTAATACAAGTGGCACAAATGTTTACAGATTTGCATTATTTTAACTACAGCATAATTGCTAATGAAAACAAGACTCCATTAGTGAAGGCAATGTGCTTTAAGGTCACAGCAGCCTATAGGAAGATGTGGCTTACCTGTAAATAATTAACTGTTTGGATTTGTACACAGACCTGGGTAGACTGGAAAACTTCCAGTAATACATCTCTGGACTTTCCCTCTGTAGACTATTTATACTCCTCCAGTTACAACCCTCATATTCTCTCATGCATTGTTGACAGTGGGATAAAAAGACAAACTCACAATGGCACCTGGCTGCTATTTGTGTCTTGGTATCTCTCAATTCCAGCAGTCCAGCCTTTGAGACTTTAATAAGAACAATAGCTGCAGTTTGGGTTACATTGTGCAGGGTAGACTTGTTGTTGGGCTACCCTGCTACTACCTCTGTCACTCCCTCTCAGGCAGGTAATAATAGCTGTGTCTCTTCCTTGTCTGTCTCACTTTTTTTTTTTTTTTTTTTTCTTGGCCTCTGGGCTGACGTGACAGTCCACTGTTGAGGGCAGCACCACAGCCAAACACACCGCTGCTCCCATGAAGTCTCAGGTCTGTGCTCCCCTTAAACTCAACACCACTCTTGCAGTACAACACATCAGCTATCACATGACCTCTGTGCAGTGGCGGGATAAATCATCTCAAATGCCTCAGGTCTAACCACAATCAGGTCACACAGCCCAGGTTCCACTGTTTCTCTTTGCCTCAGTTTATACTCAAACAGCTTGTGTCACCATTTCTATTTTGTACACAATTTTGCTACCCAAGATTAAAATATTTGAGACAATCTACCAAGTAACCAGTTACTATTTGTACCATCTTTGGCTTGATACCATCACACAGTGTAACAGGAGAGTTGAAAATGAAAAATCTGCACACAGTGAACTACCATACCAGGTGGGTTAACAGGCTAATTGTTCACAACAGCTCTCTGTGCTATACCATCGCTCCCTTCTAGCATCCATGTTATCATCAAGCTTGAGGAGGAGAAAAAGCTATTGAGCTTAAAAACTTCTCTGAGTGCCAAAGTCGCAAAATTGGGTTCCATTTCAGTCGGAGGAAACATTCACAAAGCTAGTTTGCATGCACTGATGCTAAAACAATTCCATTCATTGTATTTGAGTAAACTGAAGCGTAAATACACCAAATGGTGAAAGAAACATTGACTACTAATGAAGTTTTGGATTCGGATTCTGAAGGAGAATATCTGCCTTTAGAAGATGATGACCGGTCGTGATAGTGATAGCAGCAGTACATCCTTGCATGGCGGTGGTGCTGCTATTGCATAGTGATGACAAAGTTAGAGCGTGCTGTGTTTCTTTCGACTCTTTGCCCAACAGAGAGATGTGCCTTCCTGTCACTGCTTTTACATATGGGATTAATAGAAAAGTTAGAGAAGAGATAGAAGATTATTGTGCAGAATTCTAACCAATTCATACACCTGGCTTTGGTAAAAATAATATCTAGGAACAGATTTGATAATATAGGTACACTTATGATATAGCAGTAGTCGTAGTTATAGCTTACTACTATTGGTTTACATTTGACTCTTTTCCTGTTCAGTTGTTATGTGCATAAGATTGCAAAAAAAAAACCAAAACACCAGTATTTACTGAAAGGTACATAAGGGTTGCCACCACCCAGTGATGCCACAATATTCAAATTAGATGTGTAAATTTACTCCCTTCAAAAACTGTGGATTATGCTCAGTCTTTTCTTTACAGTCAGCCTTTATCTCTTACCATAGCCTTTTAAAATCTTGTTGTCAAAATCCAGTATCAAAAAAGAAAGAACAACAAAACCCAGCACTTATAGAGTTAACAAGTTAGAGTTAGGGTCACACGCTTAGTTACTAGCATTGCTGTTACATTCTGAGTCTGATCACAAATACCCAAAACATCAGGGACTGACAATGACAAATTCCAATTTAATAGGCTGATGTTTGTCATCAAGGGAATCTCGGCTGATACTGATGTTTGGCCGATGTGTTGGTGCATCCCCGAGAAAAGCTCTACAAAAATATAACATTTTATTTTCTTCGTATCAATCAGCCTCTACCTCTCCTCTTTTCTGCTGATTCAATACACAGCTTCTTCCAAACCCTTTCAGTGGAAAAACCCAGGCTAAGAACCAGAGAGTAACCTTTTTCACAAGCACTGCTGAGCCACAGTGCCCACTTGCATTACAAAACTACTTAACCAACCAATCAATGCTTGTTTCTCAGGACAACACACGGCTTCTAAAGGGCTCCTTTCCTTTATGACCTTGCCATTCCCAAGTCATATTGACAAATTATCAACTCAGAACTTAATTTACGATATGTTGTTTCTCCAACGTAACACCATTTCTCAAACTTGTCCTTCTTAGCAACACATTCTTTAATCCTGTAATACCAACAATCCCTTAAAGCCCTAAAACACTCACACAACCAGCTTGGAAAAAGCCTAAATGGAGCTGGACACAAGTAACTAGTAGTTAGTCTGCTCTTTACCTGTTTCCCTATTTAATGTAGTTTTTTTCTTCTCTGGCTTGGTATCAGTGATAGGTAATCCTCTGAAAGCCTGTTGGGTGATGGGCACATAAAAAACAACAGCTGGTGGTTAGGCTGGACCAATGAATGGAAATGACTGGCACAGAAACACAGGAAGTTAAGCATATTTAATTGAAAGGATATTTCAAAATTTTCAGACTTTGTTTTCTGCATCAGTATTTGGGATACCAGCTTTCCTCCCTGGCACTAACTGGGAATGTCTGACTGCAGCCTGATTGCAGAGTGATTTTAGGGTCAGACACACCCGCTGGTTTTATTAATGAACACTATTAAGATGTCCCATTAGTGTGATGAAGCTCTAATTCAGCAGTTATTTGTTTGTCTACTGGTATCTGGGGGAGAGAGAGATTTCTGCAGACATCCTGGATTCAAGCGGGAGGGACTGGTTGTTGGGGGGTTACATGTGTGCGTGTGAGGCTGAGGGCATTAATGCTCCCTCATAAGAGGTCAGAGACACAGTCAAGTCCACAGTCTCTTAATCCTATTATCCACAGCAGTGGCAGCTGGAGACACAGCACACATTATTTTGAGTGTGGTGCCAGACATCAGTGTGCATTATAACATGTGTGAGACCATACACAGATCTCGGCCAGTAAGCATCCAGATGAGCATGCTCAAAAGTCTTCAGATGCCATTAGAGAAATGCACCGAGTTGCTTCCACTCTCACAGATGATCAATAAAAAAGTCATCTGGAGTGGCCACAGAGGGAAGAAGCACCAGCTCCTATGACTTGCAGAACCCTTTCAGATGATAACGACAGGAAACCAGTAGAAATAAAGAATTCATGAGAGAGCGTCCACAGTGTATAGCTACCTCAAAGTGTAGGTTATGTTATCAGCTCAGAGCAGAGCTCATGTACTCAGCAGGACGCTTAATTTACATTCCTTAAAGCCACCTGAAGGAGAGAAAGGGCTGACAAATAAACAGACTGCAAAACAGACAATGTGAGAGAGTCAGCAGGAGGAGCAGTGGCGAAAAGTTCAGAGAAGCAACAGTTCAGCTACGTTTCCACTTATGGCCTCGATCTGTGCAGATAACTTGTTTTTAACAGAGTGGGGGGGGGGGGGGGGCTGAAGAAAGAGAAAACAATGAGAGGTTTTTATTCAATTGTTTTCTTTAGTGAGCCTGCCAATTCTGAATTCTAAAAGGATGAATGTTGGCAACAGTACAGCCTTGATGAGCCACTCAAGAGAAATAAAGGGAAGTAAGCTCAATCACCACACCGCTGTGCCTCGGTCCACTTTGACAGGTTCAGCCTATCATCATTACCAACACGGCCCTTTGATCTCAATCAGCCCTCGCTCACCGCCTGTCTGCAGGCCTGCAGTAATGATGACTGAACCCTCTTCATTGCCACAGAAGGAAGCTGAATTTGTCACTCCAGGCAGAAATTGTTCAAGTGCAGCTCAGACAATCATGGAAGGGTTGATAAACAGAGCCACGAGGGCATGAACACGTTTACAATTATTTGCACTGTATATGACTCAGTGTACAAGCTTGGGTGAACATGTCTTCTGTGACTCTGATGGGAATGTTTTAAAGTGTAGGAAAATAACCCTGATGATGCCTTCACTACAAATGTATTACAGAAAAACTGCATTACAAGCTGGCACAAAGGGGTTGGAAGACTTGGGCATTATGGGAAATGCACTATTCATTACTTTCTGAGCTTCATACCAGCTGGATGACGTCTTCTATTCTCATCATTCTGACGTCAATCCGTACCTTCTAAGCCCCCTAGACACAACACTACCCGCAGGGGGTCTTCTTTTAAATGTGCTGCTCTTATTTACAGGTAATGATGAAATGATTGTTGATCTTTTCTCAGCCTAAACTACAGTAATTTGTCCTGTGTAAGGATGGTTGGAAAAATAAATAACAAAAAGCCGTTTAATGAGCTGTATGCAAACAGGTTCGATGTAATAATAGAGACTCTTCAAATAGAGGACAGTGTCAGTATCAAACAGCCACAATAAACCAGCAAATATTCCACAGCTTTGCAGCATTATGTGAATCCTGTTGCAACATGTCATCACCAAAAAGTACATAGTTTTGTAAACATTAGCTCTAGGCAGGAGTTGATTATTTAAAATTTATAAGACAACAGGGAAGATTATTATTGATTCAACAAAGGGGTCAAGTTATCCAAAATATTTTCAGATATCATAATTCCCTTTGGTCCATTTCCTTTTGTCTTATTGCAGAAGAGTATTTTTGAAAGCAGACTTCTTTGTGTTTCTGTGACAGAACCGTGGATGCAATGCAGGACATGATGGTGCCCTATGACACATATGAGTTGTTTCTGTCTATCCCCATGCCCTCATAGGCCACACAGCTTTCCAAGAAACAGTGCAAGGACCTTCCCTGTTCACGGAAAATGCTAAATGTCAAGAAAGATGCTGGTTTTCACTCACAACAAGTTGCACAATGTCAAATGGTTTGTGTGAAAGATTTAGATGAATGAGCTGATTTATATTGGCACTGGGATTCCTTGTAGGAAACTGGGTCAGCTCAAACAAGCTGAAGATAGAAATATGGGCAGTTTGTGGTTGGAATATACTATCACAGATCAATCACCAATCATTTTTCTATCTCAGGTGTGTAATTCTTTATCAAGCTGAAGTGACCAAAATCTACGAAATAAAGAGCAATATCCAGTGCACGTGTTCTGTGCAGCAGTTCAACCTTGTGACAGTGGTAACTAACCAACAAGTGACACACTGAATCCTGGCGTGAGCTAAGCTGAACTGAGGCAATTGGACCTGAGGCTCTGACACCACAACACCTTCCATGACTCACCCCTGACTACCTGAGGGCAACCACTGTATCACAGGTGGAAAATCATTGGATGCAGTCTTGGAAATCTATTTTGTATCAAAGGTATCGAGGAAACTGTGGCTGTTAGTGATGATTTCACTTGTGAATTATAATTTGCCTACTTTTGTCTTTTGTGGAATAGAAAGTCTTCTGCCCTGAAAGTGCCCTGATTCTTTGACTTTGCTTGTCCATTGCATGTTTGTGTTTGTTCAACACTGAGGGGGGGTTGCAGCAGGGGTACAGACATTTAATAAGGCAGCCAAAGGGGACTGCACAGTCTGACAGTTTTAGCCATTAACTTAAAACACATTCTGCCTTCTCTGTGTCAAACAGAGTCTAGATTACTTCTGGCTCTCTGGCTTTCTATTCATTCTTTAAGTGGACAGTCAAATGGACTCTATCCATTTACACACAAAGAGCAGTTTACTCTAGTTGGGAGGTAGAGGAAATGAATCTGCAACATTTTGATTCTCATGTTGTAGCCATCCACTGTGAACATTTGCTGTTAGTTTCTTTTATATTGGAAACAGTAGGACACTGTCTTCTGTGACATCTGTGATGTCTCTGTCTACAAAATAACCCTGGCTCGAGTGTCAGCTGCATTCGTGGCGTGGGGGTTGGAGATGACCAGTATCTGATTTGTATATGTGTGTCTCCAAGTCAAAAAACTATTTGTAGTTAAGATGAAAATAATGTACTTTTCAAACCTTTAATGTGCTTAGCAATGGGAAAGGGAAAGGAAAAACTATTTCAGTTGTCAGTTTTTAAGATTAATTACTTTAGTTGGTGTTGATATAATGATATAAACTCCCACAAGTCAGAAACGTGGGAATCTATCTGTCTGTTCCATATGAATGCAGCTTTGGATGCAGTGAATTCTAACAGATCTGCTTCAACATTTCGTGTGTGGGGTTTGACAGACCTGGGCACCTACCATTCATTAACTGTTTAATGAAAGCTACTGTGTTCTATTAAAGCACACAGCATTTTGGAACTTGATCAATACTAGGGACCAAAAGTCAGGATATCTCAGTCTATGCAGCCTCAATTTGGACTCTCCTTTTTTTTTTTTTTTTAAATCTCTCTCTCTCTTTTGCAAATGCCCATTTTGTCAACACTAGCAACACTAACCTGCGGGAATAGCCCTTTAAAGTTCAAATTCCCTCAGCAGACATCAAAAACAAGAAGATCTCCATCACGTATATCCTCCTCCCATCACCACAGATGTCAACAAGAGTTGAGGCACAAATCTCCAGATGTTTTGCCTGATTGCATCTTTGCATGAACACGTTGAGGTCAAATAATGCACACGGACACAGCAGCTTATGAGCATCGCAGTGAAAAAAGTTGGGAAACTCACTTGCAGCTCGTTATTAGCCATCGTGTGTCTCACAGGTAGCCAGTTATATGTTGACTCCAGGAGACTTCTGTTCATATGTCTCACTTTACAGCCGTCCGATCATTGTAGACATTTCAGCTGAAGTCCTCCAGTGGTCAAACACACGCACGGATCTCCTGAAAAATAAAGAAGGCGCAGTTTGATGGAGTCTGACTTGCGAAATGTGAACATCGTGACGTGTGTAGACATCACGGAGCAGGTGAGCAGAGGAGAGAGGAGAGGACCATCACCTCCCGAAGGCAGGATGTCAACTCTTGGACTCCGATCTGCATCACGCAGTGCAGTGTGTCCTGTAGTTGTGAGACGGAGACCCCCGCCGCTGCAGGCTGTCTTCATCCTCAGTGAGGGGAAACACTGTGAGGAAACCCGAGACCCGCCAGGATTCACCGCCGCACTCTGCCCTGCTTATCAGGGGGAAACTGAAACCATCTTCCCCCCGCGGCGGCGCGCTCCTGCTCGGCTCTGCGGAAAGCTGAGAGCCGGTGAGTGATGCCGCCGGTGAGTGATGCCGCCGGGGAGGAGGGGGGGCCGGTGTGAAGGCAGCTCAAGCAGACAGGACACTTCCGGTTCGAGCATTCAGCGTAAAACTCCCATCGGTACACAAGTTCTCCAACATGGGCCTTTAATTGATATACACACAGGTTTACTGTTGAGGTCGATGTGTGATCAAAAACCACGGTTTTGTTTTTTTTTTTTACTTCAGTTAACATGAATTGAACGCCTAACTTTAAGCTAACCATTAGCTGCTTAGCACGTTATGTTCACGCAACATGGTGTGCGATATTAAATTACAACTCAACTCCTTACATGTAGTATGTAGAATATACTTGACTAGCATTTAACCCTAAAAAATGTAGAGCAATCTAACAGTTAAGCCTACCTCCGTAAGCTGTAGTGACTTTTTAATATTCTGGTAAGATCACCTGCAGGAGCAGCTGTAGACATCCAGTGTCTTTCTTCTTTTTGTGCTTCATTTCTCAGGATGTTTTACAGGAATGAAACCTTTTGTGTTCAACGGCGGCCTTTTGCTTGAATTAGACTGGTGGTAGCTGGTCAGTGGTTTTATTTTGACGGCGGCGCAGCGCTTCCTGTGCGGTGAGTGCGCCGCCGTGCAGCAAATTGGCTAGCCTGTGAGCGGCTCTGCGGCAGAGCGCCCTCCTTCTTCAACCTGAGACCTGTTGATCTCATCTGGACGAGACACTGTTGGCCTGTTCACACAGCTAGCAGATGTGTTAGCTTCAGTGATGCTAATCTGTGGGCATATATTTTACTGTGCAGCTTACTCTGGTAGCACCTATGTTTTAAAATGCCTTTAGGCATTAAGATCGAATTAAAAATGATCAATAAATAAATAAATATGCGTACGTCAAAGAACATAGTCAGATGAAGACACAGGGGGCCCCTGAGATATAGTGATCTGTAGGTAATACTGATGGAGCAGCCCTTTAAGTTGCCAGATGGTAGGGTGTTGTGTTAAACTGCACTCCAGCAGGATGAGCTCTGGGGCTTACTAATGACAGATAAACCTCTGTCACAGCATTTATCAGCATCTTGCATTTGTTCACTTCTGCAGTGTCATCTGCTGTCAGCGACACAGGGAGGAAACCAGCCCGCACTGCACATCACTACAGCAGATGGATGAATGAAAGCCTTATTGCCCCCAAGAGGTACTTGCCATGGAGCAACAATATGAGCACTGTGGATTCTCCCACAGACGTAAGGGAGGCATGCCTCAAAACATATGCAGGCCCAGGAAATGCACTAACTCTCCCATGGATATTATTTCATTGCACTGTCAATGAAATTAAGCACAAGAAATGACTTTTGCCTAATTTGAACAGTACTGTCATTCAGGAGCAGCTTGAAGATGCAATGCTCTAACACTTCAGCACTATTATTTGATTAAGCTTAATGGAATTTGTGTTGTTGACTTCTCTGATGTTGTGCGTTATTATACCATCTGAAAATCAAAATTTCCTTATCCACCGAATGAACTGAGACAGGACACATGGGATTTTTTTGACCTTTGACCCTACACGGAATACACTACTGCTGTCGGAGCTATCACCTGCTACCTTTAATTCACTTTGCATTAGAGGTAAATGATGTGTGACAGACTCAGTAATGTACAATAAAATAAGTATGTTTCAACAGAAGATGTATTTGGGTCTTTTTCATGATGAAGAATACTAACACATTAATCTAAATATATGAAACTCAAATGTAGCCCACTAATGCTGTCAAATGTAAAACTATTGTAAGTGTGATTTTACAGTTGCAGCTGCTCAAGATGGAGCTATTAATTATTTTATACTCAGGTAGTTAAATATGATGGCTCCTAATCTATGGATCATAAGATTTTTCATATTGTCACAAGGTGGAGTGGGAAAGTTGTTTTGCCTGTTTGAGACTCAAATGGTAATTCACATGACTTTTTTCAGAGTCAAAAAGGTTACAAAGAGATACAGAATTGCTTTCTAAGAATTCTTTTATTTTAGAAAATGATCATATGCTTTCTCTGTAATATCTTAATCGAAACAGTAATTTATAACTATGGCTGAGAGATTAATGTAATGGATGGCAATGAAGTGTAAAAGAGATATTCTCCTGGTAAGTAGTGAATAGACCTTATTGTGACAACATGACCAAGCATATGATGAATTTGAGAAGTGCTTCAAAATGATATCTGAATGAATATTTCACTGCACTGGTTGAACTGACAGAGGTCAAATAAATGATCATTTCCTCCTGAGAGTTAGGCTGAAAACTGTAACTGCTGACTGTACTCAGAGGTGAATCGGGAGGACAGGTCAGGTGTCGCTGGAGTTATTACCTGTACAGGTACTCAGAGAGCACAGAGCATCACCTGAGCTGCTCAACATCTGAGCCACATCACTGTAGGAGGGACGTTTCTAATTACCATGTACTCAACACATCATTCAGAGTGAAGGCCACAGTTCACTGTGTGTCTGGCTCTAGTTTCCTTCCATACCTTTAAAAACTAATTCCTGTCATTTGTGTAACTTTACAGAAACATTTTTACCAGCAGAAAGAAAATCTGTTGTGTTTTTTTCTGGTTGTTTATTTATTTGTGTGAGTTAGTGTAGAAAATGTATGTATGTATGTATGTATGTACACTACCAGTGAAAAGTTTGGACACACTTTCTCATTCAAATGAACAGGAAAGTGTGTCCAAACTTTTGACTGGTAGTGTATGTATGAAGCGAGTCCCTCGAATTGTCATCATTTCTACATCACTGACTCTGCATATCTGATGTCAGTCCTGTAGTCATTACTCTTCTCCTGTGTAGCTCTTTATCATCCGTCCATTCATCCATTATCTGTACCGCTTATCCGTCAGGGTCATGGGGGGACTGGAGTCAATCCCAGTTTACAATGGGCGAGGGTGGCGTTCCCCCTGGACAGGTCACCAGTCCATCACAGGGCTTTACATGTCAAGACAAACAACTATTCACATTCACACTTGCAGGCAAGTTATAGTCATCAATTAACATCAACCTGCATGTGTTTGGACTGTGTGATGAGTATCAGGAGAGAATCCACACAGCAACAGGGAGAACATGCAACCCCCACAGAGAGAAGGCTCAGGTCTGGGATTTCAACCACAGTGCTGTACTTCGTTATCATTGTTTCGTAAATAACAACGCTCAAACCCTACTCACTATCAAATGGAGGTCTTCTGTTCCTGGTTGAGTTAACATTAGAAGTCTCACACACTTCAACACAAGAATGGATAGCAGAAAGCTTACAACAATTTTATTTCATAAACACCGCAGTGACTGAGTCATTTGGCAACTGGCACAACAACACCACAACAAAAGTTGCTGCAATACAAAAGATGATGGCAAACATTTCCAAAACAAATATTAACGTTTCCATAAGGTAAACACTTATATCACATGTTAATCATATCATATGTAAATAAGTTGAAAGTTACATAAAAGAATCACTGTAAAGGAAATGAACAGGCACTGAGGACTTTATTAAAACATATTGCTCTGCTCATAATTGCATGCATGATAATTGCTAATTATGCTAGCTTCTACTTTTTGATACACCAGTAGAAACTCTGAAATATGATAATATAGCAGCAGTGGCTACATTTACTGCCTTTACACAAATATAATTTCATAGAAGATGCACTGTGTAGCTTCATTATAAATGATTTACAAAACCATATGCTGCATATGCTGCTTTCAAAGATCATATTATCAATATTCATTTGACTAGTAGCACTGCAGAGAAGTAAAGGGTGTTAGATTATTGTTCTGAATAGAAAAGAAATGAAATGATTTTCTGTAAACCATACATACGGATATTGTGGAATGAATATTAGTGTGTCTCTCATGCAGCCAACAGGTGGCAGTCTTGTTGTTTTGGTTTTTTTGGGGGTTTTTTATCTCCATGAGCTCAGACAGACCTCACCTACCTTTTACAGACACAAAGAGAAACTCCCAGGTGCTTCTCTCCTCCACACTAGACATTTTAAAGTCACAGTTATTGATATAAAACATCCTGATATGTTGTAATCATCTAATTGGTCCTGTAGTGAGTATCAAACATGTTAATCATATGCGGCACAAATCACAACACACAGTTAAATATATGGGCAAAGTGCAAAAACTCTTAACAGTTGTATATTAAAGTGGACAGATATTAAGAATTAGGTAATAGCTGGGTATTTGTGCTTGACTAAACCCCTCTGCCCTCCACCTTTACTCCCACCCCACCCCAGCCCCCCCACCAGCTGCCTTTCCAGAGTGGCACATTGTCTTCCTTTCTCTCCATCGAGTGACATCATCGGTAACCTCGGAGACTCCCTGAATGGTGGCCGACCCAGGAAATGAGGTTACAACTCTGGAATGTGAGACAACAACTACACCCCCACCCTCTCCACCTCGACCAGCACCCTCACCCCCACCAGTCCAGCACCCTAGTATCCTCCCCCTCTGTTCTCCTTCCATTTTCTGTGGAACAAGGAGGGCCTTCTTCTCCTTCACGACCCCCCTCCTCTTCCTCCAACACTGATGGCTCTATTAAGTCCATAAAAACCTGGCTGTCCAGTGAAGTCACAGTAACATTTACTGACTGGGTTATGTCAGGGAGTGAGGAGGGAGAGGGAAGGGCTTATATCACAGCATCATTGTCCAACAGGCTTCATCAGACCACACACACAGTTGGTTTTCAGATATTCTTCCACACAGTCTACCATCGGGATTTGGGGTTCATGAGTGCACAAATGTGTAAATATATTAACAGTAATGCCACTTACCTTTATGAACACACCTTCCCACACAAAGAATAGAAGAAAAAACTAGTGCAATTTGCCATAGCTCAAGCCCCCATTTGAGAGGGTGACCAATATCTGGTCTCAGTGTGTGGTTTTGACATATAAAAGAGACAGAGAAGGGGAGCGCTGCCCCAGACAACACACAACAACAGTGTTTCTATAGCAGTTACAGTGCATTTCAGAGTAAGACAGTGGAGGAGTGTTACTAAGTGCAATTAAGTGCCCTTTGTATGGAAACATGCTCTAATGCGAGGTTGCAGTACGCATGCCTGCGAAACAGTAATCAATGACACACTGTATCTGCTGTGTACAGTTCAAATAATGAGGGTGTTGATCTGAAATTAACTGGAAGTCAAGTTTGTGTGATCACATGATAGTCAGACTTGTGACCAATCTGGCACAAGTCCATGTGACCTGAATGAAGGAATCACTTTTATCCTTGATCCATCTATGGCTTCAGATATGACGGGATTGTATGATATGTTTTATAGTGTTTAAATGTAAATATAAATCTGTCACCAATATCAGCGAAGTGTACATCGCTGGTTCAAGAAAAATCACCTTTTTCGGGCAAGTGCTTATTTGCTTTCTTTTTGAGAGTTTTTTGAGAAGATTCAACCTGCTCTGTCTGCTAGTTTAGCATAAAGAGAGGTCATGTAGAAACAGTTGGCTGCAGGTATGAACCAGCACCTCCAACTGTCACAACCGAACACATGGTGTCAGGTTTCTTAAATGTAAATTTAAAAAGCATCATTTGGGTTTTATAGATAGTTATGTGCTCAACTAACCAAATAAGAGTTCATGTGTCGAAGCGTTAATTGCTTTTGACATCTTCTTACTGAGCCAGATCAGCAGTTTCCCCATTTCCAATCTTTATGCTAAGCTAAGCTAAAACTCAAAGCCTCATATTTAATGTACACACATGTGAGGTATCAACCTCATCAACTAACTCGCTGCCAGAAAGCAAATGAGTATATTTCCCAAAAAGTCGAGCTCTTCCTTTGATTGGTGTAATTACTGGTTGGTAGACCTTTAGATTGACTTAGTGCTGGGTCTCCACCTCCACCACAGTCCAGTCTCCGGGAGTGGAGCTGCCCTGGCTGTCTGGGGAGTAGCTGCTGACGGAGGTGACTGTGGCAGCAGGAGGGCTGAACTGTGGAAGCATGCTGGGCCACATGCTGCTCTCCAAGGGGCTTAGGGTGCCCCCTGTCCCAACGGGGAGGAGGAGTAGAGGGGGGCAGCTGTCATCTCCAGACAGCATCAAAGTCTGGTTGATGAGCTGCTGCACCATATCCACCTTTTTGTTCCATTCCAGGTCCTGTGGTGGCATCGGGCGAAGCTGCCTGTAGAAACCCTGTGTGCCTCTGTGAGGGGACGTCACCCTCCTCCCTACCCCCGGCCTGTTTCTGTTCTGTCCTCTGGCCTCATCCTCCTCGTCGCTGGTTTCCATGGCTTCATAGATGGTGCAGAGCCCAGAGGATGGAGAGATCATGACTCCAGTCGGGCTCCTCCTCAGCTGTTGTTGCTGCTGGATATGTTTCTGCTGCATGCGGTACTGCTGCTCCAGCTCCAGTTGCCACTGGAGAACCTGCCTGCGCTGCCTGTGCTCCTGCTGTTGCTGCTGAAGCTGCAGCTGTAGGAGCTCTCTGCGTTGCTTCTCCAGCTGCTTCTGCTGCTCCAGCCTCAGCCGCTCCTCCTCCAGCCACTGCCTCTTCTGCTTCTCCTGTTCTTGACGATGTTGCATCTCTCTCAGCTTCTGCTGGTGTTGCTCCAGCCTCCTCAACTGTTCCCCAGCAACCCGACCATCAGTGCCGGTCTCAAAATCAGGAGGGGGTGCAATCTTGGCAAAATGTGCTGCAAGAGTTGGATCAATGGGTCTCCTGTTGCCTGGGACCATTGCCAAGTAGTGGCCATTGGCGACACGAACAGTGGAAGTGTGGTTCTGGTTGTGGTTGTCTTCCTGCAAGTGCGTTTGCAGTGTGCAGTCTCTGTCCAGCTCATCTCTCTTCTCATCTCCTGTGAGACAGTTGAAATCACTTGGTGCATCCATTAGAGATGCATGCATCAAACAGAATGGTGGAACAACAACAGGGGCCAGAAAGAAGAGGGTTCAGGAGAGATCTGACAAGAGGGCCAAGGTGCGACGCAAAAGGAAAGGGGTTCTCAAAAGAAAGTGACATCCAGGACACAGGAATACTACATTGTATATTGTACCACCAAACCAGAATGGAGAAATACATCATAAGGTAGTTAGTTTTCTCTCTCAGGCTGCATTTCCTTTAATATAATCATGTTTTACTGTATTTGATTTAATAATATGAGCCATAGTAAAGAGATACAAACACTCCTGCTGTGTCCTCTTGGAGTACATCAGTTATCAAGACAGCAGCTATAAACACACAGTATGACTAAGACGACAGGTGATTGAAAACACAAATGAACAAACAGGGAATAAAACTGACAAAAACATCAAACAGAGTTGACTACACAATGTTCATGAAAATATGATAGTGTACTTCTCTTTGATAAACTTCATGATCATCAAGCCATTTTGGATGCATGCCCAAGTCGCAAATATGAAAAAGGGCTTGCACACTCTCAAAAATATATGAACTATGTGGAGATATAACAGGTACAGGGATGTGTGTGTGTGGTGGAAGAGTTTCCATGTCAGGGTTATTATTAAATAGGAGCAGGTAGGTCAGAGTAATGAAAGGGTGGAAAGTGTTTCGTCTTCTTGATCTTCAGTATTCAGATTCATTCCTGTGGTTTGTAAAGAGAGGAGCTGTTCCATCACCTCTGTGTGCCGAATGTGTGAGTGGGACATTTGGGAGGATGCAGGTGGATCTGAGCAGGTTTCACCTCATTTGGGTGTCTGCATTCAAATCCTGAAGAAAGAGAGTAAGGTGCATGGTGCATCTCCTGTCTGACTGCTGTTAAGGGTACCTTGTAAGGTTTTTGACCACTGAAAGTGCTGTGGAGCAACAGTTTTACTATTGTGTCCTTGCTTGGGCTGCTGCTTAACATGATGCCCAACAGTCTGCTGGGCATCATTTTGCTTTGTGAATGTTTTTTAAAGAAGAATACTTTAACACATTTGATGGACATTAAGGATAAATATTTGTTTGTGTACAATATTCCACACGGCACTTTTGACAGAGTCTCACCTCCCGAACAGCTGATGTAATGTTACTGTACTAGTGTTGAATCTGACACTGTCATGAAGGCGCAGGCATGCTGGAGAACAGGGCACTGGGACACCATGTGGATTAACCTCTTTGATTTCTACCAAAATTCCATTTTAGATACAACATTATACAATGTTGCATCACTTCCTGTTTACCAGTTGTTCCCATGGTGAACAACATAAGATGCCTTGAGAAATCAGTAGTGCAAGCTTATAAATATACACCGAGTCAAACACGAGGACAGTAAGTTCAGACATGCTGGATCCATAGGGAAAATAAGAAACGGGAACAAAATGCATTGCAATGATGTTTTAATGGAATTTTGAAAGATAACCTAGTGTGAACCATTCATTTATGAACATGTCTAGTGTAGAATTGTTTTAAATTCAAGGTAGTACACAGTCTCTTTGTTAGTTAAACATGCAATATACTGTTGAAATAGTAAACCAAACGCCCACTATGAACTCGTTTCAGCGAGAGTAAAGCTGTGATAGCGATGTAGGAAAATGCAGAGTCTCATCACAAATAAAAGGCTAGCTGTTAGTCTCTTCTGGAACACAAAGGACTGCTAACTGAGGCCTGAAGCTTAGCCACTGAAAACCAAAAGCCTGAAACACATACTGACGTGACTGCACTTTATATACCTTAACGACCTATGCAAAGAGCACAGAACCTCTTGAAGCACACATTAAAAACTTCACCAACTGCAATCTAATACTCCCATACCTACCTCAAATAATCTGTAAGGGCCAAACAGCCGTGTTAATATCTAGCCTTTATTTTGACAGCTAAAAGTCTTGAAACAAGAACACAACCTTTTATAAAGGAGCATGTGACTATCGCTATGGTGCTGTTGAACATGAAGCATGTGTACACGGGGTAGGGAGGACCAGGTTTTAACAGAAGAAAACAAACAACCCCCAAAAAACAAAAGAAACACAAAACAACAACAAAAAAAGAAACAACAACAACAAATAAGCAAATACAAAACAAAGAAACAAACAAAAAAAAAATAAATCATTGACATTTGTTCGGTAAAAACAGTAGGATAAATACACAATGAGTCAATTTCATTCCATCCTTTTTTTTTTCTTCTTTTTTCAGTTTAAAAGCTCAGTCACATTGGACCAATCAGTCAATACCCCATCAGGGGCTACAGAATATGCAGTGTTACTTAAAAAGAACATTCTACTAGAAAATGGTAGTGGCTATTGTACATAAAGGAGTTTAAGCCAGACACTCATAAACATGACCATAACAGTATGAAAGAGGGAGGCTTCATTTAAAAATTGCTACAGTCATTTTGTCCCATCTCCTTTGTTCATTTTTTTTAATCTTTTCCTACACTCTTGCTTTCCTTTTTTTCTTCTAAGCCATCTAACCCAACTGGAGAGAAAACAAACAACAGGTAAAAGGGGAGGGTTGCAGGGAAAAGGTGCATTCCGGGGGTAATAGGAGCGACTTATACATTACCTGCCAGAAAACTATCAGTCTTATCACAAATGGTTGAGTAGTACGGTGGCTGGCTCTCACCAGTGTCTCCAGATTCCTCGACCCCAAGGTGGTGACTGCACTCCAACGGATCGACCTCCCCAAGGTGGCCTTCTGCAACCTTTCCCCCCAGCATGTAGTGCTGCTCATCTAAACTGGGCTGGATGTCTCCTGGGAGGCCCAAAGGCATCAGGTCCACAGGTCTACCCAGCAGGTTCTCTGTCTGGGCGGTGGCAGCAGCTGATGACAGGGTGAGCTCCTTGATGAGGGAGGGATCTTTGGCCTCCTCAGGCAGCTGTTCCTCATTTTCCAGGGAGAAGATCCCTGGGCTCTTTCCACAGCTCTCGGCCATGGAGTGGGCGTTGGAATTGGATGTGGTGCAGTCGAAGCCATAAGATGCCACAGAGTTGGCTGACTGAGGGGTGGCCCCGCCTCCGTCCTCTTCACCTTCTCCAGCAGGTATGTCTACTGCCTCTTCATCCTCCTCAAGAGCTGGTAGATTAGAGGTAGGAGTGGGGCTTTCAAAACCAGCACTCTCATCCATCATCATTGGTGCATCTGGGTCGTTTATTTGCATCTCACCCTCTGTATCACTGGCCTCATCTCCTGAGGTTGATGGGGATGATGGTGCGGATGCTGGAGCAGTAGGGGGTCCAGTTCCAAGGACCTCGTCAGCAGGGAGCGTCTCTGCCTCTTCTTCTTCTCCATCGCCTTTCTCCAAGTGGATACCCAGGTCCTGATCCATGTCAGGCTGGACTGAAGCAGGCACGGGAGTCTGCTGTTTGTCTGAATGGGACTCCACCCCAGAGCTGCTGTCATAATCTCTGAGTTCCTCAGGAGTGCTGGTCTCGCTGCTACTGTGAGCAGCCAGACCTGTGCCACTCAAGGTGCTGGACTGAGACATGCCTACAGCTGGGGCAGCAAGCAGGATGTGAGCATCCTCTGTGGCTGAATCCTTCATTTCCTCATAGGCCAACTCGTGCTGCGCCTCCTGCTCTGACTGAGGAGCAAAGGAAGGGGCCCTGCTGTCTAAACAAGCCTGGGCCGGAGACAGAGTTGGTGTTTCAGATTCAGCTGCTCCATGGTCGGATAGAGGGCTAGGGGAAGAGACAGCGAGCAGCGAGGCTTGTTGACCCCATGTATCAGAGAAAGGGTTGGTCTGACCCCAGGAGGAGGCCTGGGGCATGCAAGGCGGAGGAACAGAGCGGTTGAGGTTATCTAAACGCTCCTCCTCATTAAAGTCATCTTCATCTACATTGCCAAAGCTCTCTGTCACACCTTCACTGTGCATCTCTACATCTTCATCATCCTCCTCATCATGCTCGTGCTGCTGGAACACTTTGTGATGCTCCTCAACTCTCTCAGAACTCAGGTCCATATCATCCACTCGCTCATCCTCTTCATCCTCCTCATCCTCTTCCTCATTGGCCAGAGTTTCCACGTTTGGAGAACCCATGAGATTACCATCTCCCTCAGAGCCACGGAGACTTGAGTCAACCAGAGCATCCGAGCTCTGAGTGCCCTCCAAAATTGCAGTATGCTGGGTGCTACTGAGGTCAGAGACTCCCTGCTGCCGACTACTGGTACAGCTGCTCACATCTTCAGAGTCCATCCCTGACAGCAGGTCGTCACCTTGCCAGCCTGCTGAACCACCAAAGACAGAGGACCGGACTTGAAATTCATCAGAGGGTTGAGACATGCTCATATCAGTGATTATTGACGAAGGCTGATGGCCTAGTCTCCTTTGCTCATCATCCTCATCCTCCTCCTCCTCATCATCATCCTCATTGATCTCTTCATCAGCCTTTTCCACTGCCTCCTCCTTTTCATGAGGGGAGATCAGGTCACTAGAGGTGAAATCATCTATGGGTGAGTGGGGTTGTGCCATCGTGTTACAGGCCTCTGCAGATTGAGGCTCTGAGTTAGGCATCAGGAAGTTCCCCCTTTCTTCTTTCTCCTCTTCCTCTTCCCTTGTCTCCTGTGCCTGTAAGTGTTCCTTATTCTCCTTTTCTTCTTCTGTCTGTAAGTTCATCATATTGACTGCACTCTGGGAAGCAAACTTGTATGAGTCAACATATTGGCTCCCATCCCAGGGATCAGACTGGATATTCATCTCCAGCAGAGAGGAGGCATCCTGTGGCTCTCTGACAGGAGAAACGCCACCTGGAGGGGAACAAGGAGGAGACATGACAGTCGTTCCCAGTGAAGTAACTGAGTCATTGGCAGACTCCTCAAATTTGAAGGGGTCTCGCTGGGCTGACGGCTGAAAATTGCAGGCAGGTTCATGACCTGATTCACCTTCTAGTTCTGGTTCTGTTGATGGCTGAGACAGTGATTCTGCAAGGGGTTCTGGAGAGGTTTCTTGCACTTGGTCTGGACTTCGTTCTTGAACAAGCTCTGGGGTTGGTTCCTGCACGGGTTCTGGTGTTGGTTCCCGAACAAGCTCTGGGGTTGGTTCCCGCACGGGTTCTGGTGTTGGTTCCCATAAAGGCTCTGGTGTTGGGTCACGTACAGGCTCCGGTGTTGGGTCACGTACAGGCTCCGGTGTTGGGTCACGTACAGGCTCCGGTGTTGGTTCACGTACAGGCTCCGGTGTAGGTTCATGTACATGTTCCGGTGTTGGTTCACGTACAGGTTCTGGTGTTGGTTCACGTACAGGTTCTTGTCTTGGTTCTGCTATGCGTTCTGGAATTGACTGACATATGGATTGTATTGGTTCACATACAGGTTCTGGCATTGGTTCGGGTTCAGACACTGGTGCAGAGACAGGCTCTGGTATTTTTTCTTGTACTGCTTCAAGAGCTGCATGCTCACCAGCCACTTCTGCAGGAGTTTCTGGTTCCCCTGGTCCAACAATGGCAGCTGCTGCTGTAGCGATAGCTGCCGCAGCAGATACGGCTGCAGCAATTTCCTTTTCAGGTCCAGCACCTGTTACAGTTTTGGGTCCACGTTTAACAGGAGTTGGGGTGCTGCTGCCCACAGCTTTTTTAGGGCTTGAGGTCTTGGCTGCAGCTGCTTTGGAGGCAGGCGTCTTGGAAGCATCCTTTGAAGGTGTGGGCTTACTGTCTTGTGTTTTGGAACGGCTGGGTGTCTTTGCATCTGCAGCCTTAGAAGTAACAAACTTTTTGGTGGTGGCGTCTGATTTTGAGGCTGCTTTTGGGGTCTCAGGTTTTGCTGACTTTGTTGTGGATGAAAGGCGGGTGAGGGGTGAATCTGCAGACTTTTTGGCTGCAGGTGTGGATGATTTGGTGACATCTAGGTGAAAACAGAGCATTAGAAATGTTTAAACAATTCTATAATGAAACTAGACCATAGCATTTCATAAACCAGACGAGACCAACACCCAATATTGAAGCTCTCAGTAGTGATATGTCACTGTTCAAATTAAGGATGAGAACATAAAAAATGTGGACCTTTATAATCCAGAATTTTTTAATTCAATATCTATGCTTCAGTATGTTTGCTTTATTAGTTATTTATTTTTACCTTTTTTCACAGGGGTTGAGGTCCTGGATGTTTGTGATGCTGAAGCTTTGCCACCAGAGGGGGTAGTGGAGGTTGGTTTGGAGGCAGCAGGCTTGGCAGTGGAGGAAGGTGTTTTAGGAGTGGCAGGTTTGGCTGTAGCTGGGGAGCTCTTGGTTGTGGTGGTAGTGGGTGGCCGGGTTGAGCCTGTAGCCGGACGTGATGCGGCTGTACCAGTTGTAGGCCTGAACAAAACAGAATGAAGAACAAAATTAAGAGGATGTACTCAGAGGAAAAAGAGGGCTAAGGAACAAAGCTGACTAAATGCATATATATGTTGAGTCTAACTCGTGAATCTCTGCCTTTGTTACACAATCACTCATAATCTCTCAGAGAGTCATATTTAATAGAGTTCAATTGGATAGAGGTTTCTTGTATCCAATACATAAAGAATGAAGATAAATTGAAGGTGACTCAAGAGTTATCAAGCCGCTCGCAGCGAGAGGGAAACATTAGGTCTTATCCCAACCATATGCTGATCAATCTTATGCCTCAGAGTAATTGTGACAGGGAAGAAGACCGTCATGCTTCTCTCGGCAGTTAGTCACTGCCAGAAGCTAGCCTTAGAAACAACCCTAACATGTGCACATGTTTGCACCACTTACAGAAGTAAAACAATACAAGGGCGTCAAGACTTCCCTCCTCATAAGGAAAGAGCAGACTGTTCATAATGAGTGCACCAGCGGACAAGGCCCTGACCTAAATAACCTTTCACACATATGACATCAGCTCTCTCAAACACGGGAGGGCTGATACACAGCCCTCATTAGCAGACCTCAAACAAATACCATTTCCTCATATGAACTGCTACCCTAATATTTATGAAACCTGCTTTCCTGCTATTGACACTTTTGCCTTAAGCTTTAGCTGGTCAACATGTCGTATACCTAACTTGTTTTCTGGCATGAACTAGCTCCAAGTGTATTGGTATCTGAAACACTAGTCACTAATTCTTGAGAGTCAGGACAAAACACTTTCAGAAAAACTTTTTTTGAAAATTTACACTATATTGATTAGGGTTATATAATCATGTAGATAAAGATCTGTGCTAGTTAACCATGTAAAGGTGCAGGCTGGAGGTTAAAAAACATTTTTAACAACTTCACATGCTTACCTTAAAGACTTGATTTGTGTCAACTCCGTCAGACACACTAAAAGTATATAATTATATAATAATAATAGCCCAACAAGAAACTTAAGTTCTGATGTATTACTAATAGTATTTAGTTACTCTGATGCAATAAAATATAATATATAAACTTAAGGCTTAATTTCACACTGTTATGAATACACAGATTTCTAAAAATTAGCATTTTCAAACTTTATCTTTTATTTTCCACCATAGAAAAAAAATCCTTAAGTGAATAAGACACAAGAGGATGCAGATCTGATGATCCTTTACTACTTAAACAACAAAAACTGAAGAAAGAATTAGATTTTTCCTCAAAAAATTACAAAAACATACATCTGATGGTGTTGACTCTTTTGTTGGTACTCTCTATTTCTTCTCCTTTGCTCCTCAATTGACAATTTGTCTCTAGCGATGCTTTCCTTTAATACAAAAGTCATGAATAATGTATTTTAATATGACTATGGAATCAGATGTCCATTTAATTAACATGATTGATGGATGGATGGATGGATGGATGGATGGATGGAAAATCTTAAAGGTGCAGTGTTTGTTTCTACAACCAGATGATGAAAACATCTACACACTGGCTTGTGCAAATCAATGTCCAGTGGAAGTAGAGGGAGATATGACACAGCCATTACAATATTCCTAAGAGTGTAACACAAAATGTTCATGATTTCTTCCTGAACTCTGCATGTGTGACAACTGATAAGAAGTAGCAGAAAATGATAGTGACAGACTCAATGATCAACTTCCACATTGATTTCCTCTAGGTACCCCACTGCACTTCATTCTATGCTCTGAAGCCCTACTATATCACAGTATCTAGCATCTGATTGGATGATGTGTCTGTTTTGGATAAATCTGCCACAGATACCACAGAATACCACAGCATCCTGGACACATAGCTTATGGATCCTGTCTTAAAATATCAAGACAAAATTACCACAGGTGCACTTTTGGTCTGATGGTCCAAGTAAACTGGATTTGAAAAAGCAACACTGAACTTCTTCCACGCTCTATGAGAAGCCAGCGTGTATATTTTCAACAGTGGAAACTACACACTGGACCTTTTAGATTTTGCATCAATCAATCAATCAATCATGTAGACAAGTGCTATATATAACACATGTGCTGGAAAGTTATTCAATAATAAGCAGATAAAAGAAAATTATTCAATAAGCAGACCACAGCCTGCCCATGCTCTACAAATCATAAGTATATTGTAAAATAATGTCATTGCATGCTATATATGTACATTAATGTGCAGATAAAACCCTAGAATAACATTCTCTTCCTTTACTATGTTCGAAAACAGTATAATATTAGCACATTAAGCGGTTATTGGTGGATTTGTCAACTCCGTCAGACATAAAACCTGACGGAGTTGACGAAATGGCATGTTTTTCCCTCTGCAGAAAAAAATCACTGCAGCTAGCTAGTTACTTTTTTGGCTATTGATAGCTGTCTCCATAATCTCAATAAAATGCTTTAATTTATTCCAATATGGTTTTAAAAAAAGTATCATAATAGAGACATGGTGTTGACATACTCCAGCTGTGACCATAGGAAAATTGACATTTTTCATCTAAAACATAAAAAAATGTCAAACTTACTAGACCATATGTGGTACTGCTGCATTCACCACAGCCAGGAGAATGAAAAGGGGTCCTCAGGGATATAGCTGACCATGCTATTGCCTGATTTAATGATGTTTATGAAAAATCTGACGGAGTTGACGGAAACAGAGGACGCAACTTTGATAGGCAGATTTCTATGAAAAATATTTTTAGATTTTCATGGCATGCATTGTTTTATACATTTATAACCCTTATCTTTGATTTGATATAAATGTTTTCACAATTGTAGAGGTTTTTAAAGTTTTTTGGGGCTGGTGAATATTGTGACCTCTTGCTGAGGACAAGAGAAATAACATGGGGCGTCTAACCACTGGTCATACATTTAAACAAATATCCCCCAAAAAAGTAATTATCTATGCTAAAACATAACATCAGTATTCTCAATTCCTTTAGATCTGACTTTATGTGTATGTCAATCATTATTAATTTCTTTATTTTTGATATAAATAAGACTTTTCTATGTGGGACATGTTTTATCCAGACTCTCAAGAATCAGTGTAGTAACAACAGGCCCAACTCACTCTTCCATATGCCCATGACAAACTCCCTTGGGGGCCTATGAAGCAATGCAGTTGGACGGCGAGTGATGATGGTCCCTGGAGATGCATCCTAACCCCAGTCGACCCCGTTTCTGATCACTTGGGGCAGTATGCATCAGCTTGCCTGTTCTGGCGGCCTGCCTTGCCCAAAAGCTGGCTTGTATGTCACGTCTCAACGAAGTAACCTACATCTAGTAGCCCTGACAAGGCTGTGGTGTGCAATCTCCTGAGTCCATGGTACACTAACTGCTTGTTTCTAAATAAAGAATTGAGTTAGTAACAGAACAGCAGAAAGAGAACAGGCAACGGGAGGGAGATAGAGGGAGAGCGAAGATGGCTGGAACCATGTTAATCTTTAATGCTAAAAGGAGAACAAAAATAACCTTTCCAAATCCCCCAGTTGGAACAACAGGCTGTGTTTGAGGCAGCCATTGTGCGAGGGCAACAAAGTAGTGCATGCTATGCACAACCTGGCCAATGTAATTGAATATGGTTTAGTAACTTGAAATAAGATTAAAGCCTCTGGGCAAAGGGTGGCAACACAATAGGGGTGTGGTCACATCAAAAGTTCACACAGTTTTTACAGCTGATGCATATAATTTATAATTCGCTTTGGCTGTAGTGAAAGGTGTGTCAGTGATATTGAGATTGCTGGGATGTCTGTGAGGTTCTGCTAATGTGAAACCCTTCTGGCTAAGCAAAACCGCACAGACTCATCTGTGATGCATTGACTGGCTGTATTTGGAGGAGAATGTGTTTACTGGAAAATGCTGATGAAATTTGCGAGTAATTGTGCTGTTCTCTGGCAAAACAAAGCTCCATAGTTTTTGTTACATAGACAGAATAAAAGGCAGAGATCATTGGCTGCCACAGAGCCAAAATGTTAGACACAGTTGCAACAAATCTTTGTCTGAACGGCAGAGCTGGCCGTGGAAAGTTTAGTCTAGTCAGAGCGAAAAAAACCCATTTAAAATGTCTGCTGCTCTACCACAAAGCTCTATCTGTTGAGCTTAAATTGGGAAACATTGAGTGAGATGTTAAGATTTTAAGCCTAAAATTATGAACAAGATGTTAAAAGGTGAGGAAGAATAAGTTCTGTGGTGCCTGAATTAGAGAAGAAAAGATAAAAATAGATCTAAAGAGAGTGGAGAATGAGGAGAATTTAAGGCTACAGGGATTGACAAGTATGCTGGAGGGATATTCAGACACAGTATTTGAGCACTGGAAAATAACCAGGCCACTGAGAAAAAAAGAGGAAAGAGAGAGCGAGAGGGAGAGATGGGAAAGAGGAGGGAGATAAGATTCATCCGATTACACATCATCATCATATCAGTGTGGCAGTCTGTACAGCTGAAAAACTAAAATAGTATTTAAGTCACAGTAAAATGTGATGGTGTGTATTTTGAGATTAGAAGCTGTTTAACATAGTGACAATGACTGAAAACAATCATGCACTGATGCTTGAATTATTTTAAACTCCCCTTGGTTCTCTAATCAAGCTCACTGTTAACAGAATTACAGAAGACTTTAAATGGTATTGATGTCTCTAAATTAGGCCACTTTGTTTCTACATTTAAGTCACTGGGCAGCTTGTATCTAATTAAAAAAAAAAACCAAACAAACCCCACATTGTTCATATTTCACCACAGGCCTTGCTGAGAGAAATAACCCAATAAATTGAGGTTAATGCAAATGTTAACCAGAAAGCCCTCAAATGTGCTGGAGCTGACTGATGACTGATAGTTGCTGCAGGCGCCACTGATGCATGTGGCACAATACTTAAAGTTCACCTCAGTTTGAGACAGGATTACTGCGTAGCCTGCTGCTTTGTTAAAATACAACCAGAGTTAGGCTATGATTTAAATAATAAGATGCACCATGAAAAAGGGGCAAATGAGTAAGCAGGAGCCCAGCAAGCATTCAGGGAGATATCTTGCTATGGCAGAAAGACCTCCCTCTTCTTGAGACAAGCAGTGAATTAAAGATGATGCTGTGTTAATTAAGCAGCAGAAATGTGGAGGCAGGGTCTTTATTCTGGTTAAAGTGGACTCAGCCACTTCAGGGAAGGATGAAATCACATGGCAGGGCACTGGGAATTTTACTGTAAAATTAACCTGATCAGATCTCTCCTCTCTTAATGTAATCACATCTGTTCTTCTCCCTTCATGGAGACCAGTTGTGATTCACTGTAGCTTTAAGTCATAGTGGTGTCTGCTTCTTGTGGTTCTACTCTAAAGCAGCTGGAAAGCAGGAAGTGAGGACCTTGGGGCCACATATTATAAATATAAATAAAATTCAAACTAAATCCCAGAATATGAGTGAGCATCAATCATATAAAGCCTAATTTGAGATGCACATTTTCCACTCCTGCACCAAAAGCAAGGAAGTTAAATTTGATAATAATTTTACTACTCTGCATATATACTATATACTCTGCATGCTAGTTAAGGAGGAGATCGAAGTGAATCCAATAAATCCATATTAAATCTGTCACAAAGGAAGTACACAATGTATAGGCATTTTTCAATTGAAAATCAGGAAGGTAAAAGTTTGAAAATGCTCATTTGAAAATAGAGCACACTGTTTGTGGTTTACTGAGAAAGAAAAAGAACACACACACAAATAGTCCCTTTGTCTCACACTCAGACATAAATGCCTCTGTCTGTCCTTGTCTCCTTCCCTCACTCAGACTCATTCCCTCAAAATCCATTTGGTAATTGGCTCACTGGCTTAACCCATAAAAATCATGGCAGCAGAAGACTGTATCACAGAGTCGTCGACCACACCCAAAGAAGAACAGAAGATTTACAACCTGTGCACCGTGTATACTGGACAGCTAAACAGTATCTGGGGCAAGGACCCTGTCTACGGCTCACCACACACAGCAGTGCTGGTCCATTACATCAGCAGTAATTTGTTAGATCATGAAGTGGGTTGCATTCAACTGACTGCAGTAAAAATTTATCATCCCTGAGGGACTATCAATGAGGAAAACAGCATGACTAATGTGGGAACATGAGTGGTTGAATGGATGGCAGGAAAAATTGTAAACCACCTGATCCCTGAACAGTCTCATTTTCTTTTGTGAATTTTTACAATAATGCCAAAATACCCTTGCTATGTCCTCTGATCGATCAAAGTGAAATATTTGCCTTTGTTTTCTGCAGAGATACCCTCTGGTGCTTGCAGCCTTCTCTCCATCTCTGCCTCGGTCTCACACTCCCTCTTGCTCACACACACACACACACACACACACACACACACACACACACACACACACACACACACAGTGTGCAGGCAACGCACACATGGTGCAAGAGCAGCCCTCACACCCTGCATGCATCTCTGGCAGCAGGGTTAAGCAGTGACCCATGACTTACTCAGCCATTTAGCTTCCATTCTCCACTACAACCATTTTTGTTTTACCTAAATTCTGTGGAGAAAGTAGCTCAGTGGCACGTACACCTGTACCACGTCCCCAGCAATCCATGAATGCCTCCCTTCCCCCCTTTACGTTCACATTACATCAAGTAACATACTGGCAATTGCATTCTAATTATATGAAGCTCCTACTATGCCGGTGTACAGCACATACGCTTCATGCATACACTGAAGCACATTTATGGCATATGCACAGTTTGCTTATCAGTCCTGTTAGGGAGGTTGCACACTGCATACCAGTTTTAAATTATGAATGCAAAATTGATCGCACAACCTGTAATGATAATTCTTTTGCATCCAAAAATCAGCTTCAAACTGTAGGTACAAGCATATATAAAATTCCTAAAGCACACAACACTGCAATTGCAAGCCAGACAAAAACAAAAATACACCAGACACATTAAAAAATGCATTATAATTGTATAAAGTAGATTTTAACGCTGTAATACATCAACAAACTCACTGACTCTTGCTGTGTTTGTAGACAGTGTGAAGAGAGCATTTCTCTTAGCATGTAAAAAGTTACAAATCAGACTCAGAAGTCCATTTTTAAAAAAAGGTTTAAGCAGAATGACATCAAAACAGCTAAACCAAAAATGAGCTGCAACAAAAAACAACTAAACCACTAAATTCAATTTTGCTGAGAGACCTGACTGAAAAGAACAAAACACTTTTAAGTAGCCTTAAATTAGATTGATGTCACTCAGTGAACCTGCCTTTCCTCTGCACTTTTATTTCTGAGAGGTTGAACCTGCTACAGATGGAATTAAATCAATTGAGCCACAGACAAACACTGAGTAGATTGATGGAGACCACTGGGGTTGTGTGTGTGTGTGTGTGTGTGTGTGTGTGTTTATGTGTGTGCGCGTGTGTGACAAAAACAGGGAAAGCAGGGGGTGTCTAATGTTGCCATGAATGAGTCTGTTGAGCTCTCCACCAGTCCGCTGATAGCCTTCCTGAATTAAGGATTGGGCCAGGTAGGAAAAGGGCAAAATCTAATTAAAGTAGAAATTTATGGCCTTGTTAAAGGAGATTGAATGTACAGGCACTGATGTGCACGCACACACTTAACCTAGAATGCGTACAAGGGTACATGGTACTGTCAGATGAGCCTATCATCAGTAATGGTTCTACCTCTTTCATGGGGATTCATATGTAGGTCTCCTGCTGCAAAAACCTTCTCTGGGTTCCACAGTCATAGAGGGTAACACATTTACTGACTCATAGAGTCGCAGAGATTGCTTAGACATACACTATTACTCTGATCTTAACCTGATTACAATCATAGCCTCGGCTAGATTTGAGCTCGGTCTTTTGATAAATTCAACCATCTTACTACCTTGATCATTAGTGTTTTTATTTAGTACCCTGCTACATGAAAGGACTCAAATTTGATATTCATTATTAGTATTTAGCTAACTCCATGTTGACACAGACAATAAATGCGTTCCCCTGCTATTGTCTGCACTTATGGGCAGCATGGCGGCATAGGGGTTAGCACTGTTTCCCCACAAGAAGGTCGCGGGTTCTCCGGTTTCCTCCCACCGTCCAAAGACATGCATGTTTAGGTTAATTGGTGGCTCTAAATTGTCCGTAGGTGTGAGTTGTTGTTTCTCTGTCTGTCTCTGTGTGTTGGCCCTGCGATGGACTGGTGACCTGATTTTGGAAACAACATAATTGGTCCATTATTTGGTTATGGTGCAACATGGCAGCATAGTGGTTAGCCCTGTTCCCCCACAACAAGAAGATTGTGGGTGCGGTTCCCGGGCCTGGGGCCTTTCTGTGCTCCCAGTGTGAGCTGGGATTGGCTCCAGCACCCCCCACAACCCGGAAATGGATAAGCAGCAGAAGATGAATGAGTTAATGAATATTTGGTTATGGCTTATCAGAGCACTTGGGTTGACAAATTATGACCTCAAACAACCTGTGTGCTTGCTAACACTGATACATCTGCCACTTGATAACAAACATGCAATATCATTTCTGTGGATGGAATGATGGATTCAGTTCTCCCTGCCTTTTCCCTTGTATAGATTTGGCAAACAACAACGGCACCATAGCCTTTTCCTCCAAATAGGCCTACAACTATATGAGTACTTAGTGTAGCCTGATAACCTTCAGAGGCTACTTGACTCAGAGTTGAATACTAAATATTGAATTTTAAAGTGAGAAACTGCTACTTTGTCTTTTAAGTCCACTCAGAAGAAAACGCTGTCTGAAATTTGCTGATGATGAATTTTGTGGTCTTATTTTCATTTACGATACTTCATATGATAAATATGAAGCTTCTGCCAACAGATTGTTAATTTATCTGCCTGGAGTTGTCCAAAATCAACCAGCCATTTTGAACCTTCAAAGGCACGGTATATCTCATTTGAATTTATGTAACATTTCATTTTGTGTACGGTTTAAACAAACAAGATGCAGCCGGTTATTCAGTGAGCTGCAGGGGTGGTGTAAGGTGGATTTTCTCACCTTTGCACAGAGCCAGGATGACTGTTTCCAGACTTTAAGCAAAGCTTACCAGCTGCTTACCAGTAGCTTCATATGTACCCTGCATCTTACTTTTGGCTTTCCCAAACAGGGCTTTAAAAAGAATCTCCCTAAGATTGCCTACTGTTTTTCTGACTAAACAATGCATCTACACAGGCATACCAACATGGTGGCATATTGCCTCATACATTACACCATGGTGGCAAACCAGTAAAGAAAAAAGAGGCTATTGCTCAAACAAACAAACAGGAAGAGGCATAAGGAGAAGACTCTATTAAAAGAACAGTCAAGTGCCGTGGGCCCTTTCTGATCATGATCATCACTGTCTTAAACAAAGAACTCTTTCAGTCTCCTCTTCTGGTATATCAGGCAGTCACCTCAGGACCAAACAACATGCAACCATCGTGATTCAGGTGAAAAACACATGTTGGCCTGATTGCACACAAACAGGCCCTCTGCTCTACAGAAATGCAGTCATTCTAAAGAAACAAAGCACTGAGATCATACTTATTTGTTACAACCCCCCCCCCCCCCAGACTTGTTTAATTAATAATATTGTATAATACTTGCTCTGATGAAACCCTTTGAGGCATCCTCTCAGGCTTGTTCTGACATTGGCTCGTTTCTGGCCTACTTATAGCTATCCCCTCCAAGCCACTATGTAGGGGAACATTGTTCCTCGTCCCTCCAGGATGTTCTTTCTTAAACAGGGTCTTCTTTGAAGTTGTAGCCAAGTGAAGCCTTTTGAACCAACTGCTCCTCACTTGGCACTGAGAAGATGTATAGTGCTGAACTCATTACCTGTAATTCTTATCGATTTGGTTAGTTATTTGGATGCACTTCAGTAAATGTGCTGACTTGGCGGAATTTAAAATAAAGGAGGCCGGTCAAAATATTTTTTCTTAGTGGATGTCTGAGACGAGGATGAACTATGGACAGCTGTGCTATCTACAGACACACAGAATAACCCTTTTGGACTCCTCAGCTCTACATGAATGTCACACCCACCTGGTTGTCTTGGAAACAGGGGGCTTATCAGGCTTAGGTGAGGCAGTAGAGCTAGACTTTGTAGGAGCTGCAGAGGCAGGTTTGGAAGCTGGAGGGGAGGAAAGGTTAAAAAGTTAATAAATTTACTTACAATGAGAACAATATCTAGAGCAATATTACAGTACAAGGTAACAGTGTCACAAATGAAGGTCAGACAAATCCTTCATACAGTATGTAATAAGAATCTAGGGCATTTTTAGATCAGCAGCAGTCAGTGTAGCATGTCTAATACGTGTGCAGCATTTATCCTGTGGATGTAACTATATGTCATCACATTACAAAGTGTCAGAGTCAGAGCTGAAAACAGTATGTATGACTTCTACTGGAGCTTTGTCACTAATAGCGTATATTCTGTATTGAATATTGAATGTGCCTCTGATCTCAACTTTTTCGTTTATGATGACATTTTTACTGACCTGGGGGCTTTTTAGCAGCAGCTGCAGTGGTGCTGGTTTTTACACCATTTGCAGTTGTGGACGGTGTTTTCTTGGCTGCCGTTGGTCCAGTTGTTGACTTTGCACCATTTGTGGGAGGGACAGCCCCTGTGGCTTTCCTCTCACCCATTTTGCTCTTAGCGGCCAGGGTGTTGGCTGTGCCTGTTGGTTTTTTGGAAGAAGCAGAGGTCGGGGTGCTCTTTTTGTCTGTGGCAGGTGTTGATTTCTTAGCCACTCCATTGGTCTGAGGCTTCGACACGCCATTTGAAAGGCGGTTCTGGGATGTGTTGGACCGTGAACCCGATGTGGTCTTAGATGGGCTAGTGGTGGTAGGTTTTGTTTTTGCTGTGGCCTTGTTGGTAGTCTTGGCTTTAGAGTCTCCTGAGGTCTTGCTGCTGGTCTTAGCAGCTGGGGTATCCTTGGCCTGTTCTTGTTGCGTTTCCACCTGGCCTGTCTCTCCTACAGGATGCTGTGGCATCCCCTCTCCCACTGGACTGGCTGCCTGATTGGGGTCCTGTCCCCCATCTGGTACTGCCTCATTTTCAGGATTGGATTCCAATGTTTCCATTGGCTCCAGTGCTGCCGTGGCAACCCCATCTGGCTTCATCTCCCCTGTAATAGTAGTGGTCCGTCTCTGCAGGACAGGGCTGATGGCTGATTAAATGTCACGGGATAGCCACAGGTCTACAGGCTTTTGGGAGACAGGATCTGGTCTGGAAAGACAGAATAGTACACGGGACACTCAGTTAACAGCAAGACGAGACATGAAAAGCAGTTTTCTGCTTCAGCTATCAGTAGACAGAGCACAAGGAATGTTGTTAGCCCCTAGGAATCAGATAAACCAAGCTTCTATCTTCTAGCTTTAGCATCACACACAGACATAAAAAAAAATTAATTCAAGAAACAGGGAGTTGATAGTCAGAAATATAGCCTGATATGCTATTATTCTCTATGGGAGACTGGGCTGCTGCTTTAACTCAGGGTGGAATCTGGTGTGTATAGATAATATACCACATTGAGAGAGACATACTACAGGCATCCATAAAAAGGGAAAAGATCACAACTTCATAAGTCATGCTCAGAGAGAAACCTTTAGGATAAACAATTAGACCAACACATTATATGATAAGTTCAATGTGTGTGAGATCTCAGGGGCCACAAAAGTAGGGGCAACAGAGGACAACATGTGTGAGACTTACATATTCTAAAAATAGCCTTCATTAATTTCAATGCCAACTGCAGTGCAGCGGCAAATGGTCCCCCCGTGACACACTTGGCCAGATGAACGGCTATGGGTTGGCTTCTTTTCTTACCTAGTACAAAATGGCATCAGAATCACCAGAGTGGAAGACTAGGTTTCTGCGATAACACACTGATTGGAGTAAAAAAAAGCTTTAACATGGAAGCTACATACACAGTAATGAAGTTAACACAGGCAACTTCAAAATATTAGAGTTGGGTCTAAAGAGGAAAGTAAGCTGAGGCAGGAAACAAGCATGGATGAATTTATTAAGTGGGTCAAGGCATGAACAAAAAACCCAAAGACTGGGAGAAAGTTTGACTCATTGGTCATAAACATAGCACTCAGCAACTGAAGACAAGAAATGGGGATGAAGCTTGATAAAGGGCAACTATCCATAATACACTGTCAAGAATTATCTGCATCACTGTCAGACAACTATTGCTTATTTTGATTCCTCAAAATAAATGATAAGGGGAAAAGGATTATTGTTTTTTTTACAGATTTAATAGGAGCAGAAAGGGAAGTGGGGGGAGTAGCAGGAAACTTCCCTGTCAAAGTTTACAAACAGAGCAAGGAGCCGGCTGTGCAGAAGGCTTAGTGGTGAGGGAACACAAAGGCCAGCCCTGAGGAAGAGGCTTGGCCTGTGGAGCATGGGAACAGAGTGAGAAGGTGGGAGACAAAGGGGGAGAAGTGAAAAGAGAAAGAGAAAAACAAGACGTAAAATGAGCTCACTACTGGCTTATGACTGCTGGTCGAACTATAAAACCCAGACATCACTAGTCATCCTAGTTTCCACTGACCTAAAATTGTACACACACACTCGCGGCCCTATTTCTAGAAGAGGACAGATATCATCTTTATACTGCTAGCTTCCTGGAAACCATTCCTGCACACTCTTCCACATCTTTCCTTCCCTCTTCTGTCATCCTTTACTCATCCTCTAAACTAAATCTCACATGGCAAAGGGCCTTCTTTCATTTTCCACTGATCCTCCCTTTCTCCCAACCATTTTCCCCTCCTCAATTTCTTTCCTCCCCCACAGCTCCCACTCTCCTTCCATCCCTCTGTTCTGTGTTTGCCTTTGCACAGATGGCTGGAGCAGCTGAGGAGGGCCAGAGGGGGAGAGAGACAGTTCGACGGGGGAATAAAATGACCATGCATCCCAAACAACAAATTAGAACAGATAGGCACAACCACTGCAACAGGCAGCCACCCAACCTGACCAAAGAGCCAGCAAGGGAGGTGGCGGGTGGCTGCAAGAAACAACCCATGCCGCACCCGTCGGTCAAAGGAGGTTTTTAAATGCCAGTAAGGTTACAGAATGTGTTCAGTTGGTTTAAATATATTACATCCAAGCTCAGCTTCCAGGAGAGGGACAGGGTGGGGGGTAGGATAGAAAGTAAAACATTTGTCCCGGACAGTTTGCGTTTTTGTTTCAGCCTGTGGTTGTGACTACCTTTTGTTTATCTTCTGCCCTCTTCGTCTCCCATGCTACAGCCCAGTCCAGGTCAAACAGTGGCTGTTAGTTTTTGTTTCAGCAGTATGTACAGCAAATTTACGCATAATACTAGATGTTGTCTTTATTCCTAAACATTTCCAAGTTTTGATGCATTAAGCTCTCCCTGCTTGATCTTTGAAAATATCTAATAAAAGCACATCGGCTTGACTAGGACCTCTTATAGCTATCAAAGCTGTGACCTAACTTGACCAAGCAGTGAACCAGGAAACAGGACTGTGTCCAATCACCATTCCCTTCTTTATCTTTTCAGTCTCTGGCATTCAGCTCTTCTCACAGTAGACAAAAGCATCTGGCTAGGCTGTTCATTTCACTGCTCCTCTTCAGTAGTATCCTACACAGCATTTGCGTGTGTGTGTGTGTGTGTGTGTGAGAGAGAGAGTGATAAATCCTGATTGCACACCCACTGCCAGAGGAACATTTCTTCTCTCTTGCAAGTCTCCAGACAGCTGTGAGATTACATTTCTCGATCTGGTTCTATTGCTCATTCAGCTAGCCCTACGTCACCAGACCCATCAGTCAGTGGTGAGCATAAACAGACCATAAACCGGGGCAGGAACATGCTTTTTCATCCACTCTCCACAGAAACTAAAGATGAGGGGGCTCCATGCTATATTAACAAACTTAAACTATTTCAACAGACAAAATCATCCAGAGAACTTTTTTTATGCTTTCCATAATTTCCATACCAACAGCCTATTTATTAAAACCTTCAGGATTTTGTCCACCATAAAGAAATCTTAATATAAATCCTTTATGAACTACAATGTGTATTTTCCCAGATGTAAAGGATTTAGACTGACTTTATACTGACATGTATTATTTCTCTCTTGATTGCACAGTAACTTTGTTGCAGCTTTATATTATCTTGATTTTCATCCATAATTACTGCAGCACTCCCCACTGAAACTTCTTCAGCCCACTAATGCTATTACAAGTTCATTAAACCTAATTAGATTGAAGTTAGTTATCCCCTTTAACATTGACTGACTGGGCTGTTGCTGCAAGGGCACACAATTTGTGAGTTCTAAATAAGCCTATTTTGGGGTTGTTTGCAAGAGGTGATAATATTAATAAAGAGTTTTCAACTGCATGTTAAAAGCATGTTTTCTGGCTACACAAGGTAAACTAGAAGGTTTATTTACTCAATAATTTCTTTCTGCCAGTATGTGGAAGATTTTACGGAGAATCACTCACATTTCCAGTCTTCAATTATATTTTTTGAATGAATCATCTCCAACACCATCTTTTGTCCAACCAAGGCAACAACTCAGGCACAAACAGGCATTTTCAACAAAAAAATGGACTAAATAAATTAGATGACGTGAGACATAATGGACTGCGAGTAAGTGCACATTTCCAGAAGCAGATTCCAGACAGATGGCTATGTCAGCAACATTATGTTGATTTAAAAACTTGTTTGACTTTTAGCACCCTGTGCTATGTTAAAGGATTAGAGCATAAAAGGGTTTAATTTGAGGAAGGTTGCTGGTCAACTTAACTCAGAGCAAGCAGCTGCATGCTATCTTTCAGCTGGCCTTAACTCCTGTGGCCTGAGCAACACACACACAGGCACACAAAAGACCTGTAGCAGAATAGCCATATCAACAGGATGGATTTTTTGTTATCCTCAGCATTCAGCTGGCTAGAGGTAGTGCAGTGTTTCGTGGAAGAAGAGTGGGTGGTTGGCACTGAAATCTTCTAAGTCTGGCAGTTTCGTCACTGTTAACTTCTGAATGTAGTTGACTTTGCAAAAATGTGTTTCTTGCCCTTCAAAGTGTATCCAAGTCATGTGGTTGGAGCTTCCAAGTAGCATCCCACTCCAAATTCTCTGAAAGCCTCAATGATGAGCTACACAGTAACTGAGAACAAAACAAACCCACACAAATACTTAGTTGAACAAAAAGTAAATGCAGTGGTCAGAGCTCAGGATCAACCTCAGCCTCCAGACACACAATCATGCACACAGTTAGATTCTTTGGACAACAATTTATCAGTTTTATGCATCATCTGATTATGTTTAAATCTCAGCTATTATCTACATTGCTCTTTTACAGACAGGCATTAATACAGGGGACTTTGTTTTCTAGTCTCCGCTTTTGATTCATACACTTGTTTTGTGTGTTACTTGTGGTCATTTTTTTAATTTCATAAAAAGGTAAGTTTTTAATCATTAAAGGATACTGTATGGTTCCAATTTATACAATTTACTTAAATATTTACTCCTGTTGTTGTTGTCATTATTATTACACTTAATAGGCCTCAAGCAGTGAAATAATGATGGGCAAGCCAGCTCTACAAGGTGAGATCATCCTCCTAGCATCATCCCTTCCTAATACCCACATGGGGATATAAACAAACTCTGCATGTGCTCAAATGTTTCTCTGTATTCCAAGCAGACTACAGTGTTGAGCCAATACTGTCAATAACTGGAAGGTATCCAGTCCCACTGGAGGATTTAAGCTTTTCTGACTGTCTAGACACAAACATGCCGTTCTTGAATAATTAGGTCATCAGCATATTTTAAAAAGAAAACTAGTACTTTGACCCCGTTTGTGCATCACATACAATCTACTGCTCTGTTTGTGTGCGTGGAGGATGGGGGGGAGTGCATGCAAGAACCACGTATGCTTTGAATTCAGCAGGCTCATAGCGAACGGCTAAAGGATAAAGAACGGCTCTTAGGGAAATAACAAATATATGAATCATTTCTAAAACATAGTGCACAGGCTGGCTGTGATTCATTATGCAAATGATAGTTAAGAAGCTGTCGTGCTGGTTATTGAGCTAAACGTTAACATCAAATCCGCTCTTGGGGTGTGGGGTGTGTTTTCACATCCACTCACAATCACTGTCAGAAAGAAACAACAAACTCGTCATCTTCTCTACAGAAAGGCCTGAATCAAAGTGCCCCCACTCACTCCCTCACTTTGGCCAACCGAACAACCAGGAGCATGTATGAATTGCTGTGGTAGAAAGTCGGCTCTGCTTTCACAGTACACAACTGTGTACACACACACACACATATGCACTCTGTGAGCCTTCTTCTATCCCCAGGGCCTACTCTAAATAGTAGTCAAAGAGAAGGATTGTGGGGGAAGGAAGCAGCAGGAGAAAGGGGGGCAGGGTGGGTAGGGGAAGACGTCAGAAAAGATGGTAAAAGAAAGTGAGCTTCTGTGGTCGATGTAACCGTCAGCTAATGCTGACATGAGCTCATGCAGGCTCAGTAGAGTTACTTAGGAGATAACTAATGCCTCCGTAAGAGGATGGAAGGTTTGAGCTGAGATGTTGACAGAGGTAGGGAGAGAGAAAGGGGAGAGGATGTTAGATTGTTGGGTCGTGTTTTGAAGGCAGTTTTAATGAGCATTCAGTGGCCTCTGACCCCGTAACTGACATGCTTTTATCTTCACAGGCTGCAAACACAAGACACTGAGCTGCGGCGTTTGCTCTTTGACACCGCTAATAAACTGTCCTCTTTCCTCTGACACAAACAAAGTTGGACTTCCAGCACACATTTGAAAATATGAAATGGCAACTGAGAAACACATTTTTTTCTGGTACAGCGGGTCATTCCATTACAAACATAGACAGGAATAGTGGTCTCCAACAATGGGTGAAACTGCTCTTCATGAGGATTAGTTATTTTCAAGTATATCAATAAAAACACAAAAGACCACATTTGTCTAGACAAAGATTAATATATCTTGACAGTTCTTAATAGTGATAGATGTTCATTAAGACACTGTGATTCATATTGTTGTTAATGGCACATCAGTACCTAACTGGTGTCTGTGAGGAGCACAACCCTGCAGTGATTCTTCAGTAATTTACTGCTCTACTGTTTACAGCACCATTGCTCATGGGTAGGTGGGCTGATGCAAGTGGTGTCAGTCTTGACATAGTTTTACTCTGTAACTCTGTTCAAAAATTATAAAGTGAGAGGAATTTGCATATGTTTTCATGTTTATGTATATCACTCCTACTGTCCGCAAGAGTGGGGGTTGTCAGTTTCAAGATGCCTCACGCTGGCATGGGGCCTGTGATTTTCTATTCAACTGACTCTAAATCATACAAATAGTCTCAGTCAGCTCCCTAGCCTATATAAGGCTACTTGCCAGCTGTGGTTGTGCAACCACAGATAAAAATAAGGAAAAATTATGTACTTTATTATGTACACTACTCGCACTGGCAGGGGTGAGATCCATCTTTAACTTTTAAATGCGTAAATCAAAAGTAATCAAGTGCGGCAACCGCATCACCACAATACTTTTCATTTACTCAAGCAAATCTTGGCAGAACACAGCCTAAAAGATGCAGCAGCTGCCATCAGTCACACACTGAACAGGCAGAGCAAAAGACAAAAAGTAGCTGAAAGAAGTTGTTTCCACAGTCAATGAAGGCATTTGTTTTAGACAGAAAAAATGTCAAATAAAGCCACACTGTCTATAAAGTAAGCTTTCTTATTCGACCACCGTCATTATTGTGAAGAGGTTATGTAACAGCAGTGGCAAATAATTTCAAAGCTAATACCACTTCATCCGACCATCACAGCAACCAACCACTGACTCTATCCCCATGACACTTAGTGCGAGGGTTTCTCTGAATGTCACCCCCTCTTCCTCTGCATTAACGCACATCACCATGGCTCACTGCTGATCTCCAGAGGAACCCTCTGAGGGCCAACCATTAGTCCAGAGCCAAATTATTACAACACGTCATTAATGTGGATGTGCATAGAGACCGAGGAATAAATATGAGAGGTTTAAATGTCAAAGTCGGACAAAGGTTGCTGAAGGTGCGTGACTACCAGTTAAATGCATCTGGGGGGGTGCTGCATCTACTTGATGCTAATTGCAGCTCACACATTCCCAAAACACCCTCGACCCCTGTCCTGCACACAAATAAACTCAAAACAAAGCCTGCTGCTCTTCTTGGCATTCCCCACTAACAGTGGGAGGGCTGAGCAAGCAGGAAAGAGAGTGAGGACGCAACCACAAGGCAGAGAATGAGAGTGAGAGAGAGAGAGAGACAGAAGGAGTGCTTCAATCAAAATGTTGTCCAAAGCTATGAGCAAATGGCTAATAACACAAGCCAGTGGGCTTTCGCCACACTGATACTGTTGCAATGTAACTTTGTCCATAATCCTAAAGGTACGTTATTTCTTCCTTACTGATCTCCTCAGCATGTTTTGGGGTAAAAGATATGGGTTTAAAGTGTATTTTGGTTACAATTAAATAAATCTAGCAAATGAGAACTTGTGGTGAAATGGGCTATGATGCTTTTCATGGTAGTAATATAAAATATAAATGTCATACAGCTTGGGTTTGTTGGTAATGCACTAGCATTACTTAACCATACTTAAAATATGAAATATTAAGTATATTTACAATTATACTAAAATAAGCCCTGGGACCTTCAGCCTTTTTTGACTCTTGGTGCAAGTCAAATGTTTTTATCTCTTCTTATATTTAAATTCCAAATACACCTAAAAACATAAAAAAGAAAAAATATTTGGATGAAGACCGAGATACAGATAATGCTGTTAAAATATGCCCACTGATGCTTACTATTTATCAAAACTTACATCTTTATGACAGTGAGGCTACAAAACAAACCAGTCTCCTCCCCTGCTGATTGTTAGGTAAACTCTTTAATTGTATGCAATACAGTCATTCAAACCCATTGATTTTCAGTGGGTCTGGGATTTTCAGTGCTGGGATCCCTAATAAGCCAAAGTGAGCCAGAAAAAAGGTCCTGCTGAGAGGAAAGAAAGTCTTTTTCGGGCTTGCCAGCAGCAAGTGGTGGAGAGACAGCACCATATTGGGTGACAGACACCTGGATCACGCAAACATGTGATCGCACTAATCCGTAGGGCTCTTTAGAGGTTCACACAAAGATTTTATAATGTCCTCAACTGAGGACTCGCCTGAAATTAAGGAATAACAAGACAATAAAATTTCATCGACTTCTGGCAACAGTGCGAGTGGAATTATCATAATGAACTTATATTGGCTGTGAAGCCCAATTTCTCAGCTTTCAGAAACTGCTGGCATTTCTCCGATAGAGCAAACATTTGCGAATTTACGGTAATTCGAAGGGCTGTTATGCGAATGCGTCGCCGGCGAAACGCTGACTTTAATAGGGTTAATTTAGTTTTCTACTATGATGAAAAAGGGATCAGGAAAAAAGCAAATATCCCTGCACATGTTAGAAAATTTGATTGTGTGCACTCACACTGCCCCCCTCCTTTCACCAAACACGAAACAAGCAGATGTAAACAACACACAAATAAAATACTCGAACCCTGTCCTTCCATGGTTTGTCCAGGCTCAGTAAAACTTAGCCCCCTGGGGACAGGCAGATTAACACATGACAGAGCTTGTTAACCCTGGACAAAGAGAGACGCTAATCTTGTACAGTCGGCCACGACTGTCCTCAAACAGTAGCTACACAGACACAGCTACAGGCAGAGAAAGAGGATCAGAGAGAAGGACAAGATGTACAAAAAAGAATGAGAGAGGGATACAGCAGCAAAAATACAGGCGTCAGTATGTCCCAGAAACTAGACAATACTGTGGGGAGGCAGCGCTATAGGGTCCATCAGACCCAAAACAATAAGGCCTGAGACAGAGCCAGACAACAAACACGACCCCATCACCAAGGGCCCTACTACAGCCTAGCTGAGCTCCACTGCCTGCAGGGACAACCAGGAGGGCAGCATAGAGCTAAGCCGTGTGGATATTGATCGCAGAAGAGAAAGTGGGGAGGTGGGCTAGCAGCTCCACAGATGGGCAGGACAGAAAAAGAGCCACACAGACAGAGGAAGTGCATTAGTATGGCAGGTTACTCTGATGTTTTCAGTCCTGTCCCCTGGGACATAAGAGAGATAGCAGTGACAAGGTTATAGACAGGGACATTATAAAGAGGGGGTGGTTAAAAGGAACAGACACAAAGAGAACAAGTAAGGAACAGCAAAAGGCGAGACAGAGGACCCTACAGAGAAACTAAGGCTAATTTGTAACTTGAAGAGCGGCTGGATCATCTCCATAATGGGCCGTCTGCCCACAAACAAGCTCCTCTCTGGGGGTAAATGAGATCAGGCCAGCCCAGGACCAGCTGGTGGCTTGGATCACTGACACCAGATAGAGCAGATACAGAGATGGAGGAAGAGGGCAGATCCGGGGCATTTGGACAGGATGGTAGAAAGACACCCAACAAGCTCTAGCACTCTCTGGAGAGTTTGCACGAGGAACAGGGACACACGCACAAGTGGAAAGACTGTGTCCATAAGAGGATTATGTCCTGTTTGAAGTAGAGCAAGGCACGTTCCAGATGGAATCTGATCCCTTGCAGGAGGGCAGATAGGTTGGATGGTTGACCACAAAAGTACAGCTTTCTAAGAACTTAACCACAAACTATACAATTGGCCTTAAAAATATTTTTGTTTGCTTGCACAGAAAGCCTGAAGACATAGATTTAGCAAAGAGTTGGTTATGTATCTTTATGAGAGCAAACAAACCAATTTAACCAGGGCACTTAGATTTAAATGTCATTATCAGTAATGGATATGACAGAGAAGCAAAGTTGTCCCTACAATTGCCTAGGGTAAAGGGAGTCAATCATTCTGTCAACACCCGTTTCTGGCACAAATACCAACCATTCCCTACAGGGCTACGTTGAGAGTGGACTGTTAAGCCTTCGACCGTATCAGTGACTAGGCCAGACTAGCAAATGTAAAGCAAATCCCAATTTTTAACAAGGGAGCCACTGACATCAATATCTGTTTGCCAGAGGTAGTAAAGCAAACCTACTGACTAACTTAACAAATGTCATTTCTGGCCCTATATTTTACCATCTCCAAGGCTGCATTACACTGTTTCGTCAATCGGGCACTGTTTCCATTATCCATCCTCCCACCAGAGGAATTCACAGCATCCAAACACAGCAAACTACTGCAGCTGCTGGCAAATTCAGCCTTAAAACCAGTTGCCAACTGCATGCCCTGACAACTGTGACACCACCGACTGTGGGCGCTATCATGACTGGGAGAACAGACAACAGCAAAATTTGTCTGCTTTATCTTCAGTGTGCAAATTCACTGTGGTGCCGCTGGCAGTTTCCTCAAGCCTCAATCACCCAGAAAACAGAGGAGGATATTCCGTCAAACGCACAGTTTCTGTTAGAGTCTTGATAATCTCAAAACAAGAAACAATTGTGCAGTTGGTGTCTTGGTTTAAAACAGGGCGAGAGATGATGGTGATCATTTTTAATGATGCCAAAAAGTGCAAGGGTCATGGGTTTAGACTGAAAAGCCAAAGGATGACTAGAGGCACAGGCTCGCCCTTGTTAGAACTGAGAAGTTGCAAGCCTGTGGGGGATTTCATTCTGAGTCACACACCCACCCCAGCACCAGTCCTTAGGCTACAGTCAAGCTGACACACAGGTCTATTAATGCAACAACCATCGCCCCCCTCAGGACCGAGGGAGTTTATTTTGCCCCCAGCTGGTTGTTAGTGGCAAAATAGGCATTTAAATTTAAATTGCTCTAAAATAGAAGCTTATGAAAGTCATTCAATGTGAAACTATTTGGTGGCAATTGTGAGAATGTTTTGCAAAGAATAAATGCAAAGAAAGAGATATGTTCTTGATGTGTTTAAAATGTAAGTTTGATTTAAAGTGGTGAATGTTCCTTGTACAGCTATAAAAATTCCAACTAACAATTATTTTCATTATTGATTAGTCAATTCATAATTTAATTTACAAAATGTTGGAAAATAATAAAAGAACTATGATAGCTTCCCAGAACCCACAGAGATGCAGCTTATTTTATCCAACCAACAATTGTAAACCAAAAATCCCCCAAGCTAATTGTTGATATATGACAAAGAAAAGCAGAAAATTGTAATACTGTGGAAGCAAAGAAGTGAATGCATGATGAAGTTTATTTTCAGCTAGTTGATTAATAAATCACCAGTAACAGAAATGTTAATGTCAAAAACAGTGGAAAATGTCTGTCTTAACTAAATTTACTGCATTTATAAATCCATAAGAAGAACATATTGATTATATATTCAAATTCTGAATATTGTTAAATAAAATCCGCTAAGTGATTGATAATACATAATTATCACTATTACAACAAATTAATCATTGATTCATGTTGTGGTTATGTTTTCAAATGAATGCTGCCATTGTATATGAAGGATTGTCCTACACACTGGTATCGTGATCTCATTCTTATTGCACTGAGCAGCCACAACAGTAGACACTCACACCCTTGTTTCTAGCCCTTCAAACAGAGACGGATATATCCCTATAAAGAACCCACAGATGCAGAAAAAAAAAAAATACATTAACTATAACCACCCAACAATGAAAAGGAGATTATTCTAACCAATTACATATTTTTTAACAATTACAATTATCTTAATTTATTCAAGTGTAGCTTCCTCCTCACTCCGAATGACTCTAGCATTGTCATCCTCAATCTAATAATCTTTTTAAAACCATCTTGAATAACTTCATAAAAACAGAGTGTGGTTTATAATGGCAGCCAAATTTAATTTCACACGATTGCATTAGACTGCCTTGTCCTCCATTTCCCTGCCTCATTCACCAACACTGTGATTCACCGATTCTCCCATCCATGCCAGGTGGGGGGAGACTAGCTGATGCCTTTGCCCACCTCTGATTTAAGAGTATTGGTGTGGCTCCAATTCAAGCATATTAGCTGCCCTGGGATGCCATTTACTCAGGATGACATCAATACCTCATGGTGGATCACCACACATTATTGAAAAAGCTGTGCCCACTGTGGCCACAAAGCTTGAGACAATTTATGTCGCTGTCTGCAGCACCTCAGGGGAAGAGAATAGAGTTGTGGGCTGAGGATAAAGATTTTCAATGCTTGCATGTTCCGTTTATTAAATGCTCTTGGGCAGGCTTTGGGAACTGGCACTGTTTTCTCCTCCCCATTGTTCTACAGAGAGGAGTGTAATCTGTCTTGTTGCACTCACTCACCAAAAAGACTCAGTGAAGGAGCAGCCCTGGGCCCCTCCAGCCTTAGCTCTCACACCACAATAGCTGATCACTTTGGGGTTAATATTAATCACCTCTGATTGCATGCCAGCTTGAGTCTGTGTGCAGCCCTCTCAGAGAGATTTCAGCTTTGCTCACTGCCTCTAAGGTCTGAGGAAATTATTGCATTAACGTGTCACAAATGGCCTTAAGTTATTGTGTTTCGTTGACAAGAAAACGGAGCAGGCGTCTGTATAGTTATCAGGCGGCTCTAACATTTCTCAGCACTCACGCGCTCCACTTGGCCCATCGCAGAACAATGGGCATCCGCGAGGGAGGATGGAGAAGGAGACAAAAATGAAAAGTTTCGGGAGGAAAAAGCAGACTAGCGGTCACACAAATCAAGGGAAACCTCCTGCAAACGAAAATGAGCATCGATTAGAACAGCTGGTGTCTTTTAGGTTGACCTAAGTGAGCACTTCCAGCTACATGCAGCCTGCCACCGCCCCAGCAGCCTCTTTCCCCGGGACTCCATGAGCCTAGAGCTGGGGGGCTCACTGCCTGAAGCTGCGGTCAAACTACAACCGAACACACACACAAAACTGCACATTTAACACAATTATTCCTTCACACAAAGAACCGCCGTGGAGCCGGTGTCCTGTCTGTTAATGAAGGGACCACCGACGGCCAGGCTGGAAGCACAACTGACACCAACGTCCGCACCGGCGGAGATACGCCGTTAATGTAACAGTCGGTTTAAAGGACGTTAACTCCGACAGTCGGTACTAACTGCCATTAGCATGTTAGCTGCTGCTGCAGAGACAAACCTCGTCCTCTCAGGCGGAGCGGTGGCGAGCAGCGAAATTCTCTCCAGCTACGCCCAGTGTTAGCCAGCACACCCCGGCTGATTCCTCCGGTCAGGGAAAAAAAAAAAACGAAAGTCGGTGCAAAAAAATGAAAACGGGAAGTAAACGGGAGGGAAATCTGAGCTGAGAGCGAAAGAGCGGAGTGAATGTGTCCGAGCAGACAGGAGAGAAACTTCTGGGTCTCGAGCGCCGTTTTTCACAAGTGATGCGCGTTCACTGAAAGGAAGAAAGGAGGAGGCTGACGACACACACACACACACACACACACACACACACACACACACACACACACACACACACACACACAGAGAGAGAGAGAGCTACGACAGCAGACCGGTGAGCGGATGGATGGACAGGCGGAGGAGAGGGCTGCTGCTGCCTTCATGTGCTGCTGGAAAAGTAGGAATAATGAAAATAAAACATACTAACGAGCCAACAGCCGGTTTAATCCGGTGCAGATATACAAATTCAACTTAATGAGCCAGCACGTACATAAGTATGGCCCTTTAGAGAAACAGGTTCTGTCTGGCTCAGCGTTAGAAACAAAACAATTAACTAATTAATTAATTATTGACGAATTGAGTTTGGAGGAATGGCTCCACAGTTTCATAAATATGTGTATTCTCTTTCTTGGCGATGTTTACAAACAGAGGAAGTTAGCTTAGCCTAGCAAAGACTTAAAAACAGGTGCAGTCAAGCTAGCTCTGTCCAGGATAACAGCATACAATATACACTCGCTCTGTAATTATTTAGTTATGTATTTTGTTTTCTAACAGTTCAAAACCAAAGAGTAGATATTTGATTTTACATTGGGGGTTTTTTTTCCCCTTCTTTTTCTTTTGGTCAGGTATGATCCAGAGAACCACAAAAAACACTATCTGAAAATGTGTTGCTTTTAAAGCACAATGTTCAGGGAAATGCCTAAGAGATAAGAATAGGCAACCTGGTGTTGGGACCTTTAGATAGATGGATAAAGTCTATGTATTATTAAATAATTTGCTAAGTTACACCTGTTTGACGAGTTTAACTTTATACCATTAGTGAAGGGGTTTTGTGTCAAGATGGTCAGTCCTGGGTGTGATGAGACTGAAAAGATCCAGAGCAATTTCAGTTGCAGCAGAGACAGGACTGAGAACGAAACAATTAGTGTTAGTCGAGTAGGATGAGCAAACATTGCCATAATTTGCATAATGTTAATGAGGGTTGTGTCCTGCTCTCTTTATCTTCCTCACCAGTCTGTTTAAAGTCACTAGATGGAGGGTGGTATGATTGTTTGACTTGTGGCTGGTGTTGCAGTGACTAATAACATCCTTACATAGATGCTGAGAAAAACAAAAGAGCAACAGCTTCTTTTTTTTTATTACAAATTGCAAACTGCATAAGTAGGACCTTACTATAAGTCCATAAAGGCAACATTCACTAACACAGCCCGCCATGCTGAAACTGAAAGGAGTGAATAGCGAATAGCAGGGGAACTCTGCTTTCTCTAAAAGCAGCCAATCACCTCCCAGGCTGGGGGATTATTCAAATTGAGGATGATGTCACCTCTTGCAAGTCACCCTACTCTTTTGCCCAAGTTCCTCCCGGTTGTCTGTTGCCCTCCCTCTTAGGCCCCCGCACCCCTTTTTCTCTCTTCTTCAAACCCTTTTCTTCTTTTCTCCATGCACGACTGCACACACACACCCACACACACACACACACTGACACTTAAATGGTGCATTACTGCTGTCCCTCATGCATCAAGTTGCCTGCATTGTCTGCTGTCAGTGGGTATGTTCCATTGAGAATTCCGAATCTCTCAACACATTTCAGACCTGTTGATTGTTGATTGTTGTTGTTGATTGAGACAACGTTGTTAAGATCATTCGGATGGGATAATTTATTGCAAAATGAGATCATGTTATTAATATGTGCAAGGTTGAAGGCCTTGCACATTTTTCAGTTTCTTTGTTTTTAACAGTCAAATTTCCTGCAAGCAACAAATCTTAAAGGCTGACGCAGCTTAACATGTGCACTTCCCCGTAACTTTATTCTGAATAAGGCGAAATTCAAAGAAACAGATTTAAAAGTGTGAGCTCACAAGCAAGAAATTAAGTCAGGGAGAAGCTGATAATGTGTGAGCTATTTGGTTAAGTTGTGCGTTCACAATTAGACACAGAGGGGTGTTGTTTCATGTCTTAAAAAGCTTTTGTTTTGCTGTGCCATGCTCCTCACCAGAACGGGGCTTATCATCAGAGACAGTCTGGGAGGGCATGCCGCCTGTCTGCCTGTCTGTCTGCTGCACTGCTGCTCAGCTCCCAGCAGCCGCCTGTCCCTGTCTACATGAGCCAGGCTTTTGTGTACTGGTCTGTACTGGATGGGCTGCTTTTCGTGTCAAATCTGTGGTGCACTCTTCTCTTTCCAAATGCTGGATAGCAGAGATTTGGCCCTGCATGGCTTGTATTGGCTCAGGGTTGAAATGTATTTCAAACCTGTTAAAACTGAAAGCTTACAATACACATGCACCTGACTTAAAAGATTCAGTTATTTATGAAGTCATATCCAGTCTCTCTTTATCTGTCTGTCAGATTTCCAATGGGAGTTTTGTTTGCTTCTCTGAAATGGACCAAGCTCAGACTAGTCCATCCACCAGCGTAGAGGGCTGTACCTCCCATCAGTTAAATCCCCTTAACAGTGTTATCTTCTGTTTAACAATGCCGCTTGTCTTGCTGTGGAATCAGTACTGAAGGTGAGGTCATACCAACAGAGATATATGCAGGATTAATCAAGTTATTTAAATACTTGTTCAGATTCTAAAAAGCTGAAGATGATATGATATGAAAATGATCCACATACAGCACATTAGCTGTGAGCACATTTCACTATGTGCACATGTGGTCATATAGTTTGCATGCAGGTGTATGTACGAACATATGAAAGACATGGAAGGAGACCAGGAAGAGGTTGGGACTCTGGGGGATTCGATGCCTGCTGGCTTGATGCTGATGGACGTATTGGCATGGTCAACGAGCCGCAACAAAGAGAGGAAGGTGTTTTTTTCACACAGGCGGTGGTGTGCAGCAGCGGAGACAGGAAGGGGCAGGGTTGTGTACCCCGCTGCACAGTTCCCGTGTTATTTATCTCATTGTTTTTTCCTCCTGGCCTGAAGTCCAGCTGGGGCAGCCAGAGCACAAAAGAGCTGGCACTCAGTCAAGCCCTTCAACCTGGCCTCCAGTCAGGGGTCTTCTACATTCGACAAACTTAGACAGCACATTAGTTATTTATTAAGCAGCAGATCCTACGATGCTATCTTTGTGTTTTTTGTATTCCAGCATGTTAGATTACAAAGAGGTTTGAATCTCCTGCCAGCCAAGCCGCACAAGAAAGCAGCTGGCACACAGACACACCCATCCACCCAGACACAGTTGCCATCTTTTTTTGGAAATATTTGCAAATCAAACACCATTTTAGACAAGTGGCTTCAAAATACATGAGAAGTATCACCACACTTTCATAACACGAATATCATTGTCTCACCAAAATGGTGGCATGTGAGAATGAATACTAGGCAGATACAGGTTAGCACATGCCAGTACAGCTGCTGCTCCCTTTGCATATCATGGACTCCCCAAAGAGCACAACATGCCAGCACAGCTTATCATTAACATGCAGGATGCCTCTGCACTCAGTGACAGGCAACATGTGAAGAGGGATGCACAGGCAATGCAGAAGAACCTCGTTAATGGACCTTTATCACATGTCAGGAATGCTCTTCTGCAGTATGGGCTGGGCACAGTATACCTGATATCCTCCACAGAATATGGTTATGATTTTAATGCAAATGCAGATAAATAAGCGTGTAACCTGTGTCCTCATTATTCAAAGAATTTTTATTCTTGTCATCTAATGAAGAATTAGACAGGAGTTTTCAGTCGGGAGTGCAGTTTATACAGTAAAAACCAGCTGCAAGGCCACACCTCAGTGTGTTTTCTCTATGGGGCTGTTTAATTAGCTTTGCCTTGAAACCTGATGATGTCCAGAGCAGGCCAGCAAGTTCCTGTCAGTCTGATACTGAGTGCTTTGCCTCAACCCTGGTAGCCTCCTTCAGTAAATAATGCATGCAGGCACTACGGATATTGGACAACTGTACCACTCTGCCCCACTGAGAGGAATGAGTGTGGGCATATCCGCCTTGATCTTGTGTGTCCCCTATGCTCTCTCATTTTCATCCAATTGCATCTTCAGTAAGGTGCATTTTCTTTGGCTGGCACAGCCTGACTTCCACTTACTTTTTGTGGAGAAGTCAAGTTGTCTGTGATAATGCCAGACTTCAAGGTTGAGTACTTTAATTATACAGCATCTCAGCATTATTTATCTTTAATGAAGGCAGCAAACCCATCTCCTTCTTAATGTTTCACCCCCCCAAAGTGCATGTGTATTAGCTATCTCTCATTTCATTATTGCTTCTGGACTGAATTGATTTCCTGTGATTGGTTTGCTGGCAGCTGCAGTCAGACCCTGCTCTCTCCCTCTAGTGGTATCAATCCACCACAGCATGCTGGGGTTTCCTCAGCTTCATGAGATCCTTTCCTTTGTATAAAGGCCATCCATTTTCCTTACCATCCTGGATAGTTCATGAGAAATGCATGCACTGGGTAATCACCACATTGGATCTTTTTCAGTGTCTTTGTTAACATGGTAATAGGTGGAAAAAAATGTTATGATGATATAAGAAGACATAAATTAAGTAATCAATAAATAAAAAGGCATAAATATATCAATACAATCATGAAGTAGTTTAAGAAATTCTATACATCTAATTTAGAGTTAACGTGGCAACGTTTTAATCCTTTAATTTGGTCTGTGGTCACTGTAGTCAGAGAGAGCTAACAGCTAACGCTGTTGTTTCACTTTAAAACTGAGTAATAATTAATTACTGCATATAATTTATAATTCTAATTACTTAAAGCTCTCACCTCACCTAGGTAATTACCCAGCTAGTTAGCATAAGATTCCCCATTAAATTAAGTGTGTGCATATGTCATGTATTTTGTGGTTGGCTGGCTTGAATTTAATTTGGCTTTAAATGCAATTGTCAGATGTTAATAAACACTGTGGGCTCGGGTTAGATGTCTCTGAAGCTTTTCCACACTACTGGACTGAACTACTGGTTAGTGACTCATGAGGAACACTTTCATGAGCTCATGAGTTTTTTTTCTTCAGATTGTTAAATAATTTATTTAATTAATGTTTTTACAATAATGCATAAACAGATCAGTGAAGATGGATACTATACTCATCTGGGCATGTTGGCCCTGCGATGGACTGGTGGATTTGTGACCTGTCCATGGTGTACCCTGTCCTGGCACAATGTCCTGTGACCCTGCATAGAGCAGAGGGATAGATAATAAATGGACAGACTTCTAAAACTGAGTACAGAGCATTTGTGCAGGGAAACAAAAAAAAAAAAGAAAAACCTTGAACTTGACACAGTTGTAGTGTTTCCAGTTTATTTTGCTGATGTGCATCATCATTCAGAAGGCAGCATCTTTACAGAAAAGATTCACTACAAATGACGGGTAAAAACCTGTACAATTTCTTCCTTTATATTAACACATAAACTCCCTTTTAGCTTCTACATGCATTATAGAATGAGGTAAACCAATTAAGACAGCATAAAGAATAAAAGTAAACAAAGTTAGTGAGCAATAACACTTGCCGTTTAATAAAAATTGCATAAAGAACCTTCCCAGAAGAGTCGGGAGAACATTGAGTGATGCATTACATATGTAGTGCCTCCCTCCATTGTGCTATATGACTCCCATTTGATACACCCAAATAAAATGAAGGTCTACATCAATCTTCAAGAAGTGCAAATAAGTAAGTGTACATAAATAATCCTGCTTGAAAATAAAAGACATTCTCTACCTGTTGTGAATGTAAACAATATTGATTAACATTACAGTAAGTAATTATCAAAAGAAAAAAAACAACAAAAAATGCATCAAACAAGTGTACCATTGCAAATCCCTTTGTCCTATTTTATCCTGATGCTAATTTTTAACAGTGAATGCCCCTCTCCCACCGAATGCTGCCCTTCATTTGACCTTACACAGCCTTGCTGGAATGTCATTACCACTTCAGTTAGTTTCCATGGTAACAGTTGCAGCATCAGTGAAAAGCTGCTGGTTTGTAGAGATGCCTTTTCTTATCCACTAATACACTTAATGAGCTATTAACCTCCTACACATGGCATCAGTGTCAGCATTATGCCAGTGTGCAGGTGTCACGCTTTTTTGATCAAAACTTAGTTAAGTCAGGGATCTGACTATTTGACATCGTACCTTATAATTAAAATAGCCAAACCTTAGAAGTTCATAATGTTTTAGGATAAAAACAGCATGAAAAATTTACAAGCAAAAACCGAACTGCAGTGACTAGGTAAGGCTAGCTGGTAACGTAGCCTTTGCTAAGCCAATTATCGGCTTCCTGTTTCCTGGAGTTTAAAATCTAATGCTTTTTAAATTTTAGTTCTTGACCTTATTGTACATAAACATATGTAATGGAGAAAAATGTAACACAAGACGAAATAATCCTGCTAAATTATCAGTAGCCTATCTTAGCAGAGCAGCATTAAGTGCCATCTTTACAGCCTGTGGAGAAATTTTGAGCTCAGTAATGAGACGTGTTTAGATTTTCTGTGGGGTTTCCAACAGCAGTGAGGATAAAAAGGGTATAATACTATGGGTCCTTAATGTGAAAGCTGAAAGCCTTCAAACTTCAAACCGCTTTTTCTCAGCAGTACCGTTTCCCTAGTGACTTCTCTCTGCCTTTGTAAGGCAGCGAATTCAAGCATGATGCAAATCCTAGAATTTTCTACTATGACAGACTTTTCTTTACACATCACTTAACATGGGCTGAATCCCGTTTTTCTAGAGGAAAATTATTTTTCAGTCTTTCATGGAGCAGTTAAAACGGTGAAATTGTCTCGTCTTGCATGGCATTAGCCTGCAGTCACCTGGCTCTTAACAGCAGAAACAGTTCATACATATTGATGACAAACTGGTTGCCTGCAGGGCTTCTCCTTCCTTGTGTAGCCATCATCTTCCAGTCAAAAGAGGGAGTGAACAAAGGGGATGACGGGTGAAGCCTGAGAGAGGGATCGAACAAACAGGCTTGACTGAAAGTGCTGCAGAAGCTAATGCACATTTAAAGGAGTTCATGATGGCTCTTCTTATCAGCTCACCTGTCGGGCTCTTGTGTATGTTCTAGCTCTACTGTGAAGTTCCAGATGACATATGTATATTAACATTATCAAGAGTCACAAAATGTATCTCTCCCTTTCAATGTTGAATTATTCAAGTGACTATTTGCATCAATATTACTTAGTGGACCCTGTGTCCAGTCTAGAGTTATGAAAGTGTTTACTGGCATTATGCGTGTAGTTACCAAAGCCCAAACAAATGGCATTTTGAAACGAGACAATAAATAATTCAAAAAGTACAAAAGCCTAAGCAGGTAATTGGGCTTGTGACAGTGCAGTGCATGCTACTGTTCAAGCACAAATTTAAATATGGGCACAGAGGACAATGCAGTCCAAGGTCAGTCAGTTCACTTGCAAGGCATTTCAGTCCCTGCTGGATATCTGGAAAAAGGAGTGAAATTGCAGTCTGCTATCACTGGAGTGGAAATTTGGTGCTTTAAAGAGGGGGAAAAAAATATAAAAAAAAATTTCCAGCCACAAATGGACTGCCCACTCCCTCTGGGCATTCTCCTCCTCCTCAGTCACAGCAACAGAAGAACGAGCACGATGAGCCCTCGGGCCCGCGGAACTTGCCAGAAGTGGGTGTGTCTGTGCACTCTGCGATGAAGGTGTGCAGGTCACTGATGCGTACCTGCTCCTGTGTTTGGGCCTGTGGGGCAACAAATCTCAAGCTCAACATTATCTAAACATCAACATTACCTCTGATCAAAAAGCATATGATTTTTAATCTTCCCATCAAAGCTTTAAAACTCATTTTAAATCTTTCATTGCTACATCCAAATCTGTTTTCCTCCTCTTGTTGACATTTACAAGCTGCATGAAAAGTATACACAAACAAGTGCGTGATTACATGAAACCAAACCACAGACTGTACCATAATGGTGTCGTAGGCTCCAGTGATGAGTGCGATAAAGAGGGACAGCACCATGTAGATGAAGAGGGAGATGAAGGTGTAAAGGTAGACTTGGCTGAAGATCCAGACCAGCGTGCTGCTTCGCTCCATTTCAGCAAAAGTTACAAACATGTCGTCCCCATTGATCAGAGAAAACAGGCACTCTGACACCATGGACAGTGAGCGAAACTATAAACATGAAGATCAGTGTCAGAAAGAAAATGGATCCATTTATTCAAGGTATTGGTTACCATGGAGTTTAGTTTTTTTTTAGTTTTTAGTTTGTTTTTTTAAATTGGACCCTCGCAATTAAATCTTATTTTATAAATTTCACATAGATTGAATCTGCTATTTGTAAGGTTGCTTGAGGACCTTCTTTTAGCTTTATCATAATGGAAAACAGGGTTAGGGTTAAATAAATGCCAATTTTCTCTCATTTATCTTAAATTGTTACAAAGATGATATGCTGAGGGGGAATTTATGATAATTAGGCTGGTCTGAATGATGCTGCCTCATTGCTGAGTATGTGTGCACTACCTTGGTATGATAGGGCCCCAGTACGATCCATCCACAGAAGCAATATCCCATATAAATGGCGGCTGCACAGCAGCAGAAGCGGATAACATTTGGAAAAGCTGCTCTTAAAGTCACAATCAAGATCTGCCAGGAAAAAAAAGCGGGAAGGAAAATCTAAGTGCATTTACACTTCAAAGACAGAGTAGCAAGGCAGACTCACAAGATAGAGAGTAAGAAATATCTTCTTTTAGCATGATTGTGTGTTTGAGTGCATGTGTCCTTCACATACATTGTATTTCTGAAAGAAGCTGAGGTAGCGGATGACTCCCACCCACACCAGCAGAGTGGAGGTTCCCAGCAGGATACCGCACACATCATAGGATGACAAATCCTGCATCACAACAACAATTAGCAGAAAAGAAGTTTCAGTTCATCCTCAGATGGTAATCTTTCTGTAACAATAACATGTGCCTTGTTACCTTGGACTCTATTCCGATTTTGATGAAACTGCCGACGATGGTGAACACGTCGCTGATAATGAGCAGAATGTACCAGCCATTGATAAACTCCAGTCTGTCTCCCCAGCTCACACTCCGGCCAAGTTTGTGTTTGAAAAACTGCACATACTCCTGGGAAGAGAGGAGACCAATGTGATGAGAAGCTGTAAAATACAAAAGACATAGACAACTGCAGCCCCGTAAAAGTGACTCCATTCATGTGTCTGTGTCAGAATGATGCTGCTCTTCAGCAATTTCTCACTTTCAAATGACTATCATTAGACCGTAGTTCTTTAAGAGTTTTCTGGAGTTTTTATGTTTTTGTGAACACCATGGAACCATGTTTTTAAATGGATTCCTGCATGAGGACACATGAACATGCAAGTGCGATCAGGAGTGGTTTCACAATATGCCACTGATCTACAGGTGGCAGTGATACACCATGAAACACAGGAATATGCTGGCAAAATGCGGTGAGGAAGACTGCTAGCATTAAACATACATGCTTTTCTTACGTGTTGCAGGAGGACACCTCTCAGAATGGAGCGGCCACACAGGAGCAGGGACAGAAGACAAACTGTCGCCACCAGCACGTCAAAGAACTCTCGTGCATAGTTCTCCGCTGTCGGAGGAGAGAAACCAGAGCCAATTCAGAAAGTATCACAAAGGAGTTGATCAAGTGCCAGATAAAAGGAACTCCGTACATCACGTGCCCCGTCACCTCGTCCACCAGCAGTTACTCACCGTGTCCAGACACGTTGGGGTCTTTACATTCCTTTATGGAGGCCTGGTTCTGGAGACTGATCTTAACTTTGCCGCTGTGTGCTCTGTTGTCCATGACAATCTGAGAAGGCAAACGAGAGTGAAGGTGAATATACACAACTGGAATAGGTCAGATTTCTATCTGTCCCAAAAAGATGTTCATTTGAATAGAAATAACAGGAGGGAGAGTTCACCGTGATAGCAAAGGTATAGCAGTCAGGGATTTCATTGTTTATGATGGTTTGAATGTTGATGGCCTTCAGCTGGAAGTCAATTGTTACATTAATCAGCCTGCAGATAGACAGAGAATCATTCAATGTGTGTTCAAATTGGAAATAAAACTTAACAACTGTTATAGATATTCATGTGTTATGGTAGAAAAACAATAAAATAATGACTAACTTATAAATCTTGAGAGTGAAATTCTTGTAATCAGTGTTTCCTGAACTGTAATTCAGTGGATTCAGCCAGATGCAATCTGGAAAAAGAATGAAAATAGCATTAGAGGAACAAAAAAAAAAAATCACATGAAGTAATTTTTTCAACCATACAAATAATCTTTTTCCAAATCACATGAAAACTAAACTTAAACTCTACACTTCCTCAAAACTTTAAAGGCATAGTGGTCACATAGATTTTTGTTTATCTTGCTTTATTTTTACCACAGTATTTTTTTATGCATTCTCATAACCAGATAGATTAGCCAGGTGTCTGCAAACAACTCCTTTCACAAGGCAGCCTGTGTGTTCTACTACAGTCTATGGAAAAAAAGTTTTAATGTTGTGTTTTTTTAGTGATAGGAACTTTTTCAAGCCTTTAAAAGTAGGGCACATTTGCAGGGCACCTCTCCACATACAAGAAGCAGCAGCACGATGACTCACTGACAATTTCCTCAAGGGCAAAGAAACTGCAAGCACTGGGCAAAAGCAAGGCTGGCGCTTTTATGGTTGACAGGGACAGATTTACTACCATCTATGGGTGAGGAGAAAAAACCTGAAATATAAATTCCATCCTACCGGTTTCAACATGGGGATCGATGTCAAAGGTGTCATTGACGGGGTCTATGGTACCCTTCATGTAATACCTCTGGCAGAGGGACAGCGCAGTTCCGTTTTCACCAAGGCCCAACACATATGCATACCTCCCCAGTGAGATCTGAGGCAGAGCCATGTACTGGAAGGGAAAAGAGGAGTGAGGAATACAGTGGGCAGTTAAAACTGAACTGGAAGCCAAACAAAGAGCAACAGCGTGTTATAGTCCTTATCTCAGGTATCACATTTCCAAAAATTCTTTATTGGGTAGCAAAAACATATTAAAAACTTAAACTATAGAGATAATTTTCATTTTACTGGATTCTGTGTCAACTCCAACGCAGATGAAGTGTGTCTGTAGCACTCAGCGGTGCGAAATGACACCAACAGTGTCAAATGCCTAAATCTCTGCTTCATCACCTCGTCAAAACTTCGGTTTGTCCAATATTTTGCTTAATGAACAAAGTACTAGAAAATTAATCATATTCTATACTGATGCCCCCATGCTAAAGAGTCAACATTATATTTGCTAATCAGTCATTGAGAGCATGTTAGCACTTAACTCTAACCTCGAATGGTCATTCTCACAAGGTTCTAGCATGGCTTTATAACGTTTGCATACGTTCTGTGCTGTCTGCTCGTTCATTGCACATACATACATACATACAAACCAACACAAGCAAAACCAGGACTATTTACACAGCTTGAGATAAAACTGAAAAGTGAAAATAACTACCCGCTCTATGGCGAAGTGGATCTGGTTGTAGAGCTCCGCCTGCGTGTGGACTGCCTGTGGAGGAGCATCATCCTGATAACCCTTCAGGAAAAGGTGTTTGAATGCTGCTGTGTTTTCCTCTTTGAATGTCACCACCATCTGGTTGCTCAGTCCAAACAGCACCAACTGAGTGACAGAACACATGAGCTTCAACAAGCAAGACAATAGCTACAACACAAAGTGAAGTAATACAACAGACTGCCACAGCTTCTTCATGTTCATGTTCTGAGGGAGCATAATTTTGAAGTCAAACAACATTATAAAGCTGGATCCACCTGCACAGTCACAATGATGATTTTGAGCAGCTGGAGCCCCAGTTTAAAAGGTTTGCGCCCCTTAGCATGGTACTTGTCACAAGGGCTCATGAAGAAGTACTTGAGTTTCCTCCTCAGGGCTTCCTCCTCCTCTTCTTCCTGCTGCTGATGGAGCTCTGAGCTCAGCAGACCTGTTGGACAGGGGCCACCATGCCCAAGAAGGTTCTGGGAGCCATAGCTAGCCATGGAGGATAGCAGTCTATCCTTCTCTGGAACACAGAAAAAATTGGGTGATTTAGTTAGAGTTATAAGTTGCACCTCAAACATCAGCATTAGCAAAAAAGTTGAAGGCGTTATGATGTGATTTTCATAAAAATTGTGAACTCAGACAAACAAGAAATGAACAAGAAAAAATGTTTAAATTAAAAGTGAAGCAGATATTCTGGTGTCTCTAGTATGATCTCAAGATAAACAATAAAAACAAAACACTATTCCCACATTTTCCAGATTGTAGCCTGGAAGCATCTTTAATTAAGGGCTGAGAACATAATAAAATAAAACACCAAAATGTTGGTTCCATCTTTTTCTTGCCTTTCCTCATTTTTATGTTACATCAAACTGAATGGGGTGTGGATGGATGGTGAGACAAAGTGAGTCATTTGATGACCTCATCTTAGTATTTTTCACTGCTTAGTGGTGTTTCATAGACCAAACTATTAATCAAAAAAAATGATCTGCTTTCTAAGTGCCTTCCCAATCCAAACACCCATTTTTAAATGGCAACATTTATTTATTTTTAAGCCCAATCTTTCCATGATGACACCGTCAGGTTATTGTTCCTTTGGAAAAAAATACATCACCACACTGTTTACACGTGCTGAAACAACACTTCTTAAATAAGATTAAATAAGCTTTAATTGGCCCTCGTCATTGTGTTCAGCCAGATCATCTTGAGAAGACGGTTTTAACGAGGACTTTTTCATTCATTCATCTTCAACCTCTCATCCGTTTCCAGGTGGCAGAGAGTGCTGGAGCCAATGCCAGCTCACACTGGGTGAGGGTGGGGTCACCCTGGACTGGTCGCCAGTCCATCACAGGGCCAACACACAGAGACAATCAGCCACTCATACTCACACATCAGACAATTTAGAGTCACCAATTAAACCAAACATGATGTCTTCGGACGGTGGGAGGGAACCGGAGTACCCGGAGGAAACCCACACAGGCAGGGGGAGAACATGCAAACTCCACACAGAAAGGACCCAGGCCGGGAACTACATAACAGTGCTAACCACTGTGTCGCCGTGCCGCCACTTAACATGGACTGTTGAAATAAATGCAGCTGGATATAGCAGGGGGAGCTCTTCCACACTGATAATAAACATTTCCTTTGTTGTTCTCTGAGATCATCACACCTCACTTTAGACCCGGTGCCTGAAGCCGAGATGGAGCTCATATGACGCGAACGGGTAAAAACTACTGCGATAGAAGTATCTGGAGCAGAGAGAAATGGGGGAAAGGCAGAGATTTCGTTTAGGCCACGCAGGCACAGAGAGCAGCGCTGACAGACCTGAGGCGCTGTCTGGGATGCGGTTGTAGCTGGAGGCTGCCATGGTAACGACGGACGATCAGACGGGGACGGTGGAGGACGCCATCACCACCGTGAGCACCGAGCAGCGAGTGAATTCATGTCGTTAAAAACCGTGTCCCGGTTTCACGCCTGATGCCGCAGTGTGTGGATGACACATAGGTAAACAGATCCCAGCTTCCTGATAACCACGTGACTCCACCACGTGACTGCTGTTCCTGCTGTTGGGTAGCCAGATAGACAAGAACGCAGTCTGTTCCCTCCTCAGGTGATGATGGAGAGTATTTAGTAGTTATACAGTTCTTGTGTGTCTTTAGCAGATGTTAAATATTTTTCCGTGTCCGGATCGTGTAGGGATAACTGTTTTTTCCAGCAATCTGATTGGTCAGATGTCAACTGCGTGCAGCAGGAGTTACCATGGTGATCCACCGCGGTTAAGACTTGATTTACACTGACGATAAGTCATTAATGTCACATGGTGCCCATCATATGAGACTGTGGAACAAGTATATGATGTGATTGTGACTCAGACTGCCATTTAGTATTTTTTACTTTTAAAAGTTTCACTGAGACTGACACATCAGGAGTCCAACAGATAATAAAAACAAGCTGCACATTAATAACAGGGCCGTGACCAGATATACTGAGGTCATGACCCCCCAAGACACCCACCAAAGGAAACGTCTGACAATTTGGAAAGTCTAGAGTGAGATTGTTTTACCTGTCCACATTTACAATGAAAAGATGGATTACACTTTGAGATATTGTTGTACGTATGAAGTTACAGCCAGCAGAAATATATTTACTGAGCAGGCTGAAACAGCTTGCCTTAAAAAACAAACCAATAAAAACCAACTATGTTTTATTTTTATATGAGTACACAGAATGTAATTAAGAATGTGTGGTGGATTTTGTGGACACAGCCAGATGTTTCGCAATCTATATGCCTAATGCTGAGATAAGCTAAATTGCTGCTGATTTTTTTTTTAATATATCGTCTAATCTGATGCTTGCAACACTTTGGAAACATTTATAAAAATAATCATGTTTCCTTAGATTTTTTTTTTTTTTTACTGCATAGAAACAAACAGATGTGACATATTCTACCCAACAGCTGGAATCAAACAACATATTGGGTGTGTGAAGTATTTTATCCACTTGGTCACCAGGATGTTTTTAATTGAAGAATGGAAAGTGTATCCAAACATACACAAAAATATAACATAATAATACAAACATCGAAGACAAGAACTCAGTCTGTTAAAGTAGCTGTAGCCCTGACAGTTACTGAGATACTGAGATAAAACACACTGCTGGAATTGAGCTGAGATTAAATAGACAAAAGGAGTCTATCAATAAGTATTTACATGAAGAGAGTACTATGAAAGTACTTTTTGTTAACATTACATACATCAGGGGAAATAATTGGCCACCATTTAGCATGTTCTTTGTTATTGAGTTTGATGTTTTTTGATTAACTGATTGTTTCGTCTCAAAGTAGTCTAATACAAGTGATATCACAATTCTCCAGATATGAATAAGCTGATCTTTTGAAAAAATCTGAAAATTAAAATATAATGGGGTCAAAGTGTAATTCAATATGTTCATCTTTTCTGAATGATCTATGATGTAAAATACGAAACAAAGCTAGAAAATTAAAAGTAATCTCCAGCAAACACAATTCGTTCCACTTCATTAGATACAACATGAGTGAGATGATCCACAAAACCCAGGACGATTAAACCAGTTAGCTGCACTTTCTCTGGATACGGCTCAGTACATTGAAGATACCCATAAACCACCCATTAAGACTCAATCTTATCAGTTACCATAAGGAAATTCAGTCACACTCTACCACACTTGAGGAAGAAAAAAGAACCTGGGCCCAGACCGATCTAACTTCATCATATAATGACAAACAAAACCAGCCACTGTCTCCAGTCTTATTTATCTGCAATCCAAAGCCTTGTCCCTGGCTATGACTGACTCATTAAACTTTATCATGAGCGTGGTGCCTTTGTGCCAGTGCGCAGTGACCTTGGCAGGGAAGCCACTGTGTGTGAGGATGGCTTCCACAATGCCAGCAGTAAAAGCAGCACAATTCAAGCTGCTGTTCTCTTTGGGCACAGAGATGTACGCGTTGATAAGTGGCTCCTTTTCTATGATGTAATACGTCTTGTCATCATCATTGGCCTGTTCCAGCTTGTCAGCTTCCTTCCCAAATAGAGACTTCCACACATTAACCTAAAGGAAAGAAAAGAGTGTTGAGTGTAAACAAAGTTATTTTATTCTCTAAAAAAAATCTTTATTTCACATGTACCCACCTTGATGAAGAGCAGCATGTTCAGAACCTTGGTCTCCCTCTTTCCGTTCTTCTCTCTCAGCACCAGGACGTCCAGCATACTGGCCCCTACGCTCTGGCCCATGTCTGCCAGGCGTGTCTGCAGCTCGGACACAGAGTATACACGGCTCTGACAGTACTGGACCATCTCCGAGAATAGGAGTGCAAATGCACTCACACTGACTTCAGTCTTGGGCCGTGTCAGAGACCGCTCTAAAATGCTGGACTTCCCTCGAGTGAACCGTGTGTCCATTTTCTGATGATGACAGTCAGAGACTTTTAATTACTGACACATACACTCTTTTTTTTTTTCTTTTTTTTATTTCCAAGGGGTTAAGTCGAAAATTTGACACAAACCTTTATAGACGTTTTTAAATTTGTGAACAGGACATCGAGGTATGTAATTTGTAAGCAAGACAGCAGAGAGGTTGAAGTAATTACCCAAAGGTCTGTTAAAAACAGGAAAATGTTTTAACTGAATTTATATAAGTAGATAGATACACAGATAAGTACCTCTAATGTTATAACTATTTTATATGGTAAAGTGAATTATTTCACATGTGATCTCATTCATCACAGAGCACAAACATTTATCCTTATCAAAGATGACGGTTTTTTTATTTTTGGAAAAGAACAGTTTAAGCGTGACTCGACTGAACAGCCATGACAGCACAACAGAGTCACAAACTTGATCGTAAGAGTCGTTACCGATGAAGCCATTCATGACATAAGGCGACATTAATCCCTCTTTGTCACACCAGTTTCCATGGTGACGTCCCTTCTACTTCAAACGAGTGGAAGTTCACCAGCACTGCCTCCAACAAAACCGCTGCTTTTCAACTCAGTGCGGATCACCCCACCGTGCTGACACAAATAACACATTGTGTTAAGTTTAAATAACACACATGACTTGCTGCACGAACAGTCCGCTCCTGTTTGAGCCGTCCAGAGCTGACAAACAGCTGTTAGCTGTTAGCTACCTAGCCACATACGCTAGCTGCTACTTCCTGTCAAGAGCCCTGACGGATGCGGATATAAAGAACCCTTATGTTACAGAACTACAGATACAGAGCGGGCAATATTATGATATTAAATATAAAGTTTCTTGATTTCTACAGGTGAAACGTTTTGTAGATAAACGAACCTGGATTACAAGTAGATCCACCTCTGTCCAGTGTTTTCTTCTTCTTCCTCCTCTTCCGTTTGAATACTGGACACAAAAATGTGCTCATCCCCACCTACTGGACCGGAGAGGTACAAATTTGTCATTAGAAATGATTGGTCTCATTTCTTTAATAATGCACGATCCACACATAACCTACTGCAGTCTCCAAAATTTTTGTACATTTTCTTTTTATTTATACATTTTGTGGTTTACAAATCAGAAGATAAACGACAGTACATGTGCCAGAGTGAGCCTTCAAGGTTATTTTCATTCTTTTTCCCATCATAAAATGGCAAAATGTCTCTGTCAACTAAAATTTGAGCAAAATTGTCAGTATGACTCATGTTTCTCTGTGTATCTTGTACTTGTCATGCTGTTTGTCTTTCTGAATGAATCTTGAACCTAAAACAATCTCTGCTAAGGATCTGCTTACAACAGAATCCTGCTCATGTTTCTGTTTGCAAATGAACCAGCCTTATAAACCAAGCTAAAACACACAAGATGATCACATTCCTGCATTTTATTATTAATTACAATCAGGTCCAAATGTCTGCTGTAAAAAATAAATAAATAAAATAATAAATGAATAAAATAAAATAATTTTGCAATGTGTCATTTTAGTTTGATGAATGTCACCTTATATTTCATGTTCCTGCAATTGTTGTTTTATCTTAGTTTACAGCAATGACAGATTTTTAACCTCAAACTTTATTTGCATTCAAGATCTTCTGCAATGTACTTTCCAGCTTTACCCCGGGAAAGCGTCCACTTCCTGTTCTTGTCCTCATGTAACAGCTGTAAACACTGCTTTATGAGTTTTAATCTCAACAGTCTGTGAACACAGAACCACAGTGGACCCTTCACTAATGTCTGTGTGCACATATGGATCTGTAATTCATGACTGGTGAATTAATCAGATCTTTCTGTCACTGCCACATAAGTACACACACGATTCACTCATTGCTTTTGGGAAGATTAATGACTATTGCCTCAGAGAGGAGTGCCATATATTTCTACAGTAAAGCAGAGTTTGCTGCTGACAGAAAGGATGTTTCGTAAGTGGCAACCTCATTAACTATCCAAATGAGAAGACTGAAATCTATTACAGAACTTGTGAAATTCTGCAAAGTGTCCAGGTTGGTCAAACAGGAAGCCCTTGAGCGGTAAGGACTGACCATTTTACACTGTTCCCATCACAGGTGCCTGTTTCCCATATTACTCAGTCAGCCACACCAACTGATTAACAGAACATGTAGCTACAGTATTTGTACAGCCGTTACATAACCACCCACTTCATATGCACGTGAACATCTATAAATGAGAGAGAAGCAACATGCTAACAAATATTTGGAGCTTGCAGCTGAAGGTGTAAGAGGCTCAGGATGGATAAAGCCTGCTGCAAACTCACCTTGGCCCTTGTGGTGGTCTTGGCTAGCACATATACACAAGGTAAGAACATTTAGTTACAAGGTTGTTGTTTTGTTTTTTTTTTGCATTTTTTTGAGCTGCACTGGAGATATGTATGTATTCAGATTATTCATTTTAGTGCATTTTTGCCTTTTTCTGACCACTACTCTGATCGATTTTAAATTAAGGTTTGTAATTCATTATCCCACAGCAAATGTGACTCTTGAAGTATGTTTTAATTCAGTTCAGTGTTATCTGATAACTAAAACAATAAATCTTGCTATTGTCTGACCTTTGTAAGCTCATACCTTATCTACAGCTGTGTGAGTCTGGTCGGTCTGCTTATCACAGTGGAGTAACACAAAAATCTGAGCCCAAATAACTGAGTCAAGAAACAAATACAAGTCATTTTTAGTGGTTATCAGCAATGAAGTGTTGATAATAGAACAACACTCCCACCTTCATACTGTGAGCTTCTACGTTCAGTTATAAGGGCTTCACTGCAGCCCAACAACAAGACCTGCTAATTCTGGCATCCACAAAGTGATCACTGTTTCACTGTATTGTATAATAGACAGTTGAACTGAATTATGTTGTATTTGCTAAATTAAGGTGAATTTGCCAAGAGGAAGTACTAGTCCAGTCCATTGCCATATGTTAGTAATATAAAAAAACGTCAATCTGATTAAAACACGGTATGATGTTTTCTCTACCTGGGGATCAATGTCATGACGGAGATGCAGCATATTCACTGTGGCTGTTTTTAAAAAAAAATGAAAGCAAAGCTGCTTCAGCCTCTGTTAATCAGCTGCACCTACTCTGCCCTCATGTTGACAGGCTTTTTGCAAATTTGCATTTGCACATTTTTATTACTGCTTAGGTGGCGACCCATTCCTCTGTTTATTCTCAGAATTAGCACCTTTCATTTGTTTTAAGACCATGAACATCTTTTGAAATAGAGTATCAGTTCAAGAGAATTTGTTCTTTTTCTGTGTGTATACACAGTGCATATCTGTCCCACACAAATGATTTAAAGCCATTGTAAAGTCCTCTCAGGTGATTTAAACAGGAGTGTGTGTGTCACAGAATCCACTTACTGCAACTGACTGCTGAATAACTTCTGCCTCAATAAACTATCAAAATATTACCTATCTAGCCACATCATGTACTAATACTAAGCCACTCTAAAACACTAATGTCATTTCCTTTTAATCATCTTCCTAGTACCTAGTAAGGTGATTTATAATGACAGTGTAAACAAACCTTTGATTTCACGTTTTTTGAGGCTGGTCTCTCTGTCAGTTCCCTGAGTACCCTGGTCCCCCATAGCGTATGTGTTTGTGTTAATGAACACAGCCTGAGTGTTTATGGGGTAGAAGAGATGGGTTTTCATCAAATGACGGAGACATTTATGTATTTCCTGTCTCCAGCTTCGTTTTCCCGACACATGGATGACTTCATCAGGGCGGTGAAGGAGGTGGAAGATGGGGCAGAGCCGCTAGCTGTGCTGAAGAGCCTGCGCAGGGCAGCTGGTCTACAGGATGCATTCATTCAGCACTTCCTTGGTAATGCAGACTCCAGTGGTCCTGAAATGGATGCTGGCCTCTCAGAATACATCAGTAAGGCACTGAATCACAGGGTGATTGATGATGGCAGAGAGGAAGGAGTGGTTCTGACCTCTGATGGCACCACTGTTGCACTTAGGCCACTCTTCCTTGGCATTGAGGCTGGCTTCCTGTCCAAGTCTAAGGGTCGTCTCAGGGGCCTGCACCAGCTTACTCTTGCCAGAGACCTCGGCCTTTCACTCCAGCATAGCACACCCCTGCCTCAGCATCTGAGACCTGATGGCTGCTGGGACAGTCTAACCTCTCCTCAAGTCTTTACTCTCTCCAACACCCCCACTCTGCTCACCACTGCTCAAGTCAACGGAGGGATGGACGGTGTGATTATAGGGATGGAGGTCTCTGCCAAAGCCAGATTGCCTCTGAAGCTCAGTGACCTCCTGACAGAGTACTACTGCCACCAGCTGGACAATGATGGACTGGACACTGCCCCTCGGCTCATCAGCCAACGCCGCAGGGAGAATTTCCGAGGACTAGTGGCACCTCCAATGCTGGCCAGACAGGTGTTGAAATCAGTAGTGCTTCAGCAGACACTGAAGGGGGGATCAAAGATGGAGGCACTGGAGAAGAAGCGGTTCATGGCTGTGGTAAAGGAGGGAATGAAAGAGTTTGTTCACATGTTCATGGGTGAGCATGAAACCAAACGAAAGAGCCCAAAGAGAATGATTCAAACTTCGAAAAATACAACTTTGACAGCACATCCAAAATAAAACAAGAGTAGACTGATGAATTATACCTAGTTAAAGTTGCATGCCCACAGCCACTAACCAGCTGTGGTTGAACATCTGTTTCAGATTGCCCCCCCATCATCCCTCGGTGTATGTGGGGTGCAGAGCAATACAGAGGGACACCCACCGCCCTGTCATTGCCTCTCTCCTTTCTGTACATCCACCACACTCACACGCCCAGTGAGCCCTGTGTGACCTTCCAGCAGTGCTCTGCAGACATGCGCTCCATGCAGCGCTTCCACCAGGAGGACCGAGGGTGGGATGACATAGGATACAGGTAGAAGCAGTCAGGCTTTAGCCCTCGTTCTGTAACATTTCGCAGCTATCTTACGACATCTTAAGAACATATGTGCTCCTGAAGCTTTGTCGCAGGCTCTGACGGGCACATCTATGAAGGCCGGGGCTGGCACTGGCAAGGAGCGCACACCCTAGGACACAACTCCATAGGGTACGGCGTTTCCTTCATTGGAGACTATGCCACCAGGCTCCCCTCCCTGCATTCCATGGGGCTGGTGAGGGATCAGTTGGCCTCTTGTGCTGTCGGTGGTGGGCGACTGGCAGCCAACTTCACCCTGCAGGGGCACAGACAAGTGGTGAACACTTTCTGTCCGGGAGACGCTCTCTACAATGAGATCAAAGGTTGGGAACACTTTGGGGTGAGTAGGACAACTGACTGTCATCAGCTGTTACAAATTTTATTGTATCCAGAAGAAAAGCGGTGTAGGTTGATCCAAATTGCTTTTACACTGATTATCTTGGCACATCACACAGTACGATATATTGCGCACCCTCCCTCATTATGTGGTTTTTATTCCTCCTTTATGGACATGTCAGGACATTCAGGGCATGACCACTGATTTCAGAATGGAGAGAAGAGCTTGATATTTATAACACGCCTTTCTGTTGTGTGTTGTTATAGTACATGACAATTAATATTGTCCAGGAGTAAAAGATAAAAAATTGTAATCATTTTTCTGGCTAATGCTCCAACGGTAGTCATGGGGTAAAAAAGGATAAATATCTCTTTTTGCTGCATTTTGTGGTGGAAATCTGTGAGGAACTGTTTAGTGAGAGAGTTAAGAGGTGAGCAGTTTGTCAGATTTTGATGTTTATTTGGTTTACTCAGCAAGGCTAAACCAGACAAAGAGCAGACAAATAGAGTCGAACACAGTCATAGCAATAGTTACAGTTAGTTACAACCTTCTAGTCACTCTGCACTGTTCACCACTTTAAAGGAAAGCTGTAGTTCTGGAGAACTAAAATAAAGACTGTTGTCGGTTTGTTTTGAACCACCCTTGATGGGTCCATTGCTCCCTCCCGGGTGGACCATGAATTACAGGCAGAGATCACATTTGAATGTCAATACAGACAAGGCATTACTTTATATCAGGGCAATCCAGCACTAGTAATAACAATTTTTTCCTTACATATTCCCACTTTTATAAAATACTAAATGAAATTATATGGCCTCTTGTTCCACAATTGTGCATGTTTCACTCACTTTATTTTTTGTTTACTTTTCTCCCAGGAAGTCAAGGGCTGATTATCTACACGACAAAATGAAGAACTTTGGATGATCTGAACTTCAAATAATAAATTTGTTTTATTCTTCTAAATGTTGCCATTTCATACCACTCTAAACCTCTGCACCACTTTGAAAAAGTACCCTATACTTATTATCTTTACCAACCACATTACCAGCTGCATAATATAACATTGTCTTTGGGAAGTATTCAGATTTCAACCCTTTCATTTTTTTCTTTTACTTTTCTTTTAGTACTTTTTCTACACTCAATAACCAAAAATGTGAAAACATAATAAAAAATGTTTTACAAATGTGATAAAAAAATCACAACTGCAATCTTTTATAAATAATATTAAATCCTATTTGCCCTAAAGACAAAATGAATTGATTGGCCATGGTTTAGGCACACATAACTGTCTATATGAGGTCCCATAATTCAAATTGTATGACAGGACAAAAACATGAAGTCCAATGACCTTTTCATGCACTTATGTGATAAAACCGTTTCCAGACACTGGTCAGACCAGGGCAAATGTATAAATCCTCCTTTTTTTTTTAGCTTAAATTGTCAGGTAACTGACAGTCTGAGCTTCAGAGGACTCAACTGTGCTGTGACCTGAAACACTGCAGTTCCCATACTCTTCCCCTCCAGTCTGACAGAGCTCCAGAGGATCTGTCAGGACGAAATGAGATCAAGTACAAATCCAGGTGTTTAAAGCTCATAGAGACTTGGAGCCAAAGTGACACCTACAGAGTACTGAATTAAAGGTCTGTACAGGTTCTCACTCATCCAGGTCATAGTTCTCCGAGAAAGCTGAATCTAGTGCAACTGGACTCAACTGTAGATTCCTGAAAAATCTCAATTAAAGACAGTGAAAATTCAGGACTGACTTTTTGATATCCGTTTATACAGTAAATCTCCCACTATTTAGGATACCAACAGACCTGGACCAGTGGAGGGCGCCAGATGACCGTGCAGTAAACTGTACTAAGGCGTTTATTGAATCACAGCATTTCGATTAATTCGTGATACAAACAAATAGACAAACGTAATACACTTGTGTTCAAAACCACAGTGGAGTGTAAATGTGCAGCGTGTCTGCTGTGCATGTCCTTTCCTCCTGTGGTTAACATGAGGGCCACACTCATGCTGTCAGCCGAGGGTAAACAGACAGAAATGACATTAACGTTATACCTGTGAACGTCACATCAGCTCAGTTGTTAATGATGGGGATGACACGTGAACCCCGTTTGATTTTGTTTATGTTTTTATTTTTTAGAAAGTGGTCAATATATGATTCATATCGGGCTGCTTTTTCGCCTGGATGAACATTTCAACTCTAAATAATAATAATAATAATAATAATAATAATAAAACCAGGAAATAAACGAGGCTGCGGTGGAAGTTGAACTTAATAAACTTATCTCGGGCTGGTGTTACTCGAAACTCTTCTCGTCGCCCTCCCCGTCGACGTTACGTACGCAGCCGTGGCGTGGCCTCAAGCCAAATAACATGGAGTCCTCTGTCTGGCATCTCCGAGGGATCCATGCAAAACCCAGAGCGGCGATTTAGCAGAGCAACTTTGTCCATGGGAGCAGACGAGCCCTCTCTCCGAGCCCAGCATCGTGTCGGGGCGTAAAGCTTCAGCTCCGTCCTCAAACTATGGCGAACGGTGCTTGAAGAGCCAGCCCTGCTGCTGCGAGCCGCAACAAAACAGGCCGATTTCAGTGAGTATTTTGCACTAAAATAACAGTCTTTAAGCGCCGTGGGGCCTGACTGAGGGCACTGTGCACGGATGTACTGTTTTTATTTACACCTGACAGCGACTGGATCGATATGAGACTCGTCCTCTGGAGCCACAGAGGCCAACCCGTGGGACACCTTGATGTACCCGGACATTTTCCTGCTTTTTTAGAGGGGCAGCAGGGGAGGATATGGGCCTGAATATAAAGGCCACTTATTTATGTAACCATTTGGGCGCCCCAGTTCATTCTTTAAGAGCAGATATCATGTGAAAAATAGGTCAGACAATCCGAAAACTGCAGCAGTCAGAAAAAAAAAAAGAACAGAAAAATACTGAAGGCAGCCCAGATACGACAGACTGCAGATTTGACACTTCCATACTGTCTGACATGCTTTTTCTTTCTTTCTTTTTTCTTTTTTTTTTTTTTGTATTTCTACTTAGAACCAGTTAACTGTTTGTTCTAACAGCTTTGACGTACATTACTATAGCAGCAGTGATGGCCTGAAACTTTAAAGCCGTTAAAAACTTTTATTTTGTTAAGCCTGTTCATGTATGAATGTTTCTAGAGGAAAAGGAGTTTACAAAATGTAGGCCGGCTGGTCACCAGTGGGACTCCATACTGTTCTCTGGGGGACCATGGAGCCAGAGGGACCGCTAACCCCAGGGACCAGTTATGGGCCCCCACCCTTCAACGCAGCACAAACCTTCCTCAGCTGCACTTTACAGGTAAAACTCACCATCAACGCACCGTCATTGCAGTCTCGTTCCACCCTCTGAGGATAATATTACAAGCGACTTTATCATCCCCTCCAGTCCTCATGCTCTCCAAATGTGAGAGACAGCCTGATGTCTGCCAAATGCTCTTGGGGCCACAGTGGAGATGAGGGCTCTCTGGAGACTGAGGGCTCTCAGCCCAGTGCAGACCAGGGGAAGAATGCACAGAGGAGATTCAGGTCCTCAGCCTTTCCTTCCTCCCTAAGCTGGGACTCTGACTCTGAGAAAGAAATTCTAGATGGTAACACATCACACTGCTTTAATATCTATTGGAAACCTGTTGCATACTTCTCAAGAGTAGCACAGTTATGTTTACACTCTGCAGCAAAGCTAGATGTAGTGCTGAACCAAGCTAACATATTGAGCCGTCAGTGTACCTATCGTGGTTGTCCCCTTATTCTTTTAAATGTTATTCAGTCTGCTTGTCTCTCTTCTCTCTGAGTAACCTGAGTATGCGCTGTATTTTTGGCTGTGTTTTAACTGTTGAGCTGTGATGGTGATGTTCCTGTGGTTGTGTGTTTTGTGTGCTTTTATGTGTCAGAGGAGGAGCTACAGCACTTTTCTAACCCTCATGGTCTGGCTGCTCACAGCCCAGGATCTCCTTCTTCTGGACTCAGGTGAGGAGGAGACATAGGAGCGAAGGTGGCGAGTTGTTTGGTGGTGAGGTCAGCAAAAAAAGTGAGACATCACAGAGGCACATCACAGTTTTTGTAAAGCATTTAAACAAGGCGTTAGTCAGGATTTTTATAGGACTGCAGTGAGGTGCAATAGACACCCTACAGACAACAAAAAAACTGTGTTTTAATAGCATTTTTCAAGTATAGATATATTAGTAATTTAAGGAAATTCCTTTTAGAAATTAACTGCGTATGCAGTGCTCAGCATAAAAGAGTTCACCCCATTTGCTAATAGAAACTTCCATTTCTCATCGAGAACAATTAGCTTTTTTTTTTTGTCAAAATTGAGTTTAATCAAACATTTATTTTATGAATGTAACTGATGAAGAAAGATAAGACAAACATGTTTTATTCAAATAGGGAGTTGCAAAAATGATTACACCCTAAAACAAATGTTACTAAATCTAATATCTTGTGTGGCTCCCTTGATTTTGTAGAAAGCACCAACTCTTCTAGACATTGAATGAACAAGTTGACAGCACACAGCTGCATCTGTCTTATTCGTTGTTGGAGAATGAGCTCTTTCAGATCCCTGATGGAGAATGATATTCAGCTCCCCACATGTCCCCCTAAGTTGATGTCTGGTGACACGCTTGGCCATTGAATCACTTTAACCCTGTCTTTCTCACAATACAACTGGTGGCTGTAGGTGTATGTTTTGGGTTGTTATGTTGAATGAGTGATGGCCAATTCTTTCAGTATTTCAGTGAGACCCAGCAGCACTCATGCAACCCCACAGAGAAACACTATAACAACCATGGTTACTGTGGATACTGTGACTTTTCATTGTGCCCCTCACCCTTTTGATGCCATACACTTTGGCTTGGTTGGTCAGTTGCAGTCCTAAGACATTCATTGGGATGTACTCATTTTTGAGATATGATGTTAAATCATTTTGTCAGAATAGTTACAATTTTGTCTTTAGTACTGACTAATCTATTTAAAACCAATAAACCAGATTTGTGTGAATACTTAACTATGTAGGATCCCAGGGAAAGTAGTAATTCTTCAGGGAGATGGATGAAATCTGTTAGGGTGTCCTCATTTATGTTGAGCACCGTCAAATGGATGAAACTGACATACAGCGGGTAAAATACGTATTGAACACGTCACCCTTTTTCTCAGTAAATATTTCTAAAGGTGTCACTGGCATGAAATTTTGACCAGATGTCGGTAACAACCCATGCAACCCACACATGCATGCAAAGAAATCAAACCTTAGATGTCTATAAATTAAGTTATGTGTAATAAAATGGAATGACACAGGGAAAAAGTATTGAACACATTTAAATTTATTTAATATGTCGTACAAAAGCTCTTGTTGGTAATAACAGCTTCAACACGCCTCTTGTATGGAGAAACTAGTTGCATGCATTGCTCAGGTGTGATTTTGGACATTCTTCCACACAAACGGTCTTCAAATCTTGAAGGTTCCGTGGGCCTCTTCTATGAACTCTAATCTTTAGTTCTTCCCATAGATTTTCTATTGGATTCACGTCAGGTGATTGGCTGGGCCATTCTAGCAGCTTTATTTTCTTTCTCTGAAACCAAGTGAGAGTTTCCATGGCTGTGTGTTTGGGATCATTGTCTTGCTGAAATGTCCAACCTCGTTTCATCTTCATCATCCTGGCAAATAGCAGCAGATTTTTATCAAGAATTTCTCAGTACATTTTTCCATTCATCGTTCCTTCAATTACATGAAGTTTGCCAGTGCCGTATGCTGAAAAACAGCCCCACACCATGATGTTCCCACCTCCAAACTTCACTGTTGGTATGGTGTTTTTGGGGTGATGTGCTGTGCCATTTGACCTCCAAACATGGTATGTATTATGGCATCCAAAGAGTTAAATTTTGGTCTCATCTGACCAGACTATATTCTCCCAGTATTTCAATGGCTTGTCTAAATGTTGTGCAGCAAACATTAAACAAACTTCAACATGTTTTTTCTTCAACAATGGAGTCTTGTGTGGTGAGCGTGCATACAGGCCATGGCTGTTGAGTGCATTACTTATTGTTTTCTTTGAAACAATTGTACCTGCTAATTCCAGGTCTTTCTGAAGCCCTCCACAAGTGGTCCTTGGCTCTTTGACAACTCTTCTGATAATTCTTTTGACTCCTCTATCAGAAATCTTGCAAGGAGCACCTGGTCGCGGACAGTTTATGGTGAAATTATGTTGTTTCCACTTCCGGATTGTGGCGCCAACAGTGCTCACTGGAACGTTCAGAAGTTTAGAAATCCTTCTGTAACCAATGCCATCAGTATGTTTTGCAACAATAAGGTTGCAAAGGTCTTAAGCGAGTTCTTTGCTTTTACCCATCATGAGATGTTTCTTGTGCGACACCTTGGTAATGAGACACCTTTTTATAGGCCATCAGTTGGGACTGAACCAGCTGATATTAATTTGCACTGACAAGGGGCAGGATTGCTTTCTGATTACTGATAGATTTCAGCTGATGTCTTGGTTTTGGGTGCCTTTTTGCACCTCCATTTCTTCATGTGATCAATACTTTTTCCCTGGGTCATTCCATTTTATCACGCATAACTTAATTTATGGACATCTAAGGTTTGATTTCCTTGCAGGTGTGGGTTGCATGGGTTGTTACCAAAATCTGGTGAAAAATTCATGTCAGTAACACCTTTAGAAATATATTTACTGAGAAATATGGTGACGTGTTAAATACTTATTTTACCCGCTGTATTGACATTGTGAGAAATATGTAATTTCACCATTAGTCCATTAGATATGTGAGATATGAAGCTGCACACAGCTTAGGTCAAGGACTGGAGTGGAGAAACAGCCAGTCTGTCCAAATGTAGAAAAACCATTTCTTCCGCTGCATCTGAACTTCAGTATTTAATACAAAGTAAAACGAATTTTCTTCGCTTTAACTATATAGATGCAAGCTGGAAAGCTGTGTGTTTCTGTGACAGTGTGTGGCTAAAAACAAGGCCCTCACAACACCCCAAAAACTGCAGGTTCATTAATAAACAATAGGCAAAATTTAGCTTTTGTGTTTATTGCTTTTGCACAGGGGAAGGTTAGCTAGTTTCCCAATGTTTCCTCTTTATGCTAAACAAAGGTAACTGTTAGAACAGAATAACAGAATAAGAGACAGACATGTGAGTGGTATCAGTCTTATCTTGGTTAGATGAATAAATAAATGCATTTTCCAAAGTGTCACACTATTCAACTATTTAAACTCTAGAGTTGCTAATAAAATCTTGACTGCTTGGGTTTCCTCCTTTTTATTAGGAAATTATAAACTAATAAAGTGTTTTTTTTTTTCCTCTGAGATCTAAATTAAATTTCAAAGCTTTTTCCATGCTGTCAACGATAAAGTTGTGGTGGCATTCAGTCATCTTCTACCACTCATCCGTTTCCGGGTCGCGAGTGGTGCTTGAGCCAATCCCAGCTCACACTGGGTGAGGGCGGGGTACAGCATGCAGTGGATTACAGGGCCAACATTCAGAGACAGACAGAGACAAACAACCACTCACACTCACACTCAGACTTACGGACAATTTAGAGTCACCAATTAACCCAAACATGATGTCTTTGGACGGTGGGAAGAAACCCATGCAGGCACGGGGAGAACATCCAAACTCCATACAGAAAGGCCCTAGGCCTTGGAACCGAACCTGTGACCTTATTTTGGGGCAACAGTGCTAACCATTATACCACTTTGCTTGTTTTGATGGCAACACACTTAATTAGATATTTACTTCGAAAATAAGTCAACCTTAAATAGAGTGTAGAAAGTCAAGGCAAAACCTTCCCTCTGTGTTTATGCTTATAAATACACTACGCCGAGTTTACTAAAACCCACAAAAATCTCTGGAAAAATATCCAGGACATGACCTCAGTGCTTTCAATAGTGGGCTGATTATGGCACTAAGAGTAAGAAATAGAAAATTGTGCAAGATCTGTAATGAATCTGACATATGAGTGATTTGTTTCAGGCAGTGATGCTTAGCCTTTGCTTGTTTACAAATTTTAATTTATAATTTTTTCTTCCAATGTTGTGCAGACTTGATAGTGAAGACGAGCCAGGACCTGAAAAACTACATTGTAAAAGAGATGCATCTGCCCCTGAGGAGGGGCACAACAACAACAATGAGAGCACAAAAAGAGAAGAGCCAAATACATCTCAGCTTGGCCTACCACAACGTAAGGGCCGTAAGGAGGGAACTAAATCTCCCTGCACACTTTGATTCTTTCTATTCTCTTATGGCTCCTTTCGTTCATAATCCCTCTGTTTTCTCTTCACAGTGGCAAACACCAAAGTCTGGAATGTATCTGAGGGAGCTGAGCTGTTTCTGTCCAAAGTAAAACTAAAGGAAGGTTGCCAAATGGAGGAGGAGGTGAATAACAGTACAGGAGATGAGGGAGAGAAAAGGGCCAAAGGAAAGGAAACTAAGGAGTCTGAGAGAGATGTGTACACCTTCCCTGGGGACTCGGACCCCGAGAGTCCCCCTCCTGCTCCTTGGGCTCATTGCACATTCATTCAGCGGTGCAGAAAGAAGAGGGTGCTGCTCAGGCCTTTCTCTGGACTTGGGACCTTGAAGCGCACATTGCCTGAGACTGGTCAGCAGGCAGGAGTGATTCTTCAAAAATCAAAAATCTCTGAGCAGCTTAGTCAAAGTGGAGGGGTTTATGATTTTGAAGATGGCAGTTTTGGAGATGGAGCAGCAGAAGAGCCAGTCAAGTTCAGAGACAGAGAAGGGAAAAGAGACAAAGAGGAAGAAAATGCTGTGGAGCCAGGTCAAGAAATATTCACCTGCGTGGAATGTAGCATTTACTTCAAAAAGCAGGTCCACCTGCAGGAGCATATGGTCGAGCATTTTCAAAGTGGCTCAGGGGGTGGCAGGCGTTTAGGAAAGGGTGGCCGTTTCCGGTGTATGGAGTGTGGATGGAACCTGCCTAATCGACTTGCGCTGGCAGACCACCACAAAAAACACCAGGAGTCCCGTCTGAAGATACTGGAGGAGATTGAGAAACTGAATGAAAATGGGAAGGCAAGTGAGATTCTGAAATTGGACAATAAGGTGTTGAAACATCTAAGCCCAGATCCAGCTGTTATGCAAGACGCAAGCCCAGTCTCAATTCCAGGAAAAGTGTCAGAGGCAGAAATAGTTACTTCTCCGCCCCTATCCCCGGCTCCTGTGTCGACACCAGAAGCAGACCCAGTATTTGTTAACTCAGACATAAATTCAGTTCAGTCCCCAGCTCAGGCCCAAGCTGTCTCTGCCTATCGCCGTCGCTTTTTCTGCAACAAGTGTAACTTCAGCACAAGAACCTCCCAGGCACTGGCAAATCACTCAAAGACCCACAACAGAAAAAAACCTGCTCGCAGGGCTCCTGATTCCCCATCCCCTGCTTCGGCATCATGTGCACCATCCACCTCCCTGGCCTGTGGTCACTGTGCCTTCCTGACCTCAAGTCAAACCCTACTGAGAGAACATCAGAAACTTGTTCACCCAGAACAGTTCTCCATCAGTGCTGATGAGAGTGGCCAGGATCCAAATTCCAATGTGGATCCTCGAATTTCAAAATCAATCCTTGACTCTGAGCACCTCTCTGGGTCTGGATCCCGACCTGACGGAGCTCAAGATAAAAGCCGGCCAAGGGTCACTGCCTCTGAGGATAGCACAACACCAGGCAGTGCTGCAGTTCGGCCTTCAAGCCAGGTGGCCTTCAAGTGTGTTGGGAACAGGAGATTCAGCAAGAGAGGAAGCGCTTGGACTGATCTGACCAAGTTTCATCCTAGACTCAACGATGACAAACTGCCCAGCAGTGAAGAGGAAGATCAGGAGGAGTATGAGAGCGCAGAGCTCGACAATGAACTGCAGCAACAAGAAGCCAACTCGCCTGGCCTGAAACGTCACACTAGAGCACGATCCAACACAGGTGAGCTTCAGTATCCAGTTAAAGACCACTTCAACAACTGTACACTGAAAGGATGCAGGTAGATTTTTTCTGGAACTCTGCAAGTCGATTTGTTGCCCAAGTCACATAAAGGCAATACACGCAGATAGATCACATTATTGTGAGCCCGATTTCTCTAAAATCACAATTTACACACTGCTTACTCAGAGGAGCAAAGAAAGAAAAGACTAAAGCTGCACTAATCAATATTTTTGTGATGATAAAGGATCAAATGATTATTCATAGTGAGGAAGAGTTCAGCTGTAGTGTTGAAACCATTGAGAACTATCATCTGCTGCACAGTTTCATTCAACTTTTGGGAACTTTGTAGTGTCTTTAGGTCAACAGGCAGGTTTTCAACAAAAACCCTTTGATAAACACCCTGACCAACACCAAACAGTAGACAAGGATAGTGGAACTTTTATGACTGGCATATTAAAGGCAGACAGCAACATGACTACAAACAAATAGTGTCATTGAACTTTCTTTTTTTTTTTTTTTGCCAACAGCCAAGTGACAGTATGTCTTAAACTGGTTCCCCTCAGCAGCACCGCTGTCCTCTGTGACAACTCTTCTTTAGGATTTTCATGCAAACAAACATTTGGAGTACAAGCAGAAATGTAGACAGTGTTGGCAGACATACAAAAGTTATGTTATATGACTAAGGGCAGGTATTGAGAGCTGTGGTGGAAGTTAAGGTGAATGTGGGTGAAGCTCTCAGTATATTAGCTGATAAACCTGCAGGTCTCCTTGGCAGAGAGGCAAAGCCAAAGCATCATCTGACTGCAGAGGAACTGCAGGAAGGTTTAGCTGACACAGGAGTGGGGGTGCTTTGTCCGTCTGTGCAGTGTAGATGTGCGAACATGGAAGAGTCACTACATGAATCCTTGGATAACCCAGAGTTTGTTTTTGGAAACTAGTGTTGTAAACACTTTGACTACAACTAAAGGTGTGTTTGGAGATGGAAAGGAGCACAAACACAGAAGAAGCAAATGTTACGTGGATCAAGTGAAGAATGAACTCCTATAAATACCACCCACATTCTGCTTATACATGTCCAGCAGTCAGTCAAGAAACTTTCTACTCCAACTTTGGTTTATCCAGATGTTGCAGACTTCAGTCGACAGCATTTTAAAGGAGGTCAGCCGTAATCTTTCCTTTGATGACTTTTACATATAGGTCCTGTTTGTGCATCAACACTGTACAATATAAAGGTACACCAGCTACACTCTCCTGCAGCTCCTTTACAGTTATATAAGGTGTGAAAGCTTGACTACAGTTCCCCTTAACTGCTTTTTCTTCATGACATTTCAGACTGTAGAAATTGCAAGCTGGAGGAACTTTGATATCTCTTTATGGCCAGCCCTGCTTTGGAGGCATCACTTAGATTCATCTTAGATCCTCACTCAGTTGCTGAGAGGAGTCAGTGATTGCTGAATGAGAGGATTCATTTTCTCTGGTGACAGCAGTTCCTAATGACAACACTTGACTTGCCTTACAAGTTTGCTACATAGGTTGCATTTCCTTTTTAATATTACTATAACTACAGATACTGAGGAGCCATTGTTGCACCTGAATACTCCGGGCAAAACAAAATGGTCAGTGCCCTAGTAATCCTCTTTCTCTGAATTCCCAACATGTAAATAATGGGCCTGTTACTAGAACTGATAGATAAAAATGTGAGGCCTAAACTAATAATCATCCTTTAGTCTGCTACAGCTACAGTGCATTTAATAAAATAGTAGCACTTGTTTTGCCATTGCACTTATTTTATACCAGTGTACCTGTGTCTCATATTCCAGCAGTGAATTTAATGTGATTATTTCTAATATGAATAAATGTTAACAGTTAAAACTAAACAAAACCTATGTTGTAATAAATCAGGCTGAGTCTTTGAAGTTCAGAGAGACCCAAAACTGCCTTTCATATTATTTCTGTTTGCTGTATTTAAAGTGTGTAGCCTCAACAGATGCTGATTCAGTTTGAGTAGGATATGATTATTTATTAAATGTAATATTTATTTTATTACATGTTTCTTTATAGAGGATGGATCAGCACAGCAGAGTGCCACAGCATCCCTCTCGCCTAAGAAGAGTGTGAAGGATGAAGGCAAGCAGGAAGTGGAGAAAGAGGGAAAGGTTTTCTTTTTGAGGAGGAGTTCCAGGGCTACTGCTGCTCCTGCAGAACTTGACAGTGATGATGACGACGACATTGACGAGGAACGTGTGCGACGTTTCCTGTCAGAGGGCATCTTGGAAGAAGACAAAGACGAGATTGATGAGGACACAGAGACGCTCAAGAGTGTGGAGAGGAAATGCCCCTACTGCCCCGATCGATTTCATAATGGCATTGGGCTTGCCAATCATGTGAGAGGCCACCTGAACCGAGTGGGCGTCAGCTACAATGTGCGTCACTTCATATCCCCTGAGGAAGTCAATGCAATTGAGAAGAAGTTCTCCTATCAGAAGAAGAAAAAAAAAGGTCAGCAGCTTGTTGCATGTGTATTTCTCTCAGCTGCTGTCTGAAGAAATTTTTTAGCCAAAGTAGGCAATACCTTTTTTATGTTGTCTTAAACTAGAGAGAGAATATGACCCTGATCTGATACCAACAGGCAAAAGTGACATCACTTTTCACACCTACTTTAAAAACATTAAGTATTTCCCAATTTGGGAGTTGGGATCCCTTCAAGGGACACAAAATGAATCTGATACAAAATAAAACAGAGAGACAGTTTCTACTATGCAATCTCAAATATTGTAAGTCTATCCTCAAATTTTTGCTTTTGTCTTGGTTTTTATTTGATTGTTTCAGTTCCTCAGAACTGCAAAAATGACTCAAATAACATAATAGTAGTAGTAGTAATAATAATAATAATAATAAGATGAGTCTGTTGATATAACAATGCTAACATGTTGTTGCAAAGCAGGTATGATGACCATGTTTGTTATCTTTATTGTGTTAGCATGCTATCATTTGTTAATAAGCATCAAATGTAAAGTTCAGCTGAGGTCGAGGAGAATAGCAGGTTAGTTCGGACTGATTGTGTCCCTAAATTAAGACTTTTGGATCACTACTCATGATTCATACAGGGACATGAAAGTCACAAAATTTTATATTGATCCCTCTCGTATTTACTGAGGCAGGTCATTCAAAACCTCATAGTTCAGGCTACTGGTAGCACAAGAGAGACTGATGGGGACAGAGACTTTAAAGAGTGTGGGAAAATTATGAATCCATTAAAGTCAGTGGGATTCATCCTCTGGGAACCATGAACGCCTGTAGAGTTTCATAGAAAGATGCTGAAATAATTCATTCTGGATTAAAGCGGTGCTCTGACTGACTGATAAACAAGACCATTCCTGGAGTGACGTTGCTAACGTGTTTTAAAAGTTAACTGGTCACGACCTGTGGATCCAGGAATAAAAAGTCGTACACTTTAAAACCAAAAAGGGTTTGGAACTACAACTACAGAAAGTAACTAGTGTTTAAACTTCCTCTTGTATTGTCTGTTCTCTCCCCAGTTGCCAACTTTGATCCAGACACATTCAGTGTGATGCACTGTGAGTTCTGTAGCGCTGGGTTCGATACTCGCGCCGGCCTGTCTAGCCATGCCCGAGCTCACCTCCGTGACTTTGGCATCACTAACTGGGATGTAACCATTTCGCCGATCCACATCCTGAGGGAGCTGTTCTCCAGCAGGCCTGACCTTGTAATCCCCACAGGTCCCCCCCGGAGCCTCAGCTCTCCACAAGGGGAGGAAGATGAGGAAGAAGAGGATGAAGGCGAGAGAATCACTCAGGTAAAGCTGGAAGGGGAGATGAGTGAGAGGACGCTGAGCGCTGCCGTTTCTGATGCCCTGCCTTCAACATCTCCTCAACACTGGAAGGAGGAGGAGGAGGACGGTGAAGAAGAGTGCAAGGGTATGTTTTCATTATTGATCCATCTCTGATAGTAGTAGTGTGACCTCATACCTCCAGGTGTGCTGTTCTATCTGTTTGGCAGCTATTACCTGGTGATCTTGTTTGTGTTATGAGTTTGAACTTGGCACAGGATATAAAGACCTTTTTAAATGTCGCCAGGGGGGATGAAGGAGATGAATGGAAATAGACAGCAGTGGAGGTGCTGTTGTTTGGAGAGCACCTGTGTGTGACTGTGAACACAGACAGGGCCCAGTGACCTGAGTGACACCACTGCACTGTTTAAACCAGCATGGTGGCTGTCGAGACTGTCAGCCTCAACTAAGAGGCTGTGTGTGTGTGTTTGATTGAGCGCGTGTGTGTTTGAGAGAGTAAGTGAGTGCGTGTGCGCGCGCGCGCGCGTGCGTGTGAGAGTGTATGCTGGAGAGAGTGGGAGACACTGATGCCGGTGGTTGATGTGGCACTCGGTGCATTTATCCCAACCTCCGCCTCCACTCGATTGGTCACGCCTTAGCTTAGCGGTGCATATGGGGGCAAAATGGCTGCTTCCACCTCCCCGCAGACCCAAACAATAGCGGAGAGAGCGTCTGGCTTCAGCTACCGGGAGTCCGTTGCAGTGCGGTTGCGGACCGGTGAGTACCGCGCGCCGTGATTCCTGCGCACCGCATGCCCCTCGGATCGCACGGCGGCGTTTCAGCGCGCGCGTGCGGCGCCGCATCTCCAGTCACATTGTAGCCAGACAACAGCCATTAACAACTCTTTATCATGTGCGAGCACGCAGACCCGCGCACGGCCATGCAGGTAGCCCGTGACACGCACGTCAAAAGCTCAGAAAGCTGCTCATTGTTGTTGTTTCGGGTCCTCCCGTCTCGCACGCGCCGATTAAATGATTGTGATTTTCGCTGTTGTGATATTGTTATTGCAGTTTGTGTGTTTCTTAATGTCTGAAGGCTTTTTTATTTTATTTTATTCTGCACGTCTGGGATGACGTCCAGAATTTCCAATGCTGCAGGATCTCTAAAATTACCTACAGTTGGCCAATCCTCGCCATTTTACTTAGCTTTGATTTTTGATAGAGGACACGCTGTGCTTTCAAGTGCATGCTTGTGTGCACGTTTTTGACACAAAACTGAGAGCGAGATCGCGCAGGAAACGTGAGAACTTTGTGGACTTGAACGCGGTCATAGTTAGTAATCTTATTACAACTTGTCCGGATCAGCGAAGTATATTCTAAGTATCACTTGGAAGTGTCGGAGGGGTTTTCTCAGTGTCTCCGGGCGGATCTGAAGTCAAGTTAGCCCTCTGCTACTTTGTTCATTTTTCTAAATAGTCCTCTGATGGCTGAGTATTGTGCTCATTATAATAGCTGGTGTTATAACGCTGCGCTCCGAGGTGTCACATCGCCGCTCTTTTACAGTCAGGAGATGAACTGACAAGCGCAGAGCCGCCCACCAGACAAAAAGCATTGTCTGTCTCTACGTCTCTTTTGATTTACCGATTTGTCGCAGAAAATGGCACTTTTGTCCCAGGAATGTCTGACTGCGGGGAACCAGGACTGCCATGTTTGTTTCACACAGTAGTGCAATCAGTGCGCTACTTTTGTGAAGGGGTTTCATCACTTGAATTGTTTTCAGTGCATTTGTTCACAGAGGATGTTATAATGCGCTGTTATTGCAAGGACTGAGGAATCACAGGCAATGAGCTCAGGGGACTGAGTTAATTCTTCTGCTCTCAATCTGCATCCTTTATTTATTCTCAAGGCGCTCAGGAAATACACTGATGCTTTTATGGCCTGACTTTTTTCGAATTGAATTAGTCTTGAGACACACTCCTCAAGCACCGTCATTTATTTTCAGGTGATTTATTAATCACTTAATTGTCCTGGGTTACATGGCATATATACACTTGTATGGATGTTGTGTTTTATGTTGTAGGGGATGAGGAGGAAGCAGCTGAGGAAGAGGATGAGGAAGAGCTACAGCTTCCAGCTCTGGACGGTCTGAGCTCTAGCCCCGGGAAAACAGGGGTGTGCAGTGTGGACACGGACAGACTCTCTCCCGGGGAGGATGTGGACGCCAAGGGTGAGAGAGAAATGTGGGAGCGCTGACCCCAGAGTGTTGACAAGGGGATTGGATTTGCTGCAGCAAAGCCTTGAGCAAAGCTGTCACAGGGGAAATTGTAAAACTGACCTCAGGTCAGTGCTGAGGCGTGGCGAACTACACCAGAGAGGGTTGTCCCCAGGGAAATCCTGAGAGGTAGACAAATATATCTAGGGGCTAATAAAAGCACCTCTAACACTGTGCTGTGCCCCTGCAGACTGGGTGAAGATGTAGACAGGAAGGGTGAGAGAGGTGACGTGTCCTCTGGGATATCTGTGGCCTCTAAAACAACCTCAGCCACCTGCTCTTGTTTTACAAACTTTGTGTTCACACCGCACTTACAAGTCTTACTTTGAAATACTTCTTAAATTGATAGGGATAGCTGTGCAACATTCAAATGTCTCGTCTGCTTCTTTTATAGTCCACAACTTGAAGTGTGAGGTGTGTGGAGCTCAGTTTGAGACCAGACGGGGGCTCTCCAGCCACGCCCGCTCTCACTTGCGCCAGCTGGGTATCAGCGTCTCAGAGAGCAGCGGGGCTCCCATCGACCTCCTCTACCAAATTGTCAAGGAGCGCAACATAGACAGCCAAATAAGCTCATCTCTTCTGGAGCCCCTTTCAGCCAAGAACTCCTCCCCTCCTGCTACTCAGAAAGATGAGGATTTAGAAGACATGGACTTAGACGAGAAACCGATCCCCCTCTCTCTCCTGGCCAAAGCAACTAAAGCAGTGCCGCCCTCTTCCTCCTCCACACCCACACCTTCTCCTGGTGCCTCTCCAGCTCCGCCTCAGTCTGGCTCCCCTTCTTCAGTAGTGAGGAAAGCCCCCATTTCCTCTCTGCTGCCTGTGTCTTCCCCCTTGCGCTCCCCGGAGCACAAGGCTGGGGGAATGAAGAGCTTAACCCCGAGCCTCTCTGCCCCTTCCACCGTCACAGTAACCAAACCGCTCTGGGCCCCGCAGGAGAATGATGCTCCTCTCAATCTCAGTGAGTGTCAGTTCCCGCACCACTCTAACACACAGTTATTTTTCTTATGAGTCTCAGTATAGTTATTTCTTCTTCATCTGCAGCACTGGAAGTGGACCCCAACAAGGACATTGTTTGTCAGCTGTGTGGCGCCTGGTTTGAGACGCGGAAAGGCTTGTCCAGCCATGCACGAGCACACCTGCGGCACTTTGGTGTGGAGTATTCAGAATCCAAGGGCTCCCCCATCGACCTCCTGAACCAGCTCATTGATACAGACGACTTCAAGCACAAAGCCAACGCGTTGCAGCTTGACGGCCCCCCTGAACCACGGGGTCTCACCACCACCACCACCACCACACTCTCCCCCCCGAAGCAGTCCCAGCTGAGCCTCTCCTCCTCTTCCCCTTCATCCCTCCTATACAAGATGACCACACCTGGCGGTGGGTTGACGTCTAAAGCTACCTCTTCCTCTGCCTCATCTTTACTTGGCCCGCCTGCCAAGCGTCTCAAGTCCTCCTCCATGCAGGTCTTCCGGCTGAGCAGTGGGGAGCTCATGGCCCTTCCTCACAGTAAGTCTTGCCTGGTGTATAAAATGGTAAATCTTTCAAAAAATGGGGGTATAATGTTTTTTTTTTCTTAGGTGAACCTCCAAAGGAAATCGGCTGTGAGTTTTGTGGGGAGTATTTTGAGAATCGCAAAGGGCTCTCCAGCCATGCCCGCTCCCACCTGCGTCAGATGGGCATTACTGAGTGGTCTGTCAATGGCTCTCCAATCGACACCCTGAGGGAAATCATTACAAGACGGGGCCTGCCCTGTGCCCTTCCGATCAAGCCTCACAAAACTCCGCCTCCGTCTTCTCCTGGACCTCCTCGCTCCCCTCTTTCAACCTCCTCCTCTCCTTCAGCTACCCTCCTCAGTCGCCTACCCTTTGCCTTTGCCCGCCCCTCCAGTCCTCCTCAGCCCGCTGTCTCTAAATCAAGCCCAGCTCCACCAACGTCCTCTACCAGCGGGCTAATCCTGAAGCTGAAGCCTGAGCCGGTGCAGCTGGAGGTGACCACACCTGGGACTGTGGGGAGATCTGGCAGACTCTCCACTGAACCTCTCAGCTGTAGCTGGAGCAGTTCTGACAGTGTGTTCCCCCTCAATCTGGGTAACGTGAACTCTTAAGTTTTAATTAGCAGTTCAGACGAATAGTTTGATATTTGGGGAAAATAGACTTATTTAGTTGCCTGTGTCATTGTCTGTGTACACTGAATCTGTTTTCTTGTTTTCGCTCTGGTCTTCCCTCAGCTATGGCCCATGAAGTGGAGCCAACAAGGGATATCCGCTGTGAGTTCTGCGGGGAATATTTTGAGAACCGTAAAGGTCTCTCCAGCCACGCTCGCTCCCACCTCCGCCAGATGGGTATTACGGAATGGTCTGTCAACGGCTCGCCCATCGACACTCTGAGGGAGGTGATGCACAAGAGAGGGGTGGGTGCCTCCTCGCATTCAGACCAAGGAGTGAAGAAAGAGTCAAGCCAGGGAGCCAACAGTCCCCGATGGGAGAACGCTGGGGGTGCCGGCAGTTCAGAAGGCTTAGGCAGTCCGGCCTATCAGTCGTCCAAATTCCGTAAATCTCCTCTTGGTTTGTTACAGTCAGGATCAAGGCTCCACAAGCAGGGCCTGGGGTCCCTGGGCCCATCTGCTACCCCGTCTGCTGGGAAGCTTTTCAGGATGTCACCACTGGGAAAGAGGCCTCTTTCACAGGAGGCCCAGTCAGTGGAAATGTCCCACTCACCACCACATCAGCTTAAGGCTTTTTCACCTCTGCCACATGAATTCTCCTACAAGAGGAAAACTTCTCCAGACAAACACGGACACCAGGGTGAGTCATAGTCAGCTTCTTCATTTTCTACTCTTATTTGTTTCAGGAATCTTGTTCTAACCATTATTCTGCGTTCACTTTCCTGCTGCGTTCTGTCTTTAGATCCAAGCTGTGAGTTGTGTGGATTCTACTTTGAGAACCGCAAGGCTCTGGCCAGCCATGCACGAGCCCACCTGAGGCAGTTTGGTGTGACTGAGTGGTGTGTAAACGGATCCCCTATTGAGACTCTTAGCGCTTGGATGCGTAGCAGGCCTCAGAAGGTGCTGGAGATGCACCGCAGCTACATGCAAGGGAACCGCTCTACCCTCAAGAAGGTAAGAAGGGGCAGCCAGTTGGTAATTGGTTTTAGTGTAATAACTCAGGTCGATGCAGGAGTTACTTTAAAAGAGAAATCTCTGAGGCTCACTCTGATTTATCTTCAACCCCCAACTTTTGAGCAAAATCTACATTTGTGACTCTAAATGTGTTTTCTCTCAGAGGAAAAAAATGTACCATATCAGCAAAAGAACCTGTGCACCACACAAAGATGAGCAGGTATAAAATAAAGGATCATAACACCCAGTGCTATTTTTCTGACACACTCACTTTTCCTCGGCTGCCCCTGATTAGGCGTGTTTGGAGATCTAACATGCCTCAGTTGGTGGCTTGACAGACATTTTGTGTCTTGGAAAGCTTCAGACGTGTTGTCTAACAGCTTTGAGCCTTACTGTAGATCCTGTGTCTTTACACCCAGCAAAATTCACTGTGGGGACAGATGCCAGAACAACTCAGCTATTGACTTGATAGTTGCCATAGTAACCAGGGTGCCTGGCAGCTTATGTTTCATCTTCAGATAAATTATGGCATGCTGTTGATAGAAGAAAATGTACGTTTTTTTTTTTTTCCTTTTCTTTTTTCCCCTCTTGAATTAGTTTCTGGTGCATTTGCGTCACCGTCACACCTTTTCCCTGAGCTCTGATGTGACACACATACAGAATGGATTACCTTTTAAACGTCCTTGTAATCATATTGTAAATGGTTTTTTTTTATACTGGAGAAATGAATCTCAATAAGCTCATGGTGTTGGACTGTTAAGCCTGCGTCTAAGGAGAGAGTGCTTACTTGTAGCATTATTACAAACATACTTATTAGTATTAATAATATAGTTTCAATTAGTCAATTGAAAGAAATTAATCAGCAGCTGTTTTGACAGCTGAATGAACATTTAGTAATTTTCGAAGAAAACATTTTAAAAAAACAATCCCTGATTCCTGCATCTCAGGAAAAGGATGTACTACATGTCTTTGACCTAAAAAGAAAAAAGTAAAGTTGGTGTTTTGAATGGATTGTATGTTTGAAGCTGTCATTTTGGCTGCTCGGGAATCGTTTTGATTTTTTGCCAATTTTAATGACCAAATCATGATTTTATCCTATTTTGAATTAATCAATAATTATCAGTTGTGCGGCTGCAACAAGACAAGTGAAATAATTGATCGAAATTTGGCAACTGATCGAAAGGAGAGTATTTTCTACTTAAGTCTGTTTTGAACCATGTAATGTTTGGGATTTGGTCTTAGGGTCACAGTAATTAGGATTTAAGGTTCCATCAATCAGTTTATTGACTGATGTGTTTCAGCTTTGGTGACTTTCAACTGAAAAATGCTGATTTCTGTTAAAGTAAATGCACATTGGTTGAACCTTCCTCACAGCCCTGTGCACATATTCAGTCTTCAGGATTGTTTAACCTGTAGGCATGGTGAATGAAGTTACACTGGACATTGTGTGATTTCATCAAATTTACAAATACCAATAAGATTGATAAAATGAACAGGAAACTTAGAGAGGTGTCAGTTGGGCTCAGTCTTACCAGAAAACAGCGAAAACTAAATACAGCTAACTTGCCTTTTTCTTGGACAATACAATCTTGACTTGAGGTCCACTTGTTATCTCTTTGTTGAGCAGTCTTCTTTAGCAGCTAGAAGTCCTTATCATCATGAAAGATTACTACTGATGAAGACCATGACATGCAAGTTCTAGAAAGAGATTTAGCGGTTAGTGGCCCTTTGAGCCTTATCCATTTACCCTTCAGATCAGCTCGCTGATGACTTAAAACGCTGTTGATTGCAGTGCTGGATTAATTGGGCTCTTAGTGTTTTATTTATGAAAGGTGGGCTTGAGCACTCACTGGTGTATCATAACATTAAGAAACATTACTAGATAAATTGTTTTCTGTGACAGCTGCTTAATTGGTCATGCACGAAATATTAGACTATTTGGACATTTCTGAAATACTTACTTCTACATACGTTTCAGGCTATTAAGGTGCCGAAATAAACTTGTTATAAATTATTTGTTAGAAAGTGCATACTCAAAATACATTAAAAATATCACAAAAACATTTACACCAAAAGTTCAGTTATGTGAATTAAAAGGCTTTATTGAATGAGTATACGCAGCTACTAAAATACTTTTCAGAGCTTCTTTTTATGAATAACCTTGATGATTGAGGCTGGTACTCAGTCTCCAGCATGTTAAAACAATGTTATAAGAAGCTAGAGCTACCAGCTAATGAGCTGAACACAGCAAGGAAAAGAACATTCTTGACTTTAACAATTTTATTGTGACTTAAAGTTTGTACAAATTAAAAAGGATTATCTGATAAGCTACCTGGTGACCAATTTTATCTTTATATGTACTGTTCAGGCATGGCATCAGTGATGAATAATGAAATGCGTTAAAACACACCTTGGTGTTTAACATATTATTCAAGGTTTCTTGTCTAACTAGCACCTTACATTAGAATGCTAACAGAGCCGCTGTCCGTATGTTTAACCCCGATGACATCTCATCTTTTATTCCAACAGAAGTGTAGCTCACTTCTGAATGCACAATTTATTCTGATCCTATCCTCTCCATCTCATCGCAGAAGGCCTCTTCCTCCTCCTCCTCCTCCTCGTCCACCTCCCAGTGGTCCTCTTCTCTGGCTGTAAGCTTGGTACGACCACCAACCCGTGAGGTCAGCCAGGGCTCTTCCAAGATCAAAGAGGGTGAAGCCGGTACCAACCTACAGGCCACCTCCATCAGGCCCAGCCGCAGTAGTCCCAGCCCCTCGCGGCTCACCGATGGCCTCCCTCTTCAAGCGCAGGTGGCACGAAGTGAGCTGAATGTCCGCCTGCCAAGAGGTACATGAGGATGCAGCATGTGTGCTGACTCTCATTCACTCAGTTATGCCTGTGTGAGTCTTACACAAGCTTCTGTAGACCTTTTCCATCTATTCATTCGTTCATCTTCTTCATTCTCTTCTCTAGCCAATCCCAGCTCACTCTGGGTGAGGGCGGGGTACACCCTGGACAGGTCACCAGTCCATCACAGGGCCAACACACAGAGACAGACAGAGACTAAACAACCACTCACACTCACAATCAGACATACGGAAAATTTAGAATCACCATTTAACCCAAAAATGATGTCTTTGGACGATGGGAGGAAACCCTCACAGACACGGGGAGAACATGCAAACTCCGCACAGAAAGTCCCCAGGCCGGGAACCGAACCAGAGACCTTTTTATTGTGGGGCAACAGCGCTAACCGCTATTTCCATTTGATTCAAATTCTGAAGTCTGAGAATAACATTTAAATAATTTGACAGCAGAAATTTTAACCAACTGAAATCCACTCAGGTTAGTTGCCTGGTTATAATCGCACTTTAGCAATTTCATAGACCTGGTTCTGGGGGTGACGCTGTTGGTTGCCTAATTAATTGCTTTGGTTCACATGACACGGTCATTGTGAGTATGTTAGCATTCTCACATGTGTGTTTGGCTAAAGGCACTACTGGCAAGTGCAGCCTCAGAGAACTGACTGTGACTAAAAAAAGTGACTGACCACAACATGACAATTGCAATGTTAACCATGGGATCAATTTAGAGATATGATAAGTAAACAGCATCTGTTTTGCTAAAAGAAAAACACTGAAAACGACATCGTTCACTGGGAGAAATAGATGAATTCAATATTTGGTAGGGCCAAAAGTTTCCATTTGACATATGAAAATATTTGTACAAGTTGTACCTTGAAAGTACACTCTTGTATAAATTATTGATGATTTTTGCGGATTATGTAAAATCTCTTTAGCTCTGATCATCAAATTTCAAAGAATAAATAAATCACAAAAGACTGATGGAGCCGTATACAGGTATTTTGGGAAAGCTACTCTTTGTGCCAACCCTGTTTGTGGCCTCCTCCTCTTTCTAAGGTTTTGAGCGCCGGCCCTTGAAGCATCCGTCTTTTCCAGATGGAATGGAAAGAGACAGTGGCCCTCCCAAGCCCCCCCGCACAGGCACCGTACCTGCCCTGGTGCCCAAACCACCCTCCTACCCACTGGTCAAGCTGGTGGGCAAGCTCTACACCCTGAAGTGCCGGTGAGTGAAACCAGTATGTCAGAGCAGAAAATGCTTAGTGACTTCAACATCACAAGCAGCAGCAGTAATGTGAGACAGCAGCATCACTAGAACTGTCTGGCAAAATTTTAAATAGTCCTTTAAACCACAAGCAGTAATCACCACCCCCACCCCCTGCCGAGCAGTATCATACTAATGCGCTATATTGAGAGTAATGAACCATTTGAGATTTGAATCAACATGGATATGTTCTGATATAACTACTGTACAAAGGTTTTAACAGCATCAGCTGCTCCCGAGGGAGGCACCAAGTTTACAAGCATCAGATTGTGTTTTATTTCTTTTTACAAAAACTTCTCTGCAACCAGAATGGTTGTCACAGCTGGTGGTAGTGTTACTTTGCATTGTTTGCATGTTGAATGTGTTTTTTCTGTCTGTGTCAGGTTCTGCGAGGTGGAGTTTCATGGTCCGTTGTCAGTGCAGGAGGACTGGATCAGACATCTCCAGCAGCACATCCTTAAGATGAACTACAACAAACCTGCTGTTCCCAAAGCAGCCTCCACCGAACCCCCTGCCCCGGCTGATGACCCGGCCCCGGTCCAGGCCTCTGCCCCAGCCTCCACCTCTACCTCCAGTTCCACCTCGACCACACCTGCCCTTACCTCCACCCCGAACCGCACCACAGCTCCTAATGCACACCCTACACCTTTAGCCAAGTGTGCTCCCACCATCACTGCCACAGAGATAGTAAAGGTCTCAGAGGAGCAGCCCACCCTAACTGCTACTCCAATTCCCCTTCCTACCCAGATCGTGTAGGCTCAAATTCACTACTTTCCCCCTTTTGTTATTTTCCTGCCTTTCTTGTCATCCATCTGTTTCTTTCCTTTGGCCTTCACAAAGTGTTGTTGTGGAGGAGAGTTTCCCCTCCAGAGTCCTCTGAGCCCCAAGCACCTTTGAAGCAGCTTTCTAGACTGTTACTAAGTCCTGTTACCATGGGAACGAAGCTCTCCTGGCTTATCTGCAGCACTGGGGATTGTGGGAACTGTCCAAGGTTATGAGGAGAGATGAACCAATGCTTTGTCTTTGACTTGTTTATATTGAATGTCCAGGTGTTGATTTGGATTGGTGCTGTACCTCTCCTTCCATTCACTGGGCGATTTAGGGGTTGATAAAGTTTTGTCAAACTTCAGCCCCATGTCTTTTACCCACCCCCAAAAAACTTTCCCCTTATGATAGTGTGCATTACGAAGACCTGTGAGACTTTGGCCATTTCTACCAGCACAGTGGAAGCACTGGCCCCAGGCTCTCACATCAAGGTCCTGACTGAGATTAAATGGCATTTATAATCATATTAGTCTTATGGTTGAGACTTTAAACGTGGTAACACTTGGTGTTAAAGAAGGCACTTTTAACATTGACATGGTCACTCAGCACTTATTGAAATACCCATTGAAATGGGTGAAATCTGACTCTTTCTGATTGGTTATAGGAGCAAGAAGTGGAATCTTACCCAAAAAGGGAATGTCCCCCTAGTTAACTTAATGTAATACTTTCCCCAATATATACATTTAGCTTGAATGTAGCTCTAAGCACCTATTGATACTTTATATGCACACATTCAAACACAATCAGACATATGCCCCATGCTAATTTACCATTGAAGTTGCACCCATGATGATGTTGCTACTCCACAATTAGCTGTTTCTCAGCAGATAGGGCCGCTGTTGTGTCCAAGGCACAGTCTCTTTTTCATTTTTGAGAAGTGGAGCCATAAAATATGTTCAAGGTTACACATTTCAAGTTTTCCATTCACATTGTTGCCATTTCTTTCCTGCCTTTTTCAATGTAACCCAAATTCTTATTTATTTATTCTTATGCATCTGAATGTGGTAAGCTAGGTCATTTTAAAGCGTAAGTAGTTCTTTGGAATGTTTGAAAATCGGTCAGCGGTGCACTTTCACTCTTGTGCGCAATGTGAGTGTTTTGTATGTTTGTGTACATACATAGCAAATGCCCATTTTAAAGAGAAAGACAGAAGTAAAACTGCTTGATGGGAAAACGCCTCAGCTCAAAGTGATCTAAACTTGGGATCCTGTCTGCAGTCTGATCAGGACTTATATGCATCCATCATCGTGTTAGGATGTGCCAAAGAGTCTGTTTACTTCCTTGTCTTGCCTCTGTAACAGCTGTTTACATTGGACATGATGGTGGCAAAAATTCTGCACAGCTATCGAGGTCCCCCAGGCTCCGTGCTGGACAATGGACTGAACTAGCGGTGATCTGGATCCACTACAGGCGCCGCCGTAGCCCCCAAGTTTGATAAGACTACTGGAGCAGCTGCACGGGACTCACGTTGTTACTGTAGAATTAGATTATTCCAATTAAACATGAACACAAAACAAACTTGATCTCAAGCAGAGCTCTTGAGAACTGTCAGCCCTCCGTACAAACACAGAAACGTACCTGACCTCGGGCTCCTGTGCTGAAGTTGCGCTCTGTTTCTTTGTATATTGCTTCAGAGTTTGTTCATATCAACGACTGAAGCAAGAACAAAAGGGTCCATGTAGGCTGATGCCCTTTTAAAGTTTGTTCCAGTGTTTGAAAGATGACTGTTCAATCCAAACAATACCCCAACCCTTTTATGGAATATAGATACATAACTATATAACTACATGTACTTCAGAGACTGTTGATGCTAATAGAGCTATCAGCAGTTCTAATAGCAAGGTAGTTAAAAAAATAAGTGATCTTAATTCCTCTAGTGTGATTTGATTTCAACCTTTGATGCTATGTATTTTTTATTGCTCTGTGCATTTCTGTATTTGCAGTCCTGCAAGGTGAATCTTAGAGTATTTTTTATTTTTATCTGTTAGTTTCTCCAAACTGAAACTTTGGTGCTGGTAAGAATGTTTGAGGCGAGACGGCGAGTGACTGAACACAAGGAAGACATTTTAATGTGATTGTCACGTCCTGGTATCAAAGGACTCCAATAAGCAGGCCTTAAAGGGAGCCACTTTGCACGGTGAGATGTGATCCCCTCTCTGCATTCACAGAGTAAAAGATGCTGCAGCCTCTCACAGGTGTGTGGCTCTGTTACTTTGTGAGATGTGAATTTTGAGGCTGGTGCATTAGAGTTCCCTTTTAAGATTACCTGAATAAGCCTCAGCTGGTGCAACTGGCTGTTTTAGTGTGTTTGTGTGTGTATGAGAGTGAGTGAGCGAGTATGAGTGTGTAAGAAGACAGATGACGATAATTGAGAAGAAAAAATGCAGTTGAGTATAGAACCGTTCTGTACACAAAGGGTTAAAGTTTAAGTGAATCGACTCCAGAACAAACAATAAATGTGATTTCAATTTCAAACACTGCATCATTTCTTTTATTGTAATACAACAGCACAGCATCCACCCTGATCTGAGAGCAGCTGTTGTACCAACCTTGTGAGCAAACTCATTGGCTGTAATGGTGTCTAACCACTAGGGGGAGGCACATACAAGCTCCATGTTTCAGGTTTCAGGCAGATCTGACTGAAAAATGAAGTTGGTAAGGAACTTTACTGAAAAATTAAATTAGATGCAAGGAGCCACGCTGTCAAAATCATTTTAAATGGGGCCGATGTGAAATCGCTTTATCAATGCACCTCAATTATCCTCAAATTATACTATTCTCTGCAGTTTATCTTCCTATTTTTTATCTTTTTTTTAAATATATATATATTGGCCAGCTCTCGCTCACACACACACAGAAAAACAGAGACCAACAACCACTCACACCTACAGACAATTTAGAGTCACCAATTAGCCTAAACATGATGTCTTTGGACAGTGGGAGGAAACCCACACAGGCACAGGGAGAACATACAAACTTTCTGTGCAAACATGCACAGAAAGTCCCCACACCAGGAACCAAACCCGCGACCTGCTTGTTGTGGGGTAATAGCACTAACCACTATGCTGCCGTCCAATCACCAACTAGCTTTTGAACACACTGAGGCATTTGCAGCTGAACAGACTCAGGTGTTTGGTGAGAACTTGGTGGAGAACAAAACATAGCTACAAGGACAGTAATCCTATACTTTCATCAGTTATCAGTTATGCACATGATTTAGTTAAATATCAGTGTTGCTCTGAAATTGCTGGAGGTGCAAACGCGCAACATTTGGTTAACAATATTGCTATATTAAAAACTACTACTGAACAACGTCTCTGCTTTAAAGTTTAAATTTAAGTTTAACTTTAAACACAACTTGTGCTCATCCCATTCTGATTTTTCTTTTCCCAAAAAGTTTAAATATTTAACTTAACACACCTACTGACAGTTTACACATGATCTGGTAAATAAAGTATGTTGCAGTGTCCCCGTCACACATTGGCCTTTATCATCAGCCTACTTCAGTTATCACAAATAACAGAGGTGAGACCTTGTGGTGCCCCATCATCTCTGTCAACCTTCTTTCACTGATCCTCTTAGCTGGACTGAAAATATTCTGCAGATGTGATCACTGCCATTACTCAAGTTAGCTATTTCATTTGAATAAAAAACTGTATCGGTCTACTAATCACGGAGTGAAATTGTTGCCCCGTGTCTGTAGTCCATTAATCATATTTGGCTATGAAGAAAGAGTTGTAAGGTGTGAGAGGATCAAGTTGTGTGGTCTGAAAGGGTGACTAGTTTTTTCAGTGTTCATTCCACTGTCCACAGAATGACATGCCTCTCTGCACACCGTTACAGTTATGTTGTAGGCAGCTTCTCCTCACCAACTCAGATAAGGCAGAGCACAAAAACTGTCTTTCCTTTCATCAAAGATTTAGTTTTATCTTAAAACACTTGAGAAAACCTGATACAGCTTTACAGTCTTCTGTATTCACATGAATTTTTGGTGAATGCACTGGTTTAAACCAGGCAAGGTTGTTCTGTAAACCTGGAACAACAGACTGACCACTTGGGAGCAGCAGAAACTCCTTTTTTAGTTGATATGGTGAGGTTCTCTGCAAATGGATGCTTAATTACACATCCAGCAGAAATGTAGCACCATTTTCATTCCTTCAGAGCAGAGTTTCTGGCCACCTCATAAATGTGCCAGCACTTTTCAATCTCTGCTAGTTTTTTCTCTTCAGCTGCTTGGTGCTTTACCACATCCACCAGCTGGCCACTTATTGAGCCTGTCTGCAGGGCAGGTAGTGTGCAGGCTGTTTTTAGAGAGCAACGTTTAATGTTTTCCACTGAAAACAGCTGCTAAAAAAATACTCTGCATGAGCCAAGTTGTGAGCCAGAAAACGAAACACTGGGTTGAGACACACTAAAAGCTCTGTAGAGCTGAAGAGGAATACGAATACAGACCATAATGCCAACTGAGTTTGTCACTAGGAGCCTCCCCTTTCAAGTAAAAGTGCTCATGGGATCATTTGCTTATATAAGAATATGATCGACTTCCTGTTCATTTTTGCATGCTGCATGGCAGACAATCTTTAATGACACTGCTTTGTTTTATGATGCCAATTTATTGACCTTAAAATCCTAGGATGTCACTTCCAAGATCAATTCTTCTTAACCTTGACTTGTTTTTTTTTTTTTTTTTTTTGAGAAAACCAATAACTCTGATCAGTAATGAGTTTTGAGCCCAGAGGTTACATAATGATGTTTACTTTCATTTTCAAGGTGTGCAAAACAGAGCTATTTAATTTTCTGTTACTATTTTCATTATTCATCTTAATAACAAAAGTGTCCAGTACTTCTGGAGCTTGTGCCTGAATCTCTGCTCTTAATCAATGTTAACTTCACTGTACTGTTTAGTCTGTCTGTACTGTACTGTTTAGTCCTTCAAAAAAATGTTCATGCTGTTCAACCCACAGCTGATCCACAGCTGCAAATTAAAGTTTCTCATAAGAAAAAAGGGAGTGAACAAAGAATCAAAGGCTGTCAGGGTCACCCGGGGCACCCCTGATCACCCCAGGTCACCGTCTGGAGCTGTCACAACATTATTGGCTCCATAGAGTAGCACAGGATGTGTGCATTGGCAGTGGATTTAAATATTTCATCTCCTCTAGGTTTTCTCGACTGATGTCAGTGAACACATGTTGAAGTGCATCCATATAGTGGCTTCTAGTCTGTTAATATATGCTGGAGTCAGGTTTAGACTCCTGTGTCTGTGAATATCCAGGGACCTAATGTACCCTTCAGTCATAGTTTTACTTGGATGTGCAGCTCCCATCCTCCTCCAAGTGGACAATACTGTTCCTGTGTTCCTGAGAACATCTGTGTGGGTCTCTCTCTTTTTTTTTTTTTTTTTTGAAATTCCATTTCACTTTCTTCAATGGGGAAGGGAGATGAGGCTCCGACTGAGTTCAAGACCTGAAGCACAGATGCATTTAGTTCATTGCTGCAAAAACCAAACATGCCACTGTTGTTCTAAAATGAATTTTATTCATAGTATTATCAGTATATCCTCAAAGTTATTTCTTTTTAAAAATTCTTTTAAAAGTCAAAGCCTTTTTTCTATTACATTTACGTTAAGTACAAATATTTTCATTTGATTAGTAAATGTCATTGGAAAAAGCCAAGGTCAGGGCAATTCTCAGTAGATGTGGATGAAAAATGAATGGACATTAGACAATCAGTCCTTTGGGGCAAAATATTGGAAAAGTTTCATGATTAAATTGAAAGGGGTCACTCAAACTGTAATGATTTGTTTAGTTTGGATTTAAACAAAAAGAGAAAAAATGCATCATGCTGAAGCAGCTCCAGATGCTTCACATTCACTGCCAATGCAGAAGCACCTTGACTAAAAAATATCAAGGGACCGCACTTTGAATCCAAACAAAAAATAAGAAGAGATATCTGTAGAACACAATCTTTAACCTATATGATACAGATGACAATAATCACATTAATATTAATTAATAAGAGCTATTTATTCTATATTGTGAATAACACTTGCATATAAGCAAATAACAAACTCAGATTGCAACAAGATGACACATTGTTGTGTGTTATGATGGGCAGATAATGAAATGTGAAGATACTCTTTAGTCCACAGTTGTCTGCTAGCATCCATCACATGCAGAGGATATGAAACAAATGAAACAACTACATTTCTAGGAATAGCAGCAACATATTTGTAACTGCCTCTTCTAATCAGAAAGGTCGACAGTTCACATGTTATAATTGAGAAAATATCCGTCAGGACATGAATTGTCATGAAACTTGGACTGTATAGATCAAGACAAGATGCTTTAAGTCTTATCAGAAGATGTGGCAGCACCAAATTGGCGATTCCTGATTATCATGATCTTAATTAAAGTCTGCCAGAATACGTTGCTGCAGCTGTTTGCTCAAAATCCTCACTGTCTCATCACATATCCAGCAGGCAGCACAGATTATCAGCACTTTCACACATATTACGACACAACCCTGGAGCAAATCTCTGACTGGTACAAAGCCCAAAATGAACTCAAATCTTTGGGCTTCATCACAGTTTCAGGGCACATTTTTTCCTTCCTTCTAACAGCATGACACACACGCACACACACACACAGTTGCGTCTCTATGACTTCAGAAGATATTACATTGACTTTACATTCATTTCATAGAGACTTACTCTAAGCTTAAGCTTAACTACTACAATTTCAACCTTTATATACTTGCTTTTGGTCTCTATAATGTGGTCTTCTAGAAATGTTTCTGTGCCACCATGTCCTCTGCACTAACATCCTCTCAGCATTTGATTTGTATTGATCGCTCATTACACTAAAATGCAGAGCACTGATACCAAATTGAACCACACTATAATCCCCTTTGGTTGTTGAAACCAAATCTTTTGTTTTTAACTTTTGTCCCATTCCTGTCCTGTTGCATTTTTCCTGCTGTTGCACCATTACCTCTGGAATTCACACACTACGACTTATGGATGACAACAATGTCAACGTTTTTTTAGATGTGGCTCAACCTCTGTGTCAGAGAATGAGGCCTTAAAACAATTGGTCTGTCTTTGGTTTGCACAAATTATGACACCGAAAGTCAGTGTGACTATGCATTCATATTAAAAAGGAACCATTTGTAAGTTTTGCTATTGCTTCATAGCAAACATTAGCATTACTTTCAGTATCAAACTTTTTTTGTTATTTCTTTTTTCTATCATGTGTTTTCTTGTACGTAAGTTTGCATGTAAACCAACGAGCCTTGCTTCATCTCCAACAGTACATTTCTGTTGCCTCTGATCTGAATAGCAACCTCTCAAACATCGATGACCAAAGCACAACAGGAGACAGAAAAACTTTACAAATAGCCCCTTTTATGAGTTAATACCCTGAGGTGAGAGCTGATAAGAGTCATCTATCCAAACTCTAATATACACTACCAGTCAAAAGTTTGGACACACTTTCTCATTCAAATGAATAGGAAAGTGTGTCCAAACATTTGACTGGTAGTGTATATTGCCACTTTAAATCATGACAAATTTGCTGCAAAATGAAAAATTACGTCAGATATAAATTCAATTCTGTCCTACGATGGAATAGATACAATACCCACATGTGTGCGTGCGTGTGTGTGTGTGTGTGTGTGTGATTCAGGTACAACACACAGTATAACAGGTACAGCTGGTAATGACCTTCATCATACCTTCATCAGAGACCAGAGTTGGCTGGTAACAGTAAGAGATTGTGTCTGTGGATTTGCAAATGCTTAAAACAGACTTGGTGGTTCTGGCAGGGTGAGCTGAACTCTGAAGTCCAGAGTAAGTTCAGACAACACACAGAGACGCTGAAGCAGATGTTGTAGCAGGGAACACATGAGACGTTCTGGGATTCAGGCAAGGATAGTGAGTCAGGAAGGAACAGGGTCAGAAACAATGCATGAGTCCAAAAAATAATGGAAAGCCTTGCACTGGGGGAGTAGGTGTTAAACTGGGTGTGTAATAAAGAGCAGCTGTGACTGGGTGAATGACGTTGGCTTGATGAGAGGGACTGGCTGGGCCGGGGAGGCGCAGGTCAATGAAAAGTGACCGAATGACAAGTGAGGCAGGTGACTGTGAACGCAGAACTGTGACAGGTAAATGCTAGCTAGCTTTCAACCACAAAACACCACCATGGCTGCTACACAAGCAGAAAAAGGCATCTATTTTACCAAAGCTCAATGCAGCTAAAAAATCCACACAGGTCACTCCCTTTCTACAGCTTATGATACTTCCTCTGTGTCGCACAGAGCCAACTGATCTCTGACAAACACATAATCATATTACAGGAATTAGGCTCTTAGTTTGTGTCTCTGCTATAGTCACTTGTTAATAGTGTCTGCGCGTATGTGTGTGTGCGTGTGTGTGTGTGTGTGTGAGAGAGAGAGATGTTACTCACACCAGTGATGTTCATGCTGTAGTTTTGCTGTTTGTGGTTAGTCCAAAAAGAAACAACATGGAGATGGTTGATGTAAGAGTTCTAAGCAAAAGACAAATATTCTCCGTAGAAGAATAGACTTTTTTCAACAGTACATGCCATGTCTTAGGCGAAAAGAGGAGTGATTGTTCCAGAGGCCCAGGACTGTGCATTTCTGGCACACTTGCATTGGTTATTCAGATACTGAATGTGCTATTCCTCCTCTGAAAAAGTGAAATTGTCTCCTATTCAAAATGCCTAAGGCTCAGCACAGTGGCCTTGTTGCTTGTACCCATGCCTCAGAGTTACTTTTTTATCTAGGAACCAGCCAAAAAAGAAAGAAGGAAATGATGAACATGAACCAAATGTTGTGTTTAACACTATGTGGATGAAGTTTTCATTAAGTGTGTTATTCTAAATATAATCAGATTTGAACCACAGTAATTTAAAAGTGCTTAAATCACAACATAGTAATGGTGATATGAAACCCGCAGTGCTTTGAGAGTAATTCTGCTGGTCAAACTAGATAAAAATCACATGAAATGTCAAAAAAAAGAAAAGTGAAATCTCCACAGGTCAACCCACTGTGACGATTTGAGCTTTCTTTCCATTTCATAACCATTTTTGGTGTGAGAGTCAGAGTTAATCCAACCTATAAACTGCTTTCTGTTTGTACGCAACCGATAAACAGCATCAAGGGCCAGAAGTTTATGGACCAATAGAGCAAAATATTTCAATAAGTTCATCTGTGTATGGATAACCCTTTTTGGGGCTCCTGCATCTTGATACTTAAACATTTGTATTCTTGACATTTGTTTTGAATCTCCAGAGAAGCTAATTCAGGGGGGAACTGGAAACAAAAACAGGGGAGCTACATATCTCTGTGGGGAGATCAGATCCTTGGACGTGTGAGGTGATACATGAATGTCCCAACTTGAACTATTGATAGATCACAAAGTTACACACAACAACCCCAAATTACCCACATACCGCACAAAGTTAAAGAAAGGACAGGGAACTTCAGTGTTTTTAAAAGTGTGGTTAAATGTTTCAAAGTAAACAAATGAAAATAGCAGAACAAACGTACTTTATTGGCAGGGCAAACAAAGCAACTATAAGCTCTCAGCAGATTCATGTTTCTATAAAAGAGATGAAAGACATAAATCTACACTTGTTTAATAGGACGTGCTTCACTTGTTGAAAAGGCATTTGTCTGGTTTGTCAGCTGAGCGCTCTTCTACAGAACTAAGAGGGGCCTGTTGGCACATGAACGTGATGATGGGTGATGGTTGAAGAAAAGTGCTGTACCAGAACAGTGAGGACCACCGTGAACCTCCACTGATCTCAGAGTCGTGTCGGCTCACAGCCAGGAATCCAACACTGGCTGAAATTCATCGTTCTCACCAAAAATCTTGTCTCTCTGAATCTTTGGAGAGTTTAGTGACCTGATCTTTGGAACAAAACTCAGTCTAAAGATGACTGATGCTGATTTTTTTTTTTTTTTGCCATGCTGGTGGCACGGCTCGAGGAAAGACACTTTCTTTCAACTGCTTTTATTCCAGACTAAAATGCTCTGGCATGTTGCTTATACAGACATTCATGGTTCCCAGATGACGAATGCTAAAGACTACAGTAGGATGATCGCTTGACTTTGGTGTAACCATGAGACTGATGTTTGTGCTTTTAAGAAAAATGTTTCAACATAGTTTGAATAGCTTGTTTTTTATTTATTTTACTGATATTCTTTGCAAAAAAAGTTGAGTGGTCAGAGATGTTCAGTGCTTTTTCCTCGTCCTAAATCAGCTTTACACAGCAGCAAAAACAGTCAAAGTGATGATGAAGAGAAATTTTTGGTTTTGTGTTTGCATGTTACTCTGAATCAGGAAAACCACGATATAAGCCTTTGGAGAATGTTGTGGATGAGGAAAAAGAAACAATAACATTTTTTTTTTTTTTGCTTATTCCTTGGACATTGAAAACCACATTTGACTAATGTAACTTAGCATTATCTCCTTTCCCCCGCAACACAAAGGCCACTTCCTACTATTCATTATTCATTATTCTTTCCACTTATCTACAGGGTAGAAGGCTGCTGGAGACAAACCCAGCTGACATTGAGTGAGGCAGAGAAGCCTGGACTGGTCACCAGTCCATCACAGGGAGACACAAACACCCATTCATGCATAATTTAGCTAATTATGTCTCTGGTAAGTGGGGCCAAAGGCACAGGTGGAACATACCAACTTCACACAGAAAGGCCCTGACAAGTTCGTACCCAGACTCATCTTTCTGTGAGTCAAAAGTGTTAACAGCAGCATTGTGCTGCCAATCAAACAAAACAACTCATAAGTTAAAAGACCTGAAGGTTTAGTGCAAGTAACCCAAAATGTGATGTTCATAGGGGCCTTTCTGTGCGGAGTTTGCATGTGCTCCCCGTGTCTGTGAGGGTTTCCTCCCACCATCCAAAGACATCATTTTTGGGTTAAATGGTGACTCTAAATTGTCTGTAGGTCTGAGTGTGAGTGTGAGTGGTTGTTGGTCTCTGTCTGTCTCTGTGTGTTGGCCATGTGATGGACTGGTGACCTGTCCAGGGTGACCCCGCCCTCACCCAGAGTGAGCTGGGAATGGCTCCAGCACCCCCGGAAATAGATAAGCGGTAAAGAAGTTTGTGTAAGACTCACACAGGCATAACTGAATGAATGAGAGCCAGAACACATGCTGCATCCTCATGTACCTCTTGGCAGGCGGACATTCAGCTCACTTCGTGCCACCTGTGCTTGAAGAGGGAGGCCGTCGGTGAGCCGCGAGGGGCTGGGACTACTGCGGCTGGGCCTGATGGAGGTGGCCTGTAGGTTGGTACCGGCTTCACCCTCTTTGATCTTGGAAGAGCCCTGGCTGACCTCACGGGTTGGTGGTCGTACCAAGCTTACAGCCAGAGAAGAGGACCACTGGGAGGTGGACGAGGAGGAGGAGGAGGAGGAAGAAGAGGCCTTCTGCGATGAGATGGAGAGGATAGGATCAGAATAAATTGTGCATTCAGAAGTGAGCTACACTTCTGTTGGAATAAAAGATGAGATCTCATCAGGGTTAAACATACGGACAGCGGCTCTGTTAGCATTCTGATGTAAAGTGCTAGTTAGACCCGCCCTCGCCTAGTGCGAGCTGGGATTGGCTCCAGCACCCCCCGCAACCCAGAAACGGATAAGCGGTAGAAGATGAATGAATGAATGAATGAATGAATGGTGTACCCGAATACATACAGTGGATATAGTATATGCTGTAGTATCCTCATGTGTACATTACATTCCATGTTACTTGACAGCATTAGTCAGTTGCAAATTTGTTTAATGCTTTGATTTATGACTCAATTCTTGTAACTCTACGGTCATGGCATTCTTGTAGCCTCAGCTAAGTGCTTAGTAACTATGCTATCACACTAAACTAAGACGGAAAACATGGTAAACATCATTTGTGTTTGACATGTTAGCACTGTCACTGTGACCATTTTATTATTTATTTATTATTATTTAATAAAAATAAGACAGATTCTCTCACCAGCACGTCTGGACTATCAGAGAGTACAGAGAGTTAACTAAAAGGACTAATAACACTGTGACTGTACAATGAATGCTAAGCACAAACACTCAAGAAAAAGCTTGGTTCTGTCCAAGAGCAACAGAATCCAAATTCCCGGACTTGCAAAGCTGTCACTTACAAAAACCAATGGTCTATTTCTTGACCAGGACGTGAGTGTTTCTGGAGTGAAAAGACGGAGGATGCAAACAGTTTCCCCTCAGTCTCCTCAACACTGAATTCATTTCAGATAAACTGTGATGCAGGAAGAGCCAGGGATGATATTTATAGTCTTTTCCCTCAACTTTTTACAGCCTCACAAGACAATGAAAAACAGGGAGTAGAGGGTTCAACATCTGGCTTTGATCATCCTCAAGACACCTTCAGGGTGTCATTCATCATCAGCGGCCTGAGTTAGTGTGCTGGCCTGCACACATCAAGATGTAAACCACAGCCTTTTTATCTGTCCAGTGATAATATCTGGAGACTGATAGCCTCCTGAAGTGAAAACCCTGTTTTCCCTCAATGGGGATGCTTCCAGTCCCTCAACCACCATTTAGATGACTGCTTCTGGCAGAATTCCTGTTCAAGCATACAGAAAAAATTTGTCTTCTTACTAAGCCACAAGAGAAAAGATGAAACACCTTAGTCATAAAGAAGCTGCTCTTTCCTATCCGCAAAAATATGATACACTGACTCTTCTGTGTCTCTGTGTTTGGTGTTGGGGGGCATTGTTTATTTATGGCTCCATGCTGCATCTGTGACTGCTGCTGAAAACACCATTTTTTTCACAGAGAAACACTCAACTATGAAATGTTTGTCTTTTGCGTCCCTGAGGAGTAGATTTGTTTATAGTGGATACTTTTTTGGCCTTAAACATAACCCTAAAATTACGCACACAGCTTCCTTACTTTGTCCAGATTCTCATGTAAACAGAGCAGAGAGCAGTTTTTTCTGCAGTACAGGATGAGTCTCAGGGTGCAGGTGCCTGGCCTTTTTTTTTTCTTTTTGAGATTTCGTCATGGGCTCCCAGGAGAATTATGGACGAAATTAACTTTTTTGAAAAAACGAAAAACTGTATTTGCGAAAAATGTCAATGTCAAAACGTTTTATTGCTGAACTTGCAATTAGTTTTTGAGAATTAACAGGGAAAACAAGTGTTTGACTTTTAGCTGGAAGGAAATGAACTGCATGACAGTCCACCATTCCTGCAGTGGATTCAGAGTTCCCCACATATATACAGTATATTCAGACACAGTCAAGAGATAGTAATGATGCAAACATTTTGGATGTATCCCTAATTATTTCCCAAGATATATATGTTAGTATGTGATGTAGACACAGCTGCCACACTCTTCAGTCTTCTCCATGGCCTCTGTCAGGCCCCAGCGTCCTCTGAAGTTCATTCTGTTTCCACCAGCTTTCTGAGGTAACACCTTCCAGCTGAAGAGGTGGCTGTTGATTGATAGCAGCCCATAAAAATGGAAAGCTCATGGAGCAGCATGATGAGGAAACACATTAGCATCTCATCACCTGCTTTCAAAAGGCTCTGTTAATGTCACTTGTTCCACAGAAACCATAAGGCAGTGTGTGGCTTTCTCAAAAATCTGACCTTGCAGCCCATTCAGGTTGAGATTTTTCTGAAATTTTCCAGAAACGACTCTATGGATTCCAGATTGGAACATTTTCTAATAATATCTCTGGCTGCATCTTTGCTTAGTTGGATTTTGTGTGTGTGTGTGTGTGTGTGTGTGCGCGCCTAATGAGCGGTTTTAGCTCATTAGACAAGTCAAACATACAATAACAAGAACTTTTCTCCTTGGTCATCTGTAACATCTGCATCTTTATTTTTTCAAACAGCTGCCTCTTTCAATCTCTTTTTCTTTTATTTTGCCACGGGGATAGTCTCCTAAATGTATGCATCAAATATGATACGCACAGCATTATAGGGTTATTAATGGTTAGCACTCTTTCCTCACAGCAAACCACAGCAAAGGTTGTGGGTTCAATTACTGGCCCTGGGGCCTTTCTGTGTGGAGTTTGCATGCCTGCTGGGTTTCCTCCGGGTATTCCGGTTTCCTCCCACTGTCCAAAGACATCATGTTTGGGTTAACTGGTGACTCTAAATTGTCCGTAGGTCTGAGTGTGAGTGTGAGTGGTTGTTGGTCTCTGTCTGTCTCTGTGTGTTGGCCCTGTGATGGACTGGTGACCTGTCCAGGGTGACCCCGCCCTTGATGTAACATGGCTGGGGTTGGCTCCGGAGAGGGAATGGTAGAAAATGTCAGTGATGAAATATGTGGAATTAAAATATTTTAGTTTACTTTAGTTTCTTGGTTGAAAATATACAGACAGTGCACATTAGTAAACATTTCTGTTAATATGCCGGTTTAGCCAAGTTGGCTAATTTTCAACCGTAGTCTCTGGGGCAGGTGACTTGAGCACTACAATAATTAAAATGCATTAAAAAACAGTACTATGCCTACTTATAAAATACATTGCATACAATACATTACAGTACATACAATAAAATACAAATACATTACAGTTTCAGAGCAGATGGTCACACACTCGACCATCTCTCAACCATAGTTTTAAATTTCTTTTAAAAGAAAGGTAAGTGTCATGTTCCCTGAGCTGCGCTCGGAGAATTTTTCAGGTGTGAGTAGCTCTCACCGAAAAGGCTGCCCAACCAAAAGCAGTCTTTCTGTTTGGAACCACACAGTCCCCTCTGTCAGTAGATGTTTTCAATGTTATAAAAGCACAAAGGGAGGGGAAGGGAGGCAATTGCTGAATTTAACCAAATTATCCCATCTCAGTAAGTTGTGGTTTGTAATGCTGTGACAATGATGATGAGCATTTGTCTTCCTGTCCAGTACTTTCACGGCCTGATGATAGACTACGTGTACAGATTTTAGTGTTGTACAAGAGGCTTGTGCCCAGCTAGTCAGACAGTGTGACAGATGTGACATGATAATACCATGAAAATACAGTACTGCTGCTTTTGTTGACAGTGAGTTTCTGATGTGACGGAAATTTGATAAGTGTAACTTTACTGTATTTAATACTGATTTAATTTGCTTTTTAAATATAAGATTTGCATAAATTTTTAATCCAAGATATTTATATTCAGGCACAACTGTCAACTTTTCCCTGGTAACATAAACATCAGGTATTAGGGTTAGGGTTATCCATCGACCTCTTTGTAAAAATCATGCATACTGTTTTCTTAGTATTTAAATGCAGACATGAGTTATTCAGCCATTCAGCGACCGGGGTCATCGCTGCCGTTAACCTATTTGCTGCGTGAACATAAATGACCTAGTCATCTACATCCATCTGGATGTCAGACTCAATGCATACAGATGGAAGATAATTTATGTAAAGACTAAACAACAGTGGTCCCAATATAGATCCTTGGGGGACACCAAAACTGCAATTAGATTTCATGTTTAAGGTAAGCTATGTTTCTGAAGTAGACATCATGTTCCCTCAGGCCTATTACACTTCTTTTGATTTGAAAAAAAAAATCTAAAAGGCAAGTTCATAAAGTCATTTTTCTGTCCTTGTCGATCAAGATACATTGGTGAGAACTGTTGTGCATTGCCAATACAGCCCAAAAAAATTGTTGTGAAGTTTCACCAATCCATCCATCCTATATTCACCAAAATAAAACGCAATGGCTTTTTCATTAAGGTTTGTCGTAAATAAAAAACAAACACACATATATATCCACCTCCTGTCATTTAACAAAATAAATAAAAACATATGAAGCCCTAATATATGTGTGTGTGTGTATGTATGTGTATATTTGCACTACATGTGTTGTCACATTGATGAAGTGTGCTGAGGGTGGCCGTCATGTCACATTACTTGGCCTTTTTATGAAGTTGGATGTTGGATGTGCCAACAATTTTGAGCTTTACAAGTGGGCCATGAGTTGGAAAGGCCACTGATCTGTTACTTGATGACTACTGTTACAGTGTGCATAAGAAGAGGGGTTATTGGACCACATCAGTGTCAGTGATTTCTTGCTCATCTCCTAAAAATAGCAAAAGCATCTCATCTGCTACTCCTCACTCGTCACTGGTGGACTGTTGGACGCAGTTATTTTCAACAAAACAGTACAGAAAAATTCTTACAAGACATTCTGAGGCCTGACGCACAGAGCCTTGAACAAACTGCAACACATCTAGCCTCGACAGCGTGGGCGAGATCAGTGGGATGACAGCTATTTCCGTGTCATTTACAGACCTGCATCTAACAACATGCCTTCAGCTCTTCCAGGCAGTATTGATCTGTTTGGATGCTCTCTGAAGTCTGGGGATGCATTAAGAAGAGGAACAATCCCAGAGCCACTCCACAGACAAATCAGAAATGTTTAATTATCCACCAGAAGATTGTAAGGAAGGAGAAAGAACTCATTGGTTCCATTTCTGATGAAATGAGTGCATAATGGAATAAGTGCTGACACACTCACACTGGTTTGATTATGAATTTTGTGGTGTGAATTTTCTTGTTGATCACATGTTTGGATGAGGTAATAAGACAAATGAATGTTAAATATTTAAGTGTTTATTGCACCATTTCATGGAAAGAGTAACTTCCTGGCACAAGCATGCCAAGCAATGGTTCGAAATTAGACAAAAGCTGACAACTCAGCCAGAAAATCCAGCTTTATTGCAGCACTGGTGCTATTGTGTACAGTTTACGATATTTGCCTGCAACTTTTAGTTTCTTAAATCTGGGAGCAACAAAATGGAACAAACACAGGCAGGACCCACAGTGCAGACACACTCAGTTAGGTTGGATTGAGGTAACCATCTGTGTAGTTGTCGGGAGGGGCTGAGGGTTTTGGGTAAATCAAGTGCTGGAGGAGTAAAAAAAAGTTTTGAAGCTGGGGCTGTGTCCCCCGGTGATCCAGGGTCAGAGACGACCAGAGACCGGATCCAAAACAGGCTGGATGTGGCTGGAAATGGAGTGGAGGGAGTACAGGTGGACCTAGAGCTTAGGACAGCAGGGAAGGCAAGGAACCAACAGACAAAAGCTACAACTAACATCAGAATCAGAATATTCGGCCATAGCAGGAGAGACGGAGCAGGTTATTACACAGCAGAGAAAAATCTTCACAATCATGATATTCAGTTTCTCCACTTTCACTTTTTCACTCATCAGCTGGTGAGAACCGGCTTTTTGGTCTGGGACATTTGAATTTACAACCTTAAATCATTGCATCAGCATGTAACAGTGTGCAGAAGAGGGAGGAGACAGTATCTAAACGGTCAGAATACACAAGCCACGATTGCTTGGGCTTTCTCGATTTTCACAGTGATATCTGTTATGTGAACAGCTCAAACATTTTCTGTTTTAGCTTAGGGTGTGTTTTACATCTAGCTCATAGACTCTTTGCCCGACACACTGTAAAAAGGTGAGTACACGGGGAGTTTGAGATAAATCTCTTTTGTGCACTTGAACATAAGTAAAATAGTTTATCTCAGTCACAAGTAGAGCGAGACGAGAGATATTATCCTGAATATGAATCTGTACTCAGACACCAAACATGGAAAGATTAATTCAACACAAAGTTGCAAATAGCTGTGTGGCCTATTGGCGTCTTATTTGGGGAATGTCCGGGGCGGACTGAGTTTGATTATTTGCCCAGTTTTGTGTGCTCCTTCAGTGCTTTCCTGTTTATCCTATTTTCACCCATGAGAATTTTTTTTTCTCTGATAAGGGGTCAGCTGGAAAATTGTCATTTAACCTTAATTGAGAATTTGTTTTAAACAAATTTATAGACAACTGAGTCTTCCTCTCTCTTGCGCTCTTGATAGGATCTTATCGCTCGTTTCAGGTGCAATTGTGGGATTTTCTTCCTCACAGCCTCAATAAAACTGCACCACCTGTGATTTCAACAGCTTGCAGGATGCTGAGTTTCCATTTCCACGTACTGTTCTTTTTTGTGTGTAATTCTGAGACGTGCTGGACTGTTTAGTTCTCATGCTGGAATCATTTGGGATCATGTGCGTGATTGCTTTCTGCGCCAAACTCCAAATGAAACATTTTGAGTTTACCATTCTTCATCATCATCGTTAGCAAGACCTTATCAAGGCATTGACATTATGTCTGTCTGATTTAAAGTTGTTTCAGTGAACTTTATTTAGATGTGGGTCCAGCTTCCAGATGTTTGTGTGTTTTGCCAGTGAGAGTGGTGAGTAATGCTCTTACCTCCCCTTCCCGTACTGCCACTGCCTCCAGACCCCTTCAACTATTGACAAACTGTTAGCCTCTTAAGGGGAAGATGTTTCTGTGCACCTCTAACACCTCTGTGGAGGTAGGAAGGAAGGATATGATTAGTGTGTCCTTAGACAAAAGGATGTTTAATTTGAATCCCAAACATAGTTTTGGGGCATCTTTGACTTATCCTGTCATGTGAAGGAAATTAAACATCCTTTGTCAGATTTCCAAAGAAATATTCCTGACTCCAAAAAAAATTAGTTTCTTTGTTAAATAATAATATCAGCTTCATTTTCAGCACATGCTGTGTTGAGCCCTCTGGCTATCCTTACTTACCCTGCAGCCTCCTCTCTCAGAGCGGAAGGGCTGAACAGAGGCAAGACTGTGAGGATTGCTGGGAATAACAAATTACATAAACTAATGGCTCAATAATGGATCCCTTCTATGTTGCTATGAGAGACGTAGTGAATGCCATAGATGTGACTTTGAACAGGACTGTTCAATTTTAAACACCCAAGGAAGGAAAGAATAAAAATAGCACCAGCAGAGCTTTGGTGTTGCAAGTGTCAGTGTACATTTTAGGGTTGTTTATTTTATTTGCAGCTGTAAAATGCCACATACTTCCGTCACAACCATGCTCTGTCCATAGCAATGCTGCTGATGTTCTCATGGAACTTTTATGTAATCTGGCTTCTGAAACAGTTTCAAAACATCTTCCGCTACAATTATTGTGCATTTAATTTTCGAGATAAGCCTGGGAACTCTAGAGGCTGTTCTGACTGATAAGAACCTAAAGCAAATATGAGTGAGTTAGTGACAGCAGGCTTTGCATGAGGAAAGCAGTTAATCACGTACAAAAGACATGATATGATTAAAAACAATGTATGAATGAATAAACGTGAATCCTCTGGTGACTATGAATGTCTTTTTAAATATGTCGGTCATTGTAATTTATACATTTACATTTAAATATCTTGACACAAAATTTTGACCCCAAAATGTTTATAACCCCCACCCTGACCCAGAACACAGTGCGTATACATAAAGCAATAGAATGAAAACAATATAAATATAACAGATCACAGCGTTTATCTCCATTTTATGTTTAAATTCATATATAAACTTGAAAATAGACATATGTATCTTAAGGACCTAATCAATAAAAGGTATAATGATAATAATAACAGTAAACCAGAATTTTCTTTTGATATTTCAGTCTGGACTTACAGCTGTGTAATTTAGCTCATAATAGAATAGAATCCTGAAGGGATCCTACATTAGATGTTGTTAACCAACTTTGGTTGCTTATGTGTTGACCAACTCCTCATCAGTGGAAATTTCCTCAACCTCTGTCCAAATGTTGCGCTCATGCCGCTGTTATTTTTTGCTACACACACATAAGGTACCTTAATCTTGGCCGTCCTTATCCCGACTCTGTCCTACGATAAAAATAGGAGAACGGGAAATATATAATTCTCTGGTGGTCTTCCAGACTAGAAGTCTTATGGTGGTATGTGTGAGATATGTGGAATGCAGAGCCCTTTGTCCTTTGCTTCATGACAGTTTTTATGTTCTGGTGGAGCAGGGGAGGCAATTTTGGTGAGGCTCCACAGCTGTCTGGATTAACTGGGGGCATGCAGCTTGACCACAAAAGGAAAAATACAGTTGAGAGTCACACAGTCACACAGAAAATTCAAGAGAGTGAGAGAGAAGATTATCACGGCAGAGTGAAGTCAGACTGGTGCAATGAGCCATGTATCTACATGTAATCTGTACCACTATTCTATGATCAACTCCATAACATGTTTATGCACTCTGTACAACAACAGCATGTGTTGATCAACATCTTGAAATGCAATCAACAGTTTAAAAACAATTTACCCCATTTATCTAACCTCTGTCTTCCCATAAATGCTGTCAAAGAAATATTAAGTCAATAATTGGTATCATTATAGAGGAATGAGACATCTAGCCACTGACTTTTGATCCTAGTGGGAGTTCAAACCTCGGTAATCAGCATTATTAACTATCTCTGTTAGACTAGAGATGATTTCTTCATTTTTGTTATGAGCTTAAACTTCACAACAACAGAGCAGTGTTAAGATACAAACCCTACACCCAGTGATTACTGAAAGATCACACTGTCAGCTTCAGAATAGACTTTACATTCTTCTGTCAAAGGTTGGTGGCTATATTACCCACAATGTAACTCAACTGCTAAACGGTTGCATTGGAGTCTGGTGTTTTGCCCGTCGAAGGTAATATAGATGTTGTAGGAAAACTGGGAAAAAATAGAGAAGAGCGCAAATTCGGCTTGTTGTTACAGAAGCTGCTGGATGCAGTGGATTCAGACACTGTTTGTTCGATCATCCATCAGCTTTAAGCTGTTAGTACACTACTTCAGAACTGCTTGTTGGGTGGTCACAATACTTCCATGACCCCTTCCCACAACAGTTTTCTATCTTCAGATCGTGGGGGGGGGGGGGGGGGGGGTTGGTCTGCTGTTGAAACCAACAATGATACCACCAGTATCAATGTCACCAGTGTGGAAGAGAGAAAGGAGCTAAAGGAGCTAAAGGACATAGTTTGAACTTGAGTTAGATCTCTTTTGATGGGAGCAACACCATGAATGTCTTAGTTTCGTAGTTTATGTTGTCATACTTTAATTAAATCACACACTGTCTCCCCTTCTTGATGGTGTCCTTACTGTTTCTGATTTCAAACATGGACTGCAAGACTGAGAAAGCATTGATAAACCCATTATACATTACCTGCTCAACAAAACAAACAGCAAACACACTTAGTTGGCCCTAAAGTATTCTTATCAAATAACATGAAAACATTTTAGCAAATAATATAAAACCTATTCCACTTTTCTTTTTTTTTTTTTACCTGAATCTGCTTCTAATTTTTTACTTAAGTTCATACATTTCCCTTTCTCTTGAGACACACCTAAACTCACTGTGATTTTTGGCCCAAGGCTTTGGAATTTGGAGCTGAAAATGTGCCCCTTTTCGGTCTCAACAGTCGCCAAAGAAAAGAGGCATTGAACTACAGGTCCAGTCCCACCCTTGTTTGTCTCTGTTCATATCTCTGTTGGTATTCCTGAGTTAATGTGCTGTACAAAGAATAAGACACATGAAGTGAACAAGCAACACAGGGACAGTATAGACTTCTGTCTGTATCTCAAGTGTTTATTGTCTTCACATAATAACTATTGTGGGCAGCCAACTGTGCTTCTCTTATCTGCTTCCCCAGCAAAATCAGGGTACACCATTCAACTGTGCACTTCATGTTGTTTTTATGAAACTCAGGAATATTAGATTTTCATCTGAGAAGAAAAGTGTTAATAATTGAAATTTTGAAAGTAAATATAATAACACAAAGTAACCAAAGCAGTAAGATGCCCTCTCTGTCCAAAATCATGAGGGAACAAGATCTCTAGCTGAAAAAAGGGACTGGTACGACTGAATACATAACAAATCTTTTTTTCAGACCTCTGCCTGGACTAAATCCTACAGGAAAAAGCTCGGCGTTCCACTTTGTTTAGATTCCAATGTGTTAAGGTCAACAGTGATGGAAAGCTCTCTTCCACAACCCCTGACTGTGAGAGTCTTCTGGAGTGTCTCTGTCAAGTCAGGTCATGTTTATGCCTTCAGTTCACACTGTGATGTAGACTTTCTTATGTGGTTTTTCTCCTCCATGTGAAAGATATATGGGTTATAGAGGGGTTCAGGGGGCAATGTTTGGTAAAAACCCCAATGTTATGTAAACATTATTTTCTGATATTTGTATCTCTGATTTTCTCCTTCGAGTCTTTCAGATGACGTTAACGCAACATCTCTTTTAAAACCATTTACTTAATCAATAAATGATCATGACGGCAACTTCCCCTGGTGTGTGATGATGTGGCAGACTGAAGCAATACTGCAACTATTACCTCATCTAAAAGGGATGGGGCAAATGAGCTCATTCACACCCTGATTGCCCCTTTGCCAGTTGGTACATGAGTGGATATTTTTATCAACCACAAAGCATCTGGAGGCTACATCCAATTTGCTTCTTGGATTGAACAAGAAGCAAACACCCCGACATGTGTTTTTTAGATTAAGGCTGTTACGGTTCGTGGAAAGTCCATGTGTACAGTTGAAAGTTAAATCACAACACACATAATGTGTTTTTAGTGAGGAAGCCAACTTCACCAGAATCTGCAGGGCAAAATGAAATCAGATTGTCTCGTAAAAATCACTTAGAGATATCCAAACTTGATTTTAGAAGTGATATGTCTTTAGCCACACGAGCAGCATTTTGGTCAACCCACCCACCTGAAATATCACAACCCCTGTACTACAGATCGTTCTGGCAGCACAATGACAGGTTTGATTTTTCTGTGAAATGTCTGTATGGTTCCCATGTCACACTCAACTCAACCCATCAACTCCATTCATGGTCCTCAGATGGAGTCTCCTGCAGCACACTGACAAGTTTTCTTTTTATGTGAAATGTGTTGACAACTAATTGATAATCTTTTATACAATTTTCAATTAACCCTGAGTTATTTTTCTCAACTATTTAATAAAAATACATTTTCAGTTGACGTCTGACACGTGGTGTCTGTTGGATAAAATGATCTATACTTCCGGTGCTCAGTTGACATTTATTAGACACACACAGTGTGCAGGCTCATTGCTACTTTCAGAACTAACCTCTCGGTATTATTATTTAATGTTCATTTTATGTTGTTTATTTATTTATCACAAAAAACCTGGACTTTTGGTTTTGTAGTTTTTGTTTTGGGGAGGCTAATAAACACACAGCCCTCCACACTGTTTACACATGAGAAGAGATATGAAGGTTGACAGGCTTGTCACAGCTGCTTAGAGGAAAACTACCAAAACCCACAGTAAAAAAAAAAAAAAAAATCCGTGCATGGGCCAAAATTCCAAAATCACTTAATTCATTCAAAATGTATTTTAATTTTTTGTAATTTTTTTTTCCCCAGACAGGGTTTGAATTACACAAAAACAAATCCTTAGTCATTCAGCATGATTTGGCTACATATCACAAACCACAACAAACAACAAAGTACCCTGTGAATAAACTATGACATACAGTCATAAATGATTGTATTGATAAAAGACTTAATGCATATACATATACATGGCCACTGATGTAGGCATTAGGAGAATAACTGTCACATATATGTAATGCCTTTACACTGGCTGACGTATGAAGCTCAGTTTGTAATAGAAACTCACATGACAAAAAGCTGCAGTGTCCTGTGGCATGATGTCATTGCCTGTCCATATCTGGCAACAAGTCCCTGATGACACAAACAAGAACAATACCGCCAGATCCTATCGCTCTTTGTTCCCAACACTTGCCTTGCAATGCCAAACTGGTTGACCTGCAATCATTCATCTAATAACCTGCTGAAATTTCCTCTTGACCGCCAAATATAATGGATCCTCCTCAGGGGGCCCTTAGGTCCAAAGGCCTCACACAATGTAGGTATAGTTCCTGCATGGCTTATATGCATTTGATTTATTTTAAGAAGGCCAAGAGCTAATTGAAAAGAGCCTGTCTGAATAGAAAACATGTGTAACAACCAACATGGCAGAAAGACCAGCTCGGCTCACGTGTCAGCGTCTGCTGATGTATCAGGCAGCATCAGCGTATCCTGAAGCTCAAAATCCTCACTGACTGTTTGTTGCTCCGGTTTAGGAAGCTGACACAAACAAGGCTGTCAGGAGCTGCAGGGACTTGATTTGTCACTCTTGACATTTTACATTTCCAAACCTCGAGGCACAGATGAGAATGACAGAAGAGAGCTGCACAGTTGGCATCCGCAGAGTTGATTTAGTACCTTGCTAACGTATGGCAAAGAGAATGGATAACTGCATTGTAGCTGCTGATAGATCCTGTAATTGTTTCCCTTTGGCTCAGTTTCAAGTTTCCACTTTGATGTGGAAAGCTTCTGTTGTCTCTGCACATCTCAGGACAGAATGTGTATTCTGGCCTGACTTGACTCAGCATTTGGTGAATACACATCTCTCTCCCTGTCTGACAATATCTGAAATTAATCCAATTTCTAATAGATCTCATTCCTCATGCTCACCGTCACATTTGTTTTTATTTTATATATATATTGGGATTAAATGATGAACATTTATTATATTTTCATATAAATTAGGCAAAGCAAGCTAAGCAAAGCCACTAGTTGATCAAACACATAAAGTCCTTAATGTTAGCATTGTGTTCAATGTTTAGGACTGAATCTAGAAAGGCCGCTTACTGCTGAGGCTCGGACATTTTCATTTCAGTCTGCACTAAGTGGAAGAGTTTAATCTGATTTCCTTAAATAACCCATGAAAGCTAATATACAAATGTCCACTTAAAATTTGAAGCGTTTGTCTGTCACAGGAAGTGATAGAACAGATGGGAGGGTGTGTCAGGATGATGTGCTGCAGAGGGAAGAATCTGCAGCATTTGGTCTCAGTTGAAGAGGCCACAGGCAGGAGAGACTCTTGGGCTGGCACTTAATGAATGGGGCCTTTATCAGGTTTGGACATTGGTCCGTGAACCAAAAACAGTCTGTTCAAGCCACAATCTGACATTTAAATTAGTTTTTGGCTACACATATATCATGCTGCCACACATACACAAACATTTTAGTAGGGGGATTTAATGTGGTTCATAAAAACAACATCCCAGATATATCTGGTGAAAAAACCTACTATTCTTGCCCCAGAATTTTTTCTTTAATATTTGGAATAAAAGGTGTTGGTGTTCAGAAGATTTGCTCTGCAACCCCCCTGAATGAAAACTGGTTGTATTCCTGTTTTGCGTTCAATTTTCCCAGAGTTCTTGCTAAATGTTAACTTTTCCCAGAGACCGTTTCCTCTCTGCCAGGAATATTACAAATGGTCAAAGAAATTGGATTAAACACATCAGCCACGGTGAGCATGTTGTTCATATGCTGACGTTAGCATTAGCGCAAGACAGCACTTGGAGTATAGCTGCCTGTTACTTTTCACCTTGTTCAACTGGTTCTCTGTGGTCAGCTAAATGTCTGAATCTGGCCTTGAGATCAGTTCATTCTTTCACGTTTGATGAAAACACCCTTAGCATGCCCCATCCTGTGAACCCAGTGAAGGGCATAAAACAGCACAGAGCCAAACAGCAGATTTTGCTTATCTACTGTAAAATTGTTTGTTTTGACTAAACGTTGCTCCTGGGAAGCTGGTAAGTGAAAGCTGTCTCCTCTTTGCACCATATCATTACATGGAATGAGTTTACATAAGCCTTTTACAATAATACATGCATCCTGTTACTCTCATTAATTCTCTGACTTTATGCTGCCAAGTCACTAAAGGATGCATGTTGTGTGACTGAGTTTTTCAAAAATGCACAATTTAATTTGATTAAAAAAATAAAGTTTAAGCATATTTATTGGACAATACTTGCAAATCACATACACAACAGCCATGCCAACCATTACCTTAACATCATTGTCTTAGATTTCTGAACATATGCCTGCAGTGCCTCCCAGGTAGGTTCATGTTCTATTAAATCAGTCGGCTATCAAAGCCAACTTGTGAACTTGGTTTTTATTGCAACTGCAGCATTGTGCGGGACAACAAACAGAAACATTTCCTAATATCATACAAAATATTTACAATAAATACATTTCTCCACCAAGATTTTAATTTATTTTAGTCCATTTCATGTCCAGCTCTGTCCAACAATATAAATATGACCTGGAAGAACTGGGAAACTGTAAGGAGAAGCAGGTGAGGGATCTCTAGGACTCAGGGTGGTTTTGATGAGATTGTAAACTAAAGCTCAGTTAGGATTGTTTCTTATTCAGCACCAGACTCTGGAGGCAGAGTTAAGATCCTCTGTCGGTGTACAAATAACCAGCACAAATAGCAATCACTGCAAACTTTCTCCAAATTAAGCCTCTTTGTCAACACTGTACTATAAATCAAGATAATGAGGTCAGTTCTGTGTAATTATCTAGTTCACAGTCATTCTATAAATTCCATGTCATTACGTTATTTGTTTGCCGTCCCTACGAAACACATGAAATGTGCAGGGAGGCTGACGAACTGTTGTCCTCAAACCAGACTCACCCAGGCAGGGAAGCATGCAGCCCATTTCGCATGTGTACAGGTTGGTGTTGGGTCCTCATAGAAATAATCCCAGTTGGTCCATCAAAATGATGAGAGGAACATTCTCCTATCATGTATACTTCTAATTATTTTTACTACAATGTTTGCTTAATAAATAAGTAATAATTATACAAAAGCAACATGGAAAGTTTACCTTTTGAATTACAATATGAGCAGAAAAAATAGGTGGCTGGAATAGAGCAGCTTTACCGCACACATTAAGAATAAGTGCAAAGAGGGTCACCCCAAAGTCATTAGCAACAACCTCTGGAGGCCATAAATGTCTGGAGTGTTGTACATTTCATGACAATAATGACACATGACAGAAAACTAAGTTGAGTTGAGTCATAGAAGATATTTGGGCCGCACATAATGTAACATCTACTCCAGTAAGTCGTGATTACTATAACCTTTTTCGTTTTCAGTCTTGGCTCTGCTGTTGAATTGGTGCTGACGCGTTTAAGGCTCCATGTCCAAGGAGTACAGCAAGCGACTCCAGTACCATGTGGAAAAACTGAGGGTGAAAAAATAATTAGAATTGGACAAGACGGACCATTTGGACATCACACTTGATTGAAAATCTTCTCAAGATTTCCTAAAGGTCTCTTTTTAGTGGTTATGGTAGGCTAAGCCCTGTGAAAAGTGCCAGTATAATCAGAGGACTTGCAGTGAAGAGCCATAAACTACTAAATATTTTGCTATTTGTTTTCCATCCTTTTCGGAACAGAACACATACCAGTGCCTCGGGGCCCTGCACAGAGTCAATGGATCTCCATACCCGGGGATACAGGGTGTACTGAGTACTTTCTCTTCTGGAAAAGCGGCCAAAAAATGAATGGGTGTCTATTACGTTTGTGTATTTGTGTGTAGTTCGAATCTCAAATTTTCAGCCTTTTTCAAACCTCTAACTGCTTCCCCATACTTACAGTTACAGACTTAAGTTCAAAATTTTAAACGTTGACAAAAGTGTTGTTTATTCATCACAGTTTTCATCTATCTCATATCTTTTATACTTTTTGGCCAGCAAATGTTCAAGTATCATGCTCAATTTTGACGTATTTTCAGTTCATAATGAGTGTGTATTGCGCCGCTTCTCCTGACTCACTAATTGGTGCGTGCCTATATATATATATATATACATATGTGTGTGTGTGTGTGCCCATCCTTCGCCCTCTCCCTTGCTCTTCCGCTGGTGGCTGCAGCCTGGTGAGTGTGTGTGTGTGTGTGTTGTGGTGAGGCGGCCATGGTGGCACACACAGCTTGTGACGGTAACCCTGCCTGTTTCTCCTCTCTTTATTCGACGCGTAACGTGCACCCGGTGACAGCATCTGCTTACTGTAGCACAGCTGACCGGCGGTGGGCTCCGCTGGGGATCTCTTCTAAGTCGGCGTTTTCTTGCCATCGTGACGTCACCTACCTGGCTCCCAGCTGATTGTGGCTGTGCGCTCTCTCCCGCAGTGTAGCTGAGCCATAGCCACATAAAGCCATCGCTCTCTAGCCTTCTCTGGAGCTGGGCTACTGGGTTTTGGTCTCCTTTTCCATACAGTGTATTTATTTTGGTTACCTGGGTTCATTTTTTTTTTTTTTTTACTGTTTTCTTTACCAGCCACCACTTTCTGGGTGTCACTGCTGTTTTGGCTCTCCCTGTGTTGTCTTCAAGACACGTTGGCCTGCCCTGCGTGAAGTGCCTGAGTCGGGAGCGTCCCTAACGTAGCCATGCATGTTTAGGTTAACTGGGGACTCTGAATTGTCTGTAGGTCTGAGTGTGAGTGTTAGTGGTTGTTGGTCTCTGTCTGTCTCTGTGTGTTGGTGATGGACTGGTGACCTGTCCAGGGTGACCCCGCCCTCACCCAGTGTGAGCTGGGATTGGCTCCAGCACTCCAGGTAATGATAATGCACATGCCTCAAAGCAGTTGCTTTAAAGTTGTGTGATGTGTTGTTTTTGTTTTTTTGTTGTTGTTGTTGTTGTTTTTTTTGCCCACCTGTGGACAATATTTAAAATTATATCTTCAAATATCTACATATGTCATAGTCATGGTGACTTCACTCCTTATGTTGGGTCATATGACATATGTTAAAATTCTGTTTCGGAATCAGGACAAGAAATCTTTCTAACAGCCATTAACATAAAAAAATCACATCACAACAAATACAGTGTGTGTGTGTGTGTGTGTGTAAGTTTTGTGAGCTACTGCACGTCTACTTCCACGTCATGTGCATATGTGTGAGGCTGTAAGTCCTATGCTCCTGTGACAAACAGTGGTAGGGAAACTGTTCATTTGTCGACTCTCCCATGTATTTAAATCAAGTCCCGGGATCCCTGAGCAGGTTTATCTCAGAAGCCTGTGGGATGACTTTCCAGAAATCCACATTTCAATAAACGTTAAATGCTTTATGGAAGCAATGAATTATCAAAGACATGTTGATAATTCCATTTAGATTCCATGAAAATTTGATACTTCATTCATTTGTATTGTCTGATGTTGGATGGACTTCACTGGAAAAGTAATTTCATATTTTTAGCTGGATCATGGTTTTCTGATTTATCAACTGTGTTGTTTATAACAATGCCACATCACATAACTTACCTTGTATCGATATGATAAAGTCTTGATTTTTATATTCTTTTTGCGGTGATTGATTAAACCTACCCCTTCCATCAGAGCTGACTTCTGTTTCCAGTCTTATTTCATCACCAGGGTTTAAAATGGGATGTGCGCTGAGGCTTTTGTGATGCTTCTCACTTGAATTAAAGTCTCTGCCATAAATACAGTTAAACAAGTGAACACACCATCACTGGAGGACTCACTTGACACTGACAGATGATATGCTATTAACCCTGTACATTCTCTGTAACAGAAAAGTGATAGTTCAGTGGTTTAATCAATATTTAAAAAAACCCACCAGTCACTGTTAAGATACCAAAAAATGCAAAGGTTTTGGTAAACAAACAGGCACCGGTTCCCAGGGCCAGAGTGGGGTTTATTTTCAGCCTTGGAGTTTCATGCCTCAGACTGGCCCACTTCAGTTCACAATATTAAAATAAAGTAATAACAACCTCAGTATGTGACACTGCAATAGCCCGCTGTTCTCTGCAGCCTTATAATTCGGCATATTTTTCGAAAAATATCGTAATTTCATTGGTGGGCTTTGTATATTTACTATGTTACATTTAATGTTAAAAAGCATACCAAGTCAGTATATATAAAGCTTATAAAGTATAAATATTGATTCTAATCTGACCACGCTTGTTTGTTCATCCACTCTAGTCCAACAACTCACCTGGTCCTTCCACAGTGACAGCAGCAGTCCTTTGTACACCACTGATTCCCGGCTCTGCTTCTGCTACTACATTAATTTTTATTTAATTTAACCCAAAACTTCCCCCTGTACAGAACTTTCTAATAAAGCCAAGTCAGTCTAATTAATGTAGGCTCCAATAATCTGGTATCATCAATTATCTCAGGCAGGTCGACACCATGCATAATGTTAATTCTCACTCCCATAATATTCACTCTATGAGCAATCCTACCTGCCCACTCTGGTATCACTGGCTCATGGCAAGTGTTTTGTGACCCTCCAGTGTTAGCAGTAATCTGGATTTGTGGCTGCTGAGGGCTAAAAGACAAAGTTTCTTAGAGTTAGGTGGGCTACTATTTCTCTTATAGTGTTATGTTATATGCCATAATGCCAGACAATTAAATGACCTGATTCATGAACTTCAGCCATGGTTTGCAGGCAATGTTGTGTTTTGTTTTTCACAGTTCAGGGGTTAAAGTTTAGGGTCAAGGCCTTACCCTAAATGTCTCATCATCTTCATTTGGAGTTTGACTCTCAAACTACTAGATGGCTTTAATAAAAAACGTGTTCACTTGAACACTGCTGGTTTGTAGATCTTTCCTTTTTTTTTATCCTCACCTTTTCAGCAGGGGCAGTATGGCACCATAGTGGTTAGTGCTGTTGCCCCACAATAAGAAGGTTGTGGGTTCGGTTCCCAGCCTGGGGCCTTTCTGTGTGGAATTTGCATGTTCTCCCCATGCCTGTGTGGGTTTCCTCCAGGTACTCTGGTTTCCTCCCACAGTCTGTGTTTGTGTCCTCCCACAATCTGATTTGATTTGTCCAAAGACATCATGTTTGGGTTAAATGGTGACTCTAAATTGTCCGTAGGTCTGAGTGTGAGTGTGAGTGGTTGTTGGTCTCTGTCTGTCTCCGTGTGTTGGCCCTGTGATGGACTGGTGACCTGTCCAGGGTGACCCTGCCCTCACCCAGTGTGAGCTGGGATATGCTCCAGCATCCCTACACAAAAGTATCCAGACTAAAAGCATGGCAATTTTGAGGTTTTAAGCAAATAAATAAAATGCAAAGGATGTTGTGACAGACAAAATGCAACAAATCATGACTGCCCAGGCGGCTGTGCTTCTGGCTCTCCAGAAGATTACTTTATGAAACTGTGACACTTAGAAAGGCCTGTCACAAAAAGACACAAGCCAAGCACACAGGCTTTTGAAAGGACACCCGAAATGTGGAAATGTTGGAAGATGATGACATTGCAGGAACATGAGGCTTTGTCCACAAAGGCTGTTACTGTTGAACTGTTGTTCAATTTATGTTGACCCAGATCAGCGTCATGAAGGTACCAACACAACTCTAGATCAGATTGCACTCTCCATGTTTGAAGTGTCTCAGTAATCTGAGGATACTTGTGAGAAAGGCTTTCATAAATTCACATAGCGCACTCTGTTTTCCAGTTGCAGTGTGCAGCAAGAAAACCTCTTGCAGGATTTATTTACAGCTGTTTTGCAGTGTGGTTTTCTGTTTTAGCCTCTGCCCCTTTGGTGCAAATTATAATTTGCAAACAACACAAGTAAATAGAATCCATGTGGAGGTAAGAATCAGAGGCACGTTCCCCTGCCTCTGTGAGGTGATTGTCTTTCCAGGTTTATGTCTGCAGACACACAATGGCACACAGAGGTGGAAAATCGTCTTCAAAGCCAAGATAATCAGACACTGTGGCAGACATTTTTACTTTGATTGAAACAAGTTAACATTTTCATGGAAGCTGTCTCTGTCTGAAAATAGTATAAAATATGTTTTTACTTGTAATCTGAACTACTCGAGAAAGAAAATAAACATCCTCCTGACAAGAAGGCAGCAAGGACACATCTGTTAACACCAACCTTGGAAAGCTCTTTGTGTCACTCCCAAAGAAAGAAACAAAATGTGTCTCGCCTTTTTTGCTCCTGTTGCTTTAGCTATCTTGCAAAAAAATAGCCCATAACAAGATATTTTTCTGACAGACTGACTTCTCATCCTAATGGGGATAACTATTCTCCCAGATGTTCCTTTCCATTCGTGAGTTCTTCCGTTGAGCATCATCAGGTGTTAATCTTCCCCAAACTCTGGGTTTAAACAGCACACGGACCAGGATGCATTAACCCAAGTTAATAACGCTGTAGCTCAACCTGCTTTTAATGGCATTCCGGCAAAGTCTTTGGCAGGATTTATATGGCTGCCTGCACGAACAGGCAAACACAGGGCATTCACATTTTAAACCTGAGTGTGGGGCTTTATGACACACTTTAGAACAAGTGTTTTATTCAACTATACTGCCACAAACACACACACCTATATATCCTGAATAGATACTGCAGTGCCAGTCACAGGGTAGAGCAGTGAGTGCATGAACAAAAAGCTGTATTGAAAACATTAGCACATAATTTTTCAGCAGATTCCCTCTTGTGTTTTGACAGAAAGTGACAGTGTAGTAAGGTGGAGGCGAATTTTGGATGAATATGCCCATAGCAGTGATGATGGGGAGATGAGAAACTCCTGGTTCTCCCCTTTTGTGACTTAACTCTGCACAATCACACAGCTAATGTCTTTATTCAACCCAAAATTTGGGTTTTCACCAATTTAAAATGAGCAATTTGCTTTCCCTCCCAAAATGCTTCTTCCCTGAGGCAAGAATCATTCAATCCGTTTGCCCCCAGCAGCAGCAGTACAAATGCTAAAATCATAAACATAGCTGTATTTGGAGACTGTGAGAGAGATGTTTGTAGAAGCAGGAGCACAGCTGCTTCACATTGACGAGAGCTGACCACAGGGTGTCTCAGGCAAGGCTCAGGAGAGCAGAGGGGATGTTTTCATTTCTAAACAATGCACAATATGAGTGTTCAAAGCAGTGAAACCCTGCAAGTATGTAAAGTAGCTTCAATCGCCTCAAGTCAAGTAACTAATCTGGTATTGACTGTTATGGTCCAAATCTCGGGCTGCGATGAAGTCAAATACATACAGTGAAGTCCAGAAGTCTTATACCAGTTTCCCATTCACTTGAATTCACAAGTCGTCTCAGACTGAACTAAGTCACTGTTCATAAAACTTTGAAGGGGGTTTTCCTGTGACCTCAGGTGAGTCTCCCTCAGATTTAACATAATAAAGGTTGTTGTTGTTTCAGACTTAATATTTCAGCTCATAACTGTGGAGTCAGGAACATGGCAGCAGGATTTAAAATATTCATATCCATCACTGGAATTTCTCTGAGTGGCGCTTATCCTTTGCTCTGCTGCCAGGAAATGAGTGGTTCTCACTTACCGAGACACCCAGAGGGAATGTGAGCATGGTGCAGCTCCAGACTATAAAAACAGCGAGCAGCAGTCAAACTAACAGAGGCTTGTGCTGTCTAACAGAGAAGGAGTTCCTGTGGGTTCAAATGACGGAACATTCCCGGTGAAGAAGTTTGCTCGCCTTAAAAAAAATATCTCAAGGACAAGAACTTGGATTTTTTTATTTCATTATCTCAGTTATGAGTAATTGTCAAAATATAAGCAATCCCGATCGCCTCCATGGATTTCCTATTCCAAAGGTAAGTAAAATATCCTTTAACTAAATTTGAAAGGACAACAGGACATTCAAAAGACTCAAGCTGTTGTTATTTTAGCATGATAGCACACCTTCTGTCTTTGTTTTTATGTTAAAGTGTTAAAATAAGAACAACCACTTTAAAGCATTAAAATGATCTATAAAAATATGATTGTGGGAAGAGAAGTGCTTCTTTAAAACATAAAAATGTATGTTTCATTATTATTATCAATATTAGTTTTTAATCAGGATTTTTGCATTTTAATATGTCCTATAGCAGACACAGTGTATGTGTACCAAATATAAACATTACTCTTACAGTAACTGTAGTTATAAGAAAAAAAGTCACTAAAACAATTGTTTTATTCAATAAAACACAGATAAAAATTAAAGTTCTGCACTAAAGAAGAACATTAAACATGGTTGTTATGTATTGTCATATCTAAACACAATTGAATAGTTACATAATTTATAAGAAGAAACAAGAAACATGTTACAGGCTTGTGGTGCCATTTTTGTGTGTTTTATGGGACTTTGCGTAGAAACAGTTTTTTTCTGAGACACTGTCAGAACTTGTTCAGACTTCCCCTGCTGCTTGGTACAGAGGGAAAAGTGGAGCTCTTTGTACCTAAAACCTCAGCGAGTACTGGCAACTAAATTGTTGTGATTTGAAAGATGATTCACTCCATCCTAAGGAGCTCTGTTTGTCTGTAGATACAACAATAATAAAAACAAGTCATTCTTTCCGAGTTATCCCCCACTGTGATGTTAATATGTCATAAAAATTTGCTTGGGATCTGTGTGTAAACTAATAGGGAGGAGAAAACAGCATTTAAAATTTTCTTTGGCTAAACTTTGTGGAAAAGTTCCCCCATACATCAGTGCAGTACTTTTACTGACATTTACTTTTTATTTTAAATCCAATGTGGTGTAAAATAAAAGGTGTGTACATTGCGCTGCCAGTCATTCAGTTACATTAAGGACAAGCTATTCCTTAGCTATTTCTCTACTTCTTTTGTCCATAAATTTTCCATTGATTTCCAATTTCAGTTCTATAAGACACTGGGGTTGGTATGACCAAACAAGATACACCAGATGAAACAGATGGAAACTGGGAATTGGAGTAAGTTCTTTTCTTTTTTTTTTAATAAACACTGATCCAGTCTCTTTACACTATCAAAAGAACCACATCAGACCCAGAGCTGAGCAGTGATGCTGGCTATGCAGCACAACAACTCTGGAATCACTGCCTCCTCTCCACCGTGTAACCACACCATCATGGTGCAGGCGCCTGAGGTGGAGGCTGTGGCAAATAATACCACCCTGAGCAACCCCACAGCTGCCGGCCTCACCATGACTCTGGGCATCCTGTTCAATGTGTTGGCCCTCATCATTCTCGCCAAGGCGTACAACCGGTTCCGTCGGCGGTCAAAAGCCACTTTCCTGCTCTTTGCCAGCTCCCTTGTGGCCACTGATCTAGCTGGACATGTTATCAACGGGGCCCTCGTGCTGAGAAGGTATTCTGCAGGTACTGGCTCTACACCTGATACTGCCTCCGGCTTCAAAAGTGGTCCTGCAGATCCAGATTCCTCTTGTCTTTTTTTGGGAAGTTGTATGGTGTTCTTTGGCCTGTGTCCACTTTTCCTGGGATGTGCCATGGCTGCTGAGCGCTGTCTGGGTGTGACAAAACCTTTGCTACATGCACGTCTGGTGACCACAGCACGGACAAAGATGGCACTGACTCTTGTCTGGCTGCTGGCTTTATGCGTGGCCCTCCTGCCCTTCTTTGGACTCGGTGCCTACACCTCTCAGTACCCATGGACGTGGTGCTTCATCAGGGTGATAGAGGATGTCAAAGGAACAGATCTGGCTTTCATGATAATGTTTTCTGGACTGGCTTTGAGCTCCCTGGCCTTGGCCTTTGTGTGCAACACCATCAGTGGGATCACATTACTAAAAGCCCGACTAAAGAAGAGGACCTGCTCCCAACGCTGCTCTGCCAGGTCTCACGACACAGAGATGGTGGTTCAGCTGGTTGGGATCATGGTCACCTCCTGCATCTGCTGGAGCCCTCTGCTGGTGAGTTTGGTGAGAATACTCTATCAATTATCCAGGACAGAATTAATGTACTTCATTAACATGCTTGACATAAACCCTCTGCATGCTCCTGATACAGTACTGTGTGCTGGTTTGGTTTGAGATTATTAATTAAATCTAACTCAAAGCAGATGACGTGATTTGCTGTTAAGTAGCTATCATCCCCTACGCCATCATTCAATTGGCAAGTACTTTACGTTATTAGCTGCATCTTAATTTGTAATGGAAAAATATGGAAGTGCAAAAACTGTTGGAAACTAATGAGAGTAACTGAAATGGGTAACTCTATCCACAGTATAGTGGAAAGTGGCTTTGCATCACAATAAGCTGTTAAGAACCACAAGAACCGGAGGTTATGAACTTCACAAGAACTCTAGATTTACACCAGCTACCTAAAAATCCAATTTTCTTTAAAATCAAAGAGTATATTGTCTGGAAATCTATGTTTCCCTTTCCTCACTTTCCCTAAGGATGGAAAATCATCTTCTTCAAAAGATAATGCAATAATTGCAAAAAGTTACTATTATTATTATTACAGTAAAAACCTAAAACGGTTTCCTTTTTCAGGTATTTGGACTGATATCAGCCATACGGTCCTACAGTGGCTCCCTAAGCAGTGACCGGGACACTTACAGGGGGCTGATGGTTACCGCTGTCAGGATGGCAACATGTAACCAGATCCTGGACCCCTGGGTCTACATCCTACTGCGACGTGCCATCCTCAGAAGGATCTACCACGTCACCAAAAGGCAGGCCAGTTTCAATGGAAGCACATTTCGCACAATCCGCTGGGACATCAACTCCTTTCAGAACTCAGAGAAACACAGTGTTAACAAGATTTAAGGGAGGAAGAATGGAAAGGAATGGCATTTATCTGTTTTTAAGGGAAGCTCTCTCCCTTGCACACAGCAACAGTGCTGAGCCTGGCAGCTTTTCATCCTGATCAAAATCCAGTGTTAAAAGTCTCCAGATACAAAAAGACCTTTTCAGAGGCAGGTGCAAACACACCCAGGTTTAACTGTATGCATGAAGTGGTTAATAATGGGAAACATGCTCCAACGTGTTTTGGAATACCCCTGCCTGGCTATGAATAACTGCTAAGGTTATTGCATGTCTTAGACAGTGGGACAAAGTAAAAAATTAATAGTAACTGCTAATAGAGTATATTAGAATGCAACTTGACCTACATACTGGACATGTTTGCATGGCAGTCTGCCCTCTGTGAGAGGAGATGTAAATATAAATGGTTTTCTATGCAGGAATATGATGTATTATTATTATTTGCTGAAGGGAAGACAGTATATGTTCTTGAAGCGAACATCTCATCTCTGTAAATATGCCATTCGTCTTGTCTTCTGACACAATGTAAAAGTCTATGACTTGTGTAAATGCTCATGTCAGAGAGCAAAAGAAAATGCTGTGCTTTTTACCTCAGCTTAAAGATGTGAAAAAATTGTGTGTGTGCAATGCAATGCTGTGATATGAAAGTGAATGTGTATCTTTAATATGTGATTGTGAATGTATCTACATTGTTTTTTCCCCAACTGGGGGGGTGAAGGTGAAGTTTTGCCTTGCAAAAGCTATTTTAATGTGATATTACCAAGAAAGGGGAATCACATAATAAAAAGTTATCTTTTAATGTTTCATCTCATTCTGCTTTTAAATCAGTGATACAGATAATATCTCTCCTATTCACCTACTGAGTAAGGCCATAGATGTACAGTAAATACAAATATCCTGCAATATTACTGACTGTTACAGCCCTTAATACGGGGAATATATCATTTCAGTTAAAAAAAAAAAAAAGAAGCCCTTTTCTGATCTGAGGTCAGTATATCAAATTACCTTGACCAAGAGCTCCCCCAAGACTGAAGATACGTCACATTGCAAATCCCCTTTTTCTGAGTAACCTGTGCAAGTGAAAAAATGTACAGCTTTTATCATGAACATATCCATTGAACATAACACAAGAATACATCAGGCTGTACATTCTTTATTCTATATGGAGACAACATACTTTTACATAGCTGGTTGGTTGAGCCTAAAGACTGGAAATAAGAGGAAACGGGTATAAAGAGCCACAGACCTGCACTTTTAAAGCTTACCAGTTAAAAATATTATTCCTTTTTTATTCAGTCTGGAGATTCATGACATGCAAGTTGGCCACAGTCCGTTGACTTCTCATAATGTAACAATATGTCATAATTATTATTAATGGTGTTGATTCAGTTTTTATATGGATTTAATATGTGAGATGAGCTATAAATATTAATGAGGGAACTAAAGATGCTTATTTTTCTGTTTTGGTCAAGTCTACATAAACCTGTCCCAGATGTTCAGTAGCTCAATGGTTTCTGGCTGTATGGATCCTCTCTGTAGCTGTACAGTATGGTACAAAATGTACCATATTGATTTTAACATGTTCACACATGTTACCTGGAACAATTCACACGAGCTCAACTCCCAACAGTTTAAACGCTGTGGTGCCACCCTCTCGATTACCAGCGTTGGTCTGTGTACTCTCCTTTCAAATGGTCCAATCAGCAGGTAGTGACCGCACCTCAACTCACACCCTGTGCTTTTCACTCATGGCATTTTTTTTTTTACCTAAAACAAATCAAATCAAATTTATATAGCACCAAATCATTACAACCCACTGCCAACCTACAGTGTCATCATGTTAACACAGAAAATAAATGAAAGAATGGCCCCAGTGACCCTTCTGGATCCACCTATCAGATTGACACAGCTAAAGAGAGAGGTAGGAGCATACAGACTGTCCTCTCTCACCCTCCTTGCTTAGCAATTATGCTAAATTGGCTGCTAACATACCAGGCATTTAAAGACACAGGACACATCAAGTAAAACTGTGGTAAGAAGCCAATGGCACTAACAGTGAATTTGATACCCGGTCTTATTTTTACAATTACACATTCTATGCTTGTCTAAAATGGTATGTTTCTAAACATACACTGAAAAAGAACAGAAAAGCACTCGCCTTCAAAAATGCAAAATAAATGCTATCTATAACTAAATATTCACCAGATATAGACTTTGAATAACTTATTATTTTCTAAACAATGCACAAGGACTATTGAAATGTCATGTAGCTTCTGTGTGCAGGTCTTGGCAGGCAGATAGAAGTTGTGATAACATCTGCTGTAATTCAAATTCAGCTGCAGGCCGTGTATGTGGCCATTATAACAGTGGAGAAAAGCCTTACGCCTGCATTGCACACGTTTGAATAGGTTTCTGCACGTACAAAATGCCTGTCTGTGTCTTTTAGGCAGTCTCAGAACTGATTGGACCAGTGCCCGCCCCACAGGGCACATACGGCAATATTGGTGGGTGAAGCAGGAACAAAGAGATTATGCAAACGCAGTTGCTAACATATTGGGCAGACAAATATTTACTGCTGAAAAATCCCACAATTTCTGTAGTAATCGTGTACCTGTGGTACTGTACTTGTACCACGTGCTCCTGTGGTATTTAGAGGCCTGTGTGGTATTTTTGAGATTCACCAAAGGATTGTACACCAGGCTTTGAGCTACTCTTCTGCACAGTGTAATGTACAATACTCAGGTGGCAACCAACAGTGAATCAATTATAATGTTTCTGTGAAACTGCCATGGAATGATTTATAATTAGGATGTTTCAAGAATTCTCAGTTGATTAAGATGGACATACAGTGAGTTTTAGCTGAAACATTATACCTCACTTTTCCACATTAAAATGTTTAAAACAACAGGGCGTATGTTTGTGTGTAATTACATGTGTTTACAGATAATGTTGGCAGCAGTCCTCAAGCCATTCTTCTGTGGTTGCTTCTCAGGAGCTCAGAGCTGACTTTTGTCCAAATATAATTCACATTTTTAGGCTACACTTTCGTGGGCCTTGGTTGTTTTCAACTATATATAAAGGATTTATATATAGGATATATATGGATCTGGATCTCTGGATCTCAAATCAACGTGAAATCCAAGCAAATGTCAGGCAGCTCCTATCCACTTTGGGGTATCCTGTGAACCATTTGGAAAGTGAAACAATTTTAATTCAATGTTTTCTCTGGTTGCCAGTAAAAACTTCACAAACATCTTCTCTCACCTTTACCCCAGTTATACCAGTATTCAATATAATATATATTAATATGTTAAATACAAATATCTCTCTCGGGGTACCAAGGTTCCACCTTGGCAAGGCCCCAGAGAGGGCCAGAATTGGATTTAGATCTAGTAACTACCACATTTGTGGCCTGACTAAGATGTCAAGAGATTTGACTATATTGTTTTATGCATTAGGGGCAATTAACTTAGTTGTTCAGTGGAAAAGAAAAGCATTGAGCATTTAAGCATCATCATCTAGGTAAGAGTGGTAATTAATCGTGCTGTTTATTAATGCTAGCATGTATAAATTGAATAACAAAACCATATAAACCACCATCAGCAACGTAGCCAGAGACGGATATTTGCATTCTGCAGTGTCAGCCACATTTGGCTCTTCATCTGTTTGCTTCTCCTCTACTTACTGTGTTCACAGCAGTACTTTAATACAGACTCAGAGAACAGACTGGAGACTCATGGAGACTCACACAATTTGCTGTGTATTCAACAGAAAGAGGCCTGCCTGCTAAAGAGTTTTGGTGTGTCTTCTACAGAAAGTCTGAGGTTTGTCCAATAAGTTGCATTTCCCATTTCCCCATGGATCCAGCCACTGATTAGGAAAGCTACTGGTAATATCATGATGGAGGAACAACAACTTGTGACCCCCGGACAGGGGGACGATGGTCAGCATCTGAACTAAAAGTAAACTTGCAAAAGATGGAGTCGTCTCCTGAAGTCAGTCTTTAATATTAATCAGGATAAAACAAGGTCTAATGGATGTACAACCCTGACTTTGGGGGGTACGAAAAAAGTTGTGCTAGAGCCTTACTTTACATACATTTATTCCTCTTTGATTATATGCATTACTCATTTATTTGTGTATTTTACCTCTATACTCTTGGTAGTTGAGCAGTGTAGTAGTATTTTTCTATTTTACATTTTATTTATGGGGTAAATTTCATAAACAGGGGGAAGTGATAGATAAACATTAGAATGTATGATCGGGGGTTAAGAGCTTTATGTGTTTTTATGAACTATGAAATTTAACTATATGTAAGCTGTTATGTTTACGGCTTTAAATTTGTACCTAGTCTTTGCCTTTGACCCAAATAATTTTTAACTAGGACCATGTGTGCAGGAATGTGTCTCTTGGGACTGAGACAGAGACATTTCCCTCAACAGATAATGGATAACATGATGTCTTCCTCTCTCCTTGTGAATTATCTCTGAACTGAAGTGGGTTGCCAGGGGGTGTTATCTTTTGTATAAAATTTGTTGCTCCCCTTTGTTAAGAGAGCTCCTCTCCGATGACTTTGAATAAAGAGACACTGACCTCAAGAGGTCAGTGGCTCTTTACCTTAACTTCAAAAACAACATGTTCATTTGTCGTTGATATAACTATTAGAAGATAATCTAGATAATCTGAAATCCAGCGACAGGTAGAAAACCACAGTTTGAAGGATATCAGTAACACAGCTACAGAGGTGGAGGAGGAGGTTATAAGAAGGGATGCAGCTGATACTGAGGTGAACAGGCCAGTCAAAGAGAGAAATATGGAGCAGAAAGCTAGAGTTAAATGGCCTAGGGCAAATAGCAGCAAAGAATGGGAGACAGTCAACAGGGATTTGTCAGTAATTTTAAGAAGACTAAGAGGAAACACAAGCGATAGATTAGATGGGAGGTATAATTTACTCCTATGGTGTAGAAAGATTTGGGGTGCAAGACAGAAAGAGGGTTGAAAGAGTACAGTTAATTAAGTCTAGACGGCAAAGAGAAATGGAGAAATTAGTTAAGGAAAGAAGACAACTAAGAAAGCAGTGGAAAAAAGCTACAGAGGAAGAGAAGGAGGGAATTAATGTGTTGCAAGAGGAATTGAGAAGCAGGTTAGCAGTGCTCAGAAGGGCCGAATATCTTAGGAAAAAGAGAAAGAAGAAAGAATATGTAAGGACAGCGTTTTACAGGGACCCATATAAGTTTGTTAAAGGGTTGTTTAACCAGGTGCAAAGGCAGTGGCTCAGGCTAAGCAGGGACAGTGGTTGAACTGGGAAGGTGTAGAGAAGAAAAAGCTTAGTTGGAAAGAGCTGTGGAGTATGGAGGAAAGTAGTATTAGATTTTTGATAGGGGCAACATATGATGTATTGCCAACTCCCCAGAACTTAAAACTCTGGGTAAATGGAGACCCGCTATGTTCATTGTGTTCAGGTACTGCAACTCTAAAGCACATCTTGTCAGGTTGTAAGGTTAGTCTGTCACAAGGACGGTATACATGGCGACATAACCAGGTTTTAATAAGCTAGACTTAGATATAGTTATCTTTAGGGTACATAGGGCAGGTCGCAAGGTTGTTGTTAAGGCTAGGGAGTTAGTCACCGAGTCTGGTCCTTTTTTGTAGCACAAATTTCTTGTGTTTACTCTGAATACCAAACAGCAGATTTTCCCTCGGTGTATCAATAAAGTGTTTCTGATTTTGATATCCCCTCCACTGACAGATGCCATAATATACGATGGGTAACTCATCTGTGTTAAAGAGGTAGTGTGAATTGTTGCCAATCAGTGTATATTCCAGTTTAATTTGTTGTGGAGAAGGCAGCTCCCAAAAAACTAAAAATATGTGTGTGATATGCTCTATACATATACATTAGTGCACTCCAAACTGAAAAAAATTTGGAGTGTTATTTACTTTGGGAAAACCTAGGAAAGTTTTTGCACTTAGAAGTTGGAAGTAAATTCTACAAGGGTGATCATCAAGTAAACTTTACTTGCGGATATAAGTTCCTTTTACTAGCAAACCTCAGGTAATTTACTGATGATTATTAATACGGTCATTGAATTTTACTCTCTCTCTGACTGCATCAAACTGAAAAATCTCAGCTAAAACCAATGGCTTTTCTAGGTAATTTGTAAATAAATTTTCTAACTTTTATTTATGGACAATATTTAAGTAACATTTACACAACATTTTACATAATTTTTCTGCAGTTTAAATTGCCTAAATTTGTTCTTAATGCTTTTTTTTATTGAAACAATGACTTTTACAATGACAATTATGCAACTGTTTAATCTAACAACACCTTTATTTTATTGGAGTGAATAGGACATAGAGATGGTGGACATGTCCTTTAAAGGCTCACAGATCAAATTCTGTTTGTGTCACTGTTAAGGTAGACACATTGCCTCAAACAGGAAAAGAACCTCTACTACTTTGGAAAGAATTGCGTGTCTAGCTTGGACTATGTGCCTATGAGGATGACTTAAAAAAAAAATTTTCCCCAGAAAATTTTGAGTTCAGCTCCCCACTCTAGCTGATGACATCACCACTCTGACTCTGAACATTCCATGCTATACATACCCATAACAAACTGAATTTCCACCTACCACAGAAATCACAGGTATGACATCGTCAAATATCACAGATGTGACATCATCATCATCAAAGACATCAAAGCCACCAAAGATTTCTATATGGATGGATAGATAGATGGATAATCAGATTGCTACAAAAACTACTAGTAGACTTCGTATCAAGCACCTGGATCTTTCTCAGCTACATTCAAGACAAAAAGTCGGTAAAGCAATGTCATTTTCTACAACAAAGAAAATGGAAGAATTTAAGAAAGGAAGCAATTATATGCAGGTCTTGGACTCTCCAGAGACTTCTCCAAGGTCTACGGATATTCTTCGAGGAAACTCGAATATCAGTTTCAATGCAGGCCTGCACAATAACAACAAAGAGTTTTTGGCTGGTAGCTCCACTTCTCAAGGTGATAAGCATCAGAGAAGAAAAGAAGATGCTGCTTTTAAGGAGTTCCAGGAGGGAAGTAAAAAAGCTGCTTGTGAGGAGCCCAAGGTGAAAAAGTTGCACCTGAGAAGAAAAGAAGATGCTGCTCTTCTTGAGGAGTTCCAGGAGAGAAGCAGAAAAGGTGCTCGTGAGGAGTCCAAGGACAGTAAGCTGCACCTGAGAAGAAAAGAAGATGCTGCTCTTAAGGAGTTCCAGGAGAGAAGCGAAAAATCTGCTCGTGAGGAGCGCAAGGACAGAGAGCTGCACCATAGAAGAAAAGAAGATGCTGTTCTTAAGGAGTTCCAAGAGAGAAGTGGAAAAGCTGCTCATAAGGAGCATTTGAACACAATCAAAGAAGAAGATGTTGTCGACAAGGAGACAATCAAAAAAGATCGAACTCAACAAGAAGAAGCTCTGGAGAGGGCTTTAAAAGAAAAAGATGAACTTGAGGAGAAGGTGGATAAGTTCATAAAAGAAAATACTGCTCTTAGAGAAGACATTGAGAGGATCAAAAGAGATCAAAGTCAGCAGATAAAAGATCTATCAAAAGCTCTGGAGAAGAAGCAAAGGGAAAATTCTGCTCTTCAGGAAGACTTTAAGACAACCAAAGGGGATCAAAGTCAGCAGATTAAAGATCTACAAAAAGCTCTGGAGAAGAAGCAAAGGGAAAATTCTGCTCTTCAGGAAGTCTTTAAGACAACCAAAGGGGATCAAAGTCAGCAGATTAAAGATCTACAAAAAGCTCTGGAGAAGAAGCAAAGGGAAAATTCTGCTCTTCAGGAAGACTTTAAGACAACCAAAGGGGATCAAAGTCAGCAGATTAAAGATCTACAAAAAGCTCTGGAGAAGAAGCAAAGGGAAAATTCTGCTCTTCAGGAAGACTTTAAGACAACCAAAGGGGATCAAAGTCAGCAGATTAAAGATCTACAAAAAGCTCTTGAGAAGAATCAAAGGGAAAATTCTGCTCTTCAGGAAGTCTTTAAAACAACCAAAGGGGATCAAAGTCAGCAGATTAAAGATCTACAAAAAGCTCTGGAGAAGAAGCAAAGGGAAAATTCTGCTCTTCAGGAAGACTTTAAGACAGCCAAAAGAGATCAAGCTCTTCAGGAAAAGGTTCTGAAACAGGAGCAAGAAAAAAAAGCTGATCTCGAAAAGGCATTGGAGACAGAACAAGAGGAGAAAGCCATGCTTTATTTTGAATTGGAGCAGAAGACGACACAAAGTGATAATCTTCAGCTGTTCCTCAAAGAGCTGAGACTCATCTATGACACACTTGCAAGCCAAATGACAGCTGATAAGCAGAAGGCCCAGCAGCTGAATGAAATATTCAAAAATGATCTGTGCTCCAAGAAAACAGAAATAACACAGTTTTATGAGGCCAGTTGTGTCAAAACCCAAGAACTCCAAGAACTAATCATCAAGCAACAGCAGGAGAGTCTTGAAAAAGACGATGAAATTCAATGCTTACGCATGAATATTCAGAGTCTTCAAAGTGCAATTGAGGACAAAGACAATACTGTTTTATCACTGCAGGAGCAAGTTAACCAGTTGCATGCAATCATCAAAGAGGAACAAATGAAAAGCAACCAACTCCAAAGGCACTATGAGGCCGCTGCTGCCAAGCTGCAGGAGGAAGCAGATAAACTGAGCTGTTTGATTCAACAAAACCTACTACTGGATTCTGAGTGCAAGAGGCTGCAAGGTGAACTTGCCGATGCGCTGAATGAGACAGCGCAGGCTCAAAAACAACTCAGAGAAAAAAAGGAAGCTTGTAGCAGACTTGAGAAGGCGGTTGAGAATGAGAGAGTCTTGTTCATGAGAGCAGAAAAGATCATTGAGAGGCAAGAGAAAGAGATGTCTGAAACGACTTTGGCTTTAGAACAGAGCAAGAAGAGGCTCAACCGGGCCAAGGCAAGACAAGCTGAAAATGAAAAGGCTCTAAAAGAGAAACAAAACTTGGATCAGACAGCCAATCAATCTGCCTCTACGCTGGCTTTTGCTCTTCAGAAAGCTGAGGACAGATTGTCCAAACTTTCAGAACAACAGCTCACCGAGTCAAACCTTCATCAAAAAGAAATCTCTGAGAAGGAAAAAACCATTGCTAAGCTTGAGCAGATGGTGGATAAGCTCAGAACATGGCAGTCAGAGAGCAAGACAAAAATGGCTGAACTTGAAAAGGCTCAGAAGGAGGAGCAGACACAAAATTTGGCCTTGGAGCAGAAAGCCATTCAAACTGCTGCTGCACTGGAACAGGCAAAGATGACATGTGAAAAGTACCGTGTCGAAATGAAAAAAGCTTTGACCAATCAGAATGAGGCACTGGAGGACCGACAGAAACTGGCATTGGCCCTCCAGAAAGCTGAGGCCAGCTTATCCTACCTTCAGCAACAAAAATTGGCAGAGTCAACATACCATGAGCTCGTTACACCCCACAGTGGCTCTCAAAGGATAAATGAGATGTTCATCTGCAGACCAGGGAACCCCCAAATAGGAAGATATCCTCCATTTACCTCATCATGGAGGTAAATCCCTTTGAATGAATTGTGTTGTGATTTCTGTGTGTGATTGTTTTTTTTGTTGTTTTTTTTTAAAAAGCAAGGGCGGCATGGTAACATGATGGTTAGCACTGTTGCCTCAGATCAAGAAGGTTCTGGGTTCGATTCCCAGGGCCTTTTTTGCAGAGTTTGCATGTTCTCCCCATGCCTGCGTGGGTTTACTCCGGGTGCTCCGGTTTCCTCCCACCATCCAAAGACATGAAATGTGAGTGTGAGTGTGAATGATTGTTTGTCTCTGTGTTTCTCTATCTATCCCACAAAATTTCTCTAAACTAAAAAAAAAAAAAAATCAATCAATAAAAAAAAAAAAATTAAATAAACAAAACGTGCCATTCCTTTCTGTTAATATAAAGTTATTCGTCTTGGTTGTGACAAACAACCTCTTTCCACAGCACATCATCTACATGAGACATTGTAGTTGGTTTGTTGTCACATAAACTTGGTGACAATGAGACAAAAAAATTATGACGTGGTAAAGTCTGAACAAACTAAATTAATCAAACAGAAAAAAGCAAAATTATTTAGTAATTAATTGGAAAATAGTTTTCTGAAATCTTACTCTGCACATTATCCTACTTCCTTTGAAGAAATTATACCGTTTGAAGTTATTTGCTAAAAAAAACACACAGAATTTTTTTTTATTTTGAACTAACATAATAAAATCATGTGCATGTTTCATGGACTGCATGTGTTATGCACATTATTTTTTTGTGCTCTTTTTACATATTACAATTTAGTTAAATGTTTACTTTCCTTATGTGAATTGAACAGAGGTCTAACATATTGTACAAGAAAATTTTAATCATTTTAATCAGATTCAATTTCCAAACGATTAGCTAAAATAATTGTTTTATGTTCTTTTAATGTAGAGGTGAGGTTTCTGATATTACTTTGTTATAGCTCCTGGTTTGAATAAATAACATACATACATAAATGTTGGAATTCAATAAGCCAACACTCCAATGAGAACAGCTTTAGTTTTCTAGCTAACAAAAAATAGTGTTACAAGTATTTCGGTGTGTGTGTATTTGCTTTTATACAGTGTGCGAATTGTATTTTTGCTATTTTAACTGGGAAAATATTCAACCGGGCTTACAACTAAAGACTTCCTAGTTTTTTGGTGAATCAGTTTTCCAAAAGTGTGAACTATCCCTTTAAAATCAGCTCACGGGGAACATGTCAGCTGAAGATTTAGAGCCAAGCGTCCTACTGGCTGGAGGTTATCTGTTGTGACTATGTGCGGGTCCACTTGGTGTCATCAAAGAGGCACCGCAGGGTGTAGATCTGTGTGGCGGCCACAGCAAACATGACAAGCAGGTTGACGCAGGACCAAAAGGTCACACTCCACAGGTTGTCCTCCAGAAGGTAGCGGTCCCTCACCTCAAAGGTCAACAGCAGGGCCTGCGCCTGGCGGCTTGTCTCCAGGTGCTGGTACACTGAGTCCATCTTTGCCTGGAGGTGGACACAAAAAAATAGCAGACAGAGGCAGTTAAAAAGAGAGAGATCGAAAAGATTGTTTGGAGGGAAATCAGAGCTGCAGCAGCTGTAACAGCTCTTTGTGTTTTCCTCTCACCTTGATGTCCTCCAGTTTGCACTCCACCATGGTCTCTGCCGTGGCCACATCTGCCCATTCATCTCTGCCTGTTAATGAGCACCTCAAAGAACACCATCTTCTCTGACAGTTTACTGAAGCTGTTGTCAAAACACAGCCGGTAGTCTCCGTCCTCAGTGGGATCCACCCTGCAGGAAAAAACATTGGAATGAACTTGTGCGTTCAACAATACAAACTAAAAGTGCCAAATCATAACAAAGTTACATCAAGGCACTTTACACGTAGAGCAGGTCTAGACCAAACTCTTTGACAGTTACAGAGTGTGGTGTGATGACAGCAACGCAAAGGTCATGGTAATACATTACTGAGGGTCAGTGACATGGGTGACCTGAGGACAGGTGGGCTTTTGAATTTGAAGCTGGGGGTGTGTGTGTGGCAAAAAATTGTACATTTGTATTTTTTTCTATTTGAAATTAATTCTGCTGGCCATTATATATTTTGGTTAAATTACATATTATTTAGTTGGTTAATAGTTGTGGTTTGGGATATTCTCTCTGTGTGCTGTAGATGTGTGTCTTATGTCCATTTTTGGCGTGAGGTGAACACTAGAGCAGCTTTCCTCTTCAGGTAGTAACGAGAATTGACTTTCCAACATAATTTCACGTGACGTCAAGTTATTTTTCTGAAGTGTTCAGTTAATATTTGCCTCACACCTTTACCTTGATCCAACCATGGCGTCGCAACTTCATTAAAGGTCACCGGATTGTGTGGAAGCTGAACTTCCTCTTTCTTCTCTCAACCAAAATGATCATTATTATTTACAAACACAAACCTGTGGCCATAATTTTTGTTATTTTCTCTCCCACAAAAACACTATAATTTTAGGAAGTCACCAATAAAACGTGTAGACCTGAAAATGTTTCCCAGTTTAACTTCCCAGTGTTGTTCTCCTCAGGACGAAAAATCACCCAGCCACAAGGAGGTGCTGCATAAATATGAGTGGTGTCCACTAATAAACTTTTTTCACCGTTGAAAAGGGAAAACCCAGACACTGACAAAGTGTGTGATTAATGACAGATTGTTTCTTAAGAAAAAAATCCAATGAACCTTCTGTATTTTAAAGGATTAGTGGAGGGGGGTCCTTTTGGGCCCAATGAACAAGGAGTGTATGCAGAGTGTGAAGACATCACAAAGGTTAAATTAATCAATCTGAGACCAACACGTGTCTCACGGCTCCGCACTGTCCCATCCACCAAAGCAGAAGGTTAAACAGAGATATAAGTCTCACATGCAATTTTGGTTTATAGTTGTAGCCATCAGACGATGAAACAAATAGTAAGAGAGGAAGTGTGAACGGAGGTGTTTCAACATTGCTTTACAGTAAAGTGGGAGGGATTAAAAGGGGTCTTACATGCATTTTGCATTGTCTCCCACTTAACAATCATTTCTATCTACTGCAAGCAATAAACCAAATCCTGCTTGGTGAGAGCTGGAAGGCAATCATACTCTCACAGATTAACTCTACTCACCAAGTTCTGCTTGTGCAAGTTGACCTGAATTTTGACATTCTGGGGGCAGAAAGAGAAGTTGAAGACACAATGGATGGAACAATGGTGGCGACAACTGAAGATTTCCATGTCAGTGATACTGATAGATGGCTTCATCTAACATCCCAGCAATTTACTTAACACAGGGAAAACACTTGGGACTCACAGAGGTGGACGGGGGGCCCATGACAGACTCACGCCAGCAGAACTCAACTTTAAGTGCAGAGTTAACCTGTGAGAGCATGTTTTCCCTCCAGAGTTTGCCAAGCAGAAATTTTCACACGCAGTGTTTTATTTCTCACTTAAAAATTGTTCCTATGGCTGATGTTAATATGCCTTTTAGAGCCTGACCGATACCAGACTGTCGTCTCAGCTGATCTGTAACAACTGTTTCTCCCTGTGCCGAGAGACGTTAACTTCATAGAGATATTAAATTTTTTTTTTACTAAACCACATGACCTCACTGCCATTTTTAAAAAATTCATCCTTCATCGTGTCTGGCTTGAACTATTAGCTACCCTGCCGCTACATTTTGGGGTGCATCCAATGAGCCAAACACTGACCATGTGTAACGGTTACCACAGGTAAGTTTATTGATGATAATTTTATATTAAGCCAGTATCAGTAAAATCCAGAGCCTGAAAACATGGATTAGCAGAGAAACCAGACACATTCACAACTGAGTGGTTTGAATTTGGATGTATTGTACACAAAATTACAAACATAAAATCACAGACCCTACCTAACTAAGCTGGCTTCCTAGTGTGCAAAACCGCACAGTCAATGGCCCAGAAAAAAATTTATTAATAAAAAAAAAGATAATCTCTCTTGTGTATATGTGTGTGTGTGTGTGTGTGTTCTTGTGATGTTTGTGTTTGAACTACCTGGATGGATTTTTGAGTGTCAATCTTATCTGTTTGTGAATGAAGAGAGGGGTCGATGATGCTGCCTTCTGCAGATGGTTCCTGTGGCTGGCCACACTGCATTGCTGGTTGCTCCACAGTCAAATCTTCACACTATGCTGGCTTGCCACTGAACAATAAGTTCAGGTCCCGAATAGCCCGGTCTGGGTAAAAAACCAATCTATGCACACAGCGCAGAATGCACAAGTCACAATCTTTTTTCTCTTTATCGATCTCTTTAACACATTACTATCATTCAAACGTTCTTTTCAAGTATATCAACTATCAAGGATATACAACACCCTAATCATTATGAAATGAATAGATACACATCACACAAGATATTTAAAGCCAATGAGCAATCAAATCATATACTCTTATTTCACAATATCCATCTAAACACACAAATGAAATCATAGAATATATCTGAAAACCCCTATTTATGTTTTTAACATCTTAAATGTATTTATGCTTTTTAACCACATGTTAAATATATTTATTTCGTAATCAAACATATATTCTTTAATATATTCACCTTTTTAAACTGTTATGAATTGCATTAGCTCTTGTGGAGTCATATCCATATCAAACATATATTCTTTAATATATTCACCTTTTTAAACTGTTATGAATTGCATTAGCTCTTGTGGAGTCATATCCATATCAAACATTTAGATTTTAACCATTAAATGGCATAAGTCAATCGCATCTGCCATATGATCAGTAAAAAGGGTAAGTACCTCCCTCAATGAAATAACTTTCGACTCAAAACTAAGTATAACGCACCTTTAATGGTGTGAAACACTATCGCTGCTCTGCTAAGAGTGCTGTAACGGTAGCTAGCTTAAGCAATGTAGCAGCGGTGTGACAATAAAGATTAGCATTACAACGCTAGCGATTAGCCAACGCTAACGTAATTAGCGATCTTTTTCCAATCAAATAATCACAATTTAAAATGATCTGTATCTGTGTAATATCAGACACTTGGTAAAAGTATCACAGCTCCGATTGTTGTTGTTGTTTTTTTTTTTTAGTAAGAACAGTACAGTATGATCACTTCAAGGAGTCAAACATGGCGCTCATGTTAGCCTTAGCATTAGCATTTCTTACCGGAGCTATGGCCCGCTAACAGGTGCGCCTCATTCCACTTCAACTTTTACACAGTGTTTTTCCCGGGAATTCTCAGCAGGCGGATTGTGTGCTCTATCCGAAGAGAGTAACAGCAGGCTGAGAATCTTCCTTACAGCGTACCATCTGGCGGGACTATTTCACCAAGCCAGTTCGGTAACCTCATCTGGGTTATCACACACAATAACAATTAGTGCAGAGAGACCAGAGAAGTGTTCTCATGACAAAGGTAAACAGCTGGAATGCGACTGACTGTGTAGAGAGTCTACGATCTGGCAGCGAACTGATGCAGGAAGCCGGTATTTGAGATAGTTTGGCTGTCAAAACAAATGCTATTAACATAAAAATAGAGTAAGAACGGCTACACACCACAGAGTGGTGTGATCGTCTCAGTGTCAGCATTATTTTCTCTTGGACTATTCTCCAGAGTTTTTATGAACATATTCACTTTCTGCTCGAGTTCAGCCTTTTCTTTTAGAACCCTCTCCAGCGCTTTTCCTGTTGAGTTCGATCTTTTTGGATCGTTTCCTTGTCTTTGTGTAGCCGGGTGGTAAGTTTATCCAAATATAATTTTCCACTCAGGTATGATGTAGTTGTCAAAGTTGTTTAATCTGTTCTTTGTTTTCCTTTTGACTGTAACATTTTTGTGAAACGTGATAAAGATTTTCAGTGAACTGCACAGCTTTTGGTCACGAGGCGGCAGTATTGACTCCTATTTTCTTACTCTGCCAGGTGCCTCATGGGCTTTCTTGCCTGTTTCCAGCGAGCGCCCAGGAACTGTGCAGAGTGGACGTTGGTCACACTCCGCTGCCTAAATGAATCGGTAAATACACACATATCTTGCAAAATACTCCGTAAAGGACAATACTGGAATTTATTTCTTGGTATATTTTCGCCAGGCGTCGACCGCTGTGTGCTCCGGTGTATAGCGAGGTGATGCTAACATGCAAACAGCTACACCATGCTAATGTCCGTTAGCAGAGTCATAATGCAGATCTTTCATTAGTTTGAGCTGTTTGAAGGGAAACTGCAGCGTGGGAATTGTCCAATCTCCTGGAAGCTCCGCACGGGTTTAGGGAAAATTGTTGGAATGGTCTTTTACAGACATCCCAAGTAATAAAAACTCATTTCAGGGAGCAGCAAAAGGTCTTCATCTGCACAGTGAATTTTCTGGGTTGCTTACATCCAATTCCTGCATTTTCTTTTCTCTCAGTACTTTTGGCAGAACAAACCTGCTTGCAATGCCATGCAGGAGTTCTTCAACACTGTCATATAGCCTATGAAGAACAGGTGTCTTGTTTTGAAAAATGAGATTAAATTTGTCAAAGCACTGGGTGACATTGTGGAAAAAAAGAAGCATATAGCTTCTTTGTGGGGTCTGCCAGTCTCTTCTGAATATCCTGAGGCTTCTGATTTTCACTGTGTGACTCAAAATAAGAACTAAAGGCTGGCCATTGGTTCAGAAGGTGGTCCAAACCTTTCCCCAAGGAAAACCAACATGTAGGACAGTGCTTCTGTAGTCTCTGCTTAGCTATTTGAAAGAAGTCCTGAAACTGCTTCAGTTCCTCTCTTCTTTTTGAGCTTTTCTCAAAGTAGTAGTAGAGGTCAATTAGCAATTCTTCAGGTGACACTGAGAGCTCCTTAGCAGCAGTTTTGGCACATATGTTCACCAAGTGACTTGGAGAGCCAACACTGTATATGTGGGGGGCCAGTGCTTTCACTCTTGATAAGACGGAGTTGTTCTTACCAATCATGATGTTGCAGTTGTTAATCCTGCACAATTGGACCATTCAAGGCCTTTGTCATGCATGGATGATTCAGTGCAGCTAAATATGTTCTCAGCTTTGGCATCATTGTGCACCGGCATGTCTACAAATCCAACTGTCATCTTATCCTGTGTTTCACTGTAGTACCTGGCTAAAATGGCACACTGTAATACTGTATGGCCTTTTTTCTGTGCAAAGTAACTTGTACAGATCCCCTGAGCATTCAGGTTCCAGTGCCAGGTTCATCATAGCTGACAAACCACAAAATTCCTACAGTTACATTTCTTTAAATTCAACAGTTTTTTTCCCCATATTCCATTGCAACTTTAAACAAGTCTAAGGAGTTTGCTCTTTTCATGTTGTTGACCAGCTCACATTTAGCTACCAACCAGCTAATATATTTTAGTAGGCTAATATGCATAGACGTCACACATGAACTCACCTCAACATGCCTTTTACAGTCATTTAGCCTGCCGTAGGCAATGCTAAAATCACTGTTACAAACAGCACAACGAATTAAGCTATCGTTCTTTTTTACCCTTACCAGACAAGGGTACACTTTGGTATAGTCGGAGGTGAAATGGGTTTACTAAAAACTGATTGGCCGGTTTGCTGATAACAGGCCAAGCAGAACACTGACTTGCATGTGCGTTGTTACCATGGATGTATTATAAGAACTGGATACCAGTGTTGGGCAGTAGCGTCACTGCAGTTTGTAGTTTAACTACATTTCTCAGTAGCTTGGTGGTAGCGTCACTGTTTTCTGAATCAAGTAACTTCTCAGTAGTTAAGCTCTTTTATTGATCACTTAGCGCGGTAGCGTCCACACAAGCTACATTTCCAAAATCATTTCTGAAGCTCAAACAAGCCGGAACACAGTCTGTCTCGCGCGTGTGTGCGCGCACTCTTGCTCACTCGTTCTAGATTCTGGGAGATTTTATCTGACTTGCAGGCATCAGGGAGGGGCTTTCGTTATGCAGGAAAATCCCGAAACTTCCGGGAGACTTGGGATGTCTGCTTTTGTAACTTTACATTGTACATTTCCGAGGTTATGTGTGGATTTATGATCTTTAACTAAGTACTTATTTTTGTATTACTTTGTTTTCTGTGAATAATCATAGCCCACTGCCACCTTTAGTTTTATTTTGCTTCTATTATTTCATGTTTAAAACATTCTTGGTGTCAGACAGTATCACATAATTTGAAAGCACTTGAGCTGATCTTCGATAAGAACTCTATTCAGTCTGTTAAAATGATCTGTTGAAAATGTGGTCAAAAATAAAACTTAAAGCTACAATAATCCCAGAAGTAATTGTGTCCTGTTTGGAATCAAATTCCATGGGCTACAAATTTTTGGTACCAGGAGTGGGGTGTAGCTAAAACTTTTTTTTTTTTTTTTTTGCAATTGGCAACAGAGTGGTTTATTTTCATTTTTATTTTAGAAGTGAAGCAGTGGTGAAGATTGCGGTGAAGTCTGGGGCTGTTCAAGTCGGAGAGGCCAGCCTGCTGTAAAGGTGGTGACTAGCAAGGGACGACCTGGGGTGCTCCAAGAGATGCTACCGCTTCCTGATCAACACAACTCATCCATACCTGCGTAGAGGTTTCCAACACTATGCTCAGCTGCCCAGCACTACGTACAGCTGCAAAGAGCAAGGCCCAACAGTGTTCCATGTTGGAGACTGTTTTCACAGTGAATTGATGAGACTTTGATGCGCTGAGAGAGGCGAAGTTCTTCTCAACCATAGATTTGGCAAGTGGATACCACCAGGTGGCCATGCATGAGAGGTATATGAGTAAGAAAGCTTTCACCACACCGTATGGCTTGTATGAGTACGTGATGATGCCTTTTGGTGTTTGTAACGGACCGGCTACATTCCAGAGACTTATGCAAGTTATGATGAGTGATCTAATTTTTCAGATACTCATGGTTTACCTAGATCATATCTTGGTATTTTCAGAGACATTTGAGCAGAATATGGAGAGACTTGAAACTGTGCGTAAGAAACTGGCAGAGACTTAAAGTGAAGTTGCAGAAGTGTGCTTTTCTACAGCTAACTTCTATAACAAACTTCTACAGCTAAGTTTTTGGGTCATCAGGTGTCAGCAGAAGGTGTAGGGACTGACACTTCCAAGGTCTCTGCTGTTAAAAACTGGAAAGTCCCAACTACTGCCAGAAAGCTGCAGTCATTTTTAGGTTTCTGTAGTTACTACAGGAGATTTGTTCAAGGTTTCTTACAGATTGCTGGTCCACTGCATGACCTAGTCAACAAATGTTCAGGTGGGAGGAAAGCAACAAAAGTAGGTCGCCAGCTTTGTGCTATGTGGACACCAGAGTGTGAGTCGTCTTTTGAGCCATTAAAAGAAAAACGTACCTCTGCTCCCATTTTGGGTTTTGCCGACTTCACACAGCCCTTCATAGTTGAGACAGATGCCAGTCAGCATGGATTAGGCGCTGTATGGTATCAGCAGCAGGGTAACACAAACAAGTCATAGCATACGCTAGCCGCAGACTATGCCAGGCTGAGAAAAATGACCGGAATTACAGTAACAGGCCTGGAATTTCGTCATTTTAGGGGCAAGGCCACTTGGCCTTTTGTGTTGTCAATTTTTTGAGGGCACAAAGGCCAAAAGCCAGGGCACCAGCCCATAAATTAAAACAATGATTTTACGTTCTTTCTTGATAAAGGAAAATTATTGAGAAATTAAAATGAATTAAATAGTGACTTTTATTTTTAAAAGTAGCACTCGTTAGCAATCTGAAATAATAAATTAAAAGTAAATTTTCAGAACACAAACACTATTACACCAGTTTTTCCCACAAAAAAAGAGACTATGGTGGTTGGACCTCAGTCTGACCCACTAGGGGGGTCTGGTGGCACATTTTTAAGTCAAATGCATCATTCTGGTTTCAGTCTGCACCTCAACCTCCATTGCTTGCTCGGCATAGTTATTACTGGGGGTAAATAGATAAAAGCAAATGTTAATGTTGTAATGACGCCAAAAACATTGAGATAAAATCTCTTACGATGGTGATCTGTCCAAGACGGCAGCAGTTACACGTCGGTTAAACAGCAAACAGAAACATAGTAACAAAACAGCGCTAACTGCCTAGATTTAAAAAAATGGCTATGAGGAGGCAGCACACATCAACCAACTGTAACTTACCCAAGTAGCACCACCAACACCATAAAAACACAAACATTACACATTATGGCAGGAGCAAGAAATAGTAAGGACATCCATGACCTTACGCTTAAAGATCAACAAATGAGAAATTTGACAGCAAGCTAGTTAGCGTTTGTTACAGGCTATAGTCGGTACTCGGCACGTTAAAAGTGGGTCAATGTTGTAACGATAACGTTACTGTACAGCAATGGGTATTTAACGTTAACTAACTTATATGTTGAAATTCCTATGTTATTCATTTGTTTATTTATCACACAGCCTTACCTCAGTCCGGCAACTTTTTCCCTCTCTGCAGTGAAGAGTCAACATCACAGCCTTACGGACGTGGACACAAGTGGGTGGGGGTGGGGGGTGCGTCTGATTAAGTCTCTTGGTTGGGTGGTCATAGATTAGTGTCAAACTGTCACCATAGCCCCTCCGAGCAGTTCATGCCAGGCTCGAATCAAACCCACCATTGATGATGTATTTTTTTTCTCAAAAGATGCTGGTGTTGAAGCCGCGTTGACAGAAAAGAGGCAGACTACAAAACCGCAAAATTAACTGAGGCGGGGCATCAAGGCCACTGTGGCCTTACAGCAGATATTTTTTTCAAGGGCACAAGGCCAAATTGAGAGGGCACGAGGGCCAACTCCTAGGTTTTCAGGCTAGTGACCACACTATGCAAGAATTCAAGACATTTTGGGATAGGGGGAGAAAGCCAAGCGCCAGAGAGCGAGTAGCCTTGTCTACCGCAGTGAGAAGACTGTTGAAACAAAGGAGCTGTATACAGCAGAAGGAAGGATTGTTGTATATGGACCCACGTCATGGTGAGGTGTGGCAGGTACTCGTGCTTGGTGGTTTGAGAGACGAAGTCTTAGAGAGCGTACACAACAACATGGGACATCAGGGCATAGAGCGCACTGTAAACCTGTTAAGAGGGACATTTTTCTGGGAAGGGCTATATGACGATGTTGAAAGCTGCGTTAAAAGCTGTGAGCGGTACATTTTGACCAAGATGCCTCAGCCAAAAATCCAGGCTCCATGGTTCCAGGCTAATGATAATAATAATAATAAATTTTATTTGTTAGGGCTGTTTCTCACAGAAATTGTTAGGCACAACAGCATATCTTCATGTGAATGAGATAGAACACCGGTCACAGGAATTACAAAATCAACATGGGTTAAATACCAGAAAACACAGAAGTGAAAAAGGGGCCTTTGAGTTTCCATCATTTGAATTGATTAAACCATAGTAGTAGGTGGATTTAGCTTGTGAGATATGGACAATGTGGTTGTGATACATTTCCTTGTGCACAGTGAGACCGGTCTTATTATAAAGGCGTTCCATTTGGTGTCCTTTGGATTTGAGTTGTCTGAGAGCAGGAGTGAACCATGGTGAGGAGCGGGTAAAAGTGACGGATCTGGTTTTGAGTGGGGCAAGATTGTCCATGAGATCAGGAAGACTTGTTGTAGTGGAGTACCAGTTCATTGGCGGTGGAAAAAACTGTCTGTTGGGGAGGGAGCTAATGCCAGAAGAAAGAATGTCCAAATTAATGTCCTTAATATTACAGAAAGAGATGGTACGTGGAAGATTGATTCTGGAAAGTGCAAGGTTGACATTGAAGGATACCAGCATGTGATCAGAAAAGGGGATGGGAATTGCCTGACAGTTGACAGGAGAAAGACCAGAGCAGCATATTCAATCCAGAGTATGTTCTTTTCAATGTGGTGGAAAGTTGATGTATTGTTGCAGTCCAAAGCTGTCAATGCATGATGTAAAATTTCTGGTGAGAGGGTTACTGACATTGGCTGTGTTTCCCAGATCCAGTTAAGAAGATCTTAGCGCTAAGAGCTTCTTAAGAATGCTCTGAACCCTCCCATGAAAGAAAAACGCTTTTCCCAGATTCACACTTAGCCTAAGAAGATCTTTCACTAAGAAGGAACTCTAAGATCAAGATGACCTGCTATTGACAGTCTTCTTAGTATGGAATCAGAACAGTCTCATAATGAATGAACTCTTGCGGGGCTTTTCACAAATGCACATGCTTTGTTTCGTAGTTGTATTTCGGACTCACTAATGCACACAATCTGTTTCACAAATACACACGCTTTGGTTCACAAACATAATTTGTATGCAAACTTGTAATTTAAATTCGGAAATGCATGCGCTCTGCTTCACAATTTTTGAGGCACACTTGTGTTATAAATTCACGGAGCATACGAATTGCTGAATGTGCATTGAATTTTGAGACTGCCCTGATCTCGCAGGTCAACCAATGTCACCATTGGCTGATAAAGCTGTCAATCAAATGTATGTTTCTGATTGACGGACTTGTCAGCCAATCAGGTGTGTTTGCTTTCAGCCAATCATATGGCTTCTTACATTTCTCTACACTTAAACCGTTGCCATCCGTTGTCGTTATGGCAACAATGAACAACATGTTTCGCAAAGGTGGCATGTAACATACAGTCACATAGTTTATGTTCATTCAAACATTCAACTCACTTAACTAATGACATTGCATGATTTACATTGAGGGGATAGTCAGATATGTTACTGACAGGTTGAGGTTGATTAGGTCTCTCCATGCGATTGGTTTAAGTGTGGAGAAATGTAAGAAGCCATATGATTGGCTGAAAGCAAACACACCAGATTGGCTGATCACTGACATCGTGGCTCAGCGGCCAGGAGGGACACATGATAGCTATGTCTTGGCCAACTCTGTTGTGGGACAGAAGGCTTGCAGGGGAGAGTTTGGGAGGAGCTTCTTCCTCCGAGACAGTGGCTATCCCCTCCGTAGCTACCTCATGACCCCCCGTGACCAATCTGGCAACACCAGCAGAGGAGTGGTTCAATGAGGCTCACACCTACATCAGGACCCACGCATCCTGTTGCATTCATTGCTCGTCGGCAGGGCTGCGCTTGTCACGGCCAAGTATTGTGCGGTAATTGTAGTCACCGCCATGCTTCACGACAGAGCAATGCGCCTCACGGCAGATGAGCAACTTCCCGTGGATGAGGATGAAGAATCAAAGGATTGATGCCTCACCCTCGAACCCCAACCCTTATGATGCCCGTGCAGCACTCCACCAAGCCAGTGTCCAGGCCAGACAGGCGCTCATCAACCTGTTTTGATCACGGACATCCCCTCCTGTCACCAGCAGTCTCCAAGCAGTCATCTGAGCATCTGAACACCAACCAACTATTTAGTTGTAGTCTTGTTTTCGTCGTGAAAATAGGTCAACAAATATTTATCGTCTTAGTCTGTCATTGGAATTATTAGAACACATCCACACGAGCAGCAGGCAATTAGTGCTTTAGGTAGCAGCGTCATGTGTGACTAATGCGCTGATTAAGTGGTGGGTGATCGATTTGCATGACATCGATTGATTTAGTTTTAGCACCGCGGTAGTGGACAGCTCATGTAAAGAGCGATCCCAAGAAGGGCATTAAGAACTCATCTGGGAAACACTCTTATCTTAGTGACCCTTCTTAGCTAAGACCTTCTTAACTCCGCTCTTATCTTTTAAGAATGATCTTAACTGGCAAATGCGGCCATGTGGATACTGAAGTCACCGAGGAGTAATATGTTTGGAGAGAGTGTGGAATAATGGGTCAAAAATGCAGCAAAGTCAGTTAAAAACTCCTTATTTGATCTGTGAGGACAATACACATTGGCAACGATGCTGGGATGGGGCCAGTAAACTGAAGTGATGGATTCAAATGTGGCCTTCCACTTCTCACAGTAAAGTGCTGTGAGACCTCCATCCCCGCCAGAGTCACACGGTTGACAGCTGTAAATAAAACCAGGAGGAGTGGATTCATTAAGTGAAATAAAATCATTTCGGTTAAACAAAGAAAATCAAATTTATGGTCCGTGAGAAGATCCTGTATGAGATGTCCCTTGCACATGAGCGAGCGGATGTTTAACAGACCGAAATTGACAGCTGTGTTATCATGCTTGTGGGATGAGGAAGCAGGTGCGCTCAGTTTAATGTTGGAGAGGTTATTTTCATTTACCGCTTTGAAAATGGCATGAGGATGGAGGGGTCCGACTGTTACAATGTCTGCACCTGACACAGTCAGAGGGAGAGGTAAGTGGAGCCATGTTGTGCTCATTGACTAGCCTCTGTAAGTGCGTTTCCTGCAGAGAAAGTGAACTGCTTGTAGCTATGTGCTGTAGATATCACCGATGCAGAATTTGGCTTCCTCCTTTCTGTGCTAGGTTCACCTGCTCCCTCTGGTTGTCCATTATTTTGTAATTTAGTAGAGTCTTTGGCTTTTCATTATCAAAGTGCTTTGTTTGTGCAGGAACTGAACTGGACTTTGTCTTTGATGCAAAAAGGTCTGTTTCCAGATCATCCATGTCCTTCATGTTCTTCAGTTTATCATTGTGATCTGCTGATGAGACATCCAAGTCCTCAGTGTCACCACAGTCCCTCTTCATCTCCTCTGCTGGCGTACTGAAAATGTTATCGGTGACAGAAGAACAGTTCAGGGGCCCACCATAACATGCTCTCTCCCTGACTGTACTGTCAAAAAAATCATCATTTCCAAAGGAGCTTTTGGATGTTTTGCCCTTCTGCCTCATGTCCATGCTGAATCTCTGCTGGGACTGTTAACTCCATTCATAGCTAACCGACTAGCTAGCTAGCTAGCTAACATCAACTAAATCTGATTAGGCATCTCCTGTCTCTAATGGTAACCACCCTGTTACACCGGCGAGCCTTCACAAGGACACAGTGTCCGACTTCAGTGAGCTAACAAGGCTACAATTTGCACATTTCCAGGCTTTGATACGGTTGTTTACAGAGTTGGATAGATAGAGAAGTTTCGTGTTTTTAAATTGTGCAGTTGACTTGGGGGCCAGTAGCGGTAGAATGAATTACATCACCACAACATGCCGCATCTATTGACGGTTACCATCGGTCTTACCGCATATGTTGTTTTTCTTACGCTTACTTTATGAATTAAAGCTAAATATAAACTAAATAGTAAAACAATTGATTTATTGCTTCAATACAACAACCATCAACCGGCGAAACGTACATTTCCTGTTTACAGATTGCGGTGCATTGTCATTGGCCTCTCGAGGTCTTGAAATGGTGGCTATTGATTTTACGGTGTTGGAAGCAAATTCAGATGGGTGTGAGAATATCCTACCATAGACCAGAAAGCGGACACAACAGCTAAGGTTTTGCTCAGGGAGTGGTTCGTGAAATATGGCATCCCCTAGAGTCTACATTCTGACCAAGGCAGAAATTTCAAGAGTGAAGTTATTGCAGAGCTGTGCAAACTCTATGGGGTTAAAAAGACGGGGATAATTCTTACAGGCCACAAGCAAATTCGATCCTGTTAATGTAGAACTGAAGTTTCTCAAAAACAAAGAAAGGGTGCGAACCCAGTGTGCACCCTTTGTAAATTCTCATGTTGTACAGTTGAATCAAAGCCCTTGTTTCACTTGGTGTTGATCAGTGTGAAAACAGTCACATTAAATAAACATTGACTTTGAACATGAAAACTTCCCAAGTGTGTAAATTCACTTTTTAAGCAGTAAAAATATTGATATAATAGGTACATAGAGGAAAAGTCCACTGTTCCTACAATGAGTTCATCCTTGGTTTTACATATAGTGAAAACAGTGACAGTCTCCTGCAGGCTGTCTGCCATTGGAGGGTGGCCATAGGAAGGATTGCTGTTCTGTGTCCGTCTGCATAGGTTCAGATTTAGAGAAAGGTGAGTGACGAGGAGACCCAAGAGGGGCTCTATCTGAGTGAAAGAGAATGAGTGGATTACACAGGACACAAGAAGACACCAGCCACCAGAGTCAGCCCCTTTATTGTACAGAACACCTCTTTATTTACTGTCTGTTCGAAATTAGTTTATTCTGTTTATTGAAATCAGTTAATTGCTACAGAGGCACTTTACAAGGGATTGCAAAACAAAAAGAGATTTTTGCAGGATGGCTTCCAACCCCTTCCACCAGATCCAGACAGGGAAGGGAAAGAGGAAGGAGGCAGAGTACAACCTAATGAATTACAGGGCATTTTCAGTCTAGGTTTCTCCAGGGCAGGGCAGGCTGAAGAGACAGGCACAAGGGAGAGAGGCTGTTGTGTCCGCCTGGAGGTTCATATAAAGGAGGAAATAATTCAAAGCACTGTAGTGTCCTTGAAAAAAAAAAAAAAAAAACCTCTTATTTTCAGCAGAATGTAAATAATACCCCTATTTTAAGTTTTAGACATAGTCGAGCTTACCTGCATGCTCTGTGTAAGAGTGACACTTGAGCCATGCATCACATTACCATCCATAACGTTGCTTACCTGGTGAGTGCTGGTGGTCATTCAGCAGAAAAGCAACTTCAAAGTCTATTTTCACATATATTTTTTAATAATGCAAATATGATTTGATTACATATGAAAGTAGAGTTGCTTGCTTTTAAAGCTGTTTGAACAAAATAGATTTTTCTTGTAATCATTCAACTTCTACTTCCCACCGTCAGCTTTGCTGTGATAAGTTATTCTCATAAAGTCCCAGTTTTCTCATAGGGAAAAATTAAAACTCAGACTCTGTTGATTTTTACTCATGTAGATGAGTAAAATCAATTATGCTTCACCACTTAGGTTGTACTTTTTCCATAGTGTTACTATAGCATGCATTATATCGATGGCAGTGTATAAAACTAATAATAATGATAAACACATCTGCTGTCAAAATGGAGATTTTATATTAGAATAGTTAAATTAGGTCACATAAAAGATAATTGTGTAACAAATATGTACTTCAATTGTAGGGCACATTGTGAATTCATAATAAAAACGACAGAATATGTATTTAAAAACTATATATGTTTTATATAATTCTGTTTTCATTTAAATGTAATTATTTCAAATAACCACGGTATAAGTTTTTTTTTTTTAGTTCATCATTTACTTTAAAAGCTGATGTATCTGTAAATTGTTTAGAGTTCATTAGTTTCCTGAGTATATGCATATATAATGTGTTTCATAAGGCATTTCAACTTCATATTTCTTTGACAATAGTATGTCTTTTGTGCAGTTTACCAAATTCTCATTCCTGAGTTATGTTAGCTCCAGCTCACTGGATTTTTCTTGCTTTTTGTGTTGCTTTCCACTTTTTTTCTCAGCATTTTGAGAAACTGAACACCAACCTTCTCTTCATGTGGCATGATTAAACATTACAACAATCATCACATTTACTTTTATTTTATTTGCTTTAGCCTGCTGGAAGTTTATGCAAAGGCTGCATTTCAGCTGTCCATAAGGCTTGACTTGAATCTGCCAGGCTGAAGACTAAACACCGAACAGAGGTTGGATGTCACAGCTCAGATGGAAAACTGTGTTATGGGGTACAGAAAATGACCGTTGGTCAACGTGCCCCAACTAAACCAGTGAGAAATCAGTTTGCCTGTTGCAGGGACCCAGAATGATCCAGGGATGAGGTGAGAGTGACTACCAATATTCTTGAGGATGAATGCAGAGATTGGCATTATTTCTAAAACTGTAAAATCCTGCATAAATCAAAGTAAGTAAACACATGGGATTTATCCTTGCTCTCTCTGGTTGGTGTTTACCTTGTGTTTACAGGTAGCAATACCAACTACAAAGCATCCCAGCATCGTCCACCTGGATACGACCGCCATTCCTGAACCCGCTGGCCAGCTCGCATGCACCGTCCTCGGCTCTCTGAGCCACGCCCCTGGTTCAGTTGGGGCCAATGGGGGAAACAGTCACATGCAGCTTCCATCCAATCAGCATCGTCCTTCTCAGGCGTTTCCAATTGCTGCCTGGCTGACCATCCCCGCCGGAGCTGCTGATCCCCGGAGCTACCAAGCAGCACCGTCCGTTAGCCGGGGAGACACCGCGGTGAGTATGGAGAAATGTCTGCTGTCAGTCCCCGGCGTGCATGGGGTTAGGTACTGTTCGGTCGCTGCAGCCCAGCAGCTTCAGCTGACCTCTTTGTTATGTCTAGTGTGCGTTTGTGTGGGCTTCGCTAACGGCTCTATCTGGCTTTGTTTGGCTAAGCTAACTGCTAAGTGCTAACTGTTGCTGGGCATTCAATGGGGTCTCGGTCTCATCTCAACCATTTTGGTCTCTGGGCGAACACAGAGCAATATGTAACTTTAGACCCATTTTCATTTTTGGCTCTGCTTGTGATAGATATTGTGAGTGATGGATGTGGTAGGTGTGTTTTGTTTTGGGTTTTTTTGCGTTTTGCGATTTGTTAGAAACCTCGCCATGGCGCAGCTTTCATTGATGGTTCATTCGTTTTTGTGGGGGTTGTTAGCTAGCTTTCGTCACCACAGAACTAAAATGGCGTCTGTTTTTAAAATTGGGTCCCAAAACTGTCAGACTGTTTCTGTCCAACTCACTCTCCCCGGACATAAAAGTTGTGTCACGCCGGGTTTAACAGGTGAATCACTAGCCTGCAGGTCGGTTGTTTTGGTCCCCTGCGTCACCAACTTGTTGACTGAAGCCCAAAAGGGCTTATGCACACGATCCCAACAGATTCATCCCAGTTTGCCTTTGCTTTGACTGGAAACAGTCCTCGCTGTATTACAGGCAGGTATCTGAACTTGTAACAGAATACTTGCTTGCTGTGGGTGTATCACAACAGTGTATGAGTCGGGCCTCCCTCACTGATCACATCATCTTTCTTCTGACACATTCAACATTTCAGTCTAATTAAATCAAACTACACAGACAGCCATGGAGGTAATTTGTCTGACCTAAATTTTAAGTTTGATTCGATTCTAGCGACGAAGCACTCATCTCCTTTACTAAGTTAAGTTAAAAGATATTTGTAAAGACTATAATTTTCGTACCAACAGTATTGGTGTCAGAGCATTATGCGGAGGAAATATTCTGTGTACCTAAAGTTTGATTTGCGACAATAAACTACATATCTCCCTCTGAAAGTAGGGTTGCCTTTGTCCCTGCGGCATGTTGGGCTGGCCAATGACCTTCTCGCATTGCTCCATCTTGTGACCACTGAGACAGACACAGTTGCAAGTGACTGAGTGGGAAGTGCTTTAACCTGCACAGTGTTAAATATCTGGGGTATATCCACTGAAGATTGTATATATAAAGAATTTTCTTTAGATAAGAAGCATCCACAAATCCTTTCTGTATGTCTGTTTTCGCCTTGTAGAAACGGACTGCGTCTGCTGCTGAGAGTTTTTTTAACGCTACCATCAGAAACGACGGATTTCTAGAGCAACAATGGTAATGATTTCATTTTAGTCGTATTTTTATTTGGAGTTGGCACATATTACATACAGACAGACAAAGCACAAGGTACACTGGCCTTTTTGCTATATATTCACATTAACAATAAAACTGAATGCATCATATCTAATTTTATTCACAGAACTGGTGCCAGTGTTTTGTCATTCCTGTCTGCCCAGGGCTTTAGGAACACATGCTGCAGCTTCCACATCACAGCTCTTCTCTAAATAGGCTTTGGCTGCCTGTTCATGCACTCGCCTTGTGTAATCACTGGTGTTAGAAGCTTGGACTAGACATGGGGCCTTGTTATTTAGTGTTTTAATTAATGAAAGACAAGTAGGAGACCGAAAGTGGGGCTCTTATTATATTAAGGTTCAACCTGTTAATTTTTTAATTTTTTTTTTTTTTTTGGAACTTCCTCATGCGGAAGGACAAATGAAGTTAGATGAATAACTGCTCTCAATAAAACCTGGAGCATTTTCAAATCTACAAAATGAGATTGAAGTTGAAAGTGCTGGCTCTGGGTTTTTATTTTTTCCAGTTTCCAGATAGCTCAGTAAGCCAGTTTTGTTAGTCAGAGATCTGTTGTATATTTATTTATGATCTTTTGCTTAATTCTCACAGCATGTCGAAGCATTGATGCAATATGAAAGGCAGATGTCAGATTTTGATATACACCGTGACAGAGATAATGTTTCTTTTTATCACTAGCCTCCGCCAATGCGTCACCGCTCCATGCGTGTCTTCATGAATGATGACCGCCATGTCATGGCCAAACACTCTGCCATCTACCCAACCCAGGAGGAGCTAGAAAGTGTACAGAACATGGTATCTTACACAGAGCGGGCCCTCAAGGCTGTATCTGACTGGCTGGATAAGCAGGAAAAGGGAAATTCTAAATCCGAAGCTGATGGCACTGATACTGATAAGGAAAGGTGAGTTATTTCTCATGCTCAGTTTGAAAAGACAGCCAGTTGGAAATAAATGGTAAAATTAATCTTCTCTGATCACATGCCTCATTTTTTTAAAGTGAGCACAAAGATCAGGCCACCCGTTCTCTGCGAGGTGTAATGAGAGTGGGACTGGTTGCTAAGGGGCTACTACTGAAGGGGGACCTGGATCTGGAGCTGGTGCTCCTCTGCAAGGACAAGCCTACTATCAGTCTGTTGAAGAAAGTGTCTGAGAATCTTGTTTCACAGCTCAAGGTAAGTGTCAGGGTCCATTGACTGTCTGAGGTATAATCAAAACAAAATACCTAGAAATTGGAAACTGCATATGGAAAGCCCAACAGTCTGACCAGTGTCATTTGCAAAGCAAATAATTATTTTTAAATATTTCTAGACCTCAGCCAGAGCTGCATCTGTAGCAGGAAGAGAGGAACAGGAAGGGAAATTTTTAGTTTATGAAGAGACAGATGCAAGAGAGAAAGAGTTATCTATATGTAAAAACAATAATAGGCATTTAAAAATATTTCCAGTAGATATTACGTTCTCTCCTAATTTTACAACTTGGTTGTCAAATGCCATTGTCACCCTGGCCTTGTGAAAAACTTCTATGATTGACTCTTGTAGCTCAGGAAGTGGCGCTTGTTACCGTATATTTTAGTGGAGAAGAAAAGTTGCATTGGAGTTTTTTGTTTTGTTCTGTTTTTTGTTTTTTTTCCACCTCTGAGGCCATGAACAAAATATAATTGTTTTTCTGCTCTGTGTCATTCATTTAACTTTAACATCACTACAACTTGACTTTGTTCCACAATGTATTAATTAGGATGGTAGGTTCATTTAGAGGTCATTCCTCATCATCTAGCAGCAGGGAAATTTCCAAGACATCTCCAGAGCTTTGGAGTTATTTTGGCCTGAGGTTGCCTCAGTTCTAATGACTGCATAGTGCACAGAGAAATTCCCCCTGAAGTGACAGAGGTCAGCAATCTTGGCCAAGTCTCCATTAAATGATTTTTCTGAATGAAGCTGTTGGTTAATAAAAGAACAAAATAATACACAGAGAGCCTTGATTTCTTTTGAGTTAGCATATTGTGCAATAGAAAGAATACAGTCACAAGATACAATACCACAAGTACAGTTCTGTCTGTAGTCTTTAGTTATCTGTTAAAAGTCTTTGGAGAGCAAACAAGCTACACCTTCTTGTACCACATGAATAATTATACATTGTTATTTAATTCCTTTCTGTCTTCAACACAAAATGACTAAATTCATGTGTGCCTCTCCCAGAAAAATAGATCAGATGCTAAGAAATCTACTGCTCACATAAGTACAACTCAATATCACCACTAAGTACATGCGAAACTTGTTCAAAAGGAATCATTATGACATTGAGATGAGACTACCTCAAACATGTCTCTATTTTTATGAAATTTCTTTTTTCACATCAGTCAGAATATATAATGAACCGTGTGCAATGTATCTGTGATAGGCTAATTGCCATTACGCACTGCACATTTTGAAACAAGAATCTGCCTTTGTGGCTCTTCAGCCTTCGGCATATCGGCATATCGGCATATTTATTGAAGATGGTTGCTAAATGTGGCTACTTTTAATAGTGTGACAGTCCAGAAAGCATTGGTTCTAGATCTAAGAAGTTAATGTATCAACTAACTACCATGATCACCTATCTCTTTGAGTTAGAACATCAGAATTAATGATTTATTGGGCCTTTGGCCTTTGTTGAGCTTTATAGTTTATAAAACATTACACTTTGCTCATTCACAGCCAATCACAGAAGACAAATATGTGGTGACCCAGCACATCCGCGAGGCCAGTATTGTCATCAAGAACACCAAGGAGCCCCCTCTCACCCTCACCATTCACCTGACATCCCCTTTGGTCCGAGAAGAAATGGAGAAGGCTGCTGCTGGAGGTAAGCTCCTACACCAGGCCCTAGGGTTTTTTTATTTTAATTTTTAATTTTTTTCTTTAGATTGGCGCTCTGTCTCCAGTAGGGAGGCCAGGCAGGCAGCCAGGCTAGACAGATATTGTTTATTGGGCCTTCAATGGAGCTAGGGGAAAGAAATGCAGTCACATAATAAAACTGTGCTATGCTTATAGCTCTCTAGCCACTCTCGTAGTTCCATGTAATGTTATTGTACATTTTTGATGGCCCAATATACAGTATAGGGCAGGTAGCTTAATTGACTGCTGAAGACATGGCTTTCTCTTCCCCTTAATGATCAAGGACACCAACGAAATGAAGGCTTACTGAGAATTTAACCAAATACAAAAAAAGAGAGACCACTTTGTTTGCATGTGTTTTATCATTCATGATGAACGGTTTGCATTGCAGCAAAAATGAGTTGCAAAATATGAAGTGAAACTGTCCTTGGTTGTAAGACCCAGCAGTGGGCTATTGACTGTCTCTGATGTTCCTTAGCGGGAAGGTTCAGGGTTGCAGATAACGACAAGGGACACTCTGGTTCTGCATTTATTTACAGTTGCTCTCAAAAGTGGGCCTAAGTTGCTAGCTAGTAATGTACCATGTATATAACAATTAAGTTTAATTGTAACCATACCTGTAAAACCTCCATTAGCTGATATAATTTTGAGAGATCTCAGTCGTGAGGATCTCTGTTTTCACAGGTGTTGAATCTTGACCTTATCTGTAGCCCTGTGTTAAAATTGATGCCCAGTTTGGGTTTTTTCTTTTTTTTTTTTTCTTTTTTTTTAAAGCTATCAGTTTTGCTGCAGTGTGGACTTGTTTTGATACCCACTTTGTGCATCTGATAAGTTCTGCCTGTGGTTCCAATTCTGATTCTCTCTGTCAAGCCTTCTAGTTTGTCAATTTTTAGGGACGCTGGACCTTTGACCAACTGGCCGCTCTCTGTCTCGGAAGGGGCAAAGTGCAGTGTACCCAGTATAGGGGCGAAGGGGAGGGGCTCTACCTCCCATTAGCACAAGAAAAGAAAAGCAGACCTTTTTAAAGCAGAGAAGCATCCATTTGAGTTGAAGCAACCATGGAGAGAAAACCTCCCATTTGATACAACCAATTACTCTTTTAATACTGAGGATTTTTTTCAATAATTTGTGTTTTTACTAAGTCGAGATATAACCCACTTAACATTACTGTAATTTCGGTGGGGTTTAAGTTTAATAATGCTTTGCCGGGCCGTGCAAAAACCATACGAACTGGGAGGTTGACAGCGTTCTCCAGTGGAGGGGTCCCCCTCCCCTTCCCCCTCCTGCCTGTGGTTTGGGATGGCTGCCTGTGTTCCCCCTGGCCGGCTGACAGAACTCCCCTTGGTCAAACTGTACCTTGTCTTCTTATTCCACCTGCCAATAGAAACGCTTTCAGTCAACGATCCCCCGGATGTTCTGGACAGGCAGAAATGCCTAACTGCCTTGGCGTCTCTCCGCCACGCTAAGTGGTTCCAGGTTTGGATCTTGTCTTTATTTGTCTCTAAAACAGAAGTAGTTTTGAGTTTGGTTCTATGCTGTATGTTCCTTTTTTGTCATTTATTTGGGCGTTCTATGTGTTTTTTTGTTTTTTTCTTCTTTTACTCTTTTGAATTGTACTTCCTGTAGTAATACTTGATGATCTGGATGTTTGTTTCTTAGGAAACCTTTGTCATTACACTGTTGTAGAGTTGCTTTGCTCACTTAACAGGTTCTACTACAGTGTCATTTTCAAAGATGTTCATCGCTGTTTTTAGTCCCTGAGTTCATTAGTCTTCCCCCAAGACGTTTAACTCGTAGAGCAAAAAAAATCTGGGACTAATACAGCATGTGTCCAGGTGCAATATTTCTAAACTGTCAGCGTTGGTGTGAGTGAGTTGTTGTTATTTTCACATTTAATGCAAGCTACTTGTAGAGCACTTTTTGCTGCCCCATTCTGTAGTTTTGGAGAGAGAAGTTTTTGTAGTGAACCATGTTGATAATAACTCATAGTTTTGTGGCCTGTGTCATCTTTGGCTTTCACACTATAACAATCAGTGCTCCATCTCTGCAGCTTGTTCTTGTAGAGTATGTGGCCTCAACTTTTTCGCTCTCTGCCTGTTTTCGTTATTCTGTGTGCCACAAAATCAACAGGAATATTGCACCTTGAGTTATAGTTTGACTGTTACTAACTTATTACCCTTTTCAATGACAGCACAAATCAGCACTTCCTCTTTTTGAATAATTCACCCGGTCCTCACGTTAAAGCTGGTGTAAAGTTTGAGGTAGCTTTGTTCACTCTTTTACTCTTGATTTTAAGTGATACTCATGTTTTTTTGTTTGTTTGTTTTTGTTTTTTGTTTGTTTGTTTGTTTGTTTGTTTTTGTTTGTTTTTCTAGAAATGTATTATGTCCAATAACTTCTCCATCAATCATGTTGGCTATTGACTTAAAGCCGTAATTGTGAAAGGTTATGAGTAGGGTTTTCCAACAAAGTAATCAATAATCATTCTCACTTCTGCTGTCTCTGGACATTTCCATAATGACAAAGCTAAGCTGCTAGTCGGTGTGGCTTCTTTTTTTTTTTTTTTTTTTTCATTATTAATTTCCATTAATTTGGATGTTTATTTTGCTTTATACACCTTGGTCTTCCTTGTTGACTAAGGTTGCTTGTCCCCATCGTGCCCTCCCTCCCCCCTCCCCTGCTTGTGTCTCCAGGCCAGGGCCAATGGACTCCGCTCATGTGTAATTGTTATCCGGATACTAAGGGACCTATGCGCCCGCGTCCCCACATGGGCCCCGCTTCGTGGCTGGGTAAGTGAAATCCTTCCCTCAACATGCCAAAGCCCTTTTGAATCTCCTCAGGTTGTGGCTTATGAAGGACAATGTTTCTGAAGAATGAAAAAAGTGTCTTTATTAACCCTGAAAATGATTTAAATTAAATTAATGACCAAGTGTTTGTATCAGGCACTGTTTATATTCATTGAATAGATAAATAATCCCTTGATTCCTGTATCTTGAAAAGTTTTCATTCATGTTTTTTCAAATTTACTGACCACATTAATGAACACAAAATGATGAACCCTATTGGTTTTGGTGACCTCATGACCTTTCATTTACTATTTTCTATTGTTTTGGGTTTGTTTTTTGTTTTTCTTCTTTTTTAGTAACATATTTATGGTCAGTCACCCTAAAGTTTTACTCACCCCTCCTTTTTTCTTATCTGGATACTACAGTGGCGGAGTTTTATTTATTTATTTATTTTAAGTTTAAGTTTTTGGGGCTTTTTTTTTTTTTTGGGAGGGAGGGGCATGTTTGGAGTCAAAGTTGCAAAACACATTTTCAAACTCAGCAGGATTTCTTTAAGTTAGAACATGAGAACATTGGTCAGAATATGAAACAGTTTTTATTTATAATGTATTGAACCAAACCCAGCCAACGTTCTGGGTGAGGGTGGGGTACACCCTGGAGAGGTTGCCAGTTTATCGCCAGGGCCAACACATATAGATAAACAAAGACGAACAACCGCCCACACTCACAATCAGACCTACAGGCAATTTAGAGTCACCAGTCAACTTAGACATGCGTGTCTTTGGACAGTGTACCGGATTACCTGGAGGAAACCCATGCAGGCACAGGGAGAACATGCCAACTCAGGCCCGGGAATCAAACCCACAACTGTGAGGCAACAGTCTAACTGTTATGCCAGCACGCTTCCTTGCAGATATATTTCTTGCAACCTGGCATCTGCCACATTACCTGCCTGTGGTTTGTACCAGTCAAGATGTGGGGGTTCCTCAACAGGGCATAAGATGTGAAAGAGTGATCACATGTAATTATGCCCATGATGCACTTCAGCCATATTAAACACAACCCTTGTGCCCTGATTTGTTCAGGTGCTTCCTCAGGGGATTTTCCTGTGTAAACCTGCATATTGCAGACATAGCTGGACTTTGCATCACATGCTGCCCAAACTTTGGTGCTGTACTTGGCAGGTTTGCTCAGCATATGCCAGGGATCAGTAACCCGCGGCTCTTTCATCCCTCTGCCATGGCTCCCTGTGGCTTTGAGAAAATAAGGTGAATAAATAATAGCTATTTAATTTAATTTTATTCTATTTGGTTATTTTTTTCGGTGTAATCGTTATGATTTTTGAGATTTAGGTGATCTTGCAACATCAAAATAAAAAGTTTTATAAATATTTTGTCAATCGAAATATGCATCCCACCTGTTGCCAATAGGCTGGTGACTTATTTTGAGCTCTTGACACCCAGTAAACTAAAGAAGGTTTTGTGGGTTTTATTTGGTGGGAACTACGCCCAAATGGCTCTTTTAATGTTGAAGGTTGGCGACTCCTGGGACTCCGACCACAGCCTATGAAACGCAACCAAGCTTTCATCAAACGTCACCATGTCAAATATCAAATTTCTCATGGGAATTATTCTTTCCCTCCCCCCTTGTCATACATAAACTCAAAAGTATAAATTCTTCACCTGCAGGTGTAAGGATGTGAGGTCACACACACACACACACACACACACACACACACACACACACACACACACACACACACACACACACACACACACAGAGACAGACAGATGTTTTACATAGCTAAAACAGCTAGGCTCATATTGACCCCAGAGGAACACCGATATGTTCAAAATGTGTACAGCAAATTGAAAAAGTATCATCATGATAATTTTATGCTTAATCAGTCATCCCCCTCAAATTAGGAGAAGTCATGAAATATGAATCCAAAAAAATTACAATCAGCTACAATTATTTTGAATGATAAACATTGGATGGGGTTAGTTTGACCCCAAAGTAGATTAAGTAGGTTAACCAAACAAATCTTTTTGTCAGATATGTGTCTTTGTCAAGAAAAATAAAAGCAAGTTACCACCATCACAGTTGTTAAATTGCAGCCATACTTTAGAACACAGTGACCTCGAATCTCTATGTGTTTGTAGCCAAGTTTAAAAATAGCATCCTTGAACACAGTCTCCTACTTTCCCTTGCTGTGCAGCCCTTGGAGCTGATCTGTGAAAAGGCCATTGGTACAGGGAACCGGCCCATGGGGGCAGGGGAAGCTCTGAGGAGAGTATTAGAGTGTCTGGCTTCAGGAATCCTCATGGCAGGTATGTGTGTCGATTCTTTTCTCTAAACTATGTATTATATATTGTAAATACTTCTGTTTTAATTGCGTTATTAAGCTTTTTAAACATAATCCAAAACTACAATTTTCCTGCTGTAGATGGTGCTGGAATCTCTGATCCATGTGAGAAGGAGCCCACAGATGCTATTGGTCACTTGGACCATCAGCAGAGAGAAGACATCACAGCAAGTGCACAAGTGAGTAAAATAAAATTGCACGTGTTCACCATTCAGTATAGAGTAAATGGGAATAACACCATCTGTTTTTTGTTTTGTTTTGTTTTTTTCAGCATGCCTTAAGGCTGTCAGCTTTTGGACAGCTTCACAAAGTGCTTGGAATGGACCCACTCCCTTCTAAGATGCCCAAGAAACCTCGTAGCGAGACCCCTATTGACTACACAGGTAAACACAGCAAGCTTACCTGTGAGTTTTAATGCCTGACAGTCTGAGTAAAGTTCTTGGTACGTTCTTACAACACATTTTCTTGTTTTGTTATTTAGTACAAATTCCACCTAGTACAGCATATGCCCCACCAATGAAGAGGCCCATTGAAGAAGAGGAGGGAACTGATGACAAGAGCCCCAATAAAAAGAAGAAAAAGCTACAGAAGAAATGTAAGTACTCTTTTAACTTTTGCTGACACTAACTTAAATCCACAGATCCACACCACATTCACAAACCAGCAAACCACAAGCCAAATGTGAGCTGCCATCATGATAGATGAGGAGTTAATGTCAAAAAAGGACTCAGTATCTGTAGTGTGACAGTGGTTCAGCTATGTGCAGATGTTTATAAATAATTTGCTTTGACAAACTTTTTTTAGTTACCATTGACACTTTTGCCGAGAGGTTTTCACTTTTCACAATCCACTCATCTATATTTCACAAGGTTGTGATATGTAAAGTTGCAGTTGATTGATTCATCATAACAAGAGCAGGGGAGAGAGAAAATGAGATTTAGGCCTTTTAAATGTACTCCATTTCATACTGTATGCTATGCGTTTGTAATAGCTAATATTGTATCTTCTTCTATCCCCTTCAACAGCTCCAGAGGAGAAGGCTGAGCCTCCCCAAGCCATGAACGCTCTGATGAGGCTCAATCAGCTGAAGCCAGGTCTCCAGTACAAACTGATATCCCAGACAGGCCCAGTTCATGTTCCTGTCTTCACCATGGCTGTGGAAGTTGATGGGAAGAACTTTGAGGCTTCTGGTCCATCCAAGCGAACTGCCAAACTACATGTAGCTGTAAAAGTGAGTGAGACATTAATTAATAAATGAATACTTAGATTTAACATAGCCTCCAACTGCTGTTTTCCCCCCACACTATGGTTTTCATTTAAAGCTCCCTGATATTTAGAGAATTGTCTATGTTTTGTGGACAATTTTAGGTCCTGCAGGACATGGGTCTGCCCACAGGAGTAGAACTAAAGACTGCTGAGCTGGTAAAATCAGAGGAGACAGCAACAGCCACCACTGTGGAGGAATTGAAGCCAGTAGTAACACCAGTTGAAACAAACACAGCTGCCACAGGAGCAGCCAGTGCAGACACAACTGATGCTGTAGAGGTATTAAGCTGCTCCTTTGCTTTCTTTTTCTTGTTCTGTACATGTTATTTTATTGATCATCTCCAACTCTGCTCAGACTGCTCGCCAACAGGGACCTATTCTGACTAAACATGGCAAGAACCCTGTAATGGAGCTGAATGAGAAACGCCGTGGCCTCAAGTATGAGCTCATTTCAGAGACTGGTGGCAGCCATGATAAGCGCTTCGTCATGGAGGTGGAGATCGACGGCCAGAAGTTTCAGGGGACAGGATCCAATAAGAAGGTGGCCAAAGCTTATGCTGCCCTGGCTGCTTTGGAGCGGCTTTTCCCTGAAGGCTCTGTAGCTGAGGCAGCTAAAAAGAAAAAGGGACCACCCATGGTAAGCAGCCAGCCAGACTTGTAGTTTTAAGTTTTTATGTCCAGGTTCCAATGCTTCTTTGCTATTTTGCACATTTAAAGTCAAACTTGGATGAAATAAATTTTCCAAATTTTCCCCCCTGTGGTGACGGCACTTCCTACATGGGCAGGTGGTGTGAGATTTAGTTTCTGACTAATGTTGATGCTTTGATTTGATTGGTCCAACACACGTGTAGGTAGGCATCTCATTAAAAAAGAAAGAAATAAATAACTTCACTTCCAATGGCTTCACAAATTTTCACCAGAGGCAACATGGCTAGCTGCTGCTTTGTACCAGCTGTTCTTTCAGAATCCCTAATATTGCCACACAAGTTTCTTTGTGTTGATTTGTAACAGGATAACATGCTGCCAGAAACTGGACCCATAAAAGAGACAGCTAATCCAGTTTGACCCTCCCTTGTATATTGTGTGATGAATGTAGCACTTTATTGTGTGAGAGCTTCCAGCGATTCAGAGATAAAACTTAATAACATAATGATTGTTGGGCTTTGGTGCGAAAGTTAGCAAGCTTGTGTAGCAAACTTTGTTTCATCACAAAGGTCTATTACAAACCTGTTATACAGCTTACTATGCTTCCTTGGATAACACATTATCAATTTTTGGGAACATCCATCATTTTGTTAAGTTTGTATTTTACTCAGTCTTGTTCTTGTAAAGAGAACAAACTTAGATTGCAAAAATTTTATAAAGAAAAATGTCCCAAAAGCTGAGTTAGTATTTTTTTTTTTTGGTTATTTGTTTTAAGTCACATTTTTTGGGCCTTTTATGCCTTTTATTATACATAATAAGTGGCAGAGAGACCGGCAGGAAGCATGAGTGAGACTTGCAGCACAGGTCTCGGGTCAGTTGAACCCAGGACGTGTGTTAACCTGGCATGTGCTTTAACCACTCAACAATAAATGTGATTGTCACAGAAGGAAAAAATGCTGGACATTGTTTATGTATAGCACATTGTTTTTCTCTCTTTTAGCACACCCAAGGTTTTGGCATGATGGGAGCCTCCGGAGGTGGAGACATAGCTGTGCCCAGAGGTAGAGGAAGAGGAGGACGAGGTCGTGGAAGAGGCAGGGGTTTCAATAACGGAGGAGGATACGGCCAAGGAGGTAAAAACGCTTGTTCCAGACATTGTATCTACTAATCAAAGTTATGATGTTATTAGCATATTTGTGTCTTGTTCCAGGTGGCTTCGGAACGTATGGTTACGGGAACAATGCTAACCCCGGATACAGTGAGTGTTCATTTAGTGTTTTATAATTCTGGTCTGACTGGACATATGTTCTTTTCTGGGAATGTAGCTAGGTTTCTATTTACTGAGAGAGCGAAATCAAAACAAATGTCTGAGTTGCTGTGTCAGCATTAATGATGGGGCATCTGCCCAGGACACTGGGGAAAAGGTGGCCTTTATCCTTTCTCACCTGTTTTCTAACAAATGGAACAGAGAATGTAGCCTAATGTAGAAAACCTTGCTCGCAGACATCAGAAAACAGGAGCATATAGTAATACTAAAACATGTTGGGATGTTCCCAGTTCAATTATTTTACATTTCTCTGCTTTAAGCCACAGGATTGAATCTTTTTTTTTTTTCACAAGCCCCCTCTTATGAGAACCCCCCTTTTTTTTTTTTTTTTCTTCCTTCTGGCAGCCTGTTCTGAGGACTGACCTACTTGAGCGTGACAGGAGCAGAGAAATCTAAAAAAAAAAAAAAAACCCAACAAAAGCAATCTGACCAAATGAGTCATTCATACTGCCACTTTTATGGCAGGAAAAAAAATAAACAAATCTAATTTTGATATTTTCTTCCCTTCTCTGCCCTGTCTCACTCTTTAGGTGACTTTGTCTCAGACTGCTATGGCTACCACGAGTTTGCGACATAGATCTTCCCCAATCTTAGAAAATCAAAAACAATCCTCTAGAGAGGATAAAAATGGACAAAATACACAATAGTGTTCCAGCAGCATCATGATCTCCCCTCACCACCAAGTCCACAACCCTGGGAATAAAGTGACAACCTCCGCCCCATCTTGCCAACCCTCTTGTCATATCCTGGTACCTCGGGAGACGATCTGCCACTGCATGCATGTGGCCATAAGTCACCTTCTGTTCTGTCAACTTGCCATGGATGTATCCGAACACCTGGACCTCCCTAAAGCGCAGGGCTGAGTTATTGTAGGTGGTCTCTGTGTCAGAGATGGACAGGGCTTTTGTTTCTGGATCATGAATGATTGAAAGCCTGCAGGAGCTGGACAACATACTGCCTTTTTTGGATTACTCTTAAAACCGCAACAGCCTGGTCTCGATCTGTGTCTATACTATTTAATTAATGAGAAAGCTGAGAAGATCATGGATTGTTTTTTTTGTTTGTTTGTTTGTTTTTGGTTTGTTTTTTTTTTTCTTTTATTCATCTTTTGATGCCTTTGTCACTTACATTTATCAGGCTGACTTTGTATTTTCTGTCCTGCTTTGGGAAGAAAAACTCCACTGTTAATGTAAAACCTGCTGTTTCTGTGTCATATCAGCAAGACTGATTAGTCATACCTACACTGAATGCATGATGGTTAACCCTAACCCTGGCAGTGTCTGGTAGCTGCAGTATCTGTCTGTAACAGCATTAGGCACTGACGAACTGAGGCTGTTGGCATGAGGTTTGCACACAGACTGGTTGAAATGGAAACTCGTGTGTTTGGGAAGAGAAGACGTCTTGCTCTTGTTGTTTTTATATGTTTGTCTTTTTTTAAATAAATGTCATCCTTCACTACTGTCTTACTCCAGGGTTTGAATTGATTAAATCTTTATCTTATACAGTCATTTTATTGAAAGAACTGGTTAATTATATCAGAAATGATAAATTATGCCCATTTTAAGATGTGTGCCATGCTGTTATTTCCCAGATTACTACAACAATGGTGGCACAAATGGAGGAGCCGGGGCATCAAGCAGCACATCAGGAGGCCCTCCAGCCAGCACAGCGCCAGGATCAGCACAAGGCTCCTATGGTTCATACTACCAGAATGATGGGTCCTATGCTGCCACCTCTGCCACCAAGGCCCCCAAAAAGAAACCACCTATGCACAAAGGAGGGAAATCGCCCTTTTCAGGTCCCCCAGGGGCAAACAGTGGATCTGCAGGGGGCTACCAGTCCAGCAGCCCCTCAGGGCAGGGCTCCTATAACCAGTATGGCCAGGGTTATGGGCAGGGAAAGAAGAGTTTCAATCAGAACCAGGGGGGAGCAGGTGGATACTCATACAGCACTGCCTATCCAAGCCAAGTAACGGGGGGTGCTGCAGGAAGCCAGGACTACAGTTATGAAGGTCAGGAAAAGTTTTTTTTTTTTTTTTTTAAGATGTTGTTGTTGTTAAAGGTTTTTGTGTTAAATCATAAGTGGGTCTGTTTAAAACGAGAAGCTTCCTTTGTGCCAACATCAGACACTGACTGATGTATATATTTTGTAGTTTATTTATTGATGATGCTGAGGCTGACACACAGCTTTAATTGTAACACATTCACTTGTTTTAATGGGATAATTTTCCAGGTAATGTCCTATAAAGAGTTGTAACGTTATTGTGACATGTTCATATTTTTAATTCATACCAAATTATTCAGTTGTTCCACCAACCAAACTTGTTTATATATATATCTAATATTTTTTGGGGGAGTTTATGAGGTAATATGTGTTAACAAAAACTTTGTTAGAGCACAAGTGATCCTGTCAGTGCCTGAACAGAGGACATCCTCTCCTACATTTGCTTTGTTGTATGCCTTTAGATGATAGTTGAAATAACTATCTTCTTTCATCCTTTATCTAAATGGATGGATTAGCCCATATGCTGTTCAATGTTTGGGGTCAGGAAATTACCACTTTGTACTTGATCACTTGATAACTTTACTGTAAGTAAAGTAAGTAGCCTATAGTTTCAGGGAGGTCCAGTATATGATAAGGAACAGTAATGTAATCCTGACTGATTATTCACAAAGGAATAGAGCTGGGTTTTGGTGTTGAAGAAAATGAACCTGAGTGTCTGGAGTTCCTAAAAAGCCTATCTGAGAGGGCACATAACACAATCACTGTCTCTTTGCTTATAGGTTTCAACAACCAGTCCAGTTACAACTCACAGGGTGGAGGTGGCAGCCAGGGCTTTGGGAACAACCACTCTCAATACCACAACCCAGTGGGATATGGCCGAGGAGATGGCAGCATGAATTACCAGTACAGATAGACTGTCACTCCATCTGTGAATCACAGGCACCTAGCACCCTCAACAGTGTCTGAAGCCTTCTCCAAAGAAAGTGACTGACGCCTTGCCTGTGCTCTTTTCCATGTTTGCTTCTTATGTGCTTTTTGGTTAATACATGGCATATGGGGCACAAATTAAGTTGTCTGGACTTTTAAGTGTCGGAACTGAGTTATGGCTAAATTTAGTGGTCTGGTCAGTGCTTAGTCTTGTGTTTTTGGTTTTCTTTAGTATGTGCTACCGGTCCTCATCCTCATCACTCAATATGAAGGCTGATGTTACAAGTTATAGTCCTATAAAGAATTTTGTGGACATCATTTAGTAAAATCTTGTAGTTTGAAACTACAAAGGTTGTATTTTTTTAACAATTCAATAGACCTAAGTAGTTTGGTCTTTTCATCACCTGTAATTTTTGCTTCTTATTCTTTTTTTCTTTTTTTTTTTTTCTTTTTTTAAACTAATGTGATGTAGTTATTTTAATAAAACCTTTTGGAGATTACTGGAAAACATTCTGATGTTAAAACCACATTTCCGCTCAGTGTAGCTTTTTGATTGGGTGGGATTTGTTCTTGTTAATGTATAACAAAGTGTGTTTGTATTGATAAATTTTTATTTTGAATATAGGTCTAAATCAGTTTCGACTCAAAATATAAAGTATTTGTACGACTGATACTATTAATAAAAAGTGGAAAAACCATGGCCTGTTGATGAGAAAAGGTGTCAAACTAGAAAGGATAACTGAAAATACATTGTGACCAAAACAGTCCTGGACTATGGCATTTTTGTGAAATTAACATATTACCTTTCTCTAGTTCATATGTTTGTGACGCAATACAGCAAAAACGGGATTTGCTTAAATTTTATATCAACATTTTTTAGATACATTTTTCTCAGCATCTCAAATCACACATGAATCAAGTTATTGTAATGTTTAGCCTTCCTTATGTACTTCATATCATTAGGTTTCTGCCCTTTTCATTTACAGTTTTAGTTAAAGATTCAACAGAATATTTATATTCTATGATAACACCTTTTTTAATGAGCAGTGCAGATAAACACCAACAGTATTTACAGAAATCTGTTTCCTCGGTGTCACTTGTTGCTACTTCAGTAAATCCGGGCTTTGGGGGGAAGTGACGTCCCTTCCGGTCTCTTCTCTCCTTCGCAGGGCTCCAGCATGGCGGACACCGGTGTGGTGGAGGCGCTCCTTCGGCGGATTGAGAAGGTGGACGACGGCGTGGACAGCCTGGAAGTAGCAACCAGCCTCGGACTGGACCACCAGGTCATCGTCGGAGCCGTGAAGAGTCTGCAGGCTGTCGGCGACGTGAGTTTCCCGGCACGAGTGGCGGCGGAAGTCCGACTGTCACCGTCAACACTGTTCATTCGGTGCGACTGATGCAATAAGGACGTCAAGTTTAGCCGTCAGTCAGAGCTGAATCAGCCAGCCTTTACTGTGTGAAATGACACCGAGCTGTTTGCTCCTCTAGGTCATCTCTGCCGAGCTGCGCTCCTCCAAGTACTGGGAACTGACGGATGAAGGCAGGGAGATAGCCGAGGACGGCAGCCATGAAGCCCGGGTCTTCGGCTCCATCCCGGTGGAGGGTCTGCCCCAGAGCGAGCTCATGGTGAGTGCTGCAGGTGGACAGGCCGGCTCCGTCCCACTGAGGTTAGACCCACTGAGGGTGGACAGGCCGGCTCCGTCCCACTGAGGTTAGACCCACTGAGGGTGGACAGGCCGGCTCCGTCACACTGAGGGTGACCCTTCAGCTCAGGACTGAGACTGAGGAACAGACAACATTCAGACTGATCTGGGTTTAGGTGAAGACTCAAAGGAGAACGATGGCAGCCCTGATAGTATTAGTATTAGTATTAGGTCTGTGCATATTCTCATTCATCCAGATCATAGTCATATCTGGCCAACAATTGAATTGAACGCAGCTGGACTTAGGACAACTCTGACTCGTTAGTGGAGTCTCACTGACCATTGTTAGTCATGTGAGGCCTCCAGTGAACGGCAGAGCTATTGTTCACCTGGAGCTGTGTGAACACTCCCACAGAGGTTAAATACCTGGGTCCAACTCCACTGTTTTGTCAGACTAGTGAGGACTAGTCAGACCGATGCGTTCCTAACTGATGAAGCCTCTGGGATAAGGAGGCGAAACGTCTTTGACAACCTAAGTCCAGTTGCCTTCAATTCAATTGTTGGCCGGATATTAGTATTAGGTCTTCTCTGGCACCTGGACGCACAAAACAAAAATTGGAACTTTTTTCAATATATTGAAAATAAGTTAAGTGTTTACAAAAAAACAAAACAACAACAATAATTGCACCAATTAAAGATAACAAACTGTTAGAGAGCTTCATAGATAGGATCTACTGCTGTAGTGACAGGAGGTCAAATTTCTCTCAGCAGCTGGAAGCCATCGAACATCATTTTATTGCTGTAAATTCCGCTAATATTACAGCCTGCAACATGCCAGGGTTATTATGGCATGTTGTCTTTGTGGCTTTCACTGCTCTCCCATAAGCTGCTAGCTGCTGATTCAGTCCGTGAGACTGGTGGTTGAGTGTCGTTGGTTTGGATATTCTGTTTATACGTTTATTTGTATATGAACTGAACAACAGTAACATGACAGAATCATTTTGGACATAATCCTCCTGATGAATATGCTTAACTGACTTTGATGTAAATGTTTGGTATTGGGGTGCAGTGGGTCCATGTTTAGTGTTTACTATACACTTTAAACTGTAAAAGCTAAGAAAAGCAAAGAAGTTGTATATCAGGTTTAATTTAAAATTGGGAGTTCTGGTGACTGATAAGTTTTTGTTTAGGTAACTTGAAATTCGGCATCCATAAGATTTGTTTTTTTTTTAAGTTGAGCCAACTTCTCTTTATTATGTGTTTGTATAAAAAGTTGTGGTGCAGATACAGGATTGTATCTTCACAATGGTCCAATCCGAGGCTGGTCGCTACTTCCAGGCTGTCCACGTAGATACAGGATTGTATCTTCACCACTCTGACTTAACAATACAGCCGAATCTCAGCGATTAGTGGACTGTGCTTTAAAATCTGAATAAGAACGGGGCATGAAAGTCAGGGAGAAAAGCCATGTCTCCATCATAACTTTACTCAAATTTTATAGTCAGAAAAACTAACAGTGCATGCTGTAGGATGATGATGATGATGAACATTTAAAGTATGTTTACATATTAAGTTGTAAGTTGTGCTTTCTATGATTTTGCAGAACTTTTTCATTTGTCCCTGTGTAGAAACTGTCCTTTGGGAAGATCGGCTTCAGCAAGGCCATGTCCAACAAGTGGATCAGGGTGGACAAGGCACACGAGGGTGGCCCAAGGATATTCAGGACTGTATGTGTTTCTCTTTAGTGGCCTGCTTTTGTGACTTTTCGTGATCAGAGGGCTCGTAAATGAGTTGTTGACGTACTTGTTGTGTTTGTTGTGTTCAGGTGGAGAGCATTGAAGACCAGGTCAGAGAGAAACTGCTTCTGCTACAGAAAGGCAACACCTCCCAACTGGAAGACAAAGAGAAAAATGAGCTGAAGAAAAGGAAGCTTCTCTCTGAAGTGTGAGTCCAATGACCAACAGAAAGCACACCTCTGTGTGCCAGTAGGTGGCAGTAGAGGGTTTGTTGTGGTCCAGTGGTTAGTCGTCAGCAGGAGGAAGGGATCATATTTGTAACAGATAGAGGCTAAGTTATAGACAGTTAGTTGAGAAATGGTCATATCTGTTCATATAAACTCTGCTTGGGCTGCCAGCAGGAGTTTTGTATTGCTTATCCCCAAGCTTGGCAAAAATATGGGATTGACTCTTTCTACAAACACAGTAGCCGACCAGCCCTATTTTATGGCACAGTCATTCATTCTACTCAACCAGTTTAACTGTTCAAATACACCAAGTAAAGCTTGTTGTTTTCTACTTCTATGATCTTTGGGACAGTTTAAAGTAAAATACCGGCAGCAAACAGCCAGTATCAGGGCTTAGTGTAGTGCCGATAATTAAAGCCTCCATTTTAGAGGACTCATTAGGCATGAAAGTGAGCCAATGTGGATGCTGTTTAAAATGTGTGAGTCTGTGTTTGAGTAGGTATGGGGGTGTGTGCGCGCTCAGTCTGTCACTGTGAGGGGATGCTACAGACTCATCATCTGATTACATCCTTACAAATGTGATGATGCTTCTTTTGTCATATATGATAAAAACTGTTTCATAGTATGAGGATCTCAGGCTTGGCTTTAGAAAGTTGTGATTAATACTAGAACTACTTACTATTTAATGATATTTTAGGCAAAACAATTAATCACGTAATGGATAAAATAATTTTCAGGTGAACTGATCTTCTATAAAAGTGCACTTTTTTAAATAATCAAATCTTCCACTCACAAGTAACCAAGTAATTTGCCTTGTTTTGATATTTTTGTCTTTTTCAGTAAGCTTAGGTTAATAATTTAGTTTCCTTGGTGTTTCATGTTTAGCTTAACGCTGTTTTTTGTTTTTTTGTTTTGTGGTTTTAGCATCTGGCATATAAATGTCGCCAAAATAAGACTTATTTATGTATTAAGTTTACATTTGTCAAATATATAGAAGTACCCAATATACTTGAATAATACTTGTTCTGTACTACAGTTGGTCATTACATAGATGCTGAATGAATGAATCAAGAACCTTAAATTGAGATGACTACATTTCGCATGTTGTTGATTGTACGACTGACTTTCTTTTGCTGGATTCAGACCAAGGTGCAACCTCTTTCCAGAGTCCTCTTTCTCAGAAAGCAATCTCTCAGATGTACTCAGCTGAGATTCACTCTCCTTAGAGGATCTTACCAAGAAATATCAACCATTGAGCAGTGAGCTTTATACAGTCATTTTCTACATCACATCTTCTTTGGCACTGTTTAAATCCTCCTCATGGATGGACATTAAATAAATGGCGCAGGCTCTAACACCTTGTTTGATTTAAACAAAGTAATAAAAATAATAAAATAAAATAAAATAATCTCAAATTATCTCATTTTCATCATATACTTACTTTAAAGACTAGGGGGGGAAAAAAAGATATTATAGTTGAAATAAGTGTTCAAAAATTGAGACTTTTTTTTTAGTTGTTTTGTTAATTTATAGACTTGTTACTTTGTTGTGTTGTTGTATTAGACTGAATTCAGCCCAAAGTTTGTGCCCAGCTCAGGCAAGACGGAGACACTGTTCTTTCATGTGTTTTTACTCTCATCAGTCAGAGCTTTGATTGGAGTCCACCTGTGGGTCACTGAGCTGATTGGACTTCATTGGCACTGATACACCTGGTCTCACAGCTCAGACTGAAGAACTGTGTGCCGAGCTCAGGGACAGGATTGTGTCCAGGCGCTGATCGGCAGATGAATGCAAAAAAAAGATCTGCTGCCAAAGGTTCTCTGGAGCTCAGTGTGGAATAGCAAGGACTCCACTTAGAGTTGCATTTCTGGACTAAGTCTGCAGTCAGAGGAGAGGGGCCTTAGTACCAGAGGTGACCAAGAACCTGATGGTCACACTGAGCTCCAGACGCTGTGTGGAAATGGTAGAAATGTCCAGAAGGAGAGCAATCACAGCAGCGCTCCACCAATCTATGCTTCATGGTGGAAGGCTCCAGGCCGAAGCCACTACCCAAAAAAAAAAAAAATCCCTAACAGACCATGACGAACAGGATTCTCTGCCCTGATGAACCCAGGAACCAGGATTGAACTGTGCAGCCTTGGCCTGCATCATATCTGTCTTGTTATGACATACTGAGTCGCCCAGTGTCTTTTTGGTAGTCTAGAGTAACTTATTTTGTCTTCAGGACAGTGAAGACTTACTGGATCATGAAGGGAAACTCCTTCAGCACCACTGTCACCAAACAAGAGACCGAGCTCACGCCTGAGATGATCACTAAGTGAGTCCCCACTCTATTCATCTACTGTAGCTTTAATTGTTTTTACCATCTCTGCTGGAAATTGTGTCCTGTTTGGCCTCATCCGTCTGTCAGTGACGGTGTGCAGGGTATCAAACAGAGGACACAGAGAAACATCTGCCCATAAAAGGAGACAAGTCCAAAGATGAGGACTTTGTCTTAAAGGCAGGGCAGGACAAGATGAGCTGAGATATAGATATAGGATTTAGTTAAAAGCTTTATCAAGATGTTGCCCAAATTCAAATTGATGGTGCTTTAACTTCTGTACATGAAGCTTTGATGGCTACAGATAATGAAGGGTTAAATGTTTTTCAGGAGAATTATTGTGTATTTGGAAACAGATGGTGGGAAAAGTAATTTAAAAGAAAGGAGGATGCAGTAGTCTGTTACAGCTGGAGTGAAAGCTGCAAAAAGTCGTTCTAACGGTGCTCCTTTGTTCTCTGCAGTGGCAGCTGGAAGGAAAAGAAATTTAAGCCCTACAACTTTGAGGCGATGGGTGTAGCCCCGGACTGCGGCCACCTTCACCCGCTGATGAAGGTTCGAACACAGTTCAGACAGATCTTTTTGGAAATGGGGTGAGGAACTGTAAATAGCAGAAACAAGCCACACACTCACACACCCTTGAAAAATACACATTAACTTAACTGCTGTTTTGTAGCTTCACTGAGATGCCGACCAACAACTTCATAGAAAGCTCTTTCTGGAACTTCGACTCCCTTTTCCAGCCCCAGCAGCACCCGGCCAGAGACCAGCACGACACCTTCTTCCTCTCAGGTGTGTGAGGTGTGAGAGACAGGTCTGAGTCTGATCCAAATGAGTCATGCTGATTATTTCCCATGAACATAATTTTTCAGATCCTGCACTTGCGCATGACTTCCCCCAGGACTATCTGGAGCGAGTGAAGAAAGTCCACTCAGAGGGAGGCTTCGGTTCACAAGGGTGACGCATGATAACCCACTCACATAACAGGCAACATCAGTGGTGCCGGCGGGATTATATCTCATAGGATACACAAAAAACGCCTGCCTGTTTGAAAGCTGCATCTCGGTTTCACACAAAGTTGTAAATCTGCCCAATGAGTGACTGAATAAACCATTTGTTAGTTATGACACACTATCTCCCTGATTAACCTGAAACAGCTAGCTCAATAATAGGCTACAATTACTATTATTGAATAGCTCAGAAATGTCACTTTGCGGTTATAAACAGATTCCATCATTTGGCTAAATAAACAAACAAAATATGTAGTGTGTGTCCAGGATTAAAGATGCCAGTACCACTGAGTAATGTTATAGTCTCTCCATCTCACAGCAGGATCAACAAAGGTCTGCTGCTGTTTTAGGTACAAATATGACTGGAAGATAGAAGAGGCAAAGAAGAACATCCTCCGTACTCACACCACAGCAGTCAGCGCACGCATGTTGTATAAACTTGCACAGCAGGTGAGTTACACACACACCTGTGCACATGTTGAAGTTAGGGTGGTGGTGGCGGGGGAGGAGGGGCTCTGTTCAACCAGTGAGCCTCTGCAATGAATGAAGTGACCTTTGGGATGGATTGGAACCAGTGACTGAGGTCTAAATGTCAGACCTTACTATAATGCTCTTTTGGATGACATCCAGATTACAGGAAACTTTCCTAGAATTAGAAATTGGTGGGGGAAATGGCCGCTTACTTTTGGCCACAGTGTTGTCAACAACCATGATGCTCTTCTCTGCCAGGAGAAGTTCACCCCGGTCAAGTATTTCTCCATCGACCGGGTGTTCAGGAACGAGACATTAGATGCCACACATCTGGCTGAGTTCCATCAGATAGAGGGTGTGGTGGCGGACTACGGACTCACGCTGGGAGACCTCATGGGCGTCCTGCATCAGTTCTTCACCAAACTAGGTCAGTCTATATAAAGACTGTTCTGCATGTATTTTAAACGGGCAGCTGTGCATCCCTGCACACTGCTGGATCTATATTGTTTCATTAAAAAAAAAAAAAAAACTGCCAACAGGGATAATCATGTTTTGCTGAATTAATCTTTCTTTTGACCAAGGAATTACCAAACTACGCTTCAAGCCTGCTTACAACCCTTACACAGAGCCCAGCATGGAAGTGTTCAGCTACCATGAAGGTATGAGATGTATATAATGCACCACCTTGGTCACTTTACCTGGCTGCTGAAAAATCAGTAGTTAAGTGGATTTAAAAAAAAACAAACAAAAACCCCTGTTTGTGTATTAGTTGTGATTTGTGTGTTCGCTTATTGCACCAAATGTGTCTTATCATTTCATACAGGACTGAAGAAGTGGGTGGAGGTGGGAAACTCTGGGATCTTCAGACCAGAGATGCTGCTTCCCATGGGTCTCCCTGAGGACGTGTCTGTCATTGCCTGGGGCTTGTCTTTGGAGAGGTGAGTGCAATCAATATGGATCAGTTGTGTATAGGGAGAACACAAACTGTCTGCAGCTTTGGGGGATCACAGCCGACCTACTTTTATTTCCCTGTTATCTTCGCTTGAGGACAATATGAGTTGAAAATGGGAACAAATCTGTATGTGTTCTGACCTCATGTCTGACCTATATATCAGATATTTAGGTTCATCTGCAGAGGATTATTGCAGTGTATACATGATTATAATCCAGTGAGAAACTGTTAGAACTGTAAATTAGTTTTGGGATTTTTTTTTTTTTTTTCCAAATTAAAATTTTGTTAACTTGCTGCAAGATGTTACTCTTTTGAAATGTGTTCACCCCCTCCCTTTATAAATGTTGACATCACTGCAGGTAATTTGTTGGTTACTGTATTTTGAATAATTTTCATTTAGATATGTGGCTTTGCTGAGGACAACTATCAGAGCTAATGACTGTACTGGGAAAATGCTATAATCCATGCTGACTAATCCATTGTCAGACTGGAACTGACAACACAAACGCTGTTATAGCTGCACTTTAGTACAACAAACTGTTGCTGATTGCTCCTCTGTCCTGCAGGCCCACCATGATTAAATATGGCATCAACAATATCAGAGAGCTGGTGGGACACAAGGTGAACCTGCAGATGGTCTACGACAGCCCCATCTGTCGACTGGACTCCTGAGTTCCACCCAGTTAAGATTCTTAATGTGGATGGACAGACTTTACCTTTTAGGATGTAACGGCTGACCTCACCCGCCAGTTCACCTGAGCCCAAGCAGACAGACAGCCTCAGCTTTTCTTCATTCAGATCACAAAGGGCTGTAACGTGTAGGATCAGTGTTTGTATGAACTCTGCTGCTCAGTGAGTCCTGACTTTGTTACATACCAGGGATACTGTTTCTTTTTATAGATTCTTTTCCTACAGACCCAACCAACATGTACAGAGGGGAAAACTGAAAACTCTGGGAAAGTAACAAATGCAAAATAAACGTTTTCCAAATACTAATAAAGCCTGACTTTAGTTTCTTGCCCTAATCATGATGAATCTGCATCAGCCAGAGGCATTTTATGGTTAGCTGTCCAAGTAAGTCTCATGGATGTGATAGCTCAGTCACTCCTTTGCAGAACTTATTTAAATTTGCCACAAACATTCCCTGGGACTAAGGGATGAGCTGATTAAATTTTGGTGGTCAAAGATCAAGATCAGTGTGACCTCAAACACTTTAAAGCCTTAAGACAGCAATTCAAAGAAACATTTAAATGCATTTTATATATACAATCTGATAATATAAATACATGGATGTATATTGAGATCACTGAAACTTTCTATTTCTCCTATCAATATTTAATATAGTAACACTTTTTCTTACAGAGTACATTTTAAAGTTGCATTTTCCCTAATATGAATCCTTCATCCTCCATAAAAAGAACTTTGACTTGCAGTGATCCAGGTATCTTCATGCTTTCATTTTAACACAGTGAATATATTCTGCTTATCAGATACAAGAGCAATGGCAATCTCTTCATTTCACATCTCCAGATTAAAGTTCAAACAAAGTTCAGAGTTTGAATTAACATATAAAGCTGTTGCTGTGAGTTTCTTGAATCAGCCCTGTCTGGAATTGATTTTCCCAAAGACTATAAAAGGTTCGGTTTTTCAAACTGAGTGAGGAAAAAAATGACCCAAGACGGGAGGACCACCAGATCCCTGGATCTTATAGCTGTGCTTTGTGTATACATTTTCCCCTCCGTTTGCAGCCATACCACAGCTGCAAACAGAGTCACTGTTAGCACTCTTCTGTCCTCTTCACGTCCCGTTGTGGACCGGCTCTGAATAAGACATCAGCTCACTTTTTCCAGCAGGCCACATAAATTTCTATAAACTCTTACTGATAGGCTCACGGTACCAGATGGGGGGAAGCCACGAGTGTGTGTGACACCTACGATGAAGGCTGAAGGATTAAGTTGTTTACATGTTGTTTTGCTGGAACTCCGTTAAGTCTTCCTCTTAAACTAATCCCTCAGTGCCTTGAAATAACACTTTACTGAAGTATGTGAGACAGCCAGCTGGTTGGCTGGTTCACAGGCTGGAAGTAACTTTGTGGGTGTTACGCCTACACATAATGAGCTCCTCCACCTCATTTTTTTACAATTTATAGTATCACAAAATCTTTCCATCTTGTCCTGCCAGTACAAAAATAAATTACTTACACTGAACGCACGACAGCTCTCCCTCTCTGACCTACAGTGCATTATACTTTGCTTCGAAAAATGTATTTCTCCCACACACACAGCAGATGTGCTGCACTATACTAAGGACATGTAATGTCTGCTGAAATTCATTCAACATGACTAACAGCTTCTCAGTGAAGCTCAGGCACGCAAAGACAAAGTCTGGCCAACTTCATTAATCCCATTTGTCCGTGGGATGTCCTTCACGGCTCCGACTTTTCTGTTGACATGACGTAGATGAGACACTTTGTCAATTAGGATGTAAATGTTGACCTCCCAGTATTCCTGTGTGTCTGCTGGCAGAGGAGGGGGAACATGATAGGGGTTTTCTACACACTGCACATATAACAATGATCTCCTCACTGCCTCTTATCCCAAGCATTTATTCTCCATGACTGTACTTAACAGTTGTATCTGTCTTACGTGTGCTGGGGTTTCACACACTGTCACTGGGGGTCAGAGGCTGTTCACCATCATAGTCCTTGTTCAAATCAGAACTCCATTGGGATCCTGGTCCCCACAGTTGGTCCTGGGCTGCCAGAGAAGGCCATTGAGCTGTGACTGGTCGGGCTGTGTGAGTGTGGGAAGAAAGAGGGGATGTAGGGGATGGCAGCCAGCAGCAGGGGGCTGGTTTGGGGTCCCTCATCGTGGGACAGAGGGATTACCACGTCATCCTGGTCCCACACATGGAAAGCATTGTGGGCAAATGGATGGGCTGAGGGAGGATGGCTGGAGGTCATATGGTGCAAGTTGTTTTCTTTGTCTATATCTTCATCACCAGTTGGGCCCAACACGCAATCTGAACAGGGGAGGCATTGGTTAGAGATTTATTCCAATGGCCAATAACAAGAGGATGTGAGGTGACAGCACAATGCCTACTTCAGTGAGTCCCCATCAGGCACATATAGCTTTAGAGGGTACCTGACTGCAGCAACTCATTCAAAAAACATGTATATTAGGACTGAGTGAAAACTGGTAGCAGTTACTTAAACCTGATGGAGCGAACAGGTGAAACAAATGTGAATGCAAATGTTGGGCTGAATCAAGCTGACCAGCCAAAAGACATGAAACTGCAACTATGGCAACTTTAAAATGTCAAACATTCAGTTGAAATATGAGCACAGCTAGAAGATGACTACTGCTGATATTTGATTTCATGCAACAGAGCTGTGGGATGCACCTGGAAAAAAACTGTCAGTGTATAACTAATGCATCGCCGTGACTGGTGTATGACTACCCATTTACATCACCACCATGCACTTAGACAAACTGTCTCCAACACCAGTGATGTGTGTGATACATGAGGTGTATCTGGAGTGAAAACTGCTGATGAATTCATACCTACTATGTCAATGGCCAGATCCTTGATGAGATGTCCAACTATAGCATAGGCAACTCCAACTACCACCAGGGCAGCCATGAGCAGGTAGATCACTGCCTTTGGCAAAGGGATCAGGTCCTTCACTGGGGGCTTGTACTGCATGTACAAGGGGTCATCTATGGAGGCTGAGTACAGGAAAGCTTGTGCTTGATCAGTGAAGTTCAGCCCGGTGAAATTATAACTATTCATGTTGAGGGATGTTTATTACTCCAAATGAGAAAAACTCCTACGACCTGTTCCTCCTCAGTCAGAACCGGACCATCCTTTAAATACCAGGAATGTTCGTCCACAAAGCAGGTGATCAATCCGAGTCACTGCTGTGGGACATTGGATAAATTCTGCAAAGGAATAAGAAAAACATGTCAAACATAGAAAAAATCCAACAAGAGAAAAGAATTTAGGTTACTTTGCGTTTCACTTCCAACCTTATTAAGCAGCTCCAGATCCATCCAAGTGTTTTGTTTGCTGTCTCTTCCTGACTGAGTGAGTCGTCAGGGTGCAGCAGCAGCAGGGTGATCGGGGGTCGCTCCCTCAGTGAGCAGCTCCCTCCTCTGTCCCCGGCGCTGAAGTGGAGCTTGCTTTGTGCATGCAGGTCTGCCGTCTGACCACAGCACCCCTCCTCATCCCTCTGACACGCCCCTGCTGCACAGGCTTACATGCAGCTGCTGCTCTGCCCTTAATTCCTTCCACTTACTGATAAGTCTCCCCATAGGAAACCAACCAAGAGCTATTTGTGCTGATCCAAGATCATGAGTTTCCCTATAAGAAGGTGTGTCCAGGAGAGGAGGAGGGAAAACCTGGAGCAGGCTCAGGTAGAACACAATAAACAGAAATATGAACTCAGTGTAATTCCTGCAAAATGCACTCAATTTACCTGAGAGGGAATGTCACACACACACACTGGCTGACTCTCAGGGTTAAAAATAGATTTTTGACCGTTAAGGCCCTTACACACCTAACACATATCCTGTTTTAATTTCTTAATTTTCATTGTTTACATCTAGCAGTCTTGCTTTGCGTTAACGCTAGGCTTGTTGTACATTGTCACCACTCAGCGGAGCAGCATGGAGCCAGCTGAAGGATGTGTATCACACAGGGGTTCACTAAGAAATGACAGCTCTACTGCACTGCTACTGGTGAAAAACTCCAGAGTGACACCTTTAATTTTACTGACGCTCTGCACAATCATCTCAGTGTGCTCCAGGGGAGGGACACCATGACATCACTGTTGAGCAGTATTTCTGAGGTGCAGCAGAGTATGTTTCTGACCATGCCCACTATTGCAGGTAGGTCCAGATGGTTCAGTCGGGAAAAGGATCAACTAGACCCTTCCAGGGGACGCTAATGGCCTGTGATCACTGCTGGATGCATATTTATCCATACTGTAGTGGTCAAATCCAGTGTCGGACACCTGATGTGAGATTGTCCTCCCAACAACTGGCCACGCTAATGATCAATACAAATTTATACACATACACCCGACTGAAAAGATTCCACTAAAGACAGATTACCACACAGCAAATCTGAAATTCAAAGTCCAGTCCTGAATCTCTAAAATCCAAGGAAAAAACACAGCATAGTTGGAGACATAAATCAAGGTTAGACCAGAGAAAATTCTTTTAAAATTGTCAGAAAATGACTAAATTTAAGTTGTGGCTAAGTTGTGTAGCTAAACCTCACATTTCTGGACTGTGTCATTTTCTAAACTTTCATTTCAAATGAAAGTTTAGCATTTAACCCATAATCAACAACGGCTCCACCACCGAGGCCAGAATAATTCATAATCTTGCATTTTGGTACAGTCAGAGGATCAGAATGTTTGTCCCTGCTTCAACCGTTTATCCATTAAGTCACCTCTAACTCAGTGAGGTTTATAATCCAGATGATTACCATAATTGAAAAGCATCCCAATTATATGAGCATTAGTCTGCCATCGCTGCTGCTAGTGTGTGGACAGGAGGATATGAGAAAGTGATTGAATCCTCTTCCTTTCAACAGTTCATTTCATCTCATATCACAGGGAACCACCATGCCAGCCTCTATCATCTCTGACAGATAGGACGCAGAACGCACATCTACACACGCCCAAATGATGAAAGGCCATTGGTCAGAAAAAGATGAAAAAGCTATTTCCTTATGTAAGCACCATGTAGAACATGCCTGGGCATCGTGTACGGCCACGGATTTCAGTTCTTTAATTCCCTCCACTTCAAAGAGGCAGAGGTAGACACGCAATGAAGCTGGAGAGGATGGAGCTCTTTATCTGTCCAGCAGCACGGCCCACTCCCACCTCCCTCGGGCCCTGATGGATTTAAAGAGAATGGGGGGGCGGAGGAGATTATCTGCTCAGAACAGAGAACATTTTATGGGGTTCACTTCTTCTTCACTATCATGGACTTGAAGTGAGGCTGAGAGGGAGGAAGAGCGCCTTTAAGTGAGTGATGAAAGGACAGAGTGCATCTAGATTTCTGTTTATGTATTCCTGACTGCAGGTAGCACAGTGCCATATTGGTTAGCGCTGTTGTCTCACAACAAGAAGGTTGCGGGTTCAGTTCCCGGGCCTGGGGCCAAGTTTGCATGTTCTCCCTTTCCTCTGGGTACTCTGGTTTCCTCCCACAGTTAACTGGTGACTCTAAATTGTCCGTAGGTCTGACTGTGAGTGTGAGTGTGAGTGGTTGTTGGTCTCTGTGTGTTGGCCCTGTGATGGACTGGTGACCTGTCCAGGGTGACCCCACCCTCGCCCAAAGTGAGCTGGGATTGGCTCCAGTACCCCCTACAACCTGGCAAACTGGTAGATGATTGAAAGAATATTCCTGACTGTTGTTGCATTGTAACTGAACTTGGTGTCATAATAAACATAACCAGTGGACGAGGTCTTAAGATCCTGTACTAGAAACAAATCAATACTTCCCGTCAGAGGACTGATGCCACTCTCAGGTGTCTCTGTTATGACCTTGCCTAAAACCAAACTTGTCTTTTTGCAGGATGTGTTAACATGAGCTTTAAAGGGACAATGTGAAGGATTCAGTGACATCTAGTGGTGAGGTTAAGAACTGCAGCCAGGTGAATACCAGTGTAACATGAAGAACTGCTCCCTGTGTAGCTATGAAAGCCTCATTCTAGGCTCATGAAGAGATGGGGATTATACACTAATGAAAATCTTTCTGACAGCATAGCTTTGTAAATCCTCCACACTGTTTATCATGCTGGTAGATGTGTTTTGTTTCTCTGGACAGCTCTCACACAGGTGTGACCCTGACATTGCAACAAAGTCACTGCATATAAGACACAGGGAGCACCAACATCATAAGGATAAAACTTTTGAGTTTCTTTCCAAATACTCTGAAAATCACAGGTGAATGATTTTTCCACTTACCCTTGAAGCTGTCACCTCCGTGTGTTGCATTTCTGTACTCTTGATCCACCTGAAGGGCAGGATGCTGTGAACCTGAACATCCCAGCACAGATGCAAATTTGCATAAAATTTAGGTGCAGCCATCTGCACCACACTGGCCTCAAATCAACCTCACATGTTGTGTTGCTTCCGACCCACTGAGATCATTTTAACAGTCTCATGTGTCTGCAAATGTGCTTTATCTGAATTCTATAAGGCCTCAATGACCAGAGGCTTCTCAACTTTTTTAAAATCTCTAACAACCTTATTGTGTCCAATATTCTACATAATGTATATCCTGGTCTTAACAGTAATTAAGAGTATTCAATGAGCTGACCCACTGAAATGTCATCTGTTCACTCGTAGTTGGAGCGTTTATAGAATATCTTCGGACCTTGTTCTATTGTCTTTCATTGTCCTCAGGAGCAAATAATAGCCTCATAGAAAGTGTGGCTGACCGTATCTAACTTGCACTTAATTCTTCAGACGGACACTTAAACATTTTATATTTATTCAATTTTCTAGATCTTTGACTTCTGACAAACCATTCAAACGTATGTCATCTTAGCGTTAGAGCCAGTAAAGTACTACAGGTAAACTCCTAACAATAGCAACTGTAACATACACCCATTATACAGTGTCAACATTTGCACATGTGGATTAAATTAAAAACAAAAACCTCCACAGGGGTTTTCAAAGCAGCTGTAGGGGCTGATTTGTCCTTCTGCTGTTTTGTATTGACTTTTGAAACAGTAACGAGCATCAAATCTGGATCTGGATCTTGCCCGAGATTAATCGGTTCATTCTTTACAACAATGAAATTCCATCCAAGTAATTTGACTTTAAGTGGGAAAACAGAAGATGGAAAAAAAAAACCACTCTGTGACCAAGATTAGAAAAATAGCCCTTTTTAGGTTGAAAATTCATGTCTGAATTAATTAGATTTCACAAGTTCATTGGCAGACTTCATTTGTTTCTCTCAATATAAAGCACTCTGTATATATTCTACAAACCTGGGAGGAAACAAACATCGCCATTATGCAGATGACACTTCATTCAAATTAGCTGAAAACCGTTTTTGCCTCACTACAGTTGGCTGTGGGGCAGGTATCTGTAGACATCTGCTCTATTTGTCCAAAGTGAAGGACTGCAGTCCTGTGATGGCTCTGCCCAGGATCAGTGCGTGGATGTCATGAGTACCTGCAGAGGAGACATCAAAGATCAAACAGGCTGGACAGCTTGAATACAAGTGCAGCTAAATGAATATTAACGGTTAAAATATTCTAATGGGCATTTTGTTAATAATACACTCAGACCAAGTCTAACTTTATATTGAACTCAAACACTTTGAAACACCATCATTCCACATAATATTTACTGTATATCAGAATCAGAAATAGTTTTATTGCCAGGTATGTGTAAACATACTAGGAATTTGACTCTTGGACAAGGGAAAGGCAAAAGAAAAAAAAAAAAAAAAAAGGAAATACAAATATATACATTGAAATTAGAAATATTAGAAATTATTAGATTATTATATATCCAAGTCTGATGTGGAACTAAAGCTTAAGTTTAACTCGGGGGCTTTACTGCTCCTCCTCACCTTCGTATGTGTTGACAGCTTCCAGATTCATGACGTGGCGGATGATGTGGTACTCATCGGCGATCCCATTTCCACCCAGCATGTCTCTGGCCTGCCTGGCAATGTCCAAGGCTTTACCACAGCTGTTCCTCTTCAGCATAGATATCATCTCTGGGGCTGCTCTATTGAAGAAACACCATATTCATTTCAGTTTTCCATTAGGGCTGTTGGTTTTTGTGGGCTGTGGTAGATTATTGGCTGATGGGATTCAGATTTTTGTCAGAAAAGCTGACCATTTTGACATACTCGTGATTATTATAATAATTCTCTAAGTACACTGTTTTTCCTTTGAGCTGATAGAAAGAGCTCAGCTTTTCCAAATGCTTAGATGGATGGGCCCCAGTACCACGTGACCTCCCATTTAATACACTTCAGCTTGAGGATGAAGTTACTTTTTCTCATCGATGAGGCGTCCGAGCTGCAGACACGACTGTAAGCCGATGGTGATCTCTGTTAGCATGTCGGCCATTTTCTTCTGCATCAGCTGATTCCTTGCTAGTGGTACACCAAACTGGATTCTGATTTCAAAAAGCAACATCATGTTATGTTCATGTGGATGATTCAAACAATCAGCAATTAATAAATTCCTCTGTAACATGTTTGAACAAGTACATAGTTTTACTTATTAGCTTTTCAAACTTTATTAATGATGCAAAAGACCTGACCTGTCAAGTGTGTACTGACGAGCTGCGTGGAAACAGAACTCTGCAGCGCCCAGAGCTCCCCACGCAATTCCGTAACGGGCGTTGTTCAGGCAGCCAAAAGGACCCTGAAGACAACAAAGGGGGTGAGATGAGCAACCACTCCTGTGGGTTTTTTTTTTTGGGGGGGGGGGGCATACAGTTTTAAGTGATTTGTGTTATTTCACATTATACTAAAACCCATTGGACCAATTGTACAGCTCCCTTTCATTGGGACATTGGCAATATGCAAGTACAAAGATGTGCAATGACTGAGAATAGTCCATAAACACTTTACTGCATCAATGATATTAATTGCTTCACTTCACTCACCCTGAGACCAGAGACATTAGGTAGCAGGTTCGCTTCTGGAACCTCCACTTCATCCATGAGGATCATACCAGTGGCAGAGGCTCTCAGGGAAAACTTTCCTTCGATTTTAGGTGTGGACAGGCCCTTCATGCCGCGCTCCAGGATGAAGCCACGCACCTTCCCATCATCGCACTTGGCCCAAACCACAGCAATGTCTGCCACTGGAGAGTTGGTGATCCTGAAGATGGAAGTCAAAGGACACCTTATTGTACGGACAGTCGACAGTATTAATATAATGTGCCTGAGTATAATGGTGGGAATTTGCTCACACCAGACAGAATCCATCAGACCCTAACCCTATGTAGTGAAATACAATTTAATATATCCTGTCATACAAAAATATATCGGTAAAGTAGTAAATCATGACAACTTTCATTTTAGACCAACATTTTATTGGATTCATTTATTTTTTATTAACTTATAAAACAGTACACATCTCAAATAACTGTATGTGAGGTTTATACATAACTTTAAAAAGCTCCACCATGTGGACAGCTACGTATTTGCTAAGTCCTGTGACACAACAAATACCTTGAAGTTGAAAAACAGGAAATAATACACAAAATTCTTAAAGGATAAATCATGTGATTGAAAGAGACACAAAGCACAAGGGCACTAAAGGTTGTTGCACTATGTACTCTTCAGATTGTTTAGTTATTCAAAACAAACCTGACCTCACAATGAGACACTTTATGTAATCAGTTTATTATTTTTCAGGTGATTACAACACGCTGATACTTGATTCTGCCAGATTATGATTGAAATGTACTCTCACCGTTAATCTCCTTTGTGTTCTCTTTTGTTGATGCTGTGGTAATCTGCGCACATCTTTGCTTTTATAGTAATATGTAATAAAAAACCTAATTTATAATTCTTATTGCCTTTTCTCAAAAAGCTATTCCAGGTTTGGAAAATATACAGTGATTATCAGAGTTGTATTGCTGAAATTTAAATTTTACATCATTTCCTGTTCCAATTATAATGTATTTACTGAGACATTTTCTACATATACAATAAATGACTCACCAGGTCTTTGAGCCAGTGAGACTGTAGGTGCGACTGGACGGATTGTATTTGGCTCTGGTTTCCATGCTGCCAGGGTCACTACCATGGTTAGGCTCTGTCAAGCCAAAGCAACCCAGGATCTCCCCACGAGCTGAGAAAGACACATTACACATTATAAACCACAAATAAACTAAGAGCTGAGTGTTAACAACAATCAATTGCTGACTGATAGTAAACCGTTGCCAGATAAATATGGATGTTCTCATCTCACCCAGTTTAGGGAGGTACTTCTGTTTCTGCTCCTCTGTGCCATAGGCATTAATGGGGTGCATTACCAATGATGACTGCACACTCATAACCGAACGATAACCACTGTCCACTCGCTCTACTTCTCTGGCAATCAGGCCATAGGCAACATAGCTCGTCCCAGCACAACCATAACCTATATATATATATATATATATATATAGTCAAAAGGAGAAAGAAGAGTTAGAGACTGATCTGGAAAAAAAACGTTTCCAGATCCATTGTGTAGATTGTAGTGTAATTCATATTAAATATGTATGACAGAAATATATGGTAATGGTGTGCATAGCACATTAGATAGAGTCTGACTAACCTTTAATGGTTGGGCCCAAAACACCCATCTCTCCCATCTCTGACACAATTTCTCTGTGAAAGACTGAATGAAAATGAAACAGAAATGTCACATGTGGGGAAGATATAGGATACGCATTTCTTTATTTCAGCAAACGGCATGCTGCCAAACTAACAAACTGACTTGCTGCAATAATGACTGATCTCATGAAGAAATAGTAATTTGAATAAACACTCATAGACTCATAGACATAGACATGAATGAAAAATAAACCAGGAGTGAATTAAAGGCATTGAGTTTCTCACCTTCATTCCTGTTAGCCAGCAGGATGCGTGGCATGAGTTTCTCCTGGCAGTAGGTCCTGAAAGAGTCCCTGATCATGATCTCATCCTCTGTCAGCTGGCACTCCAGGTCCAGGGCGTCACGCCAGTCGAACTGGACCTTTGCTGTCAAACATTTTAAAAAAGCAACAATTTGAAACCTTAAAAGCAGATTCTTGTATATGTTCCAGAAAGAGCTCAATTTTTTTGTCATTCTAAACTTTTATTTTTATTAGGTTTTTCAACACCAACGTGCTTTAGGCTTCTGCTCAGCTTTCTCTGCATCTGTGGAAATACAAAAGCAGAAAAAATGTAAAAAATTATACAAGAAATGTAAGGCATTAAGTCGCTACTGACTTTTTATTTGATAAATGTGATCAAATACATGCAACAATGATGAGTGTAGAAAGATAAAACACTGAATTTTTGTGGATGAATGATGCACTCACCCCATCTGGCATGTGCTGCAGTTCCCTGTGCTCTGGAAGCTGAGATGATGGCACATCTCTGAGGGTTGACCAAGAGACGGCACACAGCGCCTCTCAATGCCATGGTGCAAGTTTGCCTATAAAATGCAGACATTGCAGACAGCCGGTTAGGTAGAAGCTTGCAGTAAAAGTCCTAACAATAACTGTCACATCACTCGCCCTAAACGTGTGTAAAACTGGTACCATAGACAAAGGCATGTCCGTTAATCCGGTGTCCGGCCTGATGATCAATACACATACAAAGTCAACATGCAGAGTTTCTTTGTCATGTGAGTGTTTGATTCTAGATTGGAAAATGTTAATGCTAACTTTAATGTCTTTCAGAAACGACACAATACTGTTTTCAATTGTTCTTAAGTAGGTTTATTTCTCACAGACCCATGCCAAACTCTCCTTTCAATATCTAATGATTCAACTTGTCACAGCAAAAAAGTTTTATCCCACCGCCAAACAGGGTTGGTATACAGCCAAGCTAGGCTAACTCAGCTACTGTGGCGTTACGTAAAGTCACTATAGCTACAAGCTAACAGCGCTAGCCAGCAACAGATAGCTAATAACTTGAGTCTGAAAAACATAATTCCCAAATGATTATGACAGAGGTGCTTAACGAAAGCTCTGTGTTGAAAAGAGCTATTAAAACCATGGTGATAGATCGGTAAAGAGCATTTACCTGTCTAGAAATGTGACAACAACCCTTGTCCTGGTTTCCCTTCTGACACCGCAGTGACACGCGACGTCAAAACACAGGCTGACGTCATTACGTTAGAGCCATATTGAGAGTGGCATTATCATTAAACCAGTGTTTGAACGGTGACCATCTATCCTTGTAACAAATTAAGCCTCTTATCAGTATGGGAACAGTAATTGTAAAATGTGAGCTTGAGATATGTGGATGGACTCTTCGTTTTTGGCCGCTACTCATCACTGAAGATGGCTGCCGTTTGTGGACACTGTCACTGGGAAGGGCCCTGATTGGCTCGTTAGAGTGGGCGTGATGCTGCAGGAGCGGCCGCGTCCACGTATGAGTTCACATAAATCATGCCCTCAAGCCCAGATGGCGCTGGATTTATGAGTTTTATTTATTAAGTCTCAAACTTAACATCTCAAACTTTCACTCGTGATTGCTGCGTGATTTCTTTATCAACAACATATTTTTTTTTTGGAATGTGGGCATTTTTCTCAGAATAATGCCTCAAAGATTTTATATCTTAATGCCACTGGGTAAACTGAAAGTCCTTTTTAAGTTGGTTTCAAATTGATGTTAAATTAATCATATGCCTACAAATAAAAATGGGCTAAGTTAATTAAGTGAACTGGGGATGTTTGTTTTTTGGGGGGAGAAGATAAATGTACATATTTTCCTACGTTCTGTATAATAAACACTGAGGCATTTTACAGGAGTATGTTTCCAACAGCTATTTTACCAGGTACACATTAACTTATTCATATTATAATATAACTTTCCACCTGCACAGTATTTTATATTTTTTAGAGGAAATGTGTATACACTAACTTGAGACTTTTGGTGGTAGTGGTGTGATATTATTCTTAAATAAAGGACCTAGATACTGGTTGGTTTTATGTACTTCTCTCGCTGACAATTCACAACTTATACCCTGGAAATGATCTTTTTTCATCTTATGACCCGTATTATGAAAATACACGCAAGCAGCATACCTAAACTTTCAAATTCAGGTGCAGCTACACATTTCACAAAGATAACAAAACGTAAAATTTTTATTACAATATATACTATGCTATTGTATTAGTATGTCATAATTCCACTGCTATATTAATTTTACAATTTGACATGTGCAATATCTTCCTGTGCAATTTCCCTGTGTATACTGTTTATACTGTATGTATTGTATTGTATTGGCAACATTTAAGCTTACACACACACACACACACACACATATATATATATATATATATATATATATATATATATATATATATAGGAATGTAAATGCCCAAGGGACTAATTGTTTTACCTCCACTAGCCTACATTTCTTATACAGCACTGCGGCTAAATCACTCTATACCTGCTACAGCGTATTGTTTGGATAACCAAGGGGCATTGTGGCAATTTGGTGATTACGGCACTGTGTAAAAAAAAGGTTAAAATTTAAGTAGAGAAGCCTGCAGTAACCCGACTCTTACTCTCAAATATGGGTCAAAGCTTGAAAATCACATTTTCAGACTCTCAGGCTAAGTCTAAAACTGTGTTCCTGCGGAAAAGGGAAAACCCTCGGAAGACCCTCAGGATTATTTTTTTTCAGCAGTTGGAAAACTCCCTCCACGGCCAATCAAGACATATTATTGCTGTTTTTAGTAGGATTCCGATTCCGATTCCGAATATAACTCTGAGTTAAAAGAAATAAAATGTCTTATTGTTAACAATCATAAATTTTTTCCTCGTGCATTATCATGAACACAGGGTCTTGACTTTTAATGGTGCATCTTTAAATCGGGGTCTGTGTTTTTACTTTTCCTGAAGTGAAATGAGTTACACCTCCTCTGCAGCCAACTTGCAGCTGTCGTGACTCAGAGTGCAGAATCGGATCAGGCAATGTTTGGTCTCTAAGTTGAATTATGAATGAATAGATTGCGTTTATAATTAATGTCTTGCATTTCATCAGGCCGATAAAAAAAAAAAAATCTGCCATGCCTTTGCATTGCTTCTCTCGGAGCTGAAAAAGACGGATTCCCACTGCAAATACCTAATGAGGGCGAACACACATGGTGTTGGTATATTTGATGGATTGCTGTGATTAACTCTACCGGGCTCATTGTCATGTTGGGGTGATAACTGTTAGATCGGGGGTAATGGGGGGCACTTTCAGTTAACGTTATTTGAAGCAACCACAGTTTCCAGAAATATAAGCTGCCTCCCTCACTCCATGACTGGTTGAACGACATGTCAATCATAGTATGCTGCGTTTTCATTGGTCCGCTCCTCCTTCTGAGGAGTCCCCCTTTAAACGTTAGCTGGGCAGTGAACATTTTGGAGGGGACTTGTACGAAGTGTCCCAAATTGACTGAAGCTCCGCAGGATCTCCTCCGTCAAGGCTCAAACTATGCTGTAGCGGACCCCGGTGAGCAGCTCTGGTCCAGAAGAAACACCCCGCAGTCATGGAACTGGAGGAGAAACAGAGATACGGTAATTACTTACAGCCCCAAACGGGCATGTTTGACTTGATTTGTCCCGGGATAGCCAGCAGTCAAGTTACTGTTAGCTAGTTTTGTTTTGTTTAAAAAAAAAAAAAAAAGAAAAAAAAAAAACATGGTCTCTCCGGTCGATGGCAGCTTTTCTGATATGTGTTGTTTTTTCGCCTGCTGCTGTCTCACGTTAGCTGCTGCCAGCGAGCCACTTTCTCTGTTTCCTGCACTTCAGATTTTCATTATTAATTGTCTTCCCCCGCACTTGCAGTGAGAGATGGGAAGTTTTTGGGTATGTCTGATTTTGTCATGTCTGGATGACCCGGGCTGAAGTGAGTCAGGCAGGTGTCCACGCTGCTTTGTGTATTGTCAGGGAGTTTAATGCCCCAGTTTGTCTGCTGCTTGTCCAGTTGCTGCCACATTCCTCAGGCAACAGGAGCTGAGCTGACGTCCAGCTATGTATAGAGCTTAGCTTATTGGAAAATACCTCAAACATGTGAGGGGGGCTCTTGAGATTTCTCCTGGCGGTGTTTAATTAGACGTATGCAATGTTTCATACACACTCTACATTTTGTTCAAAGTCCAGCCTCAGTACACTGTGTGTGTGTGTGTGTGTGTGTGTGTGTGTGTGTGTGTGTGTGTGTGTGTGTGTTCACTGTGCTTTATCTTCCGCTCTGGTGTTCAGTCTTTGTGGTTGTAATTGCTGCCTCCTTCCAGTACCCCTTATAAATGTGCTATAGAGGCACACCCTGTTGTATGCACGTTGAGATATATTGCTTTTTCTTAAGCCATCTTTTCCTTTCAATCCAAGCCATAAATGATTCACACAATAGACACAGCATGTTTGGGCAGCATGCTCACTCCTGAAAGGATTTGTTTTGAATTAATAACGTTATCTTTTGAATACAATCGTAAGTTAGAAGATTTTCATTATTCATACTGTTCTGCAGCCATATGTGGAACATTTTTAGCTTTTTGTAGGATGTTGACATTTGCTAAATTGCTTATCCATTTAGGATGGTGGGATGCTGGAACTGATCTCAGCCGGCATTAGGCTTGAGATGTGTACATCCTGGACAGGTGTCAGTGTATTGTGATTCTATGATGTTTTTGCACAAGTAGAAATGAAAAACAACTCTTCCTCTTTGTGCTGACTCTCCTGATCAGGCTATAAGAGAGTGCTTTCCTCTTCTTCTCTGCACACACCTTTTTCCAGTCTGCCTGCCACATGATGGCTAATTGGCTACCATTACGAGCCTTTCACAAAAGGCTGCAACAGTCTGGGTCTGTGCTTGTTTGTAATAACCAAAACACATAGAGGACTCAGACAGTTTGATACAAAGGAAAACAGCAAATAGGTAGATTCAGAGGAGAGAGATAATTGCCTCAGATTCACAGACATAATGATGGTGAATGGCTTCAAATTCACTTAATAAATCACAGTGGTCTGATCCAAGAGCCTCTGGAAACACACTGTGCAACAAACATGTTAATATTTCTCAGTGCATGCCAAGACTCTAGGCAGATCAGCTAAAAAAAGGAGACAAGGACACATGTGTTATTATGCCATGGGGAGAACACTTCTACATAAAATTTAGGATCAGCCCAATTTCACATGTTGGAGTAATTTCAGACTAAGATATACAAAGTAACCTCAATGAAAGGATCTGCAGCCGCCATGCAGCCAAGCCCTGGTGGAGATTAGGTGTAATTATAAGCCAAATTTAGGAGTGTAGGTTGAAACCTGATCCTGAGCCTCTCTGACTGCTCTTTCATGTTTGTTTAAGTATGTTGAAGTTACATTCACAGATTTACTTTTGCAGATTCAGTTAAGTTACAGTAATGGACAGTTTTTCCTCCCTGCTACGAGCAAACATGTCTATCCCTAAAGCTACTCGTTTCCACTTAAATGTGCCTGATTATACCCAAGCTCGATCATGCGACTCTGCTAACTGTCTAGCGCCCCTGCCAACAGGTCTAATGTCTGAAATACAAAGGCATGTTCAGTGCAGTCCCAGACTGATTGGTTCCCTCTGGTTATTAAGGTCAGGGAAAATGGGTTTGGAGAAGAGATACAAATGCAGAATGATTTGGATCATGAAACAGGACCATCCCTAATATCTTGTTACTTTGTTATCTATTGTGACCATAATTGTCCTCGAGTTAGTCAGTAAATATGTCTATTTATCTTGGTTGATTTGATTTTTTTTAACAAAGAAAGTTTCTCAAACAGTAACATGAAAGCAGCACATTATTTTGCCATTAGTTTCCTAAATGTTCCTCGAGATGTCTCTTGGGACATTTGGAATTGCTGTCGTTTATGTTTATGAGCTGAGGTTATATAAACAGAGTAGCAGAATATCTAATCAAGCAGATATCACTGTGCTTTCATCCTGTTTTGTCATTGTCCGCGAATAGTCTTTTCTAAATCTGTCCAATTCCAGTTAGAATTAGATCTTGGTTTCATCTGCGTGTAAGCTCCAGAAATAAACTGGCTGTACTACCAGAGATAAGGATACGAGAAGCTCATCATCAGTGGAAGCAGAAATTACACTATTGTGAGGTCACTGGTTTATGATAAGATCATATAGATTTCTGATTGATACTGTGAAGTAAAGACAGTAACTGATCAAATTTAGGAAGATCCCCTTTTCTCAGATAAAATATGGCTTAAAATTGTATTGTGACATTGTTAGATTTCCAATATTTTTATACACTAGGAAGGAACAAAGAATGTCTGGCAGCTATCAAGGGACCAATACCACAAATGTTATACACAATTTTTTTTCAACATTTAAATGTGGATGATGAAGATAACTGCTCTGTTTTATATACTTCCTCTAACGCTGTAAATAGACCACAACTTGGCCTTAAACAGTCCACACCCTCTTACTCGAATGAAAGACATGGAGGACACCTTCTTCAGATGTTTGGGATTTTTTACTTAAACTGCATTTTCTTACTGCTGTTTTGCTGTAGCTTTTTTATTCGATTTTTTTAATGATCGGGAACTGCAAGAAAAGAACTGGCCATTGTAGTCATTCAATTTCATACCCATAATGCATTAAAGGATTTCAAAAGCCCAAATAATTAGCCACAAACACACACACACACACCCACAGAAAAAAACAGTCGTTTTCAGACTACATGACAGCAACAGCTGTTTTGCTAAAGTAGCCAAGCTGGTCAAAGTGCTTCACCGTGCCAGTTTGTGAAAAGCAGAAAAGTGGTGTGAAACTTGAAGTGACTGTTTCCCACATCTAATATTTGTGTCCTCTGGAAAAAGCTTGAAATAAAACATTATTACAGTATAATTCACCTCAACTGTCTAGTGCTGTTGCTAGTATGCATCTAGGGACATGTGTATAAGTATTTCAGCTTGCAAAGGATGGTATGACAGAAGGGAGCCACTGGACTTCCTGAGATTTCCTTTTTTAATTTCTAAGTACTGCTTTCCCTCTAACCATTGATGTTACTAATAATATTAACAAGGGCTCCTCTCTATTGAGGAGTCTCAGTAAGCCATGACAGTGAGCTAGTATCAACAATACCAGCATCCTGAAACAGAAGCCGTTAATTGAAATTCAGTGATCATACATTTTATTATTCACACCTGGGCTTATATTTGCCATGACATGCTAACGTGTCTTCTGTGAAAAAGGTCAACTATGAAAAGGTCCTGTACTTTTTCCTCTCTTTCATTTTTTTAAATTTAATTTTCAATTTGAAGGCTAAATATACAGCACAAGGTAACAAGTGCGAAAAGTGCACAACTACAACTTGTGTAAAAGATATATTTAATAAAGTTTAAAAAAAAAAAGTACATATCATTAAATGCATACAACCAAGATTTTTTTGATAAACAATACAAAGGGCAGTGGCGTGAGAAAATAGAAGACTCAGAAAAGTCTTGACACAGAAGATGACGTACAAAAGTGAATAGTTTTCCTCCTTGTAGCCCAGAAGAGTTACATTGAGTTACATTACATTGCTAATTTGTAGACACATAACCTGTTGGAATGTCATAGGGGTCAGGCACAATGTAGACTGGGTAGCAGAAAAAGGCAGGGACTTTCTGCAAGAGAAATGGAGGCATCATTGAAGTCTGACCAGCCAGACTGCATGTGCTTTGTAGACTTGGAGAAGGCATACAACTGTGTCCCCTGAGATCCTCTGTGGTCATGAGCTCTGGGAAGTGGGGCTTGGAGTTGTTGGGGCAAAAGGTTAAAGTGTTTTTAAAAAGAAAGTCTTCAGACGTCAGCTGTCTTTCTTGAGTTTTAATAAGCATTCAAGAATGGACTCAAACACATACGACCGCATGAACATGTCAGTCAGTGGGCGAGTGAGCAAAACTTATAATTCTTATAGGTTCTCAAAACAATTGTCAGACAAAACATGGTGTTCCTGCATTGTTTTAACAATCCTCAACAAAACAACACTCCCTTGAGATCTCACCCTTGAGGTCCCATTCCCGTGGGACCCTCCACTGTATCTCACAGTGCTGTCACAGTAGGGGTTAAGCACAACAACACATGTTCATATGAACAAAATACAACACCAGGCACAGGTAATGCAAAACATAGCATAGGATAAACACCAGAATTTTCCATCACAGAGTACAGAGTCTGCTCCGCCTCCTGGGCGCCTTCCTTTGTAGGCTTTCTGGACACATCCAACTGGGAAGAGATCCAGACCTTGCTTGAGGAACCATATATCCACTCCAGCGTAGAAACGTTTTGGGGTCCCTTAGGAGGATCTAGAAAGCACTGCTGGAGACGAGGGAGGTCTTTATCTCCTTGGTTAGCCTGCTACCAAAGTAGCCATCCCCACAAATACAAAACAAAATGGATGGATCAGTTTCACTTTTGATTTTGCTACTGTAGAAGCAGGATGTGATGATAATGTTTGTGTTTTTATTTACCATCATTCCCTTTTCTAACAGTTTTTAAATGACAAGACAATAAACACAGTTAGGTCCAGAAAGATTTGGACAGTGACACAATTTTCATGAGTTGGGCTCTGCATGCCACCACATTGGATTTGAACTGAAACTACTGAAATGGAATTGAAGTGCAGACTTTCAGGTTTAATTCAAGGGTTTGAACAATGATATCCTATGAAACATTTAGGAATCGCAACCATTTTTATACAAAGTCTCCTCTCTTTTCAGGGGCTCAAAAGTAATTGGACACATTAACATACATAAAATTTATTACTTTGTTGAGAATCCTTTGCAGGCAATGACTGCCTGAAGTGTGGAACCCATGGACATCACTAAACGCTGGATTTCCTCCTTTGTGATGCTTTGCCAGACTTTTACTGCAGCTGTCTCCAGTTGTTGCTTGTGGGTCTTTTTTCCTCAAGTTTTGTCCCTAAGCAAGTGAAATGCATGCACCGGGTTAAGATCTGGTGATTGTTTTTTTTTTTAAACAAAGAAGTGGAATATTCTACAATGACCGAGTCAAACAAAAGAAAAACAAAACAGCAAACTCTTGGGTCGCTTTCGCAGTATGTTTTGGGTCATTGTCCATCTGTACTGTGAAGCGCCATCCAATCAACTTTGCTGCATTTGGCTGAATCTGAGCAGAAAGTGTATCCCTATACACTTCAGAATTCATCTGACTGCTCCTGTCTTCTGTCACATCCTCAATAAAACACTAGTGACCCAGTGCCACTGGAAGCCATTCACGCCCATGCTGTCACACTGCCTCCACCATGTTTTACAGAAGATGTGGTGTGCTTTGGATCATGAGCTGTTCCATGCCTTCTCCATATTTTCTTCTTTCCATCATTCTGGTACAGGTTGGTCTTAGTTTCATCTAAAGAATGCTGTTCCAGAGCTGGGCCGGCTTCTTCAGCTGTTTTTTGGAAAAATCTAATCTGACCTTTCTATTTTTGAGGCTGATTAATTGTTAGCACCTTGTGGTGAACCCTCTGTATTTGCTCTCATGAAATCTTCTCTTTATGGTGGACTTAGATACTGATACACCTACTTCCTGGAGAGTGTTCTTCACTTGGGTGGATGTTGTGAAGGGGTTTTTCTTCACCATGGAAAGGATCTTGCAATCATCCACCACAGTTGTCTTCCATGGACATCCAGGCCTTTTTGAATTCCCAAGCTTACCAGTGCGCTCTTTTTTTTTTTTCCCTCAGAATGCACCAAACTGTTGATTTCATCTCCGCTATCTCTCTGGTGGATTTTTTCTTTTTTTTTTTTTTTTCTAGCCTAAGAATGGTGTGTTTCACTTCCATTGAGAGCTCCTTTGACCACATGTTGTGGGTTCACAGCTACACCTGGAATCAACTCCAGGTTTTACCTGCTTAATTGATGATGACATAACGAAGTAATAACTCACACCTGTCCATGAAACAGCTTTTGAGTCAATTGTCCAATTACTTTTGGTCCCTTGAAAAAGAGTCGGCTACATATTAAAGAGGTGTAATTCCTAAACCCTTCCACCAATTTGGACGTGAATACCCTCAAATTAAAGCTGGGAGTCTGCACTCCCATATAAGCCCATATTGATTATATAACTGCATTTTGAATATGTTTTGGTAAGCAGCTAAAATAACAAAACTTGTGTCACTGTCCAAATATTTCTGGGCCTAACTGTAGATGCATTAATGGTCTACTTACCATTGCAGAAACGCACAAAACAAATGCAGATGTCTGAAATGGGTCCCTATGTAAACCTTCGTTAGAGGGAGAGATGGAATGGCATTTCATAATTAAATCAAAGCACTTACACATCGAGCAAATGTCATTTGTATTTGTAATGATTTTAATGAAAGCTCAATGGCTGTGTGGTTGCACAATGGTGGTTCATTAAATTAGATAAGATCACATGGAGAGGGTTTAACAACATACAACTTTTGCTCACTGACCCCAAAGAAAAAGAATTGTTTAATAAATCATATGGCCTTTAAAGTCTGAGATTCACCTTGTGTTATTAGCTATCTGCCTGTATGAGGAAAATATAATTACAGGTTAATTCCACTGGATTGTTTTTAACCAGTAGTGTCAGTGAAAGGACAAGGAAGTAGGAATTATTGTGGTGATGCTTTATTGGTTGTTTGTCATGTTACTATCAACAAATAAAAATGAAAATTCCAGCCTCTGTGTCAGTGTCACTCAGTGAATAGCCTCTTGTATGTAAAATAACAATAACACCAGCGCTCTTAATGGGATTCCCAGTGTGCAGTAACATTGGTCTGGAGACAAGAATAAAAGGAATTGAAACGTTGAGTCATTCCAGATGAATTTTGTGTTTCTGTCAGCATCTGTGAAACCCAATTTTTGGCATTTCCTCACTCTGTGGGCTCTTTGTTGGGACTGTGAACATACTCTGATTGCCTTTGGCTGTTTAGGGCAGAATAGCGAGTGAGTGGAAAACAGACTGGAAAGATTTTTTTATTTGTTTACTGTGTCAGTCCAATTCTGCCTTGAACCCACAAGGTGGGAGAAAACACTGAGAGGAGATCGTGTATGAGCTGCTCTATGAAGCAGTTCTATCTTATCCACCATCATGAAATGTTTGTTTTGTTTAGTTTTTTAGCTTGAACCGTACTTTCATTTCATCTAGGTGTTAGTATTTGTAGCCAAAAATATCCTGCACAGCTGAAAGTAATCATACCTCCTCCACAGCAGTGACATGAAACACCACTGGAGGCAGAATTCCTGCTTGTTTTCTCCAAACACATGTTTTTGATAACATTTAAACAGCTTTTCCTCCTCATCCCCAACAACAGGCCCTGCCCTCTCTTTCCCATGCCCTGACCACTTCTCTTTAACTCCTCCAGATGAGTTCTTGGCTGTTTTGGACAAATGTCTGATCTGAGACAGAAACAAAGTGGAAACTCCGGCAGAAAGAGGTGTTTTGGAAGTGGGAGGGAATAGAGGGAGATGCACAAGTGGAGCACAGATTGGTAAACAGGTAGTTGTTTCAGGATAAAGCTAGAGAGAGAGAGAAGTCTGAGGTGAGGTGGAGCATTGGTGGCTTCCTGGCGCTCACAGCTACTCAGGGACAGGTTGGACTGGTTTCTCCTCCACAATACCTCTGTCTCTGACGCTCTCGCTCATTTAAACCAGGAGAGAGAGGGAGGAAGACGTGAATAGAAACAAGGGCAGTGGGAACATTTCATAATTTGACTTGGAGGAATTTGAAGATGGCTGAGAATGGAGAGTATTATGGAAAGCATGGTAAGAGCTCTTTTTGTTTTAGTTTGTCATTCATTTGCATCTTATTTCATTCTGTGTACACCTGAGAGCTTTTAAATGACTCAACAGTTCTTGGTTAATCTTAAGTGTCTTTTTTAATGCTTAAAAGTGGTTCTGTGTGATTGAGTGTGTAAATAGTGAGTGAAACTGGAGCATTGGTATCAGCATGTCAGCACTGCAGGGACGGAAAGGGTGTGTGTATTTGTGTGGAACCTGCTGCTGCCGGTAGCATTTGTTCTGATTGTACAGGTGTGTTAGCATGCCGAGCTTATTTATCAGTGTTTTCCTTGTCCAAATATTACTGCACTGTGTGTAGAAAATCACTTGGCAAGCACATTATTTCTTTCGAAACTGAATAAGTCCTCCATTAAGCCTATCTGTGCTTAGTACAGCCACACTAATGTTACTCACTTGTCAAAAGTAGCACTTCTTACTGACAATAGTGGCATCACATTATATATTTGAAACACAATGCCGATGCTCTTTACTGTAAAACAGAAAGCTGTGACCCCGGAGCTCATTTGGTAAATGCCTGCTGCAGCATTATCCTCCATGACCACATACATAATTAATATGCAGAGATGCCAAAGAGAATATCATGCTCCTGTATGAGTGTCAGTGCTACATGGTATACATGCACATGTACATGCTGCAGAAGGCTGAGGTTACTGATGTTGAGAATCAGCCCTGTAGTGAAAATGTTTGTTCTTTTGAATATCAAAATGTTCTCTTTGTGTTGAAGTGGTGGATGTGCAGCCTGCTAATCTTTGACTTCTGATCTGGGTGTTTTTGTTTGCCCTTCAACTTTAATATGCCTTTCAGATTTGCAAGATGAATTTACTTGGATAACAGTCAGTTTTATGCTTCTGACATACTGACCTCGGATGACCTGCAGCAAACCTAACTGTACACCTGAGTCTGCATTACTGATCTGGACTGGCACAACTTGTGTTAACAGGACCAGACATTGACTCTAATTTATCCAAAAAGTCTCAGTAGTGATAGTATCAACCTAGAGCAATGAATACAATTTAACCAACAGAGATTATTATGAAAAAAAGGGTTTTCTCACTCATTTTCAGTTAATGTTTTTTGCTCAAATTTCAACTTTTAATCTCTTGAAACATTTGAACATTTTCTTTTTGGGCTTAAATCAACATCAATATAGCATTATGGGCTTGTCGAAAATAAATGTACTGTGTTAAATTCAGAGCTTTACACCCCCTCTAGTGGCTGTGTAAGTACAGTAGTTCAGCCTTTCAAATGCATTTTCCCTCCTTAGTCACCAGGGAGGAATTTGTCAGGTTGCCAGGCGTGTCTTTCTGGAGGGGAAAGTCATCTGACAGAAGAATGAGAGGAAAAGGGATTGGGTGGGGTCTGGTGTGGGGGTCGTATCACTTATTAACCTCAAATCCACTCTTACGTTTAAAAACTGTCTGTTTTCAAGGTGCATCTGCTTTCATAGCATAATTTTTTGTTTGTAGTTCACAAGACCTCTAACCAACCCAATTTTCAGTAGTCACACTGATGATAAATGATAAACTGAGTGATAAATGTACTTCTTTACTTAATATAGGAGAGCCAAGGAAGTATGACCCAACCTTCAAGGGCCCAATCCAGAACAGGTGAGATGGGATTTTTTTTTTTTAAACCCTGGCTTTTATAGTATATAAATGACTACAGAGTTTATTTCAGCCCCCTTATGCTGCCATTTTTAGGGGCTGTACAGACATCGTGTGCTGCATCCTCTTCGTCCTTGCCTTACTGGGTTATATTGCAGTGGGAATACTTGGTAAGAAAGCAGCACTATGCTTTGTTTACCTATACAACACAAGCTTAAACTTACCTAAGAACAGCTTTGTAACATTTACTTTCTCTGCTACCAGCCTGGTCTCAGGGTGACCCCAGAAAGGTGATCTATCCCACAGACAGCCGAGGCCAGTTCTGTGGGCAGGCGGGTACTGAACTTGAGTGAGTTGTTTTCCAAGTATAAATGTAATTATTCCGGTTGCCCAGCTGGATTTTATTTTATACATTGAAAGCACACACACAGTTTGAGCTTCAGTGTAAGTGCATCCAAACATTAATATGTTCTTCACCATCTTACAGTCACCCAGTATTTCAGCCATCCTGACCTTGTGAGAGCAGATGGAAAGTGTAAAACATTATCATCCTACTCAAGAAACAATTTAAAATAGCAGTTATCTTAAGTTGATAGAAAGTCTAACAGAAAAAAAAGATAACTATAAAGATAGAATACAATTTACCTATCTTCTGTAAATATTTGTTATCAAATACAATCTCTGATATCAACCCAACACGTTAAGGTTAAGGCTATCTTCCATATCTGTATATTTAATTATAACCAAATGTCATCATCAGCCTGTGGATAACCTCAGCACATCCATTAATAATAGCTAAACTTCATCCTTAAAAAAAAAAGACATTAAAATATATATAGCCTTTTAGGGTGGTCAAAAAGAAATAACAAATTCACTTTTTCTGCATTTTTTTTTTTTCCAACTTGCACACTTTGAACAGGAAGAAGCCACTGTTGTTCTACTTCAACATCATGAAGTGCGCCAGCCCCATGGTGCTGCTGGAGTTTCAGTGTCCGACCACACAGGTGTGAATTCCACCCATCTGCCATCATGTACTGTAAACTGTGACCCACCTTGATGCCATGGAGCAACTGTCTGTGCATTTATGTAACGCATCAACTAACTACAGTCCGGGTACCAGTGTAAAAGTGGGACACAAATGCACATTAGTCATCACTTTTTGTTGCCATTTACAGCTAGTTGTAATTTTTGGCAGCAACGAACAGCTCCATTTCCTGTGTAGGTTGCACTGTGGGGAAAATGGTGTCCATCAACAGTCACATGAGGGCTGTTTTGAGTATCCTTTTCCAGTTTGGATACACAACATGCTCATTCTGCAGTATGAAATTGGGTCACTGCAATTGCCTTTGTTTGCTTCCTCTTTCACCATGCCCATATTGTTGGCCATTTTCTCTACTGCATTTTGTATCTAAAATTAGCACCACTGAGTTCTCCTTCTCCTGCGTTTGTAACTGTATCTTCCTGTAAATGTTGCTCTCCCTTTAGATGTGTGTGGAGAAGTGCCCTGAAAAGTTCATGACATTACTCAAAGCATATACCAACAAAAATGACTTTGAGTACTACAAGAAGTTTTGCAAGGAAGGTGTGACTAATACAATGGTGAGTTTTAAGACACCTGCTTTGGTGCTTCTTTCCAATGTCAGTCTGCATTTCACCAGTTATTCTGATTTTCCAAAGCTTTTCATTCCTATTTCGAACATACTGTGTTTCAGGGTGCACCAGAGATCCTTCGGTTAGGTCTCTGTCCTGCCATGCTGACACCCAGCAAACCCTGTATGTTGAATCTTGCAGTATGACTCACTTAAAACACCTTATTAATACAGGATACTATATCTAATTTTGCCTACATCCAGAGCACCAGTACAGAGAGAACATTCTGGCACATAAAAAGACTTTATTCTTAATTTCTTGTGTTCTTATGTAGTCACTCGCAGGTGTTTCCCAGCTTTGGGCCAAAAAGGGAAGGTGATAACTGTGGGAAACATCTCTAGCTTTGATGATGGCTATGGAAACATGAGGGATGCCAAGGATCTCGTGGATGGAGTCAAGTTAGTACACTGCTGAAAATATTGGGTCAATACTTAAGTGTTATAGCTTGTCCCATCCCGGCCTGCCACATTAGAATGTACATATATTTCAGAGGCGCCAACATGGATTAACACATAGAAATCTCCCCACAGGAATGCCACTGTGGTTATTGAGGCTCGGCAAGTGGTCATGAAAATCTTTGAGGATTACACCCAGTCCTGGTACTGGATTCTCATGTAAGACACAAAGTGACACTAAGTAATCTGTTCCTTGTTCACTTTCATCTTGTTTGTGTATGTGATGAGCATCAGTTGGTTTCACTGCTCACTGTCACTCTTTGCTCTCCCTGCAGAGGATTGGTTATCGCCATGGTCACCAGCCTGCTGTTTATCATCCTCCTGCGCTACCTGGCAGGGATCATGGTCTGGGTCATGATTGTCTTGGTGATACTGGTTATAGGATATGGTAAGCGTCATTGTCTTTGTCATTCTCACCTCAAAATAGTTGAATACTTGACGTGCCTCTACCTGAAAAGAGTTTTAACACAGCATGAACTCTGAAGTGACTAAATATGAGATGGGTTGTCCAAGTGATGACTGTTATTTCAATAAAATCTGTGCCTGTTTTTTCAGAGTTAGTATGCAGTATTGCCATAAAATAACAATTGTGTAGAATGTTTTATAGGGGCTTTCCTGTGGCTCAGCATTTAGGATGCATATCATGAACAGAAGTCAGTTTTTTACTGTCACTGCTGAATTCCCTTGACTATATCAACTGCCAAAAGTATAGTTAAGTGAAATCAACATGCTGATACAATACTTGTACACGAACTACAAAGATAGTGGCACAGGGTTTTTAGAAATATTTAGTAATGACTTTTCCAGAGTAAAAGACAGAACACACAGCATAATTAAAGCCTCAGCTTTATTTTAGCTTTGAATTCAGGAGGTGCCTTGAATGTGTTGTGAAAGAGAAGATACTATGATTCACCATGGTAACTGGTAAACAAAGGACAGGGACTCCATTGTAATTTAGTGGAACCGGAGATATTAATACATGGATATGTGGACTATTTGCATCTGTCATTTATATATCAACAAGCTGCTAAAGAGCCAGTGTTTTTGGACATGGGTTATCATGCACTTTGAGTACTTTATCGCCTGCAAAGAATATTCCCCATGTTATCATACACAGAGCCAGTAGTAATGAACTTTCCTCATTTTGAATAGATGTTTGATTAAAACTGTGGGTTTATTTTTGGACATGTACTTTAACATTGTCTTAGTTTAACAGTGAAAGTTGTAACTATTCTTCTATATTTTCATGAAAGCTGTTTTTGCTGCATTTAGTCTGGTTTTACATCTGCAGATGTCCTTATCTCACTTACACGGGAATATCTAACCACATCTAATCTCCAGTATGATATGATCACTATAATAACAATGTTTCATCAGTGTCTGCTCAGATCTTCTTAGATTATTCATCGAGTCAACAGACATCAAGACATGCAATAAATGCTTAGTGCAGGACAACAATACAACTTGAGAGTCGGTTTATCAGTGAGCACAGTCTTATAATGAGAACTTCTGTTTACTATAATCCACCATCTGATGATGGTTATCAACAAAGAAATGAATCCTGACAAAGCAGCCAGTGAGCAGGTTAAACTACACAGACTGAGTCACCGTTTTCTGGGACAGATGCTTCGTTTCTTTCCTATCTTGATGCTATATTCCTGACATTTCTTGCCAATTTACATTCTTGAAAAGTTTAGGGTTTTTTTTTTTTGTCATAAATTGTAAACTTTTGTTTTGCATTCCCCACTTTGTTTCTGCTTTGTTGTTCACTGATTTGTTTTTCTCTTTAAAAATACAGCTGCCGAATTAAAAGGACAATGTTTTCTCATGTGATGTCAGGTATTTTCCACTGCTACATGGAGTATGCTGCCCTGAAGGGAGAGCCAGGAGCTAATGTGACCATACAGCAGCTGGGCTTTCAGACAGACCTCTCCGTCTACCTGCAGATCAGACAGACCTGGCTGGCCTTCAGTCAGTAAACGGCACATTGTCCATATGGTTATATACAATAACATGTCGCTGTAGGACACCCATGTGACCTCTCACTCTACTGCCTTTCTCCTTTAGTGATCATCCTGGCCATTGTGGATGTTGTCATCATCTTACTGCTCATCTTCCTCAGGAAAAGGATTCTCATTGCTGTTGCTCTCATCAAAGAAGCCAGCAGGTCAGACCTCACATTAGAGAAATGTGAAAACACATCAATGTAGTTGAGATGTTGAATTGTTCTGACTGTAAAATTGTTTTGATAATGGATGTAAGTGTTAGATTAATGGTACAGACACAGATGAAGTAATGCAAATATAACCCAAAGTGAAGACAGTTTCTCTTTTTGACCTTGTGTTTAATGGCCTGTGATGCTGTTGTGTTTTACAGAGCCATTGGGCATGTGATGTGTTCCCTTTTCTTCCCACTGTTCACTTTTGTCCTCCTGGCCATAGTTATCGCCTACTGGGCAGTTACTGCTGTGTATCCTTTCAAGTTACTCTCAGTCAATATCATGATTTCAGGTGAACTGTAGTCAAAAACCCCAAAACAGCAGGTACAGAAAATACTATTGTAACTTTTGTGGAACTGCCCATGAACTATTTAACCACCACTTGGTAAAATTAAATCACTGCGTTCAATAATTAGAAAAGCAATTTACAGCTCTCTCTGGATTTAAAAATGAAGAAATCATCCAGTTCATTTTAAATTGCAGTCAGATAGGGTGATAAAATCAACTGTGGAGAAAAGGGTTAAATCCTATTGATGACTCAGACCTGACTTTCTGTCTTAACAGTACAGTACAAATACTTGTAGTTAATGTGCAAGAGCATTGTGATGCTGTGTGTAACTGTTCTGTAATCCTCCAATCAATAGCTAAAGTCTGAAACCCATGTGGACTTTCTGGAAATTTGCAGATTGTCCAACTGTCTGTGTGGACTTGATGAGTGTGGATCTGGATGGGCCTAAAAACATATGGCCTGTACTGAACAAAACTTGTTCTTGTTGTGTTTGCAAGTACAGTGAATTCCAGATGTTTAAGTTTTACGGTGAGCTTTTGCTCAGAATTTGCTTTAAAAGCATGTATAAATATCGGCTGAAGCTCTGATCGCAGAACAGGTCACCCATCAATGTTAAGGTCAGGGTACAGCAATAGTACATACTACGTAGCGTATGTAAGCTGCCTTGTTTGAAAAGCATCGCAAAAGTAATGTGAGTGTGCAAATTATGTTGACTGGACTCCTAAAGATTACAATCCTTGATGGAACTGATCAGTTTCTTGTCTACCTCGAATGAGCCTGTCTACAAGGTTTTTAATGAGACGCTGTGTGAACATTCAAGGAAGCTTTGTGACCCAGCTGTGAGTTAATTTAAACATTTTACATCTTAATCACTCAACCTCAAGTGCATGTTTGCACCATCAAATTATGTTCTCTCTGTATCACTTGTATCCATGCTCAGAACTATACGACCAGTCCAATGAAAGCGCAGTGCCCGGACTCCGAGTGCCTTTTTGCCTTCTACGGAGGAGAGACAGTTTATCACAAATACCTGATCGGGCTGCAGTTCTACAATGTCTTCCTCTTCTTCTGGTGTGCCAACTTTGTCATTGGTCTGGGACAGATGACTCTGGCCGGAGCCTTTGCCTCATACTACTGGGCCTTTGTCAAGCCAGATGACATGCCTGCCTTCCCAGTGTTTTCTTCTCTAGGGAGATCTCTCAGGTGTGTCTGGGTGACATTTTATTAAATTTGACCATTTGATTTTGAGATGTTGTCTCCATTGTTATTTATTTATTTGTGTGTGTGTGTGTGTGAGAGAGAGAGATAATGTTTCAACTTCCTCTGTCTCTTGGTTCAGGTATCATACAGGAAGTCTGGCGTTTGGCTCCCTCATTCTCTCCATAATTCAGATCATCAGGGTTTTGCTCGAGTATCTGGACCACAAGCTGAAAGGTTTGTTACTTTAGTTGATTACAATATTCCGCCGATGTCTACACAAAACCACAATCCATAGTTTGTAAGGCTCACAGACCAGAATCATACAATAACCTTTGGCCAAGCCAGCTCTGCTTATGTGTATGGTTTATGCTAATGTGGACATTACAAATAATGCCGATAAAGATGTCAGCGATGGAAAGGACACTAGTATCATTGCTCAGTTTTCATCTCTATTTTACTGTTTCTATTGCGCATTTTGGATAACTTGGAACACCTCACTCCAGTTTTTGTTGAATGCTCCCTGATCTGTCCATCATGGACTCTTCAACAGGAGCTAAGAATAAGTTTGCAAAGTTCCTGCTGTGCTGTCTGAAGTGCTGCTTCTGGTGTCTGGAGAAGTTCATCAAGTTCCTCAACAGGAATGCCTACATCATGGTGTGTGGTTTATTTGTTGTTGTTTTTTTGTTTTTTTTCTTCTCTCTGAACACAGTCCTGGCATCCTTGATTTTCAGGCAGACTGTGTTCTTTGAGTGTCTGGTTGTAATGAATGAATTTGACCTCTAGGTGGCAATTTATGGCAAAAACTTTTGCACCTCAGCCAGAGATGCCTTCTTCCTCCTCATGAGGAACATGATCAGGTGAGTGTTAATGCTGTGATTTATTTATTTATTTATTTATTTGCACAAAACTGTTTCAAAGATTTATTTATTTATTCATTGGAATATTTAAAATGGTCGTTTTTCTAAAGGATAATTGATGTTTTTCATCCCCCAGGGTGGCTGTTTTGGATAAAGTGACAGATTTCCTCTTGTTTTTGGGAAAACTGCTCATAGTTGGTTTAGTGGGTGAGTCTGTTTTATTATAACCTTATTCTTCAAGACAAGCAAAAGTAGATTTTTTTTTGGGGGGGGGGGGGGGGTAATATCATGAAAACTCATGACAAACTTCAAAAGTTATCTATAGTGGTAGAAAACAACTTTTGTTGATTCTTGTCTCTATCGTGTCTTTTCTTCTACTGAAAATAACATGCTAAGCAGCTAACCCCGGTCCATTTCCTCACTTTCTGATAGCAACTCACTAAAGCTTCCAATAGTCATTCATCAACTCAAAGTAACTATTATAGGCAATTACACGGGAGTTATGAGTGATGATGGTCCTGGCAGCTATTTACCAGTAATCATGCATAATTTGAGTTTTCTGTGGTCTCACTTCATCAGGGGTCTTTGCCTTCTTCTTCTTCTCTGGGAGAGTGAAGGCCTTTGAGAATACAGCTCCCCATCTCCACTACTACTGGGTACCCATCCTGGTGAGTCTGACAGCCCTTTTGTTCACAGCGTGCCAAAAATGGAGTTTCATTCTGCTTTCCCTGCCTTTTTTTTGTCATTCAGTGAAATATCCAGTATATATCTGTTTTTTATATGTGTCTGGTTTCCTCACCAGACTGTGGTGATTGGCTCATACCTCATTGCCCATGGATTCTTCAGTGTGTATGCGATGTGTGTGGACACATTGTTCCTCTGTTTCTGTGAGTAGCACCTTCTCTGCTTTTTTGACATCCATATAAAACTTAAACACTGTCTATTTGAAAAACAGATGGGCTTCACACATAAGAAACAAGCATTGCTAATGTCGCATCAAGAAAAGGACGTGGCAAAGTGTTAATAGTTTAATAATCGGCTGAATCAAAGCTTTTCTCACCTCATGAGTTCTTTTTTCTGGTGTTGGGTTCTCACTAATTCTAAATTGCATGAAGATGGCGTGCCACAATTTCTCCACCATTTCAAAATAACAGTATATAACACAGTATGTTAACAAAAATTCCTGCTTCTTGGTGTTAAACTGTAACTTGTGGGTGCCTATGCTTGCTTGCTATTTGACTTTCTTTTTTTTTGTCTCTATCTTCCTTTTCTCATTTACAACAATTCACTATCTCCTCTTCCTGCTGGCTCTTTCTATACTAATTTTCTGTTCCATACATTAACAAATACCTACACGCACGCACGCACACACACACACACACACACACACACACACACACACACACACACACACACACACACACACACACACACACACAAATACAAAAAGGTGAGGACCTGGAGCGCAATGATGGTTCCGCCACAAGGCCTTATTACATGTCTTCGAGTCTTCATGAGATTCTGTGGAAAAACAAGGCCGAGGATCCAGCTTCTGCTTCTGCTCTACAACAAGACGATGAAGACCCCCAGTTGAATCAACATGAGACTAAAGAGGAAGACGCATCCTAGAGAGGAAGCGTTCTGTAGGAAAGAGACTCAAGATTTATCAACGAGTTATGAGCACTTAACTGCTATAGTTCAAGACTGTCTTGAAACATGATAGTAAGGAGCTGGTACTTTGTTGTTGCCCATTGGAAAATTCTCTTTTGCACTTAATCCACCCGTCTCACTGAGGCAGATTGTGGTGCCACTGTAGGACACAATGCCTTAAAGTGGCCGGGGTTCAGTGTTCAGCCTCACTTAAAAGCTCTGGGTTACAGACCTCCCCCTTTATTCACCGCTGAGGGAAATGTGGGAAGTAAAATGTTAAGGATTTATTTTGTTAATTGACCATTCACTAAATCCCACTTTCATACAGTTATTATCCATTTAATATCTTACCAATCATAGTTTGAGACTATAGTATAATCCAAACTGGGTCTTTTAAGAATTTGGACTGTGATTTACTTTGTGTGAGCTGCCAAAATTTACAAAACAGATGAATAGAAGTTGCAGTGATGGGCTTAGCTATGAGTTTTCTCTTATAGATGATTAGCAAGTGCCACTAACTAGCTCAATACCTATAGTAGTAAGCCAGCATTACTTCCAAAGCCAAGCTATATTGAAACTTCATTTTGTGAACTTACATATATATAAAAAGAAAAAAACCCCCAAAAAAACAGTTAGTGATAAGCACATTCCCTAAAGTATTCTCCTCCCAATAAGGAAGCTGACTGGATGCTGTCAGAGTTTAGGACTAAGGTTAGCAGCTCTGCCCTGCTCTTTATTAGATTTAGGAAGGTTTATAGTGTAGCCTCATCCTTTTCCTCTGCCTTTTCTCATTTGGCACTACATGTAAAACATTTTGCTCTGAGCAAAAATCACCAGTCATGAATCACATATAACATTGTATAATTGTAACCCATAGGAAGTAGGTGAGCAAAGCAGCCAAACAAATGTTTCAGGAAAACCATAGTGTGCATATTTAACATTCTTTTACTGGGTTTTCAGATTGAAAACAGGACAGATGGAAATATTAAACTCAGCAGGAGGCAAATTTTTAACAGACTAAATGTGCTAATATTAGCTTTATCAGGTAGTGAGGTATAGTTGATAAAATTGCCTTTCAACTGTTTTTGTTGTTTGATCTAAGTTGCTTTTGTCTACCTGTGTCCAAAGGGAAGTGGGCTGACTGTTTAAAAACTGCCCAGGAGTTTTTAGACATAGATAAAATCCCAGCTATAGTAATGAGCTGCCAATGTGCTGTGCTAGGATGGAAAGCCTGTATCGGGGCCTAGTGAATGGTCAATTGTACATCAAGCTTGTTTCCAGGACTGAGCACTTTAAAATGTGCACAGAAATACTACATGTAATTTGCTGCATGATTAATATGAAGAAATGTTGGTCTCTTTAATAAGTTCAGAAACTTTTCTCCTCTTAGTTCATCTTTGAATTACACGGTGCCTGCAATGACTGTAGTTGGTTTATGGTAATCTTCAATGTCATGGAAAATCTGCTTCACTTAATATCTTGACCTTACTTTGATGGATTACTCTGAGGTAAACTGACATTTCATTTTAGTTGTTCCTCTCACTGCCACTGGCCAGTTGAAACTTGAAGCCATTTATGTGCCTAATTTACAGCGTTGATGTTGGTCTGTTTGCACCTATGACTTAAAATGTCAAGGGTTCCCAAACTGTTTACAGTTAATGATCAGAAACACATGATCATCAATACTGCTTCTTTACTATGCTGTACTACTGATGCACTTTAATTTCTGTCAGCACAAAGCCATAGCAGATTTGTATTTGTATGAATGAATACTGGTGGTTTTCATTAAGATAGTTGTTTTGTAGTTTCTTAAGTTGAAGTTTTTACTGTAAAACAGTTGTGTTTGCATTCGATACCATTTTTCCTAAAGAATATATTCCTGGTAGTGCAGTTGCTACAATAAACAGTATTTGAAGTGACAAGTTTTCACTGTAAAACAGAATTGGAACTCTTTAAATAGATGCATGTTGTTGATGAAAAAAATTAAAGGTATTTGCCATTTTCTACAGAACTTGAACTTGTCACTGGTATATGTTGAATACTACTTGTGGGGTTTGAGCCTTATTTAAAAGTAGTTGGTTTCAAAAAATGAAGGTGCCATTAATGCTATTTTTATTTAATCTTCTTCCAGTGGAGGATCTTGAGAGAAATGATGGCAGTCCAGAGAGGCCCTACCTGATGCCTGAGAACCTCCGCAAAGTCCTAAATAAGAAGAACAAGTCCCAGCCGGCTCAGTAAAGCACATTTTCTGACGGGGGGGAGCCTTTGTGATGCCAGACTGTGGATTCAGACTGACTCTGGTTGGACCAGCGAGAGAAACTGGTCTGGACCGGAAGCCTACAGGTGACAATCAGAAGGTTCAGCCATTGTCTTTTATTTCTGCCAAATGTGTCAGTGACTTCAGTCCAACATGTGTCTTTCCCTCAAGGACTAAGAAAGGGTTCACGTTCCCTCACATCTGTTTCTTCGGATTGAGAAGCTCTGGTTTTTCATGTTCACTATTGTCTGCTTCAGTTCCAGTTGTAAATTATTTAAAATCATTTAATCTGCATGGTTTTATTCTTTGAGTTTTACATGAAGGTGGACACAAGTACAGTAAGGTGAATCTGTGAAAGTTATAAATGTCCTTTTAATCGCAGATTTTTGATTTTTTTTTTAATTTTAATGTGTGTTCTTATGTAATGTTTGAATAAATAATTCATCTTATGTTACCAAAGATACTAAACTGCTGGTAAGGCATATTCTGGTCAAGAACTTTTCTACCTGCTAAATTCTTACATAAATATCCTGTGGTGCAGCTCCATATCAACAATGATATGGAGAGAGACACATAGATACAAAGTTTATATTGTTATTTGTGTACTTCAGTTATTACTTCAGTGGTTATATCGTGTGGAGTTGAGAGTGTCTCTGAAATAAATCATAGTTTTGTACATATTTGCGAATGTCTTGGGGCTTTTCCTCATTTAATGCCTAGTGTTGATGTTATTCTGCACTGTCACCTTTTCCTACGAGACTGCCCAAAAATACAAAGTCATCCACATCCTTGACTGTTTGAGAAATGACACTAAATGTCAGCGGACAGTGTGTATTAAAACCAAAGAAGCCAACTCTTCCCCGTTGACTGTAAGCTTTTAACAAGGAAGCTCTGGTGAGCTCAAGATCCTTTTTGCAAGAAAGACCTGAGCAAACGGAGATAAAATTAAATTCAAGTTAATTTAAATATCCATTTTGGATACATAGCAAAGTAGACCACAAGATGTGAGTTCATATAAAATGTTTTTTAACTTTTTTTTTTTTAGGTGTCCCACAAATGTCAGTGTGCCTAGTTTGAGTCTGCTCTGAAAATCAAATGAGTGGATGAGTGAGTCTTTTTTAATCAAGCATTACTCCAAATAAGGAGTGACTGACAGAACTTAAAATTGCTGACTTTATACTCTGATTTCAGAGGAAAAGATCATAACACTTCAAATTCAGAGGATCCAACTTTTATATTGAACCTTTCTTTATTGATTCTTTTTTTGCTTTGAGTTTGCTGTTTACAAACATCCTAGAATAGATGTTCCAGCTCTGTTTTATTAATGAGTGAAACATTCAAAACCTAAATTATGTTTCTATAACAGTTACAGTACACAGACACGCATTTACCTGTTACCCCTCCATCCACCGTTCAACCAGAACGTTCTGTGAGCTGTTCTACTTTTGACCATGAGGTGGAGTCAGCTCAGCAGGAGAAACTTATCTCTGGTGTGGCTCTAAACTCCTGACAGGGAAGTTTTGTCGTGCTCATATTACAATCATGTTTCCAAGGAGCATATCAGCCCCATGTCCACAAGCACAGAGGCCACCGGTTAATGAAGCCTCCGGTCATTGTGACTGTGTGCCAGCAAATCAGTCAGGTGCACTGGAGACACCAAATTCATCAGTGCTGGCTATTCTGTTCTTGTTCTGAATAGTCAACAAAATCTCACTTGAGAGCTTAACAAAGTTGTGTTAAATAGTAGATGTGTGGATCCCTGTATGATGGTGGTTTACATTATGGCATTAAAATTCACTTACTGATACATCTTCCCATTGATGCACTTGTGAACGGAGCCAGGTAAGATGTGGATCAGTCTGAGCCTTTGACTGGAGCATTGCTGCTTCATTTGTGTTAATCCACTGATACTCCTACTGGCTCCAGTGGGTGATGTCACAGCCAACCACTGTGTCATTCAGAGGCCTCGCTGTCAGCTGTTCAAATATAAGTCAACAGGGTCAATCCTGTATTTTTCTGCTCTCAGAGTGAGGAGATGTTGGTCTGACTTTACTGTGTTGACAGATTAAAGACAGACAGACATGGACAATGAGATATTCAGAGCATTAGAGGCTTTGGAGCTGATATTTCATCATTACTGCTCAAAAGAATGAGAAAACCTCAGATAAAGATACACTTTAGATTGAGTTCAAGTCAGAGAACAGAGAACAGCCCAAACGTGTGTAACTTCCTGTGTTGAAGTTTTTTGTGTGTGTGTGTGTTTGTTTGTTTTTATCCAGAAAATAAGGAAAATTTCAGTGTTTCAATTTTTCTTTCTTGTTGTATGAACTATCAGCTTTGTTCTTAATGGAGTTACATATAATTAGCTGAAGTTCTGCTTATTCTAAATATGTGGAGCATTTGGTGATACCTTTTAATAACTTCAAAACTTTACAAGGAAGAACACAAAGGCAAGAAAAGCAGAAAAATCTTAAAAGTGTGAAAAACAGCATATCATGTGACTCCTCTCCCAGCAGCGGCGCAGCAGCACTACGTCTACCATCAATGACATCTTCCCCTCTCAATCAGCCATGAGACACTTTCTATGAGCTGACTGGTAATGCTGCCTTGAAGTGGACATTTTGTTTTCTTTCTGTCTTTCTGAGATTCTTTCTGTCTAACATATGTAACATTTTTGCCTGGAATAACTGGTTTGTGATTCTCATTTAACTCAGTTATCACAGCAGTTTCTCTCATGCCCACTGCTCAGCACATTAGCCTCATCGTAGTACCCAGGGAATATGATTTAAATTAATTTTGTTTGCAGTCTCACAGTGAGTGAAGAGTACAAAAGATGCTGTTTTCCTTTGCGGGTTTGCGTCAGAGGTCGTGGGTGCTTAACAGGGCTTGTCCAAAGAGGGTTTTCATTTATTCCAGTCTCCATGGACAACACCTGAATAGGCTAAGTGTTTGAGTTCTTGAGAGTGACTGGTATGCACTTGATATGTGTCACTGTGGCCTTAGCAAACCCTCCAAAAATCCCATTCTTCCCAGTATCACGTCAGTATGTTTCCATTTTCAGAATTTTTGTGTTCGATAAAAGGAAAGTAAAGTCAAACATGCATATGTCATACATAGCTGTTTAGAGCAAACTCAAAAGTGCTGAGGTGATCGACATACTGTCAATGACAAACTTTACGTATGTGTTTTGCTATAAAGGCCAGCCTTTGTCATGTGACTCATGAACGCGAGACTTCTGAAAGGTATTTGTCTCATGTGTCGATAAAGAAACGTCTGACTACATTCCTCATTGTGGCTGTTGTGCGTCAGCCTTTCTTTAGAGTCTTTGAATTCCTGAATCCAAACGCCAAACATCTTAATGTCATGAATGGTGAGAAATTTGTAGTTTGTAGTTCTTTAAAATGCTTTCAGGGACACATTGGCCAGCACTTCTGTCCACACTAGACACCAGGAGTGTGTTAGTCTTTATTGTGGGTCAAATTGGGTCTTCCTGGGTAACACAGGATTCTCAGTGGCCAAATCACTGCAAGCATCAAAGGAGGAGATTTTAATCCCTGACAGGCTGAAAGCAGACATTTCAGTGATCACTGGTTTGCTGCTCAAGAGTCTTACAAGACTCAAAGAGCCCTCAAAGGAAAGCTGAGTGTGTTCATACCTACTCTTTGAGTGAAGCCTGGTTTGTCATCAAGTTAATGTTATGAGTGCAGTCCAATACTTTGGTCTACAGACTGCATAACGTTTGCTACAGAGACTTGTTCGCCTCTAAGAAATTTGAAATATGAGCACTTCACTTTAACTCTAGAACCACCAACACATCAAAATTAAAATTTATCAAATTTATGACCCCCCAAATCTAAAAACATCCCCATCAATCTCAGCTGTTCCTTGTGTTTCATGCTAATTGGTAAATGGTAACATGATAGCATGCTGGTCTAAGATGGTAAACATGTCAAACATTATACTTGCATGACAACAAATATAATTTTTATCTGGACTATAGTGAATATAAGCATGTATTAAATTGTAAAAAAGTAGAGACTGTGTATGAAACCATTACAATAAATGTACAAACATGTACATTTATGTTTGAACAAATATATTGTAGATATATTACAGAATATTCATCCCAAAGCCTGCCGATATTCGTTGATATTATAAATAAAAGAGTTCACTGGACTGAGGCCATTTTCCCAGGACATAAAGATAAACGTTCAAATTAATAAGTAATTCATATCAAAGCATTTAGAATTTGTATTTATGTTTTAATAAATTTGCATATATTCTCTGCTTTAAATACATATCGGTAAAATGTATGATTGCAATTTCTGTGTGAGTCATTCTATTACCATTTTGTTTAGAGCTGATCACAGAGCTGTTAACATGGTAATGGACAATTAGTCCTCGCCCTATGATGTCAAAGTTGTTGCTTAACTCAACAGAAAAATATCTTAAAAAATTTGAATGAGAACAGACAATATCTGCTCAAACCTTCCTAAAAGATTCTCCATTTTAACTTGTACAATAAATAAAAACAGATGACATGTCAATAGCAGGCGTAGGTGGGGATCAGATTTGTGTTTGATATGGTAAAATATTGAGGCCATCACATCCAACAATGAAAAGGCACTCAGGGGAAAAGCCACACCCAGCACAGGTGGAACTGTCCTGGATGGAAAACTGTAAATTTACCTGTGCCAAGGTTTTAGACGAAGAGGAAAGGTGAGCGTCTCGGTTGTTTAGGTGCCATTGTGTGTAAAAATATGGAAATATGATCCCATGATGGATGATGCATGGATATTTAATACATTACTTGTAAACCAGGGCACAAAAAGATTTATGTATGTCTTGACCAAATAAGAGTAATATTTGTTTTGGTGGTCTGTTACATGTTGAAGGGAAGAGGAGGACTATACTGTGAATGATGCCGAGCAGAATGTCACACACAGGAATGGACAGAAATCTTCCATAGAAAAGCTAAGCATGTTTTAACATTCTGGGAAAAGCCAGCAGCATGATTGGGACAGTCTTGGCCTGACACATAAACACGCATGGTCACACACAAGTGACCCCGGTCAGGGTCTTAGAATCTTCAGCATTCAATTATGATTTTCATAGCAAAGCAAGTCAAGACTACAGGTCCTCAAAAAGCTAAAGATTCAAACGACAGAACAATAGATAGATGCTAAAACTAACAGATGTGTAATGACATTAAAGACCATAACTATAATAATCAGTTTCCATTCTCAGTGAAACAGGGCATTGAGCACACTTTATTATTATTTTATTATTAATACATTGTGTATCATGAACAAATCTACAAAGCTAAAACACTTTGGTACACTTTTTTTCTTTGGGCAATATTGAGAACATTTAAACACTGACAATTATCTTTGAATGTTTCAAATACAGGTCTTAATATACAATAATATTTACCAAAATACAAATACGGCATCAGTAATATTTATTTATGCAACTCAGCTTCTGACGGATTGAAATCTGCATTTGCCATTACCTCACCCACGAACTTGTCATATGTTATCAGTCACAGATCAGTACACCATGTGATAGCCATCACGAATAATTCTTCATATCTGTTTCAAGGAGCCCAACAACCAACCAAAGCAGAACAGGTGAGGATAGACTAAGGGTTAATCTGAATTTAAAAACAGCTTAACATTATCAGACATGTTCCTCAGAAAGGTGAACATTTCTCTGTGCTCATCTCAAATGTGAATTTACAACATGTAAAGACGAGTTTGTGTCATTATTTTGTGACTTTGTTGACATTTTATTAAGTGAAATCGAAACATCTTTTATTGAGGTAAATGGAGTAAAATGCTCCATTACGTAAATCATTCATTTCATTCAGATGTTTACTTCAACACAGACAACGACTATTTAAACAAGGAAAAGGAAAACTCGGGGATCATTACTGTTGACTGTTACACCAACTTTAATGTTGTGATGTTGTACTTTACTTGGATGGAGTCATTTTAACATCTACAGATATTTTGGGGTAGTTTGAACAGTAACAGTGCGTGATATTTTATGAACAGCCCAAGAAAGCAAAAGTGAAGTTGTGGCCCTAATTCATGCCTGGATCTTCGGTCTTCGATCCCCAGTCTGCTCCATACATTTCCACATCTGGGATGAGTCCAGCTGTTATCCTCAGGTATTCATTGATGGCTGCCAGACTTCCTGTCGGGTGGCACCAGAATTAGTCCAGATGTGGAGGTAGCATCTTAAAATCACTTGGCCAGAAGAATACATGTCTGGGGCAGATTTGCTTTGCTGTCTGAAATACTTTATAGTGAAATCTTACAGAGCAGGTATCACACAACAAGCTGATCCCTGTTTGAAGCAGAGGAAGACGATCCAAATGTTAATTAATGCACTTCCATGCCCCCCCCCCCCTTTTTTTTTTACTTACTTTTTTTTTTTTTACTGAGTTACATGAGAGGATCAATGTTACTGTCAAGTTTCAGGAGTACATGTTGGAACAGGTAGCAGCTGGTTAGCTTAGTTTTGCATGGAGCTAATCTCAAGCAAGTCCGTTGCTTGTACATTTTAGTTTTTATATAAACTGCGCAAACAATTAAGTTAAAAGTTCTTGAGCTTTTCGGGTGCTGGTAGTCAGATTTCATTTCCTTAAGACAGTGCAAGGCTAGCAGTTTCCATTTGTTTCCAGTCTTTATACCAAGCTAAGCTATTTACTAAATATCGCCTCGTTTGTCTCCGGCCGTGAGAAAATAAACTCCTAATTAGTTGTATATTTGCCAAAAAGGTGAATAAATCCTTTAAAAAGTAAGTGGACGGAAGGCAGAGAGCCCCTCCCTCGGTGAACCCCTCCGGCAGAGAGTCGCCTCCCACCATAAAGCTCCAGAGGGCGGACCGGCCGGCAGGAGACCAGCAGCGGGAGTAGGTGGATCCGGATCCCCGCCCACAGAGACGAGAAATCGGCTGCTACAGCTCCGCTCCACACCGTCACATGGGAGCAGCCCAACGCTTTCCTATACGGGCTTAAAATGTAGCGAGTCCCTGCGTTTAAAAAGCCTCTTTCTAATCGTAAGACGGCGCGTAGATGTAGTTGCTCAGAACGGCGTTTTCCTAAACGAACGAACATGCAGCCTTAAGCTCCGAGCCGCTCCCGGTGGAAGTTGAGTTTCAGCCCGGCAGTGCGGATGGAGAGCAGCGCTCTTTAGCCGAGAGGACGAGATGGGAAAATGGGAGCTAGCAATGGTAAGTTGGATATCCTGATGGCCGATGTATCTCCACACAGGCTGCCATACATAAATATACATTTACCCACTGAGCTGGTCTGAGGTCAGCTGTGGGAGGCTGCAGCAGCTCTGACAGCCCTCATGTGTTACCATTCCATTCAGGTCACACAGCTAAGCATCATGTTTTCTCAAAAATAAATGCCAGACAGTCTGTGAAAAACTCAGCCGGCCATCACCCTCCTGAATATTACATCATGCCTTAGCTTTCTCTTCATTCTTTCTTTTTTTTTTTTTTTACACTGATATGCTGTTTTTATATGAAAAAAGAAAACAAAAAGGAAGGAACATCAGTCACGTGTATTGATTTTAAATGAGTTTAATTTGGTTCCAGTTGTATATATCATTTCCAGCTGTTTAGTCTTTGAAGAGGAGCCACTTCCAAGCCTGCTAGGTTATTCAAAGATTCACAAGTATTTGTTGTTGTTTTGTTTTGTTTTGTTTTTTTCAGAAAATATGGTGCTTAGTTTTGTGACTCATCCGTAATTTTAATACACGAGAGTCCCAAACTGGTTTTGTAAAAGGTCAAGACTAAGACACTTGTTCACTTCCCTTTGTTGATGAGTTCTCATCACGTGTTTCTTGAGTCATAGTTGATCCTGTAAAGGCATGTTACCACTGTACCCGCCAGGTAAATTCAAAAACACTGCCATTTTTATTTTATATTCAGGTGTGCTCGGAACAATCAACACATCTCTGACACAAGGACGAGTTTCCAATATGTGGAGCTACCAGACGATTCTAGTTTCTGTGTGGGACAGTAGGGTTTGTGTGATACTGGTTAACACTACAGTCTTTAGACAGAGACATTTGCATAAGAGGATGCAAGTATTCTAATTGATTTTCAACAACTGTGTTGAGCACACACAGTTTCTTTCATCCTCTTCTGCAGTGTGCACAGTAGCTGATCTCTGGGTGATTAAGACTCACCTTTTATTTTTTTTAAATGCAAGATCATGTACTTGTACAGAATGACTCAAATCTAAAAGTTGATGACATGCATTATTTTCTGTGCTGAAGGGAGCTTAGAGGCAGATATTGAAAATCTACTTGCTCAGGTTACATGGAGGCTATGTAGATTTGGAAAAACATTTGCATGTAAACCAGATGGATTAGACATTAGTCATGCAAAAGCTGTTACAGACTGCAGACTTATGTAACATATTAATGTGTGATTTTGAGCATTGGGTTTGGTTTGCTTGTCTTGGGTTGTACTCAGTGTGTAGGGGAAAAAAAAGTGTAACGTCTTGTGTAGCTCTTAAGGACCTTTTGTCAAGTCTAAGAGTGATGTCATTGTGACGTTATCAGGGTTATCGCAGCTGGGCTGCCGACAATAAAGCAAATTAACAGCCTGTATTACGAATTGGGGTCAACTGTGGAGTTTTGAAAGGTACTCAAGAAGTCCCAATATCAGTATCATTGACTGCTCTTTGAAAAATGTGTCTTTTAAAAGTTTCAGTGGACAGAGGCTCCTAAGGATCACCATATATTGTTAAAATCACAGACCACATATTGTTCAGTGGTTCCCTTTGATCGGTTGTTGTAAATTTTGTGTTGTGCAGCTGCTGCCTCATTATGCTAGCATAACAATCTTCTTCTCATATGGCAAATCCTGAACAAGGAGCTCAGTATTCACAGTAGATAAACCCTGTTCCTCTGGGTACATTGCATCAAGTGCTGTGGAGTACTCTGGAGGAGCTGTAGCTCAAACACTTAGATCAAACAAGGTCTTGTCTGCATATGTAATGGAACCCGAATGTTTTAAATCATGACTCTTGGTGCTGGACAGGCCCTCAGGGCTCCAGGGCTGTTCTCATTGGTTATTAGAGGATCAGTTATGGTGAAGGGAACATCTGACATTTTGTGTTCGTTCCTGGAATTTGACTTTGATGCACCAACCTTTTGATAATGTGGTATTTGTCCATAAACATTCTTTTGTATGTCTAAAATTCTTGGAAATTTCAGCTCAGGGTTGCAGGAAACTTGTGAAAATGAAAACTCAGCACTGGCTATACACCAGCATGCAAAGAGAATGAACATCTGATAACTACTATCACTGCACGCTAACATGCTTGTACCGCCAGTGTTTGGAATGATGGCTATGTGTGTTAACAAATATGTGGGATGAGTGTGTGTTTCAGTGGTGTTGTGTCATTGTTTGTGTGGTCACCCGGCAGTTTACTCATGGAGGTTTGGAGCTATCTTTACCTCCTTGTGGCTCAACCTCTGACCCTAGTGTTGTGAGCAGTAACACTAGCAGATATGTATTTTTGTATCTGACCCATATCTGTATATTTTAAGACATCTGCAGGGGACTTGAATGGCAGCTGGTGTCTTGCTTCCAGTGCAGATGTATAACTAAATTATGTTTATCCACTCCTACCATCACCAGAAACCAGTCCAGGAGTGGGGTGAGGAGTTTGAGGACGGCGCCATTTATGGGGTCACTCTGCGTCGGGAACCTGTCCCTTCAGCCCCAAGCCCCAGTGACACGAATCCATGTTGCGCTTTTGTCCAGTACCGGACCTTCAAAGTGCGGCGCCTGAAGGCCGCTACCCTGGACCTGCTTGTGAATCATCTCCTGGATCCCGGTTGCCAGGAGCAGGACTACAGCAGGATCTTCCTCTCCACATACAGAACCTTTACCAGTAGCTCAAAGCTTATAGAGCTGCTCTTCCAGAGGTACCACTGTGTGTTTTTTAAAGTAACACTCCGACATTTTGGAAAAAAACAAACAACATTTTTTTTGTGCCAGTTACTTGCTTTTAAGTTATATGGGAAGATTGACACCTCTTTAATGTCTGTACAGTGAATACAGTGCTATAGTGTTATATAGGTCAACAGAAAGACTGCTGAAGTGGACTGAGCTAAACAGCTCAGCCTGTTTCAGCAGCTCTGTCCAAAGGTAACGAATCTGCCTTCTTACACCTTGAACGCTCTCTTTACAAATGCCTTAGATGTCATTTTTATTTATCCGTGGAAATGTGTAAACGGCTAGCAGCCACGTTAACCGTTAACACCGTTTCCAGTGTTACCGGTGTTTCTGGTGTTTACGCCAAGTTGAGTTAACAAGTCCTCTGGATGTAGCCATGTCATGTGGTTTTAGTCTTGGTTCTGTAATTTTATTACTGTTTGGCCAAGAAATAGTCTGGCATGTAAATGTGCTTGAATCTGGGAGTGCTGTGCATGCAAAGTCACCATGGTGTGTCAGACCCAGGTCCCTGACAAAGCAACCTCTCCTCTCAGGTTCAATATAATGAGTACCTGGCAGGTGCTTATTATCTAGAGGCCAAAAACAACTATTGTGCACAGAGCGGTTTTAGGCTGTGGTTGGCCCAATTTAAGGTCAGGGTAAGGATAGCTGCAGTGCAGGTGCAAATCATTAAAAACGGTCACTGCGACTTCTGTTATCCTTTCCTTGCATGTTTTTGACCCTGCTTTCATTCTTTTAGAGATAGTGCTGTCTCAGACCTGGACAACAGTGAATGCCACAGGAGGTAGGTACATGATCAACTTTATTTAGATCATCTAATAGACCTGAAATTCCATCCAGTTCATTTCTGCAGTGACTCTCTGATTAAAAATGGTTGTTGGAATAGTTAAAATGTAATAACTCTTGCGCTGCCTCCCCAGCCCTCTGTTGGCCTTTGTCCAGACATGGTTGGATGGGTACAGCGAGGACTTCAGGGATCCTCCTGTGCACCTGGCACTCAGGCTGTTGTTGGATCACCTGAGGATCAGCTCTGCCGTGCATGATAGTATGCGCAGCCAACCCAATTTCTGCTCGTTGGCTGGGCAAGCTGAGGCATTGCTCAAGAGGTTCCAGAAAGAAGGTGATCCTCCCTCGCATGATATAATTGATAAGGCTTTTGTCCACGTGCTATAATAGCGTTAAACAGTGTGAAAATCCACCTCTTCCTTTCTCTTAATTCCTGCTGTCTATATTTATTCAGAAAAATGTTGGTTCTTATGTGGCAGGTCTGGAACAAGGGGAGGGATCTGGTGATGAGGATTCAGGGTGTGAAAACTCTGTGGATCAATTTGGTATCATGGATTTTTTGACTTCAGCTGTTGCTGAACAGCTCACCCGAATGGATTCTGTGCGTGAGAAGATGTATTATCTTCCATATTTCCACATTTAAATTGTTTTATTGAAGATTAAAGCCTGATAATTTTTTTGTAATTGCATTTCAGGCCCTATTTGTCAAAGTGGTGCCTTACCAGTGTCTGGGCTGTGTGTGGTCTCAAAGAGACAAGAAGGAAAACATGTCCCCCACCATCAGGGCCACAATTGCACAGTTTAATACTGTCACCAACCAGGTCATTACGTCCTTGCTCTGTCAACCTACAAAGCCCACCTCTAGTCCCACTTCCTCCTGCCAGCCTCCCTCTTCTCCAGTTCGAAGGGCCCGCATCATAGAGAAGTGGATCAGAGTAGCACAGGTCAGTCATACAGAATCTGACCTCATGTTACAAGTCCATGATTTCTTAAGAACCTCATTAACTCAGCTTTTATTTAAGAACTACATTTGCCACACAAACAAAATTATTGGGCCAATTTAGGGCAAATCAAGTGAAACACTGAAAGCATTTTTTCTGTACAGGACTGTCGTCAGTTGAAGAACTTCTCCTCTCTAAAGGCGATCCTGTCAGCCCTTCAGTCTAATGCTGTTTACAGGCTGAGAAAGACCTGGGCTGCAGTTAGCAGGTAAAGTTGGCTTACTCCCATTTCTGAGGTCAAGGGTTTGTCTGTCTCTATGGTTGCATTTATATTGTGTTTTACATAATTGTTTTATAGTGAGGGATTGAACCCTTCACCAGTGCAATTCAATGTCTTCAAAAGAGCAACTCAGCAAATGTCTTGCTTTTGGATGACCCATATTCTGTGTGAGGTCGATAACACTGTTTATATACTATAATTTCAAGGACAGTTGGAACTTAACTTCATGTTTGCCCTCTTTTATGGTTTAAACACCTGGCCATTGACCAAGAAGTGGAATGTAAAATACCTGTTATTTATGGATTAAAGTGTGTGATATTTAATTGAAGTAACTAACTCTGGTTTCTGTTTTGTTGTTTTTTTAGAGATAGCATGGCCATGTTTAACAACCTGTGTGAAACCTTCCCTGATGAGAAGTGTGTTCTAACCAGCAGAGAGCTCCTGGGGGAGGTGAGATGAAAACTGCTAGTTGAGTAAAAACAGCCTATATTTACTTTATTGTTTACAGTGTTAAAACTGAGTTTACTTTACCATAAAAAGTTTGGTCTAGACCTGCTCTATGTGTAAGGTGTGTTGATGTAACTTTCTTATTATTTGGTGCTCTATAAATAAATTTGATTTGATTTTGATTTGATTTACTCTTATGTAAGAGACTGCAACATTATCTTCATTGGACTCTGTGTTTTTGCGCTAGTAAATTTATACTATCTTCAAAATCTATCTTGAAATATAATAAAACATAATGTAAATACTAGTCTTACTAAGAGATTATAAGTGAAGTTGCTCTGCTAAGTTGCACTGATGCAAATAATCCATCCACAACTGCAAAACTGTTAGTTAGTAAGTAAGCTAACGTTTGTTGCATGTGAAGTAATCAGATTTTTATAATAAAATATAATTGTAGAATCTCTCTGTGCTTGGTTATGGGAACAGTTCGTACAAAATCAACTAACAAGTCAGCTCATGTCATTCTTTGTAAATGGTATAAACGAATGTTAAATGTTGATAGTCAAGATAAATATTTAAATACTTCAGCATTTAAATATTTAAATTCTGTCATTTTTATGCACAGTATACAAAGAGACAGGAGGAAAGATTCCTATAAATTTCCTTTGGAAAGGCATTTGGTTTATGTTTGACCCATCTATGTATGTAAGAGTTAATGTTTACCAATGAATGCAAGTAAATCTGCTGCAACAGATACAGTCTCAGCATATTCAATTATCCATACAATCAGCATCTGGGTTATGGCATTAGTCTATTTCAGCTCAAGTTAAAAATATGCATTGGGTCTTTTTTATTAATATCCAAAATTCAGTTGACTGTAAAGAGACCATGGTATATACAAGATAGCACAAAGAATTTCCTGTACATAGGTTTTTTTTCTTTTACTTATTAAAAAGATGAAATTTTCTGTTAATATTTACAGTGTGTTAATGGGGAAACTGGATGTGCCAAGCACACTGTGTTCTTTTTTTTTTTTTTTTTCTTTTATTCTTTAAGTACTCTCCCTCAGGCAATTGCGTCAGAAGTATCCTGTGTCTACAGTGAAAGGACACCAAAGTCAAATGATTATCAGTTTTCTTTGTGTGCAACAGCAATGTACACAAGATTTGCTTCATAAAAAAAAAAAAAAAAAGAAGAAAAGAAAAGAAATAATTATAATCCTGGTGTTTCCAATGTAGCTGTTTTCAGGCACTGCCTTTTATGAAGGAAACTTTTATCTATGTAAACACAATCAGTCATACATATACTTCAGTCTATTTGCTGTTTTGAAAGGCAGACAAGTACACGCAAAGACACAAGTGGCCTCCCTCCCTTTCACAGGAAAACAGTTGAACAGGATGTTCAAGTTAATGTGTAATAAAACCTTTTCATGCATTGAAGAATATGCTTCGTAAGCCACTTTACATTTGGCTTACGCGATTCATTTAAATTCCTCTTGTAAGCGATTATGTGCTGTCATATAATATCTCTACATAAACATACACGCAGATGTAAGGAAAAAAACGGTTTTATTATTTTAATCACTTGCAATGAGTCTCTGTATGTGCCAATGACCTTCAACTGAATATAGCTGTGTCTGACCCTGTCTCACAGGACGGAGGCCAAGCGACTGTGGATAACATTTCTCCAAAGATAACCAAGCAGTGCCCGGTCACCAGACAGATGGTAAGAGCTTTTGAATAGAGGATATGAAGCTGAGTGCCACATATCACTGAGGTCTAGTTCAGCTGAAACTGTTCCAGCAGCAGACTTTCCTTTCGTGCCACAGTAAATGTGCTACTTTATAGTTTTAATGTTTCAAAATATGATCCTTTTATCGTGTGCTTTTGTCTTGGGGTTATTTTACCTGAAGCAGGGTTAATTTGAGCTTTTTAAAAAGACACATGCAAAATCCCTTATATATTATAAAACTCTAAAAGACAGAAGAGAGCCTCTTTCCCACAGTGTGGGTGGAGTACCTCTGGCATGGCTGAGACCCAAGCCTATGTTTAGCCATGCTTGGTGCTGAGCAAGTTTCAAATTGCCTCAGATCACAAGGATTATAGGATAGTAATAATAGACTTAACTGGGGTCTTTTATAAGTCATATGCACATTCTCCAGGGTTGTAACATGAAGCCATAGTGCTACAAACTAGGACATGCCCTCGGTGAATGTTGTCCAAACTCAACCCATTCAATAGATTTTAAAAATGGAAAAAGCAAATGACTGTATTTGAAAGACACAACTGAGCAGATACAGCGACATTTGAAACTGTTGCTGTTGGAAGCCTAACGGGCAGTGTGCTTACATGTCTGTTCTTTGCAGAGTTCCTCTAGTGGAGTGGTTCCTTACCTGGGCACCTATCTGACTGTCCTCACCATGCTGGACACAGCCCTTCCAGACAATTTGGAGGTAAATAATGAGTCTTTAGTGGATAGGAATGTCATGAATCCTCCCTCCACTCCCCCAAAACCTGCCCTCACTGCTGTTGAGCTCTTGCAATACAGTAATACTATCACAATTTATGCTGTATCACATTAAAATGACAAAATTATTATTCTACTGAAATTTTGCAAAAACTGTAAAAAAAAAAAAAAAAAAAAAAGACACACAAAGACAATAGCAGAATTTAAAGAAGCAACAAGTTGAAAGTTTGGCAGCCTGGCACATTGATAAACATAAAAAAGCTAGAAATACCTTTGATCAGTTTTTTGGGTAATTGACCACAGAATGGTCATTCTTTTCTCCATCATCGTTTTGTTACCAGTTCATTTAGTAGGAAAATAACAAATACCAAATTTGATCATTTTTATTTTCAGATGTATGAGGAATGATCCGTAATTATAATTTTAGTTACAGCTTCATTGAAAGATGAAGTTTGCTAGTTTTGATTAGCTGTATTGCCTCGGTCGTCCTGTCACTTTTTTGTGCTTAATTTCATATGAAGAGTTTATTTTAAAGCTTATAACATTTATGTATAACAAAATTCAATACAAAAAAATAACAACTTTATTTGACCCAATAATAAAAATATGAAGCCTTGCTTTTGCTATACTGTCAAATTTCTTTAAAATTCAATGTTTGATTTAATTAATAAATTCTACATGCAATCAATTAATACTGTATAATCTACTCTTTTGACAGGGTGGGCTCATAAACCTTGAGAAAAGGAGGAGGGTAGGTTGTTCCTCTTTGTCTCATCTTTTCTGCATTTTTCCTTGTTATTTTATTTATTTTTTCACAGTAATCAGAAACAAAGTGCAAATGTGTACTATGGCACAACATTATGTCAGAACTGCATTCTTGTGCGCTTGGGTGGTTGTAGTGTATTTAAGAGTAAACAGAGCAGGTGGCTGTTTTCTTTCACTTGTCTTTTTGTGATTGGAAGCTGGAGATCTTTGGTTACGCTTTTTAAACATTTACATATATATTCAACAAAAGCTTCACCACAGCTTTGTGTCTTTTCAAAGCATAGTGCTGCATTGCCTTGGTGCTCCAAGCAGGATGTGCAACGACACAAATGACACGAAGCAGGACACCTTGAAGCCTCAGTTGCTCTGTTTATCAACAGACTTTTTCTCCCCCAACAGGAGTTTGAAGTTCTCTCACAGATCCGTTTGCTGCAGGCGTCCTGTTCCCAGTACAATCTGCCCCATCATCCCAGAATCGCTACCTGGCTGCAGGGTTACAAGCTGCTCACTGACCAGGAGAGGTGAGATAGAAAATGCGCTTCAGGAAAGCCTGATAAAGGGAGGAATAAAAATTTGGTAGTTATATAATGGGGTGGTTACACAGTAAGAGTGTCATGCTTAACTGTTATATGGCATCTAATAAGCTGTTATCAGTTGCAGCATAGATTTAATGGTGACACAGTTGAAGTGCTGTCATAAAAAAAGCTCTGGTTTGAACTTTATAATACATCCATCCGCATGACTAGACTCTGGTAGTGATCCAAGAAGTTCATGATTGCTTAGTTGTACGTTTTAAACACCAGATTCTGGGTAGTATGGACTTCTGAAGGGTCCAATGGTAACTTTGTTGCATTTTTTTAATATTTCTGAAATAATTAAAAAATAACAATAAATGTGTATCAATGTCAAGCACAATTTGACCAGTCTTGTTTTTGTGATAACTAAATTGTTATTAGATGTTTGAGGCATATACAGTTGTGGTCGGAAGTTTACATGTACTCAAGATGGGCATGGATGTCATCAATTTGGGGCTTTTAATGATTCCTTTGAACTGTTGTTTTTCTGGGGTGGAACACAGGGTCAAAATTATACATACAGGCTCAAATATACACATACATTCATCTAAATCGTTGAATAACTGGTGCTGAAGTTTGTAGAATGTCTTCTAACTTGACAAGGCCAAGCCCTTTTAACTTCTCATTGGTGATCATGATAGCTGATAGTTTCTCTTTGGCAGGATAAAAAGGATTTGTTTGACAGCACTCATTGGACTGACCAATATGCAGAACAATGGAAAGTCTATGGAACTCAGTTAAGATCTAAGGAGGAGAATTGTTGATTTACACAAGTTGGGAAACTCTTTTGGAGCCATTTCTAAACAACTGCAAATTCCAAGATGCTCAGTTTAAACAATTGTATGTAAGTACAAGTTATTTGGATGCATCACCACTTTGCCAAGTTCTGGAAGAAGACCCAAACTGTCACCCCCAGATGAAAGGAAATTGGTTATGATGTTCAGGAACAACCCAGGAACCACCAAGGCTCAAGCCTGCCATGAACTGGAAACTGCTGGAACACCAGTGTCAGTGTCCACAGTGAAGAGAGCTATACATCGCCATGGACTGAGAGGGCGCCGACCAAGAAAGAAGCCCCTGCTCCAAAATCAACAACTTGAAGCTCGACTGAAATTTGCACCTGCCCACATGGACAAACCAAATGCCTTCTGGAGAAAAGTTTTATGATCCGATGAGACAACGATTGAGCTATTTGGCCACAATGACAAGAAATATGTTTGGAAGAGTCTAGGTGAGGCTTTCAAACCTAAGAACACTGCCAACTGTCAATCATGGTGGTGGCAGCATCATGCTCTGGGGCTGTTTTGCTGCTAGGGTACTGGTGCACTACACAAAGAAGATGGAATAATGAAGAAGGAGGACTAGCTCCAATTTCTTCAAATTCACCTCAAATCAACAGCTAGATGGCTTAAACATGGACACAATTGGGTGTTCCAACAGGACAATGATCCCAAACACACATCAACACTGGTTTTGGAATGGATAAAGCAGGTTAACATTAAGCTTCTGGAATGGCCTTAACAAAGCCTATGGACTATGCTTTAAGTCGGGTGTGTGTCAGGAAATCAAACAATTTAAATTAACTCAAGCATTTTTGCCCCACAATAAGAAGGTTGTGGGTTCGGTTCCTGGCCTGGGCCCTTTCTGTGCGGAGTTTACATGTTCTCCCCGTGCCTTGTTGGTCTCTGTGTTGGCCCTGTGATGGACTGGCAACCTGTCCAGGGTGACCCCGCTCTCACCCAGTGTGAACTAAGATTGGCTCCAGCACCCCCCGCGACCCAGAAACGGATAAGAGGTAGAAGATGAATGAATGATTTTTTTTTTTTTTCTACCAAGAAGAGTGGTCAAATATCCAGTCAGTATTATGCCAGAAGCTTGATGGCTACAAAAAGCGTCTGATCAAGGTGAAACTTGCATTAAACCAAGTTTAGTGGGGGTGTATGTATAATTTCGACCCTGTGTGAATTTGGGAAAATCCAAAATGAATTCAAACTTGTGAGCCCCATTTCTTGTTTTTAAAAATCATTGAAGATGTACTTTTGTATAACCATTCCACCCTGGAAAAAGAACGGTTCAAATAAATCGTTAAAAGCCCAAAATGAATATGACATTTATGCCTATGATGAGTGTATGTAAACTTCTGACCACAACTGTATTGCGCATTAATGGCGTTTAGATATTAGTCTGTAAGACATGTTGAAGAAGAGCCATCTGCAGAAGTAAAAGAAAATGTTGCTCATGAAGTCAGCATTCCAGCCAGATTTTATGGCACATTGTATTTATTCACTTCCAACTGCGACACACTGCAGGACCCAAACTGCTCTGAAGATGAACATTTGCACAGAGAGTATCACCAACTCCTTCCCCAAGCAAAAAACAACATACAAATAGTCCCTTGTAATTTTAGAATGGTATTCATGTTACGTTTTACTTTAAAAAAATCACCTTTTATAACAATGACAGGTTCACTCTCAACATTAGTGCTTAGCAGCCTTGAATTGAATCTATTGAATATAAAACACATTAGGGGAGGTGTCTGTTGGGTAAAATACCCCAAAAATTTATACAAGAAATGGGAACTAACAGAAAAAATCTGTAGTTGGCATCAACATAGTTGACCAGCTGAGATGACAGTAGCTGCAAAAAGACATGTGTGCATTATCACTTTAAATATATCTAGAGGACCGGTTTTTTATTGTCAGTGCTGATGTTCGATATGTTACAGCTATGAACTGTCGAGGCAGCTGGAGCCCCCAGTGGATCTCTGTTCACCAACCCTCTGGAGCCACCGCACTCTCACAAAGAAACTCTCCGGGTTAGTATCACGCTCTGGTCTGATTTGAATAATTAAACACACAAAATATACACATTTTACTAAGCAAAAAGACCTGCATTTAACACTTAAACACTAAACTCACAATTGTACAGTACAATGAACAGCACAACATTTTTAGTGTATCTATATGTGTATATATATAGAGTGGCAAATTTGGAGTATATTGTGCTGTATTAAATTCTGGTCGAGGAAGAAAGGGAAAATCAACTCAAGTTAAATCTCTTTGTTCAGTCTCCTGGCGGTGACTGATGGATCCAAGAAAGTCCCTGCTGACCAGATCAGTGTTTCATCTTCTGGATCGAGTGGATCTGACATGGAAGATCTCTCCTCTCCAAACTCGGCCTGTTCCATCAGACTGCAGGTGAACAGCTGTGTGTGTGTCTTTGTATCTGCCTCATTGTCTCACAACATAGTGTTTTGTTTTGGTTTTTTTTATCTGTCCATCCTTTGTCCTTTATGGCACAAACAGTGGCGTCTTTGTTTATAGCTTTGTCATACCCGACCTTCATCTAATGGGACTCTGTATTCAGCACAACATCCACCATTTGCACTTCACAAACAAGCACCCTGTTTCAAGTGTTCAAAAAAAAAACCCTTAGGCATTTCTAATGAGAGGAGAATGGTTTTTAAAAGTGGGAAACTTACATAAGCTCCCTTCACAAAAAATCTTTAAAGAGTTGTTGAAACTAGCATGAGCCCTGAACAAGTGGAATTTAAATTTAGCTACTCCTTGGCTGAACCAGAATCAGGTTTGTTTGATAGTGTTCAGTTGTCACACATGCACTGCCACAATAAGTTGTTTCAAAGACAACCAGTTTTCTAAAACACTAAAAATGCATGCTCCCTCATTAATATTCTCTTTCTTGTCTCTTTCTCCCTCTCTTCTTCTCTGCAGTCCTTTCACAGCTCATGCAATAATGTGTCTGAGGCCTTCTCTTCCTCCTCCTCCTCACCCTCTCCCTGCTCCTCCACGGCTTCCTCTCCAGACTCTCCCACTCCTTGCAGATCCCCTGCCTCGTCGTGCAGCAGTGCTCGGCCGAAGTCGGCTCAGGCCTCTCACCACAAACGCTCCATGTCCATGACCTCCCTGCCTGTGTACAACCGTCAGGGGGCTGACTCCTGTATAGTCAGAGTGAGTGTGGACCTGGCTCAGGACAACGGTAACATGTACAAAAGCATCATGGTGAGTTTATCCTAAAGTCACAATTCCAAAATATTTCGTACCAACCACTTTGTGTAAATCAGAAAATATAGCACATCAATACGGGTAGTATATAAAAATGTGAGTTAAAAGAGGATTAACCAATTTATTTGTGTCTTGTAAACACTCAGCTGCTCAAGTGCACTACTTAATTACATTTAAACTTACATTTATATTTCTGTTTTCATCTGTTAAGAAATTTACACCACTAAACTTCAGAAACCTTAATAAGCAAAATCCATCTTTGACTGCAGACTTAAAGAGTTAATATAGAGCAGACTTTAATATAAGAATATTAACATTTTCTCTACTACTTTTTCAACATTTAAATGAAGCAGCCAGTTAATCCACATCAGTGGACCACAATATTAATAGTTTTTTTCAAGTGCAAACTTCGCTCTGTATTTTATAGTTAACCAGCCAGGACAAGACTGCTCAGGTGATTCAAAGGGCACTGGAAAAGCATCACCTTGAGCACATGGACTGGCAGGAGTTCACCCTCTCACAGGTCATCTCCCAGGGAAGAGGTCAGAAACTGAATGAGAATGAGAATTGGTGCAGAAAAAAGAAAAGACCTCTCATGACATTCTTGTCTTTTCTTTTCAGAGTTGCTAATACCAGACAAAGCAAATGTGTTCTACGCCATGTCCACAACAGCAAACTTTGACTTTCTTTTGCGGCAATTCCCCAAAGGCCAGAAGAAACCACTGAGAGCCACATCTAGCCTTGGACGATACACAAAGTAGCACCTCCATTCTACAGATTCTACAGCTGGAAGAGTTTATGGGATGTTCCTTGAGAGTTGGCTTTGTTTTTATTAATAATTATTTTATAAGAAAGGTACCTTCTCGGGAATGGGCTTTCATTTATTGCTCAGAGTTGAAAATTTTCTATGTAACTGACGAAATGATGCAGAAGCACTTTTTGAAGAAGAAAGTGGAAGAAGGAGGAGCTTAAAAAAACCACTTCGACTCAACATGCCTTTATTTCCTGTTGGAATAAACTGGATATTATCCTCGAACCAAAAAAAGGAAAACTTTTTAAACTTTTTCCCTGAGGTGTGTTGATAGTAGGCTTTATCTCCGAGTCTGCTGCTAGATGTCACTTCCAGTTTGAGGATCCACACACAATCATGCTCCTTCAGGGAGCAATACGTACCAACATCAGTGACCTATTTATACACGTACATTGAGAAATGACCGGTCATTTCCCATCACGGCTGGCTGCCATTAATAACCCGCACTTCAGAGGGGGAATTTGGGTCAGACGCTGTATTAAGGGTACTGGTAATGAACGCCTGTGGCCTTGCTGCAGGTTGTCAGCCATTTGAGATGAAGCACCCCGGTGTCTGAATGTGTCACTCTGCCTGTGCCATGTGAGAAGTGGGTGGGGACACTCTTGCAGCCTCAACTGGAAAGATGGCATTCCTAAACCGGCATAACCATGGCAGCCAGTATTTTGATGGACGGGCATGTAAATGGCAAATGGCTCCTGTGTCGAGATTATACAGCGATAAGGGTGACCTGTTGTTTGGGCTTAGTCTTTGTGTAATGAATAAGTTAGTTTGACTTTGAGGTCAGATTTTGTATTGTTTTGTATTTATTTTCACTTTTGTTCCACTGTGCACCTTTACTTGATCGAAACATTGTAATAACTCACTTGGAGGCTTTAACTTGTTTCCTGACTGGGAGGGGATGAAATACTTTTAATGTGCAACATATTTAATGAATGTGGTACTAATTTTAGAGATGTCTTATTTTCTGATAAATACTAAGATCATCTGAGATATTAATGTTTTATTTTTTTTTACTAAATATGACAAGTTGCCTCAGACAAATAAGCTTAGATGTAACTGGTAACCTAAGGCGTCACGAGGAGTCGAGATCTGATCATTTCACTGAGATTAATTGAAACCCACGCTGTAATGAGAGCGTTGGTAATGGTCGCATTTTCTTACAGTTAAAGCTTGAGGGTGTATTTTCAAGAGGAATACTTCTACAAAGACGAGACACAAAGTTTTAACACAGAAATTTCCACGAAACATCTGTGGGCCAAGAGCTTTGCCTGGGGGCATATGATGCTGTCAAGAAGTGCCTTGTTGAACTCTTCAACCCACACTCTTTCTGTAAATTGTAAACACTTAAACAACAGTTTCCGTTTTCTGATACTGTGCAATATCTTCCCTCTTGGCAACTGAAACTTGAGTGAATAATATTTTTGACCTTATAAAAAAACACATATATCGTACTGTTTAGTCTTTTTAATTACAATAATACCACAGTTCTGAAACAGGAATGTATAAACTGTTTAAAAAAGAAAATATTAATTTTTTTTAACATGCATTTCTACCCTGTATTGATGACTTTCTAATAAACACATTTTCCACTTTCCTGTTTATCTTTAAATTGTGAGTTAATATGAAGCTGTTAATGGTTCACAGTGTAAAACAATGAAGTTATTACCAGTGTTGCCTTCTTTCTTTTTTTTTTTTTTGGTCATAAAAGCTTAAGATATATTTTTTTATTCCAAATTAAAGCCAACATCATGTAAATTGTGACAGCCCTGAAAATACTTAAACAGAGGAAAAAAAAATTCTATAAAGTAATTTAAAAGTTTGATTAGTTTCTTTGAAAATGAGCACACAAATATCAGCTGATACAAAAAAAATTGAAAAAACTTGTTTTAGTATGAACTTTACTTTTCCACAGGCCACATAAGAAGTGCAAAAGAAAAGATGGCCCATTTTTTGGATAGTCCATCAAGGGATGAGCCTTTTAGAGAGTTGACATTTCCACTTTTATGTCTTTTCTTTTTTAAAAGCTATTACACTACCAGTCAAAAGTTTGGACACACTTTCTTATTCAAATGAAAAGGAAACTATGTCCAAACTTTTGACTGGTAGTGTATATAATATGATATTTATACATTAATGTCATCATATTGTTATTTACTATTTAAAATTACTCTTCCAAATGATGACTTTAAGTTCTCTACTTCTCCGATGAGTTTATCCTGATTGACTTATCAGTTCCTCAAGGATTTCTTAAAAACAACATACAAATAACATTTAGAGTCAGGTGTCAACAAGAGAAATGAGATAAACATTCATCAGAGAGATCAATTTAAAATATTAATATTAAAATATTTAAACTGCAAAACATTTTTATTCTGTTTTTTTGGAGGTACTTATGGGCAGGAATAAAAATTTGATTTCTTGGTTTAAAAAAATTAAATAGATAAACAGATTTTTTAAAGGCTTTGTCTTAGTTTCCCGCCTTACGTGACGTCACTGACACCTACCGGCACTCCTGAGTGGTACAGTCTAGTACAGTCCTGCAACTGAGTGGGTCTGTTTGTTTACCGGCTCCAAACAAACAAAACAACAACAACGGCAACAATAAACAAAAGTCAGTTTTATTCTGATTGGCTGAATTTACCTCGTGGCTTAAACGTCGTCCTGCAGCCAGACACCGAGAAAGTGACCACAAACTGCCGATAAGACAGGGTCACCTCAGTTAGCAGACCCAAGTCAAGAGGAAGTGACAGAAACCGGCAGAAACAGTTCGCCTCACATTAACAAAAGCCGGCACAGTGAATTGCCGTCTCAAGATGGCGGCAGAGAGCTGTGAGCTCCTCTCCACAGACTGTACAGACATCCGGGCACCACTGGGCTGCACTCCGGTGTCAGCAGACCGGGCCTGAGTGAGCACATGTGTTTGAGACAGAGGGGGACTAACTGTGTCAGAACGTTATATTTTTTGTATGTTGTTGTGATAGTGAACAACCCAAAATATATAACTTGGAATCCCCGTGCCTTTACGCCCCCACCCCCCCTTTATCCCACTGAACCTGCATGTAATGGAGGTGACCTTAAAGCCCCATCTCTTCAAAATAGGAAATATTATATTGTCTCAGTGGTTCACCGGATCAGAGGATCAGAGCAGTAGAGGATTTCTGTCAGGACAGACCAAAAAAAGAGTCGGTCCTCTATCGAGTGCTGCTGGCCCACTCAATGCACTTGGCCGCAGTAGACGCACACTCAGCACAGGCTTTGGATTCATTAGATGCGGACTTGCCTGACGATGTGTGTGTACGTGTGCTGGAGGAGATGTGTAGGTCAGCAGTTTTGGAGGAGAAACAGGACACTGTCTCTCATCTTATACTTTCTCATGTATTATGTATATGTATGATGTCCGGTGTCGAGCTTGGCTGTGTGTGAGATGCACGTTGCCACGGAAGTACAGATTGTATCAATGCTGCCCCTTAGCCCTGCAAGATCCAAAATGCTATTTATCTGTGACACCACCAGTGCCCTGCAAGCCAGAGGAGACACTCAAGGTCTTATGTGGATTTGGCCAGGAAATCAGTATAGCAAGTCCCTAATGAGGATTGATGAGACATGGAGTTTCGTTGTCAGTAAAATTGATTATTTTCACCTCTCTTGACCCAAGCATGTTTGAGGAAGTTGGGGACGTTCCAGTGCATGGCTGCTTGCAATCCTCAAGTCAGATGTGTAACTTGTTGCGAAGCCAGAGAGCCGCGCAGTCTCAGGCACGTTGAGCAATTTTTTTTCTGTCCTAAATGTAATATTAAGATCTTTATATGTTTGTGAAATAGTTTGCCTAGTCTTGATCTTAAAGCTCAATGTGTTCCCTTAAGCTTCTACACCCAACTTCCACGGCTTCTACATTGGTTGTACAAGACTTTATGACATTAGATCATCTGTATTGAGTAAGAAGGAAGTGGATCACACACACAGTAAAAAAAAAGCTACTGACAATGACTGAGTAGAGTCTGCATTGTCAGTAGCTTTTGTGTTAGAACTCAGTTTATACTTGCATCAGGATGAAATTCAGAGCGTAAAAGCAGGATTGTTCTTGCCTTTAGAAAACATCCCTGTTGTTTTGGTTGTTTCATAACCATAATAATTGGGGGCACATGTGTGCGTGTGGAACCAATGAAGATGTTGAGCAACACTCTTCTCTGATCTCTGCTGATGAGAGATAGCTGCCTCCACCTCACCTGGAAGACCAGAGAGAGGAGAAAGGCATTCAGCTGTTTTTACAGCTTACAGACAGAGGGAGAATCATGTGCCAACAGCTCTGTATATGTATGTGTGTATGTGTGTGTGTGTGTGAGGTATTACATATGTGTTGAGTTCATAGTGTTACTGCCATGTTTTCACCATCTACTTAGAAGTTATGCGTGTGATGGTGGCTGTAAAAGGTGTGACAAACTCAGCTTGAAGCAGGTGCCAGCTGTTGATAAACACAGCTTTCTTTTCCATCCTCAGAGGAGGAAGCACATATAGATATAATATATATTATATCTATATGTGTATTATGTGTATACACGCACATACAGGGAAGAAATCACATAGACACACCTTACACAGAAACACTGACTCACTGTGAGTGACAGTCATGTCTGTTTGCAGTAATGCACCCAGAGATATTCTTGGCAGGGAGCAGATTGGTTGTGCCATATGTGCACACACTCATGCATATGTATGAAGGGCTAAATATGACTTCCTACTTTAATGCAGACATTTATGCTATTGCATGCACATTTAAACTCACATACAGATGTTTCACACCCACATGAGCTATTCCTGGCTTTCCACCCTCTTTCACTTCTGAATTGAATGTAGGATGTTGATCCAGATTATTAACCCATGTGCTGCCACAAGGAAACACACACACACACACACACACACACACACGCACACCAGAATCTAATGTGTAGTGTTGACAGAATTATATTGCTCTATTTTCAGAGTATCCAATCACATGATTTATGTCACTCTAACAAGTTTTCCAGCAAAGCTTTTATGACTCATTTGAAAAAATCAAATCAAATCAAATTTACTTATATAGCACCAAATCATAACAAAGTTACATCAAGGCACATACATTTACACATAGAGCAGGTCTAGACCAAACTTTTTATGGAGTTGTTAAAGAGACCCAACAGATCCCTCCAAGAGCAAGCAAAGGCGACAGTGGCAAGGAAAAACTTCCTTTAAGAGGCAGAAACCTCGGGCAGAACCAGGCTCAGGGGAGGGCAGCCATCTGCCTCGAGGGGTTGGGTTGAGAGAGGGAGAGATGCGTGAAGGAGAAGAGGTGGGGACTCTGTGGAGGGATGGAGAGTGAACAAGAACAGGAGAAGAGAAGATGCCATGGAAAATACAAAAAAACAAACAAAAAAAACAACAAACAAACCCAAAACCATACAGAAAACATACAGTGATTACAACCTAGTAGTTTTAAATGTGCACTCGTAAGTATTAACAGTATGGGGGAAGAAGAGGTTACCACGGGAAGTGAGTCTTAGTGTGTAATGATAACTCAAGTTAACTCCTTCAGCAGTAAGTACTGAGTGGGAACATGGAGCGAGAGAAAGAGAGAGGTGCTAAGTGCAACCCCCATTAGTCTAGGCCTTCATCCATTTTAAAGATGATCATCTTAGTGCCAAGCTATTGAGTTTTTGTATTGATGGGGAATTTTATAAAACTGTGAAACCTCTCTTATCAAATTCTGGGTTTGTGTGTGTGTGCAGATGAATATAGCTGTGATTCTTGATGGTGATCCTCTGATTGTTTACATTGATGTGGGTTTGGTTCTCTCAGGGATAAAAGTCCCTTCAGAGTAGGTCACTACAGCTCTGAGATCTAAATAGCTTTAGGAAAATCTTTGTACTAAATCACATCAGTTTAAATCTTAGGTCCAAATGTGTATTATACCACTTGGATATGCTATTGTTATAGACAATCAAAAGAGTGATTATGTGGCCTTTAGTCTCAGTTATTCTATCTTATTAAGTTTCTTCTTTATTAAATAAACTCTGAAGATAGATAACGTTCAGAAGAATTGTTCATTAAACTAAAACAGAGAACACATTCTGATATTAATCACACTTAGATGCCCAGCCTTATAAACAATTTTCCGCTGAAGTGCACATGCAAAATTACCACTTCCATGTAACTCATGACTCACTGCAATCACAATAGCTTTCAAAATTATTGAAATAATTGTGTTTTTTATGTACGTGCTTTATATTGCAGAGGTGTTTTTTTTTTTTTTGAATGCGTATATATTGATTGTTATCATTGTTATCACTTATTGTATACTCATACTCTTAACCGGCTTATCCGGAAACAGATAAGCCAATAAAGATGAATGAACGAATGTACTTCTTGTAATCATCATAGTATGTGGTTAAATGTTTTTTACAAATTAACTGTATTGTACATGTCGCTGTATTGTCCATCCATCCATCTTCTACCACTTTTCCGTTTCCGGGTCGCGGGGGGGTGCTGGAGCCAATCTCAGCCTCGCTGTATTGTATTGTATTCTGTTGTGTTAATGTATGTTCTCTATTTTTAATCATCAGGCATATATGTACATGTAGATGTGTGTTTGTGTGTGTGTGAATAGAGGTAGAGTGTAGAGCCCTAACCTCCTCCAGTGTGAGTCATAGAGTGACGTAGACAGCCTCAGTCACTCACACGCCTGGCCCATGCACATGGCTCTCAGACAACACACTCCCTGCGTACACGTGCTGTCCTTCCCACTTCTTGTCTCTCTCATTCTCTTTCTGTGAGCCTTGCTTTTTTTAGCATTTTACCAAGTACCCACCCATTTCCTCAACTCTGCCTGTTGCTTCATGGACAATGGCAACCATTATTATTGCTTAATTCAAGTACATGTCAGTAACCTAATTTCTCTTGGAAAAACAAGCTGAAAAAGACGGCTCCCCCCCCACTGTTACATTTCTCATAACTCATCTGCCCTGCCTCCTTCTCCATTTTTTTCAATCGTGTGGTTTTATTTTTGCTGCTTTGTGTCCCAATGAAGTATAGTTTAGCCTGTTGTGGAAAATGTTTCATTGCCTCTGTTGCAACCCATGGCAGGGTCCTACTTGAGCTAAATGTAAACATGTCCCAGCTGCTCATGCCGTAGCTCCCATTAAGAAGGAGCTGTCATGCAGGAGTTGCTTAAGAGCTGAAAAAAAACCAAACCCAAACCCTTTGCCACGAATCCCAGTGGGTTATTTAGAAGTTGGAGGATTTCTTAGAAAAGGGGTGTGTGAGAACGGGAGCTGAGGTCACATCAAATGTGAGAAGCATATCATGCAGCTCACATGTCTTTAGTTGGTATTTTCCCAGTGTACAAGCCTAAATGTTTAACAATTACAGAATTATCACGCTGAAACAAAGACTCCTCTGGTTTTGCTTTTGTAGCATTTGTTTGCTCATGGCTGAGACTGAAGGTCAATCTGCAGTGGAGTGTTTGAACTAACATCGCCGTATTGTTAATTGTCATCACCAGAATTATGAGACAATCTGAAAAACCTGGTGTTACAGGTTCAGTGACCCACATACTCCCGAAGAAATCCCAGATTAACCTGTGTATCTCAGCTGAGGAAGCCATATAGCAAAGCAGCCAGGTGTCTTGTGTCTTTTCTCTCTGCGTCTTGCAATTTTGGACCAAAATTAAATCCAGACTTGGGGATTTTTCACTTCCTCCGCTCACCTCGCACTTCAAGTAAATCTGTTGAATGCAATCTACTTGCATGTTATGATACTTTGGCAAGAAACTTGGTGTGTTAACAATGAATGCGCTTATGGTGGCACACTTGAACGCAGCACGTATGCAGTGAAATGGCAGACACAAACAACAGCTGACACTGTAAATCCCCCTCCTTGCAGTTTTCAGCCATACCCACCTGCTAACCCAACGACCCAATCCCACACCATGCCCTTGGCATAGTGTGGCTGTGTATGTGTGTGTGTGGTGTGTGTGTGTGGCTGCTTTACGTAACTGCCCGTCTTGGCCCCAGTAAAGGTGTTACTGTAACACGTTGGGAGCTGGCTGCATGTGAGCACCACTCACATGGGACCTGCCGCTCACCCTCCTCCTCACCTCTCCCTCCCCCCTCCAGGTGTTTGGATTAGAGCAGGAAGAATTGAGTGGAGGGGAGGCCCTTAGTGTAAACTGACTCCCTCTGTGTCATTGTGTATACTCTTGGCCCACTTCTGCCTCTTCACTTCCTTCTTTCTCTCAGTGTATCGCTCTCAATGCACAGTGATTTTTTTATGTGCTGTGACTTTATTTCTCCTGCCTATGGTGTGGTGTTGGTGTTATGGTGTTATGGTGTTTTTCTTTTAAGCTCACTGAGCGTTCTTCCTGTCAACCAGTGCAACCCAGTGCTGCTAAACACACCATAAACACGCATAAACATCCTCAGGGCAGCTGACGGTTCCTTTGCAGTCTATTGTCATTGTTTGGTAACGTCTAGTGTTTTGAAACACAGGCACTTTTTTAATCCTCGCACAAGTTATGTAACTGTTGGTGTGTGTTTATGTCATTAAAAGATCAAGATAATGTACTGACTATTAAGAATTAGAAATTTTAACATTTAGCGTTTTACTTTAACATTTTTGACAAAATAACTCTGTTAATGGTTAATAATTCTTGAAATTCCTTCATGGTTTATATATCAGTTATGAAACACTTTCAGGGGCAAATATAGTTGCAGGGCTGTAAAAAATTATTTGTATTTGGTAGTGATGCAGTTATAAAAGTTGGTGAACCGTCAATAAATACTCATAGTGTTTTTGATTGTGTTTTTCTCATCTTCAGTTTCTTTCCTTCAGGTGCAAGAAAACTTTGAAACCTGGTAACTCAAACATTGTTATTTTTAATGACATACAACAGATAAGTTAAGCACAGTTTTTTTAATTTGCTGAAAAATTCATATGGCTAATGGGAATATTGTTACCATGCTGGCATTATTTTTGGAATAGGTTCATGTTACAGGTGGAACCACAAAAGGATGTTGAGTACCTTCACAATCAAACATAGCAATCAAATTTATCATACTATACCTATATCTTCTCTGGGATAGTGTAGTGATGATAATAAAATCCTACAGTATTCAACATTCTTTTAAAGTGACAAATGGCTAATGAAAACAGTGGAGGAGTTTTTCAGCCAGGATATCGCCTTATATAGTTGGTGGAGTCAAGTTAGCATAATCAACTTAAAAGGTGAACATTTGTTGATGTTGAGTTTACTGCTTGTTCCTAAGTTGTCAAGGGTAGGTTAAAATAGTATAATTCAGGAGTAGTGAAACTTGAAGGGTAGCATCTGTCAACTACTCAATCATAAAGTTATGATAATTATAATAATTATAATGGACCCACCCTGTGACCCAGAAACAGATAAACTCTTGAAAATGAATGAATGAATGAATACTGGACACAAATAAACTCAAGAACTTCCTCATTGCAACTTTTGTGATCTTAATCACTTAGTTTGAGAAGCTGTAATTAAACACTCCTTGTATATTCATCAGTAGTTAGTGGACTGCTGAAGTACTGTTTATGAATTTATGACACCAGAAACCCCCCCCCCCCACCCTTTTTTCCCTTTGGTTGTTGTCTCTCAGTTACGTTCATCCTTTGACACCCTATACAAGAAAACAGTAAGTGATGCTTTTGTCACACTGGCTGTTTACACCAATTCAGCGTTGATGGCTACAGGTATAACCTTACTGGCCTGACAGAGCGTGTTGTAGACCACACATTATGTGGGTGTGTGTGCATTCTTGTGCACACTTGGATGCTTGTGTGCATATTTACTGGTCATCCGTGTGGTTGTAGGACTCCACAGGGGCTAAACAGAAGCACAGGAACACAAGTTCCTGCTGCTCTCCTTTTGGTCACTTGAACCATGACAGCTCAGGACAGATGGATGGGCTTGTTGACACTAATCCACTGTATGAGGTAATGGAGTTAGCCTTTGTTTGTGCACTCCTTCCTTGCCACCCCTGACTTACTGACTGACCTACTTAACCAACAACTCACGTGGCACCAAAACAAGCACACACAGATTTGGTATTTCTTTCCCAGAAGCTTAGACGACTGTAAGATGAAAAGTCTGTGTGTGTGTGTGTGTCTACTGGCCACGCCAACACTTCTGCTGTTAGTATACATGTTTTTTTTCTTAGATAAGGTTTGATCATTTACAAATTTTATGTGTGTGTGTAAATGTGTTGGTGGATGGATGGATGACTTTATGGTGATTCATTGTTAATAACTGTGAAACCCACAGAGCAGAAGTTAAAAATGAGCACATATATTAATGAAACTGAAAGGATATTTTAATGAAACACTAAAAAACACCCTAATTTTTTCATGTTATCCACCTCAGGCTCGTAAGACTACATTATAAACTGTGGTTCAGTTTTTTTAATTAGAGTCTGCGTTAGCAACCATGCTAGTGAAATGAAACCGACAGAAATGATAGAATTATAATCTGATTTGTTTGTGAACCAGCATTTCATTCATTCATTCATTCATCTTCTACCGCTGGTACGTTTTCGGGCTGTGGGGGGTGCTCTAGCCAATCCCAGCTCGCACTGGGCGAGGGCAGGGTACACCCTGAACAGGTTGAAGCAGCATTTCCTCAGAGAATTATTTTGTGTCATTTTAACATAAAAGTGTGTGTGAGTGTGTGTGTGTGTGTGTGTAAACACTCACAATATAGGGATGTCCCTCCAAATCTGCATTGTTGAGAATATGAGGCTTCAATGGCCAACTTTGAGCACAATCTACCTGTATCCATCAAGTACATAGGTTCCATGCATTGTCCATAGTCCTTGCTTTAAAAGAAGAACTGACTCACAGCATGAATGGTCCCTTAATTGACAGCAACAGCTTCATTGGCTCTTTGATGTTAAGGACACACTGAAGTATGTATCTAATGAATATGTGTGTGTTAGATGTCGATGTGGTTTTACTGTAATTGGTTGTCAGACAAGAAAAAAAAAACAACAACTTCATAATAGTGTTTCTTGATTATCTAATATTGTTGTAGTGTGCTGTAGAAATGATTTTATGAAGCGAATCCTGTAAAACTAACTGAAATTTTACACTCACATTGACATTTCAACAAATTACTTAAAATGTGAAATCCTTTTGCATAAGACAGCCATGAAAAACAATATTACCAAAGAAGACATTACAACATATATTACCTATTTCGCAAGAGGTCCTTGCACCCTCTTTCTCTCTTAAAAAAACTGACTATGCTTTAAAGTGTTATGGATGTCTCAGATCATGTATTTGACAGCATTTATCTTTTTTCATTAGATTCCTGCCGCACGTGCTTTTAACATGTACTCAGCCAGATACACAAAGTGCACAATGCATATCTGCTTCACTAATTCCAATTTTTATTTTTAGATTTAAAAAGAGTTTGATGTGATTGGAAAACACTTACATGAGATACTGTTGTAGCTCAACATAACAGTCCAGTTAGTGTGAATATATCTGTGAAACATCGAAGTGACCCCCCCCCCCCCCCACACACACACACCCTCCTGCTTTGCTGAGGGCCCTGATGTGCAGTTACAGCTCTACTGAGTAAGCTTATGACTCTTAGAAGTGTCTTTAATGTACTCCTGCTATTATTACAATTAATTCACCTTTAATTTCCTCTGCGATTTCCTCAGTGGACACCTTGTACATCATCACTGATTCACATCCTGCTGCTTCTTTAATGGACTGTTGTGTGTGAAGAAGGGCAGGTGAGGTGGGGGGGTGGGGGGTGGGGGGGCAATAAGATCATGTGATTTAGAGCGATGGTGAGCTACGGAGACATGGACTGAGAAACAAGGCCAGTCATTGTCTGGGAGCTGCTGTCTGGCTGGCACAATATACCAGATTCGCATGGTGGCCTATGAGGATTCCAGGCTCGTGGTCCAGCCCTTTGTCTGTGGCAGGAAGCCATTGCCACTGTGGGGAGTGATAACATATCCTGAGACGTGTCAGTCAACAGGGCACTGTTTTAGCACCTGCATCCACTATGCATATTTATCCCACTATTGTTAAGGACAAGAAACCGGCATCACTGCTAGATTACTGTCCTGTTCTACAACTACAAATTAGCTTTTGTGCATTTTTCTTTATATCCTCATTATTTCAGCCATGGCAATGGTTTGGCTGTGTAGATGGCAGATGACCTGTTGGCAAGTCGGTCAGTGTGTTGGTCTGCGATGAAATATCTCAGCTGCTAATAGTGCCCTGAAGATGTATCACAATGACTTTGATGATGTGCTGGCTTTTCCTCTACAGAGTTATACCTGCGTGGCACATGCAGTGTTGGTCCAGTCCAGCTCTGACTTCTTAACTCCGTCTTAAGAAATGGACTAGACACCTAACGTCAGAAATAATCTCACACTAGGCTCTCTGGAATTACTACCAAGGCACCTTCCAGGTCTCACTCTCCTGAGATCTGTTTGTGGCTTTGTGGCAAACTGGATAGAACTGGATGAGAAACTAGGTTCACTGGCTTTGTGTGTATGGGAGGAAGCATCAGTTACACCGTGACACACTATGGAGCAATGAGAGTATGATTGACAGCAATGTGAGACAAGGAAACAGAACATGAGCTAAAAGTGTAAGTCCACAGGGTTGGTGCATTCATGGGAGTCACTCTGTTGTGGTAACAGTGCTATCGATCCATCATAATGAAAAACGACATTAAAAGAAACATGCAGTCTGCCTGTTTGCTAAGTACTTCAACAACTGGACAACCACAATGCCACAGACAATGTAAACAACGCCTCTTAAATGTCTCATGGCTCTATTCAATGCAAAGGCCTCTGTGGATTAGCCAAAGCTATTCTGCTGGCAGTCTAACACAAAAAGGTCTTTATGTCCTGTGTTGTGTAACAGGCCACTGAATGAAGTTTACCTTCTCAACTTTCAGATCATATTTTGGTTATCTTACTCAGAGACCCTTCTTGAAGGTTTATCTCTTTTCCCGCCCGGCTGTAACTGCTTTCCTGCTTAAACTGCAGTGATGCTGACGTCCTGTTGCTGTTTGCAACGCTAATGTCACCGCTCCCAGTATGTGATTCATGCAGTGGTCCAGTCTCAAGTTGCAGCTAGAGGATGTTTGTTTTAAACCTTCCTGGGACAGAGCAATGACTTATTATTCAATTGGCCTGTTTTCTGTTTCCTGAGAACAGGCCAATTTTTTATATATATAAAATATATATATTTTTTATATATATAAAATATATATATATATATATATATATATATATATATATATATATGAATACTGCTATAATCTTGTGCCATATTTACAGATACATTTATTCTTCTAAGATATCAGTCTCTCAGTATCTTAAAGTATGACTCATCAATGTGACCTCAGCTACTTTACTCTATCCCCTCTCTCCCACTGTAGCATTTTCATACTGCGCAGCTGTTGATGCATAACGTATAATTCAACTTCTCTGCTAAGCTGAATTCATCCAGTTCATACTGGCTGCAGCAGTATCAGCGAGCGCTGTGAGGGAGAGACCCTCCACCTCCCTCAGTATGTGACACACTGCCCTAACCAGAAGACTCATAGCAGAAGGCTGTTGTCATCCACCAACGCCTGCACAGACAGTTGCTGCTGGGGGCCCCCAAAGTGAGTCAATGCTCACATTCCTGTCTGAGGAGAAAATAAAAATCACCCATCATCCCCTCCCTCTCTCTTCATTTTTCTGACTCCATCCCTCTCCTGCACCAGACACCAATTGTTTTTAACTCCTTAAAAGGTGACATTGTTAGACCCGATGATAAACAGTCTTGGCGCTGTATTAAAATTTGGGGGAGAACTAACTGAACGTGCTGATAGATAACGGTCACTGCTATGAGGGGTTGCCACAGAGACATGACATTCCTGCAGTCAGCCGTTGAGGCAGAATCAAATGCAGCTGAGACACGTGACTGCAGTTTATTCTGTTGGTTTGTGCTGTATATGGTCAGTTTACTTGGTGCAGAGAAGAGATTTCCTCAGAAGTCTGAGAGGGAAAAAAGTGAGGGGGGGGGGGGTCGTTGTCAAGAGACAGAACCTGAATTTTTAGGTTGCTCTCCTTTGCTGGAGCTTCTCTTTGCCCCCGATCAACCACCCCTAGAGCACCACCTCTGTTAGTCCATGTTTTTAGTTGCTTTCCCTGTCATGTGGGTTCATCCGAGGCTCTGCTGCTTGAAAACTTCGGAAGGGTGACGGCCAGGCGGGGCCATGTTGAAGAAAATAGGAGGGACTGACCTACATTTTGCCCGCTGCCTCCAGTGTACAGGCGCTGTGTGGATATCCACAAAGGTCTGATTGACTATAAGCTATATTTGGTTCAAATTATGGCTCTGAGGCACCAGGCGATGTAAGATTACCAGATGGTAGCTTGTTTTAGCATGTAACAGGTTTCAGTGAAGACTTAACATGGCAGTGTTTCATACCCTCATCTTTCACAAGCTTTTTTGGGTAACACATGACCTATCTCTTGACTATATTTTAGTGACTTCACCACTCCATCACATTAACTGAAGCTTAAATCCTCATATTTTACTTATTTGGGATTGAGGCATATTTTGTTATGAATATTGTACTTTTCTAATGAAGCTTTGATAAATGGCCTCAGAGGTGAATGCTTTGTTGCAGCCTTGTTGTAGACTTTGACTTTGTTTCCCACATCTCAGACTTGTTTAGCAAACCAGAACAATCTGGTTTGCTTTATAGCACTGACTCCTGTTTTGCACCTACTGGAAGAAGAAAACCCCCTCTCCCAAAAAAGGAAATCAGCAAACACAATCTCAGTATGACGTATGTCATGAAAAAAAAAAGTGATTTATGAAAGTGTGATTATCGAAAAGGGGACGAGAAATGACAATGTCTGCATGAATCTGCCGAGCCATTTGTCTAACCTGTTATTTTAGACAAAGCGGTGCAAGTAATCTACCTATACCATGCACACTCTTTAACTGCCATGCCTGCAACCTCACAGCTCATATGAAAGCTGAGCTCTTACTTGACATTATGGCTTTATATTGCAACTCTGGCAACACTAGTGTATGTCCCCCTGTGATCTTGGGGTGGGGTGGGGCTGCTATTATCGTCTCCCCACACTTCCTGCTATGCTGAACTTGGTGTTTCCTTATCGAAAGTGATGAGGTCAGAGACATGATGCCAAATAGCAACAGTAGATATGTATGTACGTACTTTAATCCAGTAAACTGTAGACATTCAAGTTAAAATATGTAACTTTTGTTTAAACTTATGCAAACATTATATAAACTTATTTTGTCCCAAATGTTTCCATCAGTTTCCGAACATAGAGAAATCTAAGATGGTAACAGTTTCATTAGGTCTGATTACTTCATATCCTCTCTGCCCAGGCAGGCGTTGTGGTTTCCTGTCAGAAGTTCAAAATTGACTCTAATCCAAGGCACACTTTAACATACAGTGTTACATCTTCAACTGTATTTTTACTGGATGAAAAGTTTTAATCATTGGCCATCTGGATCTTAACTTCCCAGAGAAATATAAAAATGTTGACATTTTTTATAAATATGTGATAAAATATTTGTGGATCTGCTGCCCTGTCAGATCCACAGCAAAATTGAATATTTTTTTTCCAGGACCGTCCTCCATTCAGTGGTTGTTGTGAAATTCTGTTGACAAGTAAACAAACAAACCGGCATAAAACAAAACTAACATTTTGATGAGTTGTATTTGGCTTGGTCACTGATCCGTGCTCTGCTGAACTTGCTGTTTCCTCAAGTTTACATTACCAGATGCTTTATATATTCTACATGTATATTCAGTTTGTTTCATACGAATTGACTCACATTAAGAAATGGGAAAAAAGCTGTCCAGGTTATTGGTCAATCAAATTACTAAAATGAATCAGGCCATTATGACAACCCGTTAGTGTAAAGTGATTTTAAATGTTGTTATTATTATTGAATACAAAACACGTTTTCATGAACTGATGGCAGTCATTGCCATCGTTTGTTAAATGATAATGTCCAGTTTTGCCATTATGCATACATATCTTATATTCCCAATAAGTTCACAACATGTGCCTCCTCTTTGGAACAAAAATGACCGTTGTTAACAAAAAGCATCTGATTCAGCTTTTATGTTTTGTTTTGGTTTTTTTTTGCTTCTGGACCAAAGTGACCTTTATCCTTTAGCGATACTGTTCTCGAAGCTTTACAGAAAGTCTTTTTTGACTTGTCAACTGACTTTCAAATGACAAATGTAAATCTACGAAAATGTGGGTCACACATGTGATGCTGATTGCCTTTGTTTATGCAGTGGCTTCCAGGAAAGATGTGTGTTGGCAATCATCTCAAAAATACGCATAATTTCCATTCAGTCAAAGCAATCGCTTCCTCAATTGATGTTTTGCTCTTTGTTTCCTCATTCCTGGCACTCCCATTGCCTGTGCATGTGTACACCACCAACACCTGTGATGGTGACTTTCTACAGGGTCATTGATAGTGGAGCCCTTCCAGAGTCAACAGTTAACATAACACATGGCCAGTTGCCATTTCGATGAGGTTTGATGTGAAGAAAAAGGTTTCGTTCTAGGAAAATATTTGGCCTCAAAAGACCACAAATGGTTGACAATTAAGCATTTGAGATCAAAGTTTAATTACAGACCGTTACAATTCCATGTATGTTAAAAAGGTTGAGTGTTAGCTTCTTTTTTTCCTTTCTATTGTTGGTACACATGATGTGACTCCTGACCTAATTTTTGGCCGTGGATGAAGAATCAAAAACAAAAACCGAGGCAAGGCAAGTAAACTAATTTAACGTGAACGAACCTTTCTCTGACATATATGATCAAACACTCACACGCCTATATATATACACTGCTCAACAAAATAAAGGGAACACTTAAACAACACAACAAATAATTTTATAAAGAGTTTGGTCTAGACCTGCTCTATATGTAAAGTGCCTTGATGTAACTTTGTTATGATTTGGCGCTATACAAATAAATCTGATTTGATTTGATTTGATTTGAATGTAACTCCAAGTCAGTCACACTTCTGTGAAATCAAGCTGTCCACTTAGGAAGCAACACTGATTGACAATCAATTTCGCATGCTGTTGTGCAAACGGAATAGACAACAGGTGGAAATTATAGGCAATTAGCAAGACACCCCCAATAAAGGAGTGGTTCTGCAGGTGGTGACCACAGACCACTTCTCAGCTCCTATGCTTTCTGGCTGATGTTTTGGTCACTTTCGAATGCTGGCGGTGCTTTCACTCTAGTGGTAGCATGAGACGGAGTCTACAACCCACACAAGTGGCTCAGGTAGTGCAGCTCATTCAGGATGGCACATCAATGCGAGCTGTGGCAAGAAGGTTTGCTGTGTCTGTCAGCATAGTGTCCAGAGCATGGAGGCGCTACCAGGAGACAGGCCAGTACATCAGGAGACGTGGAAGAGGCCGTAGGAGGGCAACAACCCAGCAGCAGGACCGCTACCTCCGCCTTTGTGCAAGGAGGAACAGGAGGAGCACTGCCAGAGCCCTATAAAAAGACCTCCAGCAGGCCACAAATGTGCATATGTCTGCTCAAATGGTCAGAAACAGACTCCATGAGGGTGGTATGAGGGCCTGACGTCCACAGGTGGGGGTTGTGCTTACAGCCCAAAACCGTGCAGGACGTTTGGCATTTGCCAGAGAACACCAAGATTGGCAAATTCGCCACTGGCGCCCTGTGCTCTTCACAGATGAAAGCAGGTTCACAATGAGCACATGTGACAGACGTGACAGAGTCTGGAGACGCCGTGGAGAACGTTCTGCTGCCTGCAACATCCTCCAGCATGACCGGTTTGGCAGTGGGTCAGTAATGGTGTGGGGTGGCATTTCTTTGGGGGGCCACACAGCCCTCCATGTGCTCGCCAGAGGTAGCCTGACTGCCATTAGGTACCGAGATGAGATCCTCAGACCCATTGTGAGACCATATGCTGGTGCGGTTGGCCCTGGGTTCCTCCTAATGCAAGACAATGCTAGACCTCATGTGGCTGGAGTGTGTCAGCAGTTCCTGCAAGACGAAGGCATTGATGCTATGGACTGGCCCGCCCGTTCCCCAGACCTGAATCCAATTGAGCACATCTGGGACATCATGTCTCGCTCCAATCCACCAACGCCACATTGCACCACAGACTGTCCAGGAGGTGGCGGATGCTTTAGTCCAGGTCTGGGAGGAGATCCCTCAGGAGGCCATCCGCCACCTCATCAGGAGCATGCCCAGGCGTTGTAGGGAGGTCATACAGGCACGTGGAGGCCACACACACTACTGAGCCTCATTTTGACTTGTTTTGTGCATGGTATAGGTAGAGCCTCATTTTGACATTACATCAAAGTTGGATCAGCCTGTAGTGTGTTTTTCCACTTTAATTTTGAGAGTGACTCCAAATCCAGACCTCCATGGGTTAATAAATTTGATTTCCATTGATAATTTTTGTGTAATTTGGTTGTCAGCACATTCAACCATGTAAAAAAACAAAGGATTTAATAAGAATATTTCATTCATTCAGATCTAGGATGTGTTATTTTAGTGTTCCCTTTATTTTTTTGAGCAGTGTATATATATGCATTCACATCCTACACACATACGAACACACACACTGTGTCGACCGGAGGCCCCTGACTGAGCCCACCGAAATCAAAACAAACATTTCTCTCTCTGCCTAACTCAGCCTGGATCCCACAGTAACACAAGCAGCCGTGTGTTACTCAACTATAAATACAGGCAGCAGGTTGTCTGGTATTGTGTAATACCTTCCCCAGCCCTTCACAGCCTACACCACAACACTGATGATCTGAGATATCCCCTCTGTGAATGTAGTGTCTGCTGCCAGAGCGGAAATAAATAAGCACTGTTTTCATAGTAGACAAAACACAAAACATCCAAAAATACCACAATTTAATCCGTAAGAATTTAACACAGCCGAAGGGGTTTCTGAAAAGTGTTGTGTGGTGTGTGCAAAGGCTTTGGCAGTGGCTCCTTTCTATTGATAAAACACACTCACATTGTCTTATCTTGAACACGTGGCTCAGTGACTTCCTTGGTATTGTAACATTTATTACACATTACCAGTAAACAGTTCATAATGTTGTCATAAAACCTTTGATAGGCATCAATCCAATATTTAGATGAGATTCTACAGTAATTTATGACTTTTTTTGCTTTCTACATCTGTTCTCCACAGCTTATACAAACATCCTTCTGTTGATTTACTAATTACTCTGTCACCTTATGGCAAACCAGTGCATAATGGTGCTGTCACTGTGATAAACTCCCCCTTTCTTTCTTTAGCTGGAATATGAGAAGATCAGTTATTACAGTGACTGCACACAGCCAAATTGGTCAAAGGTCAGACAAGAAAGAAAATTTTTTTTTATTTTTATCTTTGTCAGCAAGAGCTGCCAGGTGAGTTTATACTGGGCAGTGTCAGCGTTACTGCGGTTGTTCAGTCCTTTTGCTGTACCACTGGCACCCAACATGTTTTACATGCTTTGACTTATTGTTTTGGCCTTCAAAATGACAATTTGTGATGGCTGCTTTGGAGATGTAATGGATTCCAACTTTTTTATTGTTTCTGAAACAAAACTATTGCACAACAGCCCCCTTGCAAAACATCTGACAAAACAGGAGCACTTGACTACATCACTCCATCCCTTCATGCTGTACGAGTCCAGGCATTTCCACCTGGGAAAGTGCCTGGTCAGGTGGTGGCACGTTATTTTGCATTGTGTGTGTGTGTGTGTGTGTGTGTGGAGGGCTTGGATAGAGCTGGTGGAGTTGTGCAGCAAAGCTGCGAAGAATGCACAAACAATAGAATTTGCGGTATTTGTGTCACCCCCACCTCTTACATCATGTCTGTGAGTTAACCCACTGTTTGGGCAGAGAGGTGCAGATGAGGCTGGTGTGTGTGTGTGTGTGTGGCTGGGTGGGGCTACAGTGGGGTGGTATGCCGAGCTGATCTTTCTGTTTTTTTTTTTTTTCTGGCTGCATTCGATGGCCTTGCGGTCCTACAGGAAGGAAGCCCATGGGGTGAATGACACAGCCGACTCTTTGTTTTTACTCCCTGCACTGTTTTCACACTCCCCCTCTGTGCCCTCTGGGCCTCCATCATTATTCATTCTCTGTCTCCTCACTGACTCCACCTCGGACTGTTTCGCTGTGGTTACTACAGGATCATGGTCACACACCTTCCCTCTTTCTCCATCTCTCCCCATGGACTGTTCTTTCTGACACGTTAATATGAGCTGGCAAAACCTGGCTTTGCAGATAAAACCCACTCACTGCGCTTGGCTGCTGTGTGCCAGTCAGCTTCAAGTTCACTGCTGCATTTGCATTCAGCCTTGTGAGGGGGGGCTAGTGGTGGGAGTCTTGCTGCACTGCAGGTGTAGGACATGTGAAGTAGTTGAGCAGTTGTAGGTCGCATGAATAGAGTAATAAGAGGATCAGTGGTCGAGGACTAAATTACTTGTTAGATGAGTCAGTTTTAGTTCTTTTCTTTTCCTTGGCTGCTCCCATTTGTTATCACATGGTGCAAAAGACACTCACTCACTCATTTTCGGAAACCTTTCATATTTTTGCATGTGCTTTCTTTGTTGAAATTTATCTGTCAATTTTAATCTGTCAGCAGCATTTTCACATCATGTCTGTCCTGCTTCCAGGTTTTTGTACGTCACACTAGAAATGATATTTGAGATGGCAACAGACCAAAGATAAAGTGTTGTTTTTTGCATGCATGACCCAGAAACTTTGATGAAGACAGGGTAGAGGAGGGGCAGAGGGCTAAGTGGGCCCAAAGCTAAATTGGGCCGGGCCACTCCCAGTCCTTGCTCCATTCACTCCACCAGCCGCTTCAGACCAGTTTGTCTGTGGCTGAACAACTATTCAGACCATTTCATGGCCATCCACCTTATTTCCAGCGTTACTCCTGTAAAACTAAAGACACTGTTACCCTCACAGTTTAGGTTCAACTCCAAACAGCACTTTGTATCCTTCCTCTCCTTATTACACTGTGTTTACACACCTTTAACCTTGTTGCTCACTGCTGTTTTTACATCTTATCTCTGTGCTGTTGCTTCCTCTGATCAGACTGACTCAGACTGCAACCCCTTCATAACATGCATGATGAGTTTTACTGAGCCTCAAGCTATAAGGAAGTTATGTAAGATGAGATTGCTTGTCATGTCTTTCTCATTTACGTTTGATAGTTTTGGGTTGGTTTCAAACACTTTAATACCTTTTCAGACACACAGAGTTTGTTTGTGGTTTTTTTGAACCTGAACATTTAGCAGAATCTCATATAAGAACTTTCAGTGTCAGATAGTCAGATAGTGAACTGTTGAAAAATTGTGCCTCCAAGTCTATAAATGATAACGACAAGTAGGTTATGTCAACAGCATTGGGGTGAAACTGTGTGCATCATCGCTGCAGGTGCTTCACATATGTATTCTGTATGTTTGCACGCACACACTCACATGTGTATGTAGGTGTGTTTGCTCAGACACTGCCAAGTGTTGTGCACAGGTCAGCTGCCTTATTTGATTGGTGCAGGTCATTATAGACTGTCTATAGCATGTAATGATGTCCGACATACAGAGCAGAAGGTGTTGTGTGGTTACTGCTGTACAGTATGCAGGCAGGGGATTTCAGGGTTACCTGAGTCTGACCTGGCTACACAGGCATCCTGGAACCTGCCCCAGAAATGTGTTCAAGGCTTCTAGTATGTCATTTTGGAAACAAAGAAGATCTCTGCAGTCCAGGGGTCCCCCCTGCTCCCTTCTGGACTGCTATCTCATCCCTCTTTAACCCCCCACCCTTCTTGCTCCACTGACCCTTTTCCCCAGTCTGTGAAGTGGGACCAGGTAATATGAGAGCCCTGTTTCTGCTCTGTTTGCCAAGACTATCTCTGCTGCCAGAGGCAAACAAGAGTGACATGGATGGAGCCATAACCTTCATCGATCCACCCATCAGCACACTCTCCCTCTCCCACCCTCCCTCTTTAGTTCTCCTTTACCTCTCTTCTCCCTTCCCGTGCGTACATGCTGACCTACTTTCCCCCTGACCTGTTTATGCAAGGAGCAGCCATTCAAGTCAAATGAGAAAAATAAGAGACACAGCAAAATGCTGCTGGAACGTTGCCATTCATTGCAGGGAGTGTCACGTTGGCATGATCCCATGGGTGTTAAGTAAGGTGGCTGAGGAATTCCATTACTGAACAACTCCCCAAAAGCCAAAAACCTATATGGACAGCAGTCTGCTTTTTCTGCCTGTGTGTGGGTATGTTCATTGGTATGTGTCTGTGTGCATGCATGTATTTGCTTGTGTGTGTGACTGGGAGCATTGTGAAGGGCATTGATGCGTCAGCCTCAAAGAGGTGCTTTGTTTGCAGGCTTAGATCAAGTTAGAGCAGTGGGTTAACTTCCCTCCCCTCCTGTATCCTCCACCCTCTGTCCCCCTTCACTGCTCCTCCCTTTGCCCTTTATGTTGTTATGAACATGACCCCATTTTGCTTCATACTACAGAGGCAGACTAAGGGAGAAAATAGATCATTTAAGAGACACTGTATATGATTACTGGTAAATAAATAATTCTTCAGGGACCAGCTGTGTAATAAATCTATCAGTGTCAGACTAGATTGAATTGTACTGTTTTCATTCGGAAATTCATTTTGTAATTAATTTTCTAAATTTGGGAATTTTAAAGAAGTCATGTGCAATTTAAGTAATTTAATTCTTTGGCCTATCCATGCATGTCTCTCCTTTCCTATGCTATGTTTCATATAGACTGTGAGGCTGGACTTAGATGCCGTAACACAGCAGCCTTTTCATGTCAGTATAAAAAATTGGATGGGACTTGGCCAAGAGGTTGATAGGACAGTTGAGCTGGTAGCAGCAGTCAGGGGCTCAGACTGTCTTTGTCCTGCATGTCACACTGTACTGACTGTTAGCTTCAGATACACACAGTTTAGTCCTGTTTTTTGTAGCTCCTTTGCTATAAATATTCTGGATTTCTGTGGGGCACACCTGTTCAAGCTGATCCTCTGGCTTTGTAGCCCAGTCTCTCTCTGTGCTAAATGACCTTGTGTTTGAGTACAGAAGTATTTTACAAACTCAGAGCTTTTTATTCATTTCCAGTCTGAGTCATTTTAACGTTTACTTGAGATCACTGGAATTGTGTCAAAAATAACAAGATATTTAAATATGCTCCATGGCTGCAGAGGCTGTAATCAGAAGAGCATATCTAAATAAGGGATATGACCTAATGTGAGTATCATGTTTGATAATGATTTCATGCATAAAGCTCATGTCTCTTCGTCGAAGTAGGCCATCGTTACATCAGAAACGTTTGCCAGGGAGCTTGCTGGCTCCGACAGGTGAAGTGTGTCACTGTGTCAGTGCAAAGCCCCCCCCTTCACTGCAGATTAGTCTCAGATGCCAAAAAGAGTAAGTTGCCCATGGGGAATGGAAAGCTCTATACAAGGCTATCTCTTCACAGTGGAAACAGACTGTGCCAGTTGAGCTTCACTGTCGTCTAAATCTGAATCAGTGAGAAAAGTCAGGAAGGTCTGAAGCTCAAAAAATAAATGACCTTATGTGAAACAGTAGTGTGTCTTTATATAACAGGACAAGAAAGAAACTAAGAGAGACTGAAATCAAGCCTGATCTTCATGGTGTAGTTCCCTAATTTATTCAGTTTGGTTGCAGATGATGATTAATTCTCTGATGTCAATCAGTTAGTAATGTATTGCTTAACTGATAGTTCTGGGATAAGGTTTATAGATCACCACCACGATTGCTAACTTTTATATGCTGCCTACATGGACTGCTATGTTGACAGTCACTACGGTTTAAAACTTAAGAGTCTTAGACGGACTAAAATGGCTTCTCAATTCATTGTCAAGTGTTTCTTTTAATTGTGTTCAACCACACAAACATGAGACTCTTTTTATATTATGTTGATAGGTCAACATTCTTTTTATTGTTTTTTCAATCTTGAAATGCTCCCACCTTCCACAATGAACATTAGTGTCTTTACATACATATTCATGTCAGGAAGCGATGGTAATGACCATACAAGACCAACCACCATCTCTAAATACCACTTGAACTTTGCCTGTCTCTTTTTTATCCTCTTGTCTTTTTCATAAAACCATCAGCAAAACCACAAACATTACTGATTAATACACACTGAAAAAAGGGGTAAGGGTAGAGGAATGAGGCAAATACATGTCATCACAGTCAATAGGAGAAAAGACACAGTATAGAGGAAACCAGAACAACACCTTGACAAAAAAGAGGATATAAAACCAATGAAATAAACATTACAGTGTTGTTCAAGGGTGGGGGGAATTTTACATTTATACACGAGCACCAAAAAGCCAAACATGGTACATAGACTTTTTTAAAACTAGAATCCAGTGCAGGCAATTCATCACTGCTCAGTAGCAGAACTACCATGAGACAGGGACGAATAACCCCTGAAATGAATAATGCAGGCACATGGGAAACAAGGGGAGTCTTTCATTGATTTATGCCATGATTCTTTTTAAGAAGTTTAACAATGGCTCTATTGGACGGTTAGAAAAATTTGTATTTTGTTAGCATTTATTTCACAATAAATCAGTTATCTGGGATCCAGTGTGACCATCATGGGCCATGATTGGTCAGACTGAAAAACCTCCTTTCTTGTCAGTGAATGTACAGTATCTGTGGAAGTCTCATCTTTTACACAATAGGAACTTGTTCAGTATTCAGTGCACTGTAGTGTGTTTACATGAATGTGACTTGATTCCTCCTGCTTATGCCCCCAAGCATCCCATACCTACATTTCAGCTGAGAGTCAAGGCTGCAGTATGTATCTAAAAACATCTGTACACATTCTCGTCTATGTTCCTGTGGGCTTTTCTACAGTGATGGGTGTTTGGATAAGAGGGAAATAAATACATTGGGCCAATAAATGGTAACAACAACAAGATATGGTTGACAAAGCTCAAATAAACGAAAGGCTCATAGCCTGCAGCTGGTGAATTCCACCGAATATTTAAAGGCTGGTTAATGGTTAATAAATCCAAACATTTTATTGAGGCGTGTGCCTCAGGAAACAACATGTTCTCCATTCAGTGCTTTTGGCGCTCCAACTGGACGGCCATTTCTGTGTAAACAGGGCATTAACAAAATGATTAATGCTAAAGCTTAACAATCAAGAAAGAGGCATTTTAATTTGAATGGGTCCTGTAGCAACAGAAGACAATGTGGCCTTACAGTGATTGTGATTCATATTAGGATGGTCACTTTCAAAATCCACTTTTACCATTGCAGGTTTGTCGCATTTTTGTTGAATTTGTATTCAAATTTCTTTGTAAAATATATATTTATAATAGATACATATATTCATATATCACAGTAATATACAAACCAAGTGCTTAAAAAATAAAGGTGACGGCGATCTGTGGTGAAATAATGGGAGATGGTTGGGGAGAGTATGGATTGATAGAGGTAGGGTCTGGGAAGAGGGATGGAACTTCATATTTATAGCGTTGGTGGCATTGTTGCTTCTTTGGTCGAGGGAATGTCCCCAGTGTATGTTTGATTTTAGTTAAGGCAGATAAGCCATACATGTGTATGTTCTTCCACAGTCAGATATGTACCAAATTCATAGTACTGATAAAGCTTTGAACTTTTTCTTTTCCCACATTCTTGTTTGCATGTGATCACAATGTGCTTTTGCAGATGTACTCTGTTATGTACTGTTGGATGACAAAAGTAGAAAAGCAGGCAGTTCCATTCCTCCTCTCTTCGCATAAACAAAAGTGCTTTGTAAGTATGGAGAGGATGTAAGAAATGACAAATCTGTACAATATATACAAATATAATACATCCCTACAAAATGTCCAGCCTTTTTGGTTCTGTTGGTGGTAAGGGAGTAGAAAAGCCCTGATGTCTGTCCCAAGGGCTTAGGGAGGGGATTTGATTATAGGGCAAAGGCATGATGGCAGGGTGACATTGTCTTGTTTGTTTAAGGTGTGACAGGTTTTAAAAGTGAATGTCATTCTCGCCTTTTGTTTCGTCGTCCACCTGTCTCCTTTTTTCCACCTTCCTTCCGGGGCTCCAGCTCTGAGGCTGACTGCCTGCAGGCTCCACCCAGGCTCTCTTGCTTAATGTTCGGTGATGGAGTGAGTGAAAAGTAGGGTAGCTGGGGCAGGGGAGGTGGTGTGGCAGAGGGAGGCGTGGTTGGGGAATCCTGGCCGGAAGAGCTGCTGCCGCTGCTCCCAGTGCTCATAGCCCGATGTTTGAGCCTGAGCTTGTGGGGCAATGCTGTGCCCCTCACCTCCCCCTGCGCCTGACAGTAGCCCTGAGGGGATGGCAGGGGCGAGGCAGGCTGGTGGAGGCTGGGAAGATGTTGGTTGTGGTAGATGCCCATGTCTGAGCAGGACGAGGAGGGAGACTCATCATCATCTGTGGAGGCCTCTTTGTCGGAGCTGCGGGGGTCTCCATCACTAGATGACGTGTCCTTGTTAGAGGAGCTTGATTGGCCTTGGCAGGAAGGGTCGTTCCTGGGCCCACCCTCGTAAGTAAGCACGGGTGGTTCCTCATCCTGGGCACTGAGGTATGAATGATGAGGCTGCTGGAGATGGTGGTACAAGTGTGAGTGGCTGACTCCTTCCATTTGCTTGTGGAGGAGCTCTGCGGATGAATCGCCTTCCTGCTGGAGGTGCTGCTCTTCCTGCTGCAGTTGCTGCTGGGGAAGTTGACAAACTCTGTACACCTGCCTCTCTCCAACATCATTACAGCTGCCTGAGAGCTCGTATGAAGGAGAGTCCGATGTCTTCCTCTCCAGCTGCTCTGCTACCTCAGTCATAGTCTCTGTGGAGCTCTCTGCAATGGACTGAGGCAGTTGACTGGCACACATCTGTCTGCTGCTGCTGTTCTGCTTCTGAGCTGCCTGCAGCTCAATGTCCTGGGGCCTGGGGAGGGTGTCCGCAGGATAGGAGGCACTGCTGGAGCCGTACAGAATGACACTCCTCTGGGCAGCAGGTGGGTGAGGGGCAGGCTGGCTGACAGTGTTGATGGTGGCAACAGGCTCCTGGTGGGGTGGCTGTTGTTGGTGAGGGTGGTGGTGCTGCTGCTGTTGCTGGCTGTGATATGCAGCTTCAATCTCCTGAGAATGCTGCTGGATCTGGTGATGAGTAGGTACAGAGGCCAGACTGCGGTGGATGTTAAACATAATCTGGGTTGTGGTTCCATTGGCAATGTCCATCTCTAGCCTGTCGCCTTCTTGTTTGATCTCAAAGGGGATCGGGTCTGGACTGTCCCTGGAGGAGCCATCAGACATGTCGGAGAGGGAACCACGTGGTGAGTACTTCACCAGCTGCCTGTGGCCCTCACTGCGTCCTGATTGCTCTGTTTCTGAGGAGTCAGAGTTTATCATCACCTGAGAACCACTTGAGTAACCGCTGGAGTAGTACTGGGTAGTGGAGGATGAAGATGAACCTCCATTTCCTGTGTTGTTGCCCCCACCTATCTGCTGGCTCTTTTCAATATATGAAGCAGTGCTTATAAGGCCAAAGCGCAGCTTCAACTGTAGCAGCTCAGTCTTCAGCCTTACATTTTCATCATTCAATGCAATGACACGGTTCTCCAAAACCATATCATTGAGACGGCGCTTCTCCCGAGAACGCTTGGCGGCCTCATTGTTCTTGCGACGTTTTTCCCAGTAGGAGGCATCCTTTTTCTCGTCAGAAATGAACTCGCGCTTTCGCCTGCAAGTCACATTGGGTTTGGGTTTGATGAGGCGCCCCAGGCGAGCTGGGGTCCCAAGGGGAAGAGACTCTTCATAACTATTGAAGGTCTCAAGGCAATTTAGGTTATTCCCTGAGTTCTTGTTTAATGTTTTGAGAGATGAATTTAGATTTTCCATTCTTGTCTTGTCGCAGCCAGTTTGAAAAGTTGCAGGGGTGTCTGAGGAAAGAACCACGTTAAAGGTAAAGAGGAGGTGGGGGTGGTGATGAAAGACTGCTTAAAATTTCTCCAAAAGTCTGTTTATTGCAGGTTCGGCCTACTTATGACGGGAGGGGAGTCAAGTGTCCAAATTAGTCAAAAAGAGAAAGAGCAACGTTAGTTCAGAATTTGCAACCTTCATTTATCCACTTGAAGGTTTTTTTTAGTTTTGTGTCCAAACCTTTCAAAGTATCACAGACGCTAAGTGCGCAGATCAGTCTTGGAAAAAACCAAAAACTCCTTAAAGTTCAGTGGAAAACGGCCAGTTTCTTTCTTTGTCTTTCTGCTGATCTGCTGTTGGTGGTTAAAGGTTTAGCATCAGAGCGGCACACTGAGCTAAGCTGGCGGAGAAGTGTCCTAGATCTCCACGTAAACAGCAGGATGTAGGTCAGCCTGTCTACCTCAGCTTGTCAGTCTCTTAGGGAGCCTTGCTCTCTCCGGCTGTCTCTCTTCTCTTTGCAGTTGACAGGAAGATGAAAGGCTGCAGAGATAAGAAGAGAAAAAAAGACACATATTAATCCATGTGGACTACTCATAGTCCATTATGCATTTTCATATCTGACTTATATTTATTTCTTTTAAGTAAATTTTGTTCATGCTGTTTCCTTTTTAGCATGGATAATGATCAAAGTCTACATCTGTACAGCTTTTCTCTGCCGGTTTGGCATGTCTGGCTTTGGCTAAATGTGTCGCTCCTGGCAACCAATGACCTCACTGTCTGACCTTTTGACCCCCCTATTGATCTGCTCTGTCTGCAGCCTATGACCCCTGACCCACAGCCTAGCATGTTGATGTTGACTTTTGTGATGTAATGTGGGCACTGAGTTCACTGCAAAGCTGATGATCCCATTTCCTTTTGTCATTCAGTACTAAAAAACTTGTTGCTATACATTTGCTGAAATGTCTGAGCTCACCGTTTTTGAGTCAGCTGCTGGAAAAATAGGTCTGGCAACTGGAACTGACATATATGGCAACTGAGGCGAGTGCAACATATTTAATAAAAAGTGTAAAACCACAACAATTTCATTTCTCTTTGAGCAGAGAACTGGGCTGCGTGAGGATTGGCTCCTTTGGTTTGTCATAGAAGTTGGACCAGACAGAGCAAAGAGTGAGTCACGGCTGCTGGAGTTCCCTGATTCCTTTTTAGAGCATTCCCATCAGGAACAGCCCAATACTTTGCTGCTGAGAAATCCCATCCAGTAACACTGCTTAACCAGTGCTGCTCACTGGGCAGGCATAACACAGCCTGGTAACATTTGGGGAAACACTAGAATGGTCGAATAGTCTCATAACTATGGAGATGGGTGTCTCAGAGCTTAAAAGCAGGAAGGAGTGGTATATCGTGGGCTGAACAGGTGTACTTTCCTCACAAGATGTTGCTCTTATTGGAGCATAACACCAATAAGTCATACAGGAAAGCAGTTCTTTCATGTACTCTGTTGTGCATGGCCCTGGGGATGGAGACATCAGTTAGTTTAATTAACCTTGTGGCTCCAGTCTGAAATATCTCGACACCTGCACAACCAACCACAGTGATTTTGGTGATGCCAAAACTGTGCTCTTTCACATTTGCGATTGTGAGTGAAATATCTCTACGACTGCTGGATGTATCAAATACTCTTAAAAACTAATGACCTCCCCATCAGCCTCAGCTGTGTTTTGTGTTTTGCAATTGCGAGCATTGTCACCTGCTGGGTGTAGATGGTGAGCATGGTAAACATTACAACTACCACACATTAGCATATTAGCATGGATGGTACTAGTGTGTGCTACAACATTAAACCAACACCAATAAATGTGTGTTATTCAACATCTGTACTCCAAGGTTAAACTGCACAAATAGTATTACAGCAGTTTGAATCTCTAATCTCATAATTTGGAAAGGTGTTTACACTGGTTCTACCCGGCTCTTCCCCATGAGCTGACACCATTACGTAACTACAGGCGTATCCTCACAATGAAAATGGATTTCTGCCCAGATTCTGGGAAGACAATCCCTTCTGTAAGCATCACAATACAGACAAAGAAAGACAAAACACCTCTCTGAGACATGGACACTGATTTTGTTAGGAAAAATTGGCAGTGCCTAGAGTTTTACCCCCCTGCTCGGCTAAATGATTTAAGGTTATCCCTGTGAGACTTTGATATGTGGCTGTTGGGCACGAGGGAGAAAGATCGAGGAGAGGGACTTTTTTCCTCAGTGTGGCCCACTGACCCAGAAACTGGGGACCGACTGCACTCTGTAAACACAAGTCTGCCTCCACTGTACGGCTCGCTGGAATATAGGTCAGCCGAGCTGTGAAGAGGTGAAGCAGCAAGAGAAAAAGGACACAGACAGTGGAAAATAAAAGACGAAAAGAGAAGTGAGGACGAAAAAGAAGAGGGAGGCGTGGAAAATTGGAGCAATGTCTAAATATAGATGTAGGTGAGAGCAAGTGGAGCAGAAACAAAGAAACAGGGAATCAATGAGAGAGAGTTAAAACAAAGAAAGGGATGAAATGAGATTATAGTGTAGCTGAGAAAGGGGGGAAGCCATGTGGCAAATGCGGCAATAGAAGGAATGTGTCACCCGTAGCAACAAAAAGGGGAAAACAAAAGGGGCAGCCAGTCACATTGGCCTACTCTCTCCCTTCTTCTGAAGCAATGATTTGTCATGGCCAAAAGCAAGATGGAGAGAAAACAACATTCTGTAACAAAAGCAGGTTAGGTGACATCACACAATGTGTGCACTGCACATCTCTATCCACAGCCACGATGAACCAGACACATGAATGAACTCTTGTGTCTAATGAACTCACTCACTTTTGTGCGTTTGTCCATCTCTTTCTCTGTTGCACCCCTCACTGTTTAACCATGTGAGCGAATGAAGCTTGAGCTGTAATCCATTTCATTCACCCTCTTTGTCATCAGGTTTACATTTCCCAAGATGCTCAAAGCCACAATGACAGAAACAGGACTTATAAATCACTGCTGACAAAAGCAGAGTTAAAACACAGACGTTTTGTTTGCATGCATGAGTTGAAATTTTCCGGCTCAAATCTACAAATAAATTTCAGTGAGGCCAGGAAACCTGTAGTGCCCCCCCCTCTCCTCTGTTCACATTCCCCTATCCTCAATTACTTTTTGCAATTTATTATATATTCTTCACGTGTCATCGCTAGGTCTCTGTGGCACTTGTGGAATGATAGCAACGTAAAAGAATCCAAGCTGAACTCGCTCACACAACCACAGCCCCACACCACAGATATCTAAATGTGGCAGTGAGCTTTGGAAAGAGTAGACTGAGTTCAAACCTCTGCACGTGTTTCTGTGGAGCGTTTCAGGAAACGGGAGCGGGTCTAAAATAAAATGGGGAGGGGGGCAAATGCTTTAAAGCAAAAGGTAATGATTAAACTGTTGCCCCCTCCCCCTGGGAAGAATGTAATATATGGCACGTGGTGCAGGGTTGGGGGTCATGGGTGGGGTCTGCCTGTATGCCAAATTCTAGGACTGACTTTATCTTCCCAAGCAAATGGGGTAAAGGAGCTGTGATCCTAAAGGGGCAGCCTGCCAGCAAGGCGGAGTCCTAAGCTAGATCCTTGTTCCACGAACACAGCCATATCACCCTTCTCTCTGGAAGAGAGAAAAAAACAGTGACTCAGTCCATGTGTTGCACCAGTCACATGTGCTCCCTTGGCCTACTAAATGCTGTAATTCGCGTCTGTGCTGGCTCCAAACCACAGCACAATAACAAAGCACGGCCCTCATCCTTTTATCATCTTACATGTGCCAGGAAACCCGAAAAAGTCAAGAGGCCGCAAAGTGGGACAGGATGCAAACAGCCCCATGCCTCTGACCATGACCTCCTCTGCCAGATTTTTACTGAGCGAAGCTGCACACAGACAGCTTCGATCAGACCCAGATAAACACTGAGCAGTTGCCTCAACAGCTCCGAGCAGCGATGCAATGTGCTTGAAACGAATTTAAAGATGTTTGTTTATTTTATTTTCAGGTGAAGAAGTTTTCAGAGGTCGACATTAATTTGGGTCGCGCTCAGCTGTTTTCGCCGTGTTGCGCCATTTTTATTTCTGCATGCTTGCCTCCTTTGTTTGTTATGGCGGGCCGACGATTTATTTCGGTGGGGTTTTGATTGTGCCTTTCTAGTCGGCGGCGGTTGTGCGCCTCATCCCCCCCACCCCCTCCCACAGGGCTAATGTGACCTACATTCAGCTGGCATACAGACCCAGTGTACGCGCCAACCAATTGGCCGCTCCGCAGCGCTGCCCGGCCACAGACTACGGGTTTCCGCGGATTGCATAATCTGCCCCATTCTTTAATCCTTTTTAATTATTTCATTCATTTGTTATGCAACCTTCATAACCTCTCCAGTCATTCCTGGGCGCCAGGCTGTGTACAAATGTGCCACACTCCACCGATGACGCGTGAAGGATGTGCGGGCCGTCCCGGCACTTTCGCATTATCAGCAGCGAACATGCTTTTCTCAACTCTAGAGAATGATTTGATCAGACTGTCCTCATGTGTATGAGTTTAAAGTGTTACTTCCCGTGCTGCGTTCAGGCTTGCCATTACCGTAAAGGGAAAGCCACGGGAGGGAGGGGGGAAGACCATGCCCACGTGCGGCGGATAAACCACCAAGCCTGCGTGTAAAATGAAGCGAATGGGAGTTTTCTATTTCAAAATAAAATCTACAATCTTCGTGCAGAAGTCATAAAGTTGACTCGTGTTTATGTTATCCGCGTGCCTGTTAGTTCTGACATGCCCGAAGGGACCGGATCGGTGCCGGTCCGGTGCGCGATCAGGACCAGCTGGACTAGTGCTGGACCGGTGCTGGTCCGCAGCCACGCAGGCGGAGTTGTTGGAGCCGGTCAAGTTCCATGAAAGGCCGTAACGCATGTTATTGTTTGCTCTGATAGGTTGAGCTCAGCAGGAGGGAGAAACAATCTGTTAAAATTTCACCAAGTAACACACCGAGAATTGCGTTACCCCGCGTGCCTCCTTTGTTGCGCTGTCTGACAAATCGTCCTAATGCATATTTAATCAGATCCTCGACGATCCGACGCGACTCTTTGAATCCGAGTGTGCCACGAAATTCACCCGGTGCCTCAGAAATAAGACGCGTCCCTCCCAACAATCTACACGTTTTCACCTGCTGTGCTAGCACAGCGCGTGCTTCTGTTGTGGCTGAAGCACACATCTGACCCACATTTGATCCAGATGTTCTGATCCACGGCTCACCTCGCAGCGGCTGCCCTCAGCGGCAGAGCCCGTCAACTTCGCCGCGCTCCATCCTTCCCTCTCTCTGGCTCCGCGCCGTCCGAGCGCAGCTTGTAAACAAAAGAGTCGCAGGTAAATGTGACGATCCACACGGATCCGCGGACGGAGGGATCATGTCTCCATCACGCCTGTCGCTGCGCTCTGGTTTGTGTTGTGCTCCTTCAGACTGGCCCACCTACTAAAGGGTTAACCCAGAGGGCTGCACAGCCGCGTTAACCTTTACAAAGAGCAGCTACACGTGACACACAGAAGTGTGTCCACAGTTTGCATGGGATTTTTCCAGTTGTCTGCGCAGCCTAGCCTACTAACCCAAAAGAAGCCGAGTATAAATAAGTCTCTGTCCTCAGTCTCTGCAACACACATAGATGTAAAGTACTGAACGCCAGGCTGCCTCCCAGACCACACGCTCTTAAATAATAATAATATTACAATATAATAATAATAACAACGGCAATGCTGTTGTTGTTACTATGACACGGGGCTATGCCGTGTGTTATGAAAACAGGTGTATTACTAAACCAATCCCAGGATAAACAAGCCACTGACAGCTCCATAACAATAACTGGGGTTTTCACCACAACACTACAGCGCGGATGTGTTGACCCAGCCTCATTACAACTATGGCACTGCTCCAGAATATCCACATTCGCCTCCCTGTGTTTCCACCTTTTTTTTCCTGAAGGAATCCCATAACCTCTGGCCAACACCCCCACCGCCGCCCCCCTCTTTCTCTCCCTCCTTCTCCCCACATACACAAACACTCAGAGAGCCCCCACAGAGCCCCAGCACTCCGCACTGAGTGAATCCAGCCTCGCCTTGACGCCCAGCACCAAAACAAACACTCATGGACTGAGACAAGCGACAACTCCTCACCACAATCCAATGAAACATTTATGTAGTTATTTAGAGGAGTGACCGTGTCCCACCCCCACCATCATATACGACTGTACAATTCAGTTAGTAAAAATAATAATGCCACATGCTTACCCTTCTTGTTTTAAAAGAGCAGAATCCACAGAGATATCTCTGTTCTTGTCCAACAATCCGCTTTGCGCATTGGGTGCCAGTCTGCTGTCCTTAATGCACACACACTCACACCACTTTGCAATCACCAGCTCTCTGATTAGTGCAGGTAAATGCGAGTATGAACACAGTGACGCTTGTTTTCAGTGCGCTCCTCATGTCATGTTTGTCCCAATCTCTCTCTCCCCCCCCTTTCTCTCTCTCTCTCTCTCTCTCTCTCTCTCTCTATTTCCTTCTCTCTCGTTCCCCTTCTCGCTGTGTCTCTAAATGTATGTTAGTAGGTCAGTTGTTGCATAACAGGACGCTTTGGGTGCCTAGTCACGTTTTTTGTTTCTCTCTTGGCTCTGCCCCCTCCCTCTCCTCGCCTTCAAATCCTGTTGCAGGAGAGGAGATGCAGATGGAGCGGATGGGGAGGAGAAAGGCTTGACGGGGGAGGGACTGAGTGCCAGACTCAGTCAGTTGAAGGCCAATAACGTCCATAATAAGGTTAATATATTTAAAAAATGCATTGTGGGGGGAAAACACACAGAAACAAGCCAGTCGTGGTGTAGCTCAAAACAGATTCTCACCCTCTGTGCATGCTGGTTGATTGTATCAGACTAGTTTTACAACAAGTCCACCTGACTTTTTGTGTAACTCAGCTATTTCCTGTTTGTTTCCTCTTGAAGTTAAATGGTTTGATAATTTGGGAAATTCTGATTTGGTTTCCTTCTACGAGATAAATTAAAGGCTTACGTAGACATAGGGCAGCCACTTGCAGCCAGGTGGCTTAGTTTCGAATAAAAACTATTAACTAGGGAAACTTTTGACCTGAATCAGTCAAAAGGTTAAAAAAAATAAAAAAATTAAAATAAAAATCATCAACTAAGCTCACAAAACGACACATTATATCTTGTTAGATTGTTTTATACCAATTAAATGGGAAGAAATGTTAAGGTGTTCCTGACACAGATAATAAATGCAAAAATATAAAATACCCCAATATTATATCTGTCAGATAAATGTATTAGAGTACAAAGTGACATCAGCCACATGCTTGTAGAGGAGTACTTGTACGAACTATGAAGTGACCCCAAACTTTGCAGAGGTACAGCACTTGAGTAAGTGTCCTTAATTATGTGACACCATTTGATCTGCATTTTGAAAACAATCGGGATGATTCACATTCTACCATGTCGATATGAAAGTATTTGCAACAGCTATTACTCCAAACAATACACAGTGAAACTTCATATCACAGCAGCATCATATTCAAGTCACACTGAAGGTGGTTGGTCTCCACCCTGTCTAAGTATTCATCTACAGGTTTGTTTACATGGGTTTTTTCTGCCCTTACCACCCCCTGTCCCATGGTCATTACCCATGGCACTAACCAACCGAGCATTTCTGTATAACCACCACAGGAAAGGACTTTGTGTATGTCATTGTGTTTTTGACTCATTCTGACTTGGACACTTGGCTTAACAGTCACAGAGGCTCAGCTCTCCATTCACATTATCTGATTCTGTACCGTGGCAATAAGCTGAATCTACTTCAGTCACACAGGGTTTAATGAACTCATTAAACTGGCCTGAATGCAACCATGTTTTGTAGCCAAGGTGAGTATTTTGACTGAAAGTGATCACAAGCAGGAGTGTGCGTCAGTCATGCTGGCAGGCACAAAGAACGGAAGAGATTCACACAAAGATAAGGGCGGTCAGACTATTTTGATAATGTTGCTCCTCTGATGTTAGTGTAATCCCTTTGACTGAAGCACAGGCTTTTGAAACAGCTGAGTGGCTATCAGCCCGGCATGCAGGGGACCGTATGAGAGAGAGAGAGACTCACCCTAGGAGGGTGTCACAGATGTATTTAGATGACTATTTGATTAGTCATTATTTCAAAACGTTTTCTCTCTACTCTAATGTAGTTCATGAGCTGTAAGCAGTACATAAATTACACTCGTGTACAAGCAGTTGACAATGTACACAAAAGAAACTGTGAGGTTTGAGCTATCACTGAAGTAACTCCACGTGTCAGGTAGTGATCCTTCAGTGTCCTGCTCCAGGCAGTGGCTAAGCTCTGCTCATTGTCTAAGTACATGTAAAGCTCACTACATTATCCACAGAGCATTTTAAACTAAGGAAAAAAGTGCCTGAATAGATGCCCTGACGGCTGACTTCTCCTACGGATGTATTCATTATTTCCTTTTGAGTTAAAAGCTGTTGTATCGTTTTGCACGGCATTGTTAAAAGATGGGTGTCAGTGGAAGTGGATGTTCACAAAACTTGCCCTTGGTTTCTCACAGTTGTCCTTTCCTACAAAGACTTTATGATATTACTAATTTCTGCACTTCACAGTAACATTGGTATTTTTGGTGTAAGTCATTTCATTAATTGCAACTATTGTTCATCATAATTTTGTCCTTGAAGGGTGTGAAGGACTTTGACACCATGGTAATTATCTATTCTTGTCTTTGTCTGTAGTTTGTTGAATAGATTTCATAACTGCTTGTCTTTATAATGCTAAGTGACATTTTTTGCTCCTCATTTGGGATTCTCTGTACACATTAGTCCAGATTTGTACACTTGCTGAAGCTACATTTTTCCCCCACCTCTCTACATCTTGCGACACTGCAGCACCAGAGGGTAACCCTGAATATGGGGCCTCAAGTAAAGCTAAATATGGATCACCATTCCTTCACATGTCTTTGTTTCCTTCTTTAGCCAGAGGAGACATGCAGCAGTGCAGGAGCAGAGGCATTGGCCATGAACTTGGATCCCCATCCCCCCACAAACACATACACACACACACACACACACGTGTCCGCGCACACACACGCCCAAACGTAGCACACTTAGTCTCACTGTCTCACTCGCTGTCTCCGCATCACTCCCTCTCGTTTTGCACCCCATCTTTATCCCCACCCTACCCAACGTTTTCCCCCTTACAGCTATGTCTGCAAGCGTTCCCATGGCAACTGTCGCACTGCCTGCCTAGCAACAGGCTTTATCCTTTCACTGGAAGAAAAAGGGGGAACAGAATTGGGGGGGAAGAGGGGGTTGTTGGGTTGAGTTTTTTTTTTTGTTTTTTTTGTATGGGTGCACAGTGTGGATGAGGACGATGTTGTAACAGCAGCATGTCGCAGTAGATTCATTAAATCAGGCTCATCTTCTTCTCTTAGCACCTGCAGCGTCTGCCTCGCTTCTACCTTATTACCTTTTTGTGTCACTACAGGATCCACCAATTTACTCAGAATATTTAATGTTTGCAAAATATTTAAAATCTGATGTGGGAAGAGTCAACAGAGGCAAAATTAGAGTTCAAATTTTAAAGGTCATGTAATTACAGTATGTATATCTTTTCATCCTGGCTTCATTTGCCAGATACAAAAAGCGAGAATGAATACTTTTGAAGCAAAAGAGATGAGAGCATCATTTCTGTCAAAATAAAACGATTGGGACATATGGCAAGATCAATAATCTACACGATCATTTCTCATAACAAAACAATAATGCCTTTAATAATGAAACCCCTATCTAATCATTCATTTATTTTCTCTAAATTAAATTGACCTTCTTGTGCTTGAGCTTCAGTCTCTGTGCCTTTCTTGCGAATACAGAAACATAGAAACAGGAAAAATATGTGTGTACAGTCACTGAATGTACATATCAATCATTTCCAAAACATTTACCTTGCTAGCATGCAGGAATAATAAAAAATGGCAGTGACCTATAACATGACTTATATCGTGAAGCACACACTTCATGCAGAGCCATGCAGAATACATTGTCTTTGCTGCCCTCTGCTGACAAAAAACTAACATGATTTTCGGTGGTAACACATTTCAGTGCATACCAAGTTGAATGGAAATTGTGGTACCATTATTCCTATAACAAATTGTCACATTAGAAATGAATCTGAAAGACCTTTACTTTTGCAGCATGTGACTATATCATTGTCATTTTAAGGCTGTATATTCTCTTCTTTGACCATGAACTTCCTTTCAGGTTGGTAAAATGAAAGCTCTCATGTTATGAAGGTCTATTAGTTGGATTCACTTGCGTAATAGCAGGCTCATTTTCTCTGTCTAGCTAGTTTTGAGACTGTGGGAGGGAAACCTGCCAAGTGCCTAACTGCACTTGCTACCGTCTGCACTTTGTCAGCACTTGTCAGTCAAACCTCACCCTGTTTGTCTTTGCTTATTCTCTCATTGTAGTACACATTATCTTTTAATAAGGCAAATCAAGTCTAGACTCAACAGATCCTTTGTGTGTTCACTTTCCAGTGTTTAACATGATTGCTGGATGCTTTCCACAGTAATGTATGCCAGGCATTGTTATGCTGGGACACGCCCCAGATGTAATATTGCACTTTTAAACTGCCCGATGATTCACATGAAAAATAAAGCAGCAAGTGCTGAAATAATTAGGGTTGAATCGAAGCTAATTTCCCAAATAAAACTACAATAGTCAACTCAATAGCACCTTCATGATTCCTAAATGCCTTAACTCAACAATTCAAGTTGGCGGCAATTGTTAATTCTTAAAATGTAAGCCTCGAACCTGAAATAAGCATAGATGTGTACATCAACTCATCACCATGATGCAGAATCAGTCAAATTTCTTTATAATCAATATGAAAACATACAGAGACACAGCAGATGTTTATTTCTTGTCATCACTGCAATACAGACAACAATTATAAAATACGTTCAAACTGTGCTGGAACTGAGACTAACAGGATGTGAAACACCGAAACAGTACGTTATAGTGTGTGCTCCTGAAATGAAAATGGCATGATGCCGTTTTACACATAATAAGCGATGATATAAACACTTCCAAAAAGCTTAACTTTGGCCTTCAAGACTAATGGATACTTTGACAGCTAATGTTTTTTTTTGTTTGTTTTGTTTATAATTACTGTGTTTGTTCACAGGGTTTTAACAGGCCTCTCTCAGCAGTTAGTTAAACCACTGATGACAAAACTGCACACACGTCCGCCATGGTGCTGTGTTAACATCCAGCTGCAATGTTGAGTAGCGTTTCCCGACCACCAGAACGTATTTTCAAATGGCGTGAGGCTGCATTTGCTCAAATTCCATTCTAAAGATGACGTAATCAGTTGTATGGTTTTAGTTGTCACAGTGTATGGAAACAAAAAAAACGGTATTACAAGTAAGACTCACTGAGCAACACTGATCAAAGATGATGATTAAGTGATTGTTAGACAGCAGGTTATGAGATGAATGTTTATAGATATTTGTTACAATATAATACAGGATATGAAATAAAAACAACATATTGTTAGACATGAAAGTCGAGTTTGATAGGTCCTTGAAAACATCTGCATCATCCAGAACTCCTGTTTTTGTGTGGAATTTCAAATAGCATCACTTACAGTAAAACTTATTCTTGTCTGTAATGGTCTAGACATTGACACATGACACACAGCATTAGTCCTCAGTTGACTTTGGCCATGAGCTTTTCTGTGAAAAGCTTCTTCAGCTGAGCTACTTCCTCGCTAAGAGAGGTGAGCTGGGACTTCAGATAAGTGTTCTCGTGCTGATACTGGACTTCAGTTTGTCCTTGTGTGGGAGGAGGCTGGAGACTATAGCTGGCAGCTGAGGTGTTGTATTGAGGGGACTGTCTCCCCCTTCTCATCTCCTCTCCCTCCAGCTGCTGGAGCCAGGTGCCAGCAAAGTGGCCTACTCTTGTTTCAGTCCCGTTCAGTCCTTTGCTGACTGTCTCTCTTGAACCTGTGGGAAATGTTGGGCTTCGTCTGGCACTGCTGTTGTCCCCTGAAGCATCAGCCCCGTCGCCGCTTCCCGGCGTCTTAAAACGCAGCTTGTGAGGCAGATTTTTCATTGCCTCAGCTTGGTCCAGCTTCCCTCCAGTGAGTTCTGCAGTGTGGTGGACTTCAGCAGGGGAGTGGTGGAGGTCATAGCCCAACTCCTCCGCCCTGTGTGGTGATAATTTCCCATGATCACTCAGCCGGTCTTCAAAGAAGATTGGGCTGCCCACACTGGACCCACCTGGTGTAGAGAATCCAGAGTCCTCCGACATATTACTAGCATCCCTGGAGCACCGAGCGCTCATCTGGCTTGTCTGGTTGTTGGGATGAGTGGCTGAGGAGCTGGGGAGGCCCCCGTCACCACCGAGATAATAGTTGGGAGTCAAGGTCTGAGCGTTGTGCTGAGAGGCTGTAGTGAGGGGTAAGATGGAAGCATTGGAGGGATCTTTGACCAGGCCAAAGCGGAACTTCAGAGCCAGGAGCTCTGCTCTCAAACGAGCGTTTTCCTCCAGCAGGGCCAAAACACGACTCTCCAGGACCATGTCATTCACACGCCGTTTTTCCCGCGAGCGCTTAGCTGCCTCATTGTTCTTCCTCCTCTTGTCCCAGTACCCCTCATCCTTTTTGTCATGGGGGATGAACTCACGCTTGCGTCGGATGCTGGAGGTAGGACTCTCTTTGCGTTTGACGGCAGAGGTGCGACCTAGGAGGGAGCGGGCCAAAAGGCTGCTGGAGGTGAGGATGGACACAGCTTCATCTGTGAAGGACATAGGCCCTGCTCCCCCACCTCCATGTCCTCCTGGAGACACTGCAGCAGGGGACTCCAGCGCCTGGAGCACAACCACATCCTGCTGCCTCATCTGCTGGGACTCCTCCTCAAACATCAGGCTGGTCAGGGGTCTAACTGAGCTCTTCCTCACTGCTGAGGGTGGGAGGTAATGCTCTGTGGTGCTGAGTGCTCACTGGACTCGGGATCTCTGGGAAGAGAGAATGCAGCAACAGTGCCACCTAGTGAAGGAAGGAAAGGAGAAGAAGGATTTAGTGGTTATGCAAGAGCCATTACAACACAATATTATGTAACCTCATTACATCTCTCCAATAAAAGAGGAGCAACTTGTACCATAACCTGGCAGGCTCTTTATACTATTAATGTGGGACAATGTGCATTGTGGATTCAAACCTAATCCTCCATTCAAGACTTGAGCATTAGTTTCATGCACAGAAGCCTTTTAAAGACAAACAACAATAATAAAAAACAAAACAAACAAACAAACAAACAAACAAACAACAACAAAAAAAAACAACAACCCAAAAACATCTTCATTGCAATGTGCCATTAACCTGATAAGCTCTTAACCTGCTCTGGTATTAGTACGGGACCTGAAGATGTAATGTATGAGCTGTTTGACTTGGTTCTCCAGCACTGAGCCTCACTGACTGGAGCATGCTGCTGTGCGGACGGTGGCTGTGAGGACCTGACCTAATTTACACTCAGCATCACCCGCATTTACAGAGTCACAGGCATCTGCTGTGTTTTTTTGTTTGTTTTGGGGTTGTTTTTTTTTTTTTTTTTGGTCGTGGTGCATCCGACTTTAATTATAAAGAAGTAAACGTGGTCTCTTTTATCCCTATCCATGAAGAATAAGCGATTAAAAAGCGACCAAATTATCAAAACAAAAAGGAAAACGTAAACTAATTCACAAATCATCTTGGAATTTTAACATAGTAAGTCTTTAAACAATGAAAGGAGTTTCATTTACGAGTTAAATGCGAATTTAAATACGATGTTTAATAAACTATTGAGACGTTCAAGTCAATCGGTCCTGATTGACCGATTGAGGTTGTAAACTTTAATAATCGCAGCGGCAGCTTTCTCCATCGTAGCCTGTATAATTATGAACATGTAGAAAAAATAAACTAATGTAATGTGTTATTAGCAGAAACCTCCCAGTGAAGAAGAATGTTACCTCTGAAGGAAGACCAGTTTTCTCCGGTGACTCATCCGCGTCTCCGAGCGTCTCCGGGTCGTGCTAAGGATCAGGTGCGTTTCTCTGACTCCATCTGTGGTTTAATGGCGCAGATCCACGCCGCGCTGTTATTTAATATTACCGTCGGTGGCGCACCTCCACTCTGCTCCACTTGGAATGCCGCAGCTCCTATTTGTAACGTTGAGTTCAGCTCAGGACGGTCCCTATCCTCACTTGACCCAGCGGGGCCCTGTTTGTGTGTGTGTTTCTGAGACCGCCTCCCTGTGTGACCCCCCGCCCCCCTTAACCAAAGGAAAGTTCCTATCGGCTTTCACGTAGCATAGCTGTTTCATCAACATCATCATCATTTTCTTCTTCTTCTTCATCATCGCCGTCACCATCATCATCTGACACCACCTCGCCCCGCCCCCTCTGACACAATAATCTTCCCTTAACAATTAGGTAATGTTGCGCCTGAGTGACTCTTCTGGCAGTAGAGTGGCTCTTGCTGTGAGTCAGTCACGTATTAAAAACGTACAGCTCCCAATTTACATTTTTTAAAAAACCTTTTTTTGTCTACGACCTAAACAGAGTAATAGATCAGAACATTAATATGCCTGAAGGGGTTTTACAGTCGAGAACAGCAGGAAGCCCTTTGATTAGACCAGTCCTTATTCCAGCAACTGCATATTAAAACAATTAGGCAATCGTTTATGAGCATGATTTTGAAAGATGGCATGTATCATAAACAGCTGTTTGATAGATGATTTATTATTTCTGCTAACTCAGAAAACATGAAAAAATGCTATGGATTTTTCTGGGTTTTCTGTCTTTGACTGGTAATAACTGCAAGCACACAGTTTGATGATAAAACCTTTAAACCCAGATGTATTATATCACCTTGTATGATAGTGCATTCAGTTCTCTGTACAGTTTTGTCTGGGGCAAAATACAAATCCCTAATTTGGTGGGATAACCGTATACCATTTCTGTATGTTGCATCAGGGAATAATGGATAATTTTGCCTTCAATGTTTTTTATACACGTAACAATGAGATACTAAAGGCAATGTGAAGAAAACACTAGGATTAACAAAGAAATACTAAGCAATGGGATATCAAAAAGACATAAAAATAACTCCCTCTGAAGTAAGTTTGGAATAAATGATCCCTTACCCATGACTATGGGGATTAAATATGTGAATGACATGAGCTTTAGTTTATATTGTGCTCATGTGATCTAAGAAAGTAGTATTTAATCAGATTACCATACATTTCTATGAAGCATTCCTACATATGAGTACTTGTTGCATAGCACTTGGAGTCAACAGGAGCAACAACAGAGGACAGTATGTGAGGAAAGCAAATTTTTGCCTGGGGCCCCATAAAGAGGTTAATCCGGTCATGTATGTCACAAGAAAGTTTTAGGGAACTTAAGAGGAAATGAAGATATGAAAGTGTTTTCACTTAAACCGCTTTGATCTTTTTCAGACAGGTGTATAGCAAATATCTTTCCTGGAAACTTTCCTAAGGACATTTAGTGATAAACATTACATTCTAGGAAAATGTTAGGAAACTACAGGATGCGTAAATAGTGCATTCATGGCAACGTAAAGATTAATTGAGGTCAGGCAGGCAGTTCGTGGCAAAAGTGCTGCTGCAGCAGTGTCAAACCATACAAAATTATCAAATTTGTCATACTTACAGATGCACACAGTACATAATAATACATGATGAATAAAAGTGTTGCAACAGAGATTCCATTGTCCACATCTTTACAGGAGCTGTATCCTGTAAATTACACAATATCTGACTTGCCCTAAAGTGGAATCGGTCCTAAGCATGCCTTAGATTTAGGACACTAGATTGTATGTGTGTGTTTGGGTTTGTATTTGTAGCCTGATGAGACCTATACATGTATGTTGGACAGCAAGCAACACGTGGCTTTGTGTGCCAAGTATGAGATCAGCGTAACAGCCTCGGTGGAAATCCTCAACTAACCTCTGTTTTTACAGTGAAGACTTGTCCATGTGTGTGCATACAGGAGACAATGAACTGTATGTACCATATCGTATCACATATGTAAACCCTCTGAGCAAACGTGCTATGGTTGACAGTGAGATACACTCTGAGCCCCCTTGACCCCCACTGTTTGGCCACCTTTGCTTTCTGATAGAGACAGAGGCCAGTGCCTGTACAGTCACAGTACAGTAGTTGCTCTAAACAAGACTATGTTAATGTGGAACTTTCCACATAAATGTTGCACCATAGGAAACATGCTTTTTTGCCTTTGGCAGTAATATATACCTGTAATCGTGGTTTGTCACTTACAATTGTAATGAAAGTTCAGTTCTACTTTTGGAATTAAAGCAAAAGTTTGAAATCATGAGAAATCAATTATTTTGTTTTCTGGTAGAAACTTGTTGAAAAATATGTCTACCAACAGCACTGTTCAATTCTCACAAGTACTGCAGTGGAGTTGTGTTATCTTTGGATGAAGCCAATCTGTTTCATTGTGTCTTTATGTTAAGTTAACATGTTGATGGGCTTCTGTATAGATAGGAGTGGTGATCATCTCAACTAACGCTGCCGAATTATGTTTTTTAAGAGTTGGGGTTGTTTGATTTGGTGTTCTGCAGTAAATCCAGATCAGTGGGCACCCAGTTTAGAGAATCAGGTGGGAGGCTGTGGATTGGCCATCTTCAAAAACATCTTGGAATTGCATAAAACTGAGAATGTTGGTTCTGATAGAAATCTATCAGAAGGCCCAGAGCATCACAATTTGTTGTGTTCGTGGCGGTGTAGCTGCAGACCAGTCCGAGTGTCCACGCTGACCCCTGCCCACCCATCAGAAATGGAGCAATGGACTAAAGTGGTCTGGTCTGATGAGTCAGGTTTTCTTTTACATTATGTGGATGGTTGGCCATTAATCAGAGCAGGTCGAGCCCTTTTGTAGAAACAGTATTCCCTAATAGCAGCAGCCTCTTTCAGCAGGATAATGCTGCTGCTGTTTCCTGGTTCACAAATGGATTGAGGAACCACAACCAGTTGAAAATGTTGATTTGGCTCCAAATTTCCCAGACCTCACAATTTACACCCCAACCTCACAACTTCCAGAATTTAAATGATCTGCTACTAATGTCTTGGTGCCAGATAGCCCAGCTCACCAGAGATCAGAGATCTAGAGGGGGCTTCAACTGGTCAGGGCTCTTTAGGCAGCAAAATGGGAATATAGACAATATTAGGCACAATGTTATGGCTGATTGGCACACTGAATAACGTAAATGTGTTGTTTTCTGCAATGTGCATAAAACATGAGAATTTCAGAGTGCCACGTGAGTCTGGCTTGTGTCATTCACTGGGTTCAATAGACTAATACTTATGTGATCCTGAGAGGCCTCCTGGTTGGAAGCTGACAGCAGAGTGAATGACTTCAATGATTGAAGAGGAAGATACTCGGCACACGTTGTCGGTGTTCCGTATAATATGGTCCCAGCATCCACACCACAGCACCAGGCATAATAGCTGTTTAAACTACATGTAATTTTGTGCGTTTCAGGCTTTATAAACCTCACAGCTCAATAAAATGGATCGCTCTCACAAACAGCACACACCCATGTGCCGATAGTTGTTTCTAATGGAGCAGGTCAATCTGTCTTTGGGAAATGATTGAATAGTAAATTACATTAGTAGTGTGCATTAGTAGCACCAGTGGGTTGTAACAATGCCAGGATGTTTCTGTACAATAAAGTTACAAATCTGACACAGATTGAACAATGAAATGGCAGATGTAATGACCTTAACAAAAAGACCGGGTGTGCCAGTGAAATACACTCGCACTGTGTAATCTTTTTGGAGGCGCCCCTAATTTTCTCCACTAACTCTGGGATGCAGCCACTTTCATTTAAAATCATCAAGTACTTTTCTCCTACTGTGATGATTCTGTTTACTGTAGTTTTCATTCATCTTCTACTGCTTATCTGGTTCTGAGTCGTGGGGGATGCTGGAGCCAGTTAACCTAAACATGATGTCTTTGGATGGTGGGAGGAAACCCACGCAGGCATGGGGAGAACAAGTAAACAGCACACAGAAAGGCCCCAGGCCTGGAACAAAACCAGCGACTTTCTTGTTGGGGGGCAACAGCACTAACCACTATACCACTCTGCTGCCCCCTCTTTATAGTAATACTTTATAAAATTTTTTTATTATATTCTTTATATAAATGTATATATCCATGTTGTATATTTTAATGTGTAAAGCGCATTTTTTTTTTTTTATGTTATAAAAAAAAGATGCCTTGCCTTGCGTTTCTGGTTGATTTATGCAACAGGAAGCGAGTTACAACATACATCTGGTTGATAGCTCAGCTTTTGAAATATGTGTAACACTTCTTGAGAAATCAGTTGTACTTTGGACTTCTTTGGAAAAAAAAAAAAAAAAATTCAGAGAAGATCTTAGCACTGCAACATATCAACACCAAAGCTTCAATCAAAGATGACCATTTGAACGAGACATTAATCCACATGAAATGGAAGTTGTGTACATTCTTTGGTCTGCAGAGCACCTGGAGAGACTTATATCATCGCATTGACAGTTTTGTTTTTCCTCAAAGTGCTGTTACCCAGGTCGAGTATCAGTGAGTGCAGATTGGGTTGCAGTCAACTGACCTAGAGGAAAAACAACATAAAGAGAGGAGAGACCACTTGAGTTCAACAAGTTCAAGCTGAATTCTTGACATTCTAGGAGAGGCTCTTATTATGGAACAGTTCACCTTGCAGCCTTGACCTGCAGGCAAAATGTGTGCACAGAACCCTGTAAACAGCATGTAGCCTCCACTGAAAAATATCTCATGTCTCAAGTGAGTTGGCAAATATTTACAGGATCATGCTGACGGTAAAAAAAAACCTGTAAATTGAAAATTATATCGAAAATAAAAGACGCCATTTAAAGGGCATTCGTTTTTTAACTAATGTATGATTAATGATGGGTAAAAGTTCAGGGTTAAATGAGGTTTGTGTTATAGGACAACAATCAAAGTATGTGAGTTAGATCTGAGCAAGGAAATGTTTTCCATTTGTTGGCTGGTTTTCCTAGGGTGTCTTCCTGTAAGATGAAGAATTATGGAAGCTGTAACATCTGATGTTAGTTTTCCTCTCCAGGCTTTAGAAATGTAGATGCTGTCGTCTGTGTCTGTGGGATACACAGTACAGGCCCAGATTATATTTTTGTATAGCATGTAGTGATGAGAAGTGTAGTTTTATGAATGGCATGAATAGACTGAAACAGCACTGGTTTTCTGCATTTCTCGGTCAAGACTTATTGTTTCTCATGGATGCACCAAAAATACATTCCCATGAGTTCTCTACTTGAATGCATTTATTTTTGAAAACAGATCACCTTTACTCCACAACACCAAAAAATCAGGTATTTGTACTTTTGACTTCAATACAATTCTGTGAAGTTCTTACTTCTGTGAAGTCAATGTTTTAGACAGTGGAAGGATTTTTTTTTTTTTTTTTTTTTGACATTTGACAGTAAGCTTTCCTGCCCATTTAAAGAGAAAAATCTGCTTCGGCTCATATCTACTTGACAGTGTCCTAAAGATAGCTACTGAAGATCCACGTCAGATTTCTGTTGAAATAAAATAAAGATCTTCATTGTGTAGTGTGTTTACCAAACTTCATCACAAAATAGAGATATAAAAATGACAGTGGCTCCTATTGTTGATTCAATGTGTTATATATGGCCATATCTATAAGTGCATCATATTTTACAAGTGTTTTATTCTGCAGTAAATCCAGGCAATCAGTACGTTGTTTCTGTTTGGTTAAATGACCTTGGAACAGTACAGCAATGTATTGACCCAACACGTCAAAGTTGTGTGTTAAGGTTTTTCTAAACCTGTAAGACAACTTTTTTTATTTTGATTAAGTCTGTTTGGAGCAGCACGGTGGCATAGTGGTTAGCGCTGTTGCCACACAACAAGAAGGTCAAAGGTTCAGTTCCCGGGCCTGGGGCCTTTCTATTCAGTTTGCATGTTCTCCCCCTGCCTGCGTGGGTTTCCTTCGGGTACTCCGGTTTCCTCCCACAATCCAAAGACATCATGTTTGGATTAATTGGTGACTCTAAATTGTCCGTAGATCTGAGTGTGAGTGTGAGTGGTTGTTCATCTCTGTCTGTCTCTGTGTGTTGGCCCTGTGATGGACTGGTGACCTGTCCAGGGTGCACCCTGCCCTCACACAGTGTGAGATGGCATTGGCTCCAGCACTCCCTGCGACCCGGAAACAGATAAGTGGTTGAAGATGGATGGATGAATGAATAAATCTGTTGGAAACATTCAAAAACTGAAGACCGAAGCAGTAATAAATAAATTATACGTTATCATTTCTAAATTAGGGATTAGGGATTAGCCAAAGGGATTATCCACATTACCACTACCACAGCTTTATTTTACCTGTATTGCAAATTTTTGTCATGCAATCAAAAGTACTGATTACAAAACCAGTTTGAAAAATACAAATTTAATATGCAAGGATTATGAAAGTAAGTGCATGAACTCTTCAGTATTGAGAACAAGCAAATCAAAATCTAAATTTTTTAATTAGCTGAAATGGGGTTATTTTCCAGTTACTTGTTTCAAGATGTAACAACAAAACTTGCGTGACAAAAGTCTCAGAAATGTAAGCAGGGTTTTTTTTTTCTTGTTTAATTAAATCTTAGATCAGGAAATGACAGCCCATGTGCATTGCCCTGTGTAATATCACCAGTAATACATCTCAGGATCTGTTTTACTTGCAGTAAACAGATGATTAGTGGAGGTTATAAAACCAGTGGAAAGCTCTGCCAGCCTGGCAGCAGACTCAACTGTTTTTAAAGTGAAGATTTAAAATGGCTTTCAGAATGATATTTCACCGCCCCAGACAGTGCCGTTTGTGCTTCTTGGCTTTCTTCATAATTTATTCGCCATGGGGTAGATTATATCTGCGGCAGCAGTGGGCAGCAGGGTGGCTGGATGGATATAAATATCTGTGCTCTGTTCTTGCCAAGTAGGTGGCACAGACAAGACTCAAAGCAAGACTGTTTACACCAGCTGACCAGCTTTACAAAAACAGCCACTGGGAGTCAGACAGATGAGCTGGGAAGTGTTAGCCAAAGTTGATGGGCAAAGGCTTGTTATGTAAAGTTCCCTGCAGGAGGATCTTAAAATACACTCTGAACCAGGCCACAGGGGAAGTCCGGAGAGGAGGACGGGGATGGGAGGAGGCCGTCACTCTGGTGACACAGTTAGCTGCTGCCAAAAGAAGGTCACATAGATGGATGTCGATCGCCTTCAGCTGAGCGTCATCTGTTTAAAAAAAAAAAACACCTCCTCTGATCCATTTTCCAGCCTCTATTTCATTTTGTTTTCGCGTACATGTTCATATATTCCCGCTCTATTACCACTTGCAGCATCCTCAGGTCATCTCCCTGCCTCGAGATTTAATGTGCATTTTATGTTGTCACAAAAACCTTTTTTCGTGCTTGCCTCATTATGCTTTAGCAGAAAATCCCTCTGCAGTGACACAGTGTGCTGCACCAGTTTCCTATAATCCAGCTACGTGGCAGCTCTGCTTCATTTCACCTGCTGTGTAATGTTACCCAGTGTGATAACGCTTGGAACTGGTCAGCCAATATTATGAAAGATAGTAGGAGCTGTTTCCTACACTGTCATTAAATTTAGATATTAACAAAGTTCCATTAAAACATATTTGTTTGACGCCTGTACATGTTTATTATATGAAATTCTAATGAACTGTTTACCCTTCCTCCTCTTTCCTTTTTATTTAGGCTCAGTTCATTTTATTTCTACAGTTCGATTTAAAGTCACTGCATTGTTGTATAGTTGCCAAAATGGACTTACAGAGCCGACTGACTGATGCAGACTACTGAATGTGCTGCCTTGCTTATAGAAGCTGTAGTATAAAAAGCTGGTAGAATATGCTATGACGCCTATGGGAAAATGACTGAAATCACAAAAGGATAAACATTGCCATTCTCATTCTTTTATTAATTAAGACTCCAGGCCGGCCCTCCCAACTGCATGGCGGCGCTCTGATACACCTCTGGCAATATGTGTGCACATCAGTTGCAACTCTTGGTTTAAGAATGTGTCTTAGCTGACAAAAAGTCAGTTTATTTATTATTTAAATAAACTTTATCCTTGAGAGTTGGAGAGAAGTGGCATCAGACCTTTCATTTTGAACATCTCAGTATGTTTAATATTAAACTACAACCAGCAGCACTGCACCTATCCAGTGCTTTACCCAAACGTGCACACACACACACACACATAAATACAGCAATTTTCAACCACACAAACTCACTTTTATAACAATGTTACACAGAGGGTGATTTGGGGTTCAGTCTCTTGCCTGCTCTCCCCATTGAGGTGGGAATAAAAACCTTCAGAAACAGGCAAATCTGGCACTAAAGTGAACTAAATCCTCAAATACCTCTAAAGCTGATTAATGAACAGGCTATATCTCATTTGATCCGTGCTGTAATTGAAATGTGAAAACATGTTTGAGAAGCTCACGGTGACTCTGCTTAGCCCAGGATTTTCCCTCTCAAGGGTTTTATAGATTCGAAAAACAAGAAATGATTTATGAATGTGTGCTCTTATGTCATGACTGTGCAGTAAATACAAAGGTACTGCAGCAGCAACTGGCTGGTTTAGATAATACAGTCCGGCAAAACAGCCTGTCTGTGTCTGTTTTTGTTTAATTTCTACTAACAACAAAGATGTAAAGTGAATGTTTATGAGCTACAAGTAGCTTCATAGCGTGGAAGTGATACCTTCACATCACGTAAATAAAGCCAATATGTCTGTTTTTTCTCTTTCACAACTATGCCAAATACAAACACATTAAGCTGTCTTGGGTATTATTTTTGTTTGCCTGGAAAGAAAAAAGCAGTTAAAAAGAGAATATTCTCATGTTATGAATCACTGTTTCCCCTGAAATGTGCATTTATGTAACAGCTTAACACAGTGCCTATCCAAGGCTCATACACGAGAGATATATTGCGGTGTCTATAAATAGGCTATGACTCAGTTTGTTTGGCTTGGGGGGGGGTTTGTTTCATAACAAGCAGAGCGTGTGCATGTGTCAGTGCACATGTGGGTATATGTTTATTGATAATTTGTTGTCATTTTATATCTCCGCCTCGACCAAATGTTTCAGTGATTCCGCCGCTGACCTCAGTCTGCTCCCAGCTCCATCAGCCAAGGTGATTTTTTTTTTACTTATTTCTTTTAGTAACTGGGAAACCACAAGCAGGTAACCTCTCAAATGCTGTGTCAACACAGACCCTGCTGTTTTCTCCCTAATCAGACAGAAATGCCAGCATCATTTGTGCACTGGCCTCTGACACATATTGGGAAAGCTCTCAGCCTGGCTGTGAAGCTGAAGCCAAGAGCCTCAGACCTGCTTCTCTCCTCATGCTTCTATTCTTAGGCTCTCAAACACGTCACGCTGTTACCAAAGCAACCACTTTTGATGGTTTTGGGATGAAGGTGGGGTGGGGACCGGCATATGAAATGCTCATAAAAACAAATTACATATGTTAGAGGGGATATTTCTTGGGAGTGTGTCGAAGGATTAATTGAAATCACAGGGAAATCAAAAACTGTAGAATTTAAGAGACGTTTTTGTAAAAAAATATGTTTTTCAAATTCTCATCAAGCAGATACAAAATTACCAGAATTACCTTCCAGCTACTGAATGTCTTCTATTATCTGTCACGTCTGACACCAGGACAGAGTGAAGATGACCCGATCTGTCTCAAGGAGACATGTGACATGATGGATGAGTTTGTTTTGTTCTCAGATTTTTCCCAGAATGACTGATGTCAGTATGCAACTAAACAGGAACAAGAATACATCAGCTTTCTTTGAAATAATTATCACTTCATCAATTAGTCAGTCGTTGTAAACTAATATGGTTTTTTTTTTTTTAAATGTTGATATGAAATAAAAACAAGAAAATTAATTAGAATTGTTCCCTAGGGCACCAGCTGAACTACAAAAGATAACTAACATGGACTTCAGCTCAAACTCAGTGGAAGAGGTTGGCACTATTCTTCTAAATTATATGACAAAGGTGAAAAACGAATGTTTAATCTATTATTTACAGGTGTGTGCGTACATATATGTGTGTGTGTGTGAACATACAGGTATCAAGTTAACAACAGCCAACCAGCAGCCTAAGATGACACAGCAAAAACAACAATGCATTAACCAGATCAGCAGGTTTATCTCAGCAAAGTCTACAATGCTGTGCTTATCTGTGCCGTGCTTGTGCTAGTTAGTTACACACAGTCAACTCTACTCAGTAAATGGAACAAAAGGAGGAAAGGTTCTTTGAGGTTGTGTGGTTTCCTGGTAGAGTAAAGTCCTGTTTGGCTACCTGACCACAGTGTTGCAGAAGAGGCTGCTGGTTGCTACTCTGTTCTTCTGTGTGATATACGCAGAGAGCTGCTGTTGAAGGTTCACTTTGTTGCTCTGACTTGGCAGATCTGGGAGGAGAAGAGCTAGAACAAAAGTCAGCAGTTGCTTTGTTGTCTGTTAGCACCTGTTTTGGGCCACATGTCCCACAGTGACCAGGATGCTCTTTGCAGTCATACACTGATCTCTACTGTCAGTCAAGAAGAAATACATCATAAAGTCAGCAAAACAGGAGTTAGAAGAGGAATCTCCTCAGAGCTCATTTAACAAAAATAATCCGGCTGATTGTTTTTTTCTGTAAAGTGCAAACAATAACTGCAAGAAATAAAATTATCTTCATGTCACATGTCACACAGTGTTGCTTACTGTGTGACATGTGACATGCACGCTCTCTGGGGGACTTCACGCTAGAGTGTGGAAATTGAGGTATTGTGGAAGATTATGCTTGACATAGCTTTGCTTTGTCTGTGGAACAGAGGAACATGTGGTCTACCCCATCCTGAATCCTGAATGGACTGGTTTCCCAATCAAACGGGCAACCAGGTGCAAAACTAGTTAACCTGCTACACTTTGATCACATGACTTTGATATCATCACTGCTAAACTTCCACAGTGTAGTTGAATTCAGCTCTGACCTCTTCTAAAAAAGCCTTCTTTGTCAAAGTTAGTAACAGATTGTAACATCGTGATTTTAAACACATCAAGGGCTGTAAAAGTGGACTGGTGAGTCTGATTCTTTTAATGTCACATGATGATGCTTAAAAGGCACGTTGTCTGCCTTTTTAAGAGATGTAAAATTATAAAGAAATTGTGAAGGGGGTTCTTGTTGACAAGCTTTATGCAAATAAAATATGAAAATGTGTGACGCGTGTACTGTCCAGAGACCACAATTCAGTCATCTAATCAAAAACCCCCAAGGCAAGGGAACCAGACAAAACAAAACGACAACAACAACAAAAAGGTTTTTGTGTTTGGAAGTCCTGCAGCCCTCTGTTCCCTTCTTCATTATACCTAAAATAATATATCAATGAATGCAATGTTTTTCAGCCAACCACTATGTGATGAAGTTATAGGTGAATTAGTGTTTAGTAATCTGGTGATGTGGGGATATGTATGAGATCAGCTGTCTGACTGTATGACAATTTCTTCTACAGCTTTCGACGAGCACATGGTGAAATATCAAAACAAAAGCTCTCCTCGGGAACAGCCATTTGGCCTTCATTCTTTGTTCATAATAAATCTTAAAAGACACGAATGAGTGACTTTCTTTGAGAACCCTCCCTCCCCACCTGACTGAGTACAATCAATACAATACAAGCAAATGTATAAAATTGTTCTTATTTTGGATAAATTAAGCGAGAGTCCACCGCACTTTGTTAGTATTTTTTCATCAATGTAACTGAATGTTTACTGTAAAAATAAAAGCTTATTGTTGAAGATTACTTAGTTTGCACCCACTGAACAGCATTAATCGAAGAAGCTGTTGCTTTATACAAGCAAATACACCATCCTGTCCAAACACTGATGTAGATCCCGAACTTAATGTGGCTGAAACTCAACAGGGAGTTGAGCTTCGTCTCACGATGAAAACAGATATAAATCTCACACAGAGTGGGAGTGTAGGTGTCAAAGGTACTTAACATATTTGTTTCGGTGCCAGGCAGATGGCTGGGATTGAAGTGGGGTGCAAGGCAATAAAATAATTTAATTTGGGAACAAAGGGTGTATGCAGAAGGAGTACATGGATGTTATGTAAAGCCGGTTATGTAAAACATGCTGTGCGGTTGCATAATCAGTTCATAATCAGACGGTAGTGCAGATATAGATGGCCCAGTTTCCACCTTGTTCATTGCAGCATGACAGTGGCACAGTGTCCTGAGTGGCCAGGTTCACCCGAGGCTGCCCTCCCAGAGGGTCTGATATTGTAGAACATCAGCGATGACAAAAGAGCTTAGTTTTCTCTACTTTAGTTTTATTTCACCGCATGAGTACAAGCAGATGGCAAAGTTGTTTCTGGCACAAGTCACAGTTTGTTTGCACGATAATGCTGAAAATCCTTTGACATGATATTGCAGAGTATACACAGCACAGTCCTACACCTCTAAGGCATGTCGCACATTGTAAGCAGACATTCTAACGTATTCCACCGCTTATTCGTTTCTGGGTCACGGGGGGTGCTGGAGCCAATCCCAGCTCACACTGTGTGAGGGCAGGGTCACCAGTCCATCACAGGGCCAACACACGGAGACAGACAGAGACCAACAACCACTCACACTCACACTCAGACCTACAGACAATTTAGAGTCATCATTTAACCTGAACATGCATGTCTTTGGACAGTGTTGTCTGTGTAAGCAGACAATCAACGTTAAAAACATTGTCTTCACATCACGTCACAGGGCCCATGCTTTATGTGTCTAATCCTTCAGTGTGCCAACTAAACATCACACGTGACGCTCAGGTTTTCCTTTTTCCCTTCATTTTTGTAAACTCTGAATGTTAATAATTACAAACGCATCATACAGTAGATCTGAAAAGATAAATGAACGGCCGACTACCTGCAGTAACGTCAACCCTCCTCACTCTGTCTTTACACCGAAACCCTGACTTCTATTATCAGCCAAGAATATGTGTCTATAAATCCCTGTCAAAGAGAGCAAAAGGGCAAAAGACACATTTAACAAAAATATTCCAGGTGAACAATAACTGTTAAAAGTTCCACAAACTACGTTGAGAGTCAAGAAAAAGCATGGGGCTGAAAATAGGGTTAACGTTGATCTTCATGGAATTGTGTCATCTCCCCGTGCATGGAACAGTATCACTAACACAATCCCAAACTCTAAAAGTTGCCTCCTCATGCTGGACAAATACTACTCATTGAACAGGGCTTTCATTTGTAAGATAGCTAGTTATGAAACAAACCTTGTGCTTTCTTAAAAAGATCATCTATTGAGCAAGAGTACTCAGTCATTATGACAAAACTCTTGCATAATTCAATACTTCTCCTTTGAAGGTGATGTTGAACCTCACATTTAGAGCATCTTCTGCTCTTTGACAAGAGGAATTTATTTGTATTACAGAGGACGTGTTGTACCGTCTTATTAACAGCCCTCTGGCTTGCTCATATGGTGCATCAAGCTGGTGCAGTGATAAAAGAAGAAACAAAACTTGTTATGAAGCAAGCCCTAGCCTTTCATAACATGAGGTGGATCTTGTTACATGAATGCTCAGGCTCTTATCACCAGCTAAGGTCATGTTTCCTGAAGTCTCTCCTGCTCACAGTGCTCAGCATCGTCTTTTTACGTCCACAATGAAAACATGATTGTGAACGCCAGAGAAAATAGAAGCACCCTGCTTACATTGTAGTTGATGATCAATTAATCATGATTGTACACGGGGAATGACTCCATTCTAAATACTGACACTTTATTACAGTACAGACATTAACGACCATGAGTAATGTTCTTATGCTCAGGATATGAAGGTGGACTTGTGTATAAGACTTAATTGCCTTTGAAAAGGAAATCGTTTAATGTATTTTTTGATTGACAACAAAGGCATTGGTAATATGTTTGTTTCATTCTATATTATAAATGCAAAGAAGAAACGTCACGGACTGATAAATTGTTTGTGGGTCTCTAACTACTATTCTGTTGACAAAGCCCCTAATAAAGTATTTCTATTACAGGTGTAATTCCCACCACACTAAACACTGAAAGAGTTTTTAGTTGCTCTCATGAAAGGATTCCTTGTTAGGTTGAACATTCAGTGAGGACGTGATCTTCACTTTTATGCAATGTAGACTGCATCCTAATCCCCGTGGTGTTCCATACAGTGGATTAAAAGGATTTTCTTGAGAGTCAAGCGAGAATACTGTCATTTCTTTAAACCCTGAAATAGACTGAGGCAGTTCACCTGCAGCCACCAGAGAGGCAGACCATGCAAAAAGAGCTTTGAACAGTTGACTGAAAGAGCTTAATTCAGACCAAACGGGTCCCCTGATGCTCTGAGCCAGCCACCCAGGCCAGCGGCCAGGAGATGGAAGAGAAATGCTAGAGATTACAATCTTATTTGGAAAAAGGAATTTGTCCCAGGGTGAGGGCGCTGAGGTCACTGTGACCGGAGACCACCCTGCTTAGCCGTGACCTGAAAACCCAGCCGATACAACAACTTCAGCTTTTTTCTGTACTATTATGTAAATATTGTAGCGTCAAACTAATTCAGGCATCTTTTGGCCTTTAGTAAAGAAACTGTTTAACATGTCTTTCTTGTACTCGCCAGCCTTTTACAAAAGCAGGATTGCGGAGTATCCAGTTACATGTCATATTATCCTCATAACGGTGGACTTTCTAAAATTGTCAGTTACACCACATCTGAACTTCTAAGCTTCATCTACAATTTTGTTTGAAGTAGCAGCTGCTTGTGGAAAGTCAGGAATTGCAGAACCCCGTGGTTATGGTTATATAGCCCTTGCCCAGACAAGAGGATATTCCAGTTTGCGTTAAAATGATTTTTCTTTCTAGCTGAACATTGGGTAAGGGGTCACAAGTTTGTAGAGTGTACTGTATGTGTAAGGTTTTTGTATATATATATATATAGCTTTAGAGGGATTAGGAAGTGGACCTGTCTTCAGCCAAACTACTCTTACCCCTGTTCCTGTATAAGTGAAGCTAATTCAATCAGGAGAGACTTCTTTCTGAGTTAGACATTTCTTTTATACTGGCATGTGCAAAATCAGAGGAGAAAAAAGGAGAGATAGCAGAGTCTTTGTCAATTACACATTGGCAGTGGTTGGAGCACTGAAATAAGGAAAACGCTGAAGATTTGAATTTGAAGAAGTGGACTAAGAGTTTCAAAGACTAGAGCAAGATAGTGTGGAGGAGGGTTTCAGCAGTCCTCACTAAAATGATAGCTGACACCACACACCACAAGGGAGGGGGGATCAGATTTAAAGGTTGTTTTAAATATATAGCAGTGTGAACATAGCCATTGTTTTCCTGATTGTAGCCAGGGTGTCCGTGTTTGAAGACCAGCTAATCCCCTTCTGTTTGGGTTCAACCCATCTCATGTTGCTTTGCATTGTACAGCATAGGAAAAATCAGGTCTTTTGAGATTTATTGCACAACCTGACTCTACGTCTGTGCCACAGTGATGTTTGAGGCTACAGGAGTCTTCTTTGCCTTCATGCACATTGAAAGCCTCACAGATGATCCAGAATGTGGCAGCCCATTCCGCTCTGTGGTCGTATCACATGTCACCCTGTTGCTGACTGACCCACCCTACTGCCAGTCCGCCTTATTTCATTTCCTCCAAGGAATGTTGTCTCACATGGACATCCGGGACTCTTCTCATGTGTGGTTCCTTAATGGTGGAACAAGCTGCCTGATCCGTTCAGATCAGGGTCGTCCTTCTTTACTTTGTCTCTTCAGAGAGCAATCAGACATTCCAGCTGACCCTTGTTATGCACTTCTTCACCCGAACCTGAATACTTATTGACTGCTGTATTGAAGCTTTAGTAATGTCTCTTAAGTTGCTTTGGATAAAAGCATCTGCCAGACGAGTACATTTAATGTAAAATATATTAACTTGAACTTCATTTGGTTCAAACGTGGAATCCAAAGTTAATAGCACGGTTTCCTTGGAGTGAAATTTCACTCCAAAGTTAATTTGAAGTTTTTGCAGCACATTTTCTAATTTTGTTATTTGTCGGTAGCTGCCATGTGTTCTATCATTGGTGTGAGTTGCACTAAAGACCTTGTTGTTTATTCATTCATTCATCTTCTACCGCTTATCTGTTTCCAGGTTGCGGGGGTTGCTGGAGCCAATCCCAGCTCACTCTGGGCAAGTACAAGACAAATGGTACACCCTAGATAGGTCATCAGTCCATCACAGGGCCAGAGTTTTATATTTTCTTCCATTTTTTTTCTCCTTTGCTATTCACCTACATCATTCCCTGTCCCTTCAACACCATTTGGATTTTACGCCACTACCCATTTACCTTGCTGAGTTCACCTGTTCACCACAGCGTTATTTATGGAGTTTCCTCATGTTCACTCTTTCTTTCACCATTGCATGGGCCAGTTGTTCTGATGCAACAGTTGTAGAAAAAATTTCTCCCCTCCCCTTCTGCTTTTATATACAGTTCATTTGAAAATAAACCTGTCAGAGGATCAAGTTGTCACAATTTCTCCTTTTCATGCATCTTGACCAGATTTGAACTTGAACTTAAAATGCGAAATATTTTTGCTTCCTCAAAAAAGAAAATTCAAGAGAAAAGTGAGTGTAAAAGAGATGACAACATTTTCACCCAGAAGCAATGGAAGAACCCAAGGCAAAGGAACAAAGGGTGACATCTCATTGTGCATGACTGCTTTACATTATTGTTTAGTGTTGTAATGTGGGATCACGGAATTAGACAAGTGAGTTTTCATTGTGCAAAAAGACAGAGCAGGAGGGGAGAGGACGAGAGTGTGAAAACGAATAGAAGGGTTTGTTGAGAACAATAGCTCAATCTGAGATCTTTTTATTCAGTCCTTACCTCATGCTCCCACTACCCAATGTTTATTCATTCATTTCACATCAGCGAGTGAAGAACAAGTATGTACTAGTGAAAGAGCCGGAGCGTTTTCCACAGAATGAGAAAATGTGAAGAAATATGTGTTCCTTATATAAACACACACTGGAGAGTGTCATACACATGTGCGGTGAACTCAAATACCCTTTCACCAACATCATCCATCATGTGCTACATGTGTTTTTGTGAGTTTACTTTTACATTACTGTGGAAAAGTAAACTTCTAAAGTGTATGTCAACCTTTTCAGCCTTTTCTTACATGAATTCAGGCACGGCGCTAGGATTTTTGCTCTCCCGGTGCTAAGGGGGAGCTTGACCGATACGTGGGGGTGCTAAGAAAATAACTGATGTTCATGACTTCAGTTACTTTATAAGAAGATTCTCGTTCTTTCAATAAAAGCTTGAGTGGCTTAACTGGGGCTACACAGATTTTTAACAGGACTATAGCACCCCCTAGCCCCGATGTAGTGCCGTCCCTGCATGAATTAGCCTATATTAACTATTTCCCCTGTTTGTTCTGTATTTTAATGTAACTATTTCAAATGTGAATCCATTATACCTTTATCCAGATGTTTTATTTCAACAGTTTTCCATCACTTTTAGCTGTCTCAAACACTCTGTTAGTTACTGAAGCTAAAGTAACAGCGCCACCTTTGACATTTTATTTAAGGGGTCTGTGAGCTTCACCAAATTATCCTTTAATATTAATCAAGCTATTCCAAACATTTATCCACTATGCTTTGCTAATTTTTTTTCTGCCTTTTGTTCAAGCTTTTGTACCTTACTCATATTATTATTTCAACCTTTAACGGATTGTCATTTTAGCTAACTGCTGTTGCAATCTTTGATTGATTTCTTTTTAACCATCATAGCTGACTGCTGCCTTCAGTCAATTTCAGCTGCAGTGCCTGGTTTTCAGGTGTGCACTCTCCACATATCTAATAACTGATCAGATATGTGGACTTGGGAGTCACCACAGTAGTATTGAAGCTGTATGTGAAAGCTTCCTGAGGAAGATTTTGGTTCTGTCTGGATTCTATATGGATTATACTATAAGATTTAATTTTAAAGTGAGTTACTTAATGATGAATCCTGAAGATGGGTAACTGTGTGAGAGGAAAAAAAATGACTCATCCATCCTCTGTCCATTGCACTAGGTTGTAGCCACTGGTGCAGAAACGAGTCAAGCCCCATCTCACAGCGCTTAAGGAGTTATAATGCCAGAGTTGTCACTGCTCTACCCTCTCATCAGCAACCACTCACAAAGCTCTTGGTATTTGTGCACTTCGGGGAGGGTGGGATACAAAAACATTCCTGAGTGCAGTCTACTGTCTTCATTTAACCCTTTCTTTCTGTTTTAGAGAACCTGCGTTGGCTGCCTTATTATGTTTCTTCCTATCTGTAGCTCCTCTCTGCCTGGAAGCTCATATTATTGCTGCTGTGTTTTAAAATGGAGAAAATGAAGTGGGGATTTCCAATGAATTTGGGAACATTGTGCCTTGAATATCTGTCCTCAAGAGGCTTGTGTCTTCCTCTGATCTACTTCCTAATGCCCAAAAAGTTTCTTCCAATCCTGCTTACCCTCAGAGATATTTATGATGGTGATTCAGAAGGAGTTAACACTGCTGTGACAGTCATCTAATTGATGTGTTGTTAGGCTTTCACAACAGTTTTTTTTTTTTTTTTAAATATAAGAGAAGAGCTTTAATGCTCTCTTCAAATGACAGCCCTCATGAATGAGTCAGTGTTGGCCGAGCAACTGAAGACATTACCACCCCCATGCTATTGCAGAAAATGACGCAGACAAGCTCTTGAGCAACATTTTTCCTCCTTCTTAGTGTACAGGGGATTGATAATGCATGTTGTTGCTGGATCGAGTTCTGTGAAATAAGTGATTCAGCTTTGGATAAATTGCAGAGGTTACGTAACTACTGTAATTTCTCAGATTTCTTCTCTTTCATGAGACAATTTCTTGGTATTGTAATGGCATATGTGAACATGAATGTGTACAATATATTGTATATATATACACATAAAAGTTTGGACACCCTTTCCTATTCATTTGAAAGAGAAATTATGTCCAAACTTTTGACTGGTAGTGTATATATATAACCTTGGGTTACGTTTGTACATCTTCAAATGCACTTCAAAATACCAGCACCTTGCAGTAGTGCTTGCAATACTAGCATTGATGGAACAAGCAATGTAATACCCATAATCACATAAAAAAGGTTTCAATTGCTGTGTCGAGAAATGCCTTCTCTTGGTCATTATGGCTATACTGCCCTCCACTGGCAGATGTTCCAAAATGACATCCATCAATTTATACCTATGCCTATACCTATATTTTCTGTAGCAGAATTCCACTGTGGCCCAAAATTTGATCACTTGAGAGATAAAGGGTTATTCATCTCAAAATAAGAAAGCTGGGGAAACAGTTAGAGGTGCATCTGCAGTTATAAAACAGGGTCTTTCATCTTTAAAGCATGAGAATCTGAAGTGAGCCTGGATGTACTGGATCAGTTTACTAGCTGGAGGTTGTTAGATAGTAGTTGGCTTTGATGAGGTAATCTGAGAAGCTAAAGTACCTCTGATGCCATGCAGGGATGGTTATGGTGACTGTAACTACAGTCCTTTTTGAATACCTATACAGAAATCTTGTAAATGTTCGAAGGAATCCAAAATCATCCCAGGACAAAAGACAGACTCTTACAAAAGTAGGTTCACAACATCGTTCTCATGACACATGAAAAATATGATAAAATGCCTGTAGCAGCCTTCTTTTTTTTACCACTGCTATTAAGCAGTCCTCTTGGCTTTGAAGCTTGACACACAAGAATCTTCCAAGGCAGTAATTTTACTGAAAAAGTAAAGACAAAGTTACAAGATTCTTCATAACGCATGGTCAAAAAGTGTGTTGCTCCATGGGCTGCTTGATGTAGTCTGATATTGATGATGTCAACACCAGTATAACTAAAGGAGCAATACAACATTTTTAAAGGGACACTACTAAAACATAACTAGCATCAATATGGCTCTTACAATGCCACTTAGTTGATTGCAAATTAGCCTACATTTAAAAAGTCTGTTTTAATTAATGGAGACCAGGCTGTGTGAGGTCCTAAATGAAAAGGAAGTCAATGGTAAATGAAGCCATCAGAAAACCATCAGGGAAGCTTTCCCTGGTTCACCTGTGATCATGTCCATTCGATACAGTTCAGTTTCTAATCCCCACAGTCAGACATACACAGCTTAGCCAGTCTAAGGACCATCTGCCAGCCCAGTGGAGGAAGGACTTTTCACTCTGCCCTTCCTGGATCAGAAACCCAGTGTTAATTGGCTGCAGTTCTCACCAACCCACAAACAGAACCCAGGTCCAAGACCAAGGTTTTTGTCATGACATTTTAACATGGCCTCCATCCTGAATACTGATCCAAAATACCACATGCAGGATTCTGACAAGTTCCAAATGCTGTACACTAAGGCCAGGTGCTTTTTTATGACTATTCTCGAACTGTTTTAACACCAGAACAGACGAATGATGCTCATGGTGTCAAGGCTCCCCTTATTCTTGTCTGAGCTGTGAATCAGCACCTACAAGTTTATGGCACCTCTCAGTTTGGGCTTTTGTAGTACATGTGTCTTTGTCATCAGCTCCTCCTCCTGTAAAAAACGCCTGCTTCATCCATCTTGATGGCAACACAGCGAAAGGTGAGCAGTGCAGTCAGGCTTTCTGTAACCATCAGGCATCTGCAGATGGTGGCACATGTGGTGTGGCAGGATGAAGCTACAAGTGATGGAAATGGTAACCAGAGAAGACACCTGGAAGTGACTGATCGGTGCTATTTTCCAACATCACTTCATATTTATCATACAGCTATGAGAGTGTGGCTACCTTTGCAACTAACTGTCTGCAAAACAGCAAAAAACTGTATCTGTATTCCTTCAAGGTAGCACGGCCGCATAGTGGTTAGTGCTGCTGTCCCACCGTCCAAAGAAATCATGTTTGGGTTAATTGGTGACTCTAAATTGTCCGTAGATATGAGTGTGAGTGGTTGTTGGTCTCTGCATGTTGGTCCTGTGTCGGACTGTGACCTGTCCGGGTTAACCCTGCCCTAACCCAGTGTGAGCTGGGATTGGCTCCAGCACCCCCCGTGACCGGGAAACAGATAAATGGTAGAAGATGAATGAATGAATGAAAAATTGAAGCAGATGAGTTTAATTCTTTTCTTTCTTTTTTATTGCTTGTTTTGGGTCAAAAACACAACACTGGATCCTTATTTCCCATAAAGCAGCTGGATAGTGTCTTTCTATATGCTCATACTTTAGGAAGTACAACAACCAAAGGAAACATTATTTGATTGTTTTCACAGACTGACTAATTCTCTATAACCAATAAACTGAACGTGATGTGTAAAATGGGTGGAGTGCCCTCCTTAATCTTTCAACTGTGAATCCTAACAGGAAGAAGTTTAATTTTTCTACTTGTGCACATGAAAAAAATGTGTTTGTGAATGCCAACTTGTTGAGTAATGCAGAAATCTCCAGAACATATACAGCAGCTAACCTTCCCCACCTCGAAAAATAATAATCATAAAAAAATCCAACAACCTCAATTCGATTTTTGTAGTGGAAGATCTGGAAGAGGAAACTTCCAAAAAGACATTGTCATTCCAACTTTGTTTGCTTATTCGTATGAGAATATTTTGAAATTTCTTATCCCCTTTAAAACCCAGCAGAACTAAAGACGGAAGTGGGACTTTTGCTTTTTTACCTCCTCAGTAACATTAGTGTTTAAACTATCAAAAGCGTATTTATCACATACAAAGCAGAGTTAGAGGAACTAGGGAGAATTTAAGATGGAACTACCATAAGGAATTAGATTGCACTGATTAATCTCTGCTTACAATTGTGCAACTGCCTAGCATCATTTATGGTTTATGTGTAGTGTTAAAAACATCAGGATGACCAGTGTCAGCTCTTTTCTTGTGATGGCTGCCCATTAATCAGGCCAGACTCCCAGCGTTGCCACAGAGGAGCCTTCTGACCTCCTGCTCTGTGAGCTTTTGGCTCCTGTTGTGGGACGAGCCAAAGAGAAGAGCATGATTTAGAACAAGAGCAGCTCTCAATTCCAGATGCTTGAATAATAATAAACAGACAAAAGTCTGGAGTAGATGGCTATAACAATATATCTGTTATATCTGAGTATGTCTGAGATTCAGTGAAATGGTAAACTTTATACCAGACAGAAAAAACAAATAAATGCCTGTTTACTGATAGTAACCCATGACAGATATAATCATTATGTAGAAGCACTGTATATGAGGCTAGTGATAATATGAATCAAAACTTTAGAAAAGCAAAAGCACACAATAGACCTAGAGTTGAACTTGACAGCAAAGTTGAACTTTGGCTGTTTGGATATAAACTATTCTGACTTCATCATTTTATCCTATTCCATATTCTAGTTCAACTGTGTCATGATTAGTGAATGGGTCAGCTGGGTTTGGCTGCAGTTCTCCCCCTGACCCTGACGGATGTGGGGTACAGATAATGAGATGAGATTCTACAGTGTGCTTGTGAGGTCACAGTGGCCTTGAACTTTGACTTTTGACCACCAAATTCAATTGCAAATTTTCCTTGACTCCAGGTCAAAAATTTTATTTGATCAAGTAATTTTTCCAAGGCAATATAGCATTATAGCAAATATTGAAACAGCAACTTAAACTAAGAATTTATTTGTAATGGAGTAAACCTCACCATTAGCAAAAGCTTCAAAATATACATAACACTGATAACCCTCATGAAAAGCCTTTTGATGATTGTCCATCCTTTCCCTGAAGTAGTGACAGTATAACATGATGTCATACAGTGCTCCTGCCGGTACTGAGCATTATACAAATACAAAGACTTCACAGAATGCTGATTAAAAAAAAACAAAAAACATTACAGTAAATAAATTGGACATGTCACCTATGTCTGTTCAGATGTCATCTGATCTTTCTTGGAAGGCGGTGGCCAAACCCGTTCCAGCTTCCCTCTGGACCGTCTGACATCTAGAGACAGGAAAAGGAAACGAGCTTTAGGTTAGAGGTGTACGTTCGGTTAACAACCAGCAAAGCTCCTCGTTGCTGAACTGACCTGTGTAGTTATTTGGGTGATACATTTTCATAAAGTGTTGTGCTAGGGATGGTAGGGATAACACGGCACATCCTATCTGCCCTTAACAATGAGCCATTTCCTATCAGTTTAGCCCAGCCCAGACACATTATATACAGCAGCTGCCGCATGCAACTTCATCATCTTCACCTTGAATTAGCCCATGTATCATTATTCAGCCACTGAAAATACTAACACGGTGGTGGACAAAGCTGACCCCCCCTTAAAACTCTCATGCTGGGTATAGCATACGCAGCTACAACAGACTTGACAAAACACAGAAAACTGGGCTTTCAGATTTCTTTCAGCAAAACGGATCAACCAACATAAGTAACGTCTATTTACACAACATTATGAAGGGACCAGAGTAGCCCATGGCTCAAGCTGGAGCACAGATAGCAGCTTTAATATTGTCACTGAGCCTGCTGGCATCTGCTGACTCAGATCAGGCCACTCCCAGAATGATTTGACCTTAACCGCTGGTGACAGGGTTGACACTAAGTTGCCGATAAGACTTCTTGGGTAACACTATGTGATGCTAATGTAGAGAGGGATTCATCAGACTGAGTGCCAAAAGGCAATGTGCAATGTGCAATGAATAAAGATATAAATTACTCTTATCAGATATGCTTGTCTTTTTAAATATATACTGGATCATTTGATATTTAGAGTTTCAAGTTATTGTTATTATAGAATAGTACTAGAGTAACACTAAAATATGAAGTCTAATACTTCATTCATTCATTCAGTCATCATCTACCGCTTATCCGTTTCCAGGTCACGGGGGGTGCTGGAGCCAATCCCAGCTCACACTGGGCGAGGGGCGGGGTCACCCTGGACAGGTCACCAGTCCATCACAGGGCCAACACACAGAGACAGACAGAGACCAACAACCACTCACACTCACACTGAGACCTACAGACACTCTAGAGTCACCAGTTAACCCAAACATGATGTCTTTAGACGGTGAGAGGAAACCGGAGTACCCGGAGGAAACCCACGCAGGCAGGGGGAGAACATGCAAACTCCACACAGAAAGGGCCCAGGCCTCGGAACTAAACCCAAGACATTCTTGTTGTGGGGCAACAATGTTAACCACTATGCCGCCGCAAAATTCTCAAATTAAGGACACGTACCTCAAAACTCCTCTGAGATAATCCATTTGAAAAAAATTATTAAATCAATCCCACCACTGATTAAATTAAGTTAAAGGGATCACAGAGTCCAGCAGACTGACCTGGTATGAGGGTCTTTGTGTGTGTTTCCTCTTCTGGACTACTTTGCCTATTCTCCCCATACAGAGCACATCGCTGTCTTCGCAGCTCCTCCTCTCTTTCTTTGGCCTCCCGGATGTCCTTCTCTACCTCTGGCTGCAGAGCCAAGGCTGGACGCAGCTTGAAGAAGGGGTTGTGTTTGAGGATGGGAGATTCTTTTCTTGTATTTCCCTCACTGATTTTATTCCTAGCATCCACAGCTGATGTGGTGCCATCAGTGCTTATGGAGTCCATGCTTCTGCACAAGCGTGGCTGCTTGTCTTGTTTTGGATAAGTGGACAGTCGTGTTTTGTCTCGTGACCCTCCAGTCGGGCTCTTTGACCTCAGGCTTTCAGGATTTTTGTCCATGTCAGAGGTTGCGGATCCATATAGCCGGAGTGAATGTGCTCTTGCAACCGGGCAACTTTTGAGGGAAAGCATCTCTAGGCTACGTGTGCGCTCCAACACAGAGGGATAAACATGACCTTTTATCAGCGTGGCTGGGAATTTCCTGTGCCTTGTTGGACCCTCTGAGTTATCCTGCTGGAAAGCCTCAAAAAGCAGCTTTGTCTCCTTCAACTGGCGGACCTCTCCTTTGCTGTACCCTCCTGGGATCTTACCCTGGTTGACCAGCACCAGTTCTCTCTGAATCTCCTGACTTATCTCCCTTTTCATTTTCTGCCCAGAAAACTGCCATTCACTGTGCGGGTGTTGGTCACCCGCTGGTGCTAGTGGCTCAAGGGATATATTGGTCTTGAAGGGAATCTCCAGTATATCTGGGTTGTCGGTAAGATTGAGGATACCCCCAGCTCTCTGGAGGGTTTGTTTCTCCTCTTGAACCTCTTTGATCTGCCTCTCCATCGAGCCTTCACCTGCTGAGAACTGGTCAGGGGTAGACAGGCTGGGCATTTCCTTGGTTTCATGGGATTTAATTAGAGGCAAATCTGCAGGCATCCAACTGTCACTTTGATCATCGTCAGAGTAATCAGCCTCTGCTCTGGCAGTCCTCTGGTTCACTGGCTGTTCAGGCAAAGGTGTTCTTGCTTTTTCATCGTGTTTGTTTTCATCCTCCTTTGTCTTTGCTCCCTCAATCATAGAAGTATGAAGTGTGTTATCTTCCATCTCATCTCCTGCTGTCAGATTCGCTTCTTCTTTTGTGAAATCAGCTATTTCAGTCTCATTTTTCCCCTTACCTCTTGTTTCTTGGGCAACTTGCTGGGAGGTAGAATGGTTCTCTGATTCACGCACATCCTGCCGCTGCTGCACCATTTGTAGACGCTGAAGAAGTTCCTCTCCTTGTTGGATATCAATAGTTATTCTCCTGTTTCCATTTCCCTGCTCTCCCTTTGTCATCGTCTCTTCAGAGCCTTGGGGAATTTGTGTTTCGCTCCTGTTGCTTTCTTTCCTCATCCATTCATTCTTTGTGATATTATAATCCAAGGATCTGGTGTATTCTTGGTCATCATTGGTCCCTTCTTCAGGAGTCGCTGATACCTGTGGTTGATTGGTTGCTGAGACTGACTTTTTTTGGTTATATTTCAAGAACTCTGATTGCCCATTGCACTCTAATTCATCATCTTTCACATTAAAACCAGTTGGTACGGTTGCCCCGAGACTGTCTATGTCAACATATTCTGTCATTGCTTTTGGCTTGGACTCAAAATGACCACCAATATCATCTGATCCTGTTCCCTTTTCATGATAACATGTTTCATTTTCAGAGTTTTCATCGATGTTGGAGGGAATTTCTTTTGAATATTTGTCTGTCTCTGCATCCGTTTTCCTCAAAGTATCCCCAGGTTCCTCACTTGATTCTACATCCCTTGTGGTGTTATCCTGATGGTGGCTTCCTGATGAACAATCTGTGCTCTCCATAGACATTTGGTCTTGATCAGGTGAAGCAGCGTCCATGTCCGTAGACTCCACAGAGATCTATGTTGTATTTGCTAACACTTCATCCACCTTGTTCTGTGCTGCCATTAACTGCTTCTCTCCATGATGCCAGTCTAAGCCGCAGGGATTAGTTTTAGCCTCTGTGGCGTCAGCTGCTCCATTTGAAAGGGTCACACTGGAATTATTGATCATTTTACCTGTGCTGCCCCCTGCTGGCTGCAAATAAGCTATGCTGGATGGAGGATGTTGCCTTGGGATGACAATATCTACACTCTGTGTAGCTCGTGGTTGCTCCATGGGCAGGGGGAGGGTTTTTGGTTTCATCTTTGGGCCTCTTACCAGAGGTTATTGATTGGGTCTCAGGGCTGGAATCCATTTTCATCCACAGGCCGCCACCCTCTTGGGAGATCTGACCTTGAGGGCTGGGTCTGGATTCTCATGTTTCCATCATGACAAGCCTTGGGGCACCTCAGGGTGTTTAATCTGTAGTCCCCTTTAATTCTTCCCTGCATGGGTTTACATACGAGCCACATGAGAAAGATTTCTAACTGAGCGGTGACTGAATTGGCTCAAAAATGTTTAGCTTATTTTTTTCCCCCCATCAAATGAAGGAGTCTCTGTTCTAAATTTAAATCAATAAAAAAGATGTTTACTAGAAAGATGTGACATCATGGTCCAATTTTCCACCTGTACTGACATCAGACTTTTCAGTTAAGTAGGGGACCTCCTCTTTCCAAAATATTTACATATTCACAAAGTTTTGATTTTTCACAGAGAAGGGCTGGATGTAATTTTCAATCGTTTTAATGAGGTCATTGATCTTTCCTTGGAAGAATCATAGCATACACCCTCAGAATCCCAAAGCGAGTTTAATGAGGCCCTTAGTGAGACAGATGAGCTTCTGCTATGACTGATAGTGTCTTGAGGACATGGTCAGATTAATAATAGAGGCCCAAGGGGAAATCTAGTTGATGAGTCCTGTTACCCCCCCTCCCCCGTTAATCTCAATAAAAGCAATCTTTAGATCTTTTCTATGTTCAAATGAAGATGTATCCAGAAATATGCACCATTTAAACGCAAAAAAGTGCTGCATATATAACTAAATTCTCAAATATGCTGCATCTTGGCCTTGCCCAGCTGGTTTTGCAGACTTACGACACTGGGAGATGCACCACTTTCCTTTTTGCTTTTAGCAATGGCTTACAGCTACTGTTCTGTTTTGGGCACTTTTCTCCCCTACTGTGACCCAGTGTTGCCAGTTCTGCTGACAAAGGGAAAGCGTAATCGGCTTTCCTGTCTGTTTTGGCACACCCTCTGTGTACAATATCTGCCTGCCTGGCTGGACATAGACTCTCTCATTATCACAGGTATACCTGTCCAAAACGATGCTCCTCATTTAGTCTCTTTACTCATTTGATTAATGCCTATTATCCACGAGTTGTCAGCTCTTGTAAAAACCATTCACCGAATTTGTAACTGGGCATGTATTGTGTGTTTACTGTGGTGAGTCATAGAAAGCAACAATGAATACAAAATATTGTCCCTGTTTAATGTGGTTCCCTGAATGTGAGTTTGTATTTACACCTTCACTCAGGGACTTAATGCCAGCATTACTGCTATTTAGGATTATCAACAGCAGCACCACCGGACCGAATATAAAGCTCAAGCAACAACGTGCTATAATCAGCTTAACCTGTTTACTCCACCTTCCTTTCAAGGAACATCTTACGATAAGGGAGGTTCTTATGAATAAATACTGGAATAAAATGTTCCAATATTGTACTTAAGTGGCATTACAGTACATGTGTAACCTCATGAATCTAATCATGAGTCTAATAGTAGAAATGTGTCGTAGAAGTTTAGTGTAAACATAAATGTTGAAGAAAGAGAGTCACCTGATTGTAGCGCCGTAGTCACCTTCTGTGTGTGCTTGATAGTACCAACCTCAATGGAAATATGAATGATCCAGCTGATCTTCTTAGCCCCTGTACCTTCCTGTCCTCTGTGCCACAACAAAATCCTCTTGTGTCAAAAGCAGTGCACAGTTCAAATGACCCACATCAACAGCCTATCCCTTTGTCATTGTCTCTTCAGAGCCTTGTGGCACTTGTTTTTCGCTGCTGCTGCTCTTTCTCCTCATCACAAACGCACACACACACACACACACACACACACAGTAAATACAAGTCACATATTGTTACACATGCATGACCTATGTGATCATTCTACTACTGAGGACAGTCATATTAAGATTAAAGTTAAATAGTCCACAGTATTAAAGTATTATATGTGAGCAGTCATCAGTAGCTGCATCTGTTTTATGTCCTATAATTGCGTTTGTGAGAGGGTCGCACTCAGAAAACAGCTTCCACTTTAGAAGTCAGCTTTTCAGGACTGCAAGGAAATAAGCTGGAAATGCTGATCAAACCTCTCTTTTTAAGACAACCTTTAATCTTTGATTGGGGAAGGGGTTAAAACCCTCTCTGAACTGCTGGGCAACACTTCACAGGAAGTCATCGATCAAAATTGTGAGAAATGCCATTTGTAGCAAATAAAAGATGCAATGGCAAGGAGGGAATGTGTTTTTCAATTGTCACATTAAATATTCCTCTATTTACTCTGCCAATAGGCTCCTGGCAACTGGAGATGAGTTTACTATGTTTTTCCTCTTGTGGGTGTGTCTGTTAGTCCCTTGTCTGTGTCTTGGCAGAGCTGGGGGCAGAGTCAAAGATGCCTGTTCTGCACGTCTGCTGTCATTACATTCCTGTTCCTGATCCTCCAATCAAGCCACCTACACTGCTGCAGGATGAAAGACCGGCTCAGTCATCCAGTCCTCGCCAGATTGTCCGTTACCGTCTTGTGGTATGCTCTCAGGCTCCAATTGTACTACCTTTGAGGTTCCTTCAGTCCCGTACTCACCTCCTCTCTCCTGTGTAAAGACCAGTCACCTGCTTCATCTGCTTCTCCTATGCTCAATATCTCCCTTGCTGCTCCACTCTCCTGGATCCTCCACCGCCCTAATATCCAGCCTCAACTCTACTCCAGAGCTACTCATATCTATGCCAACGCTCCATCTTCCTGTCCTTCCCAAACCCTCTCCCTGAAAAGCTGTCTGCTTCTGTGCGACTTGCTGCTCCTTCTCCCTGCCATCTCTCTGGGAGACCTGCACTCATTCACTGAATTTGACTACTCTCACCAATAAACTCACCTTATCTTACTTCATATTAGTCTGTGTCTGCATTCTTGGGTCCAGCCTCCTTGTGTTGTTAACATTTACACTCCCAGATACAGTGTAAATATGTTGCTTGGTCACAATGGCAGGAGAAAGGTAACAGGGATGATATGCAGCTCCTGTAAAGAGTGTTTTGTTCAGTGTCCCTTTGTCGGCTTCACAAACATGGATTTGATCAAATCTACACAGTATCTTTATGCCAATCATCCTCAATACACCAAGAGACGGATCAGCTGTGGTATACACACACTCTTACACACTTGCACACGCACATTAGGGATTGTCCCTTATTGAATAATACAATGAATATATTTTCATGGTGAGAACTGTTGCTGTAGGGTAATGTTTTCCTCACCACATCAGTGGTTCTCCCTCTGCATAATGGGCTCGCCTTGAAGGCTGGGTGGGGGTGGAAATTTTTTGCGTCAGCGGGGGGGTCATGCTGAAAAAAGATTTGAGAACAACTGGCATACATGCACATCTAGCTGTCAGCAATAGCCTCTCACACCTTAGCAAGAAACAGCAAGGCTAATCCTATTAGCAATACTGGTTTAGAGAGTTGGGACTCATACTAGGGAATGAAACGCTTTGCATACCAAATTTATTGAAACTGACAGGCAGTAGGGGTTATGTTTTATTTTATGATACAAACTATTGTAAGGAACACTTAACTCATATCAAGCAGTGTTTTTGAGAAGTGGTGGAAAGATTTCCATTTTGGTGCTCCAAGATAAAAATTCTCTGGTCAGTAAAAGGGAGGTTAGAACCCAAGAAGGTATAAAATGCCTCATTTGAAAATATCCAAAGAATGTCCCATTGGAGAATCAAATATCTCTATTCATTTCTGAAAGTAATAGAACATTATCATGAGTGCCCTTGACCTGCCAGGAGAACACAGAGGATTTTAGACTATGGGAGACACCAAGAATTTCACATTTACCATCCACATATTTAGTCACATTACAGTAGACTCTGTTACAATTGAATACCACAGAAGATTTAAATGATACTTTTTGCACATTTATCTCTCCTGGCATGCTTTCCTCGATGTAGCAACAAGGCATTTGACTCTGGAGGACAAATGATCTAAAACTTTAAGGATTAACAACATTGTCATGTCTATACAGTGAATATGAAGCTACAACCAGCAGCTGGTTATTTTAGCATAGGTTAGCGTAAATTCTGGGAACAGTATTCCGACTATAAAGGTCACAATAGTTTCTTTGTACTCAGCTCCAAAATAAAATGAAAGCCATCTTGATCTTCCTACGCAAATATCCAAAAGATGTATCTGTAAGTTTTCTAACATCTACATTGTAAATGTTAGCACTTGTTTACTTACAATTTCAAAGAAATACGAGCTACATCAAACTTCATCATTTTACTCACCAAGATCTCACCAAGTCTTTCCGTCTACTCAACTTAGCCAGCTATCACTGTCCCTTTGACACTTACTGTGGTTTCCAGTCAGCCCTGAAAACAAACATAGTATGGACTGAATATACCCCTTCTGTTAAGACAGCAATGACTGAAGTTCTTGTTGAGACACCACCATGTACTCCCAGATATTAAAAAAACAAACAAACAAAAAAATCCACAATTTGGCTGCAGAGGAAACAGTTAAAAGTTTTTTGTTTTTTTTTAACATTTTGAAGTTAAAATACATCTAAGCCTGACTGAATAAAGTTAACATGCAAAATTTATGTTAGGTTGTAAAATACAAACTCCTCTTCAGGATATTAAAACTCACAAATTCTCAGAAACATTCATTTTGTTCCCAGCTATGGCCACAGCCCTGGGTGATCATGGGTAAAAAAGTATATTAAAGTAAAAAATTTATAAAAGGCCGACACAAACAGGCCATGATTAGTCTCTGAAATATTGACGTTACAAACTACGCTTGGCATTTTGAACAGTTTTGGCTGATTAAGGAAAGTCTGAAGGCAGAAAAAGGAAGGATGCATTTAAAATGAGAAATATCCGTGTCTGCAGAAGCGTATGTTGAAAATTTCAGCTTTGTCCACCAGGGGGGGGGAGTGTATTTTAATAGTCTCTTAGAGCTGCTGACAGTCCACAGCTGCTGCAAGGTCTTACAACAAAATCCCTGTCTTTGTCTTTGGCAAAGCAAAGTGATTGAGGTGCCCACAGCCAAAACCATTGTAAGACCGTTCCAGGTAGTGGCATATGCTCTTGTATCCGTTAATATTTCAGCAGTGCAGCACAGAGTGTGGAACAGAAAGCACAAGGATATAAAAGCAGAGGAATTGGCATGAATCCTGGTGAGGGAGTCTCTGTCTTCACTCAATTTCTTACATGACAGAGCAACACTGACAGGTCTTGTGCTTGGAGGATTCTTCTCCTGATGCTCTACTAGGTGGAGATGAATTATGCTGCTCCTTGTCACCTTCCTGTTCCTGGACTTTACCCCCAGCTCCATTTCCCTCCAGGGGAATGTCCTGAAATACTGCAGCTTGGGACTCCTTCCCTGCTTCCTGCTCTGCCTTTTTGTCTAATGCTGATGTGTCACATCCTATCACATGTTCTTCTCCATCTTCAGTGATAATCACTCGTTCCACAGTTAGCATGCCCTCACCGTCCTCTTGGCTTTCAGCCAGGGATGTTGTGGCATCAGCGTATCCCAAGAACAACAAGGTAACTGGGCCTTCCTCCAACCTTTGATCCTCTATGGTCTCTACTGCTCCTTTTATGTCTTTAAGTGCTGTGATGCGTCTTTCCTCTTGTTTATCCTCCTCATGTCTTACAGCACAGTGCTCTATGCTCGTCCCGGCCTCCAAGTCGTAGCCTCGTGTGCTGTCTAACTGCATATCGCTGTCTCTTGACAGAGCATGATGGGTAGGAAAAGACACAACTTTTTCCTTTGGAGTTCTGCTGGCTTCAACATGCTCTGTTTTCATCTCAGCCTCAACTGGCACGACTGTGACTTCATCCAGCAGCGTTTTCATCCCAACCCCATCGATGGCGGTCAAGATCTGCCCGAGCTCTTCAGTTGAGGGCTGACATCCTGTCCCGCCAACAGCGTGGATACTCTTTCTGCCATCGTCGAATACCGTGGTGGTGTTTGGATGGTTGGCTGGTGTGGCCATGGGGGCTACTGACGTGACCACAGTGGCACCTGTCTTGGGGTCTCTCTCGACCTGCACTGCCAACATTCCCAGAACTGAAATACAATCAACAGACAACAGGACTAAATTAAAGACACTCAGCAGTCCAGGAAAGGTCCTCAAATTTTTTCTCATCAAACTGTTTATAAAGGCATCATCAACTATACTTTGTTCATAAGATCAGAGGTGCAAATGTTAATACTAGGTCAGCAGCAGCTTTGTGCTAAATATAGGGGGCACAGTGAACAAAATGCAACAGCCATTAAAAAGTAATGAACATTATCTTTCTGAGGCAGTTCTCCTCAGTCTCATTGTTAAGTTGTATCCTGAAGGCTAAACGTCAAATGCTGGACATAATGATATTATATCATTAAATTCGTCATCATTTGCAAGGGAGGAATAGAGAAACTAATGCAAACAACTGAGGATGTTCTTTTTCTTATATTTATCCATTTCAATGGTGAATGTTTTGGGTGTAGCTCAGCACTGCCAGGTCACATAAGCATGAACGGCTGCAGTCAGAGTTTTTTGTAGTAGGTAAACTCAAACCAACACATTTTAGAGTCTGAACGCATGAGCTCAGGATCCTCAGTGCTACATCTATTTAATTTCACTTCATTTATACTGAGCACACTACAAATATACGGCTCATTATGAAACAGACTTTTCTTTTGCCTCAACTGATCTGCCTTCTTGCCCATTTTCATGAGCTTCCCTTTGTTCCATTTTTACAGTGAAGTGACCTTCTATATTAGCTGAAAAAGAAAACATGAGTTCAAAATAGATTGAATTTCCTTTTTATTTTCCAGAAGAAAAAAAAAATACTGGCTAATAACACAATATATTATAGTATAAGGAGTAAACTAATCCCTGTCATGAATCCGAATTCTAAGCGAAAGAAAACTGGGACAAAAGTCTGTACTCCATTATGTGTCAAATGTTTTCTGCCTTATGTGAGAATGGTCTGTTCTGTTATTCTTCACTTTTCTCTGCCCTATCTGTGCCAAGTGCAGGAAGAGATAGGACAGAAAGGGCTTGATAAACTTTGTCCTAATAGCGTTGTTACACAAGACTCAGGCAGAAGTTTCTTACAGCCTTAGCAGAACAGTTTCACAGCTGTGGCTCCATTCTGTCACCCTGAAACCCTCACACTAAGATTTAGTTATGGTAAATTATCATCTGTGAAGACAGAAGAGATTCTACGAAGGCCCAATCCTGACAGACAAAGAAGAGACAGAGCGGACAATGAGCTAATGACGACTGCAATGCAGCTGACTTGGACTTCTTACCTTGTGCGTCCTCAGTAGTGGCAGCCTGTGGGTAAAGAAAAGAGACAATTTTAAGTGCTCTCCGTGGTCAGACACTTAAAACATTTTGTAACAACTGAGTGGGCAACTTTCAGCACATGCCTCCTATCCCTTCCAGAGCCCTCCCTACCTTGTGCCCTGCCATAAATATTTTACAGCCTTCATCACAGACGTGTTGAACCAAGCACATGCCAGCAGGCGCGGAGATTATTTTGCCCAATAACAATTTCTGTCCTGCAGCCGGTTCCTAATGTTAGACTGAGCTATATATCTGCTGTGCAGCAAAGTCAAAGATTGGTGGAGGTTAAAGTTCATAAACCATGACGTGTTTTCTTGATGTAACAAAAAAACTACAGGCTACACCATAGTATGTCTGCAATGTGATGTAATAGTGATGTATTCAAAGATGCATGCCTGATATAGCGGGGAAGAATCAAGCTGAAAAACTGACATTTGTTTGATGAAATTTATCAGCGCAAGCAGGGAAATGTATTTAATTATTCACCAAGTTCAGGGAAAAGTTCTGGTTTGACTTACTGCAGTAAAATTTTGCAGTGACACAGTTGTGAATCTTTTATTTATGATTTGTAATGGGAGATACTTAGGTCCAACTTGTACAGGAAAATATTTCCTATTTGTTGGAATGTTAATGTAATTTATTCATTATTTACCGAACACCATTTGCCTCCTCTGACCCTTGGTGGTCTGTACCTTGGGGGTATTTGTGTGTCTGAATTCTGTAGGTTATGAACTTTCTACTGTATATAATGAAATCTCCCTGAATTTGCAACATCCTTTTTTCTGTTTGTGTGTTTCTGTCTGTACTGTACTCACCTGACAGTGGTTGTGTATTAATGCTGCAGTTGTACAAATGACAGACTCTCTGTTTTCTTCTCTGACAGCTCGTTCCTCTTTTCTGGCATCAGCTGCGTCTCCTTCCTTCTCCTCCGGTGTCTTTTGACTTTTGGTTGGTTACACACACACACACACACACACACTGAGTGTCTCTCTTTTCTCATTCCAATGTTTCGAATCATTTATGTTATGACCTCTAATGTGCATCTTGTTTTTGTGAGTGTGTGTTTGTGTGTGTTCATGTCATTGGCTATAACATAAGTACAACATGGCTGCCTTCTGTTTGATCTGGTGAGGAATGAGGAAAACACTGAACTCCCTGCTTCATGGCAAAGATTTCCATGTAAGAAATAAACCATTGCATGTTTTATCTGTGTGCCAGCAGAATGTAGATCAAAACCACAACTCTTGCGGCATCCTCCTCCTGCAAATATTGTTTATTTTACAAACACCCTCGGATCCCTGTGTGTTCCTGGTGGGACTGTAGTTTGGACCGTCTCTAACTACATGCATAACACCTGTGAGCAGGCTGGATCAAAGGATTGTCAGAACTCCCCTGTCAGCTCCACTGTTTGCCACGTTCATGCTGTTTATGTGAGCAAAGCTGGTAAAATAAAAAAACGTGGCTTACACTGCTGTGTGCTTGTCTGCCTCGTCCTGTGGCGGAGGACTGGACCTAAAGCTGTGAAGTGTAAGAAGGACGGGAGCTGGAGTTGTTTCCCTAAGCCACTGGTCCCTCAGGTACTTCCTCTGTGTGAGAGCATGAGAAGAAAAAAGGTTCAAGGTAGAAAGGTTCAAAGTTAAGGTGGAGAAAAGAGGCAGGGCCATATGGACATGAGAGACTTGAGGCAGACTGATCATGATTCTTAGTAACAACGGCTCCTTGGTATCTGATTTTAGCGCCAGTGTTGCTTGCAGATGGATTTCATCAACTGTAGCTTGCTGGCTAATTATGCAAATGGATTGACTGTTAAGTTTAAAAATGCCACCGGCCATTTGCCTGACTGTTTCCAGATGACTCATTTTAACCTTATACATTCATTTTAGCATAATCCTGTTTGCCCGCTTAATTTAGAAACTTCAAATGTTTACTTCTATTTTAATTATACAGAATATAAAATTAGCACCTGCTGGGGGTTGGTTGGTCGGTGGTTCGACCTCCGGTGCGTGCTTAAACCTTTTGCCTGTGTGAACGTGGAACAGAAGTAGTCATTCAAGGACTCAAGACACACGGCAGTCCTCTGGCAGCAGCGCCCTGCCACTTTGGCCCCTCTACAGACTGATCGAGGCCTGTGGTGATGCCATTTGGAACGTAGCTGTGGGAAAGTAAGGCCAGCAGAGTGCTGTTGTCTGCGAGTGATAGAGAAAAGGTTTCTCTACCACAGCTCTGTGCCACTGCCCTGCGACACAGACATCCTGCTACTTGACTGTCATTCACACCCGGCTGTGGCATTAGCGAAAGTGACAGCCTGAAGCCTGACAATGCCACTTTTGAAAATCTTTAAGCCCTAACCTAGCTGTTTTATCCCAAATACAAGAGTCACTCCTCTGTAAGGGTTATTTTAATTTAACAGTTTGGCATTTTAGGAAATATGCTTCTTATAATCCTTACCCAGATTAGATAACCCATACCACCCAGATATCTCTAGGGTGATTATACAGTTACAGGCAACCTCCACTGGGCTGAGGATGCCATATTTAAACTGAAACCTGGGCCAACAAGCTAGAATGGCAGAGCGAAATGCTGCTACCAGATCTACATCTTCATGTCAGGGCCCCTGTGTTGGTTGATTTGGACATTGAAAAACCAAGCAAACATTGCAGTACTTGGAGTGGTCATGGTGAGAATACCATCTTCTCCTTCGGGTTTTAATCGAAGAAACACACAAACTCTGACTCACATTTAGTTGCCACAGTGATGAAGGAAGCGCTGTTTTATCTCCAGGCTAAACTCACTCAGCTGCAGCAGGGATGGTGTGTCCCTGCCGCCAGCCATGCACGTGCCCCGAGGCAATGCTTGGTTAGGGAAAGCAGAAATGTTAAGTGCACTGTTTGTGTGGGCAGCTGTAACAGCATGCATGATGTATCACTGGGCTGCTGACAGCATATATAATGTAAGTTGTTTTGGGCTGTTTATCTTCAAAAGAGTATGTCCTGTGGGGAACAGTGAAGTGGTTAAAGGGATCCCTAAAAGCTTGGTGCGAAGGCTCCCTGACAGACATCAAAACAATGTGCATCTTCTCTCACATCCTTTCTTATAATGTCTTTTACAACGAAACAACAGCAGGCAGGATTTTAATAAAATAACTTCTGCTATAGGTCAGCGTTTCACCTAGTAAGGAGGAGTCTGGCTCTGCAGCTTTCAGCACATGAACTGAACTGAAAACTACTTGCTCTCATGTTACTGGGAGTAAAGTCCAAAGGACCCCTCCCAGAACATTTGATTTAAGACGTCAGCTAGTGAGCAGCTCCGCTTGGCAACAGTCATAATACATGACACAAGGGTGGGACACATCAGTGGTCAATTTTTAACATGAAGCAGCTGGAGAGGAGCATAAACAATGAAAACAGGCACGATAGAGCCCAGCTCTCAGCTTCCATTGTAAAAGGTCCTCTCTAGGAATAGTAAGAGTAGTAATACCTTGCATAGTGTTAGATAAAAATATTAATACCACTCTTGTGTGTGTAGAATAAGCTAGAGACAGCAGCTGGTTCAGCTTTTCTTAACATGAAGACGGTGAACAAAGGGAAGCTCTGGTAACTTTATATCTTAACCCTCTCAACTTATTCTTATCAACAAGCAAAATGAGAACAATTTTGTCTTGTTTTCAAGACAAAATTTTGTCTTGTCTTGTTTTCAAGACAAAATTGTGGGGATCAAAGGACGTTGTGTAGTTTATAAGTGGGAGCTTTTGCACTCACAATCTAGTCACCTAACGATGCACAAGAAAGCAAATACGTTAATTTGCCACATCAAATTGTTCTTGTAAACAGAAGACTTTTTGATAGTGAAGCTGTTTTTGTATGATTTAAAAAGTTGCTCAAACTTATAATCCATTGCATGTCTTTATAGGTGGAGATTCATGGGTCCTGTAAGATGAAGTGATTCAATAATTGACATACTGACAGTGTAGTGGGAAATCTGTGATTTGATCTGCCATACTTGCTTACATATATACTTTTCTTATTCAATTAATTTCAGGAACTTTATATCTACATATTGTCCATGTGATTTATGTACAAAATCCAAAACTATTTCAACACTTCTGCAGCAAACACTTATGTACTGATGTGCCAAGAGAAGCCACTGGCAGGGGTATGACACCTTGTTTGAACCAGATGTAACAGATGCTGACCTTTTTCTGAGCAGTCTTCAACCACTCTTCCTCTGTCTCCCTCTTCAGCCTCTCCTCTTCTTCCTGCTGTCGACGCCTCTCCTGGTGACAAAAGAAATGGTGATGCCTTTGAGAGAAAAAAGATGTGAAGACGTTCGGAGTAGCTTGGTCTCCGTCCTGTGTCAGCTGTTGGGGTGTGTCACCGAAACGAGGAGGTAATAACTAGGTAGCTGAAACACTATCAGAAGGGAAAGCCTGAAATCTTAGGATGGAATAATGAACTTTAGGAGTTTGAGACTGTGACACAAAATCTCATACAGTTGCAGATAAAGTAGGACGTTAAAATTCACCGTTTTACAGTGTTTACTTCATGACTCACTCCAATCAGTGCTCCACTTGTGAACTCTCCTCATTGTCCTGCTAAAGCTGCAGAAAGTGACAGACTGCCTTCGCTGTCGACAAACACTTTATTCATCATGTAAGGCTTAAAACAGCCAGTAAGTCATTTCTGCAGTTTAAATTCCACTTTAAAAACCATTTATTTAATTTTCCAGGAAGCTTATCACTACTTACCCCTCACATGCTCTGTAAAGCGTGTTCTTGTAAGCTACCTTTCAACAGCAAAAACGTTACAGAAGTTAGTCCAAGAAAAAACAGGTTATTATAAAATGAACCAACTGCAACTGCTGTATGTTCTGCCACCACCAGACAAAACTTCATCCGAGAGAACTGCAATTATCGTGGTGGGTTACACCCGCTTTTTAATAGAATTCTTTGGTCACTCCCCTTGCAGTCATGGTCCCTGAAGACAAGGACTTCTTCTGTGTGAAAGCAGAGAACTGAGGCAGGCAGACAGAGAGGAGGGGGGTGGAGTATTTTTAGGGGTCGTGACCATCAGATTAAAACGAGGAGATACAGCTGCCAGAGAGCAGGGATGCCGAGAGAAATAGTTCAGTGACACAGCACATTGTATGCATGCTGACGCCGTATCCGTACTGTTAATGTAAGTTGTAAACACACTGAAGTCCACTCCAGGCCCTCACTGTCTGCGCTGAAATGGGTCACTTGTGTTCAGGCTGATTTTACATTGCAGGGAGGTCAAGCAGGCTACACTCAGGCCCTCAAACCTTACATTTCACAGACCAGTGATCATTGGCCAGAAAGCTAACTGGGGAATGTTCTTTGAGTGGTCACTTGAGGCTGTGCGGATCAAGGGAGACCTATCCACTGAAGTGACATTATACAATGTCGGTGCAGTTAGATTATTTTGACACGAGGTGAAAGTTCGAGTTGGTTTAATACAGACTGAGGTGGACACTAAAAGGACCAAAGGAAAGAAAGAGGGAAAGATGTTCTCACCGATAAGGCTAGCAGCCTTTGTTGGTACGTCTCTGCCTCATCCATGCTTCTCCTAAAACATGCACAACAGAAATAAGTACAGTTAAGAAAGTAGAGATCTTTAAATATGAGAAAGGAAAACAGCTACAAACACCAAAATACACAAATATGTAGGAGACCGTTTTCAGCTGTGTGTCTGATGGAAGCACAGTAAGATTAATGATACAGGGTGTGTTATTGTTGTTGACCACAACTACAACTAGCCAAGATATCCAATGACATATACAACAAAAATCACAAACAAACACCATGTCTGTTTAGTCCTCCTGTGTGGGCAATTAGTAAATGCTAGCACACTTCAAATACAGATTATACATCCTGAATATCATTGTAGGCCCATTGTACCTCAGCACAGCCCCACTACAGATACCAAGAGTCAGCAGTTGTAATATTAATTTATCTTGTGAATTTATTTCTGATCATCCATTGAAAGAGAAAGATGATAATCATATTAGACATATAAACAACAATAGCAATAATGATTTTGTTTATATGATGCTTTTCGTGCCAGGAGTCTTTTAACTACAGTAAAAAAAAACAAAAAAAACACAAACAAACAAACAAAATAGATTTACAGTTAAATAAAAACTGCTCCATAGGTTCAAAACTGATTAAATGACTGATATAGACATACACCCTTTTAGTAACACAACAGAACTGTATTATGGAGTCAAATAAGACTTGTCTTAGCCAGACAAGAAGACAAATCAATAAAAATGTGTTTTGTGTGATTTTAAAAGCTTACACAGTGTCTGCAGGCCAAATACCAACTTTTCTAAAGTCAAGGAGCAAGTGCAGCAATCATCCTTTGACCTTTAACCCAGACTTTGTAGAAACAGCCAAGGCATAACCCAGAAGATCTACTGAGCCCTTTGGGACAGTGAGGGGTTAAAAATTCATAGATTTACTCTGATGCAAAGAGGCAAAATCTGGGTTGATGGGAGAAGAGTGTTCAGTTTTTTAAACCCTGTTTGCAGAGCTCTGCACAGTCTGAAACTGAACCACAGCTCAAACAATAAAGTTAGTGCTGTTGCCTCACAGTAAAAAGGTCATGGGTTTGATTCTGGGGTCCTGGGGGTCCTCTGTGTGGAGCCTGCATGTTTTCCCCATGCCTGGATGAGTTTCCTGCATAACACCGCAATAAATACCACGGTGTTATGGATAATTTGATCAGATGGCAGCACATACAGTGAGAACACAACTGGTTTAAGAATCAATGCTTGAAAGATGAATGCAATCAATTCAAACACTACAATGAAGCTCAATGGAGCTCATAGAGTTCATACTTTTTTATAGACCTGAGACTTCAGTGAATGATGGTTTGTGGCAAGGACACACTCATTCACCTGACCAGACCACACCCTGGATAATACAGAGCATTAAGCTTTAATGTATTTCTTATGAGTGAGTTCAATAAAAAATCACCAGGAACAAAATAGCTGTACAAACAAAAACCATTAGTGTGAAACCATTTTTATTTCTGCTGTTGCACATTTCAACGCGGGAGTTTTCCTGTATGGGGACTGATTCACTGTTGGCGTCAGAATCGAGGGGCCTTTAAGTGAACTGCAGTTTTTAGTGTTGAATTAATTCTTTAGCCTCAGAGGTTACTGCTTAATATGAACCCAAGCACATGCATCAGCTCTAAACTATAAACAGTGTCACATTGTCATATTGTCGAAGGGATCTCAAGGGAAGTTCATGTCTGAATTTAAAGACTTTGTCTTTGATTTAACCCCCCTGGAGTCAATTCTCAATCCGTGATATCATTACGCCCTTGATTGCTACAGCAGCTGCATTTAGGGATTAGATCATTTGACTTTGTCCGTGTTTTCACATCAGTCTTAGAGACAGTGAACTATTGATTTTATGGCTTAATTTTTTGTCTCAAAAGCCTACACTAACACTAATTGAATTCTTTTACAGATGGACTGAGGTCAGTTAGAATTAAAACTGAGAAAAATCCTCTGTCTGCAGCCTATAGTGCTTATGAGAGCTGTTTTGGTGCTGTGTCGCTTGAGAAAGCAAGACTGAAAATCTTTGGGTTTTTTTAAGCAAAACCAGTTCCTTTCCAAAGCCACTTTTCTCAAGAATAAAATGAAGGGCAATGTTAAAATAGGTCTTTTAAAACTGATAACTCAACTGATCGACCAGCTCCTTTGTGCGTTGGCTGTTATAACAGTCTGCCAGCATCAGCAGAGCATGGCGGGAATATTTAAAAGATGGAGAAAAACTCCTCACCCCCACCCCTTCTCTTCTCTCCTCAGATCAGTCATGCTGGAAGGATATCAACCAGATGACAGTATATCATGTTCAACGTTCTTCTCATTGAATCCCATGAAATGACCTGGATTAGTTTATATCTGACAACTTCAGTCTGTCACAGTATGTCAGACTTTTCTATCATTACTGCAGAAGATATGACTCTCAGAAACTGTCATAGATACAAGGTTTCCTGTGTCAAAGGCAAAGAACTGATTACCTTTGACAGTGATGACTCACCCACAAGTAAGTAGTTTATCAGACTATGTCAGACTATTTCAGCAGCAGATAACAACTCATTTTGTGCGGTGGGTGAGTAATAACTGCAGTGGGACAGTTAATATGGAACTGATGCCAAATTAACCACAAATGGCCAAGTTGATATTCATTCAGGTGTGTTTATTAGACTCCAAAGTGACATCCAAAAAGGATGTTTTTGTTTGACACTTTTTAAGACTGCCGTGGAGATCTTAGAGTCTGGGCGACTAATGGCTGATGCTAAAATTTCCAATATTCCCTGAATGCCTCCCATGCAGGCAATGAGCCCAGCGGACTCCATCAGTGTATAGCTTCTTTATGGGTGTGTGAAAAGGGCTGTTTGCCCCCCCCAAGCAGTTGCCTAGTTTTCATCCCCCTCCTGCTGCACCACTGTATCTGTTCATCAAACGAGAAAAGAAGAACAGTAAATTTATGACAGCTGACTGGGTGACGAGGCCTGACCCAGATTAATGAAAAGAAAAGGTGACAAGGAGTCACAAATTTTGCCAGTGTTGAGTCTCTTAGAGCTGCTCTCTGCTCTGCAGTAATGAGGAGGCAAAGCCAAAAAGGTATTGATTGGTGGAGAAGGAGACTCACTCAGTGAGCCGGAGGACGGAGTGGAGGAGGAGAGGAAGTAAATGATTAAGATAGTGTCCTATACTACGCAGGTATTGATCTGCTCACACCCAGATTCACAGATCAAACTTTTAAGCCTTTGCCAAGACCAGTCTCACACAGTCACAGCTGAGTCAGGCATGGGAGGGAGTCGCCCTGGGTGGGTGGGAGGCTGTAGATAGCTCCAGCTCCGAATTCCACACACATTTAACTTGCCCTCTGAACTTTTGCCATGTGGCCACGTTGTAAAGTGCCCTGCAGCTCCACCTGTTGAAATATGCACACCTGTGGCCCTAACTTTGTGTCATGGATTTAGGTTTTCACTTCTACATGAATGAGAAGGAAAAAGAGGAACAAGTCAAAAAACATTTAAAGTAGAAGATGCTGATGATATCACACTGTCAACTGTAACAAACATGATACTTTCTTACTTTCTAATTTGACATTCCTCCCTCAATGCTCAGATATGCACAGAGGCCTTATAAATAATGCTCCTTGCTTCATAATGCTGTGACTTACTTCCTGCAGGGCAGCATGGTGGCATAGTGGTTAACACTGTTGCCCCACAACAAGAAGGTTGAGGGTTCGGTTCTCCCCGTGCCTGCGTGGGTTTCCTCCCAACGTCCAAAGACGTCATGTTTAAGTTAACTGGTGACTCTAACTGGTGTCCATAGGTCTGAGTGTGAGTGTGAGTGGTTGTTTGTCTCTGTGTGTTGGCCCTGTGACTGGTGACCTGTCCAGGGTGTACCCCGCCCTCACCCAGAGAGAAATGGGATCGGCTCCAGCTTCCCCCACGACCCAGAAACAGATAAGCCTTAAAAGATGAATGAATGAATGACTTCCTGTGCAGACGTTACATCAAAGCCTCTTTACATCACTGAAGTCAGTGAGTTTTAAACCCTTTTGACATGTATAATAATTTACCATTAATGACTGTTTATTAGTTCATAAATGATAAGGGAACATCTGCTCCAGGCCCCTGAGTGTTACTGTGATGAGTCAGTGCACCACCCAGCTGCAGACCATGAGCCTCTTCATGTTTGAAAATGAGTTGATGGAGCTCTGGTGTGTTTAGTCAAACTCCCTGCGTGCTATTCCTGACCCTACATGATAACACCAGGGATCATATGGACCAGATATCACTGTGACCTCAGAGCAGGGAGTCTGGTACTTATCCCCGGTGGGATCAGAACCGCCTTATCAGTGTTATGCAGAATGTGACTGTAATAACAAGTATACCGGCACAATACAGTGTGGCAGTTATTCCCAGCCTGTCCTTTTTGAAACAAAGCAGTGTTTACAGTTTTCATTAGACCTGTGAAAGGGTTTGATATGCTAAACAATTTCATAGGTCTATTATGGTGTGTAGTTTAGATTCTCTGGCGGAAATGTGTCCAGTATTAACTAACAAGAGAAGAATGAGACAACATAAAGACAAACATTGGCTGTCATCTACTGTCTCAGGACCCGGGGTTTCTTTGGTGGGTCCAAACACTGTAATACATAAGAACCACACTTAATCAGTTCGATTCATTTTCAGATTTTTCTGTTTTTGCTATTGTTGTGTAACATTGCACATTTATTGCAATTATCTCTTGAATACCATTTGTGGCCACTTGAGTTGCTGAAATAAATTATACTTTTCCTTCAAAATTATTACAACTAAAATTGATGACACTACTCTTTAGACCTCTTTAGCATGCTTAGATCGGAAAGATTTATTTTGCGCTAATTTTGATAATTGCTTCAAGTAAACATTTATTGAACATTTTTGAAGTAATTATAAAAGCTTTCTGTTGTTCATTTGTTATACAAGATAGTAAATTGAATATCTACAATGATTTTCAACTTCTGTCCAGGAACAGTCGAACATTTTCAATGATAAGTTTAGAGACATTTGATATTTTAGAGCTTGATTTAATAATTATCAACAAAATATTTCACAGATTAATCTATGGTTAAAATAGACATTGTTCCACCTTTGGGAACCACATTTTATTGCCATTGTCTCCAAATGAGGGATTATGACTGTGTCCCAGTTAAAGGGCTTCCTTTTCCTGGCCCCCAAGAGCGAATCTTCTGTGGCCCAAAATAACCCCCAGATTTATTGTGTACCAGTAATAAAAAGTAAGATGGCATCACAGAGAGGCTGAGGTTATGTGACTTTTGCCCCAGCTTGACTCTCTGATCCATCCATAATGTAATACACCATGCTGACTTATTTTTCATTTATTTTATTTATTATTCATATTCATTAATACTTTGTACAATTTGATGTTATTCACACTTTCAGGTTAGAAGCAAAATTGAACTTAGTTGACAGTAAAAGGATTCCTTGAAGCCAGGATCCAAAATCTGATGGAAAAGGATCTCCAGAAAGTGGAGAGGCAGATGAATGCGCGCGGTTTTGGAGTGAAATGTTAAGCATACAAACAAAATTGAGAGATAAGATAAAAGATGGAGAACACAGTAGGAGCTGCACTTACAGAAGCAGATGTAGGAAGTTGAGTTGTAGCAGCTGTGACAGTTGTACTGTGGTGTTACTTTATCATCTCTCTGACAGAACTTTTTCACTGAAAGCCACGTGATTTGATGCGAAGAACAAAGGACAGGTAAGATCACAGGAAACGCAAAGATGAAGCTAAATTAGATCTGTGACACACAACAACCTCGGTCTGGGCCACAGGTGGGAAGTGGTGCTGTTTCTATGTGACATATGAAGGGGGATTAATGAGGAGCTGAGTCTGTTCATGAAGGAGGAGTGCTGCAGCGACTTTCATCTCTGTGTGAATTTGTGAAAGAAGCTCATTGAGAAGCACAAGGTCACAAACAACCCCAGGGAAACTTCTATCTCCTCATGACAGCAGCCTCAGACAACACATGCACACAGATATACAAGTAACAACACAAAAACACACTGTCTAATATGAATGCGAGTGCTTTCATGTGTTCATGTGTGGTGGATGTATGTGTTTGCCTCAGTGTTAATGTGATGGGAAATGGATGACAGCGATGGTTGATGTATCATTGGCAGGTGTTTCAAAGACTATTATTCTTATGGCAGCCTTGTGGAAACTATATGACAGATGTTAATCATTTGAGATTGTGTTTATCAGTCCCTCTGGACACAGAACGACAGGGGGACAACTTGATAACCAAACAGCCTGATGACATAAAGGCTATCGACTGAAAGCACGATGATGAGGAGGTTTTGAGTTTCTAGTAAGAAAGCCAAACAGATGTGGATTTAATTCCATGGAGGTTTTTACAACCCAGGCGAAATCCCCCTGGCCTAAAGAACAGAACAGAAAGTCTCTTTACATCATGCACGTGGCTCACACTGAGAACTGCAGCTGTTCGGTGAAACGACTGGATGAGGCCACAAGAAATAGGGGAGATTCTGAGGAGTTGTTTTTTAAAGAAAGTGAAGGTGAAGTTGAGCAGGAATGTAAATGGCTTTTGGCTAAAAATCAGCAATAGAAAATATGTGTTTGATTACACTTCTGCTCCCATTTGTCAAAACGACAACCAATAAAAAAAGGAATTTCTCTCTCTTCCTTTTTTTTTTTCTTTTGGTGTGATAGAAGTATTTGTGTTTTTATAGATGAATCAGTGTGATATCTACGGGGGCAGGGATTGAAAAAATGATGTAGCAGCAGTTAGTACTGTCGCGTCACAGCACAGTGGGTCTGTGTGTCCTCTGGATAGTCCTGCCTCCTTCCAAACTTCATTGATCAATCGGTGAATCTAAATTTTGTGTATTTGTGAATGTGATTGAGACTCTGGACAGATCATTGTGTCCACTGGGTGACAGACTCACAGTTAGAGCAGCAAGCTACTAATCAAACTAGCTAACTAGCTTCCACATTTTAAGTGAAATACAAATCAACCAGGCTTGTATTTACTTTACGCAGACTGCACTGTGTTACATTGTTACATTGACATTACATTAACAATAAAGTGAGATGATGTAAAGTGAATTTGCTTGTTTTCCTGTTTTATGCATTTAAGAAGAACAATACACACATTCTATTTAAATGGAGCCGAGGGATATACATGTAATGCATATGGTATAAACATGAAAAGTGGTGTGATATACTAGATTGAAAATGTAAACACCATTCAGTACATGTCCTTAAGTCCAATGACACAACAATGACTGACAGCAATAGATTGTGCATGTTCAGTCTTTCTTTTACTGACAGACTTTCTTTCAACTTGTACTTTGTTACATTCTTTTTATTTCCTAAAACATCTCACAGTAATGGAAGCTTTAGATAGCTAGAGAAAGTAGAAATCAGGTTTCTGGTTAATCGTATTTTGGACTGGATTGTAACAGCACAGCAGAGAAACCATACTGTGGTGCTATCACTGTGGAGCTTTATATTTGTTTCCTTCTCCAGTTTTTCCATTATTGTGCGCCAGTACAGGCGACACAGGGCAACATGCAAAAATCCCTCACCTTCACAGAACACAACACTTGGAGCAGTAGGAGAACTGTAACCTGCACATACAGATCAAAAATGCATTTCAGGCTCCTGTTCAGGCCGCTTTCGATGAAGACTAATGATTGAAATCAAGAGAAATGGTTATAAATCTCATAACTTTCACCACTGGAGAGTTGTATCTTATAGAAAAATGGTTATTTGGGAATCTAAAATATCTTTCTAGTTATTTTTTCTCCCTGGCTTCTTGCTGGTTTGGCAGGAGAAAAATTTTCTGCAGGAGGTAGAACAGAGATAAGCAGGACCAGACACATGGATTTCAAAGAGTGTATTACTAACAGGAGAGGTGGCATCTTATCTGCTCCTGTCGGATCTTCTCCCAGGGGTTCAGAAATGGCCTTTTGCTGCTGTCACTTCCTTTTAACACACGAGTCACTGTCCAGCTCTAGTGCGAAGTGACAACTAAATGGTGCGAGTGCTTGAAAGGAGGGGGTGTGAACAGTGCAAGCATAGCTAGTTTTATAAAGTACAGTTATTAAAAATGTACCTACTTTTCCTCCCAAGAGGGAAGAAAATTAAATGCTGTTATCTTTGCAAGAATGGTTAAAGCAGCAGAAACAGGAAGAACGGCTAGTAACTTAAGAGGTGGATGTCCTGCATTTAAACATGCTAAATACCAGATTATGCATTCATTCATCTTCAACCGCTTATCCGTTTCCGGGTCGCAGCTCACACTGGGTGAGGGTGGGATACATCCTGGACACGTCACCAGTCCATCACAGGGCCAACACACAGAGACAGACAGAGACAAACAACCACTCACACTCACACTCAGACCTACGGACAATTTAGAGTCACCAATTAACCCAAACATGATGTCTTTGGACGGTGGGAGGAAACCGAAGTACCCGGAGGAAACCCACACAGGCAAGGGGAGAACATGCAAACTCCACACAGAAAGGCCCCAGGCCGGGAAATGAACCCACAACCTTCTTATTGTGGGGCGACAGCGCTAACCACTATGTTGCTGTGCTGCCCACATACCAGATTAAACAAAAGTAAAAAAGAAATGCATGCTTGGATAACATGAGTTAAAACAATTGAGCCTTTAAAACCACGAAATCTAGCAGGGGAACTTTTACAAAATTATTAACTAATGTTACCGTAAATATTCACCTTTGTAAACTGTCTTTCACATTCCTATCAAAGGAAATTAGTAAGTTCCAGGATCATCATCAAACATATAAACATTCACGTAGATGTGAGTTTAACATGTATGACTGGCATTGGACAGCATTTCAGGCATGGATTTAGCTTCTCCTCTGAAGCTAAAACCCAGACAACGAGGGCCAATGAATTCATGATTATGTGATCCTCTACAGCAGACAGAACAGGCAGCAACAATCACGCACCAACACAACAAGGTCTTTGTCACCGTTAGATGTTGGCCCCTGACATCACAGTCTACATTCAGCAAGTGTGGGGTTTGTTCATCTGCTCTATGTGCCAAAGATGGTTTGTGAGGTGAAACAAGAATCCCTCTGCAGTATTTCTTCAATACTGCGATTGGATGTTGCGTTTTTTAGGTCAAGGTGTCGCAAATAGCGTAGACCTGTCATTTAGTACTTATTTAATCAGCATTTCACACTTTCTGTTCCTCTTGTTTTCAAACTTAATACATGGTTGGTGAACAACAAGTTATCTTGACTCAGAAATGAAGATAACTGGGTATGACAACAGATTATATTAAAAACAGATTCAACTGAATACAGATTTGATTCACTGCAACAAAAAACAAACAAACAAACCAAGACACACCTGATCATTTTGCTTCAAAATATTACGTCATGTCTATGACGGTAATCAATATAAACGTGAAAAAACATTCAGTATGCATGCAAAAGTTCAAAACTAACTGGGAAAAAGTGGAATGATATTGTATTTGTTGTAAGGAGCCTAAAGTTATAATGAAAAACTTTAGGACATCACTTTGGCCTGGATGAGAAAGAAGATAAGCTATTTGGTCTTCTACCGATTGAAAATTTATAATGTCCTACCATTAACACAGGCCAAAAACTTCACAATCTGCGCTTTGTACTTTTAGTTCAGAGCCGAGGTGTCTTTAAGCAACAATAAAACCCACTTTGCGGATATTGTGGTGCTGTTGGCACCTCGGTCTGTGACCTTCAGCTCTCACTGGACAGGTTCGCGGCTGAGTGTGAAGCGGCTGGGATGAGGATCAGCACCTCCAAATCAGAGGCCATGGTTCTCAGCAGGAAACCAATGGACTGTCTACTCCGGGTTGGGAATGAGTCTTTGCCCCAAGTGAAGGAGTTCAAGTACCTTGGGGTCTTGTTCACGAGTGGGGGGACCTTGGAGCGTGAGATTGGCCGGAGAATCAGAGCAGCGAGAGTGGTACTGTAGTCGCTGAGCCGGAAAGCGAAGCTCTCGATCTTCAGGTCAATCTTCGTTCCTACCCTCACCTATGGTCATGAGAACTGAATCATGACCGAAAGAACGAGATAGTGAGTACAAGCGGCTGAAATGAGCTTCCTCAGAAGGGTAGCTGGCTTCTCCCTTAGAGATAGGGTGAGGAGCTCGGTCATCGGAGAGGAGCTCAGAGTAGAGCCGCTGCTCTTTTGCATTGAGAGGAGCCAGTTGAGGTTGTTCAGGCATCTGGTTGGGATGCCTCCTGAGCGCCTCCCTTGGGAGGTGTTCCAGGCATATCCAGCTGGGAGGACATGCCTGGTTTGTGGTAGGGGGAAAGGAGACAAGGAGAAAGGCTGACATAAGTTCTTCCTCCACCACTGTCACATAGAGAACCAACAAGACAATGAATCAGCATTGCCCGGTAAAGGCAACCGTTAAGCATCACATCCACACATTGTACAGGTGTGAGTCTGTGTGCATGTAAATGTTGGAGACCTGTAGATTTACATTCTATTACATTACATCACACGCAGGTGTTAGTACTTCCTATTTTGCATAATGTGAGTGTTCTGATTTAATTTCAGCCTTCGAGATCCTCCTCCATTATTAAATGGGTTTATTTTGGCGCCATTGTCATCTTGCGGCGCAGATTGCGAGCCATCGTGTGTGTCTGCAGCCTTCAAAGGCCCACGTGCAGTCTGATGTCAGTGTAACTTACTTCATCATTGGCTCAAATCAGCATCAAAGCCCCAGCAGACGAGGTCTTGTCAGACAGCTGTGTGTTCTGCTGCCTTGTTTGTCTGTCAACTGCTTGTTAATTAAAGAGAAGGGACGCCCATGTTTCCCAACAGGGCGATTGAGCCTTCAGTATTTAACCCCTCCCCTCTCTTCCAATAACACATAAGTGAAATATGATGTTGCTCACTGTTGCACATTGTGCTGAGTATATTTCTCGCTCTCCCTGCTGTCACTTGCTCCCATGCGCGCTTCAACTTTGTCAAAGCTGTCCTCAGAGTACATGCTTTGATGCTCTGATGCGCTCCGTGTTTTCCTAGAGACAAAATTGATAAATTGTGTGCTATGTGTCTCAAATCCTATTAAGAGTCAACAGTGAACTGTGGGGGAGGAGAGGGAAGTGATCGGTCTTTCTAGAGGGCAGATTTATGAAGGATACACACAAACCATTCATATGCATGTGTCTCCAACCCTTATTTAGAAAAGAGGAAGATTTGTGATGAATCAAAATAAAATAAAATATATTATGCTATAGCAGTATAACATTTGGAATAAGTTTCATAGCTCTTACATTACCAAGACAATAAATGTATGTTTTAAACAGTGTACGTGTAAATCATTCCGATCATCATTTTGCTGTTTTGGGTTGGTCAAAATCTCCATCACAGGCAGCCTCAACCGGTGAGTTTTAGAGCTGTCAGTAGGTTTGTTACTTTGAGAAAGAACCTTCCCTTCGGTTGCTGTCTAATGCTAATCCTATCCATCTGGCTGCTGGGTTCAGCTTAATATTTACTGGACAGATACAGTTGGAAAATAGGATGAATATTGTTATGCAACTCCTGGCATAAGGGCAAATGAGTGTAATTTTTTTTTTGTTTTGTTTTGTTTAACTATTTAAAAATGGTGATTGATGAAATTTGTAAAGTGCAGTTTCATAATTATTTAGATGAACAAATCAGAACTGCAGATATGCCGAGCTTCAAACTAAAATGGTGCTTATGCATATTTCTGTCCTTGTGCCTTTGATACTTGATGACAGACGACAACTAGTGATGAATGAATGAATGAAACTTTGAACCCAGGAAATGTATTTGTCCTGTCTTTCCCAGGATCTTTCCTAGGTGACTTTTATGATTGATTTGGCCAGTTTTTAAGACAGATGCCCTTCCTGTTGCAGTCCATGTCTTGGCCATTTCTCCGTTATGACCTGCTGACCACAGCAAATAAAACTTGGCCCAATAAGTGAACCAAGGCAAAGCTAAAGGTAATATGTGAGTAACAGGTAAATTCAGAGCCATACAATGATCTCACAAAGCTCAGAGAAAGCAGTGTGTGCTGCAATGTGGGAGGCAGAAAGCCCCAGAAAAGCCATTTCTTAAATAGATTAAAAAGTTTAAATCTGTTTCCAAACATTATCTAATTATCAATATTAAAAGATAAATAAATAATACTATGGAGGGAGCTACAATAGAGCGAGTCTTGTGAGCACAACAGTAAAAACACACACCAAAAGAACAATTAGACTCTCCATGATAGTTTTGGGTCTTTTCTGTGGAGTTGTGTGGGGCACTTAATACATATTCAGTGCATTAACTGGGTGTGTGCTTATTTTTGGGACAGTGTGGAGAGCTGCTGTGATGTGTCTGGTGAAACCACAGCTTTGTCTGCAGCGGCTGTGATCAGCCATGTCACAGCCATAATACGACCCGGTGAAATCCGTGTGTTAATCTCCAACAGTAATAATGGTTTTGCTTTGCTCAAAGGAAACTGACCTCTGTAGGACTGAAAAAAAAATGTAATATACTGATCCAGTACTTGCCTCTTAATCGTTCTGCTCCCGCTGGTTCTTGTTTTGGACTCAGCTGAACTCTCGGAGTGAACAACTCCAGCTGGTTAAACTTCCAGAACTCGCTGTTGAATTATTAATCACACAACAGCCTGTTAATTTTCTTTCAGTTGATCTCTAAATTGACAATCAATACACAACGTAGCAGTAAATGAATTCTGATGGAGCTCATTATTTATATAGCAGCTGTAATATAGCATTCCTTCTAACTAGATTAAAACCATACTGCTCTCCAATCAAGTTGTAATAACAAGTGTAGTCAATATTTTCTGAGTGCAAAGTAATTCCCTTATGGATGGCGACATAAAAAGTTGTGCTGCAATTTATTCGTGCAAATGACATAGTGGTAGAAGAAATGACGATTAATTTACCATCGTATTAAAAAGTTTTTTGGGCCACAGTTCCCTGAAGTCACGAGTTATAGGAGGAACCGACTGGGCAAAATACATAAAGAAGTTAGAGCAAACTTAATCAGGCATCTGCTGCATGTTGGAACAAACATGGGCAAGAAATGTGCTGTCACTCACTGAGGACCTCGGTCAAACTAATTTGGCACTTAGCTGACATCTGTATTGACCTCTGACGCCCCCGACCCCCTTTTTTAAGCTGCATGAAATAAAGAACCCATGGGCAGATTTACTACGTATCAGATGATGTAGGCAGCCACTCAGGGCTATATAAGAAATGCTAAATTATATTTCTATTCTAACATATATATATATGTAATAAATAGCAAAATTTCATGTCATACCTAATAAACGTTTCTTTGAACAGAGAATATTTTTAAGAGTTAAAACCTTTGAGGAAAAGTATTGTGCAACTGTCCACGAAGGACAGGACAAATAAATGTCTTGGGTTCAAAGTTTTCTTAAGCTAAATCACAGAACTATAATCAGCTAAATATGCTTAAAGGAGGGCAGCACGGCGGCATAGTGGTTTAACACTGTCGCCCCACAACAAGAAGGTCGTGGGTTAAGTTCCCAGCCTGGGGCCTTTCTGTGTGGACTTTACATGTTCTCCCTGTGCCTGCATGGGTTTCCTCCCACCGTCCAAAGACATCATGTTTGGTTTAATTGGTGATTCTAAATTGTTTGTAGGTCTGAGTGTGAGTGTGAGTGGTTGTTGGTCTCTGTCTGTCTCTGTATGTTGGCTCTGTGATGGACTGGTGACCTGTCCAGAGTGACCCCGCCCTCACCTAGAGTGAGCTGGGATTGGCACCAGCACCCCCACGACCCGGAAACGGATAAGTGGTAAAAGATGAATGAATGAATGAAAGGAGCAATTTGTCAATTTTGCTATTGCTACGTAGCATTAGCATTAAGGCCTGTTTATTTAGCAGATAAGAGGAAATATTGTGATTTCTTACTACAAGATTACGACTCACTGTAGCCTCTAATCAGCCATGACGACGCAAAATTGGAATAGAACTACAATGGCTATATTTATGGGTGTTCGATATTAACTTTTTGCCGATATCCGATATGCCGATATTGTCCAAACACTTAATTTCCGATTTCCAATATCATCCGATACAGATATATGCAGCCGTTTTTCCCCCAAACTATTTTTAGGTCACATCACATATCTCCTGTCGTGGAATTAACACATTACCTACTTTTATTGTGATGCCCCACAAGAGGCATTCCACAAATTAACATTGTACAAAATAAGAACACTACTTCAACTTAAGTTATGGAAAAGTGCCATATTTATTTTTAACATTTTGTCTCAAACAACAGCTCTTACTGAGATCATCCTGACAATGCCCATTACAACTAGGACAAATCTGACTTCTTCACAAATTGTAAACAACATTGTACCTGTCCTGTACAACTTTGTGCAGCATTTAAAGTAAACAAAAATAACATGTAGTGTAGGACAGCCTAATATACTGAAAACTGCTCATTTCTATCAGGTACAAACAACACTTTAGGAATGAGGTAATGTGCAAACAAAGAAAACAAAAGTGCACAGATATAGACAGACTCAGTCCTGAGCCCATTACATGGGCTAATACAGTCACTGAAAATACTGTATAAACTGGGCTCAGTCAGCCCTGCTAACGCTCCGTGTACCTCGGGATGGTTCTTCCTCATGTGAGCGATTAAATTTGAAGTGTTGAAGGACGAAGTCTTGTCTCCCCCTCGCTTGACAAGCGCCTTGCATTCATTGCAAATTCCATTTCTGTTATCCGCAGGTGAAACTTTAAAAAAATTCCAGACATTTTCTGTAGCAACAAGTGAGCAAGCTTGTTAGCCACGACTAGCCACACAGTGTTGTTGTTATTTTGCCTCTAGCTGCGATTTGATGAGGTCATCAATCGCGTGCCGGTAAACGTCCCCACAACCGATTCCAGCAGTGTTTGGCGAAACCCAGGCATTGCGTTATCGGGTTTTCATTATTGGAGGAAAAACCGATAACGATTCTCACAGATATTACAAAATTATGCTAATAGCGGGCCGATATTATCGGACATCCCTAGCTATATTTATTTCTCGTACCACGGTAGAGGCGCCCTGCTTGGGTTAGCCCACAGCCTTTCAAGCTGGCCCTGCCAAGAACACACAAAGAAGAAAGAATCAACTGCACACAACAAAATCCTCTCTTTACTGTCCACAGCTGTTTTATCATATGTCAAGGTGCCTTTCCTTGCACAGAACTTGAAAAGTCATTACGGCTTTAATCTTCCATGTTTTCTTTGCTTGATGCTGGAGTTTAATTTTTGTGCTCAGATTGTACAAGCCTCCGATACCACTCTATGGGGTTAAAGGAAGGAAATCAAAGAACTGCTGCAGCCTACACATTATGATCACACACACAGATTAACCCACATTCTCCAAAGGAAACATATGATTTCACCAAATGTGTATGCATTGATCCGCCCACAGAGTACCGAGAAGGACATGGCATGCTGGAACTTCACCAGCCCAGAGGGAGAACATGCAGCATGCACTTAAGCTGATAGAGAAGTCACATGTGAGGAGAAATTATGCAGCATTGTCTCTCTGTCCTCCCACTCTAGCCGCAGATTGAGATGTGTCCTTACTCTTTCTGGCATCACTGCTCAATTCTTTTTTATTCAACATGGGATATTAAGTCCCTTGGCCCAGAAACAGAAAAGCAGTAGAAGATGGATGGATGGATATGGGGTTTTGGAGACACAGAGAAATGCGATCTGTGAACGAACATGCCTACATGTTGCTGCTGGCTGTGGACTAACTCCACATAGAGCAGCATCGCTCCAGGTAGAGGGACAAACAAGAGGCTTTACTCAGGCTCCCCAGCGCTGTGTTCTGTTTTACATCTTTTTCCCTCCCCTCCCCTGAGAGCAGGAAGAGTATGGACGGAGGGATCAGTGATTTTAAATATAATGGGCTCACGATGAATGAAAAAGGATTAGCGCCATTGAAAGTCAACGTATTGTGCCAGTTAAACATTAAAGGTGCTTAAAGGAACAAGTGTGTTCGCACATCAAATGCTACACATTACTAATGAGCACGTCCTCACATCTCCAATGCATTTATGCACCTTCAAGTCTGTTATGTATAGATAATCAGTTCTAGTGAATATTTATCTCCCACTCTCCATGTCCATCATCATTCAGTTGCACTACAGTGTGAGCATATGGCAGCATTCTGTTCATTAGTCTAATTGTGTTTCTGCCATTTCTTTATTGCATTATCCAACAGAAAACATGATCAGCAGTGCCATGCAGTAAAAAGGAAAAATTTAATTGTTTTCCTGTAATTAGCTCTTTCCCATGAAATCATGGACTGAAATGATTTATTGCCAAAATTTAACCGAGGAAAGGTCAAGATGTCAAAGAAGCAGAAAGTCAATAAATCCTCAAATCAAATTTCCGAGCCTGACCTGTAAAATTTGTGAATGGATTATCTTCTGCATCATATTCTATAAGCACATGAATGTTGGTTGACTCTGCTAGCTACAATTAAAACCATACACAGAAGCAATTTAAGTATTATTAAATTATATTAAAAAGATGTTTCTGAGGCCAGATGTGATGATAGGAAAGAACCACATGGTCCTCTTCAAGCGTGGTGCATTGTGGATTTACCAGCCAATTGTAGCTGGGATTGATTTGTATTTTTTATCCAAATAAAAATATAAATATAAATCATAATTTAGAAAAATAGAATTCTACTCAAACTATAATTCAATAAGAATTAGACAGGTTGCTAGACTGTGGTGCCCATAGTTTTCTTTTATTCTTTAATTATGATAATATGAATTCTTTTTTCCTTTTATGGATTGATACAAATAATGATGTTTAATGGATTAAGCACCAGTTGGCAAGAAGTGTTTTAAGGGAAAAAGGAAAAACAATTTTTGGCAATAGCAAAAAATATCTGGCCTCTGCAGATGCACTTTCTTTAAATAGCTGTCTGCATCTGTGTTCCTCAGATCCCTTTATATTTCTACTTCATTTACATTTCCACTTCATTTAATCTGCCTTGCTGTCTCTTTTAAGACATAAAACAAATGGCCTGGACATGTTATTATGGCCTTAACTCGACCAGGCTCCATCACACAACCTCCTACCCTCAAAAAACCTGAGATTTATTTGAGAAAGTCATGTCACTTCCTGGTCCGGAGCTCATTAAAACATACAAATTGAAGGCAACCAGACTGTAACCCATTTTTCAGATCCAGGCTTCAGTTAAATACAGATCTAGAGATGCATGGTGTTGCAGAGGGGGTTGTCCAGCCAAAAGTTGAATTAGGTTAATTAAAAGTAAGAAGAGATTAAAAAAAAACTATCAGAATTCAGAATTCACTTTGTTTACAAACATAAATTATGTCCATGACTATCATATGCTGTGTTTATTGAGACTCTTACATATGGGAAGATTCTGTGGAGTCCCTCAGGATTCATTGGATGGGATCCTGCTGTTCAATTACTTCGAAAGGACACAGCTTATGCTATCATAATTATGCTGATGACACACAGCTATACCCATCCTTTACCCTGGAGACGGCAAACCGCATCAAATCACTGAGTGAATGTCCTACTTCTGGCAGCTCAATAAGGAAATTGGTCTCATTTGTGTGAAAACTCATGTAGCCTCTATTGGTCCCTGTACCAGACATGAAGATATCAGGAAGTTATTCTTGATTCTGACTATTCTTTCTGGATTCCACTTGCTCAAGTGGCAAAACTGTCTTTCTTCATTGTGAGGGGGTCACATGCTGAGGCAGAAAACTTGTCTGGTTTATATATTGTCTTTTAACCTTGATTTGGAAACACTGCATTCCAGTAAAATGACTCGATTTTATGCCTAATCCCACAGGGAGGGTGGCTACAGTCCATTACTGGACAGACTCTATCACTGAGCTTGAGTGGCTTTGATTGCACATTGAGCATCTGGACGTGTAGACAATGTTTCCATAAATTTTGATTTATGGAGCCCATTCTGACTATATCTGTGGTGCCGGGCTTTCCCCTCATAACTGGGTCACCTGATGTGAGAGTAATAGGTCTGGTAGACAGACAGGGTCATAAATTATGCAGAGGAAGGAAGAGACGAAAACTAAAAAGACAGAAATGACTGTATGGCTGCTGGGAAAGAGAAAAAGAGAGCAAGTATCTGAAGCAGTGAAACGTGTTCTTTGTTGGTCAGCTTTGTCATCTGCAAATAAACCAAAAAACAAAATCAGGACAGAGGTTTTGTGCTCCAGTGGTACCCATCCATCATGTTGCAAAGCTGATTCACCGTCACAAACTGACAACTCATTGTGTGCTGTGGGCCCCTGGAATACTTGGCTCTTTATTCCAGGCTGTCAGGCTGTGTTCTTGAACTGCTTTAAGCCACATGATGGACACCAACAACCTGGGAGTTCAAGCTGGGACACAACAGTGAAATAGTGCATGGGAGCTATTCAGGTTAGTGCTCAATGCAATTACACAGATGGATCATCTGTGTAATTGTGTTAGAAATACTGCCAACCCAGGAAAGAACACATCGAGCAGGGTGGAGAAGCGAGGTAACTGACAAAGAACAAGAGCCCGCATTTCCTAGATGAGATGAACTCAATTTGATTTCTGTTGCTGTTTTACACATTTGGGCTCTAACAAGTGTCAACTATAACACGTCCCACACATTATCATGCAGCAGCCAGCGGCATAGCAGCAATTGATGGCAATCTTGATTTGCTGTTCAATAATTTTGGCCCAAACTAAATATCTCAGCAAATAAATAAATTCACAAATAAATATTACTATTATTTACAAAGTCAATAATAATAAATAATTCTAACAGAGCGACGACAGACATTTCTAAACCTGACCAAGAGGTTTTTTCTTAGTACTGTATTACTGTAAATATGATTCTGAAGGTCTGATATATGACCAGCCTCGCTACCACACATCCATTATTCAGTCTATTCTACCCCCGAATGTCCACACAAACTCTAACTCATCATTTGAGTGTACTTGGCCAGCAATAATTGTCATCATTACACATTTAAGAACTGTGGGTTCTTTTTTGATAGCTAAGATCTTGCATCGCTTTCACTACGATTTCTACTCGGAGGACTTCACAGCGACGTGCTAACCTCAACCCCTCCTCCGTGTCACCAGCACTTTGAACTGTCTGCGCAAAGGCTTGACAGTGCAGGAGCATTTTTACAGATTCTGTCCAGATGGAGCATGAAGAACTATTCCCTTCATCTCACTCCTTCTCCTCCCCATCCTCTCTGCATTCTCCGCCCCTGCCGCTGTGTGGCCTACCTAATGAGCTGCTCCGCTTCAGCATGTGGGTGTCTTATAGCAAGTCTCAGCAGCCTTGGGTGCCAATTTGGATAGTTGTAACACTGTCAGACCCTCAGCATGCTGCAGATTTCCTCTGCCTTTCTCTCATATCTTTGCACATAGCTCCAACATGGAGAGACATACACACAAATACAGCCAAGGCATCAACACACACATCTCTGGTGTTTAGACCTCCACTCTTTAAGAGGATAAACTTCCTCGCATTACAGCACCATGTTGTCGGACAAAAATATTACAGGAGTATTTTGCAAGGTTTTGGCTGATTTCCTCACATGATAGTGAAAGTTTGATCCTCTAAGCCAATGCCCATTGGTGAAAAATTTCAATGAATGATCAACAATGTCCCTTTCCAACTGTTATATTCTAAAACAGAGCTGACCCAATCCCTTCCATGTGCTTAGTTAAGCAGTGTAATAGAACATCACTTCAATGACTCAAAATTTTGTCATTTGAGGCTGACCAGTAGTTTGTAGTGATTTGGAGCTTGTATTACACTGGGAGGTGTCTAATAGCATAGACAGTAAAACATCATGCCCTTTCCTCACACCCTGTGTCCCTCACTCTGCTGTTCAAAATGTCCCAAAGACTGGTTTTAATATTTCTAACATTACATGATTCAATGTCAACATTTTGTTTGATATCACCCCATTTTCTTTTTCTTTTTTTTTTTTTTGGGCTGAAAATTGTCACAGTATGAAAAAGTCCCACCCGGCAGACATTTCTGTCTTGTAGCTTGTAGTGTTTCTTTTTCTGTCAGCACCTGCTATTGCTGTTGGTGCATAATTTAATATGTCTTTGTGCCAGTCTGCTGCTAAAGTGTGACTGAAAACTTGAAAGGGACTCTGCGTCTGAAGCGCCTCAGCCTCTTCTTTCCCAATAATCTCAGCCACAACAGATGGATTATTGCACAGACATCAGAGGAGAAAGCAGTGAGTGTGAGTGAGTGTCAGCAGCAAGTACAGTGCATGTAAAGAGCTAGAGAGAGCCAAGGACAGACTGATGAGGATGATGACAGTGATGCTGATAGGCAGCGGTGACGGCTGTGGTGGCGGTGGTGTGTCTGGACTGCTGCCACCCTGTTTGATAAAAGCTACCAGACTAAAATGGCTTCCTCTGAGTGTCCTGCAGCAACCTGTCTCCTTAGCAGTAGGGTCAAATTAACTGTCTGCTGCCAGGACTGAAGTCTTTGTTGTTAGTTCAGTGTCCACTGCTGGGGATGCATTGTAAGTCACCCATGAAAGACTTGGTGTTTACGGTGTGGTCTGGACTGCATATAAAACAGCTATTTGAGATGCAGACTGTAGTTTTATTTGCACTGCCAGGCTTGCATTGCTCATTTAGTTTTAGCTTTTTGACATAACATTTCATGCTTCCCCTCTCTGTTACAAAAACAGAAATATTAATAAATAAAAATTTGACTTTGAAATATCGCATTACTAACTGAACTGCTTCCTTTTCCTCCAGGCTCATACTGTATTATTTGAAATAAACTTGTCTGGGTTTGTCCAACATTTGACAGGCTGCTGTTTTCTGTGTCTCAGCTAACTGGTTCTGTTTGTTGAAGAAGTTTAGCAGACATAGTTTGTAACATCACAGTTCACAAAACTATTCAGCAGCTATGAGGGAGAATGAATAAAGTGACTTACCTCTCACAAGTTGCAAATGGTGGAGTTCACAGCAGCTGAATATAAAAAAAATCAATTTTAATGAGTCGTGGTACAAAAAGACTGCATGAGCTCAGGCAGTGGTCTCAGATATCGCTGTTTCCTGTGTAGCTCGTAGGCCTTTTATGATTACTTTTGGGAGAACAAAATGAGCAAGTTCACATCTTGGGAGGTAGGAGTGTCTTCATCCTGGTGTGTGATGATTGTGTGTGTGTGTGTGTGTGTGTGTGTGTAAGTGGGGCTGGGATTTTGTGCTGCGGTTAAAGGACCAGTGTGTAGGATTTAGTGGCATCTAGTAGTAGCATTACAGATTGAAACAAACTGAACACCATCGCCGTTCAAGTCTCACCCTTCCCTTTTCAAGCACGTAGAAGGGATAGAAAAAGGTCAGTTTTGATTTGTCCATTCTACGTTACTGGAGAAACATGGAGGCGCAACATGGCTCCATGAAAGAGGACCAGCTCATTCTAAACTAACAATAACACAATTCTTAATTTATGAATGGGAAAATTGATTTCTTCCAATAGATTCCATAAATTCAACACACTGGTCCTTTAATAAAAAGACAAAATCTTGATTGAAGAGCAGTTGAACTACTTGGGCAGTAGGGACAGCAGCTAATAAATGTCACAACACACTCTGGGCGTAAAAGTTTTACACATGTGCCTTGCAGTGTCTTTTTTAGGCTACAGGATTGGATTACTCTCTGCTCATTAGTCAGTCATTTGAAGAATGGCTACACATATGGCTCATTACACAAAATGGTAATCTTGGCATGTCAGCATAAATCATTCATTTATTACTTATCATGAGATGATGTTGTGATGTATATCATTATTTACTGTTGTATATTTAAGATGCATTACAGTCGTTAAAGTCATTAGATTTATACAAAACCTATAAATATGGAAACATCTTAATTTCACTGATAATAAAATTCTAACAGTAAAAAAAAAATTATTTCAATATTTCACATTTTCAATGTAAAATATAAGGGAATAAAAGTATAAAGTCATACAAAATGCACCTTTGCGCTTCTTTTTGCCTCTTCTAGCTGTGTAATAACTGTAGTACCTGCCTAAAACAAAAATCAAAACAACACAGTGGCCAGAAAACCAAGCCAAAATGCTTTATGGAATGATATTGTCAGGTGGTAAAATGTGGGTTCATCATTTGGAGGCAGCTCTTTCCCATTAGACACAGTCATTGGATCCTCTGCCATTGTAAATATATTTATTTTAGCTGCTTTATCGTTGGCTGGTGGGCTCTGATAATAGGTCCCAATCCAATAAGGGCATGTCTTCAGACTAATTTCAGGAATGTGATTTATTCTCATGCAGGTTTACTACCTGTCTGTTACATTACTTTGCACTGTCATCCACTGAAATGAGCCCCCCTCTCGTCCTTGCCCCCAGTCTAGGGTCGCATCCATTTACATCTCATTATGAAAAGATTGCTGCTCTCCTTCATGTTCCCTGCTTCAGGACCCCATCTGGTGTGTTCACAATAACATGCATCATTTCCCTCTGTGCCTGAGGGGTTTATAGCAAGCCGACATGAACAAGGGACCACTCCTATGGATCCTGTTTAAAGGAGCGGGGTGGGGGTAATAATAGCCAAACGCAGCTCAGGAAATCAAGTCACATGAGATGGAATTTATTTTCCAATCGCCATGGAAGGTGGGGAACACCTGCTGTAGCCCCCCCTTGATATTTGCAGAACCTTGTCCACATGTTGTTATGTTGATGGTCGGTCTGTAATGGCATTTTTTTCAGATTGCCAAAAATTCCTTATGACAAGCCCAAAGCAGTGCAGCTCTATGCAACAACACAAACCTGACATAAGACAAAACTCCTGAAGTGGGATAGTTGAATCCTGTTAAATAAGACTCCTAAGGACACCTGCTCTTAAAAGGTATTCTGTGCTGACACTTGAGCTGTTAAGAAAAGTCAGATATCTGATGTAAGTCCATTTACTACTTGTAGATACTTTAATAAATGAGTTAAAAACTGCTATTGTCCTCAATGTTATTTTGCCAGTGGATCTTTTAGTTTGCTTTTGACACTAAACGTTCACATACATGACAATAGTGCTGCACATACAACAATATGTTATAGTGCACATAAACATGATGCTTTAGGGATTATGTAGTTTGAGAATAACCAAAAATAAGAGCTTTAGATGGCAGAATCAACTCAGGGGTGCAGTGGAAAGCGCAGACAAAGGAGAAGGACAGTGTAGGAATGTAGTTCTTTGTTAGCTGATTAATGATCTGCCTTGGTAGGCTACAGCTGGAGGCCTTGGTATAATGACACTGGGGCATTTGTGTGTGTGTGTGTGCGCGCAGGGATTGTGTTTAGAGAGCCAAGCAAGAAAAAAAATGGAAATAAAATAACACGCCCTGTGTAATTGTCAGTAATGGTAACAGAGTTGTAACGATGGAAACAATAATTCGTTGGAATACCCATTACTGAAAAAAGTAACGCTGTTAGTAATGTCATGCACTTTAATGCTACAATTCCCATCACTGGGTAATAATGAGTTAATGTCTGAAACTGTGCACGGTGTGTTTATATGATGGCCTTGAAAGTGGATATTAAGATTGTATGCTCATGCAGTCTGGACCATTCATGTATGAAATGTATGTGTATGACTTTGCAGGAGGGTTCTCAATTCAAGGTGATAGTTAAATCATTATACTGACGCCACTCGTGTATAAACAGTGAATGAAGAGTGGAAAATCTGCCAGCCTGCCTTGAATGATGGTAACAAAATTCGCCTACCCTCTGATTAAAATAATGAGATATAACCAATCCACCACCTCGGAGGCTGAAGAATAAGGCCAAAATGGTCAAATGGTCACAGCAGAAATAAATATATTTACAGCTGATTCCTGCTTTTGTTCCAAAATCAAGGGTGGTAGTTTTTATAAATCATCATCAGTTAAAATTGTATTGCGGCCTGTATCACCACCTTGAGTGACAACTGATCATATACTTTCCACAAACTGCTGCTCCACTAAAGCCCCGCCCCATTTCTGATATAGTTGGGAGCTGGGTGGAGCCAGGCACTACCAAGATGGTGGTGATGGTGGTCAAACACACTCTGAGCTTTAAAGCCACCTACAGAAACCTCTGAAATCAAACAAGCTACCTCAATCCTTATGTACAGTATACAGAGTCTGTGAGATGTAAATATGTGAGATAAATGGTTGAGATCAAAGTATTTAACAGATGTTATAGTTAAATTTAATGCGCAAGTGGTTGAAATGTCTGCTGCTAGTAAAAATGACAGTATGCATGACCAAATTAATAATACAAATTGTATGAAAACATTAAGGCTTTATAAAAATTAGTCCTGTTAAATGACATCCAATTTAAAATCCATAAAAATGACACATTTGATGGTGTTGTAGATAATTTGATGGGGCTGTTGATGAAGGACTACTTTCATCGGTACATTATGCTGCTTTAAAGCTTTTCATTCTGAGCACATCTTGTTTTTCAAGCTCTTTCCTCCAATGCAGACTCCAGCACTGGACACAGTGTCTTGCATGACCGCACATCAGATGTTGACACTGAATTGATCATCTGAATTATTTAAATGTGACACGTACAGTACCAAGATGCAGTGAAAGTAAAGGAAAGCGCCCAGCTGCTCCGGGGGTCCTGTGGATGCTTGTGTTCACGTATGCATGCAAAGTAAAAATACAAGCATTAATGGATTTATGGTTCTGCAATGTGCATGATTGAGCAAATGTGTTAATCCATACATACATCTCACATCCTATGGACTGAATGTGTTTATCTGTGCATGCTTCAGTACGTAAGGGCAAGGTTTCCAAGGTAACAAGAATTTTGCACAGCGCAGGAAGATCTTCTGAACTGATCTGAACAGCCTTTCTTTTTGCTCCTTCATTCTATTTCTTTTGCCCCATGATCTCCATCATTCTGCATCCCTTACTGGCTTTGTTTGCTTTCCATCGGTCATGAGCAGAGTTTGGAGGGTTTCCATTGCAGGCCCAAGTATAGAGTGAGCAGTCGGGGGGTGGGGGTGAACAAAGAGACAGAGCAAGCTATATGGCCGGGAGGAGAGTAGACCCATGGGACAGCAATCCACTGTGCTATAAACCATAACGGCCCCATAACAGGCAGATCTCTCATTTCCACAATGCTTGGGTCATATCTCATCTACCTCCATGACAATCCCACTGAGACCCATAGGAGGCAGGACAGCACACTCAGCAATGGAGGAGGGGAAACGGGACGAGGAGAAATGTTGATTTGGGAAAAATGAGAGCGAATGTTGATGAATTTCATCAACAGATTATCTCGAGATTCTGATGAAAGATTGGGATCGGTGGTTGGACTTTACATTAAAGCTACATGGATTTGTTCATTTGAGTTTTTTGTATTTACCTTTGTGAAACTTTTTCAATGTTAAGATAAAAAGAAAAAAAAAAAGAAGTGACCACCGGTGTTTGGTGTTTTTTGCCTCTGTCTTTCAGTATTATCACCCATAAAATGTAGGTCAGAGACATTGTGCACATAAAAAAGGCCAGTGGCTACTAATGTGACGGAGGTAATGCTATATTAATGAAGAGCGGGGAATGCAGAAGCCACCAGCAGCTTAGTGAACAGAAAACCCATGATGTTAACCTCCTGATTCATTTAGCACTTCTGGGTGTCTGTGAGCTGCATCCTAACCCCACCTGTCATTCTATTTGTGTGTACATTTTGGAAAAATAAAATTTTCTTAGATCAAATGATCAATTTTTTCAACCAAAGCTTCTTACAAAATGTTATCAGGATTTATATTTTCAATTCGGTGCAGCTTTCTTTTCTTAAATGTGTTTTTTTCCTCATTCATCTTGAGACTTAGGGCATGTGTGCTCTAAGATTGAGTAAATGAATGATTAAGCTATTCAGATCTTTATTTTTTTATTTTTTTATTTTCTATGTTGCCAAGCATTGAATAAAATCTACATATCTTACATCTGTGCTACGGCCAACTAAACCACCTATTGCACCATCATATAAATATTTTATATTTAGTTTATTAAAGCACAAACTGTGTTTTCAGTGGTTACTGTGGCCAGTGAACACAAGGCTGTAAGGCTGCACTTTTAACCAAATACTATAAACAATAAACATGGTAGATAATGTTGGCATTTTGATGTTTTATGTCATACCCATCATCTAAGTGAGCAAAGGCAGATGGGAATGTCATTAGATTTGATATTTGGTCATAAGCCAAAGCAGTGAATCCAAATTTAGACCAGATGAAAACATAAAGGATCACAAACATGATCACAGGTCATCCTCAGGACAGGAATTTCTGCTGCTGTATGAAGTTACATGATGATGCATTCCTTTCATGGAGATCTCAAACCAGAGGTATCAACCTCGAAGTTGTGCGATTGAAGAGGAACAATCAGGGGACCCACCAAAGGATTCAGATTCATCCTCTGGGCACCATCAATGTCTGTCCAAAACCTCACCAGTTCATCATCTGTCATTACAGATCCAGACCCACATCACTAGTTAAAAACTTCCATCCAGTGCATACATACTGGCTTGTCCTTCTAGCAAGAAAAAGTGCGTCAGAGCTGGCATTGCTGTTAATAGCAGAGTGTGCCCTCGCCACTTTCACGATGTGAGCCCGTGTACTGCTTTAATAGCTAATCCTGTCTCCTCTATATACAGTCATGACCTGATTGGCAAAGATGTTTCGACAGACTGTCACAATGTTTTCACAGCTCTCAGCTACGCTTTTTTTCTGCAGAACATCATACTTTCATTCACCTCTCACAGACTGTCATTTACATGTGTAGGGATGAACACACATGCTCTCCAGCCAGTCTAGCCTACCCCTCTCTGCCCTTCATCCTCTCCCTCTCTCACCCTCTCTGCTACCTGCTCTGACCTTTGATGTTACATGTTCTCCATGAATGCTAGATCAATAGCCATGTATCATTAACCTACATCCAGCGTGTGCTGAGCTGCAGGCAGGCAGCTGAGCAGATGTACACATGTGCAGCTTTCTTTCCTTTGCTGCCCTCCATCCTCTTAGTCTGCAGCATCCTTGCCTCTAATGTTTGGGTCAGGTTCATGTCCTCTATGTCCATTCAGGAAGAGGAGGACAGGAAAGAGAGAACCAAGGGAAAGAGGGGAGAATGGAGGGAGCGCGGGGTGGGTGGATGGATGGAGGGAGATAAGGGGAGAGATGGACAGAGGGAGAGAAGGGGAGGGATGGAGAGGGAAAACAAGCTTAGAATACAAATGAGCTGACACACATAATGTATGCCTTCCCTTCCTCCCTCGCTCTCTCTCTTCCTCTCTCTCGATCACTGTCTCTCACACAAAAACACAGATACACTCTCACTCCCTCACACACATGTTCTTGCGCTCTCTCGCTCTCCTCTGTGTCTCCTCATTGGACTGAGGCTGCACAGGAGGTAAATCAGCCACTTAATTTATAAGTCATCGCTGGTTATTGGAACAAGCTAATTAAAAGAAGGGTGAGCGTGTGTGTGTGTGTGTGTGCGTGTGTGTGCGTGTGTGCGTGTGTGTGTGTGTGTCTATGTGTGGAAGATTTGGAGACAGAGACGCTGCTGCTGCTGCTGTCCCTGTGTCTACTCTCACGCTTCACTGTGGACCAGGAGGCAGCAGGGGAGAGGAGAGAGGAGAAGAAGAGGAGTAGCTGGGTGGAAGGAGATTTTCACACCACTTTACCATCATCTGATCTGACATGGCTACTGCATAGGAATCTGGTGCCACGGCAACTGGCAGCTCGGCAACGAGGTGAGGAGGACCGGAGGGAAAGATGAATGGACGGATGGATGACAGGTTTCCTCTCTTGGTGATTTCAACAACCACAGCACAACAGTTATGATGTTGAAGTCACTGTTTTGCATGCCCTGTGCTGTATATATCAGAGGATTGGTTGTTACATGCATCTTATATGGATCTTTGAGTGTATCTGTGGGTGTATGTGTGTGTGGTGGGGGGGAGTGTCTCTCTGTGGTATTTTGTGTTTTGCAGTGGTATTCCCCAAACAGAAGCCCTAATTATCCAGCACTGGGTAAATCCTATTACGGTTTTGCTCTCCTCTACTTTGTTCTATTAATAGTAGGGGGGTTACCATATACTCAGTGGGATGTTGGTGGGAGTAGAATGTTTGTTGTTTGTGACTCAGGCGTCAGAATCTGGGCATTGTTCATATTTGTAGCTTGTGTGTTTGTCGGTGTGTGAGCATAAAGTATGACGAGTGTGACTTGTGGTAGAACATCTGAGCTGAAAGAGGTTTGTGTGACAATGGCTGGGCAAAAAGATGGTCACACTGCACACATGCATGCACACACACACGCATAAATTGATACATACACAAAAGCAACATGTGAACAGATGCATTTGCTCAAATTGACATTGATAGCTCTAGGCTGCCTGTAAAAGGTTGAAATGAATCTATCAGTGCTCTATACAAAAAATCCCCTGCAATCAAATGAATAGTGTTCATCTGATGGTAGAGTTATCTTTCTGCATGTTGAACAGAGAAAAAGCAGAAAGACTGACGGACAGTTGGCATTTTAATGCTGCATTGCTGCTGCACCTTTTCTTATGTTACTGCTGCACCAGTTTGGATTTATGCATAAAAAGATCTGTGATTTGTAAGAGCATTGTTTAGCAAGGCAGAAATGACTGTACCATCAAGCATGATCCAGGATTCTGTGCCCAATTAGTCTTGTGTGTGTGCATGTGTGTGTGCTTACATGCACAGACGTGTGAACTGTATGTCCTGGGGCAGGGTTGTGGACTGCAGAGGCAGGAGAGAGGACATATGGCTGCCTGGGTCTCTACACTTTGACTGGAGCAGCAGGGGATTCAAATGTCCTGCTATCCACAATGTCTGCATGGATCTAGTGTGCGTGAGTGTGTACATGTTATGTTGCTAATTTAACTTTCCCATCTGCAACTCGCTTTTCTTCTCCTCTCCACCATTTTGATTTCAGCTCTTTCCCATTTTCATTTTGATCGGTGAGTTGTGGATATGTTTGTGTCGTTGTGTTATTGTGTTTCCTTGGCTCTGAGTCTTTGTTTGTTTCCCTCTTTAAACCACACACATCCCTCTGCCCACCCATCTCTGTCTCAGCTGACAGGTCAGTTCAATTTTGTCTGATTGATAGATAAACTATCAGATTAGTGGCATTTTCAATTGGACCCCTCTAATCAGATCAAAGCCATCTGGACTCCCTCTTCCATCCACACAATTACTCACACACTCTCACATGCACACAACCCCGTGCAGGTGTCAATGGAGTATTGGCAAGTAACCCATCACTTACAAACATGTTAATTTTTCTAATATGTATTAAAAGACTGATTTGATAATTAGTATTTAAAGCACATTAATCCCAGTGACACTCGATTATGCAGTGAGGTGGCCTTTTCGTGCTCTTACTGAAGGTTAAACGGTCTCATACCAGTTTAGTCTCTGTGGGTCCAGTGGACAGACTGGGTGTGAGACATTTAGCCTCTGAATAGAATAGAATAGGATTTCTTTTATTGTCATAATACATGTTTCCACAGTACAGTGTGTAATCAAGTAAAAGAGAAGTACAGTACAGTACAAAATTAAGTAGTATAAAAGAATATTATAATAATAAAAGAGTTAAATAAAGAGAATACACAGTAATATAAATAAAAAGGGCAGCACAGATACACATCCAAATGAGTGCAAGGTGACAAGATCCTAATTTTGCTCAATGTGAGCAGTAGATTGACAGAGTCAAGAGGGTCTGTGTAGGGGAGTTAAATTGAATTGTGGCTTAACATGATCTGGTAGTTGCCAGTGCTAACAGTTATTGCACAATATGATCAATGTAAACATATAAACGTATATTGCACAGTACAGTTGATGTAAGCAGTACTTTCACAGCTGTTACCAGTGTAAACAGTTCACAATTTAACAGGTGAGGATTGCAGCAGTGTTAGAGTGAAGAGTTTAGGATTCTAATGGCCCAAGGATAAAAACTGGTTTTAAGTCTGTTAGTCCTGCATTTCAGGGACCTGATGGCAGCCGGTTGAACAGACTCTGACCAGGGTGGGAGGGGTCAGCAGAGATCCTCTGTGCTCTGCTAAGACAGCCACAAGTGGAAGAAATGCAAGTTCCAGTTGCTCCACCATTTCAACAGTTCCTGCGGTTTTGTGTCTCAGTAGATGGATTGCTAACTAGCCACCGGTGAGCTGAAATCTGGGAGTCTGATACTTCTGATGAAAGCCCTATGAACCTCACAGCTTCCTTTTGACCCGCTATGGCTAATATTAAGCTCCCTCCTTTTCAAGCAATATCATCTTGTTTTTCTGTATACACTATGTATTAGCCCTGTGATAAATAGGCAGACAAAGCACCTGGTGAGTGTAAGTCCATTATTCACCCTGCTTTAGTTCTGTTTTTGGTCTAACAAAGTAATTCTCTGATCCGATAAATGATCCAGTGTGTTTGCAAAGTCGTTGCTGACAATGTCTCCCCTTCATAGCTGAGCACATCATGTAGTTTGGATAGTTTTTATGAAAACAAGTGAGTGAACGAAAACAGCAAAACAGGTTTTCCGGTGATATTTCTCTGTGGGTGCATTAACGCAGCCCCTATTCCACCACCAAGACTTGAAGTAATCAGGTAAAATGCAGTATGCAGGTACCTATCAGCTTTGGACACAAACCCCTAAACTTCTGGATATAACATTTTTCAAGGCTCCAAAACTGCAGGCAGATTTGTCCAACATCCAGCATGGTCCTGTTAACCCAGAAACACCACAGCTACACTGAGCTAGGGAATGACAGAGTGAGCTGCTGCACTGAAATAAGTTTGAAAAACACAATTACTCATCAAAGTGCTTCCCACGGAGGCTCTGACAATTTTACAGGAGCAACAACTGGGATGATATGTGACGGATCAACTTTACCAGTTTGCACAGACGATCACAGCTCATTGTTTCTCCACTCTGTCAGTGTACAGCTCCTTGCGTCCATTTATGTTCTTGACGCCAGATAGTGGAAGTGGAATTGGATTTAATCTGCTGCTATTATTTATTTTGCCTTGGTTTAAAAACCTGCTTATGCCTCCTAATTATGGTGGAAAAGGTATATGATTGACCTCTTTCCACTGGAAGCTGGTGATTTTCTTTAAAGGCACTTTGAAAGAAGTTGTACTGCACTAATGGGTAAAAACCTAAAGTGTAATGTAACCAGTTGTTTTGCAGTTAAGGGATTTTTAATGCTTCTCAACTGATGCATGACATGTATTAGCCTCTGGCTCAATCCTATATGCTGAGCAGTGGAGAGATTTTTCAGACTAATCAGAATTCACAAAGGCTACTGAGAAAAACTCACTTTTATCAAATATGGGCGGGGACACGCTATGCACCTCTGGGAATGTAACTTTTGTTACACTGTTGTTGAAAGTTCTTGGTGTCCCACTTAAGAAATATTAATAATCAAAAGCCTCTTTGCTGCATCTCTGGCTATACGAGGGATTTCTCCCAATTCACAGTTTCATCTTGAGGAGATCTGCCACCACCAACTCACAACTCGTAGTTGTACTTTCTCAGCTGGTGGCCCAAATTGTGAGAGAGAGCCTCTTCATGCTGCCACAAGCTATGGGGATGAAACACAAAGTTACACTTCCCAACAGCCTCTAGAGGAAATGGAAGAGGAATGTTCCCTCTGTCTATCTGTGCCAGTCTTTCTCTCTCTCTCTGTTGGTTTCCATTACCCGGGGCTTCTGTTTTTTTTACCCTGACAGCCACACACAGCTGTACACATGCACACAGACCCAGAGTCTAACCAAGCCTCTCTAAAAGAAGTCTTGGTTGGCACATTGTGTTGTTCTGAGGGCTGCTAAGAGCTTGGCTTCATGCCTTATTCATCCCTCAGGCCTATTCTTTCTACCATCGTAGAAGGAATTAGGAGCAAGATAGCTCTCCAGTACATAACACACAGCTCACCAGCAGAATAGAGGTCAACCTGTCAACTGGTGCGAACCCCCCCCAAAAAAGCTCTCCTCTCCTCACCTATCCTCTTTCGAAATGTGTCCAGCTGAACCACAGGTGCTTCAAATTCAAGCCTAAATCACTGAAATTATACAAAGGATGGAAGCAGTAATTAAAGAAACAGTGAAGCTGGTAAGATTTGATGTTGGAAGGCTTTACAGGAATAATTATCTGCAAAACCTTAATTTTACGCCCTTTTAGGCTGATTACAAAAAGCATTTGGATACCTCTCTGTTTCTCTTGCGGATTTTGTGTCTGATCTGATGCAGTAAACTCAGGTAATTCATATAATAATGGGAATTCCTGTAGAGCCAGAGGCTGAGAGAAATTATTACTGCAACTCTGCTGAGCTAAGTTAGTCACCTTTCAGCAGAACAGTTTTTAGTGCTTGCTATAATTTGCAAGCACTAAAAACTAGAATATTTTCAGTCCCGGTCTTAGCTGAATAGTGATCAAACATCTTGTTGTGTTTTGGCATAGTTGTCTCAGCAAAATAAATACAATATGGTGCAGCTTATGAAGGAGTAGTTTCATTTGGTTTCAGAATTTTGGAAGGTTCACATATTTGTTTCCTGGTGAAGGTACAGTACAGTAGCTGCCGGTAACTTACCTTAGCAAACACAAGTCAGCAAAGAGAGGTTGATACCCGAAGACGGTGGTACAAGCACATCTCTGTCACTGTGGGCTTTTTAAACTGTGTTAATGGGCAAGGTGCCATTAGTTAATCTGTTGGCATGCTTGCGTCTGGCTGACTGCTGTCAGCTATTTAATTTTTTCTTAACAGTCCACACTAGCTGGAGGTTTGACAGTGTTATTAGAAGAGTCTTTATTCCTTTGACAGTGGTCATGCCAATCTTAGTTTACACGGTTTCATCTTTCAGGTTTTTCCGTTCATATGCGCCTTCGATATTTATCTTCATACATAGCAAAGCTATTGAAAATGATGCTACTGATGCTGTTAATCTCTGGAACATGACAGTTTGTAGCAGCCTGACAAGAGTCCTCCATTGTGGACACCTAGAACTAGCTTGTCTCTGTCCTGCAAGCGTATTACCAGTTGCTGGGTTTGCTGGTGACTGAAGGCTAGTAGATTAACTGTGCCAATGTATGATTTCACTTTCGACATATTGCCTCTAACACAATGGAATGTAATAACATGGCAAACATTATAGTACTATAATATGGCTGTAAAATTCTTGCATAGTGAATTGAGACAGAGCAACAGTTCTCTTTAATGCACTGCCCGGAGTAGCTTGTGTACACAGTTTGCTGAATTTGTTTATTTGTTTTGCTGTTACTCGGAAGGATACTGGAGTATGAAACATTAAATTCCAACCAAAGTATGTCAATGACTGAAAACAGTAAACCGAAGAATGTGCAGTGCGAAAATATAATAAAACTTGTTTTGCATGTGTTAAATATTGATGGATATAACATATGAGTTAACAATACAAGGTGTGACAAAGTGGATGCAGGCTTTGCATACCCCCCACTTGTCCCTATATGTTCACAGTATACCATATTATTTTCATTTTGCTGCCATAACATTGCACCATTTACAATCCTAGGCTTGTTTGGGTTACGTTACAGTTTATAGCAAAGCATAGGGGTAAATTAAAACAAACACATTGTCATTAGTTGAGTTATCTTTATTGGTTGCAGGCTGAAAACTGTTAAATTGTTTGTTTCGTTGTTCGTAATTACCTTTGTTTGCCTTACCTTTTGTTCAGACCCAGCATGCAGGAGTGTTTGGGAGGGGGCTGCCCAGCACTTCCTGGGTTTCATAAGAGTGATGTCATGGCTGACATCATCGGGCTGAACCATGTGGAGGGGTTTTTCATTTGTTTCAGTATTTATGTTGTTTGTTGTGGGTTGAGTAATGTTGTTACTTACTTTGCAGGGAGTTATGTCGTGGAGTAAATGATATGAAGTTAATTATGTTCTGTTGTTTTTCAATTCAGTATAATGGTTACTGTGAGAGTTAACCTGTGCTGTTTGGTACTGGCTGAAGTGGACTAATTGAGGGCAGTATATAAGATCAGTGGAGCGCAGGGGCTGGAGAGAGAAGGTAGGCTGTGCTGTGGTGAACATGTGCTGTTAGTATGATTTTGAAAATTAGTCCAATTTTATAGTTTATATTCTTTGGGTTTTTGTTTTTTTTTTTCTTCCTTTCCTAAATATTTTTGTCTTATTTGCACGTGCTGGCCACCAATGTCTAATAAACCTGCACTGGTTTTGGGAACTAAGATGTCTCCTGAGTTTGTCTACCTACCACCTTCCTAGGCACTCAAGCTAAACTACCTTACACAAGGTATAACAGAAATGCTGCATAAATAAGAATGGTAATGTGATTGTGCCAAGAGAGAAGAAGATAAGATACGACATGAAGGAAAAGCCCGGGTCCATCCAAAACTTATTTATTCTGATTGGATTCCACTCAATCTCACACTCCGGTTACGAAGCAGACTAACCTGACTATTCTTTCCTTCAGGATCAGGAGACAGAGAGCTGGACAGAGGGCCATTTGGAGAAACAGACAGAGGGATGGCAGTGGAGGAAAAGCCCGGCGTGAAGAGCAGCAGCTCCATCGTCCCCTGCTTTCTGTTTGTGGAGGTAAGAAACATGAATGCCCTCTTCTGCTGCTGCTTTTGAGTGTCTGTGTCTGTGAACTAACCCAAATATTTCGACATAAGTATCAAAATTCGTAAGATTAATTCTTAAACCAAAAATATATAATTTTAGCAAATACTACAGCTGATGAAACCCGGTCATTCATCACCAGGTGACTGCAGAAGGTGTAAAGAAAGTGCCTGAATTAAAAAGAGGACACAAGTCCCCATATCTCCGCTGGCTGTTTGCTGTTTCCCGGGGCTTTCATCGTGATTTATGATTTATCTCTATGATCACCAGTGCAGTCAGTGCAGAAAAACCTTTGTGGCTCTGAGATATCATTGTAAGCCCTCAGTCCAAGACACTTTCACAGCCTTGCTGGTAAATATTTCAGGATGAACAGTAGAGTTTAGTACTTCTCAGCAAACAACACACTCAATCGCTGACATTCCCATTTGGTGTCACACATCGTGCCCTGCCCCGACACGAGAGGCAGCCGAGGCTATGTAAAGTGGCGGATGTTGTTATGTGGCATGTGGAACGTTTTCCAGCATATTTGTGAAATGCATGATTCATCTAGGTGATTGTGGATGTCACAGTACAGACAGTGGACTTTCAGCAGTTGTGCTATGGGCCTTGGAGCTGCGCTGTTTATACAAAAGGTCATTGTCTCTAGCTGAGAAAGCACAGCAAACATAAAGCTTCAGCAAATGTGCTCTGTACCGGCTGTGACACACAGCAGTCACACAGATGGCTTGGAGGGCAAAGGGAGTTCCAGAGTACTCACCACATTGGAACTGAGGTGGAGAAAAGTACTAACTGGTGAAGTAATTAGACTGTTGGTAATCTAATTTGACAAATCAAAAAGTCCAGAGTGTTACTGGCAGCAAGTAAGCCAACCATCAGTTTTTCAGCTTGAGTAGCCCATGCATTCAGATCATTGCTCTGAAATGGATTTACGCATCTGCATCATGACATGATGCAGGTATTACATGTTAGACTTACATGTTTGGATCTACTTTTGTGCTGATAACATGTCAGTGAGATGGAGGGAGTTCATTTGGAGCAGCAGCTGTGACACACATGGAGTCAGTTTTGGTAGCACAATTTAAGAACTAGTTCTCAAAAACCTAGATTTTTCTTTGTTGGCTTTAGAATTTGTTTTCCTACGCATGATTTATTTATTTATTTTTTTGCTGGCTTAAAATGTTTACTTGTCAATTAGATGAAAATATCAACAGCTAAAATGTGAGGAGAACATGCAAAAAATATATAAAAAAACAAACAATAGCATATTGTATAGTCCAACATAATTTGGCCTACAATATACTTTTATATTAGATTTGTTTTACCTCCACTGCTATGACAAGGAGAGATTCAGTAAGTGTTATTTTGGTATGATGAGACTGAGTGTTCATGGGAGAAGGTGCAACATGTCGTATTATCGATCTGTCAAAGCAATCAATCCTCCACTAGCTGGTAAAGAGTTTCAAACAGGTCAATCACATTGACTGCTTTCAGTTTAATATACTTAGTGGATCATAAATTTTGTTTTATTTCATGTCATCATGTTTGCTTGCTTTTAAACACATGTCCATTTGGTACTCTATGGCCAGAATGTTCAGAATGTTTAGAACCATTTTGGTGATTTAAAAAAAAAAAAAAAAAAAAAAAAAAAAAATCCAGCTAAAAGGAAAAATTTGTTTTATTCATCTTTATATTTTGGCTGCTCTTTACCTCAAAGCGTCATCTTGTCAGTCCACCCGATGTACTGTACCTGTCTGTCTGACTGTCCCCTAATGGGGCCAGGAAACAATAGTTACATGAGCCCTCCCTGCTCCTGTGAACCTGTCTGTGAAACACTGGTCCCTTTGGCTATTACACTGCAAAAGCTCTCCATTAGGCCACTTCGCCATATGCCTCCCACACATCAACTCTCATCCCTCAGGTCTGAGTCAATTCCCAAGCTAACCGGACATCTCTCTGTGATGAGTGTGTATGATAGAGTGGAAGAGTATTCCTATTTGCACTGGGAAGCAGAAGCAGTCAGGGAAATCCAGGGCAGCAGCTGCTACCTGTAATGCAGGGCAGTGAACAGGATTCTCTTCTGCTTCCATTGTTACAGAATGAATATGCTATGCTCCTTCTCTACAGTAGGTGTCATGCACAAACAATTTCACATTATGGAAATACTGGCTAAAATGATGAATAAAAATGTTGTAAGACAGGGTAGAGAAAGGGTGCAATTATGAAGTGTCAGGAAAGAGCTGAGTGTTTTCTAAGCCCCGCCCATTGTATATCTACAACAGCAGAAGGCCTTTTAAAATGCTTTAGAAATAATGACTTCATTTAACTTTGCTTTTTAAAGCTAATGTTAGCTTAATTAACTGGAGACAATATGTTTTTCGGGTTGATATGAGAGGCGTTTTTGTAAACTTCAAAGACTAAAGATTGGCGTAGCCTCTGTATCTGTCACTCATAGATTTATTGATAGGAGTTTGAAAGCTCAGAGTTAGCTGCTCCACCATCGCCGTCTTGGCCGAGCCTCTCTAAACTAATCCAGAAATGGGCAAAAAGCTGGTCCCTGTTTGGAGCAGAGACTTCAGTGAACAATTTGAGGCAAGCAAAAGCTTTTCCACCTGTCACTGAGACTGGCCATGCTCTAAATCGTGCAATCCCTAATAACTGGTTAGTTAAATAAAATTGACCCTTCGACAGTTGTGATGAAGGAGGAGATTAGTTTTAGAGACCAAAACTGTTCTTGGGCATCTCAACATGAGTGAAAGGGACTGACTCATTTTTGGTGCCAGCCTTGATTGGTCTTTCTTATTGGATTTATTTTTTTAACTCCCATGGATGCTTTCTTAAATCCAGTCTCTGCTATTAGTGTTGCAAGCTTTCACTTTAAAATGTCACCTCTCTGAAATTGTATTAAACTCACACTTGATGACTAAATACAATATTTGTGCAAAGGTTTTAAGGTGTGTCCAGGCATTTTTCATTTCCACGTAGAACTACCTACATTGTTTTGTGTGCTGAACATTTCGGAAAGATGGGTGACCTACTGAAGCACTGTGCCTGACTGCAGACACGCAGAGCACTGCAGCTCCAGGGGCTGCTCTGGCGATGTGCTGTTCACATTCTGTCTCGACACAGCAGTGGGTACTAAAAGTAAAGTGAGGATACCTTTAATTAAATATCATACAACCAACGGCAAGCAGAAATGTTGAATGCCTTTGTGGTGTCCAAAACTCCTGTGCAATGCTGGACTTGGTATTGTACATAAAGACTAAAGCGAGATGTTTCACAAAATGTTTGCACTGTAACAAGTTGGTCATCTAGGAAGTCATAGAATGAGAGAAAGAAACTTGTTTTCGTTTTTCCATGGAAATCCATTTATGCTGTGGCTGATGAGGACAACCCTCAGATCAGGCTGTAATTATTCATCAAACTTGACTTTTCTCACCAAGAGCTGAATCGAAAACAACTCGTCTTTTCTGGCATGCTAACTAATTAGTCTGTGTCATGGCTTACTGTACCTGCAGTGTAGCCTCCAATCTGAAACCATGTTAAGCTTTATGGACTGGTTTTTATTTGTTTTATTGTAGTTTCATTTTTTTTTTTTTTTTTTTTTAAATGTACTTCTGGATTTTATATATATAATATTTGGTGTATATTTTAATGGATAATTCAATTGACCGAAATGGGAAACCAAGACTATATGCCACAGCATATGATTGCTTTACAGTAAGAGCAGCTACTGAATAAAACTAAATAGTTCTTTGGTATTATTTTCTGTGTTTCTGCAGAGTAAAAATATTAAAGGGGGACATTCAGTAGGGAGGACAACCTAATTTTCTGTGGACAAGCAAAATATGTTTTAATGCCTCGTGTAAACAGTTCTGATATACTATTTTTCATCTGGATTTAGTCTGGCAACTAGCCTCAGGTCGGTGCAAGTCAGAAATGAGGGCACTGAGTCGCAGTACGAAGTGGATTTTGAGGAGTCGATCTGATTTCTGATGCTGCTGCTGCTAACTACGAGTACCATCACGGAGTGTTCTCTCGCTTGTATCTTTTGTAAATGTGTAATTTCTATTCTGGCGTCAAGGTTTTCTAACTCTTAAATCTGGACTATGACAGTTGACAATGCCTCGCATTGCATTGTGTAATATTTCCATCATGATCTGACCTGAAACTACCTCATGTTCAGTTAGGGACAATAGTGAGGATATAGGGAATAGTTTTTCATTTAATAGTATACATTTAGCTACTTTTCAGTGTGCATTTGGTTGCTTTGAACACTTGGTACCAGTTTAACATTTATGAAATTTCACATTGACCCCCTGATTCACACATTTCTTTTTTTCCCCGCATTCAGTCGTCCAACCATTTGTCAACATGGAAGCACCCTGGATAAATTGTCAGCCTGTTGCAGTCCAACACATGCATCCATAATCCCACAGCCAATAGCAATCCAGAGAATCCGGATATCTCATAAACAGTGTCACCTGCATGTCAACCACGGAGCTTCTCATTGTGAATGGACAGAGCTTATCACTTTGTCACCCTCTTGTCTTAAACTAAATGACATTATTGACTGTAATGCATTTTATTGGATGGTGCTTTGCAGCAAGGTGGATCCAGATTTAATTACATTGCCATTCATTGTGTCCCATGATACCCAGGAGTTTATGCAAGCTCCTCACAGCCATAAATGTGAGCTAGCAGGACAGGTTAGTCTCTCCCGTGATGGCCATATGAGTGCATCTGTTATTTGTGTGTATGCTATGCTGAGGTCTGTTCCATTTAAAGTGCCAAACTGAATTTAAAAGGAATAAATTATTCACCTAAAATATAAAGACTAATGATGATTAAATGTCTGTAACATTGTGAGTAACCACAGCTCTTGAGCTGTGAACCATGAAGAGAACTGTCGTTGAACTATTAATAAATTAATATTATAGAAATGGGCTCATGGCCTGGAGCCATTCTGGAGTGGACAGTATTACAGCTGGAAATCTGAGGAGCTGCCCAACAGAATAAATTAAAGGAACCATTTGACATTTTTGGGAATAAGCTTATTTGTGATTTTGCTACAGTTGCAAAAAATTATACAATTTTTATTTGTCTGTTCAGTAAACGTGTAGGACTGGACTAGAGACGAGGAAAACCAACTGTCCTGTCATTGGCAAGAAAGCAAATGCGCATGTTTTCCAAGATGTCAATCTTTTAAAAATGTAGGTCAAAAAAATAGAACTGATTCAGTCTTGTCCGGATTGAGAATGGTTTGGTGTTGCCTATCAGGCACCCCCCAACTTGTGTGTGTGTGTGTGTGTGTGTGTGTGTGTGTGGTGTGTGTTATGTGTGTGTGGTGTGTGTAACAGTACAGTAATCCATACCACACCAGAGGGATCTGCGCTTTCATTTTGCCCCACACCTCATCGGCAGTTACCATGGAAACCAATCAGCCATACTCATTCTCTGTCTCTGCTCTCTTTCATCTGACTCCTTTCATCCACTCTGCCCCTAATCAGAAGTCACAACCTTTTCTATCAGTGCTACCCATCCAGCCATCTTGTCTGGCATGTCTCCTCCATCCCTTCCATTTTGCTCTGTCATTTCTTATCCCCCAGTGTGATTCCCCTGCCAGGGCTCATCTTTCCTTCTTCATTCTGGGGAGAGTCCTTCCAGCCATTCACAGCTGAACAGATACCGACACCACATCTCATTCATTTGTGTTTTAATCTTGTTTTACTGTATACAAATCTATCATTTTCCTTCTGCATCTGATCCAATTTTTTTTCTTTTAAAGACAGATGATTCAAAGAAATTAATTGTCACCTTTCTCACCCAGGGAACAAATTTGAGCGACTCAGTCTCCTTCAAGCACATTTTTTTTTTTTTTTTTTTCCCCCCACATGTTGTTGATATTTCTCCATTTCCTTCACCCTTAAAAAAAATTCTCTCTCTTGGGGCATGCTGGTAAATTTGCAGTTTAAAAGTGATTCCTGTTTAAAGATAATCTGTGTGCTTCAGTGCTGAGAAGTCTCTAATTAGACACTTATCCAAACCAATGGAGGGGTGAACATAAAGCCACATTCCACCACTGTAAACACCTCCTATAGTTACACTCACACATTGCTGCAGACAGGCTGATGCCATGGTCATGTGACTCTGTTTAATCTGACCTCTTGACCTGTAACAATTTTGACATACCATTCCCTGCAGGTCTAACATTTAGGCCTTTATCCCAGTTGCGAGTAAAGATAATTGGAATTTTTATCAGTATGAATTTGGAATTTGTGTCTTCATTATATTAATCTGTAAGGGACTGTATTAAAATGATCGGGGGATGAGTTAAATTATGAGTAAATTTATAATCCTTAAATTTAGATTTATATGACATCAAGTTTAGTTTTGGTTAAGAAAAATAAATTATGCATTTTTATATATGTATATATCTTTATTTTAATTGTTTAGCAGCAGCTATTACAGTAAATGTGTTACATGACGTACTTACAGTTACATTTATATAATGTAGTTTCCATGCGAAGTGGCAGAATCCATCATGCACAAGTCACACTGACGGAGTTCATAAGAAATGGTGCAGAATATAATTCAGCTTTAATTAATACTTTAGTGAGAACCAGGAGCTGGAAGTAAACATCTCCAATTCACCAGCAATGCCACTCAGCACAGCACATCCATAATTGTAAAGAGTGGCTGCATTTTTCAAAATGTATGAGTCAGGGAGAGGTCAAAATAAAAAGATCAATCTGACTAACGCTGGCCTCCCTTCAATGACATAAAAAATATGGTTCATGCCCTTCTTCACCACAGCAATTTTCCTACAATCCCTTTAAATTAACGTTACCATAAGGAAGGAATGGTCACATTAAATTACTTTTTTAACCTAAAGTTGCATGGATCTTAAAGATGTCTCAAACAAGAAAGAACACTTTATTGGGTGCTCTCACATTGGTTAATGTGGATGTAATTTCTTCCATTGCTACTAACTAAATGAACTATCTTCTTTATCCCTCTGTTTACTGAAGTACTTAAAAATAAGATCTGTGGTTTGATGTTTTACATCAGTGGGGGTCCAGTGCCATTTCTACAGACGTTGACAGACGTTGGCATTAATTTGATGTTCACGTTACTTGGAAATAAAGCATAGTCACAGAAAACACCTATTGCAATCTTTCCACCAGAGGGCACTGCTGTAACACAGCTGAAGCTCCCTCAGCAGAGCCCAATCCACCGTCCCCAAGTTGTTTCATATTTTTTTTTATTTTTTTTTATTTTTTTTTTTAGAACTTAGTCCATATATGTGAGTTTTGACACAACATTACATCTTATTTTCTTTGAGTTAAGTAAAATATCTCTCATGAGTTTCTGCATCATAGGAGAACACAGACTGGCAAGCCTCATTAACCCCTGAACATGTAGAAAGTGAACACATACGCATGTGTTAAGCTGCCTCTATAGATAGGCCAATGTGTTTGATGGTGGGTAACACCTTCGTAGCTTCAAACCCTCCCCGCACAGACTATCACACATCTACAAAAGGATATCGGTGTAAAAGCACATCCACTGAAAATTAGACAAGCATACAACTGGAAAACACATATATATGCACCGTCTGTAAAGGTGTGATCAAGCAGTTAATATTGGATGTGACAAGAGCAGATTTTTCTTTGGTTTTCAGCTGGTAAACATCGTAACCAGGATGAACAGGATCAACAAATTGATGCTGTGATGCATATTAAATCTAAGATGCTGTATAATATGACTGATATAATCAGTGTCATTTTCTCGTCTGAATGAAATCTCCTCCGTCAACAAAGCTCTGTTTTTCATCTCAAACTTATCTTTTCAGCTGAAAATGCTTTTTTCCCTTCCTCACTTAGCTTCTACAGTACATAACTATGCTGTTTACACCATGTTGTAAATAGATTTACAAAGTATAAATCTATTCACTGCAATGCTGAGAAGTTAACTATTCACACTTTTGAAATCTTTAGAAAACTTTTGAAAAGAGTAGTCTTTGATGAAACGGGATTCTGTGAGGGTCATAGTTTGTAGCCCAACTTACCCCTTTTACCCATTGTGTATTACAGATTTATCTGGATTTGTTTTCTTCTTTTTCAGTTAAATCTAAATGGAGGCCACTGGAAATCTATTTGATTAGAGCACAGTTTCACTGATACTGTCTTATAATAATTCATGAGCACTATTTACTGTATCAACAATGGCTCAACTGACTGCATGTGATGTCACAGTGCTGAGTGTAGAAAATTGTTTTATTCAGACCTGATGGTGTATTGGGAGGACTGTTTTCAGCTGCGGATTAATACATGTTTGGAGGATAAATGTGGCGTGAAGGCAGAGCAGAGTATGTGAAACTGTCAAAATAAACTCCAATGGTGGCAACTACAACAGCACTGGCTTATTCATGCGTAACGGTTCTTCAACTTTAGCGCTCCACAACTCAGAGCAGGCTACACAGATAGTACTTGTAGGTAGGGCTGGAGTCATTGTTGTGTCCTTTTATTTTTCATAAAAGGACTGAGGACGGAGGCTGGAAAATGATAATTTAGGGCAACTCTCTATTGGCTACATTCATTCATTGTGGCTTTCAGCCAGCGAAAAAAACCAAAAAAAACCAAAAAAAAACCCCCAAACAATTCTTCAACCAAATTCTGCTCTTTAAACTGCTGTTCGGTACTCTGGCTACTTCCCTACAATTACTTATTCATGGGGACTGAGTAATACACAAGCTGCATGCTGTATGACTTGGTAGACAAAGGAGTTTGGAGCTCAGGCAGGTCGTGGGCCAGTAATAGCTGTTTTGCTGCAGTGTAATCTCTGTAATGTGCATGCACAGGGTTTCCCTATGGTGCTGTGTGCGCTGCAGGGGTGTGTATCTGACTGCATTGAAGCCATGCAGAGAGGTGGATCCCCAACAGTGGTGAATCTGCTGAAAGACCATTGTATGGCAGCCTACATGACAGCTGGCAGGAAATGAAATGAGAGCAAACATGAGAGGTGTTTTTTTTTTTGTTTGTTTTTTTTTTTGTTTTTTTTTTAAAGAATAAGGAGCAGACTGGAGGCTGATTAAAGCAATGCTGCTCTCATGCTTTTTCTCTGATTCCCATTGGACTCCACTTTCCCTTGAGCCTTTTTTTCCCATCAAATAAATACAGCACAAAAGCTCCTTCTCTCCTTTTCTCTTCTGCTCTCTTTCCATGTCTTTTTTTTGCCTCACCTGCCCCTCACAGACTCCCTCAGAGAAATGCTGGCCAAAACAACCTTCCAATCTGCAAGCTTTCCTCTTTCTTCCCTTTCATTCACTCACCCCATCTCATCCTTCCCCATTCCCACCCTCTCACTTACTCCCTGAACACCCCTTTTTTCCTCTTTCTTTTCTTTCTCCTGCTGCTGGAACTGCAGTAGCTCAGTGAATGCACCATTGGCTCCGCTGTTTTCTTATTCCAGCTACTGTTCCTTACATTTTTCACTCTTAAGTACTCCATCTAAACTTTTATAGTCTATAAAACACTCTTCTAACTTCCTCTCATTTTCGTTCTCATGCAAACAAATGACGAACCTTTCAGGGTCATTTTTTTTTTTTTTTTCTTAGAAACCGTTTATTCAGCTTCCCAAACCTATTTGTCATGTTCTGCTGTGTCAGAGTACTTGTATAGATTGCCTGTGCAAGGCAGCGCCAACATTATTGTTTTAATGTAGCTGTTTGTCATCGTTTGAGCAAAATATCAATACAGAGAGTGATGGTGCACGTTAACAGACTTGTAGAAAAGAAATGTGGAAAGAATGGCACTATGCTTTTTTTCATCATATATTACTTTACAAAAGCAATCGCACATCCCTTTGCAAAGCCATATGAGCCAAAACACCTAAAAATCCTATTGTTAGCAATATGCATTAAAAATACATCTGTTAAGGAAAAGGAAAGGTTAATTACACTAACATAAAAGCTGTGCTGTTATCTATAAGAACATGTAAATGCACCAGCACAAATCAAATATTGATAAAAGGGTGGCCTTCAGGGAGCCACACTGGGCAGATCACATGCATTAGGACTAAATCAATGGGAAGCTTGTGTGTATAGATCAATAGTGCTGCTCAGTCATTCACTCTTATAACAGGCTTGAAGTCAATTACTGATCCTCTTCTACTTCCACAATTGTCAAGTGATTACATAAATTTCAAATATTGATTTGATGGAGGCTCTCAGAGCAGTTGCACAGGGATTTGAGTTTTGAATTTGTAATCCACATTTGGCGCTAGATCTGCATCGGACGCAGACAGACAATCATGGGACAGAAGTGTTAGGCTTAATTTGTCAAAACATTGGTCAACAAATTCTCTCTTCTGAATCTTACAAAAGAAACCTCAAGAATCTGTATCAGGAGTGATAGTAACTTTTTATTTTAGTTCATTTTAGCTCTTCCATATCCACCCACTCCTGAGGCAAATATTTGTGTGCACCAAATAGTCAGTAACTTTGTCCCTCTTCTCTTTGGTGTTGAACATCTTTAGTTGGTTTATTACAGAGTATTACTGACTCTGTTTAGCCATGCAGATGTGATATTACATTATATTGCGAATCCAAGTAATTCCGTCCACTCTGCATGGCATCATTTTATTCGCCATTCACAAAATGTTCTTAAGAACAATTATAACTAAGAATCAAAACAAACAAGGGCAAAAATCGGCCATAGGTCAGAGGCTGCAGGATGCAGTCCTAAACCAAGGAGGGCTTCCAGCTGAAAGAGGAGTCCCAGCAGAGAGCCTCTGCTCTATTTACAATGACAGATTAGAGATCAGCACAGCCCAGTGAACCAGTCCATCTCCTGCTGTGCAGCTGTAATTGGCAGTGACTGCCTTCATTTTCCAGTACGCACAGACTAACCCACATTAGGATGGTTATCAAGATGTTTTCCTTTTGTTTAAAAGTCTGACCTATTACAGTTTCCCAATGGTGTCAAGTTTTTATACCCATAAGAAGCTATATCTGTGCTGAACCATCTCAATATAGATTGATATCTCCTGTTTCATGTTTCCTTTGGAGCTCAAGCAAGAATGGGATGTTTTTTCTCAGTCTTCTAGCCTCAGCACTCTAGACGGGGTGGCATGAGGTAACTCTGGTGTTGTCATCACAAATTTACAGAAATCTCGACAGCTCTCTTTCTGATTGCAGGCTGTCAACATTCATCTGTGAACTGAGCGCTTTGATACTTTCACAGTACTGATAATGAATCTAGACCTGGTTTTTAATGAAAAAACACATGGAGGTCCTGCTTCTCCAATACGGGAACTTTAATGAAAGGCATGGAAGAGACACGGAGGAATCAGGATAAGATGGTGGGAGTAAAGTAAGTGGGTGGTTGATATTTGTTTCACTGGCAGTGTGCTAGTAGGTAGGAGGTTTTTGGCTTTAAACCTGGTTGAGGAAAAAAAATCCAACTGACTGTAAAACAATGAAAGGTCACAGTTTTCAAAGATGATACATGTTTTTGCAGAGGAAACCAGTGGTTCATTCATTTATACTACTTTTGCACTGAGCAGTTCGTCGTGACAGGTTGCGTCACTTCACCTCAACACTTAATAGCTTTATCACTCGGAGTTGTTGACATGTTTATTAGTGTTCTTAGCAGAGGAGAGAAAAGTGGAGGAGCTGTAATAGGTCTGACACACCCACTTTGTAATCTGGCACAATGCTCTTTGCCATCTTCTTCTCCTTTCAGCTTTTCCCTTCAGGGGTCGCCACAGCGAATCAGTTGCCTCCATCTAAGCCTGTCTTCTGCATCCTCTTCTCTCACACCAACCACCTTCATGTCCTCTTTCAGTACATCTATAAACCTCCTCTTTGGTCTTCCTCTAGGCCTCCTGCCTGGCAGTTCAAAACTCAGCATCCTTCTACCAATATATTCACTATCTCTCCTCTGGACATGTCCGAACCTTCTCAGTCTGGCCTCTCTGACTTTATCTCCAAAACCTCTAACATGTGCTGTCCCTCTGATGTACTCATTCCTGACCCTATCCAACCTGGTCACTCCCAAAGAGAACCTCAGCATCTTCATCTCTGCTACCTCCAGCTCTGCCTCCTGTCTTTTCCTCAGTGACACTGTCTCTAGACCAAACAACATCGCTGGTTTCACCACAGTTTTGTACACCTTTCCTTTCATCTTAGGTGTGATGTGTGATAGGAGAGTTTCAGCTGACACTTTTCTCCACCCGTTCCAGCCTGCCTGCACACGCTTCTTCACCTCTTTTCCACACTCTCCATTGCTCTGGACTGTTGACCCTAAGTACTTAAAATCCTCCACCTTCTTTATCTCTTCTCCCTGTAACCTCACTCTTCCACTTGGGTCCCTCTCATTCACACACATATACTCTGTCTTGCTGCGGCTAACCTTCATTCCTCTCCTTTCCAGGGCAAACCTCCACCACTCTAGCTTCTCCTCCACCTGTTCCCTGCTCTCACTACAGATCACAATGTCATCTGCAAACATCATAGTCCATGGAGATTCCTGTCTAACCTCGTCTGTCAGCCTGTCCATCACCATAGCGAACAAGAAGGGGCTCAGAGCTGATCCCTGATGCAGTCCCACCTCCACCTTGAACTCCTCTGTCACACCTACAGCACACCTCACCACTATCTTACAGTCCTCATACATGTCCTGCACCGCTCTAACATACTTCTCTGCCACTCCAGACTTCCTCATACAATACCACAGTTCCTCTCTGGGCACCCTGTCATAAGCTTTCTCCAGATCTACAAAGATACAACGCAGCTCCCTCTGACCTTCTCTGTACTTCTCTATCAACATCCTCAAAGCAAATACTGCATCTGTAGTACTCTTTTTTGGCATGAAACCATACTGCTGCTCACAAATGCTCACTTCTGCCCTTAGTCTAGCTTCAACTACTCTTTCCCATAACTTCATTGTATGGCTCATCAGCTTTATTCCTCTGTAGTTGCTACAACTCTGTACATCTCCCTTGTTCTTAAAAATGGGCACCAGCACACTTCTCCTCCATTCCTCAGGCATCTTCTCACTATCTAAGATCCTGTTGAACAACCCAGTCAGAAACTCTACTGCTACCTCTCCTAGACACTTCCAGACCTCCACAGGTATATCATCAGGACCGAGTGCTTTTCCACTCTTCATCCTCTTCAGTGCCCTCCTCACTTCATCCTTACTAATCTTTAATACTTCCTGGTCCACAACAGTCACCTCTTCTACTCTTCGTTCTCTCTCATTTTCCTCATTCATCAACTCTTCAAAGTACTCTTTCCATCTTCCCATCACGCTATTGGCATCTGTCAATACACTTTCATCTCTATCCTTAATCACCCTAACCGCCTGCACGTCCTTCCCATCTGTCTCTCTGCCTTGCCAACCTGTATAGATCAGTCTCTCCCTCCTTACTGTCCAACCTAGCATACAAGTCATTGTAAGCCCTTTGTTTGGCCTTTGCCACCTCTACTTTCACCTTACGCTGCATCTCCCTGTACTCCTGTCTACTCTCTTCAGTCCTCTCAGTGTCACAATTCTTCTTAGCTAACCTCTTTCTCTGAATACACTCCTGCACCTCCTCATTCCACCACCAAGTCTCCTTATCCACTTTCCTTCCAGATGGCACACCAAATACTCTCCTACCTGTCTCCCTGATCACATTAGCTGTAGTTGTCCAGTCAACTGGAAGCACCTCCTGGCCATCCAGAGCCTGTCTCAACTCCTTCCTAAAAATCATACAACACTCTTCCTTTTTCAGCTTCCACCATTTAGTCCTCTGCTCTGTCTTTGCCTTCTTCATCTTCCTCACCACCAGAGTCATCCTACACACCACCATCCTATGCTGTCTGGCTACACTCTCACCTACCACTACTTTGCAGTCACTGATCTCCTTCAGATTACACCGTCTACACAAGATGTAGTCGACCTGTGTACTCCTACCTCCACTCTTATAAGTCACCCTATGTTCCTGCCTCTTCTGGAAGAAAGTATTCACTACAGCCATTTCCATCCTTTTTGCAAAGTCAACCACCATCTGTCCTTCTGCGTTCCTCTCCTGGATACCAAACCTGCCCATCACCTCCTCATCATCTCTGTTTCCTGCACCAACGTGTCCATTGAAGTCTGCACCAATGACAACTCTCTCACTTCTAGGGATGCTCTGCATCACTTCATCAAGGTCCAACCAGAATTTCTCCTTCTCCTCCAGCTCACATCCTACCTGTGGAGCATACCCACTAACAACATTGAACATCACACCAATCACACCAATCTAATTTTAACAACTAGTGGACTCACCCACTGATGGTTATTAGATAGAAAGCAGGTTTAAAGCCTTTCAGCAGTGGCTTCTCTTTACAGACCCAGACTCTGTGTCCACTTTTAAGAACGGTTGATGGCTCTAATTTTATCCTTCTGTAAAAACAAACCACATCATGTTTGCAATTTAGCTTTTGGGTTACACAAGAAAATTAAAATAATGAACTAATTACATAAATGGATACATGCATAAAAATATGCAGAAAAACAGCAGTTAGCATGCATATCTTCACCATATAACTTGATATTATGAACTTGTTAGCACACAGTTATTGAGTGTATTTAGTTATTTATCTATCCACTGGTTACATTACAAGGGCCATGACTCAAAATGAAGGCTTATATTGCAAAGTCCAGCTTTATAAGCAGAGACCTGCGTTTTTGGTCTCTGCCAACTCCAAAGGACAATAATCGTCTCCTTGGCTATAAATTGTTCCAGACGTTCTGTGTTTCTGCTTTTTGAAGCTGAGAAGGTAGTGTTCAATGGATTTTAAGGCTATATTGAGCTGCCTGCAGGGATGGAAACAATAGAGGAGAGGTAAAAATGAAGCCTGGCACAGTGAAGATACAAATCAAACAGCTAAACGATGATATGGAACCCTAATGCCAAAGGGCATTTCAAGTGGTGCTTTTATCACCACGAGTCAAAACTTTCACACTTATTATAAAATGTTAGTTTAAGCTTATTTTAAAAGCCCTAACTGGCACAAACCAACAGAAACATCTGGGATCAAATGTTGTTATGTCCTTTTGATGGGCCACAAACGTTGAATGATGAGTGTGTGATAATGCAGTTACACACAGATCAGATCACAAGACAGCAGGCTGAGTCAACATTACACAAATGTCCACAACCTCTCTACAGTCAGTCTGTGATGTGGGCTGAGCCCCCAAAGACATTTGGCCATCAAACGCACACAGTGGTAATTTTTCACACCGAGCATTACTTCAGGCTAAATGACATTCTTTTCCTCTGATGCTGTTGACGACAGGAGATAAAGAGAAGCAGGAGACTGTGTGTAAATAACAGTTGACAAAAGAAGACCATTGAAAAGAGGAAGAGGTGGTACAGCTTTTTTGCACCTGCCCTTTACACCCCGCCCAACTCAACTCATCCAAACTTCCCTTTATTTTCTCACCTCTTCTCCACTCTAACCCCCTTCTCATCCCATCTCTCTTTCATTCTCTGGGCTCCTCCTCCTCCCGGACTCCTGTCATGCTGGCCAGGTGCACTGTAGCGTGTGTTGATGCCAGGTCTCTTAATGGACAGCATGTGTTTGACAGTGGACCCCTGTGCCTCGTCGCTCTTCTGCTCTAAATTCTCCATCCATAAAAACACAAAACTGCTCTTTCAGGGAACACAGCTTTAACAGCATCTGGGGATACAAGGGGGATCTCCAGAGAGCGAGAGAGAAGGAGAGCAATACAGAAAGACAGACACTTTGACCCTTGTTTGAACTTTGTGGCTGTTACATAGCGTGTGAAAGACTATATTTTGAAGGTGCAAAATGTAACATCTAAGTATGAATAAATCTTTACCATCTTCTTCTTCTTCTTCTTCTTCTTTAAGAAGATGATGATCAGAGGGGACGATCAGATGAAGAAAACTGCAGCTACAGTGCTTCCTTTTGTAGTAAATGTGTCTGATTACAGTAGCACACAGGAAGAGGGCAGTGTACCTCCAGCAAAAACCCAAACATTTAAATGACAGCGGCAGTGACATTGAGAAGCAGATGTAAAAATTTACAAAAAGTTCATTTTCGTTTGAAAGAAAAACAAAGTACATAAGCAGCAGATTCCTTTTTGCAAGGAGAAGTTTACTGATCGCTGGGTTTTGTTGTCTTTGATTTATCAATAATTGAACAATATCTCGAGTGTGGGACAGTCTCTAGTGTAGTACAGTATCAATATATATCTGTCTCATATTATTACACCATAATCAGTGTGATCAATGTAAGGCATTAAGTGTCTGATGTCATTTTTGATACAGTATGTCTGACCTGAGCTTGGAAACCTGCATTGAATTCATCTTCCCCAGAGGATTAGTGAGATTTTTTTCCTGGCACCAGCATGACGTTGGTATTTTTGGTTTGAACTGATGTGACAATTGCTAATTAATTGAAGTTTCCCTGAGGATGAATCCTGTCTTGTGTGAACTCGTGATCTTTTATCTAGCCCCACATGGAAAGGTTTCCTCTGTCTTCTGAATCAGCTTGGGGACATTCATTGATCCTGGACAACTTGTCCTCAAGACTTTGCTTCTTTTCCTGTGGTTTGCAGAAGGAAATATATCAACAATGTCTTGCTTCTCAGAGGATGAATCATAAAAACATTAGCGGTCAAATTTTAACCTGGACATTATTTTGATTTATTAACAAATGTGGGCCTGTAAAGCTGGTGTGCATTTCTTAGGTGCTTTTAATTGTGGTTTTAGTTTTGTAACATGTTAAAATAGTTCAAATAGATGTGAACATGGTAAACATAGCCAATAAAATAATCTGTTTGATTTTGTCGTCATCATGCTAGTGTACTGCCTCATAGAGCAGCTAAAGTGACTGCAAACTCAGTCTTGTTACTTTGTCTCAACCTTTCTGTTGTACATGTGCAGTTATAACATTGTAGACACATCATGTTAGCATACACCCCCATCATATCAGATACTGATGGCCCCTTGCCCAGTGTGAGCTGGGATTGGCTCCAGCAATCCCAGCTCATTGGTTGAAGATGAATGAATGAGCAAATATGGCTAATAGTGTAAAGCTGTCAGTCACTGTTCGTGAAAAAAGGGGTGATGATTGTGTTTTGGATCATTCAAGGATGGCATGTTTTTATATACAGGTTGAGGGAGAGAGAGAGAATGAGGGCTCATATTTTCAGGAGCTGCTCTGAGCTCTCTGTCGTGGCTCCTTTACATGCCGTCGGCTGAAGCTCCCAGAGTGTTCTCAAAATGCTTTGCATCTGTCAGTGCTGTGTTGATGTCACCGCTGTTGTAAACTCTTTCTGCCTCTTGGCCTCCCAGTCATTACGGTTGGGCCCACCATGCAGCTGATGATGAGTTTCACATGTGAAATAGTCAACAGAGCAAAAACGTCTGTTTAATGGAAGGAAAGAGGGAGAGGTGGAAGAAATGAAGAATGTCAGGAAACAACTAGGACATTTTTGAGAGGTTAAATTGCAATGGAAGCGGATGCAGAGGAGAAGAGGCTGGGTTGTTGAGCAGTGCTCTCTCTGAAGGCAGGGGAGCTATCGAGGCTGCACAGAGAAGAGGGACACGCTGACATTTCCTTTGTCACACATAGATATCAGGTAAAACAGGATAGTTGTCTGAGAAAAGGGCAAAATCTCATCCTGGAGTGCCGTTGGGAATGTGATGGTTCTCAGAGGGTGATTGCCTCCTGAATACTGTGCCCTTTTGGAGAAACACAGTGTGAAACTTGAGGCTAATTTTCTTGACTTGGTTTGTCTGTTGTGAGGTCTTAACATGAAACAAGCTTTGTTAGCAGAAGGCTTCCCACTTTGTTCTTAGTGAGCTGAATGAGGCTTTGGGGACTCAGCGCTAATGGGACACGCAATCTGTCATACTCCACATATTCCCTTTGCATCAGTAATTCAGCAATGATTCATCAGCAGTGTATATCAGAGTCAACAGGTGGCTACTTGTTCCTGTCTGATCATGTTGTGCTGCCTTTGGCTGTTCAAGTTAAAGTCATCATTAGGCTGTTTTTACCTAATGTTGGGGTAGTTAAATTTGGTTTATATCATTTTTATTCAGTTTATTTCATTAAATAACTGACAACACGACCCAGGGAGTTTTGCCCTGGGAAATCCAGAACATATGAAGCTGACACTCTGAGGCCACACAGGTTCGTATAAAACGCTGAGGGCAAGGCGTAGTATTATGCAATAAAAACACAATTTTTATTAAACAAGTATAGTAGGTTACAAAAGGGATGAAATGTATGTTGACCATAAGAAGGCGGTTCCAATTATGACAATTATGACAGTCCCTGAGGGAACGGCCCCTATAGTTCCGGTTGCTAACCTCTCTCAGAGGCTGAGCTGGGGGTTCAGAGCCAGGGAGGCTTGACGACCAAAAAGGGGGCAACACCAAACACCTCTAGTGAACAACCCACACACCACGAGAACAGGATTAGATTGACCTGAAGGGCAGGGGACATACAGTATGCCGACCCCAGTAAAGTGCCCCACCACGACTGGCCTAACCAGGGAACTTTTAAAACAAAAGCAAAGCAACAAAAACAATAAATAATAAGCAGTATAAGGAAACAAAGCCTAGCGTGAAGTAGACAAAATAAATTCCAAGAAATGGAGTAATAACGAAAATAAATACTATGGGATGATTAGACAAAAATATACACAAGTTGAACTGGATCCAGGAGGTAAGAAATAAATCAAAAGGTCTCATGTTGCGTTAATGTGGTGCTACTGGCAGTGGAGCCAGCAGCACTGCATCCAGATAGAGAACAAAAAGAAAAAAAGGTGGGTCACTTTGCCACCCCTGCATCACCATGATCTGGACCACTAAGCTCGCCCAGCGCATGATGCTAATCCTGGTATTAAACATATGTTTATAGGTTGTTGTCGTTGATCTCTAAAAGTTGCACTGCTGCGTTATATTGTGACATAGAAAAATTATTTCTTCAGGGTTTAAACTGAAATATCTCAAAAACGTTTGGATGGATGGAGTTTGGTAGATGCTCTCAGGGTCTCCAGAACTTGCACTGCATCTAGTGTCATCATCAGGTTAACATTTGTGATAACTATTGTTTGGATTTTCATGTAATTCTCAAAGGGAAATAAAGGTCTGAAGACGAGAACCTTTAATAATGACTTTAATGATCCCTTGGCTTTGATCTAGTACAATCCTCAGGTTAAAGATTTAGAATGATAGATGTTATTGGACAGAAAGGGCCAACTGTCTCTGCATCATGCAAGCAACCAATTTATTTTATCCAATAAAAAAAGCTAAATATTTTGCAGTGTGGTGGCAAAAAGTTAATGTGCTTTTAAAAAGAAAGTCTCCAGACGTCAGCTGTCTTTCTTGAGTTTTAATAAGCATTCATGAATGGACTCGCACACGTACGACCACATGAACAGTCAGTCAGTGGGCGAGTGAGCAAAACTTACAATTCTTATAGGTTCTCAAAACAAGTGTCAGACAAAACATGGTGGCGATAGTCAAGATATCTGATGTTTCAGCTTTCCCAACTTGTTTTCATAACAACCCCCACCAAGGTACAACACTCCCTAGAGATCTCACGGGGTCATCACAAGTAATCAACAATGTCATGGCACCCATCACAAGGGCCTCTTTGTTTATGGGACACTCTAACCTGTGTCATTCGCACCCTCCACTGTATCTCTCAGTGCTGTCACAGCAGGGATCAAGCAAGCAACATATATCTATATGAATGAATACAATACAGAGTATGTAGGTACCAGATAATGCAAAACATAGCATGGGTTAAATACCAGACAGCTTACTAATAACATTTGTTATCCTGATGATATGATATGATATATCCTTTATGTTTCACAACAGTTGCATCTTGTTACTACAACTGATACATCTATTTATATAAACATTTGGAAGTTTCTCTTCTCTCTTCTTTTCTCGTAGCTTGATCTGCCATTTGCAAACTGGGTTGTTTTTTTTTTTTTGCTGAAACGGTGCGTCGCCAACCATTACTAAAATTCATCATAATCATTTTTTTCTTCAGGATATTGTTTCTGAAACGAAGGGGCCTGTAGAGTCATTGTGATGTGGAATATTAAAATTTTTGTTCCACATAAATTGATATTCATTGGCAGCTCTGTGTTGAACATCTCGACACACCCACTTTCGGTTTATTAGTTAGGATTCGGTTTATTCACCCATTTGGAAATTCTTAGACATGAACCCTAGCACAAAAGTACGTCAGTCATCTTTTGCTTGACAAAGCCGCACCGACAAAAGCCTCAACTCTGAAAATGCATTATCTTTTGAGAGCTTTGAAAATCATATATTCTGAATATTGAAGGCTTATGCAAAACCTTATCAAATAAGTAAGCTTGTCATACAAGTGTAACTGTAGGTAAATCAAGTTTCCCTCCACAATGCAGTTACATATCTTAAATTAAATTACCCAACTGAAGATAGTGCAGTATTAAATTGATGCATCTAATTAATGTCCATTGTCTTTTCATTCATAATAGATCACTCATGAGAACCAGATAAGCTCATGTCTTATCTCTGAACACTTTTAATAGCACCTCGCAGAAAATAATGAGAAGCTAATTTCCTGTTTGACTTGTTGCACTTATCCACAACATGTGTAAGGAACTAAAGCTTGTTCAATACACCCTGATAACGCAGAATAACTGAGGCAGTGCTTTTATTTCAGCCCATAATGAGGCGAAGTCTGGTAATGGTGCCATAACGTGACAGGACTGAAGTATATTTTCAAAGCGGTGATGTGACAGCAAACTCAGAGGGAGATGAGGACATCCTTAAAAAGGTTGAGAATAGAGGAAGACACTCCTCAGTCTTCACACACTCGTAACAAGCGCCCTCGTGTCTCCCCGTGACAGCTCCCAACATGACCTGCCTTAATGTGACCTTTCATCTCGACAAACCGCAGCTCCTCTTTGCAATTGATCTGCCCTTCAATCTACATGCTAAAACAGGTCAGAGTGAGGTGGGTTTTTCACTCTGAAGCCTTTCCTGTTACTGGCTTTTCTTTTTTTGATGAGAGGTAGGGGAAGAATAAGGAAAGATAAGAAAATGCAGCCTCCACGTGTGACTGGCAAGAATGGTGTGAAGAGTTGCTAAAGGGGGAGCACAGAAGTTGTCAGGGTGTGAATAAGCTGCTGTCACATCACATCACAGGTTCAGCAAAGCAATGTGCTAACAGCTGGATATTCTGGACATCACCCATTTTTAGTTTGGACTTCGTTAGGTGTGGTGAAAGTGGCGCACGGCAGTTCTCCATCCGTCTAAAGCTGCAGAGGCGTCAGTATCCAGAGTAATAAACATTTATATATAAAATGTTTCTGAAAAATGTCTCGAGAGATGTAAATGTTGGGATAGTCAATAAAATGTGTTGCTGAGCAAGAGCAGTGTGCAGGATTTTCTTTTTTTTGCTCTAAAATGAGGTGATGAGGAAAAATCAAAGTCACAGACGATGAGTCACAGAGAAGGCAACGCTTCTTTTGACTGGACGTTCAGATATTCTGGTTAAAGTTCAACAATCTGAACCCTGAGCAAGAGCTCAAGGGAAAAATGCCCGCCAGAAACACATGGTTGATTTCTTTTTTTTGTCCTTTTCATGGTTTTCAGAGGAAATTATGGTGACATGTCAACAGCTTAACTATTAGTGCGCTGCAGAATGGTAAGGCGGCCTAGTGAATTAGCGATGTTCCTTTAGTTCAGCAAAAATGAGTCAGATCCAGTCACAATATGCTGACTAAATGCAGGGGAGGAGCACTACGTGATCAAACAAAATAACAAGGGAAGGTTTCATGAGTCACACATATCAAACACCCCCTCTTGCCTCAAGCAAACCCACCAAAATGCTCCCATCAGGTGTGTGTGTGTGTGTGTGTGTGTGTGTGTGTGTGTGTGTGTGTGTGTGTGTGTGTGTAACCTTTCCCCGCACCAATATTCAGATCAATGCAAAAAGCACATACAAACAGTTAGAAGCATTCATTCCTCTAGTTTCTAAGACCTTTGGTCATAATGTACAATGTAACCTGATATCAAGACTGGCCTTAAAAAACACTTTAATGTGGAAGCACACAAAAAACAAAATATTAAAAGCCTGATTCTGTGGCCATTTCTTCACCATGACAACTGCAGAGAGTAAAAACACATCTCCCTCAGGGGATGCACAGATGAAGGTTGATTTCACACAAATAGTTAAACAAAGGGAACATTTTTGAATACACCGGTCCATGCATGTATACATGTACCATGGAACCATGTTCCCTTATGTGTGCGTTGGTGGGGGTTTGTACGCACAGTATTGTACGCTGTGTATTTGAATGCATGCGAGATGCATACGTGTATTAGTGTTGCTCTCTGATCAGAGTGCAAACTGCAGCTCACAGCCTCTCCTGTCTGTCACCAGGTTGAGCTCCACGTCATGCTGTTTACTTAAAGTTTCTACCTGAACATGTTTGCAAAAAGGAAGAGTTGCTGATAATAAACGGGATTCACATGTTTTTTTCTCTTTTGACCGGAATGCCAATAAAGATAACCACAAATGTATGTGAGTTACTGAGTGATCGCAGTTCACTGATCATTTATCCAACATTGGTATGCTGAATACCACCTGACTGGGTTGGAGTTTCCCCATTTGCTGTAGCTCTTTCAGAACCTTTTGGACATTTACAGCTGTGTTGTAGCCTTGTTTTGTTGTTTCCTTGTGAACTGCAAGGAGGTGGAAGAGGCCTTCCAGTTCACTGAGCCTCACCTCAGAAAAAAGCAAATAAACTGCTTTCATCAACCTGCACCATTATAACTAAAGGAGGCAAAAGAATAACAACAGAGACACAACTAAAGAGAAGTAAGTTGAGAGAAATGTTATCTTTATGCCAACCATATTTGAACAGCAAAGAACAGAAACAGCAGCAACCTGGAATAAGACCCTTCCCTTCCTGCAGCAGCTATAAGCGTTGTATTAGTATATAATGACATAAATTTAACACAGCATGCAGGAATGACTGAAAACCAAGCTTTGTTCCAAAATACCACTATTTGCAGTTCAGCATATCAAGCAGAGGAAGTTAGAAATAGAGTTGTGTTGAGATGAAAAAAAAAAAAAAAAAAGAGCCTTGTTAGTTTTTGATGAAAATGTTGAACATACAGCTAAAATGACAGCTCAGTCTTTGTATGAAACCAACATCATCTCACAAAACAATCAGGATGTCAGCAGCTGTATGGAATTGGCCCGCAAGTTAACTTTAGGTCTTAGTTAATTGCTGCTTTGATCATGTCTATTGTGTGTTTTTATGAAAGGTGCACTTTCGTATGTGCATCATCAGGGAGTCAGACAGTCTGATCCAGTCCGTGGCAGTACTCTGCCAGTGCATAAATACAGCTCAGCCAATTCTTTCAATGTGAAGCAGCGTGAATGAGAAATGTTGGAATAGCATTATCATTAAATTGATGCAAGCAGTGGCATTCCCAAATGCAGGCACAGACAAAGAAGCTCATCGAAGGAGCCTCCCACCCCACATCTCCAACTGTTGCCTTTTTGAAAAGCGCTGCATTTTGTGGATGCTCCCTGAATGTGTTGCACGTGGGCAATGGGTAGAGACCAATTACAGCACACATCATCAGGGCTCCCACTTAGGCAGGGTTTGCGGCCGCAGCATTGTACTGTTTTGTGTTATTTTAGAGGTTTAAAGTTGTACAATGAGGGGCCACCCGGGGCCCTTTCTGCCAAGGTGCCTCAAATATTTGCCTGTCCTGACAGGTGACTCTTGTTGTGTTGGAAGAGTGAAAGGTAACCAGAAGGGGATGTCAGTCAATTAAAATTAAAAACAGTAAGGCTTGATTACACACTCCATTGATCGCTACGAGCCCCTTGTGTGAGTGGAGATGGTTTCAATACAGAAGACTCTGCTGCTAATGAAGAAAACTGCCATCGATATACACACAATGAATATTCGTTACAGGGCCAGTGATGAAAAAATGCTGCTGAACCATTCTAATTATTCAGTAAATTGGGTTGACATTTAATTTTAAAATAAATGATTAATTCATCAGTTAAAGACAGAAACTCATGCAATTCATTGATTGTGTTTTCTTTGAATTATTTTCACATTTCAAAAAGTAATTTCATAACATTTTTCAAATGATTCCTTTAATTGATTAGTGCGATGGGTAAAAACGTGTACCCGTTCTGATGCCATGTTTAACATCCACAATTAAATAAAATGATTTCTTCACCTGAATTCACTCATCACAAATACAAAAGTGTTTGGAAGTTGATCAGCTGATGGTGAGCACCATATGTCTACACAATCACTTTGCTGTGCACCTCTTCTCACCACGCACCTTCATGTATTCTACACACACAGTATCCACAAATACACCCTCAGCTCAACGGTAGTAGAGTTCATGAGTGCCAGCAGCATGAAGGCTGCTCTCCCTTTCTCTCCCTCCCACCTCCCATCCTCTGTCTCTCTTTCTCTATCTCGGTCTCTGTATTGCTCTCTTATTCTCTCACTGGCTTCCTAAGCAATTCTTTGTTTTTCTGCTTGTGGTGCTGCAGAACCCTCTTTTATTCAGTTTTTTGTTCCTCCCTAGAAGAGAAAATCCTTCTCTTGCAGATTACATTTTCTCTCACTTGACTTATTATCTTTCTCTCTCTCTCTCTCTCTCTCTCTCTCTCTCTCTCTCTCTCTCTCTCACCCTCTGTCTTGTTCCAAACACTGAATCTCTCATTCTCTCTCGGTTTGTAATTCCTATGTATCTCTCTGTGGCTGAGGGGAGCAGGGACTTGATTCTCCCCTCTTCCTCTCCTCCTCCTCCTCCTCCTCCTCCTCCTCCTCCTCCTCCTCCACCACCACCACCTCCGCCTCTCCCTCCTCTGCTTCACCTCTCGTCCTCTGGCTTCCTAACGGAGGGATAATGTTTTATTTCCAGCTGGTGATCATGGCTGGGACGGTGCTGCTGGCTTACTACTTCGAGTACACGGATACATTTCCTGTGCACATCCAGGGCTTCTTCTGCTATGACAAGACCTTCTCCAAGCCCTACCCTGGTCCAGATGACACCAGCAAGATCCCCCCGGTGCTCATCTACTCGCTTGTCACAGCCATCCCCACAGTCACGGTAAGAGTTTGTATTAATAAGTGTAGAAGAAAAGGTCAAGCAATAGAGGGAGGAGCCTTTGATGTGCACAAAAAAAGTCTGAAAGAGAGTGAGAGAAAAATGAAAGAGTCTTCATAGAAAGTAAATTGCCAAAGTTGAGGCGATGTGTTTTATCTGAGGTTGTTGTCCTCTCTTTATTTGACTTATTAGATTGTGCAGTTTTCTGATGAATCATCTCTGGTGTATGTGACTGCACCACTGCCATAGTGAGCAGATTGGCAAGCTGCATGGAGGTAACCCCCTCCATTCTGGACAGGCAGGTGTCTGTCTGTGTATGTGTGTGTGTGTGTGTGGTGGTAAAAAGAAATGGACTAAAATCAACTTAATCCAAAAGGAGTTGTAATGGGGAATGGGCAGAGAGGTCATTAGAGGAAGAAAAAGAGAGAAGGTGAGAAAGCAACAAAAAGAAACAAGAGCTTTGAGAGAGTTTGAGTCGAGACAGAGCGATAATGGCAGGCAGCAGAAGCTGTCGGGAAAGAAAAACCCGAGATGATAGGTGAGAAAAAGAGACAATGAGTACAAGTTTGATGGGGGAGGATGTTTTGGGTTGTTTTTTTTGTTTTTTTTTGTCTTTTTGTTGTTTCTGTTGTTGTTGTTTTTTTGTGGTGGTGTGTGTTCAACTATGGGCCTGTGTGTGTTTGTGAGGTTAGCTGTTGAGCCCCAAGTGAGATGGGGGGCAGTGGGCGTGAAATGCATAACACCTGGCACCGACTCTTGAGCACAGACTCAAACCTGAATAGCTCACATCCCCAACAGACCACAACAATGGAAAAAGCCACAGACAGTACCATCCTACCAGATTACATGCACTTATCTTACAGCAGCACAAACACACACAAATCCAGTTTGCATGGTGCAGTTGATGGAGGAAGGTGGTTGCAGGTTCTTATAGTGTGTATCCACAGAGTGCAGTTTGGCTCACAGCCACAGTGCACCCTGGCCATTTGTGTCATTAGGTTATATTGGGCCAAAAAGTACACAAGTAGTAATTTAATACACCCAAATTACTGAATGTGTCCGTATGAGTCTGAAACTTTCTCCATTCGGGTCGGCAGAAGTTCAAGTGTATTTTGGTGGAAATCTGAAAACAAGAATCATTCAGTGACAAAATTGTCTTTGTGTAATTACCAAACAAGCTTTTGCAAACGGATGAACACACACAGCACACAACAGAGTGTTGATGAGAATACAAAGTCAAATATTTATACAATTACAATCCACCTTGGTCAGAGTCCCACATGAGCTAGGAACCCACTGATACTTTGTTCATGTGAGAATGGGGAGGTAGTCACGCATAGTCTGCTCAGATGCATTAACTAATGTACTGACAAAGATATTGGGCAAATTTGTACAGTATTGACTTAGGGACTGTATGAAAATGATTTCAAACTGGAGAGGAGTCAGAATAAAGTGGTGGTCTAGTTGAGGGTTTTGTCTTTCCTCTTGTGTCTATGCCACAAACGACTTTAGCTGTGATGAGTATGACATGAGTCAAGAACGACGTGAGGGGTCATTGGAGCAACAGAGTCTGAGTAAGAATAAGGCTGATGTGGATGCTTGGGAAGGAGAACGAACGCTAACACACTGCATCTCTCCAAACCAAGTCAAGTCACTCTTTTGTGTATGACCTTGACATTCCCCTAACCTAAAGTATTCATCATTATTACTGTAATGACAAAACCCTTTACCTCTGCTGCCATTTTAATCCCAATCACAATGTTTCCCTTACTCTAAACCTTATTTGAACTTTCACCAGGTAATTTTTATAAATCCAGGCAAACCTGAGCCAGAGAAAATAAAGTTGCTTTACGAAACTGATTCGTTAGAGATTTGTAACAGTTTTGGGAGGCACATACACACTGACGGCTGCGTCAGCAATGTTTGTCATAAATATATTCACTTGAGATAAGATGTTTCATTTTTTAAATTAAAATGACACATCTGATTTACACTTCTTCCCCCTCCAATTATTTATCTACATAAGCAGTTTCTTAGCATTAAATGAAAAAAATCTGCACCACTACATTATTATACTTCAACTTTGCTGATATATGCAGCAGTTGCACTCTTGAGTACTCCCAAATTACTTTGGGATACTTTGATCTGGGTCAGAGAGAATTACTTACACCAGCTAGTCTGCTCTAACCTGTGCTGACAGAGGCCTCGGTGTGTGTAACAAGCAGGAAGGTAAATCACAGCAGTAACTCTGTGGCAGAACCAATCTGGTGCAAATGTGCTTTGCCATTTGCCGTTTGGTTTTTGGTTTTTAGAGGAGCTTTATCTATTTGTGTTGCAGTGAGCAGCAAATCAGAGACTCGTATTTGGTGATGAAGTGGCTGCACAGCACAAAAGCCAGGTCATCTTGAGCACAGAAAAAATGGTGACCTTTCATATGGTTTTAGATCAGTGATTTTGGTTCGTTGTAGCTTTTTTTTTGTTGCCAAGCAACCATGATTGTACTATTGTGTTTCGAACAATTAGGCTGTCTTTTAATTGTCAACACCTCTTCATAGGAGTGGAGGAAGAAAAAGGCATCATTTTATTGCTATTGTACGGGCAGAACTTGATCATGTGAAGTGACAGTATGAAGCAGACCCTGCCTGGCCAAGTCACTGGAGGTAATAAGCCACCGGTGTATTTGGGTCAGTGCCAGAGTCTTCCAGGTCCAACAGAGGGCACTCTAGATCTCTGTTAGCTCCCACTGGGGGGGGGGGGCTAACATCTAATTAGAGTCATCAATCACTTTTAGAAGTTTCAGCACAAGAAGCCAATGCTCTGCTTGGAGACACAAAGGACTAGACATCCTCCCACCAAAGTTTGTTAGTCACATTTAGAGCAGTATGTGTATATAAAATGATCCTACCTTGCTGAATATAATCATCTGTGCCAGTAATTCGTACTATTTTGTGATGCATTTCAGATTAACGTTCACCCACCAGGTTAAGGAGGGACATGACCGAGACTTTTATAAATTTAAAGGTCCGTGTTTTACACATTTCCATTTGAAGTGTTGATATCAAAAAAGATATATTTGTGATTTTAAGTACCAAAAAAAGGGCTCTACTAACAGCAGAGTCCAACAACATTCAACAACGCTCTGATCCTCTCTCCTGCTTGGCTTTCCAACCTGTTTGAGCTATAAAATAAAAATACAGTAGTCCTGGTTTAGGGGTGTGGCTGACGCAAGTGACTTATTTGTTGTGACATCACAAAGTTGCTAAAGTCCTGACAGCTGGTTTTGAGGCTCAGTTTCTGAATACAAGGCTGTGAGCATAAGACCTTTGATACTTTCACAGAATTAACCCTCTGAGTGCCAAAGTCACAAAATTGTGGCAAACAACAATACTGAATAAAGCAGTCAATAGTTCCAGGAAGAGAGCCAGATCCTGTTTGTACCCTGCGGTTAGCAAACATATTTTGATTCCACCCCAAAATTACATCATGTTCCTATTCAAAGTGTTCTGTGAAGTAGCAGAGGAAATGTTCTCCGAACATGCTTGCTTGCACTGATGCTGAAACAATTTTGTCCGTTGCGTTGAACTAAATTGAAGCAGATATACACTAATGGTGAATTCACAGTTGGCCTTTTCCTCAAACCATTATCAAACTACAGCCTTTGGAAATCGTGTCAATCAAATAGTGTATGAGGTCATTTTTTGTTTTTGATGACTTTAGGAGAGCACTGAATAATTTGTAGATCACTCATGCAATCCCTCATCTGCTTTGCACCCAATCTACACCAGTTTATGACGACCAAATTTTGCATTTACAGTAATAATGATGATATATTCACTTCCAGAAATGTACTTATAATAATTCTTTTACAGGGTCAGGGTGAGATGCAGTAAGAAGTTAAATTCAACCTATAACTTTGTTCGTTCTGTGATAATTTAATGTAATTGGTTAAAATTTAAGGCATCATTTGGATTTTGTTATTTGCATAAGCACAACATGGACTGAACAAAATGTAAGTTTTTGCAAACAATCAATTTGTGCTGGATCTCTGGCTATCATATAAAACAGAATACAATGGTCATTTTTACACAGTTGCACATTTCTATGTTTGTCGAGAATGTAAATGACATTTCATAATCATGTATTTATGTAAAGAAGAAAACAAGTGAACTTCATCTGCCTGGTTATTAATAGATCAGTGCTGCTAGAATACTGTCAGGTTTTATTTTGAGGCAACTGCTGCATCTGCGGGAACACTAAAAATTCTCGAAAAACCCCCACACTCCTGTTTAGCTCATTTTGAATCTTGAAGTTTGCTTAATGGAGTCTGTAAGCCAGTTAAGTCTGGGTTGAATTAACTTTTCTAGCACAGATTCAATCTGACAGTGTGTGTAAGTGTGTGTGTGTGTGTGTGTGTAAGTGTGTGTTCATGCTCCCCTGCAAATCCTTCTTTTGATCCAATTTGGTTTTTGTGTCTTTCTCCTAACTTCCTACTTCTGCTTCTCCACAATCTCCACAACCATCCTCACATCCCTCCAACACCTCGTCCACCTTTTTAAAATTTTCTATTCCCTGTCCTTTCTGACCACTCATCTTTCTCTCAGCTCCTAGTTAATATGTTCTCTGTGAAGTGAGGCTTCTCAGCATGTCGACTCTGTATTGGTTAGAAAATCTAACAGACTCTTCTTGCTCTTTACCTGGGAGGAACAGGAGAGTCTTTTATGTCATACTGAGATAAAACGCTCATCCTTGAGATGTGAATACCTGGCTTAATAAATAGCAAAAAAAAGAAAAAAAATTCATAAATCTCAACCTTCAGCTTTGTCCAGCTTTGTACTTATCAAATTGAACTCCAGGTGAAGTCAGTACAACATTCAAGGGCAGGTGATACCCGTTTGGTTAAGAAACTACTGTGAGGAGAAGCTGCACAAGCTCAGTTTTTTTAGACTCCATTCAGCTTGGTGGAGCCATTCTCTCATTCATGTTTAAACTTAACGAAAAATCAAGGTGAACAGTGGTACAGTGGTTACCACTGCTGTCTCACAGCAGGAAGGTCCTGGGTTTGAACCTGACAACCCCAGGGCATGTTTTCTGTGTGGATTTACTCTTCCTATTCCACTTTACTCCCACAGTCCAAAGCCAAACACATTAGTTTAATATGTGGCTCTAAATCACTCACAGGCGGGTACCAACCATCCCTAAAGTATTCCTGGTATCACTAAACAGATGGATTTTGCTGAACATAGCTGATGTTAACAGCGTTCGCCATCCTGAATCATACTGCGTGACTTGTTGTATATTTGTAAGTGGGGTATAAAAAGGCACACATTGATTAGATCTTAAGTAAATGGTGATAGTTCAGTGATTAGCCACGATCAGTGATCCTGTCTCATACCTGGTGCTGTGTACTTGTTTTTTAAATGGGCCCCACCTTTATCCTCAGAGTTGCAGCGTGTTCCAGACGCCTCACTGTATGCATGTTCATCTGAAACTTCTCCTCTCCTCCCATCCTCAGTCATGATGTCACTCTGGCATTAAACTGAACCAGGAGAACCAACCGCCGCAGCCCCCAAGCAAAACTCTCATGTTCACACACTTGCACAGACATGGATCAATGTTTTTCTTTCTCTCTCACTCACTCTGTCTCCTTTCTCTTAAGTTTTTGCCTTTTGCTCTTCTGTGCTGTCATCTTTCCTTTGCATTATTTCACAACCATATCTCATGTTTGTTTTCACACACAGACCTGCACACATACTCTAGGCCAGTATGCAACTTAACCAGGTTAAAGAGACAGATGGCAGGGTGGGCAACGCCGTGGAGGAGGGGCGCATCAGTTGCTGTGACACTGGCTGCCATGGGACCATATTTGTCTAGGTGACGCCCCTTGACTTCTGTTCCTCAGTCTGCAATGGTAAGGGTGGGGAAATGAAAAAGATGAGGAAAACATCAGATAAAAAGACCGGAGACTAGATGAAATCACAGCTTAGGGAGAGAAACTATTGAGAGCGTCTTACATAGTTTCTATTCATGGAAGAAAGAAGTACAACTTGTTTTCTTCGCTGCACATTAGACACATTAGATATATCTGCTGTACCTATCTGTGTTGCTGATATCTATACAGAAGTATAATTTACCACAGTGTGCACAGTTCCCAATCTGCTAGGAACACAATCACAGCTCACATCTAACTGTTGAGGGTGATAATTCTCCCAAAGCCAGCACAGCGTTGTGTCACCACATCATTTTGATATTTACATCATGAAACAGTCCCCCTTTTCTTTTCTCTATCAGCTTATCACCTCAGTCAGCTGTGCTGTATTGCTGCCTGCTCCATGCACCATTACCGGCGGGCCTGAGGCAGTTGTTGCATCAATCTGATTGGTTATGCACTGAACAAGAGAGTGAGAGAGAGAGAGACACACAGAGAGTGTGTGTTTGTGCCGTCCTGTTGCCTATCCGGTACTTTAAGCAGGAGTCACCCATTCCTGTGAAATGAGATTAGACTGAACAGCAGTTGTCATTTCTGCTTCTCAGGTTTGATCCACTTTTGAGTCAGGCAGAGAGCAGAGACACCTGAGGGGGGTCCTGCATAGCTGGTGGATTGCCATGCTTCATTCAGCCCCTCAGAGAAACCTGATGAATGCCAATGCCCAATCTGCGTTCACAACAGGGGTGTGTCCCTGCTCGCTGCCCGCTGGTCCTACATCTTTGCATATGGCCACTGGACCAAATCTGTCGCTTCCTGTGTGTAACTGTGTTCAGCTCAGCCACACTCACCCAAGTCCTATGTAGAAAATGATGAGGCAAATTGGAGAGACAACAAAACAGGAGGAGTCATTCACTTTTTTCTGTTTTATCCGAGGTTATAGGTTTTTCCATGATTTTAAAATGATTACTCGTGGAAATAAATTTTTAGATTCCTTCTCTTAAAAATATGCTTAATTTCGAACAAAGACCTGCATGGAATTAACTGTGACATTTTAAACATAATTTCCAGATATTATTTTTTGGGTTCATCACATTATGTGGCCATTTAGAGGAAAAGTGCAGGTGCCGCATCCCCACAGGGGTGACGGAACGTAACTGTGTGGGGAGAAAGGGACAGGTGAGCTTGCAGGTGTACTCCAAACAACAGAGAGTAGTGTGATTCTGGCCTGAGGAATTGTCCTGCTTACCACCACAGTTGGAGCAGCTGTGACCAGCATGGAGGCTGTAAAGGTATTTTAGGGCCGTTAACACCAAATTGCTGTAAAAAGTCATCCTCCTTCTCATAACTCAGTCAAATCTGAACACTCAGACAGGATACAGATACGTGACTGTCGCTGGCTCCAGTTTCCATTGTGAAGAAAGATCCATTAATCTGTTTAGTTTTTGTTGTGTCAACATAACACGGTGATAGTTGTCTGTACATCCATTTATTCTTCCAGCTTGTCCTTGAGCTTCTTCTGATAGAGATTGGTCGCCTGTCCACATTGTACCTTCACTTATGTCCGGTCAGTAACAATAACTAACATGTAAAGATTCACCCCCACATTATTTCACAATCACAGTCATACTAAATGGTCAGTTTAGATTCACCATTTAAGACAATATTTATGTCTTTGTGCTGGTGCAGACACAGAGAGGATCTGCACAACCATCAGATGCAGCCGTACAAAGACCTACGAGGGTCAACAATTATTTATGTCTCGTGTATTTAATAAGAACAAAGACGTATGATGTACAAAAACATCTTATTATTATCAATATCACAGACTTGGTTTGATTTCAGTTTAAAGATTATCATAATTTCTATGATGTTGGTGCCTATAATCAGGGGACCACAGATGTACAAGGTAAAGGTTGAAACCTCCATTTTCATGTCACTACTTAATTGGGAAGATGAGATTTTGGGGACATCCTTCAGTTGACCTTACGGTAAGTGGGATGGGACAGAAATGGTCTTGGTTTGCAAATGATTTAATGGGACACAGAGGGAGATAAGAGAGGGAAAAACAGTAACAGAGTGAATACATAAAACAGCCAGCAGTCCTGCTGATGCTGGTTTTAAGGAATGTAACAGAGGAGATTTGGAAAATGGGGGCATGAAATTGAACTGGATAAAACTGAAAGGGGAAAGACAAAGAATATATAACCTACTTTGCCCACCAGTGGGGAAAAAAAAAAAAAAACCACACACACACACACACACAATGAAAGGTGAAAGAGGAGAAGCGAGATGAGAAAAATAGGGAGGGATTAGTGATGCTGCAACACAAGGATGACAAGGTTTTGTGTCTGTAAGATGGAATAAATCTGTGCTCTTTAGTGTATACAGTAACAAAATCACACGACAACCAAGTGTTTATGCTGCTGAGTCTCGACAGGCTAACAATGGTTATTATGTCTAACCGTGCTTTGCTCGATACGACAAGGGCATTGCTGTGTGCGAATGTGATTGTATCGTGTGTATATGTGTATACACAAGTGGATTCGCTTTCTCACATTCCTCTGTTTCTGTAGATGGGGGAAGGCTTGGAGTGCCCAGTGTCTGTGTGTTTGTTTTTAAGTGTTGTGTGTGCCCGTCCATCCACGAGTAAGATCATGTCCTCCCCTCAGTCGAGAGTCTCCATCATGTCAGTGGATTGAGGGATGTGCCGTGGCCTGTGTTTTTGCTCTGTCTCCTGTTAGGAGCCGCTCCATAGTTGAAATCCTGGTGAGAGCCACGGCAGTAAAGGTGATGATGATGCACCCAGACGGGTGCAGTGTCTTTCATATCATCCATTAGCCCAAATCTCACATATACTCAGCATGGCAGAGATTGAGGTTGCAGTAGATGACGACATCGGTGACAGCTAGGCATCTCTTTGTACTTTACACATGAATAACTTCCCCAGTCTTGTCAGAAATTTTAGGTCTTATGGCTGCAGAGCTGTGTTTCACAGAAATGAGTCTGCAGTTGGCCTGTACAATACAAGAGCTGTGGCATACTTTCATTAGGGGTGATGTGAGATAATCTCAACACAAAAGGTTTCTGCCAAATAATTCATTTCTGAGTGATCATCTTTCCTGCTTTTTAAAGTTTAGCAGTCGTTACATAAGACTGTTGAGAGACAGTAATTTTACACGGAGACTCTGATGGTAGAAGGGAAGATCTGCTTTTTTCTATATTGGGATATTAAAATAATTCCACTTCCATCTGGCCCTCCTCTGTAAAATGTGATCAAACTGTATCAAACTGCCAAAACATGTGCTGCAATACTCACAATGAAAGTGTAGAGAGAAGTAGACAGGAAAAAAAAGCAAGAACCCAGCTGGGACACACTAGTTGGTCAATACTTTGTGGCTTTTGAAGTTCAAAGCATTGAACAGCAAGTGACCATGGATGCATTATAATACATGAAATATAATACAGCCAAGGAAGTCTGTCCCAGCCCGGCTCACACGACAAAGAGCCACAGGTTGGACTCCAACCCCTGGCTGCTGTGATTCGAATTAAACCTTCATGGGACGTGCTGCCCTTAACATGTGTCTGCTCCACACGCTTTGGATGTACTGTGACTATTTGTATAGCACATGTATTGTATGTCTGCCTTTGTTTTGGCAGTTTTCATGTTTTTTCTTGTTTTTTTGGGGGGGGGGAGGGCTGAAGGTGTTAAGCTCTCCGGGCCAGCGTACTTCTGTGTTTTTGAGTCTTAAACTCTTCTCAAATATATATATATATATATATATATATATATATATATATATTAACCCCTCTAGACTTTAGCTTATCTAGTCATCAATATTTAATACTTCAGAGAAAGACTTAATATTTTAAACATTTTTTTCCGGGGCTGTAAGACTTCACAACTCCACAGTTGCCAATAAACCATGAACATAAAAAATGAAGGACATTGTAAGCTGTAAGCATGTGGGCTAACTTTTAGATTAAGATTTATGTAAGAACCAAGTATAAGTGCTTCCTGCAGCATTTGTGCGTTTAAGTAATGGCTCAGAGTTTAGCAAACATTGTATTTCCCAGTGTTTCCATCTGTTACCTTCTGGTAGTTTTTGTTTTTTTTTTAAACACAAACACGGGCTGAGGAGTGTCACTTGCTATTTGCAGAAGGGAATACTAATGGAGACAATCTGCATCTTGCTGCTCTGCTGCAATGCCATCGCTCAGGCTAATTCCAAGATGCTTGATTTGTCCCTCATGGCGTTATTGACATCATTACCACATGGGGATCACGTGACAGCTTGTTTGTCTCCTGCATCGTCTCCTGTCTTTTGAACAATTTGCCATTTTCCAATTATGGGAAAAACCAGTGAAGCTGGTTTTAGGCAGCCATTTCTCTTTTTTCCAGTGCCTCAATTTGCACATCCACTGTAATGCATTATTTATTACATTTAAATGTTATAATGGATAATACATGTATTTATTTATCAAAAATCTTTTATTTCTTTCTCTTTGTCCTCTTTAATGGTGTTCCTTTAATTGTTTTACTTTACTCTTTCCCCCACTCCCATCAGTCTTCTGTCATCTCTCTGATTTTCCTCATTCATCTCATTGCTCTGAGTGAAACATCCCAGTTTATTGTCTTCCAGTGGACATGCATTCATAAGAGGGGCAGTCTGAATGCATACTAACATTTGACTAATACTAGCTGACACAAATGGAGCTCTCATTACTTACACACACAGCGCAGAATCTTTGTGCAGACAAAAAGAGGAAGAGTTAATCATATCTCATGTTTGTATTAATGTTTCGTTCCTTCACTCCTCTGGTGCTCTACACAAATATCACACATGTCAGTCTGCATGTAATACATTCTCCTGGTCTACATTCATCCTCCAGGGACACGGCATTACAGCAGAAATCATTGTATGTCCTGTGGTGACATGTTTCTGGATGCATGTGCATCATCAGTGTCTGTAGATGTGAATGTGCGGTTTAATTTGGAGGAATTATAATCTGCTCGTCTCTAAACTGCAGTGACAACCTCATCATTTTTAACTGTGAATCTTTGAGGGGCCAGTCAGGGCAGAGGCATTGAGCCTGAGCACATCCCACTGCAGCGGAGAGAAATGATTCAGAAATGCTGGTTCTAATAATGCGCTACATTATTCACATGCAGGCCATCCATGCATGAATAATTCACTCCTGCAGTATTACAATAACTCTTCTACCTTGCCCATACTCTCCCTCTTTTGGTTCCGTACTCTTACTTTTCCCGTTGTGTACTCCTACTCTCACCTTTTCACTTACTCCCTCATAAACCCTCCTTCGATTATGACCAAGGCCAGAATGGAGATGTAAATTTGTGCTGTGCTGCAGTCAAAGGTGAAAGCACACTTTAAGAATCATCGAGATTATAGATGGAAACTAATAAATAATCGGCACTTAAAGACAAGAATGAGGTTGAGCCAGCAGACTGTTCTCATACTTCAACACAAGCGAGCTTAGATCACATATCATTTAGCTTTAGCTTTGATTACGGTACACAGCCATAGCGTATATATAAAAACGGACGTGAAGCCAGTCTGTCGACTCTTTTACATTGTTAAAATTCATCATCAGTCAACCAACTCATTTTTTTATAATCAAATAAGCATAAATGATTCAGTCTAAATAATGGACAGATGTAATTCAATGAATTGACTACGTGATCATCATGCTCATGATCGATTATTAACTTGTTAAGAAACACCATAATCCCACCCACTTCTTATTCACTTTTCCCTATAACATAAGTTAAAGAAATAACTTTTATTTGTAAATATTGTTGTAGGATTCTTGAGATAAGATGAGGTAGATAAGATGATTGATACACCTGTTCAACATAAATAAGAAGCAGTTGGTTAGCTTAGCATAGCACAGAGACTGTAGAGAGAGGTTGCTTGTCTCTGTCTCTGTAACAAAATTGATGACAAGTTAAAGCCTCCTATGTGAGCAGGTCAATTTGACCTGCTGCACAGCCTCTGTCGTGTTGATTACTGTGGCTGGACAACGGGAGGACAATGAGTGTAAATCAAGCTGAAACTATAAAAGTGGATGATCTGGGTCAGTTGATTTTGAAAGGTTTGGGGGACTGACTTTCTTCTGAGTCCTATTATAGTTATCCTAGTTATCCTATCAGAGTAGTCTACAAAAGGGCAAAAGGCCTACCACCCACAGCCTTATAGCTTTGCCTGAGGCAAAGTGTCGAAGAGCACATATATATGAATATGAATATGTATATGAATGACAGCACACTACCATTATCTCACATTTTGTGTCTAGCACAGGCTCAGACCCTCCACACACCAGCAACCCCCATAGAAACTGCCACCGTGTGTCTTTTAATTGCCCCAGAAATGGTTGCCAACAGTGTGACGGTGCCCCTAACGTCTCTGGTTTGAAGCCACTGATTAAGCCCCCTCAGCTTTGATTTCATGCTCATATTAGTGTTTAGAGGGTTGCCATGGAACACCCACCAGGGTCCTGTTTCACTAATGGAAGAAAGCTCTCAGCTGGGCATGCACTTCACAGCACTGTTTCACTGACTGGGCCCTTGCATGTTATTAACTCATTTGACTTGGCTGGACCCACTTGGAAGTACAAAGAGGCAAGAGACTTTTTCATCTCATTTTCATCTCTTTGTCTCTCTTTACTTTCTTTCTTTCACTCCGTGGTGCTTTCATTTCCCGTTGAGTGTCTCTCCTCAGATGTCAGACACCATTGTCGTACAGGAAAAATTGTGTTAAATGCTAAAGGGATAACAATGAAGTTGAATGGTTTGAGGAGCATGGTCAGTGTTAACTTGTGTTCCACTTCTGTCACAGCAGAGCCTGAAATTATCAGGATGATTTCAATTTAAACATATCTCTGTCATAGATTTTTAGTTTTTTTTCAATGGGGGAGTTTTAGTCAGTGCCCGCTTCTGAGAGTGCAGTAGGAGCCTCACAGCCAAAGTCCATTAAGAGATCATCAGCATGGAGAGGCACTGCTGTTCAGCCTCACAGGGAGTAAACCAAGCACACTCACCTGACTGGAACCCCTGCCACAGGCCTGCCACTCCTCACAAAGAAAACAATAAAACTGTGAGCCCCCGGGAACAATAGCTGTGATTTCTGATCGCAGACTATACTAAGCATACTTCTCTATCCAACCACTTCCAGGGAGTCCACAATTACTAAAACAGACCATCAAAATGTCTCATTAGATTGATTTGCACTGTGAGCCCTGACATCATTAGTCATGCTAATAGCTCTGAGCAAGACTTAATGTCTCGAAGTACTTTTTGTTACAACCCAGGCCACGGTCAGACCATGGAAGGACGATCACGACTTACACCAAAAGAGTTGCAGTCAGACCTGGTGAGCAGAGTCTCTCTGACAACTGGAGTTCACCCCTGAGGCTCAGAGGGCAGAGGCTCATCTAAAGGAAATTTTTAAACCAATCAACTAATAATAAATGAATATTCTAATATTGAATCCAAATTGGCATAAGTATATATATATATACTTTATTTGAATGTTGCAACAATTCAGTCTCGACCAGGGTGGTGGACCAGAAAACTAACATTGCAATTCCTAAAACATTGGTGCTTGGGTGAAGAATGCAGGAAAAAGTCACCAAAATCTGCCCCGTCAGGACAAACTGGGCCCTTCAACATCTGTGTACATCTGTGGTTAATGAAACCACTGGATGTCTTGGGGTGTCTTTGCTGGTGGGAGCATAATCCTAGTAGAGCTGCTAATACGATAGAAAAAAATCCAGCCTACCCGATGTAACATTAAATGGATGTGTTTGCTTTGTGTGTTTAGATTCTTGTTGGAGAGCTGTGTGCCTTCTTCACCAAGGCAGAGGGAACCCAGGAGAAGACTATTGTCACTGCAGACTGCTGCTATTTCAACCCCCTGCTGAGACGCATAATACGCTTCCTAGGTGAGCACACAGCTAGGCGATGTCATACCTCTCTGCATACACAGGCTTGTCAAAGGGCATTTATATATCTCTGTGTGTACTGTGTTGTCAGGAAAAATGAAAGGCAAAATAAAATCAGATTAAAAAAAATAAATGAATGAATAGTTCAGTTCATGAGAGCATGATCTATTATACTTCAGAGTTCGTACATGGAGCTGTTGATTATATAATATACTACAATATAATCCTTGAGGTGACATATTCAGGATCATGACAGGAAGTCACTTAAAAATATTGAGAAGTCTGCAAATTTGCACTTTGTGCTGAATCAGCTGAGGTTAAGGCTTCTGTTGCGATTGCAAACATCTGGTGTTAATAAAGTGCTGAGGCTATTTTAAAAGGAAAAGCTCACTACCACCTGTTTAAGATCATGGTCTACTAACTTGTTTTGAAACTGCTCTCGCTTTGCTTCATGTTCTGACATATGCTTGAACTTTTCTCTCTCTTCTAACTCTACTTCCTATTCTTATTTATTTATTACACACCTTTCCCGCAATCTCTCCCCCCACTAACCAGCTCTCCTGCATACCTGTGCCTACCTCAGGTGTCTATGCCTTTGGCCTCTTTACCACCACCATCTTTGCCAACGCTGGCCAGGTAGTGACGGGAAACCAGACGCCTCACTTCCTGTCTGCCTGCCGGCCAAACTACACAGCGTTAGGCTGTCAGTCCACCATGCAGTACATCACAGAGCGCCGCGCCTGCACTGGCAACCTGCTGATTGTCATGTCTGCACGCAAATCCTTCCCATCCAAGGACGCAGCACTCAGCGTGTACTCTGCGGTGTACACAGTGGTAGGCTGGGGCATGCTGGACCAGATACTTTATACTGTACTTCTGTAAATGCATGCTGCCACCTGAAGTCATGTTTATTTCTCCTCGAATCATTATTTGTTCAAGTTCAATTGTTGAAGAAATATTCAAATGTCCTTTCTTACCAAAACTTGGAGAAGAAGTTTCACATCACTGTCATGTTCAGTAAATATACCACCAGCATCTGGCTTAGCTAGGAGGTAATAACTGTCAGCTAAAAGTCATGAATTAACACGTCAAAGCTTGTTTACTTAACTGACACAAAAACTGAGTGAACTGAAAAAGATGTGTTGTGGTAAACAGCTTTTTGCTTAGACGATATGGTTAAGTAGTGACAGAGCCATTTTAGCTGTCTGTGTTAACCGGCAGGAACTTCTTAGGCATATTTCCTAAAATGTCTTGTCTTGAGTGTTTCCTGTATATAAGCAGACCGAGAGAAGTTTTTTTGTTCAATTCATTCGGTGAAAAATTCCACTTATACATCACAGATTGGTGCTGAAGCAGTATCTCTATTTGAGCGCCACATATTATCTCTACTTGTTCAAAATGACTTAAATAGTGTACAGTTGTGCTTAGTCAGTGGTGGGAACTTGTCTCAGTGTGCTGGAATTAACGATTCATGAGGAATATAAAACTCAGAGGTGTGATCAGACCGCTCAAGTGTTTTTGCCCAATAAGATAATGTCCAGAAACATTTGCTGTAACCAACATGCTATCAGTTTATGTGGGCTGTTTGTCCAGCCAACACATGCTATTCAACTGATGGCTCATGGCTTCAGACTGACATCAGATATGTCCAGGACCTCCATATGTGTTATAGTCGCATTCCCCCAAACCTTTCCCTCCTCTTTATTTTCCAATTATTACATTGTCTATGAATTATTATTTATAAAGCTTCAGGATGATTAACTTTTTACTAACAGAATGTTTTCAACTTATGTAGATGCTTCCTCATCTCAATAGTTGGTCCCTAGATCAAATGCACATTTATCCACCTGCATCATTTGATAATTTATATGAAATTTTCTGTGTGGCATCTGAAAAAGCTAGTCAGGTTGTCATGATGCCTGCATGTTCTTTTGTCCTGTGTGGGTTCCTGTATTTGTCATACCCTACTGTGCTACCTTCTTATTTGCCTGTGTGCAGATGTACGTGACGCTGGTGTTCAAGACCAAAGGCACGCGGCTGACCAAACCCACCATCAGCCTCACCTTGCTCTGTCTGGCCATGCTGGTGGGCGTAGTCAGGGTGGCTGAGTACCGCAACCACTGGGCTGATGTGCTGGCAGGGTTCTTCACAGGGGGAGCCATCGCCGTCTTTTTGGTGAGGAAACACGAGCAGTCTGAAGTATAATAAAATAAATAACCCTGAACCTAACTCTGAACTCTGACGAACTTGCATGTTGGGTGACTGTCAGCTGCCCTCTAACTTCTCCTGGTCTCTACTCGCAGGTGACATGTGTGATCAATAATTTCCAGCAGTTGCAGCCCAGTCTTCCTCCGCCACGATCCCAGCGACCTGAGTCCGTGCTGGGGATGCCCATGGTGACGCTTCCCTGTGTGGAGAGTCCACTCGAAAAGTTAAGTGGTCCTCAGGTAAGGGGTGGGGGGCCAGGGGGGGCAAGGCGGGGGGGGTTGTATGAGGCAGAGCTGCACTCATAAACAAAGAACAGAGATACACACCCCCTTGTCTCTTACCTGAGTCTGTTGTTGTCTTCCACAAAAAGAACAAACCTTCAAACATGCATGATCCTGCGTCCACCCACAACCCCACCAAAAGCTCCCAGGTGTTTCCTTTAGAATCTCAGCGCACACAGGGCTGGACACAGGTCGATAACAACGCAGCTGAGATTTGTTGTAGTGTTGTAAAATGGGCAATGGTTATATTCCACCCAGAGGACCGAAGTCTAATGTGAGTGTTTTGCTTTAGAAAGAGGCATAACCCCACTCCTATATATTCCCATGCTAAACACTCCCTTGTTATTGGCGATTTAGAGAGTCACTTAATCTCTTTAAGAGTGCCAGCCAGACTGCTGACTCACCTCAAAGTGTAATTTACTATTTGCATATAAAGCGAAACAGATGGCTGGAGGAAATCCATGAGTTCAGCTGCAGCTTTACAATGACAATAAAAAGTCAAAGTGATTGCGGAGGTCCTCTCTAGTAATGTCCTCAGTGCTGCATGGGCCAGAGCACGAGTCCACGTCCAAGTATCTAGGAAAGTGTCTTATGTCCTCTGTGGTCCGTCGCTGTCACTAACCCTCACCTGATTGCCTCTTCTCCTCTGTCTCCCACCTTGCCTCTCTCCTCTCAATCTGCTCCCTTGTCCCTCACTGTCCTCCAGCATCCCGCACTCACCTCCTCCTCCCCACTTTACAACGCCTACGTCCGACCATTCTGAGCAACTTTAAGTCCTTTCCTGCTCGTCATTGTCCCTCCACACTACCTCCGTCATCTGTTGCCTTATTTCTGTTTTTTGTTCTCCTCCTCCCCCCCTCACCCCTCATCCCGTGCATTGCTCTTGATTATTCTTTTCTTCACTTTTCTCTTTTCCTTCGCCTTCTCTCTCTCTCTGCCCCGTCCTCTCTCTTTCTCACTCCTCTCTTTCCCCTGCAGACTCCGCGGGGATCTCCGTTCACCGAGATCACATGACCATCAGCCCTATCGGTTCCCCACCACCCCAGATGTCCTCATACCGTCTCGCTCCATTTCCAGCGAAGTCTAGACCAGCCGGAGCAGCACTTGCCGCACTGTGCAGCCCATCCGGCTGGGCGGTACACAACGCTGCACCGCTCCTATTCCACACAGGTCTAGACCTCTCCTTACATCCACAACACCAGCACAAACACACACAAACATGTGCACACACACACACACACACAATCCTCTTGCCCTCTTAAACCCCGGGGAACCGATAGGCAAACACTTCGAAGACTTTCTCTTTGCTGGACACCCAGTAAATTAAAATGCTGAACATTCAGTACAGAGTCAGGTACATATTTTTTTTCCATTTTGAATATTTTAATTCAAGACTTTTTTTGTAAAAACTATTATCTGACTCTCACTTCCATCTTCAGTGGTGTGCTCTGTGCCGAGAAAGACATAAAACTGCCGCCACTGAAAATGTCCACCAGGTTTTTCACAACTGTATGAATGAGTTTTCACCCATGTGAAGGAGGCTGTCCGACCCACTGGACTCGGCTTTGATGTCTGTTGTCGGGAGGGCGCCATGTTGGACCAAAGAAGTCTGCTGATGGATATGTGCGCTGCTGAGGTTTAGGCAAACAAACTTCCTTTTACAACCAGACACATAGTCAGTAGCAGTCAGCTCCACATGAGGTTTACTCAGATCAAAGTATTCATTTCATATCCCTCAGCAGAAGCACCAGATAAAAGCAAACAGGATAAAAGTGCAGACATCTTCACTTGGCAATTTTCTCCATGTTTTTTTTTCTCTCAGATGGTTGCGGCTTCGCAAAAACCTGATGTGAAACACAAACACATTTGATAAGACAAAAGCTGAGGTCGCAACTGCAGGTGGCACAGCAGTTAGCCAAAAAGAGCGCATCACATTCGGGAGCAAATATTTGTTAATTGTATTCTTTTTGAGACAAGGAGCCATCATACAAAACACTCTCTGTGACACCAACAGACTTTTTTTTTTGGTTGGTTGCTTTATTTCCTGCTGGAACAACATCACTCACTATGGACTGTAATTTCTTTCTCACCAAATCTGAAAATGATTTCCTACATTTATGTAATTATTGTGTTTATTTGCTGAGATTTTATTCAAAGTTTTATCTACTGACATGTACATACAACATGGTTGCCATAAGCGCTACTCTTGGCGTGACAGTTTTGCTGATTTTGATTTGCACACTCCCGCCAGCCTGTGTTTTTTACTCACCCTTCCTTCTTCTTTGTCGCCAAACATCTTTTTACAACTTCTGTTTTGACTTCTTTCTCTTCTGTGGCGTTGGTATCTTGACTATCACTGTGCTGTGAAATGTTTCCTTCTGCTGGACCACACAGACACACACGAACACACACACACACACACACACACACACACACACACAAGAATAGAGAGCACACATATAGAATTCAAAAGCACACACATGTACAATCACATCCACACCCTGACCCTAGTTGTTACTGTACATCCCTCCCCCTTCACTTTCTAACAATGAAACTTGTTTGTATTATATTGTACATAGCTCTTTTTGTATTGAGAGTGTGATTTTTACACAAGCACCACCAACACTCAGAAGGGGTGAAATCTAGTATTTATGACAATGAGAGAGCAGTGTGTATGAAGGTGCTGACCTGCTCTGAACCAACACTGGATTAGCTGGAAAACGTCCACATGACTCACTCTTTGTATCGAACTGCTGTATTTCATCACTGGAACCAAGGTGATACTGGGAGAGCTGCTTACTCCCACTTCAGATACTGTGTGTTCAAAACTTAATGACCTGGAAAAGATCTGTCAGTCTTGAATTCACATATTAGCATAAATAGTGGACATGGATCCAATTTTCTTTTTGTTGTCAAAACTCCAGTCTGCTGAAATGTTGGATCAGACATACATCAAATATAAAAGTCAACAAATCTAGCATGATGAGAAAACACAACATAGATGTTAAAGCACAATTATGGGATCTATTACTTTTGTTTGTTTCTGTACTGTGAACAGTGACATATTATCACCAAGTCCTAATTGCTAACCAGTGAGTGATTAGTTTAAGTCTGCCATCAGGGTCATCACACTGTCACAGGCAGTTTGTCACTGCCTGTGACAGTGTGATGACCCGGTGAGAGAGAGAGAGTAATGTTAGATTTCACTTTGGGTTCATCATGCAGAGGAACTGAAAATATTGATTTCTGTGCAACTGTTAGACACATGAGGGCTAATGCTTTTGCCAATATGTTAGGTCAAAGTTTGAGAAAATAGAGGAACAAGATGACGCGTCCAGTACACAGTCATAGCTGAGCGAAGAAGACAACGAAGACGCTGGCACTCGCATCAGAACAATCACGTGTTTTATTGGGAAGCTATTGAGCCTGTTTAAGCCACTAGCCGTCATTAGTTTACATTTGTCACACCCAGCAGATTGTACCTTTTAGGTCTGACATGTGTGTAATCTGGTCTTAACCTTAGGAAGTTAGTGACCTCTAGTTGATCACAAACTGCACCATCGTTTGTTGCATTTGATTTGGATTATGGTAGTGATGAGTCGTGTTATATTTTTGTATAGTTTGTTTCATTTCAAAGCCGTGTGAGCGAAGACCCCCAGTATGTCTGTAGATTTGGCAACAAATAAGGAAGAGAATTATATTCACATCCACTATTTCTTCAAAAATGTGCACATAAGATGAAATTTAAACAAAAAAAAATCGAAAATGTCATCTTTTGAGACTCTATAGAAATCTACAAAGCCGGAAGCTGTTGACTTTTTTAATATAGCCTATACGCCACAACCATGTGACTATAGTACTTCTGCAGGACAGTCATGGAGGGTACATGCTGTTTTATCCTGATTTCTAATCTAGTGGATGCTGAACTTTGTTATCTCATGTGAGAAAGAAGAGCTTCACTGGGTGCCTTGTACTTGTGAGAAGTTTGATTTCACTGTGGCTCGGAGGGTCAGGGCACACTTACTGTACCACGCACCTACAAAGATGTTAATTTGGCCTGTACTGCATGACAACTCTTTGTCCCTCGTTGCTTTGTATTCCGTAATGTTTCGGATAAGTAGAATTGCCTCAAATTATCTTAAATGAAAAAGGTTTAAAAAGAAAAAAAAGTATTTTCAAAACAGTGACAGCTTGTAATTAAAAGTGCAAGTTCAAGTTTCTCATTAATGCAAAATCTCAATAACTCTTCAGCAGTGCAGTCAGTCAGCATCTGGATCAGTGTTCACTGTGTGAGAACTGCTGTAGTGCAAGAAACTCATGAATGGGGACACAAACAAATATTCGCCAACAGCAAGGCACCCTCTGAGAAAAAGCCAGATCCTCCTCAGATCAGCGTAAGCTCTCCTATGGTTCAACCGTCAGCACCATAGCTTTACTTTCCTTTAGAGTCAACTAACCCGTGTTTTAAATCAAAGAGCAAACATGCCGCAGTTGACTGACATGTCGGTGAAAAGCGCCAATCTCCTTCAGATCTGCAGCTCTGGGAGAGAAAACACGTTTTCCTTTGATCCTGTTGCAGCAAACCCTCTGTTTTGTATAGATTAGTGTGATGAGAACAATAAATGGATATTGCAATAAGAAAGTTGACTGTGTCAGTGTGTGTTGGTAACTCATCTCTTGCTGGTATACACTAGTGTGTGCGTGTGTGTGTGTGTGTGTGTGTGTGTGTGTGTTTCTGTCTGTGTTCTTTCCATTTATGAGGTGGGGAGACTTTTCATTCCCTGCATTACATTTTTGTAGGAAACAGGGTTATGGTGAAAGTACTCAGTTTTATTGAGCATTCTTGACATTTTAAATAGTACTTTGACAACTCTGCAAGTTGAAAAGATGCTTGTGGTTGCATTATGGGAATTGTGAGGTATCCTACAGTGTTTTTGGAAGTGCACCAACACTCCTCCTCCTGCTGCATCATCTTTTACCCATTTTAAACCTCTCTCTCGACTGCTTCACATCCATTAAATGCAATATCGAATCACTGAAGTTTCATCCCAGAACAGATTCCAAAAGTGACAACAAAACAAACTCAAACACTGAATGAAAAGTTACTGTTACCTTTTCTCAGAGCTGCAAGTGTACTACAATTCCTGATATATATAGTTTTTAAGATAAGGATAATACATGGTTGTAACTACCTGGACTTTGCTTTTGGGCCCAAAAATGTTTTATGAATGAAACTGGGAAACGTAGAGGACAGATCACTCTTTGACTTTGGTCTATGAGTTATTTATCTGCCAGCAAATCAAACTCTTGATTTTCAAGGCTTAGAAACTAAAAATGGTAATTGGTTAAAATAGACTGCCTACTCACTAATTTTGGTGGTTAAAAGGGGTTGGAGTTACAGAAACTTCTTTGTCAGGTTCAGCCAGTCTGGCTGTTGTCTCATTAACTCACTAAACTGTTATTCACAGTAAAAAAAAAAAATAATAATAATAATAAAAAAATTCACAATTTTTCACACAGTTATTGGAGTAAGAACTATCCTAGAGGATAAGCAGTTTCAGTTCATCTGACACAAATGTCAGCAAACCTGCCTCAGTCAAAGTAACTGCTGCCATCATAGTACAACTGTTTAAAAAAACATAGTAGGGAACAAAAAGTACAGTACTCCCCTCCGAAATCAAATCAAAAACATGAAAAAAAGTAACTCACAGCTGTATTTTAACAGTCTTTTGGTAGATGCTCAGTCTCCATCGTCATTTAGGGTAAAACGATTTCACGTGTAATTCACTAGATGGAAAATTGGGATTTCCTACATAGCCCAGAGTTAGGTATCCTTACTTTTAGTCCCTTTGTTTGGCCCACACTGAATAGTTCTCATTATGAATGGTGAGCTGCTCTGCCCCCCCTCCAGTGACAGAGTATTTTGAGTCTTGTGGGCAGGCTCAGCACTGCCATCATGTGGCTTAGTGTTTTGTTCTCACTGACCACAAACTTGAGACGAGTGCACTTGCTCTTGTTGATGCATCTTGTAAGAATAAAAGTGGATTCTTGTATCTGTAAATTTCAAAATAATTTTTTTTATAATCCCCTCTATGGATTCTAAAAAATAGAAAGATGAGTAACATAACTTCTTAATTGTAAAAAAAAAAAAAAAAAAAGTTACAAGATTAATCGAAACTACGTAAAATATGAAAACGGAGGGAACATTCATGCTTTGTTTCTGTCTTGCTCATTTTATGGAGAGTTTTCTCTATCCCTTATCCAATTCTCAAGAGACTATGCATTTGCAGTTTAAATCCACAAGATGGCAATGTACATCACAGACATGTATGCTATATGTTGTGAAGGGGAAAGCAAATCCTACCACAGCACTCATCTTTTCATACATCTTACACAAAGAGGTGTCTCAAGCTGTGCCGTGATATGAGATGAACAATTAAACAGCAGCTAATGAGAAGTTCTACACCTGTGTAGAACACCTGCTAATGAGTCATAATGAGCTTCATTTTCTTAATGTCACAGATAATGGACAGAATTACTTATACATCGTTGTCCCTGCACACTTAGCTCTCACGCTTGATTTCCACTCATTTTAGGAATTCACAGCCATAAAACACAGAGAACATTATCCATGAATTACAGTGAAACGCTGATCAAAGAAACCTTACAGTAGCGCTGACACTAATTGCAGCCAGCTCAATTCTCCAGACTTTAGAGAGATGCACCTGCAATTCCTAAAAAACCTCTGCTTGACTGAATTTAAACGACCACCAAAAACCTCCCAGTCAGAGAGGTTCAAAGGATGACGCTGCTTCCTTGGTGAAATCCCACCTGCAGCGTCTTTCTGTCTCCTTTTTTTTTTTTTTGCCCATACAGGCCTCATTAGTGTGGGCAGCACAACTCCCCCTGTTAGTTTGCTGGGAATTTTAATTCCACAGCTTTCTTCTCCGCATTCCATTCACACCAGCTTTTTGGTAATTTTAGGTAATTTTACTTTCAACCAACACGCTCCATTGGTTTTTTTAAGGCAAACGTGATCTGTGTGACCAAGCACAAGACTGTGCTGAGGGGTTTACCGATTGGGGAGGAAAAGGGGCAGGTAAGAGGAGAAATCAGAGAAAGGGGACCAGGAAATATGAGGAAAGTGATATTTGTTGTTTTGTCTTTTGTGAAAAGAATTGTTACATTACAACCTTTCTCTGTGAACAGGTGAATAGGAGAAAAACGGACAAAACACCACTAAATGAAGAGGAGTCAAAATGTTTAGATTGTTTTCGCATGGAAAATTATCTAAAGATAGATTCGAAGCTAACAGAAAAAATAAATAAATGAAGTTTGAAATAAAGATCAACATTTTGTGAAACCTGATTTTTTTTGGTGGAAAGCTAAGCTTTTCTTTTCTTTCTCCCTTTTCCACTGATACTTGCTGACTTTGGGCTCTTGTTGGCAGTAGAAAAGGATACAATCTCTATTCACCCCCAAATGACTCAGCAGTCGACACAAGTATTTCTCATTGGCATTGATGCAAACACAACAACCGGGTGATTGCAGTGAATTCTGCGCTTTTCCATCTTTCACAACACACAAATCACTGCTGCTACACTGCCCCCGGGCCAGCAAGAGTGAGCTGAAGGGCTGAAAGAAGTTTTAAAAACAAGCAATCACCTCTCGAAGCACCTCACACTGAGGCTTCAACACTGACACGACGTCAAACCCCGGGACAAGAGTCTGCACGGCAGCCAACAGCTCACTGTTTCTCCCCTGTGTGTGTGTGTGTGTGTGTGTGTGTGCGCGCTCTGCAACGGCACATGTGTGTCCTGTGTTTGAACAGAAAGGCAAGCTCAGTTAGTGATGAAAAGGGTATTCATCACCTTGTTTGGTGTATTTAAAAACCTGCACACTCCTGCTAATTTCGGTTTAAAAAGAGTATTTGGGTTATATTTTGCGTGGGGGTTATTTAGACCCATTACCAGCATTTTCTCTGGAGCAGATAACACAAACAGAATCACCAGGCATATTCCTAGGTAGGAATTATTTCATTACATTTTATAATATAATTTATGAAAGTGTATCTATTTGCTTCGAAACCTGAGCTCGAGCTCATTAATTAACCAAACAACGATTAGCCACTCGCAAATTTAGCAGCCTGAATAAGACAGAGCAGGGCCGTGGATCTCTGTCTATCTGAGCAGCGTATTTATCTGCTTTAACCAATGGAGGCTGCACCCGTTGGCAGACGGTGCTAACTACCTGAATACCTTTATCAGCGCAGAGTCTGTTGTGAGGCAGCTTACGGAGAAAGGAAAACAAATCTCCATTCACAGCCAGCAAGTTGACTCGGTGGCAAGTATAGACTTACATTAACACCTCTATCCTACTCTCTCCACCCCAACCACCGTCTTCAGCGTTGGCCTTGGATAATGTTAAGTCTGCCCAAACACATCTGATTTATTCAGGAGGTAACTCTCATACAGTAGCTCCCTGTTTGAGAGTACAGATGAGCAGCTCTACTGCAGTCAAACAAAATGACAGTTTGACTTGACATCTTTCGTTCTCTCATGTTGAAAATACAAAATGGATGTAAATGGAAAAATACATGGATAATCATGGATGCTAAACTTTTAGCTGAGAATCGTGTACGACGACATCAAGTGCATATTTAATGTCCTTTCAAAAATCCTTTATAACCAGAAAATCTAAAAAGTCTGTCAGACACACAATTTTTGATTATCTCTGTTTGCTAAAGCCAGTTTAGTAAACCAGCAACCTTTAGCTGCTGAGTCTTGAAAGCTGTTTATTTCAGTTGCTTTTGTCTTTTTATGTCTAAAATCAAGTAAGATACAGGGATAAAGTCAACCTGAATGATTGATAAATCACAGCACTTGTTTAAATTCAGTTAATTGTCTTTGTGCTATGTAATTGTTGGCTCTGGTTTATATTCTCAATTCTGTTTCTAATAAGTTTTTACGGCAGTGTGAGTGAGCAGGTGGAAGTTGAGGAGGGAAGCAGACGGAGAAAAGGCAACACAGAAAATCTTTAAAAACCAGACAGAGGGGCATTCCCACCCGAATCTCAAATTCCATCCGTCTCTGTGTTGTCTTCTGTCTGCTGGGATACGGGACTTGTTTCTAAAAGAGGCTGCTGTGAGTTCGGGCCATCAGTTTCCTCTGACAGTTCTGAGCAGAGAGGCAAAGTCAGCTGAGGTGCTCCATTGAGGAAGTTGCACGTGTCATCATCATGGTAACGTGGAGGAGAGGCGAGACAAGCCGGATGAGTCATGATGGGACAGACAGAAATGTGGGAAGGGGGGGGGGGCAGAGAGTGTGTGTGTGCGTGTGTGTTTTGCTGATATTGAATTAGTATAGAGTATAAGCCACACAGCAGGTTTAGAGCAACTTATGTTTCATCACTGCTCCTCACAAACCCATGCACATGCATGCACAGATTCCAGATGTCAGCTCAATATTAATTAGGTTAAATTATAATTGTTCAGGCAGAACTACAGGCTGACACAATGAAATTACACATGAGTGTGAGTTATTGATTATGTGTCATGTGCAGAGTGTGTGAAATAAATTGAAAGTATTACAATAGCATCGAGCAAAGTGCGCAGCGCCGACAAGACCATAATGTATACACTTAAATCGTCCCTCTAACATGACTCGCAATTACAGATGGCTGTTGAAAAGCAGGGAGATTCAATCAGGCACAGTTGAGACTTCTATCCAGTGGTGGAGCAGGGTTAATTAGTATACTTGACTTTAACCAACCGTGCAGGAAGTGTTGAAGGATAATGTTTGTTTAGATACATGGGTGCAGTGTCCTCTGATAATGTCTTCATTAACTATTGATGTGCTCACACACTCACACACTCTCTGTATCTCCTCCAGCTTTATGCTGCATTCCCTCCACTCCTCTACACCTCCTTCTCTCTGTCTCCTCTGCTTTATCTTTTATCCAACAGAGTCTGTAAATCCAGGCACTGCTTTTTTTTTTCCATGCCTGCACTATCCTCTCTTCCTCCTCTCAAACTCCACTTTTCTTTTCCTTCATCTTGTTTGTCCTCTCTTTCTCACGCTCTCCGTCTCTCGAACATAAGCGTGAGGTACACAACAACCCTCCCCCCGCACACACATACACACACATGCAGCCCTTCACTCCTTGCATTATCTTTCCCGGAAATTGCATTTCCAGCACAGCCAGGGCTCCATTATGAAGAGGGAGCGACATGCTGTAACCTTTTTAAAAAGCCATTAGTGATGCACCTGCCCCTCCCCCATCTCCCCCATCTCCCCCAGCCCCCCAACTCCCCCGCCCCTCACAGCAAACACCCCTCTAGAACCCCACCAAGCCTCACCCTTCATACATCGCTCCCCCTTCACTACCCGTTCATCTCACTTCCTTCACCCTCCCTGACCCCTCCCAACCCTTATGGCAGCGGTAATGTTATTAGGCCGTTTCTACAGCCATTAACCCCCGCCCCCCCACCCATCCAACATCCAACACCACAACCCCCAGCTGAACATGGAGCAGATGCAGAAGGAGTAGTGGGTTCAGTTCAGATAAGTTTGCAGAGGGTCAGGTGTAAAGGAGGATTTGTCGGGAGAGGATGGATGGATGGATGATGGACAGATGGATGGGAGGAGGAATAAGGATGAATGAATGCAGTAGAAAAGACAGGAATGTGAGAGAGAGAGGAGAAAGGAGAAGGGAGTGCAATCGATAAAGGTAAACCATGAACTGTCTATCTCTCCATCCCCCATCCCTGCTCCCTCTTTTGGCCCCTTATCTAAACACAAACAGCAACTGTAACACCAGACCTGGGTATCACACTCGGGGCGTACAAATATGTAAACAGACAGTTTAAACTACACACAGCAGCAACTTGATATGCAGCCACTAGTGAGCCTATCGGAGGAGCACTATTGTTGTTGCACTGTCAAGTAGTGTGTAGTTGTGGACCACACTGGCTGTATTATGGTCCAATTAGAATGCAGAGACGAGCCAAGGAAGACAGTAAAGAGGGGAGTGGAGTGGCAGAGAGACGGAGAGAGAGCTGAGCTGAGACAAGCCAGGCACACAGACAGACACTAAATCCAATTGCATGGGCAGGTTCCAGGAAGCGGATTGTGAGCGATACATGAGTAAGAGGAGGAGGTGAAAAAAAAAAAAAGCACCCCCCCCCCCTTTCTTCTTCCCTCTTCTTCCTCAGCAGAGCCTGTGCACCCAAATGTAGTAGCTGGAGCTAAAGTGCACCGTACAAGCCTACACACAACACAGCTGCGGCTCAGCCCACCGAATGGTTGTCAACGTGATGGAGATGCTGCACTACACCAAGGCATTGGAGGGAAACCCAGAGGACACAAATCCATAAAAACAGCCCAGTGTATGTTTTATGATTCTTCCCACTTCATAAAAACCCTCACTGCCACATAGGAGGATGTTCATTAAAGTAATTACTGGCAGGATGAAGGGCCATCCGGTGATGTGACGGCCATGATGTTTATAAGGACAGCTCATAGGTCCATATATTCATACAGTTAATGTGACTCTAATACTTGGCAACATATCGATCAAAACTGCATGAGATGTTGAAGTAGGTTTAAATGATGGCTGGAGCTGGGAGGAAGGTTTGTAATCCTCCCCTATACAAGTCCCCTGTGTCTACTAGATGGTAACGGCTTGATTCACTTCACAGTAAGGCACCAAGGGAGAGGGCATCTTCATCCCCTTCTTCTCTCCCTCCCTTCCTCCTCCCCATCTATCTATCTACCTATCCATCCGTCCATCCCTCCCTCCGGCTCTGTTGGTTGTCTCTATCCATCTAACCCCAGAAACCCCACCCTGCCTTCCTCACTCTTCCACTCTCCAGACACTGACACCAAATGCCACAACATACACCCTGCTGATCGATACCATGACTTCATCAGGCGTGGACATCATCAGTGGGCTGTGGGCAAGGTGCCGACCTGAGAAACACACATGCGCCCACAGAGGTACATTAGGGCTGGAGGGACTGAGCCAACCTGAATTTCTCTCACATCCCATCCAAACCCATGTAACCACTGCCTTCCTGCCAACACTGCCACTGCTGCTGTAGTACATTTGACTGATGACAGGCCCAGGACCTCTTTCACACACGCATAAACACGTGGACACACACCGGGCTAATAGACAATGAGGACATTCCCCTCGAGTGAGCTGTTGAGAGGAGGCCAGGCAGATGGGCGTAAGTACAGTCAAGACAAAGCACCCCACTCTAAGACCATTAAACCGCACTGCAGCTGTCATATTTGCACTGTTTTACCCTACTCATTGGGATAAATGAAAAACAAGTAGAGCTTAATCCCGACTGTGGGAGATCAAGCATGAGATGTCACTATAACTCTCTGTACATTTGACTGACTTCATTTCACTGACTGACTGACAGGCCTGGTTATTGTCCGACTCGGCCTGGCCAACCGACGCACATGCACTTTTATGTCGGTGCTACTTGTCCGAAGCTGCACAGCCAGGATCAAAGAGCACAGGTGGAGTCAATATCTATAAAGCTGAGAGCACCCCCAGTCTGTTTAAGACAGTTGAAAAACGGGGAAATCACCCAGTGTTTATGTTTGGCAGCTCCCAAATACATTTCACTGAGACAGATGGACATTTTGACACAGGAAGACAGGGAAGAGGGAGGCCGGGGGCAGAGAGGGCAAGAAATAACTTGTGATTTCTTAAACAGAATAGAAAGATCTGAAAACCGCTGTACATATAAGAGCATTTGTGTGCCAAGCCTGATGCTCTGAACGCTAAACTTGACATTTATCTGAAGGATGAGGCTCCGTTCCAAGCTTAGTCGGGTTTTTTATTTTTTCAGTGGTTAAAAAAAATATATTTTATTAATTTACAAATTTTATTGCAACATTATCCTTTTCCGTTTTCACAGTTTTTCATTGGATTGCCATCCAGTATTATCAGTAAGTCCAATCTCATAATTAGATATTTACAAGAATTTTAAAAATTTCATTTTTTGGAATGGCCTTTGGTCTTTTTCCTCTTTTTCTCCAACTTACATAACTGTCCTTGTACGGTTACCTGGAGAGTACTTCATCCATACCGTTTACTCAATGATGACACTATGATTATCTAATTTTAATCTATAGCAGGAAAGAAAGATGACTGGACTAAAAGGTTTATTTCCCTACTGAAAGAGAAACTGTAAAGTCAGAGTGAGGTGACTCTTGAGGAGGAACCACGCAATGTCTAATTTGACTGATACATTGCCAGATGTTCAGTCATACAGAGTCCATTGGAACTTTCTAACTGGTTGACAGATACAAAAAAAAAATGTTGATTTATTTAGCAGGTAATTCATTCACTTTGAAAAGCTATTTCAGTGGGCAAATTTACCTCAGCTCATTTAAAATTATCGTCAAATACGTTTCTGTCAACCAGGAAATGTATTCATTACATGTCTGTCTGTGTTTTTGCAAACAATAATTCACCTATCTGTGATGCCATGTGAATGTAATGGACAATTAAAAAAATGTTTGTTTTGATTTGTTTTGTTTTTTTTTGTGTGTTTTATTTGTATAAGTCCCCTTTTGAATCAAGCAATCATTGGTCATGTTTGTTGATATTGTTTGGATATGTTAGTAACGGACTGAGCAGACTGGACACCAACTGTCTCTGCATTCTAAATATTTATCAACCATATGGCCATAAAACATAGACTTTGATCATAATGCATTCGGACAAAAATGCAGCTCAAATTAATATCCATTATTATACCTTTAGGCAACGTATTAACTTTTTCTTCCTTCCCTTTATGGATTTTTCTTATTGTTTGGCACCACCATAGCAAAGAGTAGCCTCCGATAAAATTCACGTCGATGTGATGTGACAATTGACTCAATTGACCAATTGATTCAATTAATTTCAGGTGATCAAAGTGATGCAGGTTAGTTGAAGTGGAAACTGTATCCATGAGTGAGGATGGTGGTCTGTGTTTGAAATTCCTGCGACCCGCTGACAGCCTGAAAAGGGAATTAGTTGTTTGGACAGAGAAAGATCCTGGTGATTTTTGATCCAATCAAGCTTAATATGTGATTTCACTAAAATGAAAGCAGCCTCCTTCTCCATTAAAGCCCTTCCCAACGATATCTGGTCCCTTCATTCCAAAACCTTGTGCCTGCCTTGTGCTGTAGGATGGGCAACACCCCCCCTTTTCCCCCTGCTACACCAGAAAGCAGGGGAATGAATTAAACAGTGTGCTTGCTTTTTAACAAGCTGCACTTATTAGCATGGCTAACTAGCTTATTATCGACAGAAGTGAGCATTACTGTGTCCCTGTATTGAATTTTGGGCTCCAGACGACCCAGTGAATTTTGTTATGGGAGATCGGAGTGATAATTTCACCAAACTCATTGGTTGCAACACTCAAAAAGTAAATAAATGCAACCACCACAGGGGTTTTATACCTCCACCACTCAGACCAGTCTCAGGTGGCCAAGTCCCCGTTCATCCAAAATTCAAGTTAGTGAAACTCCCAAAAACTCAGATGTTAAAATAAAGAAATCAGGTCTCTTATCCTGATCCTGATTTTCAGTCACACTGTGAATTCTCCACTCTATCATGATAAAGAATTTACATACACATGCGGCATCTTCTCTTGATGTTTTTATTCATTTAAATTTTTTTCTTCACAAACCACTGTGCACACGAGGGCAGCTGTAGCCAAAAGTTCCTTCTGTTTTCCTCTGTCTTGTAAATTGCCACCAGGAGCATGGTGGGGAAAATTCGAAAAAAGAATCCAGTTGAAGTCTTGTAAATATTGACCCTGTAAGATTCACAGTCTTTGGAAAATCATCATCTGAGACTAGCCTGTGACTAAAAACGCTGCAGCTTGTCTTTAGATGTGAGTAGGTGTGACCCAGCAGTCTTGCAAAAAGTAATTTCTTTTCAGAGTCGCCTGATGTATGGGAAGCATACAGCTACAATAATTCCTTCATGAAGCTGTCTCAGGCTGAATTTTCCATAACTTATCCATTCAACTGTTATTGAGGCTTTTGAAGACTATGAAGATGTGGCCTTCGTAAGCTTTGTTGTTGTCATGGACTGTGAGGGCTAAAAGGAAATGAGATGGTTTGGTTCATGAAGCTTTTTCACTTTTCCTTACCATCTGTGCCCTCCCTTGCCAAAGTCTGATTCCTCTCGCTTAGCAACTTTGACAACCCCTAACTTTTTTTTCTCGTTACAAAAACATCAAGTTTTAAGGCCTTTGGTTTAAGCACCTACTGTTAGCATGCACTTGAACTGAGCTGAAACCCAGTACAGTCACTACTCTACTTACGAACATTCGTTTCACAAACGAACAGACAGAGCTGCAAGTTGAAATTGTGTTCAGAATGCTCCCATTGCCGACTGTGAGCTCAAATCCTGTTCTGCACTCCTCTTCTACCTAGTACAAATTTCGCTGCTACTGTAATCTACGTCACACCAGCATCACAGTTCTCTGTATTTGTGTTAGTGCTAAGACGTGCTCTGTTGCGACCAAACAGCTTAAAAACATTTCAGGATATGTACTCGTTCATAAGTGTCTGTACCCTCATTCAGTGATCCTTGGACTCTCTGTATTGTTTGCTGCCATGTTACTTCTGTAATCAACATCCGTTGAATCTTGGGAATGGTTGGGACGTGAAGGATCTACCCTTTGGAGCTTCTGTTGCCCAGGAGAAGGCCACATTTCTCAGTTGTGTTTAAAGGAGCCTTCGAAACGTCGAAAAAGTCCCACCACCGAGACACCAACAGCCTTCAAAGGATTTACACCATTAATTGGACACATAATGAACTCTACTAGCAGCAGTCATCATTTCAGCCTGTAAGATTGAGGAACCTCTTTTAGTCTACCTCATCAATCATTTTTCACAGTGTGGAGGGGTAATTCTACCACCATCATCAATGTTAACTGCCCTTGAGAAGAGAAGTTGACAGGCTGAGCAACGGGAGCTTGGCGGGGTAAGGCTGAGAATACAGTCAGTTGAGGTTGGCGTTGCTTTGTCATGCGGGGTACGTGGAGCTCACAGCCTCTGGTCAGAGTGACTGTATCTCTTGATGTAGCAGGGTGCCATTTCAGCCTGTCACCCACAGCCTGCTGCCGGACCAGATGAGACCAGGCAGCAGAAGTGAGGAGAAAGCAGCAGGGTGTATCACACCTCTCCTCCAGCTCAACTCCACAAACTCCCCATGTGTCCTTATATGTACAGTAGCGTGTAATGTATGTGCCGTTCACTTTAATCTGCCCTGTCACTTCAGCCTGAGGCCGACTCTGAGGAAAAGGAGGTTTCTTTTCTCAATTCCTCTCCTGTACCAGGGCTTCTTTTATATCCTCCTGTCCTGTCCCTCCCTCCTGCCATCCCATATTCTTTTCACCAAGAGAGGAAGGTACGGGGGCGCGACCCCTTCCTTATTCCCCTTTCTTACTCAAACATTGAACATTCAGAGTGTGTGGTGCAACAGAGTGAAGTGGGCCCATTGAGCTCCTCCCTGCATGAATGTGTGTGTTTGGAGTAAATTGAGCTTGACTTTGAGTCCTTACGACCCCCCATCCCACCATCACTACCACCTCCTCCTCCTCACCCACCCTCCCACCCTCCCCTTCCATAGCAGGTGGCGCCACTGGCAGCGGGGCAGAGAGAGGGCTTTGATTCCTAAGCCAGTGGGCTCAGTGCATATTCAAACTAGGGCCTTTTGTTTGTGTTGCTGTGAGGCCCGAGTCAGACTTGCATGCAGAGAATACAAATCAGACCTTTGACAGGAGCAGTTAACCTGCCGCTAAATATAGCTGCCCTGGGTCTGAAAGAGATGGAGGGAGCACAGAGAGAGAGAGATGCACATAGGATATGCACATAGAGCACATAGGGCGGGAGCAATGTAGAGAGTGAACAAAGGGAGGGATGAGGTTGGGTGACGAGAGAAGAGCGCATGGAACATATGGAATAGAGAAATGAGAAGCCTTTCTTTCTTTCTCCACCAGAAAACTCATATCACGAATACAGACGCTAATATACATGTTGAGAAATGCACTGACGTATGCAAAGCCGGTCTAATGTGTGTGTTGAGGAGGAGGGCGAAAGAGAGAATAAATAAAAAACACTGAGTCTGAGAGTGGGGAGCATGGTGGGGAGAGTGGCAAATGAAAGATAGGGAGAGTCTGTTTAATAAAGCAGCAATCTTGAGGGAGCAAGGGTGAGAGAGAGAAGGAGAGGGAATGAGAAATGTGCTCATGCCACAGGGATCTGAGCAGACTGCAAAAGAGGGTGAGAGACAGAGGAAGACAGAGAGAAGAAATTAGAGAACCAAAGTGCCAAAACAGGCAGGAAGCAGGACAGGCACAGGACTTACAACTCAGCTGTCCTCTCTGAACTCTTCACTTAGTCCTTGATTGATCTCAAGTCCACCTCCCGGGGGCCATCTTGGGTCAAAAATGGCCTCAGTGGTGGGATGCATTGGTGGAGAATCAAGTCTGAGTGGGAGAAAGTTCAAAAACATTTGGATTCACATCCCAGAGGAGCCACTTGAAAGACCCCCTTACAGAAGTCGCACGCACATACAGAGTGCATGTGATGGAAAATTGAGCCATTGAGTGATTGACAGGCAGCATGCAGCAGTATTATGTAATGCTACAGCTCTATCAGCCGCAGCGTGATAGATGGTCAGATATGATGTGTGTGTGTGTGTGTGCTCTTTTTAAGATATAAAGTAAATCCACCCCCGATGTCAGGCCAGTACAACCCCGCATCCTGATACTATTTGACAAATAATAAAACCATGATGAATGGTGGTGCAGTCCCACGATATGCCCACCTTGCCCAATATACTCAACTATTATGCAGTGATGGAGCAATAGCTACTTCCATACTATTACCACCACCACTGGCACCACTACTACAGCAACTGGAGTATACTACCTCTACTTCCTCTGCTACTCAGGGAGCTGAGCTGTGTAATCCCCGGCGGATAAGTTGAGGTTTGGAGAGATTTGGGAAGCAGAGATCTGCCAGTCTTCTTGCTGTGGAAATTCAACGGCTAGATATCCCATGGGATTGGATTAAGATGGATATAGAGCCAGTCACTGAGAAGTTGCTGTCAGGGAGCTGCAATGCTCACAGTGGGCCACAGCATACACACGTACACAGATTGTGTTCTTGAATAGGCAGGCAGTGAGACTTCCTGTACTTGTGCATCAGGCAGTAATGCACTTTCCGTCAGACCATCAGCTCCTATTATGTGCTGCTGATGAAAAAGACTATTTTAAAGGAAAAGGGTGGGGAGTTGGGGGGCGGGGGGGGGTAGATGGGCGCAATTTTATGCGCAATGATGATTTTGTAGCAAGGCAGGCGGGGCCCAGAATTAATAACAGAAAATGTCCATCATTCCACCCAGAATTTAAATGCAGGACCATCTGTAATTGTGAAAAGTTAATTAGCCTAACGTGCAACACGGTCATGTTCAGGGCAAACGGCTCCAAAGTAGAGCTCTCCAGGCAGCCTGCCAAGGCCTAATGAGTGTCTCCTGGTGTGCAGGTTTATCATTTGAACACTTTGGTGAAGGTTACATTTGAATAATTTCCAAGCCTTAGTTAGAGACTATTGTCTAATGTGCTTATTATAGCCTAATGGAATTAAGACATTGAGACAAAGGAGAAAACTGAGGCTAAGCAAAGTCCAGTGACCAAGAAAAATGGAGCCAAGTTAACATGTTTTGGGACTCAGCGGCTCTGGGATCCCATTCCTGCGGTCGTGCATTTAGTTACTTATTTATGTGTTTATTTATTGGGCTTCCAGCTAAACCCCCCTTAGTATGTGAAGTATCACTATATCTACATCAGTGTGCACCACCATCATCAAGGCGTGCGAGGCTCAATCCGCCGCTTCTCTGTGAATCCTGAATCGTTGAGTCGCCTTCGCCGCGCCCCTTTGACCACGCTTGATTCGCAACAATGGGAGGACAGGAGAGAGAGGGAGAGAGGGGGGGGGGGGGGGAGAGAGCGAGAGAGAGAGAGAGAGAGCGATGAGGGCAGAAGCAGAGCCAGAGATTTCAGGATCTAAAGGGAGGATAAAGGGTGCAGAGTGTCTGCCTCTCGGATTTTTCCTCCTCTTACACCTTCATTTTTTTTTCTTACAAGGGAGAGGCTTTTTATGAAGATGGAGAGAGAAAGGGTAAAAGAGAGTTAGAGAGGGGGCGTTTCCCTCCCTCCTCCTCCCCCCCTTCAGTGTGATTTCCACATATTGCCACTACGCTGTCGTCGACTTGAGTGCATGAGAAGGAATTGACAGACTTCCAACAATGGGGTGAGTATAGGAATAAATCCTCCAGAGGTGCTGCCGCTGCCATCCTTTCCACAATCCCGTTGACTTTAATGCTGTGTGATAGATTTCATGCACAAGCGTAAGTGAGGCGGGAGCGTGCGGCCAATATGGCCACAGTTGGAGGAGCTGTCAGGTTGGTCAGGTGGACTCACTCAGCTGTCTGATCGCAGAGAAGCCGCCTGTCCGTGCGGAGGGAGCTCGGGGCGGAGGGGAGGAGGAGAGGCGCATCACAAAGCCAACACCGGTGTCACGGCATAACCTTGTCAGATCTCACCTTCCCTCCCTTTTCTCTCATTCCACCCCATTTCTTCCCGTCTTTCTCTTCATCCCGTTGTCTTCTCCAACTTGCACCGGAGCTTTTTCCAACCCCCCCCCCCCCCCACACACACACACACACACACACACCGTCAGTCCGTCTCCGCAAGACTGAACTAAGATAAAAAGACTTGGACGTGACTTCGCTTGTTGCTTACATTCACAATGACTTATCATCGTGTTCAAAGCCTCTCCTTCAGACCTCAACCGCTTCATTTTCCCTTAAAAAAAAAAAAATAGAAAATCCAAAACATTTGGAAAAGTAGAAAGAGAGGGGAGCTGGTTTGTTTCAGAATTTAACACCATTAGATGTTCACATCCTTTGTGTCTTTTCGACAGGAGTTGTGTGTGTGTGTGTGTGTGTGTGTCAGTGAATGTAAGCCTGATTTGATGTTGCCACACTAACACCAGACGTTGCTTGTGTGTTTGTGGATGTACCATCATCTACTTCAGGCTCTCAGGCCTTAATTTTAAATTCGCTTTCATATCTCGCTGCAAATATAGTGTAAGTTTCATGTCAGTGTGTCTGTGGCCTAAACACTTTACACTCCATAGCTGTGAGGAGGGAGCTGCTCCTGCTCATAATGTGATGTGCTCTTAAATTGATTGGCTTCAGCTTCACTTCAATGAAATATTCAAGCTTTCTCCTAAAGACCCCCACCCCCCCAGTTGTGTAATTCAATAATCAGTTAATTACGATTTCATTATTTCTGTATCCAAGCAAATATTGCCCATAGCCTATAATCGATTGAATTTATAGCATTTGCAAATCTACTGACTGCTATTGGCACCTTGTGTGTGTGTGTGTGTTGGAGGGAGCATGAGGCAGCGCAATGTACATGTGTGTGTCATAGAGAAAGAACATCAATTGGAATGAGTGTGTGTGTGCGTGTGCGTGTGCCTGTGTGTGTGCGAGCCTCTCTGCCTGCCTCTCAGTGTGCATGTGCTCAGCCCCTCAGGCACGTTGGCAAGCATGAACTCCCTGAACTCAATCCTTGTCCATTAAATTCCTATTGATCAAGCAGCAGAGAGAGACATAAAGTTCCATCTCTTCGGTTTCATGTGGGCTCGGCTTTTAAGCTCTCTACCCCCTGTAAGGAGGAGAAGGAGGAAAAACAGAGTCGAAGAAGGGAGGAAGAGAAGGAAAGGAAAAAAAGAGCCGTTGAAGCCTTGGGAATCCATTAGGAGAGATGGATGAAGAGGGGAAGTGGGAATGAGCTAACAGTTGATTACTGAATTGTACTTAGTGCTTGGACAAGACGCCTTTGTGTGTGTTTGTGTGTGTGTACATTTGCACATATTTGCATTTGCGTGCCTGTGTGCATTTGTTTGTGTATTTGTGATTAAGTGCAATGCACATGCATGCATTTGCGAGTGCACTTTGTGTGTGTGTGTGTGTGTGTGTGTGTGTACAAGGGAGACCTCCATTTAGTAACGCAGCAAAGCGGCACATATCGCTCCACTGGGAGCTGTCCTTGGTTCTGATCCATGGCCTTATAGTCCTCTAGCTACACGCCACCCGTACCCGGCACACATACAGCCCCCCCACCCATCCACCCACCCCTCACAAAATCATTCCCTTCCAGCCCCCCCCACCCCAATCCTGTTGATTGACATCCACATGCTCTCCACTTGGCTCACCAAAGGCTGCAAGTGTGTATGTACATGTGTGCACCACAGTTAGTGTGACTGGTGGAGGGTGTTTCTTTTCTCGGGTGGAGCGGGGGAGGGACTGGGCCATTCTCAGAGGGCCTTGAGCAGAGAGGATGCTGGGTAAAAAAAAAAAGGAGTGAGAGGAGGAAAAACAAAACATCTGTGTGGTAATTGGGATCCCCTTAGTATTGTAACGCATACATTGACATCTATATGATAATTGGCTACCCTTGCTCCGCGGTGTGTGTCATGCTAAATGCTGGTTTGGTGGAAAGGAGGAGAAAGAAATGCGGGGGGTGGGAGCTGCGGGTATATTTCGGGGGGGGGGGGGTGGGGGGGTGAACACATGCATTTGTGCATTTGTGTGTATCTATACACCAATGGGGGAAGGGATGCTTGGATTTGTTGCTGTTGTAAAAGCTCCACAGGTCTCATGTGCACATTTACCACCATTGTCTCTTTCATAAAAGAAGCTCCTACCCTCAGTGTGCACAACTCAGAGTGGAGGTGTGCGCGAGTTCACATCCTGCATTTAGCCCAACAGATCAAAAAATATAAGTGCTAAGTGTCAAGTGATTGTTTATAGCCTCTTGTGCTCAGCCTCTGGGGTTTGCAAGTACAGTGATTTGAGCCACAGACCCAGAAGCAATATTAGCTGCTTCTGCAATTTGTTCAGAGCTTTTGAGGGGAGAGGCCGTCAAATTGCATAGATAAATATGTTGAATAATTGATGCGGCGCATAGTGGGGAGCTGTTTGGGAGCACACTAGAGATTGCCGGTGATGCCTTTGCAGCCTCGCAGACAGTCTGTCTGTTTTAGACCAGCCTGGTGTGTGCGTTCTATCCTCACTGGGTCTAAACATTACAAGATTTACTCTTATCCTGATGTGCGCTCAGATCTGCACAATCAATCCTCAATGGGTGGGCCCAAGCTGTGGGTTTATAAAGGGTTTGTGATCTGAATTTTTACATCATCTTCTAAGTCCCTTCTCTACAAGAAACCACTTGTATCAACAGAATAAATGTTTGAAACTCCTTTCACTGGACCTCTCCATCATCACACGAGAGGGTTTAAGCTGCTATTTAAAAAAACTAATTCCTAGTAATACCTTATAATACCTGCCTATTCTATAATCCTGCAGATCTATACAGGAGTGTCAGAGCTTATAGTAATGGCTGAAGGATTCATATGGGGATTTGTCTTACATGACACATGGAAAGGGGCTGACTTTGTCAGAGGAGAGCGGCCGGACAGGCCACCAGGACAGTTAAGAGCTAAGATGTTAAGTCCCGCAGGAGCTGAGACGTCAAGCAGTTGCTGTTCTTCGTTCCATCTCCCTCACTAATACTGTCTAATGTGAGAGCTTATCCTGAGAGGAAGAAAAGAGTTGTAAAGACACAGGGATTTGAGATCTCAGGGCCTTGGAACCACAAGGGTACTATCAGGCTACAACCTCCTATGAAGAATCCTAACATTTTCAAACCAGCCCTTTTCTGTCTTTCTGCCGTTTCATCCCCCCTTCCCCACCTTCTGAAAAAAGTGTGGTATTTCACATGCAGAGGTGTTTAGAATAATAGCAGGAATCACTCCTTTCATGTAGTCTCTTTTCAGTGCAGAGGAGCGCGCAGTGGTGTTCTCCACCGTTTGATTCCAGGGCCTTGAAGATGCGAGGGCAGAGGGATGTGAAGACTGCTTATCTCTTCCTGACACAGCCAATCATGTCGTAGAATGACAGTCCGAACCCAGTTGATATACCCCCCCCAGTCACCCTTCTCTCCTTCTGTCTAACACACACTCCCTACTGCTTCTATCCATCCCTTCTCTCTCATCTCTTGAAATTACCCACACTATTCCTTATTTTTTTTCTCTTCTCTGACATTTTCCTCATTTCTGTCTCTATTAGCCACCTTTTCTTCTCCTTGCTTGTTACATGGCCTTCTTCTGTCCTTTTCCCATCTCTCTCGTACACAGAAAACACACACACGCCACCTCCGAGTCTGCCTATTCCTCTTGTTTACTCTGTCCTTAAAGCCGCCACCTCTGTGTCTTCTTCTCTGTTTTTTTTCCCCCTCTTTTTCTCCTGATTTCTCTCATGTGTGCAGCATGGGGGTTTGAGCTCGCAGCACTGCGGGGGCAGCCCTCACTCCTTCAGATGTATGTGTGCGACTGTGGCACTCACAGGGACGGGCATGGCAAAGCTCATATCTCCCACTTTCTTACTCGCATTCAGTCAGGGGTCCCAAAGCATTAAAAAAAAAAAAAACCCAAACTTTGTTGCACCCTAGCGTGCAGTGACAAAATGACTATTCGTTTAAGCATGGTAGTCCATCACAGTCTCTCTCCTCTTTCTTTCTTCACTTGCCTGCTGCTGACTGCAGGTACAATTGGTGTGGGAGAAGGAATAGTGAGTGAAGAATATTTACGGCACTGGTTTCATTATCGCATTGTTGCTGATACTATTAAAAGAGATATTTACTCAATTAGGGAAGGGTAGCCTGAACAAAGGACCCAGTCCTCCATTCAGATGGACAAAACCAATTCACAAACAATTAGTCCCTATTTCTTTGACTAATTGCTCAGTATTCATATTTAATTCTCATGAAGCGTTAATATGTCTTTGTGGCATCTGCAGACAAAGCTCAGCTATGAGGAGACGGTGGTACTTGCTTTAAGCTGAACGTTAAGCCAGTTAATAAATTGGTTGACTGACAGACAAATCATCGGCAAGTAGTTTGTTAATTGATTTATCGTTCTGGTGATTTAAAAAAAAAACAACCCAAAAAACCAAGCTTCTCTAGTTCCATCCTCTCAAATGGATTTGTTGCTTTTCTTTGTCATAGATCACTGTAAACTGATTACCTCTGGGTTCTGGGCTATTAGTCAAAAACAAAACAAGACATTTAACAACATCAGACATTTTTAAATAATTTTTGGATGATTAGGTGATTGATGGGAAAAATAATTTACAGAATAATCAATAAGACAGAAAAATCACCAGTTGCTACTCTAATTATTTTAAAAATCAGCCCCAGAGGAGTTATGTTCTCTTTTCCCTTTTCTTGTCTTGCAGGACTTGGACAGTTTCAGCAGCTTATGAAATCGCCACCCTTCCCTCCAGCTCTCTCCGTATGGATTGCGTCTCACAGAGAATGAAAGGTGGGAGGGGATGTGAGACAAGAGCAAGAAAGAGAGGAGAAAGAGAAGGTGGAGGGGAGAGAAGTGGCATGACCGTTCGCTCCCGTCTCGACCACGGGTATTCTTGGGTTGATAATACAGATGTCGATGTTATTGCTTGAGAATACGCGTAGCTGAGCGGAAGCCATCATCTTCAATAAAAACAAACATTTCTCCAGCTGATGTGACGGGCGGCCGTGGTGATGGCAGTCTTCTCCTTAAGTTCTGCTTGTGGTTCTCAGACTCAGCCCCCGTTCCTCCACACACCATCCTCTCAGCCTCTGCAGGAAGTAAGATCCTTGCAAGCGTGCATCACACACCTTTTTACCTCTGATTGTTCATCCGCTTGACAAATGCCCTTATCACAGAGCCTGCTGAAGAGGGGAATCCAATAAGTGCACATGGTGCAGGGATGGGGAGGCTGAGGGTTTACTGGGTGGGGGTGAGTGAGGGGGGGGGGGCTTGGAGGCTGGGCTCCCAATGGCAGGAAGACACAACTCTGCACGACAGGACAGAAGGTCCAGCAGTCGCACTAGCTCCTGTGGCTTGCTGTGTAGAAGGTCACAGTGAAAGAGCAAATCCAATATCCAGACAGGCTGGCAGGCAGACAGGCAGGCAAACAGGCTGGCGGGCAGGTAGGGGCACGGGCAGGAACACATTTAGTAAGTAAGAGATAAATCTCAGTCTACTCTCAGCTGTTCTCCAGGCTGCCTGGAGGAGGGGCAAGAGGGGAAACAGAGACAGGGACAAAAAGAAACAAACAGGAGGCAGCAGACGAGAACAATATCTACGAGGAAAAGCAGAGACATATACTCATATACTGTATTTAAGAATGATTATATTTTAATATTGTCTTAATAGTTCATATTATTTTTCAACATTTATCTGACAGACACAGTTGATCCATATAAAGACTGATATTTTCATTCAAAAAAAAAATATCAAAAGGTTCTAGAATATGTTGGTGGAAAACATCTAGAGTCAAAAAATATGGCACAACCGCAGCAGCAATCCAAGTTTTTAGTTTTCATTTCATAGCAATGTTTTTATTTAAAAAACTAATTACAGGAGTCTTCCTTCCCCCCCCCCATGAAATCACATCAACTCCTGAAAATGAATTTTAAAAGAGCACGCTAAAATATAAGAAACCCCACAAAGGTTTAGATGCTGCTGGATTACAGCACAAACACACAATAGTGCAAAGTACAGAAAAAAAATGAAAAATGGTTGCCAGTCATAAATATGAAATATCAAATTTATATATTTAAACAGTAAATAAATAAAAAAGGGCCCCCCGTCATCACACTACGTGAAAACATCACAAATTAAACACGAGTAGATTGCCTCCAGCAAGAGCTGTCAGGTATTCTTTTAAAAAGCAGCTCTGCATTTTAATACAATCACAATTATTATAGACTGTGAAGCCGCCAGCTGGATTGAGTGAGCATTCCCAGCTAGTTTAACCAGCATTGTTTACAGTCGGTATTATAAAGACAATCACCTTCATTCAATTTAAATGCATTCATTTCAACTTAATTGAAATAAATAATGAATAAATAAAAAATAAGCAAGTAATATTCACAGATAAAACATTTATTTATTGTGAATTAAGTAGGTTAAATTAGCTCCTCCACAACTGCTAAACGGTGAGGTGATAGACATAAATGCAACAGTCATAATAAAAAAAATTCATTATACAATGAAATATAATTTCCACATAATAAAAATAATTATTTTTTTTTATTACTGATTTTGCCGATAAAAGTGCTATAACTTTAGCTTTGTAATGGAGCATTTTAATGCTGTCATATTGTAATTTTTTACTAAAGTAAAGCATCAGATAACTTCTTTCACAGTGTTGCAATCAAATCACAAGACATGTTTAGAGCTGAAATGTTCATTCATAAAAACACTTTCCCCTTGATATTATTTTTTATGTTTGTGATTTGCTGGCCTCATCTGTGGTACCCTGTGGGGTGGTCAAAATGGTCAATTACCCCACTCTGGTATACTGTAGTTTTCAGGGAATTGGATCATATTAGTGTTATTGTAATGGGGTGTAATAAGATTATTCAAATCCCTCTATTTCACAGTAGGCGAATGTGATGCTGAGGCTCATCCATGTAAAAGGGCCCTTTGACAGAAACTGTGTCTGTGTGCTAAACCCTGGAAATTCCCAGCCAAGAGGATTCTCCACGCCACTCCCCAGAGACTCCACTCACATCAGCGCCACTGTCTCTCCATCATTGTGCATGTGTGTGTGTGTGTGTGGGTGCAATTTTTCTGTCTCTTCTTCCATACAGCAATTAAAGATCCAATTGATTTCCCTGCCTACACTGATTACCTGCTTCACTAGTTTGGTTTTTCTATGATATCTGATTAATACTGGGAATATATATGAGGAGGTAACACATGGAAACTTGATATTATATTACAGCAATGGCCTGAAAACAAGTATTTATATAGCTGATGGTTTATTTCTTAAATTGGTTTGTAATTGGCAGAACAATTGGATAATCAGCTGTTAAAGTATGTTTTTCGTGGCATATGCTAAGAACTTGCGTTCGTGTTTTTCTTTCAAACTGAATATCTGGTATTACACAAAGCATTGCATTTAAAAAAAAAAAAAAAAAAAGCATTGTTTCTCTCTTTGCATCATTCACTCAGAAAGATATTGTAGTATTTACTGTTGAATGATAACTTAGAGTGTACAGCCATACCACAGAGCTTGCAAAGAAACCAGCCAGTGCTTTGATCTAAATGCTGACATGTTTTTAGTTTAGCATGTTGGCATGCTAAAATTTGATAAGTAGCACTAAACACAAACTACAGCTGAGGTTGCGGGGAGTACTCATAACTTTCCAGGCCTTTGTCATAAAGGTATTGGACACATTTAAACTTTAACCTGATGCTGGTGCAACAGGAGATCACCAAAGTTAATATTCATCCTGTGCAAACCCTCGATGCCTGAACTGGGTTCCAGTTCTTCTCACGGTATGAGTTCAAACTTTCACCTGCTCATGGCACAACAGGCAAGGTTAGACGAGAGCAGTACACCTCAAAGCTTTTCACATCCCTAATCTGTAAACATCGATATAATAGACCACAACCCCCAGCTGGTAAGATTCCTGCTTTCACATGTTTTCTTACATTAAATGTTTGAAAGCCATGACCAAGAGCTTCACACGTTATTTCATTTGATTGAATTATAATCAAAATAAATGATTCCCTTTTTGCTGGGGACACCCAGGCATCGCCCTCATGGACCAGAGGCGATCCCTGGACTGCTGTTTGAGACAATTTTCTTAGGTTCTTCTTCTTGGCCCCATGCATTTCATGAAAATCCATATCAATAGCTATTAACATATTTTATTAGACTGCAAAAAGGGCCAGCCTGCCAGTGGTAGAAGAGGAACAATCAGTCAGTCGGTGGTATTCACTCTCTGGGGACCATAAATACAATGTGATGAAATACTATACAGTGCTATTGACAGAATATAATCTTTATCCCTCAGTAAAGGTTGAGATATTTCAGTCTGGACTAAAGTGATAGGCTGACCAACAAACGTAAAGCCACTTCACTAAAAATGATTAAAAGTATCATAACATTTTCTATATACTCTAGGTAATGATCTGTAGAAAGTATTCATAATTCAGTTTACCATAGAATAAAATATTGTTTTAAATGCACAATTAAACTGCCTACACTGTACATCTATGGTAGTGTATATTCAGTAACCAGCCTACAGCCTACACACCCAACGCTCAAATCACCTATATTACTTTGTTCTTTACATCCCGTAGGACTGATGAGGACCAATGTGCTTAATCTATTGGCTTTGCTGTACAATTGCAAGCTGCCCATCAACAACAGACAGCCCAGTACATTACATCTGTGAGTGAGCTGACATCAAAGCAACCCCCCCCCCCCCTGTCAGAAACAACCCGGTCAGCCGAAGCCTCTCCTCCTCATCTCTGACCCACCATCTTCTTCCTTTGCCCTCCTCTTTCTTCTTCTCCACCATCCAAGCTCTAAAACAAACAGACATAGTGGACTCAGAAAGAATAAGTGCGCCGTGGATTTGGCCATGCAGTGACAGTGGTAATTTCCCCCTCAATGAGTCACTTCATTACAATTACCCAGTAATGTTTATCCAGACAAACAAAGGGCCTGATGCATGCAGGAGTGGCTGTAGGGATCTGATGGGTGGATGGACGGATGGAGAGAGGAAGGGTGCTGCAGGTATAGAAGGATGGATATGGAGAGGGGGAGGAGGGGCTGGAGGGAGGAAATCGCAGTGCAATAAGAGCCCTCTCATTAGGGCCTGTCTTTATCACTGTGCAGCTCCTATGAGACGTGGCAGATGAGAGGAGGGAACAGAAGGCCAGGAGGAGAGCAGGGCTCAGATTAGGATCCTTATTGCTATGATAATCACTGTTTGTCATCCAGTGTGCGCATTTCACACCTGTGGTAAATGCAGATGGGTTAGTTAGTTAGCACCAGGGTCATATCATTGGGTGAGTGCGTGAGTTACTGTGTGTGCGGGGCGTTTCAGCATGCACATGAGCCTGTATACATCTGTGTGTTTAGAAGAGAAGAACACGTTACAGTTCATGTCTGTGTGCATGTGAGAGCAAGACAGAGTGTGTGACTGGAAAAGTGATAACAGTTTGCATGCGCACGTGTGTGTGTGTGCATGCATGTGTGTGTTTGCATATGTGTGTATTTCTGGTGTATGGAGGGGGGCGCATGTGAATGCAATTGCGTACGCTTTTAGAATGAACAAATAGATAAAGATAGAATTAAATAAATAAGTAACAATCACATGCATTGCTCTCGGTGCCTGGCAACCGGATCTCTCCGTTGCCTTGGAAACAGTTGCTACAGAATGTGAGGTGATTGGCAACCGTGACAACGAGGAGGGAATAACATTTGACCCCGCTCGCTGACGAGGGGAGGCAAGTTGGGCTGGGGGGATGGAGGGCTTTGGTGGAAGTGGGGAGGGAGGGAGGGCGTAGAGAGGCCAGTAGATAGAAGATAGTATCAGATATGAGCATATTTAGAAATTCATCGTCTGAAACGCTTTACTCTCACTCCTTCCTTAATACACAACCTCCCTTCTCTGGCTCACATGCACATGGACACACACACATATACACACACTCGATGCTTTAACATACCAGCACTCATGCCAGCTCAAACTCACACTCTGCCACCCACCACCATAGCACACACACACACACACACACACTTAGAGGCACAGTTGTATTCTAGAGCCAGCACGTTACACCATATCTACACTTTTCCTATCGCATGTGAAATGTGCACAGGGTGTGTTTGAATTTGCACAGAGGTGTGTCTGCGATAGTGTGTGTTTGCTTCATGACATTAATTCAACACCATTAAGTGCAAACATAACCTACACACAGTGTGCAGCCGAGATACGTATGAATCAGGGAGGCATTGTTTGCTCCTGAAGCTACAGTGTACTATGTGAAACAGAAGGCAGTGGGAAGCCTGCGCCAGCTCCAGTGCCATGAGGAGAGCCTCTCTCTATCTCTCCTCCTTCTCTATTTCCCATCCGATTGCATTTTCCATCTTTCCATCCCTCGCCTCACTCTTCCCCTCTCTCTGCCTGGCTACACTAATAAGGGTGTGATTAATGGTCTGCTAATTGCTATAATCTCAGTTAATTAGAGTGGAGATTCTTCAGTGGTGGAGTGCTTAGGGAAAGATGCATGTTGCACTGATTTGGAGGTACAGTGCTGGCAACACTCCACGTGGACAGAGAAAAAGATGTACTCAGCGTAGTACAGTACAGGCTGCCATTTAAGCACAAAGGCATTCACGCATATGCCTTTCGACATAGCGGACAGGTTGATCCATTTAAGATGCCGCGTCCACACAACATTCATTTAATACGATGCATGTTTTTTTGTCTGTATTGTATTTTCTTTGTTTTCAAAGTCATTTCTACTGCCAAACCAAACCAGACATGCAACAATTTTCATCATCAATTTATCCCGTTTGGTACAAAATTTTAGAAAATAGCAAAAAAAAAAAAAGTTGTCACATTTTCACAGAGCCCACAGAAACACATTCAAAGGGTTTTGTTTTGTGAGTCAATTCAAAGGAATTTAATTTAATATAAATTAATAAATTAGATTCAAAGGGGCTGCAAATATTCTCATTTGAGAGGATGGAACCAGTCAGTTTTAAAAATTCTTCACATTTTTGCTTTAAGAGTGACTTGATCAAAATATTTAAGTCTCAGCTCGAGGCTCTGCATTTTTAATCCAGAATTTATCATTTTTGACTAATTTATATGTGCATTATTTAATTTAGTTCACACTTTATGAATCACATTTTGTGAACATTTTATTTTATTAATTGGTTATTCATGTATTGTTTTCACAACCGAAATGACACCCCTGTCTCCGGGAAATCACATTGTTTTCAAGTCATCCACCACAGTCAACGCGTTTTAAACGTGTCCTAGGCCAAATGACATATTCTATTAACTAACTGGAGACATATTGTTAATTAACATATCTAGCAAGTAACAAAATGTTGATGCTGAACCTAACAACATCCTTCATTTATTCTCTGCCAAAACAGATGATAAAGCAATACAATGGCTTTGCAGTGATTAATCAACTTTTTTTTTTTTTTCAGCTCATGAAAGTTTCTGGTCTGGTTTAGTACAGAAAAAGGTTTAACTGACACGAAATGTGAACTCTAATATTTTATATCCTTGGTTATGTGTGAAAATATGTCTGAAATGATGCACAAGATAACTATGATTATCTGTTTGATGTCGTGGCGCAGCCATGAAGACGTGATGTCTTGGGTTTGAAATATGTTCAGTGATACACAGGAACAAGGAGGTTCAGACTATACACTCTCTGAGATTTTAACGTACAGGAGGAAAATGAACTTTTTGCTGAAGCTGAAAGACTGGAAGCATGGTGAAGCTGAGACTCTGTAAAACAATGACAGGATATATCTGTACTAATGCAGGCCTCTAGTTTAAAAGAAGTGCCTTAATTACACATATTTTAATCAGCTGGTCTTTCATGTTTTCTTTAAATGTATTGGGAGCATTTTGGAGGGTGAGCTTCAAATTGTCTCTTCTGAAGTCTTTGACCCACATACACTATTTGGCTACAGTGCCTAGTGTGTCTTTCTGGGTGTTTTTTTTAACTGAGAGGTGTGAAGACTGGAGCTTCAGCCCTGAGGATATACATGTACCCTGTGTCACACACCCACAAACACACACAAGCACTAACACACTCTCACTTGCATACGCGCTCCGATAAGCATACACAGTCTCTCACTCTCTCTCTCTCTCTCTCTCTCTCGCTCTCTCTCTCTCTCACTCACACACACACACACACACACACACACAGTGGATGTGGCAGTGTGGATGCACATGTAGTTGGTGTCTTGCCCCTAACAGTGAGGTGGGCTCCAGGTAACCTGGAGTGACAGCTAGGTGTCTGCAGCACGCTGTCCAGACGTGTGAGGTGTGGGACAGCTGGCCTGCCTCCCAGATGTGGCAGGATTCATCAGACACACACTCACACAACCACACGCACACACACTCATACACACCAGATGTGGCAGCAGGAGTCATAACACAGAATGCCCCAGCTGTTCGCATCTCAAGAAAAAAAGGAGAACCAACTCTCCTTGTGTGATGGCGCTTGTCAAACTTCCTAGGATGGAGGACAAGTGGGGTTAAATCATTCTGACAGTAGGTGCCAGTCTGGGTAAAAAATGACAGGTGCATTTGAATTTGTGTGAGTGTATGTGGCTTTGTGTATCTGCATATGTTTTCTGTTTGTTTGTTTGTTTTTTTTACTCATGAAAAGCTTTTCTTCAGCATTTGGTTAGTTATTACAGTAGTTAGTTTAGTTGTGTGGGTGTAGAATGGAATAGATTGTGCATGGCACCGCACAAATTTATGGGACCCCCCCTCCCTTTCTGACGCCTCCATACACACCCCCACACACATACTGGGACCTGGCATAGGCTGCTCTGCTACCTATTTGAATCTAACTGCTTTACATTAGTAGCAACAAGATTATGTAATGTGGTATGAAGCTAAATGTTAAAATTTGGCCTTATAGGATATTGGTTCTGTCCTGTGGGATTTGGAAGTTTTAAGATGATTTTCTGCTTGTACTTTCTACTTTCTAATAAATTCAGGCTGCTGTTTAGAGTACTGCACTGATGTAATGGCCACTCCATAACAAGAAATCATACTCTACTCTGGGCCCCCTTAAGTAAAGTAATTGGAAGGCAGCATTGAGTATGCCATCTTGTGTTCATTTTCAAAATAACAACAGGTTACTGATGGAAAATTGTAGTCATTCTTTGAAATCACATTATTCCCGTCACCTCATAAGCAGTGAGAAAACAAACATAGCGAGGAAGTTTTGGAAAGCAAAGGCAAGATTTCTTTCTTCCTCCTTTGAAGTCATAGTTTTTTGTCTCCTACCATTAACCAAGTATTACTGATTTTTTTTTCCTGACATGTTTCCCCCATATAAAACAAGCAAATAGAAGAAAAAGAAAAATATACTAATTATTAACAAAGGACGGGTTTGGCTGTATCATATGATGGCGACTGGTCACTAAAATTATATTTGCTTGTGTGGCCCAAAAGCAAGAAAGGTTTTCTGTCATGGTTTTGCTTCCACAGTGTGTGGTATGTGTGTTTGTGATTCTCTCACTGGGGTCACCTGAGCTTGGCTCTTAGATTTGACATTATGAATAGATCACAAAAAATAAACCTCAGCTTCTTAGGTTTTTCTGTTACCGTTGCTGGGTGATATATATATAGTGAGGTAATGACATGGTTCAAAGGGGGCTGTCTAGCTCGGTTCTTAGGTTTGTCAGAGGAAACAATTCTGCACTGTGACTAGCACCTTCCAAGAACCAGTTCCCAGGTCTGCGCTGGTGTAGAGAGGTTGTTCAAACATTTCTTTTTTTTTGTCGGTGTTACTTCCACAGGCTTTTAGCTGGGGTATAAAACAGATGTTAAAATGGTCTCCGCCTGCACTGACTTGGCATACTGTCTCTTCACTGGGCATCTACTCCTCACATTCAGTGTTATCAATAACACCTCTGTTTGCACAATTATAAACCACTTTAGATTACCCATGCACCATTAAGCACAGAGGTACTCTTACTCCCAGATTTTTTTTGAACCAAAATTAGTTTATCACAGCCATATTCTCCACCATTTACATTGTTTCCATTTTAATCTCTGATCCACCAGATGTCATAGTCAAATGTGTAATATCTAAGAAACTGTGGGTGGTGCAAAAAAAAAAAAAGTCATTTAAAATTCAAAAAAAATGTTTGTTTTTCCTTCTTTTAACTATGAAGGGTCTCATTTATGTTATGCCCCAGACTAGGGGAACCAGGACATAACACAAAAAGGCTCCCCCTCCTCCGCCCAGCTCCCAAGTAAGGCCCTTCACACACTTCACTGCAGTGAAGAACAATTTCATTTATTGTTCTACAAGTAGCGATGGCGATGGGGGGGGGCATGGCCAAAATAACAAACAAAAGAATTCTGTGTTCAAATCTAACCTAATCAAAAAGGAAAAAACAAATAACAAAATTCTAACCCTCCCTAACCATAAACAAAAGAAAATCAGTTTAACATGAACGGCGACCCCCCTTACATCTACTTGACGACTTGCGCGTTTACAATAAAAAATTTGGTATCTACATTATTTACAATAATAACTGGTTGACCCAATTCTGCCACCGGCCACCGCGGCAGAGACACTCTCTGACATGGCCCTCGGTTGGAAGCGGAAGGAGAAGAGCGAGAGGGAGGTGGTCCTCCCCTCTATATAGTAGCACCGGCCAATCATGTCTCCCAACCTGTAACAAGGGAAGACAGGGAAACAAAACACACACATGCACACACACATCAGTGGACTTCACGCCCTGTGCCCAAGAGGGCACACAGCAACAAACATCCATCAAAAATACACAAACCATTATATACAAGACTAAGAGTCATAACATTTACTTGCAATACGTGTCAACAGCTGTTCTCCAAGCAGCAGTAGCTGCCAGCAATTACACACATTTCCTCCAGAATGCTCTTTATTTCAGTTAATTAGAGGCTGCTAACAAAGATGCCGTAGCAGACCATTTGTTCAAAAAACTGCCATATTAAATTTGTTATCATATATACGGCGTTGGAAAGCACACAAGGGGCTCCTCCAACCCTTCTGGCTGCTTCATATCAACCTTCTCCTACAGCTGCGACACAAATTTAAATTGCATGTTTATTTGTTGGAATAATGGCTGTATTTGACTCACTACCTGCAATAGAGTGCTAATTAGCCTCCTCCTGAGATAATTAAATATTTTGAGCCTTGGTAAAGTCAAACATTGCTCAGAGGGCCTAAGGGATGTTAATAATTACTGTGATTGACTTAGGACTGCAACATATTGGTTTATTCTGCCAAGTCTTTTTTTAGGATTACTACTAATGCTATTGTCTTGTAAAGGCCCAATTCCAAACTGTCCATATAAAACAGAGAGTATTCAGATTCGCATAATATACATGAGCAAGAAGTGCATTAAGACCATTGAATGTTCATATATATATGTCCTGCATGTACTGTATGGGTGTGTACTGTACGCTCATGAATAGGCATATGTGCAAATAGTGTATGGTGAGTTTGCATTCATCCTGTCTGCACACTCTGGTTGCACAGAGGACCAGGACTTGAGGGCAAATATTATTTGATAAAATCCAACAAATTCTATATTAAGTTATTCAGTTTAGTCTAAGGGATTTTACACTGTATTTCCTGCTGTTGAACATTATGATACTCTTTTTTTTGTTGTTGTTGTTGTGGTTGTGGAACAGATTGTCCAATATTTTCTCATTATCCGTATTCAGCTTTGTCAAACGTAGTTTTCAGAAAACCTTTATCACCTCTTTGTTTTCTACTGGCGTGTTATGTGTGCCATCCAGGTAATTTCATTATCCTTTGTGGCCTTCTCCCTGTGTCTGATTGTGTTTTATAGGTTACCTGAGAAAAGATCCAATCAAGGCTCCAAATGCCCCTGACCTCAGGGCAGAGCCGGTGACATTTCCTGTGCATCTGGTGCCCTGTCTCATGACTGCATCTAAAAAAAGAGAAAAAAAGAGAACAACTGCTGTTCTGCTTTTGCCTTTATGTCAATTTCTATTGAACCAAACAAGCAAAGCCCTCTTAATCCTGGTATATAAGAAGAAAGAGGATGTCAATCTCAAATACCCCTCTGTATGAAATTCACAGTGTTAAGACTGTTTTTGTGTAAGATCCAGACACTTAGCATTCTGGAAATAATAAGTTTACTTCCTCCAAAGCAAATGCAAAAAGACCTCTAAAATGCATTATTTGGTTTTTCATATTTCATATTATTTCATATTATATCTTGGTAGGAAATTGTTGTTTTCTTTATTCTGTAATAGCATGAACAATTATATATCTGATAGGCTAACTCAATATGAACTTGAAATCTTGTTTCAAATACCCACCATGAGTATTATTGACTGGAAATAATGTTAAGCTATGTCACAAGGGTTGGTAGCAGGCTAGTTAATCAGATATGCTCATGTTTGTAGCTAAAGTTAAAGAAGATGAGCACATAGTCTACAATTTTTGCACTTTTGTATTTAGTTTACCAAAAGGAAAAAAAAATGGCTTCCAAATTCTTTTCATACAGATACAGGTTTGACATGCACTTCAGTATGTGGAGGAGTCTGAAACACATCAACTGTGCCCCGTATTTACTGTTAACATCTGCCTGGACATTTGCTGTTGAAGTCGGTGGTTTAAAAAACTGTCAGCTCCAAGTGAAAAGAAGGAAATTTTGTTCATTTCACAGCACATCTTCTCCTCCAGTTCAAACAAGTGTTTTACTAGCTAGCAAACCTCACCATGAGCAAACGTCCAAACCATAACTGATTTAAGTTTTTATATATATATATATACAGTATAATACTTGCTCAGCATATGGACACCTACTGCAGGGCCACTATAAAACCAATCACCTCTATATCCTGGGCTTCCGGCCAGCCACATTTCTCCTCCCAGCAAATGTCTTCAAGGTCCTCTTCACACAGACTTTATGCTTCATCTAAACAGGCTGAACAGGGATGGCACTGACCCAAAGACTCAGCCAGCCTGCAGATTTTTACAGTGCCCTGCTGCGACCAGCCCTTCATCCTGTCTCACACCTTGATGAGAGCAGCCTTTTGGCCTGTGGTGAGGTGAAGTAGCCGGGTGTATTAAATTGTTCTCCTAATATAATAAACAGTGTCGCTGTTGTTCTCATTATCATCATCATTACATGTTAATTACAGCAAGTCATCAGGGACATGAAATTTTCATGCTTAGAAAATGGAAATTAAGGATTTGTTTAGTGAGACTGACAAATTTAATTATATCAATGGGATAACAAAAGCTTTCAGAATCTCTTTTGAGGATGTTATGAATTCAGTGAAAAGCCTTGGTGTAATTATCATTTTGTGCCTGTGAGTCTGCAATATTTAAATTTTTATTCATTTGTTTCATTATATGACAAACGACAAAAGTAAAGGACACAAAAGAAGAATGTGACATTCCAGTACTATCCAATACATTTTGAGACAGGTTTTAGAGCTCACCACTCTTATGCTGATACATTTCACATGAGACTACAGCTGATAGTATAGTTAGCTTAGCTTAGCACAAAGACCAGAAACTGTTTGCCTGGCTTCATCTAAAGGTAACAAAACCCACCAACAAGCACATGTGAAGTTCAGAAAAACATTCTGTCTGATTTCTTTTTCTGTGTTGATGGTGACAGGACCAGGAATTTAATACCCCCTGACCGCAGCACAGAATCCAAATGAAACTACAAACATTTGCTGATCTGTAATTAATGAGTTTGAGAAGTGATGGTGGGTGGGTTGTATCTTTGTGCTAAGCAATTCAGCTCATGCGTCAAATTTAAAAATATTGGTATAAAGCTTTATATATATATATATATATATATATATCTTCATCTTTAAAAGCATTAAGAGGTAAAGCAAATAAGCAGAGTTCCCTAAATGTCGAAATGTCTGGATTTTAAAGAAGCTATAGTAAGTTTTTGATGTTGCTACATAGCCAACATAACAAATGTTACTTATCAGTCCAGCCGAAACATTATGAGTTTGGTATCCAAGTTAATTCCTTCAGTCATTCTGCAGTGGTGAGAAACAACATCACTGTTAGTGTTTGTTTCCATCAGTTCTTCTCTTCTCTGAAGTTAGTATGCTAACCCCAGCTAGCCCCAACCTATTCCAGCCGTTTCCACACCTTTGCAACTGGGACTCGCTGTGAAGGTATGAAAGCTCATCTAGCAGTGGAGAAAAATTTGAAATAGCCCATTTAAGAGGCCAGTTCCTCCATATTGTGCATATTTTCCAATTGAAGTACAAGCCAACATCTAGAACCAGCCTGCTGTGGAATTAAGTGATAGCACATCAACAATTGCTTCCATTCCTCTTCCTGTTATTTTATCTGACCTTATCAAAATGCTTTATTATGCCACACCTCTTTGTTTAACAGTACCACTCCTATTATGGGCATCTGATCTGCTTTAATTAGAAGCCAATGTTTAGGAAATCAGTAAGGCTCTTCATTGTTTGGAAAAGGATTAGATTCATCCTGTCTCGGTACTCTTTCAGTCGACACAAATATCATTTATCCATCTCTGTGTGCTTTCTCACACACTCAGTCAGTCAGTGTGCCCTTTAGTTCCTCTCTGCCAGATTAGGAAGGAAATACTGAACAAATTTGAATTTTCACGGTAAAATCTAATTCTGTTTAAATTTGTATTGGATTGTTGCTACAATCTAATTTAAAAGTGCTCTCTGGTTGTAATCGAACCATAATGCCTAAAATGTCTCCTGCAGTATTTTCTATCCGCTGTTCTACAAGGTACAGTAGTACATTGATTGAGCATTACCACCCCCATATATCTGTCCCTAACAGACAACGTGCAATCCATTTTTCAAAATGTTTCTTCTTCTACAACTGTGTCTGACTCATTCACTTCATGGATAGAGGATACAATCCACTCATAAGAACTCACTAACTCAAACAGAAGATTCACCTCCAAAGCAATTTGATGAAACTTAAAACTTAGTAACTACCAAACCTATGTTACTTCATCTCTTCCCCTTTTTTCTGTAAAGCTTTTTATGCCATACAATGTAAGCCCAAGGCAACACATAGGGAAAAGAATGTGCGACTGTGTATCTGAGTGTGGTGGAACCAGATATACAACTTTGACTTTGACACTCAAATGCTGATGAACAAAAAAGTCAGAAAGTTGCCATGACGAACAACCCACTCCAAAATAAAAAGTTATTACAAACGTGCTTTGACCCACGTCAGTGCTGTCATTATTCTGACAGTCCAGCATAGAGAAGGTTGGTTCATTTGTGTGAAGAGTACAGGTTCCACATGACAGCTCCACTTCTTCCCACACTCCATGTTCTACTAGTGGATAAATGTGTTTCTTTAACACCTCCATAGCGTGCTGGTATCAACTTGTTCAAGCTTTATCTCTGTATCTTGCTTTCAAACCAAGAGAAAAAATGAAAGTATAAGGTGTAGCTGCCCTGTTACCAATCATCAGAAAGCTAATTCAAATTCACAGGTTTTTAGTGTGAGTTTTAAAAAGGCATATTGGCAAATCATCAATAATGGAATGAACACTGAGATCAATATACAATACATGCATATATCATTTATTGACGGTATATTATTTGCACATTTAGTTCACAGGTATCTGGAATTACAGAATGGAAATTGTTAAAGTAAATTTTCCTGTTTAATAATTTACATTTTAGGAGGACGTGCATCTCTGCCTCAACCTTACCTGTGAAACAATGACCACTTCTCACTCGAAATCTGTGTTAAAGGACAATACCAGTTCAAGAGCCCAACTTCACATCTTCATTACTTGTTTTATCCAGTCAATAGTTGCAACCCCTGAAACAGAAAACACTCCAAAGCCTTTCATAAGAGAAGTTGGTACCAGAGAATGACGTTTGCTTGGAGGAGTTATTAATCTACAATAAATGCAGTCGCAGATCAACTTTCTAGCAATCAACAAGGTGATTAATGAACTAACCTGCACTTAGCATTTTCTTAATAGTTTTCATTATGCTTTGTACAGTTTCAGAATTTATTTTTTTTATTTTTTTTTTTTCCTTCACCATGTAGCCAGTGGTTAAGTCAATGCAAGTTTATGGTTTACAAATATTAATACTTCATAAATGCAGATTGAGTTAAGAAGTTTAGACTGTGGCCCTATTTCCTCATAATGATTATTGATTCATTTTTTCATTCATCTTCTACCATTTATCCATTTCTGGGTTGTGGGTGGTGCTGGAGCCAATTCCAGCTCACACTGGGTGAGGGCGGGGTACACCCTGGACAGATCCAGTCCATCACAGGGCCAACACACAGAGACAGACAGAGACAAACAACCACTCACACTCACACATCAGACAATTTAGAGTCACCAGTTAACCCAAACATGATGTCTTTGGACGGTGGAAGGAAACCGGAGTACCTGGAGGAAACCCACGCAGGCAGGGGGAAAACGTGCTAACTCTACAGAGAAAGGCCTCAGGCCCAGGAATCAAACTCACGACCTCCTTATTGTGGGGCAACAGCACTAACCACTACGTCACCGTGCTAACCCTTCATAATGATTAAGTGACATTAAAACAATAACTTTCAAGGATGGCAATAAATTTTCCTGTGAGCCAGAGTGAAAAGCTAAAAAAATAATAATTTTCTATAGTGCTCTGCAGTGATTTGGCCCCTGTGGCAGTCCCTGCTCTGCTCCGTGAAGGATTCCGGTCTCTGCTGTCATTACTGCCAGACTCGTGGCCTTTGTTCCTGTGGGTGTGGTCTGAAGGGGGGGGGGGGTGTGTTTTCGTGCCGACGTCACCACTCGGATCTTAATGTCAACGCTAAAATAAAACGGGCTGGGAAAACTTTTTTTGTCCGGCTCTAAAGTAAAAACACATGGTAGCGAGGGAAGGGGGCCGTAAGGAGAGCCGTCTTCCTCCGGACCTTGGCGGAGGAGCAGGGGAGCCCTTTCCTTCTGTTTCCCGGGGCCGTACAGCGGAGCCAGCGGGCTGTGTCGGCGCTCCAGACTTGCTAGCTAACGTCAAGTTGTAAGAAAGTGGAGAAGACGGTGACTTGAACGGGGGTTTGTCCGCATACACAGACATATGCGACGGATAGCAGGTAACCGAGCCCCGCTGCGCTCCTTCCACCGCACCAAGCTGTATTTGTATTTATTTGCTTTCTGACCACAGAGGGGATATTTTTGAACGCTGAGAGCTCGTCTGTGTGGCTGCAGCACACACAGCGGGCTGCCCTTCAGCAGCGTTGGACAACAACTTTGCTCCAGGTTGACGGGCTGCTGGCTCGGCCGACGGTCGGCTGCTTGCTCCAAGTCGTTCCACACCTGCTCTTCTTGTGTTGCGACGCTGCCTGGCTTTGTGGCAATGTGTCCGTTGGTAATGGCACCTGAAACGTTTCTCGTCGGTCCCGATCACTCGTCTGCATCGCTGTGTTGTGTATCTGCACCACCTGCAAAGCGTGTTAGAGCCCATCAAGTCGAGGCAGCTCGCTCGCTGTTGGGTGCATTTACCTTTTCACTTTGAATTGCACAAGCCATCTGCTACATGCTGCCTGCACAAAGCTCTGACTCACAGAGGAGAGTGTTTGGTTTATTGTTGCAGTCTTTGGGCCAAACGCGAAGGCTTCCTATCATCTTAAAAATAGCAATATTGTTCCGTTACATTATCAGTATTCATGCCATGATCCGACCTGCCTGCAAGGATTTGTAAAGATCAGGCAAGCAGGGGATTGTGTCTTCAGGGCTCCAGAGCCAGTCCAACCCTTGGGTCTGGTGTAGCAATGCGGTAGACAGGGGCCGGTTTAGATTTCCAAAGGTACAGGGGAAATTGAACCGCTATTATTTATGTTTGGTCGATATGTCACGGGGTCATGGTTTGCTGACTGCAGCAGGATAGTGCAGCGAAACAAGGTCAAACGTGGACGACAGAGCCCCTCTCCTGTCCGGGCTGTCAGCCGCAGTGAGGAGGCTCTGTGTGCTTCTCCATTCCATGGGACAGTATGAACCAGCCAGCCAGGTGAAGAACACCGATGAATTATTCAGGCTCATGCTGCATATGATCAACGTGACCCAGGAATGTGCACTGCCGCTGCCGGAGACAATAAGAGACTCAGGGTGGTGAGGCTCCTCCGAGAACAAAAAAACCTCCTCAGTTTCCCTGTTAAACTTGCCAGTTACTAGAGAAAGGGGAACTGCGAAGATCATTTGAGTAGGAGTTGAGCATTTCTTGCAGCGGATCTGTTTTTAGGGAAATCTGTATCATGAAGTTGTCAAAAGTCCTATGGTCCATTGTGAAGTTTATTCTGTAGAACTTGAGGGTTAGCCCTGGTGACTGAGCAAAGATTGATTAGTTTTGCTATGGTACTTTGTCTTGACGTGCTTGTTGTTGTTTGTTTCCTTATATCTTGTCGCACAGTTTGCATGCATGACACGACATTTTAAAAATAGAACTTAAATTTGGCTTCACGCTTTAAGTGTCACGTGCTGTCCAGCGGTTAAACTGCTGAGGTTGCTTTGCAATCACAATGTTTTTATATAATATATATATATATATATATATATATATATATATATATATATATATGTATGTATATAAAGCTTCATTCCTTTTTCTGTGCCAGTCAGTAGTAATGTTTACCTTGCACAAGTCTAATCATCAGCTCTCCGGGAATGAGAATGTGGTTTTAAATGACTTGCATAATTTCTGTGCTTTAATCAGAATTCCAGTACATTTTCAGGCCAGAGTCCACGTCAGCACAGATACAGTGTGTTGCAACAGCTGATTATTACTCACAAACAGATGAGAGGTCATGACAAGGATGCGCATTTATCTGTGGTTGTTGCAGATTAATAAATGCTCTTATGTGGACATTGTTATTGGGACAGTTTTGCTTTACATGCAGGTGTAATAGTTGGGGCAGCAGAATTAGGACCTCAATTAGTTTGGACTACAATATTAATTTATTTTGTCTATCTACAAAAATTGAGGTATGTGAGAGTTAGTGGGTTGGTGCTGCATCCTTACCTTGAGACATGGTTGCTCAAAACAATCTGAGGTTGTTTTTTTTTGTTTTTGTTTTTTTCTTTCTTGAATGTAAGCAACTCTGCAAAGCCAAAAAGATAACCATTTTAGGGTCAACATCAATTTCAAGTGGTTGTAAAAGCAACTTGGTTGTTGCAAATATTATATTTCCCCTCTGTCCTTATTTAACCATGGCAGGGGAAAGGCTAATTAAAGATATGTTTTTTGCTGCTTTTGCAAACATGATGATATTTCGTATCAGCTCTGCTTATTGACTGTTATGTGAAAGCAAAGGCTACTAGATTGTTGACCCGAATGAGAGTAAACAAATCTCTGTACTTAGTTTGTGCACCACGTATCTGCATGTGTTTTTATAGTCAGTAGTTTGCAAGTCTGCATCCTGAGTCTGTGTTTCCTCTGATTATAAATTGTGTTGACCTAAGCCAAGTAATACTACGCAATGAGAAGTTATGTAAGAGTTCAAATACACAATTGATTTTAAGGAATTATATATTGCATTAATGAAGTAAAATACAAGCTAACACAACAAGGCAGTCTTCCACAGTCTCTGTCTCATGAGCTGAGCCAGTTACTTCATCTTCACAATCCTCTTTTCTTTTCTCACTCAGCCTTTGTTTTCTTCTCATGGATTTATGGTGTGTCCTAAACAACTCTCTCTAATCCCCCTTGCAAAATATGCATAATAATGGAGACTTTCTCTTCCAAATCTAAATGCTTTGTGGCGTACTATATTCACAAGACTCACTAACTTTTTTTTCTGCTTCTGCCACTCTGTTTTTGTTTTTTGTTTTTTTTTCTTCCTCTGTTGCCCCTAACTCCAGTGGCTCTCCTGTGTTTCATTCTCTCTTCTCCCTCTGTGGATTGCCCTGCCAGTCTAAAGCTCTCATGTTACTTGCATCAGGCCATGCCCATGTCTTCATCTTTTTTTTCTCCCCTCTGTCTCTTTTCCTTCTTTTGTGGACTGGATGATCCACACAGGGTGCCGCCTCACCCTCTCACCACCACCTAAGTTTATCTTGAGACACTGCCCAGGATGACTGACAGTCATCCATTGAACCTGTCCATGTGGATAACCCTCTCTGTTTTTCCTCTGCCCCCCACCCCTCCCTGACTCCCTCCCTGTTGTGTTTAGGTGAGTGATGGAGACGAGAGAGTTCACTGTGGTCGCTGGCAGCTTTGTGGGTTTCCAGCTACTCTTCTCAGTGGCCAGCCCGCGGCTCTCCTCCACCTTCACACCAGGTTATGGACGGCTGCCTTCCACCAAACTCACTGAGTGGAACTCCAGGTGTGTCAAAAGGTCCCACTACTCAAGCTGTATATGCAGGCCTTTATGAGATGCTAACAATCTGGTGGTTTGACCTTGCTATGATGTGGAAAGCATAGTTGGACTCAGGTCCACAGTGTATATCAGTTTGCCAGCCCTGGACCTAGTAAGTCCAATAATACCTATTTGGTATTACTAAATACCACCTCACTCTTATGCATTAAGATCTTTAGCAACTGTGACCCTGACCGTAGGGCAGCATGGGAGCATAGTGGTTAGCACTATATCCCCACAATAAGAAGGTTGTGGGTTCGGTTCCCGGAGGATGTGCATAGTTTGCATGTTCCCCCCAATGGGTGACTCAATTGTCCGTAAGTGTGAGTGGTTGTTTGTCTCTGTATGTTGGCCCTGTGATGGACTGGTGACCTGTCCAGGGTGTCCAGGACCTCACCCAATCTGAGCTGGGATTGGCTCCAGCACCCCCGACAACCCAAAAACAAATTAGCGGTAGAAGATGAATGATGTTTTTTGTTTTGTTTTTTTTCTCAGCACCTTCCATTTGGTTATTTTACTGACCATATCTGGATTTCAGTTATTTTCCAATTAATTGTGCACTCCTGGGTGTTGAATCTATAAAACTAAATGAGACATCACACTTAATTTATCTCAAAATACACACAGGTAAACAAACATTTTTCCTCATAGTTTAATGATGGAACAGACTTGAATAGAAGCACACCCACCAGAAGTTTTTTTTGTTTTGTTTTGTTTGGTTTTTTATGTTTCTTTGATACTTGAATTCAAACTTTATTGAGGATATTTGTACCCCAGCCCCACTGAGGAAACATTGTGATACATCATTTGGTGATGCAGCTCTGTTGAGGTGGACACTGATGTGGCTTGGGCCACCTCACAATCATTCCATACAACAGCTCCACACAGAAAGGGTTTAAGTTTCAAGCAGCAACTATACTTTACACTAGTCTGCCTCTTCATAATTGAAAGTACATGGAATATTGACCAAGGAAGTCAAAGGCAAGGCACTGATGCTTCTCTTTAGAGTGACCTACTGTTGCATAAGCGCCTGCTTGTGTATCAGTGTGCTGTTTATGTAACCACAACTTAAGTGCAAAGAAGAGGAGGGAGAAAGCATTTCCTAAGAAAGATCCAGGTTGTGTGTTTTCCTCGTGTATTTCCTTTTCATTTTAACTGCAGCTGCTTTCTTCTCTACAAATATATGTAGATTCACAACATGGTCTACACAGACAGTGAACTGGACACAGATTTTTACCAACTTCCTGAAGTCAAGTTCCTCCATGTCTGTTCTACTCTCAGTAATGGCAGTCCGGCCCATATGTACAGCTGGTCTTGGCTCAGGCCAGCACAGTGCACAGGGGCCACTGTGCCCCAGAGGCTGCAGTGTGACAATGGAGGAACTGTGTTTCTGGTGCAGCATAGATAAGACCCACTGGACCTCTGGAGTATCTCTTTAGTGGGCCAGATAACTACTCCAGAGATCAGTGGTCACTCTGTATCAGTCCTGATGAAAAAGAAGTCACATTCATGTGTATAGGGGATAATACAGATTTTCTACTGTATATAAGCGTTGACGTGTAGCACAACAGCAAAGTCATACTCACTCTGTTTGTTGGTTAACCATTTGTTACAATTCCCATCATTATGTTTATTCACTTAATCTTGTGTGTCTGGGGAAACAGGTGTCTGACAAAATACTGTATATTAATTCTTAGTCAAGATTGTTAAATACCACCTTAAGCATGAGTGTTAAGCCAGCTAGATTCTGGCAAGTCTAATATGACCAGTTAAGCCAGTAGATTTTGGCAAAATAAAACTATAGCCACCCTGGTTAAATATGACTCTCCTTTTTTTGTGGTTGTGGTCTAGGTGGTTTTTGATACAGTTGATGTGGCCTTTGCTTTCAAACATTTCAGGAGATGGCTTTTATTCAAGGTATTATTACAGGTTTTGACACAATTTACCATTCAAATATAAGATAGAAAGAAAGATGGGAAGATCATGTTTGTTTGTTTTTTAACTGAGGTCAGAGGAATCTCCCTGGAATTTTGGGATTCAAAGTAATAAATCTGATTCCAGGAACATAGCTCAGTGGTAGAGAGCATGCTTTGCATGCAGAGGCGCCGGTTTCAAACCCCAGCCACAATGCAAATCAGTGGTAAGTTTGTATCAGTTTCACGCCCAGAGAAATGGGGAGGGTTGCAACAGGAAGGTAAAAACTGTAGCCAATTCAGTCATGCAAGTCACAGAGCTGACTTTCTGTTTTGACCACAAATAGAGAATGGCCGAAAGAATTAAGTAAAGAATGAATGTGAATGCCTAATCTTTTGAGTGTCAAAACTGTAAAACTAAATGAGATGTGTATCTGAAAATAAATGCAGACCTACTTGAAAGACATTTTCCCACATAGTGCTATGACAGGACAGATTTGAATGAAGGCATACCCACTTGAGTTTTTTTCCTTGAATAGAAAATATTCAAACTTTACACATGAAGTTTGAATCTGAATAGCAGTTGCAGCGCAGGTCCACTTGGACACACTTCCTTAGAAAACTGTTGTTGTTTAATAGTCATGTAATCCTGACAAAACCGACCTTGTGTGTTTTTGATGCAGCTCTGTTGAAATGGACTTTGACCCTTAGACACTTGACTCTGATACAGCAGTGGACTTGTCGACTTGTACACTGGCCCATCTGTAGAGCCAGTCTTGGCTCAGGCTCACGCCAACAGCTTCTGTGTGCGTGTGTGTACAGGAGCCACCATGCTGCAGAGGTTTCACAGTGACAGTGCAAGCAGGTAGAAGACCCACTGGACCTCTGGAGTATCTCTTCAGTGGCCCAGATAACTACTCCAAAGATCAGGGGTTACTCTGTATCAGTCCCAGTGAAAAAGAAATTTGTGGACAGGGGGAAATGTAGTTGTAAATTATTATTTTATACAAACATGAAATAAATGTAGTAAGTAAGTAAGACACAAGAGTTATACCTTCCCTTGCCTAATGATTAACCATTTGTTACACTTCCTGACTTTAAACTCTCTATAATCTGCTATCAAAATTATTAATCTGGCTTTGTGCGTTTGTGTCCTTATTCAGGTTGGTGTCGACGGTGCATGCTCTGATTGTCGGCTTGTTCTGTCTCTACATCCTGTGGTTTGACGATGCAGTCAACGCCAACCCCGTCTGGTAAGGAGAACAAAAATAAAGCTTAATCATAAGCAAACTTTCCAACAGCATTGTGATGTAATGAAATGAAAGGATCTGTGACATGCAAATAAATGGATACTATCTTTTGTGAAGAAAAAAAAATATTGATTTATTTATTTATTTAATTTTTTTTATTTAAAAAAGAAAAGGAAATCTTGCCATTTGGCCAAAGAAAAAGGCAAAAAAAATGACAGTGTGCCTCATCATTTGGCCAGGTTTAAAAAAAAAAAAAAAAAAAAAGCAGCATTATTGCTTTAAGTGTTTTTAAGAGAAACCTGTCTTCTCACAGCTGTCTTTTCAGACAGCTTGCTCACAGGGGAGTGAGGAAACAGATGAAAGGTGAAGATGGGAGGTGTGGAGTAGTGAAACATCATCAGGGATAGTACTTAAAACCTTTGGAGAAATGACAACTGTGTCCCATTCATCAGAATGAAAAGCGGGAAGGAGGGAGTGGATCTAACTTGTCAGTGGAGTCCCCAGAGAGTTGTAGATTCAGTGGATTTAGCCTTTGACTATTGCCTTTTCTGTCTCAGTCTTTCACCTGCTCTACTACTGCTGACTCTGTTATTTGCATCAATGAGTCCTCGAAAAGAGAAATGCTAATCCCCCCCCCCACACCACCCTCCATTTTCTTTCTCCCTACCAATATTTTAATCAGCCATTTAAAACTTGTCTCTTTGTTCTCTCTCTATCCATCACTCACATTTCACTTATACTCTTTCATCACTCCTTCTTTCTTCCTTCTCTCTTTTCTCCTTTTTCCTTTGGCTTTAGCGACAGGCTAGAATCCCACCAACAAGACTGTTTTTCATACAAACAACAGCAGCCTAGTCCTCTACCCCGCCTCCCTCTGCTTCTCTTCATGTGGACCCCATGCCCCCATCAGCCCTCCATGAGTCCTACAGCCTCTCGCTGTCCATTATAGCAGCACCCCACATCTCAGGCAGCTGAATCAATGCAGCACAGCTCCTTTGCTCTTATTGTCTCTGTCTCGGCCCCGGGCTGCATCGATGATGGAGTGAAAAAGAGGGGGGTAGGTCAAGAGGGACCCTCTCCCTCCTTCTGCTACAATCTTCATCTGCTGAGTGTTCAGGTGCTTACTATCTCAGCTCTCTATCCAGGCACCTTACTCTTTATGTACATTTTTGGACAGAATTTAGCAGGAACAGAAGGGAAAGAGTTATCTCTATATTGAATTTATTTCTGTTAGAATGTTCCAACTTTCTTTACATCCCTTGTTGAATGTCTATCTTTAATCACAACACCCTGCAGCACCTAGCTTATCCCCAGCAGTGACTTAATGCCTTAAAGCTCTTGTCATTGCAACACTCGAGTGGTGCAAGCATTAATTCTCCAGTCAATCTGATTGTGTTACTGCATCACTAAGACCTGTCACACAGCAGCATTGTTCTCCCCGCTGCTCTCAATATGGCTGGAGTGGTGAGAGCCAGACTGTCAGAAACCAGCATTGTTTATAGCGGCTGCTCTGGCTTTTTCAACGTTTCGCTCTGCATGGCGGCACAGCCTCGCCTGTTATCATAATCCATTCATTTAACAACAGCGTGTCTGACCGCCATGCCTCTACTTGCATTTCTTGATTGGCTTATCTAAACTTGAACTTCACATGTGCAGGGCTGTCAAAGTGGAATGGCAGACCATACTTCAGGGTGGTGTTCAGTTGAAACGGTCAGCCTGGTAGTAATGTTTTATGGAACACATTACATTGGCCACCAACCTGACATTTTAAACCCACTATGTAGGCTGTGACTGATATAAATACATTATTACTGGTGCTTTTACACTTTATTTACTACTTAAGAATCTTCCACGTTGACATCTTTTTCATTCCCCCAAAGATGTTGTTGTCCATGTCAATAAATTGAGGAAGTAACATACACATGAAACTTATTCAGTTAACTGAATATCAACTTGATTTTAATTAAAAAAAAAATTTAATTTGTGTTTTTGTAAATTTTGGCAACATCCCTTAACTCTTATTCAGATGAAGACATTATAACTCTGTACAACTTGCGTGCATACTGGACATATGAACCACAAAATTTAGTAAATGTTCTTTCAAGTCCTTGACTGACATGGCTATTAAAAAGTTGTTGTATAAAAGGCTGCCGTTCATTTTCTAGGTCAAATTCTTCTCAGTTAGCTGTGCATTGAGAGAGAAACTTGGGTACGCTGTATATTCAATTAACTAAAGCTGGATCACATTGATGTGATTATCAAGAAGCTCTTGGACTCGCAGACTCTCTGACTATCACACTGTCACTTAGGTTGGGTCTTATCCACCCTTCAAGGCAGTGCTTGTCTGAGTGCAGTGGTAAAGCGATACAGCTGATCAGTTAACGGGGGTAGTACTCTCTCATCACACAGACATTAGATTAGATACATAATTAGAGAGAGACAATGCTTCATTAACTGTTTGGCCCAGCTGATGAGAAGTTCTTGGTTGTCTGTAGAAAGTTGTGAGATGTCTCTCACTGTCAGGGACATCAGAAAATAGTTTGAACCATTTGTGTCTACAAATATATTCAGCGTATTTACTACACTGAATATATTACTTATGTATTCGGGGAAATGCTTATTTCAGATGTAGATAATGTGCTGAACAACCCAGATGAAATTTGCAGAGTAAAATCTGAACTCTCTGCCACGTAGTGCATAAGGTGAGCCATCATACAGCAGGTCAGTTTGTGTGTCTGTGTGTACATTACGCCATGGGGTTCTGTTACAGACACGTTCCGCCTGTCATTTGCTATGCAATACCTGTGGCTGATACCATGATCAGGTGTCTGTTGAAGCAGAGACGCCTTAATTGTTATTTTCAACAGATGTTATTTGCAAAGACACCGAAGGGCCACTGGAACAGGTCATACGTATGTGGACAAAATAACTACTGTTATTCAGACGTTTTGTCAGAGGAGGGAAATCACGAGTCAGTGGCGTGAATGTTCCTCTGCTCTTTGTCATGTCATAGATTCACCACAAATAGTTTAACTTTCTCCCCAGCCTTGTCAGCATGCTGCTCTTTTTAATCAAGACCTAAACACGTACAAGGGTATCACAGCAAGCTCATCAGCATCAGGCAATCAACCTTGAATGACCTTTCTGGATGATTCGTGATGAGTGTGTTAACATTGTTACATTAATTAGTTTGCAACGTTGCATTATGTCCTCTTTGCAGAAGTTGATTATTGATCAAAGAGCGCAGTCTGAGTAGCTTCAAACTCCTGGCTTGTTTACCTTCAGGGTGGTGGCGGTAGAGCATGTGGAAAGTGCCTTTACACTCTGTTTGTTGTTGTTCCACAGGGGTGACCCAAGTCTTGTCAAACTCAATGTAGCCATAACCTGTGGTTACCTTCTTTATGGTGAGCATATTATGTTTTTATCAATGTAACATGGATGTCACAGAGCACAACGGAAAATGACTGACTCTGCTTCCCTGGTGCTGTAGTTATTCTCGATGAGGGCTGTAGAGTTTTAATGCAATCACACACATTCACAGTATTCATCAAAATGTATGTGCACAATTATGCACATAATGGTCATTACAGACTCAATTTAGAAACACATCAAATAATCATTGTATGCACATGGACTATAGTAGTTATACTTTTGTGTTAATTACTACAGGGTATTGTAATGTAATGCTGTCCTCATTCCTTTTTTAAACCTCATATTTTGTCAAATATAGTATGTTTTAAGACTGAATTCCATCCTGCCTTGGTCTCTATGTTTTTGAACATCAAATTGATGATTTTAAGTTTTGCCAGAGTAAAACAGTTTAGCATGCCATGTATGAACAAGCTCACAGAGGGTTGTTAATAAGAGTCATCAAATAATACAGCAACATATTTTGATTCAGGTTTTATAACACAAGAACTGATCATTGCGGATTTAAGCGTGAATGAAATGTGAGGGTTCTTGCAAATCTCTATTTATATATGTGATTTTTTTTTTTTTTTTTTTTCCAGGTAATTCAATAAAACAAAGTCTTAATTGCCATAAATGGAACAATTTCATGCAGCATCTATGACTACAGTTAGATATCTTGAAGTTTTTCAACCATAAATATGTTATATATTGTCCTCTAAAAGAGTCTTGCTCTGAGATTCACCTGGTGCAGTTGCTGCTCTATCCATTTACTCAATTATAACTGGCAGTGCAGTTGCCTGGCATTTTAGATTAAATCCATTATCATGTATAACAGAGGTCAAGCAATCTACGCTTTGATAGCTCAATTAACAGAAGCATTGATCAAAAAATATGCAACATTATTTAATATGTCAGAGGAAACAGTGCAAGTCAGAAAGCTCGTTTGTTTCCTCCACTTCACTTAACTCAGGTGGTTTTAGAAAATCAAGGTTATGACCACAATTTAGATTTAATTTTCTTTCTTTTTTGTCTGAAATGCCTTTTTTTTTTTTTTTTTTTTTTATATAATAAATAACTTGAACCATTCTTTTTCCTACAGAAAACACTGGTACAGTTTTTGGCAGTTTTTTTGTTTGTTTGTTTGTTTTTTTACGGCACTTATTTTCTTAACAGTGTTCCTGGTCAAATAGTTATGGGCCAGCTTTTGATAAACTTCTCCACTTTCTCCAGACCTTGTCCTGCTTGCATGTAACTGGAGCACAATGGGGGACAGCTTTTTTGTTTGTCACCACTTGGCGGCGCTCTATGCATATGGTTATGTGCTGGTGAGTCACTCCTCTAGACCTAGACTCCAAAACTAAAATAATAATCTAACCATGTAATTCTTGTGTTGGGGCTGGGTTATTATGCTTGTGCATATTTAATAGCCTGTGTGTTTGGTCATTGCAGACTCGGGGAGTGCTTCCCTACTTTGCCAACTTTCGTCTCATTTCAGAGTTATCCACGCCATTTGTGAACCAACGGTGAGTCAGGCCTACCAGAGAATAATTACCATTATGTTGACAGTTCCCAGGGTTCATTTCTTTTGCTTGCCGTCTGAATGCATGTTTCACACTGATGTTTCTTGATCCTCTATGCCTTCCAGGTGGTTCTTTGAGGTTTTAAAGTACCCTCGCTCACACCGGATGGTGGTGTTAAACGGGGTTGCCATGGCAGTGGTGTTCTTCCTGGTGCGCATTGCTGTCATGCCATCTTACTGGGCCAGTGTTTTTGCCACTTTTGGCACCCCAGACTTTGAACGGCTTGGTTTGGGTGCCCAGGTGGCCTGGATCACCTCTTGCATTGCCCTGGATATCTTGAACACTATTTGGATGTACAAGATCACCCGAGGCTGCTATAAAGTACTGACTGGGAGAGGAGGACGCAAGGTTAATGAAGGAGCTGAGGCTTCATCTTCCTCAGACAGGAAGTATGTCAACAACCACAAAGACTAAAGAGATGTAGATTATTTGTAAACAGACATAAGCAGGGAAAAGAGGCTGGACACCCAGGAATCTCACAGCTTCTCTCCTTTGCTAGAGCCTCAGTACCATTCCCAGCCTCCCCACCCCACCTTTGAATCCCCAGTGTTAGTCCTTAATCTGGTTGTAGTTGGCTAGTGGACTGGGCTAAGAGTCCTCAGGTGACCCTGACACAGAACAAGTAGATTGCTCTTGTCTCACCCAAGCACAAGCCTTTGCAGCCTCGGTGTGTTCACTGACAGATTAGTATCCTGCTGGGTGTCAGCTTTTGGTCGCAAACAACAAGACAGAGCTTCACAAGCACACTTTTAACTCGGTCTGTCACTTGCCTCTTTCATCACTACCATCATCCCTCTTGTCTCCTCTCACGCTCAACTTCAGCCAAAGCCCAATCCTCTGAAGTGCCTGTGAATGACAGGAAAGCAATAATATTGGAGGAATAAGCTCACAAAGTTTAACAAAGCTCAGCCCCTTCAGATGCTAACCATCTCTCGCTCGATCTCGCTCCTGAACAGCTGGAGGCCTCTTCTGTTGTTCAGATTCTGTCCATACTCGAAGAGACGAGGCCCTGCAGAGTGAAGAGCTCTCCCATCAGACTTATACGGTGTTTGTGAATCTACAGGGCTCTTGTATTACTACTCATCAGACCTCGCACAGAGACAGAAAAACACCATAATGCCTCTTCTACAGTATCACCTGCTGTGGCCTCTCTGTAACAAGTGGCGCCTGCCTATATCACCAGCCATGCCCCTCCAACCTCCTAATTAATTTGGATTATATTGAAAAAACAGTATGCATGAAGGAGAGAGAAACACACACACTAACATCCTTAGCTTCTCACAGGACGATTTTTGCCTATTCATAATTTATCGTCCAAGCATCACTGCTGTGTTTAATCTTTTGTTTTATGCAGCATCAAGTCCCAAGCAGTCATAGTAACATGTCTAACTCACTTTACTTCTGTTGCAACCCTCTGCCTCACTGGATAGATCTCCTCTATCCAGCTCAGACGTTTGGTTTTGTTCTACCTCTCCCCCTGCCTTACAGAGACTTTGTCAATCCCTTCCTCATGAGTTAATCAGCATTTATTTTTCTTTGTGTTGTACTGTATGTAGCCTTAAAAGTATTTCCTTTTTGTGATATCACTGGGTCTGGGGTCCTCCTCCTCTGCTGACTGTCTTCAGGGCTTATCGCCGGCAGTGCAGGGAAGCACAGTGGCATCACTTCCTCACCCCAGGAGGCGTTTATAGGTCATTTTCTCTTCTGTTCCCAGTGGCTCTGAGAACTTAATAGAAGAGAGTTATGTGCATACACACACGCCACACCACACATATCCACCAGTTTGCACATGCATAGCATTGCATGCAAACCATACACTGTATTTGGTGCCCTCCTAAAACACTGACACGGTGCTCTTCCTTTTGCTGAATGATGGCAATATGGCATTTTTCAAAATCCTCCATCGAATAATAATCAGATTTATTTGGATGTACTAACCTGTGATAACAATATGCTGTTGAAAGCAATGTGGCAATCTGCATGTTTGTTTTGGGTTTTGTTTTTTTTTTGTTTGTGCGTGTGTAAACTATAGATCCTCACTGTAAAGCATGGTAAGATCGGCATATTTCTGTGATGCCTTAGTGAATAGTTAAGATTGATGAGTAACATCTAAAAATGATTAGCATTAATCTAATGCTGAGGAGGGTTTGTCTTCCAAAAGCTGATGTTGCTTCCTCTCAGAGCATACTGAATGCATGTATCTTTATGGCTTTCCCCCTCCCTGCATGTCTGAACACAAATACATGTACAGCAAAAGCGCAGGTACCTTTGGCATACCGTATGTCTAACTCACTAATCCGTGCCACTCTCTGTGTAACAGGTTTTTTTTTTTCTGTTGTTGTTGTTTTTTTTTTTAACAAATTCATTTCTTGTTTAAATGGACAGTGTGCTCTCAGCAAACATTAATAACGACATAGTTGATATCACAACAGACAGAAACACAAGAGGTTGTTTCAGACTTGACAATTGCCACGCAAAAACACATTGCACTCCTATACCATTGTCAAACTCAGATTGGTTTTTTTTTTTTTTTAGGATCAAAATTGATGCTATAGAACAAAACATTATAGCCAGGCCACATTTTAAAACAAACAAAAAAATTCTAATAAAGTTCCTAATTCGAAAGTCAGGAGACATTAATTCAGTACAGTTGCAACAAGACAACGTGATTATGAAGCAGCAGTCAATCATCGAAAAAGAGAGAACAATTAGAAAACAAACAATTGAAATGTGGCATTTTTTCCATGCATTAATTTGACAAAGGTTACAGTCACCTGCTGCTCAAGTTTGTTTCATCAATGGAGCAGGTTGCAAGCTGCATATTTACTGATATCATCCTCAGTGCAAGTTAAGGCCATGTTAAGGTGCATTATGCTGTTAGCAGCTAATATAGCCTCGAGCAGATATGAGGGATTGAACTCACTTCCTCCTAAATCTTAACCTGCCAGTCTTTTCATTTCCAATTTATTTTTGGCCCCAACTGACTCTAACTCAAGTGACAAAAGCAGTTGAGGCAATATATTGAACTTTGCACAGCTCCTTCTTGGAGCCACAGAAGGCTTTATACGATATATATAGTGCACCCCAACACCTGTGAACAAACTTTAACCTGTGAAATTGGTGGAGTTCCCATCTAAGTCTTGATATCTGTACTTACATAGATAGTTCTAATAGTCTGAGAAAGTCTGCTGGTGTTTTCACTGTGGAACTATAAAGCACACTCCCTGTGGAGCAATAACTCAGTGATCTCCTGTATTTCTGTCTGTCACCACAGAGGAGGGGCTACAGTAACTTGTGCCTTTACACAAACGGTGGATGTGATGCGGTCAGATTTGAATAAGCATGATCCTTCTAATGTAGTATTCAGTGATTATCTCCTCTCTGTTCCATATGTATACTCTATGTATATATTTTTCTAATCTGCCTGCACAATGATTAATCCGGCCAAGTATTATAATCCAAAACTTATCCCTTTCTTGGGAGCATGTTTTGTGTTGAGTGTTTTGTGCTCTCCTGAACACAGGGCTAAGTCTCTTGGTGAATGTTCTAATGGGTCATTAAGTGGCATTAAGGTGAGCTCACAGTGGAGATCAAACTCTATTTTTGACATAAGCTCTCTGGGATATACAGGTAGGTAATAGGAAGGAAAAGAAGGAATAGATGTCTCACGTCTCTGGTTTTCAAAACTGTGAATAGCTGTAGAATACAACAAATACTGTTAAGTCAAGATACAAAAATGCTTTGATTACACTGGGGAGGGAGATTTTACTCAGACTGGCTGAGCGGTGATGCTGATGCACTTCCTGTTGCAGCATCATTTGCTTTTTAGAATGTCTTTGAGTTTGGACTTATTCTTTAGACGAACTGAGTTTTTGTACTTTAAGGATTTTCTACAAAATATATTTCAAGACCTGATATTTGTGCTGTATCTCAACACCCTGGGGCTGTTTGGAAATTGACGGAATGAGTTAACAGTTGATGTATTTGATAAAGCTGCTACTGAAAGGCCATTGTCCGTCCCAAGTATTCCGTTAGCCGAGGACAACCCAGTTGCCATTGTTTCTCTGGGGAGGCCAATGCCCATTGTATTATATAATAAATATATATATATTATCAGAAAAGGTATATAACAATTACCTGAAAGTACTCCTCTGAGATCCGGTGATCTTTTGAGTACATTATAACAAAGCTGCATTGAAATTGGTACTGAAACAGTATATTTATCTGGTCCTATCCAGGTTACACTTGATACCTACACAACTCTGTCTCATTTTTGCTCTTAAATCTGTAATTTCAAGTTTGATCTGGGGTGTACAACATAGGATGATATAGGATGGGTTGAACCACAGTATTACAAAGAGGACAGGATTTGTGTAGTGTTTAACAATGACTAGAAACCCTTCAATCAAATGATTTGCCAGTTTCTTTTTCTTTCTCTGAAAGACTTGCCAGTGTGGCTTTCTCTTCCTTTTCGTCTCTTTTTATTTTGCCTCTAAAAGCAATGTAATTTATTCTTATGATCTGTTTTCTCTTGAGATTTTAATGTGAAGCAGCCTACTACACACTGGCCTTAGGGGTCCCTGTCTGAGCATTACCTTGTGACTCGGGATTGTTGTTGCCTACAATGACCACTACTAATGATCATGTAATTGTAGTGCTGAAAGCTGAGACTTACTTGACATTGTTGTTCTTCAATAAAGCTGAAGACAAACTGAAAACAATCTGTGAACTTTTTTTCCCCCTCATTTTTTTAATGTGCCAAGTTTTCTCATAACATTCGCACTAAAGTCTTGGTTATTGAACAGTGATGTTATCATGGGAATAGCCTCTTAGACTGACTTTAGTGCATCCAGATGGCAGCATAGTGAACTGAACCAGTCATTCACCAGCTGTGTACCCAGGCACACTACTGGTAGTTGGCACCATTGCTCCATGTTTCTCTTTTCTTTTAAAGTGTGTGCAAGTGAGAAAGTGATGGAGATATTCAACAAAAAAGGAAGGCTGAAGCACAGAGACATTCAGGATGAGATGAAAGGTTAAAGCTACAAGGTTGGCTGAAGTAGGGATGAAAGAAGGTATGAGGGAGCAAGGAAAGTGAAAATGTTGAAGGGGTTTGGGGGGGGGGGGGGGGGGTCTGAGCCACAGTTGGCCTGTGATTGAAACCATCTCCCACGCACGCACACACAAGCGCGCGCACACACCAATCGGTCAAGGGGCTTGGTCAGAGACTGTGCTTGAGGAGCTTTACCAAACATGGTCACATAACAGAGGCTCAATGAAAATTTCCTCCTGCTACTGCAGCACACATCCATCCAGTGGACTTGACTCACACGCTGGGTGAAAATCATCACCTGCCTGTTGTGAGCACAGAGAAACACACCTGCATGTTCCCATAATGCACCGTCTGTCGTCACCGGATTCAACACACATTATCACATGGCTAACTCAAAGAATCAAGAGCAGTGCATGTCTGTGTTTGGGGTGCTTTCATTTCAGTATCTACAACAGAGAAGCAGCCTCACCTACTGTCAGCTGTGTTTAGAAGATGTTTGGAATCAAAGAATTCATGTCTGTAAATGTCGAAACCCCTGTTTTCCTCTTTACAGGCACAAATATCTGTGTTTTTAAGTTTTTTTCCTTGTGAGCAGCACAAGCCAGCCATCATTCTGGGCAAGTTATAATTATGTAAAAATAAATAGATTATAGGGATATGCCTATTTCAGGAGGAATTTATGGTGAAGACCTTTCCCAGACTTGGGGAAACAAAAACACGTAAAATGAAAAGAAAAAAAAAAAAAAAATCAACATTCCAGACATTGGAGTGTCCACAAACAGAGCCGATTTTATAAGGTGCTTAAACCTTCTGCCCAGAGGTGAGCAAAGCAGGCAGCACCCAAGTGTCCCCACCTTCCTGTGCCAAAGATGCCACCGGCCTGTGAAGACAACCGAAAGGGTGGACAGTCCGGTATGTGGTGCTGTGTCACCACTGCTCAGGTGGAACATGGCAAAGGGACGTTTTCACGGGAAAGGACCATATTTCCTGCAGGATTAAATCATAGGAAATGGAAGCAGAACATAAGATCTTAAATACTGAAATCAAGTGAAATGGAGGTTGAAATACTGGAAGAATCTGAAGTAGCAGCTAAAATTAAAGTACTTCACTAAGTTTTATATTTAGTGTGAGTGTTGACTATGAAGTGGAAGCATCACTTTAGTGTAGTTGCTGTTTGGTGTTTCAGTGCAGAAAGTTAGTTAACACTGAAAGTAGCTGAAGTGTCAAGTGATAGGCAACAAAAAAAAAAAGGGGTCCATTTAAAAAGTAGATTGACTAACTAGTTTTACATACAGTTTTGTGGCACTCTTCTGTTTTCTGAGTATTTCTGTTATATTACTTCCACACCACCACATTTATTAGATAGTTCTAACCAGAAACTACATTTAAGAAGGAGTTTTTATACAATGGATAAAATAACAAGCCTTCCAAATATAATGCAATGTTAGTTGTCACTGTTAAACTGGAGTGTGTTGTTGAGGTGACATCATGAGCCCCAAATTTTTATTTGGAGCTAAAAAACCGACTTTAAACTTCTTACAGAATTTGATATGAATACATTTTCAAATTATGCAATATGCAATATCTCAGAGAAAAAGTCTTGAAAGTCAAAACAGATTTATGAATCTGAGCTTTGCTTTTTCTATCAAGCATCTGACAAGCCCTCATCTTTATCTGCTGTTTGGTTTAAATATAGATATTTAGGAAGAGGGCTGGTTCCACCAACAGCAGCTAAACTTCAGTATTACTCATCTAATGATGACATTTACAGTAATGTATCAGTCAGACTCACCAAACCAAAATTTATCAGTAACTTTGATCATTCAAAGTTTAGCTTCTTTGCTGCTGCTACAATCCTGACGTAGTGTTTCTGCTGGGGGTAAAATCATTTAAGTTGCTTTTCTTTACATAAATTAAGCAAACTAGATGGGACAAAGTGGTAGATTAGGGGGAACCTGATTGGAATTAGCAATAACTAAAGTGTATAAAAGAAGATGTTGGCTCAAGTTTACACAGTGTGAAAAGGCAGTTGACACTGAAATTTTATACAGACAGTTAAAAAATCTAAGGTCAGATCTTACATACATGAACTCAAAGTCTGTCCAAAGTAAAAGCAGCAAGAGTGAGTGGAAGTAATGAAGGCATTTAAAATCAAATCAAATCAAATCAGATTTATTTGTATAGCGCCAAATCATAACAAGATTACATCAAGGCACTTTACATATAGAGCAGGTCTAGACCAAACTCTTTATAAAATTATTTAAAGTGACCCAAAAGATCCCCTGATGAGCAAGCACTTGGCGACAGTGGCAAGGAAAAACTTCCTTTAAGAGGCAGAAACCTCGAGCAGAACCAGGCTCAGGGGGGGCGGCCATCTGCCTCGACTGGTTGTGACTTAAAGTGTAAACTAATGAAGACACTACAATGAAAACATGTTTACATTTCTACATGAAATCATGTTGAAGGACAAGAAAGATTGAGAAGAGCAACAAAAATAAATAAAATAAATCTATATATCTTATATATATATATCCTGAGGTTGACGCTCTGCCATTTTGGTGACCAAATCCAGGTTTGTTTGAAGCTTCCTGTCCTGCTGTAGCGACAGGTTGGAATTATGATGCCATGAACTCAGCCCTCAGAACTTCTCTGCGCTGCACAGGATATTCAGGCCTTCTACCATAAATAGCCAGACGGAGTGGAGTGAGGAGAGGGGTCGGTGGGTGGAGGGAGAGGCAGCTTACTGTAGAAATGCCCTTCTGAGTTCCTGAAACTTCACTAATCTCTCTCTCTCTACCCCCTCGTCTCCTTCCCTTTCTTTGTGTCTGCATCTCTCTGCCCTAAACCGTTTATGACCTTGAAATGCTCTGTCTACATTTTGGCACATTTCATGACTCATGACTTGTCTTCCACCTCCTGCCTCCATACAAAACATATTTCTGTATTCAGCAGGAGCTCTGCTGCCATCCCATGTGAACGCATTCACTGTTGGTGTTACTCTCGAATCATAAATTCTCTCTCTGTGCGTACAGGATATTTCCGTCTGAGCAGAAATTTGAAATTGTAAATCATCAAACAGTTAAACTGCTCCCTCCAGCCCTCATCCATTTCAAGTTAAAATACACTAAATACAAAGCATATTATCGCAGGATTTCTCCTTCCAGTGAAATGAGGCCTCTTTACTTATCAGCCACTATCCACGTGACTATTTCCCACACAGTAAATGTGCCCAGAGGTAGACAGTTAGCTCAAGTGTCAGGTGATCTTAGACTGAATGTAAACAGTAAATCCCATCTCACAGTAATTATCTGACTACAGTTTGTTATTTTTTATTTTTTGTATGAGGGATTCCAATTTCACAAGACATTACAACTGCATCCGCCTCAGCCCAGGCCCTTCCCTTCTCCCATCATGCCCAAATAAAGTGTCCAAATTCCATGTGTGTGCTTCTTCTTCTCTCTGCGAAATGTTTATACGACCCTCGCTTTGAGTGTGTGTGAGTTTGTAACACAGAGGGTGACTGTGCATGTGTATATGCATGTGCACACTTCTGCAGATGCTGTATTCCAACAGGCTGTTTCAGGTAACTTGGTGGTTGATCATTTTGATACTGCAGTGTTGGTTCATCTTAGAAACATTACAATGCAAAAACAAATTTCCTCAATTTTAATAGCATGAGGTAAAGGGTCAACCGGTTCATGACGTCCATTATGATGTTTCTGTACTCTGTTATTAAAATGAAAAATGATTAGTAGTGGCAGCCAGTTATTAATGCACTGAGCTCATCAGTGCCATAGCCAGGATTTCATTAAATACTGAAATCATCGGACCAGATTCCACCTTTGGAACAGTATGAGCACATGAGAAGTTCAATCTATACATTTAATAATTCATTTTCATTTTGTTTTCTTGTAATCATTATAGAAAGAGTTACAGTTCCAATGGAGAAACTCTAAATCTCTTTATTGAATGTAATATATATTTAATATAGTCTTAATATTCATGATGAAAGTTGTCAAATTGAATGATACTTCATATGAAACTATCCAGACCTGGTCATGTGAGATTACAGACACACGCCTCAATACTGCGGTGAGAATTTCAACTGTTTTCATCTGATGATAGAGGAGCTCTCATTTCTAACACTGCTCACAGCACGACAGACATTTTCATTCAATCACTTTTATCAACGCATGCACTTCAACTTTGGCTGAAATTTCAAACATTTTTCATTGTGTGTTGGATAAAAAAAAAAAATCTGTGAGCCATTAAATGACAATCAGCTGCTTTCAGTGCAGGCTGACTGATCCAATGGCAATTGAATTCTTCTCATCAAGTGTTATCAGTGCACACACCCGGACTGTCTCCGCCGCTTCAAGTGACTTTTAACTTTTAACTGTCATTTATTTTACCTTTCAAATGCTTTCAGTCAGCACTTTCAGCTTGTACTCTTCAGATGACACTTGAACTGTTTCAGTTCTGACTTTAGCTAATTTTAGTGTTCACTTCCAAACTGTTCATTCAGCCACCTACAGGGCATTAACTGGAAACCAAATATTCTCACTAATTAGCACTTTTTCTTCATTTGCATCTTCCTTTCTAACAACCACTTTAAGTTTATCCATTTCTACTGCAATTCTCCAGACACTATATATATAGTTTAATGTGTTTTTGTTGTCATTTACGTATCTTTGTGGTTGTTTTGTGTCTCTTTGGGGATTATTTCTCATTGGTGTTGATATTTTGCATCTTTGTCTTCACCTTATATCTCTTTGCAGTGTGTCATCCTGTAGTTCTTGCGTGTCTGTTTGCTTCCCTTTAAAATCATTTTCAGTCTCTTGGTAGTTGTTTTATCTCTGCTATTCTTGAATCTTCGTAATTGGTCTGCCTATTTTTGTCATTTTTCTATCTCTTTGAAGCCGCTTTGCATCTTTTTGGGACTTATTTTGTATCTCTTTGGATTTGTGTATTATCTGAACGTGAACCTTGTTCAGTGACAGTTTGCCAGTGAAGCTCGGGGGGGCCCTGAGCCTGTGCCTAGAGAAATACTAAACTCTTTTATATCGTATCAAATTTAATATATCTGAGCAGGAACATTGAAATTTGAAGATACTATTTGATAATGTCTCTTGAAATCCTCTCATGTGTAAGTACAGAAAAACAACCCCCTCCAAGGTCAAAACACGCAAATTCCCAGAAACATTACATTAAACATGACATGGTGCCCTCACTGACATCCATAACGTTGGAGCTTAGTGGATTTTTGGCTGTTTGCTGTCTTATGACTCCCTGTAATTACCACATAGGCTACTTCTGTATCATCTCAGATTCATTAATGGATAAATCATCTTGCTATTAGAGCCATGATTCTTCCTGTATCACATTTATCCATCACACCACATGTTCTGAAGAGCATTTTTTTTTTTTTTTTTTTTACTGCAGGATCAATATTAATAAGGTTCAGGATTCTGAAACTTTATCAAGCTTCCTGCTGAAAACCTGATGTGGTTTGTGTTTTCATTCTTTGGTCACCTGATGTTTTCATCCCAGCAGTGGAGTTTAAAAGCACAGTTGCAGTGTGTTGCTTTGTGAAGATAACTAAAGCGTTGTGTGCTCATGCAGGCCATTGTTCTGCAGCAATTATTGTCAGCTGTGTGTATAAATCCAGCACTGACTGACTGACTGAAGCCCTTTGCATTGTTGCTTGCTAACAGCGTATCTCCGGTAATCTTGCATTTACGTGCCTTCATTGTGTACCAGCACCACTGATGCCACATGTCTCATACTGTAACCCACCTCTCTGTCATCGTCTCTGGCCTTTCCAGGATGTTCTTCTGCAGCTCCATCAGCACACCTGTCACGGGTCTGGTAGTGACACACACACACGAATGATATAGTGGAGGGTGAATCATCGTCAGTCCCTCCACAGACCCCCCTGAATCTGCTGCATTCCTTTCCTTGTCATCCACTCAGCTATTTGGGAAAGGAGGTGTTACACACAGGAATAAAACAGGAAAACCACCTCATTGCTACCAGAGTGACGTCAGGCGCTCTACAGTAGCAAACATGCACAGCCAAACACATGTCAAATATGCTGCTATCAGTCCCACAGCAGCATATAGATATACACCAAGTGCATATCTTTGGATACGACTCAGCATTTTAAAGATTTCCTGCCTGTGTTGTCTTAAAAACTGAACCTGAAACAATCCTTTATACTAACAACCACTGAATCAACCAAGATCACTGTCAACTACTGTCTGTAAGGTCAGGGGCACATTTTTAATCGCAATATTTTCAGTCAACACAGACAAGAGTCCTTGAGATAATAAAAAAAAATTCTACATGACAATAGAGCAGAGAAAGCTGAGAAAGACTGTGGATTACAACTGAAAGCTCCTCAGTAGCCACTAAATGTAGCTAGGGGTGAAATGAGGCTCTGGTTTGTACACTTTGTTTTTTTTTTGTTTTTTTTGCTTGGTAACATTATGTCTCTTGTTAAAGCTGCTCATTAAAAAGCCACTCCGAATGACCTCCAGTGATTTTGTTCCCTTGTATTTCCTTTTTTGTGTACAAATACATTTTAAACTTAATGTGAGTCGAGGAGAGGAGATGAGAGGAGGAGGAAAGGAAGAGGAGAAGGAGATTGTGCAACACAGTAGAAATTCTCCAAAATAATTTAATTACAAATTTACAATGTGCTGAGAAAAAGTGAGAATTTTATCATAAAACTTGTCGTTTAACTCATATTATCATCATCATTTTTTTGTTCTTCTTATTGCATTGACATTTTTGTCCAGCTGTTTCATTCAGTCTACATCTCGGCCGCCTTAAGCTCTTCCATCATTGTAGTTTCTCAGGTAGGCTGGCTGTGAACGGTGACTGTTGATCATGTGCTGTCGGATGTTTTCAGGCTCTGACTGCAAACAAACATAACTTCATCACGGAGCCTGACGGTGGGAGCGAAACGCACCCCTGCGCGACCTGAAGGTGGAAAAAGTGACACTCATTGAGTCTAATACCCGAGCGGTGACATCACCCCCCCGCCGCCACCCCGGATGAGGAGGCTGCCCCCTCCGATTGGTCGGCGGCGGCGGCCAATCAGAGCGCGCACACATGGGAAGCGTTTAAAAAAGATTCAGATCGGAGACGGAAAGTTGTCCAAACTCCCTCCAACCATCTGACGAGCAGGGCGCAGGTACCCAGGGGTCTGCTCCGGACTGTCGGTGTGTGTGTGTGTGCATGTGTGAGTCCGTGTGTATGTGTGCGTTTGTGTGTGTCTGTAACCTGCTCCTCCATTTTTAAAGCCCAGCTCGGCTCCACTGTAAATAGACCAAACTACACAATGACAACACATTTCAGGAGCGGCCCAGCCTTCGGACTCTCTGCAGAGGTCAAGAGTAAGGTAAGCCTTAATTTTTTTTGCTGTTGTGTTACACCAAACACACTGTAGCATCAGCACCTGTCTCTCTCTCTCTCTCTCTCTGTGTGTGTGTTTTTGTTGTTGTTTGTGGTGGTGGCGGGGGGCCAGGGGTCCACAGAGGGCCAGCGGGGCCTTCCAGGCAGCATGGTGGATAATATAAATAACTTCCTCTGTGGCCCTGTTTGAATGTCCTCCTGAATCATAACTAACTGCAGGTTCCTCCAAACTGAACCATCAGCAGAACGTTTTGTGGTTAGACGCTTGTTTATATATTGAGCCCTTAGATCGATGAATTTTAGGACATTGCAGTCATCCATGTTTACCTGGGCAGCCTGTTACCTTATGTTTCATCCTTCCATATAAAATAAAGACACACAAACCGCCTATAACCAGAGCAGATGTTCACTTTGAATAATCAAAACAAGGTATTATGCTGTGAGCTCACTGTTGTGCGCGTGGGAAACGCAGTCTCTGGCCTTTTGATGACAGATCCCACAGCGCGGGCGGTGATTGTTTTGGAGCTGAAAGTAAGTCTTGGTGGACAAATTATTTGTGGGATTATGAGGGGTCAGGGCAGAGAGCAGCACAAAGACGGGAGGGTGCTGACTTGTGCTGTGTAGTATTGTGTTATTAGTTCATTTGTCTCCGGCAAAGACACCAAACTGAGTGAAATGAATGATTTTGGAAGGTGTGTGACTATGAGCCTTCAGGTTTCTGACAGTCTGATGAGTAAACAGGATTCTCTGACCCTCAGTGATGGTTAAAGCCTCATCTGCCAAAATAAAAGTGCATGCTGTAAATGATAATAAGAACATTTAATTTGACATGGAGTTGCTTAGTAAATAAGAAGCAGATAGTAGTAGAACTACTACAATAAGTCCAGATTTCACGTCAATTATGTCAAAATAAATAAGTCAACTAATGAGTAAAGTATCAAAAGTGAAAATGATTTTTAGTGTGTTACCCTCTAAGCAGAATTTTGATATATTTCTAGCTACTTTAAATATGTTTGTTGACGATAATCTAACTGAAGCAGAGTTCATAATCTGATAAATTACCTGTGGAGGGGGATGTGGCGAAGCATAAAGGACTATATTCTCTCTAGAGTATTGTGAAGTGGAGGTGGCTGTTAGCGTTGATGGATACTAAAGTGTGACTGTGTCAAGCTACAATATGAGATTTACATTATCTCACTGATTGAGGTTGAACACAGCGAACCTTCAACATGCATATTCTTCCAGTTTGAGCCGTCAGCATCCTGACAAAGCTGAGATGTGTTTCGTTTTTTTGCGGCAGCGTAATGACAGTAGTGACTTGGTACGCTGGGGTGAGTCAGAGCCGCTGACAGTTTGAGAAAGGTCAGCCTGTGACTGTTCCAACGCCCAAATCATCATTGTCGTCGTTGTTATTGTCCTGGAGGGATGTGGCCTCTTCCCTGAATAGTACCATCTCTCATCATTACTTTAATCTCACACTGAGGTGCACTGCACTCTATGAAAGCCACATTCCTTCCGTTAGTGCTATAAAGCAGTGAGCAGGCTCTTTAGTCAGGAATGAAGGTTTGAGATTTTGGCACTAGTGTGGCTGTTATTTTGCTGCCGTCTTTGTACCCTTTCCAAGTCGACAATACGCACAAGGGCCAGGTAGAGCGGTAAAGAAGTGCACTATAGTTTCTGTACAACAGAAACAACGTCAGCCAGGAGATGAAGTTTTCCTTTCAGCGGGCCGTGCAGGCATGGCAGGTTCCAGCCGCATGACATCAGAGAGGAGCAGAGATGCTGCAAGAAGACTGACAGGTACATCGGCATCATCTAATGGCCTTTTAAGGAGTGACGGCGCTCTGACTTGGAACTTGAGAAAGTGTCTTTTAGTCTAAACAATTTACAGTGAAGTCAAGCATGACAAAACACTATCCTGACAGAACCGAGGTGGATAAGAGATGGATGGAGGGGACAGATTCATACCAGTAAATCCACTGTACACTCACAAAGAAATGATGTCAGTGCAACTGTTAGTTTGTTTGTGTCTGTGGGGATTTCTACTTAGCAGTAACAAAGATCTGATACATTTACACTGATGACCTGCTCTCTTTTGTTGGAGTGCGCATAGTAATGTTGGTGGATGATGATGATGATGATTACAGATTGACCCAAACATACCATTTCACACTACAATCAGAGTTTTTGCTGCTGGAGCCTGATTTTTTGTCTGCTGTCCATGAGAAGTAGCTTATAGTGGTGAATGTTTGCTTGTCTTGGCAAAGTTGAGATCAGGCTGACATTAGAAGGCATTAGAGCACCGTGCTAAGGTTACATTGTGTTTTAGCCTTTCTCCTGTGGAAAAAAAAAAAAGACCACATCATTTAAAATATCCGGCTACAGTGCTGCGTTTTGCTAAAACTTTGTTTTACACCCTTCTTAAAGAAATAAAGAGGTTTTTTAAATAAAACTTTTTTCACCTTCCAAAGAAGTGAAACGTCTCAGATGTGCAAGTAAAGCTAGATTTTTAGAAATTTTACGTTTACACACATTACACAGCTTAAGCACAGTTTGCAGATACTTGTGCTTAACTTGTGTTTTCTACAACACCACAATTCAAAGGGAATTATTGTACTTTCCTCTCCACAACCTTTAGCTTACTGACAGATTTTATGCACATAAAAACATATTTGAAGCTTAAAAAACGCAATACATGCATAAAGATTTATCTGATGCTTCACAAGCTTTTTGGTTTGTGACCCATTCCGAAAAAGTTGTTTATTTTGGGTGTTTTGTCACGTTTCACTTAAGCTGTTAGCAGAGAAACAGATGGTTTCATTTAAATAATTGTTTGCAGCTGAAAAAGGTCAAGTTAGTCCACAATTAAACAAAAAAGCCACAATTAAGGAAGTATGTAAAACATAAATACAAATTTATGCAGCAGAACTTTGTTTTCTTTTTTTCTTTCCTCTCCCATTATTCATCTCTAAACCCCTCAGATTTATAGGAGGGCACTCAGCCACCCCCCCCACCCCCCCCTTTGGTTGGCAACCAAAGACTAAAGAGTAGTTATTAACCTAAACACCACTAGCAACTAGATCCAACAACTAAATGCTCAATTAGTTATTTTCCTTATCATGTTCACTTTAACTTGAAGGTTTTAAATGGAGGACTGTTGTCGTGTTTTTACACTGTTGTACTAATTTGAACTTATAAAAGAAGAAATGGCAGAATCCTCCGTCAACAAAAAGAAGCTTAAATTTCCAGGCGGTAAAATGCAGTGTCACTCATTTCAGTACGTCAGGAGATGTGTCACTGCGGCCGTACTTTGTCTGGTGTGACCAGTAGCTTAGAGTGGGTTGTGTGTGCTTATGCCTGTTAACTATAGATAGACATTTCTGTATACCTCACTTCCTGACTCCTCTCTTTATGTGTTAACTTCACTTTAGTGTTTCCCTCTGTTCCACATTGTCATTTTTGTCCACGGTGACCTTTCTCTAGATAAAGCAAGACTATCTAACAGTTGCTAAAGAAGGTTTGATATCCAGCATCCATATTTCTTGAAAAAAATTAAATGAGTTATTCCTCAGTGTTCATGCTCCATTGTAGTTTTCTTTTTGTGATTCATGTTTCTGAATTAAAAAAAAAAAAAAAGGTTCAGAAAACAACCAGTTCAGACTACATTCCTGAGCTCTACTATGAAAAGAACAACACAGCTAAATCAGACTCTGAGCTCAAGTACCTCGGCTGGAAGCAGGACCTGTCGATCTTGGCCTGTCTTTATCAGACGTGGTTTGCCTGAGTAGTCAACTCGCTGTAAAAGGGCAGATTCTGGAAAACCCAAAGGGAGAGAGAGAGAGAAAGAGAGGAGGGGGAGAGAGAAATATGATCCAGGCCAATTGCAGACAGAGAGCGATTGGAGGCGGAGGGAGAGGGAGGAGTGTTTGGGAAAGCTGTTTCTCCCAAGTTTGGTGTGATGGACTGGAAGCTCCGCTATCCCTGTTGCTATGAAATACTTGTTTGTGTTGGCTGGGGATCCCAGACTTATCTGCAGAACATTCAAGAAAAGGATGAAGGTGTGTGTGTGTGTGTGTGTGTGTGTGTGTGTGTGTGTGTGTGTGTGTGTGTGTGTGTGTGTGTGTGTGTGTGTGTGTGTGTGTGTGTGTGTGTGTGTGTGTGTGTGTGTGTGTGTGTGTGTGCGCGCGTGCGCGCATGCATGCACACAAGGGGGAGCAGCCTTAAACCCGACGCCAGAATTCAAAGTATTAAGGCAATGTGTGTGAGCCAATAAGGAAATACAGGGAGAGAAGAAGGACAGAGGCCGGAGTGTTTCTCTAAGCAGGAATGTCCACAGGCCTTTTTCATTTTCATTTTCATTCCTGTTCTTTTTATACTCTTCATCTCAAAGTGCTTCTTATTATACAGTAAGAATTTCACTGACATTACAGTTTTAATGTGCTTTACAAAAAAATTAAGGCAGAGACCAGAGTTATTACAGGAACAAAAGACTTGAACTCACATGTGAAGGAAACGTGTTAAACTTTGTGTCTGCGTATTTTAAACATTTTAAGACATTATGACATTATCTAATCTCTTCTGCTTTTATTCTGTCTTTTGGAAGATTTCATTGTATCATTTCCATTCAAAGCCAACAGGCTTGAGCCTGATTTTATGCATATGCTATTTTCAAAGAAATTTCCTGAAAGAAGCCATTTACTTTTTAACAGTTAAAAGTTTTTAGCAGGTAAAATTGAAAACTTTCAAATATCCTGCATCTGCTATTAATCCAACAATTACTGGAGAGCTGGTGGTTAAACATGTAACAGTGTGGGGGGGGGGAAATGAATTGGAGAATAAAATGTTTAATAAGTACTTATTCATATTTACTATTTGTAGCTGTATCTTCAACGGTTGTCACACCATCATGTGGACAAAAACACCTACCAAAGTCCACAAAACAACCCCAGTGGTACATCCTGCTGTAGTAGTTACCTCCAAGATTTCCCTCGACACACAGCAACCACCACGCAGGATATATAATTAACCACTCACATAACTCTTCTTTTGTTTGTTTGGGTTTTTTTTTCCATGGAAGGACTGAAAGCTCGGACTGAAGAGTTGTTGGGCTGGAATCAATTGTCTTTTTGGAACAAACTTGAACATAAAGCAAAAGCCGAGGCCTATATTTGACCTCTGACCTCTTCCCCATTCTCTTAGCTTGCAGGGAAGTACGACCCCCACAAGGAGGAGGAGTTAAGGCTGTGGATTCAGGATGTGACTGGCAAGAGGATGGGGGACAACTTCATGGAGAGTCTGAAGGATGGAGTCCTGTTGTGCGAGTGAGAAACTCTACATTAACCTCAGATATTTCATTGTAATCGTTTCAGTGACTGTCCCACGATGATATAACACCCCTTCTCAAAGCTTTCTTGAATTCTGTGTCTCTTTCATTGTAGGCTCATTAATGTTCTTCAGCCAGGCTCTGTGAAAAAGATCAACCACTCCAGTCAAAACTGGCACCAGGTAATGCACCAGCTCAATAGTGGAAAAAAGGCCTTGTCCTGCTAGTCTCAAAGATGTTTTTTCAGAGCATGTGGAATTTGGTCAGTCTGCCATATTGGCATTGACAACACAGAGCCTATTTACATTCCATAAAGTAGCTGCCATATCAAATGAAGCCCATCTCGATGTGGCATTTATTAACCTTATACATGCTTGAAAAGGCAAACGTTACTTCTAAGGATTAATTGAATCCCTTTTAAGATATTTATCTGTTGATATTAACTTTGCTGCAGTCGGATGCACAACACAGTCAGGCTTTCAAATGGACTCAGACATCATACAGATGCAGGAAAAGCCTTGAGATCCATTCACTATTGAGCAGTTGTCAGTTAGTCTGTGTCTGTGCATTTTAAAAGCATCTTATTTATTCTTTTTGCTGCCAACATTAAAATGCTATCAGTATGGGAGGAGGAGTTCCACGTTTTGGTGGAAAAATGCTCAGTCACTTTCTTGTGGAAAGTATTTAGATACATTTACTGTATATAAATATGAAGTTACTGGTAGCAGCTAGTTAGCTTAGCACAATGAATAAAAAAAAACAAAACATAACATAAAATAACAAAACAATGAGTGCTTCATAAGTTAATATGTTATATTTCATGCTGTTTTCAATGTCTTCGTTAAGTTAAGCTAACCAACTGCTAGCAGAAGCGTCATATTTATTGTACAGACGCATGAGTGGTCTATATTCTCATTTAATAAAAGAATAAAATATTTTTGACTGTGTAAAGCTGTAACTCAAGGTGGACAAAACTTGTCAAGATGTCAAATAGATGCTCTTCTCTAACGTCAGAATTTTTTCGCCCTCGTGCTCAGCTGGAAAACATAGGCAATTTTGTCCGTGCGATCACAGACTACGGCCTGAGGCCACATGACATCTTTGAAGCCAACGATCTGTTCGAGAACGTCAACCACACTCAGGTCCAGTCGACGCTCATTGCTCTGGTTGGAATGGTGAGTGCTGCACACACACACACATACAATCACACTCCCGTCACATCTGTTGTAGGAAAGTGTGATCTGGAGGATCAGGTGTAACCAGCAAAAATTGGAATAACTATAACTTTTAGCTCACAGACACTATAAGTAATACTTAAGCATATTGTTACAGTAACATTGCACCCATTACTTCACCTATGTGTGTGTCTGTGCTTAGTGTTGCGTGGATTAGAACAAAATGGCAACAGCACCAGGATAATAAAAACAATATGGTTATGAAAAAATACTGTATTACCACCATTTTCCCTTCTGTCTCTGCCACCTCTTTCTCTCAGGCCAAGTCCAAAGGTTTCCACTCCAAGTACGACTTTGGAGTGAAGTATGCTGAGAAGCAACAGCGCCGCTTCGCTCCAGAGAAGCTCAGAGAGGGACGCAACATCATAGGCCTGCAGGTCAGAACAGCAGGGGTGCTGCACTGAAACACTTTATCACCCCTGGTTGCATTGTTAAATCGATATTGTGAATTCATGTGTCTGAAGATGTTCTGCCAGTGAATCAATCTCAACTGGTCTTCATCAATAATGAAGGGAGAACAGAACACATTAGTATGACCATCATTCATTTTCGCACAGATACTGTCCAAACTGTCAGCTATGTCCCAAAACTAAACCAGCTCCCACGTTATTTCCCATATTTCCTGTTGCTATATCTCTAGATGGGCACCAACAAGCTTGCCAGCCAAAAGGGCATGACCTCTTATGGCACTCGACGGCACCTGTATGATGCCAAGATGGGCATGGACAACCCGCTGGACCAGTCTACCATAAGCCTACAGATGGGTACCAACAAGGGAGCCAGTCAGGTGAGAGTCTATACACTAAAATGATAAAAATGTTTTTATGCAGTGCTCTTAGCACATAAAATCTGAGACTGAAGATGAATTGGTCTAAAGGGTAAGAAAAGTGGAAGTGTTATTTTCTAATTTCTTGTTGACAACAAATCCCATTAAAACACTTTTTTACCAACCGGGGGTACCACAAAGATATTTTGCAATAGACGGGAAATATTGTGGCTTTACTAATAGTGAAAGCATAAATTGAAATAAAATATATTATGAAGACTGTGCGTAAAATGCTAAGAAGACAAACAGAGGTCTTAAGATTTTGCCAAAATGAATGGACTAATGGTTCAGATAGGTATGTGGTTAAGCGAAAAGTTGTCCATAAATGGTTGAAATAAAACATCTAAGTGGAATGCAAAAAACATTTAGTCACCTCTCAAGCTCCATATTAAAGTTGATCTTAACTATTAGCTGTAAGTAATTGAATGAAATGCTGAAATCATGCTCTCTTATGGTTAAAATGATTATCTAAATGTGATGGCTAAAAGAGCTAAAAGTCACGGATTAATGGCTGAAACATCAGACTCCTGCAAGGAAGTAACAAAGCCACCAAACCAAGCACTCGCAGTTCAACTGATACGATATTACATTACATTAGATTACATTAATAACATTCAGTTTGAGTGAGGAAGGTTGAGGCATGACACATAATATGTGTTTGAAACCCCACAGGAGTTCATAGAGTTCATCTAACAGAGCTCCGGTATTTACATCGCATAGGAAAAGGCTGGGAACTATGATAATAACAGGTATTTGAGGCAGCAGAGCGCATGGTTATACAAATAAACTACAGTTCCCATCTCCATCATAATTAAAGAACATGTCAATCAGCGCAACAACATGTTTTCACTCTGTTTTTAATAGTTTTTGGGTAACAGTGGAGCTGTATGACCATTTTTCATTTTATTTCAAACACCCTTCATCCAGCTCTCTGTCTTCCAGGCTGGCATGACCGCTCCGGGAACCAGGAGGCACATCTTTGACAAGAAGTTGGAGCTGGGTAACTGTGACACCAGCACCATCTCTCTGCAGATGGGCACCAACAAAGTGGCCTCCCAGCAGGGCATGACCACCTACGGCCTTCCCCGCCAGGTCTATGACAACAAGTACTGCGCCAACCCCACCGAGGCCTACTATAACAACGGCAGTGAGGTGGAGTTTGATGGCTACAACCAGTACTCAGATTAAATTAAAGAAAGAAAGAGAGAGAGAAAAAAAAAAGGACAGCCTCCCTGCCCCCCCCTTCCCTCCTTCTTCTGTGCTTTAACTTCAGACAACCAACCACAACTGTTTGTGATGAGCAAACCTCCCAGACTGTTATTTAACGCTGATTGACGTCACTGTTGTCTTTATTGCCCCTTTTCCCACCTAAACATATTTTTACTCTTAGGACTTGATTGTTTTTCTTTCCATGAATAAAACTAAAAATGTTTACACTGACTTCCAACAAAAAATTTTGCTTAGTGGCCAACGTCTGTATCTCATTGCGCTGATGAGTTTTATTTCTGCTAACACGCCCAGACAACACTTAGAAGTTGCAATTTAATGACCTCTGCTATTCATAGATTTTTTTTTTCTACTGCTTTTTATATTTCATTGTAATTAGAGATTTTTTTTTTTTTTTTTTTTTACTGTTTGTATCCCTCGCCTCACTGCCCTACCCTTCCTGTCCAGTTTGAACACTGACTGACAAAGCAGAGTCTGAAAGGAAATAAGTGACCGGTTTTTGATTGGTGCTATTGAACTTTGACCCAGTTGGAACAGAGTCCGTGTTGGAGCTCCACAGGCTTTGTGGGATTCCACCACTCGGGATGATACAAAAGCTCCGGGTCCTCAGGTTGACCCAAGACAGAGCAACACAGGACTTGTAGCTTTGTGCGGACGTCTCTTTGTTTCGTGAGCACCTGCGCTGACAAATAGTTGTGTTCACAAGCCTGCCAAATTACCCATCTTGTCAATTTTCTGGGGCTGATTTACACGGCTTGTGTGCAGAACGAGTCTTTGGTTTTGGGTTGTTTGTTTGTTTTTTTTTTTGTTTTTTTTTTTTTAGAAAGTATTAGGAAAAGCTAGCTGAGCTCTGTGGGACAATGCATTGATAAACTAAGAGTAAATGTAAGCGTTGTATTATCCAGTTTAACGTGTGATTAGATAAACTAGGTCACCAGTAGGTCATGTACTGAAAATGAAGCTGTCGTCCTTTTGCTTCCATACTTCAGGGAACATTTGCTGCTTCCCTTTTGCCTCAGTGAACTTTGGTTTTAGTGCTGTTGCTCCATTTGCACTTTACCTGGCTTCACCTTGTGTGCAGTAAACAGTGGAGGATGTAACCAAGCAGTTACCCAGATACTGTACTGAGATACAAATTTGGGCTACTTGAACTATCCTTGAGTTTCCACTTGATGCCACTTTTTACTCATACTCCACTCCATTTGTCAGTTATAATAACTTTACCAAATGTGATTTTTACACAGAAAACAAATTACATTATTAAATAAAATATTATCTAAGTACAGGTAACAATATTTTAATACCTTGACTTTTTATACTTGGAGTACATTTTGCTGATGACACAAAAGGAGTATTTTTACATTGTGGTATTGCTACTTTGCTTAGGCAATTTGTCTGAGAGCTTTGTCCACCACTGGCAATAAATGGCAGTATCAAAGCAGACTAAGCTGCTTGCTGATAGTTACTGATGTGAATGATGCCAAATATACAGATGATCTCCTCTTTTTTTTTTTTTTTTTCCTGCATCGTGCTGTTAACCCACCGTATGTCTTGAATGTAATGTTAGAGGTGCCACTAGCTGTCACGGGATTCATTCTCAACACATTAGAGTGAAGAAACAAACGCTTACAATTTACACTCACACACTTGTGGTGTTAAATATCAATCCCTCTGCATTTCTTTGTAAAGCATTGGCTTTGAATTAGTGTCAAAAGTAAGTGGACCAGCACATTTACACTGTGATCTGAAGCATCACAGTTATGAATTTGGGGCGCCATCTAGTGGGGGAAAAGTTCATGTCTATTTACTGTATTCTTAAATCTTAAAACGACCAAATACTACATTTATTTGATCAAATATAAGAATGTAGCTAATTTATTGATCATCTCCCCCCCGTGATATCCAGATGGGCGATAATGCTGAGTAAATGTATAGTAATTCACCCTCATGTGTTGGCTTTCAACATTGTTCAAACTATACATCTTTGCTAACCTTTTGATTTCTTTTTTTTTTTAATACGCCTTTCACTAAACATGACATTTGTGCAATAAAAACACTTAAAAAAAATATTCTTATGCTTTAGTTCTCTCATTCATTACATCAAATTACACAGTAAATGTGAAATACACAGAAGTAGTGTAATAGTAATAATTAAAAAAAAAAAAAAATGGTAGTACAAATATTTATACTGGTCCAAAAATGAAAGATACGGCAGTTCAAAAAGTAAAAAACTCACCCACTATAATTTTTTGATGCATCAATGGCCTGTTTCTGTCGATTATAATGTGATATCTCATTATAATGTCTCATAATTGGCATACAGTCAAAAGAAAAGAAAACTTCTCTGCCATAAATCATAAATATATTTCAGAATCAAAATTACTTTGACTCCCCCGGGGGAAACTCTTTGTGCCATTTGTGATCAAGTGTATGTAAATGTTTTTATCCTACTAGAAATATCTGTTATCTGTCAGTGCATACATTGTCAACTTATTATATGAGTTTGGTCCAGAGAGAAAATATTCATCTACTGTTAAAGAAAACATCCCTTCATAAATATAAAAGAAAATTAATAAAACATGAAAGCCTTTACATTAACGGTAGTGTTGACACGTTCCTGTCAATACAACATGACGTTCTGGCCCAGCCAGACAAATGTGTCATGCTCAGCAAGCCACACTGTAGCAAAATGAAACCAAGTATGTACTTACATTAAAAAAACAAAAGAAAAACACATGATTTTTACTACACATTGCTAAACAGAAAGAGATTAATCAGAGTGAAACATGAGTAAGGATGGAGAAAAGGTGAGTCACAGAAAAACAGTACTACTGATTAGCTGCTTCACAGGCATCGATCCAGTCACTGTAAACGTCCACTGGCTCAGACAGATCTGGTCAGAAGAGGTTAAAGGAAATTCCCCATGTACATGCAAGACAAACAGACACACTAATGCTAAAACTATTACATTTCTTACTTCAATAACTGAAAGTGTTTAATGTTTTCATCTGCACTTATGCACCTGTAACTGCATTTAAGTACAGCTACTGATGGATGATCCTGTCATCCATGTGCAGTGATTCACAGGGAAAGAGGGAAAATGATCCAAAATTCACCATCTGGCAACATTAAGAAGCGCCTGATAAAATTCCTGGATTCAAACCAAAAACAAATCATCGTTCCTTGGCTCAATTTCACACGACTTTCCCTCCTAAACCTAAAATACACAGAAACAAGACCAACTCTAATTTAGTTGGCAGGTGACAGTAATGTTGTCTTCCCTGGGTGGTTAAAAGGATACAGGTTATTGGAGTCTGAAACTCCTCCAGACAAACACTGCATGATATAATTCCTGTGTTGCGAGTTCGTTCCCTGGAAAACAGATAGATACATAGTGAATCAGATTATTGCCTGTGCATTTCTCCATGTCTTTTTAAAGCACTTTGACTTCCGAGTGACCCCTAAACTCACATTTTGACGTCACAGGATTTCTCGTGGTTACAGAACGGGCAGGTGAACTGGGTGTCCAGGTTTCCTGTCATTTTCTTCTTAGGAGGAGGTTTTCGCTTGGACTTTCTGCGCCCCATTGGAAAGCTTGTATCCCTGCAGGAAAGTACACAATCCGGCAGTGAAGCTTTTACTTTGTTTCATCAGACACAGAAAACTTCATTCAATCTGCACTTCCCTTTAAAAAGAAAAGGTTTTTAAAACCAAAGCAGCTATGTGAATGTTTTTTATCATGTCATTTGCAAATTTGCCACCGAGTCATCACTTTTCATGGTTTTGCATCCACAAACCTTTACTAAATAATAATGAATAGTTTTCAGCCACAATCCAATTTCCTAAACGGTGTATGGAAATACAGTAATGATCAAATCATTTCTTAGATCACGTTAAGGTGTTTTAGGCCACTGCTCGCTGCCAGGTGAAGCCTCAGGACAGACACTAACGTGGGCTGACTCCTGTTTTGATCTTGACCGCCCTTTTTCTTGTGAATATTGTGGATGTGATCGCTTTATAAGTATGAGATGTCTAGTTGTGTTTAACTCCAGTCATACTCACTGCCTGTCTGCAGGAACAGATCCACCACCCGCTAAACGCCAAAAAACAAATAAATAAATCACCGCTATACGATGACGAGCTAGCTCGCTAGCTGTTAGCGGGTACAAAAATCAATATCGATTTGGATGGTAAAACACGACGTTACAGAGCAGGTTTCTTCTGTTGTGGGCTGCAGTGTCTGCAGAGTCTGTTGTGGGCTGTTGTCTTACCGGAGTGATGCTTCTCCACCAGGGAGGATGCTTTGTGTGCTCAAGCCCCTCCGGATGCAGGGTCCGTCTATGATCGCTTCTGATTGGTTAGTTGAAATTTTTTTCCGAGCTAAGATTGGCTCAAAGCTGACGAGTGACAGCTGTGTGTATCCAGTGAAAGATCTCGTCTTGGAAATGAAGTCCCTCCTCCTCTATCCTACAGAGAGGTGAGGATAGATAGATAGATAGTTAGGGCAAATCTTTATTTAGCCCTTCTGTTATGCTGTGGTCCTCGATACAGAGCAAGATACATACATACAAAACAAAAAATAATAATGCAATTTACTAAAATATTCCCTGGAGTTGAAAGCCATGGGGAAATGTGTCAAATGAATTCATTAATTCAGACTTTTTTTTAGTTTATTTTCTGGTGTAAGTACAATTAGCATGTTTTATACAGTGTGAGTATTATTTACTTCCTTACGACATATTAACTCCAATTGGAGGCTCCGGCAGAGAAAGCTGGATATCGCTGTATGAATGCCTAATTATTATTACAAAGATATTCATTTCGAAGGAATATGATTGGTCCGCCTGTGCCACGGGGGGCGGGGCTTGTGTAGATAATAATATGACAGAGTAAGCAGGTCAGTTGGACTTTAGATCGCACCAACGTTATTCACTTCTATTTCACTCCGCTAATAACTCCCCGGAGAAGGAAGACAGAGTAAGTGCAGCCTCTGGCATCGTCTAGTGAGAAAAACGTATGAAATACATTCACTGACATCCAAAATGACTTCAGCAACGCTGTCGTGGATAGACTTGTGTAACTCTGCTTTAGCCTACAAGCTAACGCTGGCTAGCCTGTCAGTCTGTCACCTGGTGCCGTTATCGCAGTATTTCGATAAGCCGTGGCCACCGGGTTGATAGCATGGTCTCTAATAGCCCGAAATGAAACAAATTTATCTCCTCTGCTTCTGCACTCTTATCTCTCGATGGGGACTTTTATCAGGTCTGCAGCACATCATTTGAGCATCAGGTTGAAATGATACACAACACTCTTATCTATGACACTAATGTTCTCTCTTGGCTTGTACAGACCACTGCACTCTGTTGACCTCTCGCTGACAGCAACAAAAGCCAAAAAACATAGGCTTCTTTGACAGTTTTTTTTAAAAATTAATATTACTTGCTGAGGTCTCAGAGAATTCAGGTGTTTTTTGACCGCTCAGAACACCAGATGAACATGTTAAAGGGGAAATGGTTGATATTCGCAGCAAACTGACACATGCAGGAACACAAGGGTCAAAGTTTCTTGTGTAAAAGGTGCATGTCTGTTTATAGTTTGCAGTGACATCATGGCAACAGAGGGGGAGCCAACAGACCCGATCAAAGTTTTACACCTCCTGGTGCTCTCTTTTTCCTGGGGCATGCAGGTCTGGGTTTCCTTCATTGCAGGTAAGATGAGTGCAACATACCAAACACATTCTTCAGTGCTGTATTTAATATCCTTTGTCCCTCTGTTGACCATGATTTTTATGCTTCCAGGTTTTGCGTTGGTGTGGCAGGTAACTCTGCACACCTTTGGCCTGGTGCAGAGTAAACTCTTCCCCGTGTACTTCTACTGTCTGCTGGGTTGCAATTTTGTCAGTCTGGCTGTGTATGCCGTGTATCACCCCAGAGAGCTGCTGGACTGGCATGAAAGTGTGCAGGTCAAATATCATATCTGATATAAAGATACAAATACATTTAAAGTCAGGGCTCTATGTTCTCAGATCACAATATTAAAAAGTAAATCATCATCACATTTTGTTCCAATAAGATACCTTATCTTTTATTGTCTTGCAGATGGTTCTTTACTTCGTTGCATTGATCATGGCAGGTCTGAACGCCCAGTGGTTTGGCCCCACAACCACAGAGATTATGTTCCAGATGAGGAAGGTGGAGAAGGAGCATGGCCTGGGGAACCAGATAGGCCTTCACAGCCAGAAAGAAGCATATGCCAAGCTTAAAGAGCAGGACCCCAAATACAGAGCCTACAAGAGCATGTTCAGCCGCTACCACGGCTTGTCCAACCTCTGCAACCTGATGGGGTTCATCTGCACCACGATTAATTTGATCTACACAGCTCTGAATTTATCCACCATTTAGAGAAGAGCAGCTTTTAGACTTCAGATTATGAAACATATCGCTGTCTTCGCTCTTCACAGTAATTCATACGATAAAACAGAACTGATGTTTTAGGAGTCTGGAAAGATAGTTTGGGCTTGAGTTGAATTTGCCCACATATAAACATGTGGCATTAGATGACCTTAATTATCCATAATTTATCATTACTGTCAGAGTCTCTGGCAGAACTGCAGCTCTACCAAGTGTCCTTAAGAGTGAAGGCTTTTGCTGCTATTGAGCCTCAATTTGAATCTGTCAGTTAAGCATTTAGCATCTTGTCAATCAGGCTCTGTCTCAAAGAGACACACTTAATTAGATTTTTTTTTTTTTTTAATTTTTGTACGTATGTGGTTTTTAATATTGTCTTTATTACTAATGACGTTACCCCGTCTTAAAAACTGCTACTTATTAAAACACAAACATTGAATCGGCAAACCTCAGGTTCTGTGTGTATCCCCAGCAGGGGGCGATGCTTTGACACTTGTTTATCCATGTGTTTGCAACTGATGCTGAGCAGAGTGTAAAGTACAGCGTTTCCTTTGCATGTTAAATGCTGTGTTTCCAGATATTTTGATGAAAATGTTTTTTCAACTTTGCTAGCAACCATGAATTAACACGATGATTGTGAATGTCAACAGTGTGCTGCTTTATTCTTGGCCTAATATCTCTTTAAATCTGGTACCACAAGTCTTTCAGGTTTGTCATATCATGTGCTCTTATGCTGTAAAGTCAAACTCTACTTTTATTGGACTAGTTTTGAAAGAAATGCACTGTTGAGTGAATGCAGACCCAACAGTCAGCGTCTGGATTTGGAAAAAGCAGGTTTTTAATTTAATTATCAGTGACGCACAATGGATTTTGAGAAGAGCACCCTTGAATGCAGAGAGCAGTGCTTTGCTAGCCAGTTACCGAATGAGACAGGCACTGTCCTAATTACAGCTTCTATGCCAGCACTAATGGATTATAATGGAGTCATTTGAATATAAACTGGAGGGAATGAAAGTAAAGGGATGATGTTTGCTCAGTGCAAATCATGCCCTTTGTTCAGGTGCTGGCTCGAGAGTTGCAAACACATTTGTAGTTTTCTAGTTTTCTGTCTAATACAAACACAGTAGAATAATGTGTTTGTATTAGACAGAATAACCTTGACTGACTGACATTGTGTTAAGGTACCATGTTGTCAATTGGGAGAATATACCAGCAAGTTAGCCAACGTGGAAGTCTGACTTCATAAAAAAACACAAACTACAAGTTCTGAGGAATGTTAGTGCTTTTGTTGTCCTGCTGTGCCATCAGGAAATAATTGCTGTTGAAACAGAGAACAAGTTAAAAGTTAATTCACTCATCTTTTCATGGCATGGGAGAAAGACTGAGTTAAAGGTTCATATCCCTAATAGAGCTCAATAAATACAGGACAGTAAGAATAACTCTTTAAAAACATCTGCATCTAACATGTGCCAAAAGCAGACATGAAGAACTTGAAGAAAATCTATGCTGTGTAAAAATTCCTCATCTCTGGCAGCTCAAAAGAAAACACGAGGAAGTAGGGAAATAAAAGGAAGCAACAGACAAGTTTCACCATCCTCCCTCATTCCTGACCCACACCAGGAAATTCATTTGTGCGTTTGTGTGGTCGAAACAAAGTCACTGCATCCACATACCCTAAATGTAGACTGCCATTATTTGGATGTGTTACGATACTGCAAAGTAGCCCACCAATAATACAGTGTGTTCAATTATTTATGAGTCTGTGCAAACGGCTTTATTCAATCATCTTTAATGTGGAAATGCAGAACTAATTTGCAGCTGTCTGATCTCAGTGATAGATATGCACGTACGCAACATTAAAATATTGGAATCCTAATAGAATGTGTAATTTACTAGCGGCACAGTCTGATACACACATTAACCACAACACAATCACACAATATACTATAGGTAATGATCATGAAGCTATCCAACGTGCACGTCCAAAAAAAACAAAAAACCTTATCAAAACTTACACCGATACAAAGGGGGAGCACTGAAGGTATCACAGCCTCACTATGAGTCCTAGAAACATTGTGAAAGTGTTTGAGCATAATATCACAGGAGAAAAGAAAACACACTATAGCCATATGTACTTGAAAGTGCCATTAGTGATTCTGGAGTTAAATTAGAAGATCAATGCTACTCTTGTGTATGCAGATTAAATATAAGACTTCTACCAGCATTTTAACATTGTTATGTGTTACATCTAAGTCGCCGTGCTGATAGAGTTGCTTGTGACTATGCGGTGCACATATGACAATAAACCTGAACGTAACTGAGTAGATCCACAACAAAGGAAGAATTCATAGTCAGAGGCTATGGTGCCTTTTTTGCACCAACCCCTTAGCAGGTTAATCCTGCTCTGCTGACCGGGACATTCTGGGAATTTCACCATACTGAAGAAGAGTCTGCTTTACCTTTTGTTGATTGATTGAAAGCTTCTGATCATTCTCTGCCCTGTTCTAACGATTTAACTGTATGATTTTTGACAATGCTGACTCTGGGATTTCGGAACTATCTCTCAGACAATGCTCAAGGTAATGTCCCAGGACCAATCACATTCTCAATATACATAAATAATCGAACCCCTTCATTGTACAGTTGTAACTTTCATCTATATGCAGATGACAAAGCCCGTTGTAGATTCTACAGCTATCACTAGCCGCCAGCTTCTTAGCTTGAAACAGCTTGTAAAATGTGCAAAAGACAAACAGTTGTTGTTTTGAAATACAAGAAATAATAAGCATCATTAATTTTTAAATTCGTTCTGCTAATAACACCCCGATAGCAAGAGTGCAACTGCTTGCCATATAAACATTTGGCTTGAGGAAAAACTTGCTCTTCAACATTAAAATATTGTTATACAATCAGAGGTTGGAATTGGGTTTTCTTTTCAGAAATAAATCTTCTTTTTCTTTGTTTACAAGAACTACAATTGTTGGAGCAGTTTCCTTCTCTATATTGGATTACAGAGATGACATGCTTGGGTCGGCAGACAGTTCCACACTCAAGTTGCCAGATGCAGTATATCACTCTGAATAAGGATTCATCACTGGAGATAGCTGTGGGATTTGCTGTATTATTACAAAAATAGGCGTGCTCTATAACAGAGGAGCAACTAACATTTATTCTTGTTTATTCATAGGGTTATTTTACAAAAGCTGCAGAGTTAGGAATACTGCTCCAGCAACAACAGGTTGGTGAGCAATCAGAGGAGAGGACCTGAGCCACTTCTCTGGTTGGCTGAGAATAGTGACTGTCAAGTTGTGACATCATAAAGTTATTACAGTCCTGACAGCTCACTTTATGGCCCTGTTTCTGAACATAGCTAAGGGTTTAAATTCTCTAAGGACAAAGTGTTTTGATACTTAAAAAGTATTTTATACTACACCTACTTTATAATCAGAGAGGACACGCAGGTGACACTTTGTGCAATATAAGACTTTTAAAGTTTACCTTATTACATCATAGTTAAGGTCATTTCCAGGTTGCTGATTGACTTATATTGATTATAACTGTCAGTGAATATTTTTTTTGTTTTTGTTTTTTATCAATTGTTATAGTCATGCAGTATTTTTGAAGTCTAGCCTGCAATATAGACCTTCTTTCAACGGACTATGAATTGATTTGAGCTGTCTGTATTGATTGGTTATCCGTACCTTGGTACCATTGACACTGAGAGTTCTTCCACAGTGTGTCTTCCGAAGTTTTATATATCATAAGTATATATCATAAGTATGTTACAACAAGCTCAGGTCCCTGTAGAGTGTTAGCAGGGGGACAAACCAGGGTGACCTCATGTAACTTCCGGTCAGAGCCCTTTACATAATATGATAATGTGTGAATATTGTATAAATAAATATGATCATTGTAAACGCTCAGTGCCCAGCCATCTGTCCTCAAGCTTTGAACTGAAGGTCTCAAAGGTGGAGCTGTAACTCTGACAGATGAAGCTTAAACTTGGTGATAGGGAGAGCTTTAACTCTGACAGAGGGAGCTTTAACTACACAAAGCTTTACTCGGTGATAGGGGGAGCTCTGGCCTCAGTCTGCACCGACACACCTTCACCGGATCAGGGAGCCGCTCCAGTCCGGACTGCCCAAACAGGCAGGAGGAGCTGCAGAGGAAGGAAAGCCCGTCGGCTGCTGCTGCTGCTGGTGCTGGCGGAGCAGGAAGGATATTCCAGCTCAGCACTGTTTCACGGCCATCTCGGTGTCGGACGGAAGATACCGGAGTCAAAGGGGAACGGAGTGGGACGTTTGCTTTCTTCCGCAACGAGGTAAGTTACTCCAAGTTTGAATCCAGTGTTTGGTTTTGTTTAGTTTTTTTTTTTTTTTTTTTTTCCTGGTCCACATTTCCTTCCTGTTCATGGACACCGTCAGCCCGGGTCCACCCCGGCGGTCCCAGTCCATCACAGTTGTTCTCGCAAGTGTATCTTAATGGTTGTGTTGTAAGCTGCCCCTTCTACTGTCCCAGCACTTATATGTTTCCTTTAACTGGGTTATTATCTGTCTGTGTGTGTTTGGATAAATATGGAGAATCTACAAATGAACTGCTGGAGGTAAATAAAGTTGTCTGAATCGGAATCTGCTCCTACTAATTAATTAATATTAAAACGTGTTTTTTTGGCATCGAATATCAGTCACTTTGCAGTGGTTTCACAAAAACAAACAAACAAAACAAAAACAACAGTCTGACAGCTGCCCACTAATCAATGCGGGTCATTTCCTGTTGGTCAGCCAGACCTACAGCTCCTGGCTCAGCAAACAGTGCCAGCTGGCCGGCCTGGCTGCACCAGCATCAAACCCGCTCACCATAATGGCCTGTATTTGTTTTAGCAGAGATAATGGTGCTCCACAGTGTCATAAAGGAGCTCCCAGGCTCGTCCTCCACTCTGCAGGAGCTGATGTGACTGTGGGATTTATCAGAGTCATCACAGATGCACAGTCTGAACTGAGCTGTTTTGTTTGTTAGATTGAGATGTTTGAATGGGATGTTGTTCTACAGTGTTCCCAAACATAGCCCCCCCCCGGCATTATTAGTACAGTCAGTTGTGTTGCTTTGAATATATCATGTGCCTTTTCAGGAATTTACATACTGTGAGAGAAGTTGACACCACAGAATGAAGCTACGCAGCTCAGTACCAAGAAAACACTGAACTTGTATGTCACATTCAGAGAGAGTGGAAGATAATAGCATTTAATAAAGGTTCCCCTCACTAAACAATGCTGCTTCGCCTGCAGACATCCTGAGCTGCACAGTAAACATGAAGGCATGTGACTTGCTTTATTTCAGCCTTAAAGCTAAGCTGATGAAAAAAAAAAAAAAAACTTTTTTTTTGGTGGGTGGGCCCACACTATGGGGTGTATATGTGCACTAAGCTGCACCTTGGAGCCCAAATGTAACACAGGCATCATGTGACTTTGGATTTCATAGCCGATTCAACCAATGTTTGCAAAGATTAGAAAGACCTGAAAGTTTCAATTTGAATCTGAGTCTTTATGTAACACCACAGAACAGTTTTGTGGGCAGGATTGTGATTATAGTGTATGCACTAGGCTTCATGTTCAGCAATAATATTAAGTTGTGAAAGAGTGTTGTGTTATTTTCCCAATGTCTGTAACCTGCAGTTTCATTGCGACACCAGCCACAGCACAAAGCCTGCAGGCTGGCAGCTGCACAGGGTTGGGAGTTTTAAAGGTTTTCACCATTGTTCGGTTTTCAACAAGTGTCTTAGTTCGTTGTCATCACAACACACACACATACACACACACACACACACACTCATACATATATAGATATATTTATATTTATACATAACCACCATATCACTGTACAACTGGGGAGCAGGGATTCTTTCACACACTAGCACCTTAAGTATTGTGAGTGTAAACATGAAAATACACAGTAAATTATTCAACCAGGCTTCTCTAATTTCTCAATAATCCTCCTCTCCTCTACGCCCCCCCCCCCCTCCACCCATCCTCTCTGGTAGTATTGTGATAGATATCTCTGTCCTGCTGTGGAAACCTTCATCTGGCTAGTTAAAAGCTGAGAGAACTGACTGCCTTGACCACTAATGGGTCTTGCTGGCAGCTGAGTCCTAGTCCCGTCTCCACGGAGATGAGTCTCAGCAGAGAGAGGGAGGGCAGAGCTGCACAGATTGATCAGGTGCGTGTGTGTGTGTGTGTTTAGAGGGATAAACATGGACAGCTCTCTGCTCTCCTTTTCACACTCAAAGCTGTGTGTCTGCCCTCTCTCCTCCCACTGTTTGGATGACTGACACTAAAAGGCTTCATAGCAGGTAATCTCATACCTGCCCCCAGGATGGATTAGATAGACAGTTACAGTGAAGCAGAGAGCACAGCTTCCCATAATTTAAAAGCCCAGCATGAGCAGCTCTGAACTTCAACTCAGAGCTACCTTTTCTCATCTTGATTGAAAACCTTTTAATACATCAGAGTTGAATTTCACCAACATCAGGCCAAGCTTGTATTGATTGATTGATTCTCTAGCTGAAACAATGATTTGATGAATTGGTGAAAATAACATTATTAATCAGTAGACCCTTGTTCCATACACTGACTATAACATCAGGTTAGGTAGCATTTCTCCATGTCCCCAATGTTCCTCTCCCATCATCTCTTCTTATCTCTTTCCTCTTTCTGTCAAATTAAAGAGGAAATCATGCTGTAAAGCTGCTGTAATCAGTGTTTCTAAATTATCACTGGACATTGTTTTAGTTTATTGTTACCACTTTGAACTTTTTTAGTTAAATTGTAGCACAAAGGAGTTTAAAACATTTAGCAGCTAAGGAGCAAGAGATCTGCCTCAGAAGCTGGTGGAAACTAAAGCACAGCCTAAAACGATGATAATCGGTCTTAGATTCTTCATAGACATGACTCCCGATTAATCTTAAACTTTTTCTATATCTGCTGCATGTGTCTATCTATAACTGTCCACCAGATCAACCTATAATTTAATAATCATACCAGTGTTGGCTTAAAGAAAACGAATTAGCTGCAGATCTTGAAAAGAGTTTCAGTAAATGATGAAATAAAAAATATAAAAAAAATGTATGTTCCAGTATCTAAAGTGTGTGGATTTGGTTCTTCTCTCTTTCCTCTCACTACAAACACAATATGTAAGCTTTTACAGCACACTTGGCCAGACACATCAGGACATACAGTTTACATTAACAGGCTGTAAAATGAGAAAACAAAACTGCACAATAAAAAACTTGCACCACTCCCAAGAGTAATATCTTTATGTTTATCTTAAAAATTATATAGTGTTCATACATCGACCATGAGATGGAATCAACTCATCATCCAGTGTCATGGGAGTCCCATAAACTGCAGCTAATCCACATAGACTGTGATTGTTTCATGTTGCAGTTTTAAGAGACTGTTGGAACTAAAGGCCACTAATATAACCAGCTCTCACCTATATGACCTTTTCACCGGAAATAACACTTTTATGTGCACGGTGGTAATTCAATTTCCTCACAGCATACATTTGACACATCATGCAGCCCTGACTGAGACACTTAGTAACCAGTGATTATAAATAACAGTGAGCATCAATAGTTTTCAGGACAGCATATGTGTTCAACTCATCATCAACGTGTAAACCACTCCCCACAGAGGTGGAGGCAGCTGTAAACTCTTTGGCCTTTCTCTACCCATCATGCTGGAGGGAAGCTAAATGTTTGGCTTGTATCTAAATGCCATGCATACAATCAATAGGCATCACCTAACTGAAACTTACTATTGAGGTTATATGAAGGTGCTGTGAGATGCTGTGTAAAGCTTCAGCAGATAGTAGAGTTTTGAGTCTGGATTGTTTGAGCCCTTATTTATTCTAACTGGTGTTTTTCTCTACTTGTCCCACTCTAGATGGCATCAAATGACTCGCGACTCCAGCAGCAGCCCTCTCAGAAGGATGCTGCCGACCAGAACTTTGACTACATGTTCAAGCTGCTGATCATCGGCAACAGCAGCGTGGGAAAAACTTCCTTCCTGTTCCGCTACGCTGACGACTCCTTCACCTCTGCCTTCGTTAGCACTGTGGGCATCGACTTCAAGGTCAAAACTGTCTTCCGCAATGACAAGAGGATCAAGCTGCAGATCTGGGTGAGTGGATTAAAGATGTGACACGTTGCGGTTCCCCTAAGTGTCTTTTGTAAAATCAAAAACAACAGCTTGTTCTTACTGCTAAACTACAGCCACAGTTTCTGTTGCTTATTTACTGCCTCTGTCTATGTCTGGTCTACAACCCTGTGTGAATTTTAATGTGGTGTTGTTCAAGAAAGTGGATGCTCCAGGCACTTTGCTTTAGCTCTTAAAGCGGAACGGTGCAGGAGAGAGAAGGAAATTAAGGCAATGTGGAATAATTGTTGGCACAAGGACATCCCTTTCAGTCAGTGCTTCATCTGATAGAGGACTCAGAACAAGACCTTCAAACAGTCTCACGTTGGACTGTGGGTTTGGCCATTGTGTAAGTTCGGCCTCTTAATTGTGCAAGTGTAAAAAGCGTGACTTCCTCATGGTTTTCTTTGCTCATATTTGGCTCTATCAAGTGATGACATAAATGTAACATGAGACACCCTAACCTGAGTAAAGGAGCAAAGTTGTCTCTAGCAGGTTTCTGGATTTTTATTTGATACCACAAAGCACACAGAGATCAATGGATGATTTATTTTATTTGATGAACTGAAGAGTGTTCTGTAATTTTGCTTTGTAAAAAGCATTTGAGGTGGGCCTATGAAGTGTTAATGTTCTATGCAAGAGACAGTGAGAACCGGTCTTGCATCAGATCGTCATTACCTGATGAAACTGGCTCTAATACTCACACTTATTTTATCTCTGTGTTCTCTCTCCATTAACTCCTGAGGGAAATACTGTGCTCTTTAGCTGTTAAATGCTCCATTGTGTTTTAAAGTCACTAATTGTTCCTGTCTTCTGTTTGGTCCTGTGCACCTAGTCCACGGTGGGTTTTGAAACATTGACTCTCTTTTTTTTTTTGGCTAAAAACAACTTCCTACTGCAGATAAAAACAACTTTGAAGACAGAAGCAGGCATGAATCAGCACAGTAACAGCCGCACGACCATTCAAAGGGCAACTACACAAGCAAAGTAACTGCTGATTGGCAGTTAGAGTTAAATCATTACCATTATTATTGATTATCAAAATGGAACCTCACAAATTACAGGCTTATCTCAGCTTTGGCTTTGAGACTTCTTTACTTTTATGCCTGCTGTTAAAAAACCCCCAAAGGGAGGGAGTGTACTGAAAAAACACCAAGACAAATTTTTCCAGTGTTTTATTTGCAGTGTTTATCAATGAAAGAGAACGCAGTTGCTTTACAGCTCTTCTGGTGGGTCTGTGTTTTTTTTTTTTTTTTTGTGACATCACAAAGTTACTGCACTCGATTGAACCTTTAAATCCATTCACAGTTTTAATATAGTAATTAGACCTGCAATATATTGTATCGCCTGTAAGATTGACATTGAAATCTTGCTTTCTACAACAGAGGATCTTTAAAACCTCAGCTTTGCCAAAGTTTAGAGCATCAGGACACTGTAGGGAGCAGCAGCTGTTTATATGTGGCTAAAGACTGATTTAGATTGAACCAAATCAATACTTCTGACAGTCTCAATTACAAACTATCCTCAGGTGTTCATTGCAGCATCAAAAGGTGGAGCCTTAATTCTTCACCAATACACTCACATCCTATCACTATACATGGTTAAGGCCGCTCGAACAGATGATTCATTTGAACCAACAATGTGTGAGCCACTGTGTGATACACAAACAGTGATCAACATGAATCAGCAGCAGAGAAGCCCACACCAAAGCACACACTCACGTACCTGACCAAAAATGTGTCTCCATTAGATGACCTCAGTGTTAGTGTTCTACTCTAATCGCTGTATGATGTGTGTGATTCATCAGGGTTTTCAGAAGGTGGGAACACCGTGTGTGCCTGCTCTTGACTCAGCTACTCATATTTCTGTTGGACTACAAAGAGACCTGGTATTTCCTTAGGCCAGGAAATAGAGGAAGTTCCCTATCAGCATCTGACAGAGACATAATGAAGATATACTGCAGTGCTACTGCAGCAGTGTATTTAAAGGGTGTGGGAGCAGTCGGCATGTCCTCCCTTATGTGCTGTCACTAATCAACTCTGTGAAATTTCCTGGCGGTCAAAACCAAGTTAGCTCCCATCTGTGAGAGATTTGACCTGGCGTTTAGACAAAGAGTATGTCTGATGATCCCATGCTAGCTGCTAGTCTCCCTTTTTGTATCATGGAAACAGGCTAGCCTGATAACAAACCACATGGCCCTTGCACAACGGATACATAGAGCCCAAGCATATGTGCAATGTGTTCACACTATGTACACATATTGTTTACCTCCATCCCTTTTGTGGGGCGGAAATATGTCCTGATCAAACAAACACACCTTTAACACACTTAACATAAACACATCCACACAGGCTGTGTATGGCATGGGATCATATCATGTGTGTGTGTCTCCCTGCTTTGTGTTAGCAGCTATATTAAACACAGGTGACGCATGTTTAGCACTCATGGTCCCAGTGACGTCAGACTATGTGACCATGCAGGGGCCTGATCCTGATTTAAACCCCTCCACGGCCATCACCATACATATACACATAAGGGAGCAGCTTTTGTTTACTGGCTGGGTTGATTATAGCAGCCCTGGAGACAGTCTATTTGGTTAGATGTCCCATTACACTGCCAAATATTTGATCATCTCTGCACGGATGAGATAAAGATGGACCTGGAATATTTCACACTTAAACAAAGGCAACAAAGACAGAAAGCAGAGTTTGACAGTGGCATTCGAATGAAAAAAAAAAATATATATATATATAAATATAAATATACAGAGGCTGAGCAATTTCTTTTTCTCTGATAAAAGGAGCTCTGCCTCTGTCTTGTCCATTTTGTAAAGTGAGATGGATCGTTTAGGCTGACCACCCAGAGCAGTCGAGGCTGTAATGGAACATTCACAACCTTCAATGGCCTCTGGTTACCTGGGCAACTCACCCCTCCTCCTCCTCCTCTTAACTGTGAGGAAAACATCAGCCAAACACAGAAACACAGTGCAAATGAAGGACTCAGACTACCTGTTTGATTTTTCTGTTTTGAGCATCTTCTGTACTGTCTTGAGCGGCTGACTTTGACATCACACACAGCCAGCATTTAATTATAAGATGCTTCAGATAAACAGCTCACTCACATTCGCGGGCTGGAGGAGGGATGGGGGCGGGGTTCAAGAACAAACTGTGGCCACACCATTGTTATCTGTGTGTTTCAACTTGCTGGCTGGTTACATGATGCAACCCAGAAATCCCGCTTGATGAGAAATGACTGTGGCAGGAGCTCATATCTGAATGCCATCTTCTCTTGGACTGTGTAGAGAGGAGCAAGTGGTACTTTGATGTGGCAGTGAAGCCACCTGCTTTGGAAGGAGACAGGTCAATCGTTATGTTGTCCCCTCCTTATACACTACACAGTGTCCAGGATCCATAACTATGTTTTTATGTTTTCAACCCATTACAAATGAAGCCAGAAATAAAACTTGGGATAAATCTGCAAATGCCTTTGACTACTCTTGAAATCCTTACTAACTTTTTAATCATAAAAGTATTAGCTTAGGTAATATAACCACTCTATAGTTTAGTCTGATGCAGAGATGTCTCTGAATAAGACACTAGGATTGGAGTTCCCTATAACCCGAAGAAGCTAAATGATGGATTCACTTCACACGTTCTGAGTTGCAGGAATAGTCCAAAGCTAAAGCAATACTGCCCCCTGGTGGTACATTATTGCTCCACAAATCATATATGAATGACCACATGGGAATTATTTCCCATTTTGTTTCTTTCATTATATAAGATATTGGAATATTGTAAAAAAAAACTGTGTGTGCGTGTGTGTGTGTGTGTGTGTGTGTGTGTGTAAATGCAGGATACAGCAGGGCAAGAGCGCTATCGTACCATCACCACAGCCTACTACAGAGGAGCCATGGGCTTCCTGCTCATGTATGATATCACTAACCAGGACTCGTTCAACGCAGTGCAGGACTGGTGAGTTGTCCTCTTTAAGAAGTTTGATCTGTCCACATCAACATCAAAAATGTTTGAGAACTCACTGTGATACTTATTTAGGATATCTCAAAAAAGACAATGACCTTTTCATCTGAACAGCCCCACCGTGTGTTCAGTTATGTAGGACTGGCACATGAGTTGATTCCTTGGCCTCTCAGCTACATGGATAATTTATTTCTACACTTTTTTTTTTCACCAATATTATATGATCCTGGTACCTAGACTGTATATGAAAATCAAGACTGACTCCAGGGCTGAAAAGTAAAGAGGATGCTGAAATCTATATTCTAAATAATGAGCATCAGGGAGTGATGCCACTGGCTGTAAAAATGAAAATAAATAAATAAATAAATAGATAGATAGATAGATAGATAGATAGATAAAAATAAAAATTAATTAATTAACAAAAAGTCATATTGTATTGAAGACAATTAGAAAATGATCCTACTTCTCACTTGATGTATTAGTTCAGTAAATATTTTCCTAATGAGTTTATGCTCACAGTCTTCAATACAACATTTTTTTAATGGTGGTCCCGTTCATTCATCATCATTGAAAGCAATATAAACTGTACACCTCCATGTCTGTGTTACAGGGCGACACAGATAAAGACCTACTCATGGGACAATGCTCAGGTGATCCTTGTGGGGAACAAGTGTGACCTGGAGGATGACAGGCTTATACCTACAGAGGACGGCCAGCGATTGGCTGAGGAGCTCGGTAAAAACTCACAGGATTATCTGTTGTTTTTATTTTGTTCATGTACACTTCAACATGTATATGTCTGTTTGTTCACAGTAAATTAAATGAAATAGCGTTAAACCACCTCTGTGCTCCTGCCTGCTCTAAGGTTTCCAGTTCTTCGAGACCAGTGCAAAGGACAACATCAATGTGAAGCAAGTGTTTGAGCGCCTAGTGGACATCATCTGTGACAAGATGAATGAGAGCATGGAAGGAGATGTCAACCTCGTATCTAATCATAGGAGCCAGGGCCTTAAAGACTCGCAATCAGAAAACCAAGGGGGTTGTGCTTGCTAAATCTCTCCTCTTACCACACACACACACAGACACTCCTGTGTGAAGAAGATCAACTCTTTCTCTGTGCTTAAACCATGGAAAGTGCCGCACCTCTTCCTCTCTCTTCACTCCATCCACTGCCAGCTCTGCCTTGTCTGTTCATCACAGCACAAATCAAAGTACAGCTAGCTGAGATAATGGTCTACAGTGCTGTCAGACCGCCTCTCTGCTCCCCATGCCAGGCCTTCCCTCACAGTCTTTTCCCTCACAGAGGTCCAATCTGCCTCTCTCTATCTCTGTGGGCCCATCAGGTCTGTGATGAGCTGATAGTTCAACAAAACCTGCCCCATGCTCTGTCTGTTAACCGCCTTGAACACTTCGCATTATAAACTTACTACATTTAAAATACTTGTTGTCAGATATTTGTGCAGACAGACTGAAGCCAGTGGTGTTAAGAATGATGGAGTCAGAGACCATCTATGAGTAATTTTACCATTAACTGTTCTGTGGGAGATTTATACATATCATGTGCTTACCTTTCACTTTCCATTCAGCCTAACTTTCCTAACTTTATTTCCTGAACCAAAGGCCTTTTTTTGCCTCAAATTTCAGACAAATCTTTTATGTTTCATAAAAGACTGAAGGAGAGGAACATGACTGGAACTGGTCAAGTCAGAGCTTTATCAAAGTCCTACTGGGTGTTGCAAATCTTAAAAATTTACATTTTGGGAAATGATCATTCACGTCTTTGTCAAGACTTGATGATGAGAAGTTTAATACCAATCTCATGTGAAACTAGAGGAAATACCTCCTAAACTTAGCTTAGCGTTTGCCTTTTGTCATTCTTTCTTTTTTTCCCTTTGGCTAACCAAATAACACATAACTTTAGGATTTAGTTAACTTTGGACAGAGCCATTTCAACTATCTGTTTCCAGTCATTGAGCTAAGCTAACCATCTGCTCACTGTTGTTTCATATTTACCATACTGGCATAAAACACTTGTTGTTTATCTCTTTCCAAAATGATGAACTGTTTCTTTAAAAAAAAACCAAAAACTTATTTATTAAATGTTGGACATAAAATATGAATCCACTCAAGTCTTGAAATATTAACCCAGATGATTTCTATACTGTGAGATTCTGAATAATGGTGTCATCAGCCACCTCCTATGTTGAAATCATATGGATGATTTGGAAAAAAAAAAAAGCCAAAAGGATTTCACTTTATATTTTGAATCCTAATGCCACTCTCACACTGCTCTTTGCCTCTTTGTCTCAGCTTGTGGTTGATTGTAAATGTGAAACGTTGGCTCTGTCCCCTCCACAGTGTTCACTTGCTTGCATGAGGAAGTCGTATAACACTTATGACAAGCACAGCATGTTTGTCACATGACCTGCCTGGTAGCTTGTCCTTGCTCCCCACTCTTTCTTCAGCACTTTCTTTCTCACACAATTAAACACTCAAAGGTTCATATAGTTCTCCTAACTACAGCACGGCAAAACAGATGGGATGGCAAATTATTATGTTTTATAACTTTAATTACAAAGCAGTGATTTATCTTTTTTGTTTCTTACTGACATAACTGTTTTGTGCAAATGCAAGCAAGGTCTGTGTGAGGAATAAGAATCTCTGATAGGTTCATGCCTCAACTTTGCTGTGGCCACAACCAGGAAAAGTAAGGTGCTGGTCCAGAATGATAGTTTGAGGATTCTGTCACTTTATATCCCATTACTGTAAAATCATTGCTAAATTAAAGTGAATATAGTACATTAGCTACTTGTTAAATGGTGCAGCTAATCACTTCTATTGTTGGTTCAAATCCTTTATTATTGAACCTGCTGAGAAGTGTGCTTGGATTGAGGAAATTTAAAATGTCTGTAAATTCCACCACAAATCAGAAAAGGAAAAAAATATGAAGGACCTCTGTTTTGCCATTTTTTATCTATTGATTATCATTAGCTGTGTATTTCCACATGCTGACTACTGACTGTCAGTTAGTATCAACCACAACTTCTACACCGTGATAGCAGCCTCACGTTGCCATGCCAAAGCTCATTGTCGCTCTGCACAGAGGTGGGATGGGCTTGGGGGGGGGGGGGGGGGGGGGGTCACAATGAGTGGTCAGTCCACTCCCTCCCATTGTGTTAGCCCATGGACAGTTATTTCTCTGCCAGTGTGTGCTGCTGTAGAGGGACCAGTTTGACAGATAGCGGCTGTTACCTCATCTGCACTTTGATGCAGGTGTTTAACATAAGCAGGCTGTCACTGAATCATAACACTACTTTTGTGTAACAATATTTGTGTAAAAGCACTGTGTTGTATTGCAGTCTATTTAAACGGAATCATCGGAGCAGTATCTGATGTGAGTTTCGCCACAGTGGCTGCTGCTTGCGAACACTGTAAAAGTGCTTCGGTTGTACCTGGCACAACTTTGCTAATCTGCTGTATCCATGTTCTACTGACTGATGCTGTTAGACGTAGGTTTGTAGCATCTACAGTTAGTCTGGTGTCTGTTCTTTCTTTTGTGTTTCTGGTCTCTTTTGTTTCCAACTGTTGCGTTCTTAAAAAAAAAAGAAAAAAAAAGTTAGATCAGATCATTGTATGTGCTGGATATGCTGGATGGAACCATTGTGGAAAATTTGCATCTAATAAACAAGAGTAAATCAAACATGTTGAAATGTGTAAATGAAAATAGAGAATATATTCATTAACAAGGGGAGAGTGTAGTTACTAATAATTGATTTCAGTTGAAGTAAGGTGCCATCTTATCTTATCTCTGTCCATTCAGTCTTTGTGGTGACAGCAGCATCTTAAATGTAATTTATGACCATCCATCTTAACTCCTGACCCCAAACCATCAAGTCAGGGCTTTTTTCCTGTTTTATCTGAAGAACCAGAGAAACCGCACTCTGCCATAGCACAATGCAGGTTTCCTCACCCTTCTCTTCCTGCACAGTCAGAATGAATCTACCTTCCCTGTGTGGGCCTCTGAAGGTCCTAACCGATGCTCTGCGACTAAATAGGCCTACCGTGAAGTGTATTTAACTCAGATGGATCCAGCTTGTCATCATCATCGAAGTCATGTGATTAAATGTCGGTTTTTAATTGCATCAGCACCCGTTTCACGATGGGATCAGAGCGTCTCCTCCTCCAAGTGCTGTAAAGAAGCGCTAAAATTGCATTCAAACGGACGGGGATGGGCCGCTACGCACCCAGGCCACTTATCATGGGTGCAGAAACAGGGTTGTCTGCAGCTCTGATAATGTTGTTCAAACTGAGAAAACATGCGGGTGCAAAAAGTTGATAAGAAACCGTTTTGGTCGGCTCTTTAGGTGTGTGAGTACTGCGCGGCCAATTGGACACATGCAGGGATTACACTGGCCCTGAGCCAATCATTTAGAATGATTGGCTCAATCCATTTAGAATGGATAGAATGGGGTTTTTTTTTAAGTATCTATCTATCTATCGCGCTCTTTCTTTCTCTCTGTGCGCTTTTACGCACGGCTCTGGTCCGGTTGGCTCGTCGGGGGAGCAAAAACCGTGGGAGTGAAAGGTTTCGTACGACTTGCCCCTCCTCTCCTTCAATGACTTTGGGAGAAAGTAAACAGCTCAGTCCAAAACACCTTATCGCTCAGCAGCAGGCGCACAACTGCACTGCTCTATCCGTAGTATCTGGCGAAAAAACACGCCTCCCCCAGCAGACCCGGACCCGTTCGTGGCGAGGCAGTATTCTCCAGGGATGCAGGTGGACAACGGAAAGCCGCAGTTTTTCTGTTCACAGAGAAGACAAAAGGATGACATGTGATTATCTGAGCCGAGTGTTGGCACTTTGCTTGGTGATCAGCGCCATGCCAACCGCCTCCACAGTCCATTCTGAGCGACACTTCGAAAAGAAAGGTAAGGCAACAATAATTAGACAGGACAAGTGGAGATGTTGGGTAAATTGTGATTAATGGATCTTACAATTAAAACAAAAAAACAAAAAAAAACAACAGCTTGGATAGACCCTCAATTGCTGAATACCTTATGGTTTTGGTGACTTAAGTGTGTAAGACATCAGAAAAGGTTTTGACTGATCATATCATCATCAACATCATCATCATCATCACCATCTGCTGGCTCACATGTCCCCTACTCCCTAATGTCTCCCTTAGTGTCTATGATGCTAAAGGAAGAGCCAAAAAACCCCAAATGCTTTGCTGAAGGCAGGAAGGACTTAACATGCTTCTGGGAGGAAGATGAGGAAAGAGCTGGTTCTGTGGATCAGTACTCCTTCACGTACAGCTACCAGTAAGTCCTTCAGTAAAAGACTATTTATAACAAGGCACAATGTGTCCAAAATGGCTACGTACTTTTTTTCCTATTGCAACCAACAGACTACTCCACGAGCTTCATATAAAAAAAGGCCAATATATCGATCAAGATGCATAAAAAACAGGAGCACTCAGCACCAGGTCAAGGTGGTTTTTAGCTTTAGTGGGAATTGAAGTTCTGTTTTTTGAACCCACTGAGCTTCTGTCTCCCTCTCTCCTGAGCAGGAAAGAAAACAGTAGCAGGTGTCCACTGAGAATCCTCCCTGCAGGGGGTGGGAAAAGGCTGTTCTTCTGTCATCTGAACCAAACCCAGATGTTTGTCCAAATGGACATCCGAGTGTATCGGGAGGGGATGCTGATCCACAATCGCAGCCTCCTCATCGAGCTTCTCTGTAAGTTATTTTACTCTTCCCACGAGTCCCATTAGTAGAACACAATGGGCATTTTGTGTGGGAATGATAGATGAGATTCATGTTTCTTTGTTTCTAAATTTCCTGTTCAAAGCTGCTATAATCGCAATTATTATAATCGACAGTTGATCACATGACTAAGAGCATATGAAAGCTGGTGTGTGTAGTGGCACATTGAAAAACTTGAAACCTTAAGCTGCAGTTCCCAACAGCTGTTTCTGCTCACTGTTTTAGTTTTCAGGCCCACAGTGTAACATCATTTTGGCAGCTGCTGTTTTCCATGAAAAAGCTGTAAGAAACAAATAAAAGCAACCATACATTACATGGACAAACATGAAACAGCAGCCTCAAAGTCAACATTAGCACCATATCAACTTCAGAGGTGATCATGTGTCAGTTGTTTTCTTCTGCTCCTGAGTGCCTTTAAACAACGCTGTTATCTCTACACACTTGCCAAACAAGTATATGACGTAAAGGTTATGTTGCGGTGAGTAATCCTCCCTAACAAGCTTCCTCCTGTCAATCTGTATTGCAGTTCTTCTTGACCCCCTTGTTAATGTGACAGTGAGCACCAGGGGCAAGCAAGGCCAGCTGAATGTCAGCTGGGTGCCTCCTCCTCTCAAGTACATGGATGACAGCATGATGTACGAGGTCAGCTACGCCATGCTGGACAACCCTGTGGAGCAGGTAGGTGTTTCAGTGACCTCACTGGTATGTTAGGAGCTGAAAGCTGAGCAGCAGGTCACAGGCAGCGCTACATGAGGACTTCACTGATGGGTTGATGACTGTTTTCCAGGTTGAGGTGGCAAGAGCTACTTCAGAGTTGATCCTGACAGGTCTGGAACCAGGTACAAAGTACAAGGTCCGAGTCCGTGTGAAACTGGATGGGATTAGCTACAGTGGCTTTTGGAGTGCCTGGAGTGACCCAGTGTTGATAGAAACACTGCCTGCAGGTGAATTTCCTTTTTTTTTTTTTTTAATTCTCACACACAATACACAAATGTCCCAGAGCAGCAGAAGAGTCCCTGGAAAGGGAATATCTACACTTTTACAAGGTGTGGATTGGTTTCATTTCTTTTGCTGAGTTTGTTCCCAGTGTTAATGATTTTGGATCAATCTATTCCTCCTCCAGAATTTGACCCCCTCATCATCTCCTTGACTCTGATCATCTCTTTCATCCTTATTGTTCTCTCTCTCACAATGCTCCTGTCCCAGCGCAGGTTGGTCATAGCACATTTCTATTTTTCAAACCCCATCAACATTCATGGCTTTGCAAGAAGCTTTAACATTGAGAATCTAATTTCCAGTATTTGTGCTTTTTTTTTTTTTTTTTTTAAGTTTTCTTACGAAAAAGATCTGGCCTTCTATTCCAACTCCTGAAAACAAGTTCCAAGGACTTTTCACTGTCTATGGTGGGGACTTTCAGGTAAAAACAAGACTACTAGACTATAGCAAGCTCAGTGGTGGCTACAGGTTAACATTAGTATGACACAATAGCATTCTGTTGTTTCGCAAATAAAATGTTTACCATGTTGTTCATTCTTAGTTTAACTTATCAGGAGGCTAACGCTCAAAAAACGTTCAATAATTGCTGTTGGTGTCACAGCAAAGGTTTTCATGATGTTCTTCTTGTACAGGAGTGGTTAGGGCAGACCAGTGGAGGCCTGTGGTTGACTCCAGCTCTCTTCTACTCAGAGGAATACCCTTCCTCTCTGGAGGTACTCTCTGAGCTCAGCCTTTGCCCCTCGCTGCCCTCGCCACCTCTGCCACCAAAGGCCTCTAGGGCTTGGACTGCACAAGGAGGGGAGGACAATGATGTGAAGAAAGGGCTCGATGAGAGGGAGCCTTCTGAAAGGGTCGCTGCAGTACTGACAGAGGGATGGAGGGCCACGCCACATGACCAGTGGCTGATGGACCGTTTACGGGCACTTCAGCAGCACCCCGTGCCCTGCTCCCGGTCATCTCTGCTGGAGTCTCAAGACACCTATGTCACCCTCAGCGCCAACAACCACAACGAAGATGAGCACCCTGATGATACTCTCGAGGAGACTTTACCACTTGAAGTACTTTTTGCCTCCAGAAAGACAGTGCTGGGCGAATCCCACTCTGACTTGGGATCAGTGCAGCAGAGCTCTGGTTCAGGTCGTCTTTCGTCTCAGTCCAGCTTTGAATATCCTAACCATGCATGGACATCCAAAGGCCTCGGATACACCTACATGGCCGTGGCAGATTCCGGGGTCTCTATGGATTACAGCCCCATGAGCAGAGTAGATGACATTGGCAAAGTTGTTATCTATGCCAATGAGTATAAGAATGAGCTCCCTGCTCACAAAAGACCATTCCTGCCGAGGCAGTACTTTGTCCATGATGAAAGCTGAGGAGGAGCTCAACTCGACAGGCTGCACATGGACTGAGACTTGAGACAAACTAAGTTAATGGGCTCTGGATACAGACCCAAAACTGAAGAGCCTCATATAAGCTATTGATAAATTTGTATCAAGGATTTGGGCTCTGACCAAAGAAAGGAGCTGACTCATCGTAAAGTGTAAGCTAAAGCACTTGAGTCCACTGGATGTACATACATCATTTCTACTTCAGCTAAATCATCTCTGATCTGTACAGGACAAGGCTATTACATGGAAATGGCAGCTTTTGCAGAATACTGATATTCAGTGTAAAGGTTGGTATGCTGGTCTCTTATTATGCTATTCTGGAGGGCAGGATAGTTTTATAAATTCATCAAAATCCAAGCTGAATGAACTGGCTGATTGCTTCCATGGTGATTTGAAATCGAGGATAGGACAAAACTCAGTTTTTTTTTATTGTTGTTGACAAATTCACTCAGAAGAGGCTTACCCCAACAAAGGGGCCTCTATGTGTGTTTTTGTAGCAATGTCAAATATACATTAGGTTGTTTTCCTTTGATTTTGTCAAACAAGACAGAAATTTGCAGGTCTATCAGGCACAAGGCTTTTTCCTGAGTTTAGCAGGGAATGACTCCAACTATTGGACAAACTAAGACTGGACTTGATGGTGATGTTGGATTAAAAGTTAAGGTATGACCAAAGTTGTCACAGTTTAGGCTTTAGCCACAAAATGTCATACCGTGTAATGTCAACCATTACACTGTGACCTGTCCCTCCAATATAATGACAGTGGGCATGTGGTTTATTTTGAGACACACCATTTTAGTAAATACTTATTAAAGCACCTAATGTGTATTGATCCACAGTAGAAAATAGCCCCCAATAGCTGCAATATTAGACAACACCCAGCTATTTTTAAAAACTCCTGAACCTGTTTTAAAAACCTAAAAAACTATATATTTGGTAAAAGAAATTTGAAAGACATAAGAAAAATGCTAGTTTGTTTCTTTTATGGAATTGGTTGACAGTAAAGAAATGAATTATTACTTTATATCTTCACATTAAAAACACACAGCTTTCACTTGAACCCAGCAGCTTAATTTCCTGACAAAACTAACTGTATATGTAAATTTCATTATGATGCTTTTTCTCTTATATCACAGATGTTTCAGAGAATGATGAAATTAGTGAAATGTCGCTTTTCTCAAACACATAACAATAGAATATTATTACTGTAGGCCATGCAGGACAGTTGAAGGCAGGTAACTGTAGTTGTTAGTTCAGTCTCTTTCCTGTCACATTTGTTTAGTCACTACTGCCATCTAAAGAGCAGAGCATACATGTCATCTACATGACAAGACATTTAAATTCACCAAAATAGCCAAACTGAATGATTTTCATCTTTTTTATGGTTGTTTGCTTTTGTGTCTTCCAATATATATGTTGTAACCGAAATTATAATAACTCTTAAATTGTATGACTACATTTCTATACATTACATACATGAAGTTGTTTTTAAAAGTTATATTATAGTGTGGCATCTAAAAGGAGACATAGATTTGTACCACAAAACCTTCTCTACAAGTTTTTCACAAAACAGATTAATAATTTATTAAATATAAACTTTTACTAATTTCAAAAATTTTACTATTCTGCAACGTATAACTTAAGAGGATGTAATCCCTGTCACACTAGATTTGAGAATGTCTCCTTTATAGGATAAATATAAAAATATGATTTTACTTAGAAGTAATAACAGTAATAGTGTTCCATATTTTTTCATTTTTAACTAATTAAAAGAATTTCCTTGTGACAATGATAGTTTATTTTTTAAAATAAGCTTTTTCTATACTTTTTCTGATATGTAAAATACTTTAACTGTGATATCAACCACTTGAATTCATTATCTCAATCATGTTAATTGCTCCAGGATTGTGGAGGTCACAATGTTTGTTGGTAAACACTGTTAAGTTTATAACTGACCTCCATATGTCTATATACATTTTTTTATTGTGTAAAATTGGATTCATATGTCTGAAATTTTTTATGCCATTTAAACTCATTAAATGTTTCACATTTACATTCACTGTGGTCCAGTTAAATAATACCAGCGTTTAAACAGCAGAATACATTATGATGTACTCAAGGAACCATGGCAATCAAAGTAAAAGACAAGAACAGCTCTATTAAATGAAAGAAAAAAAGAGGGATCTGATTTACTTGAAAGAAGAAATGCAACAGTGAAAAAATCCTGTTATTCTGAACAACATTCCTGAAAACACACAATTGGTTGAATTTCAAGCCAAGTGGTGCTGAAAATTTGCATCTGTCCTGAGAAAAATGTCTCTATAAGTCAACAGAGTGGCTTTCTGTCAATTCCCCACTGCTTAAGTCTGATTTTGACTTTTTCAAACTGGCTTAAACTCCATTAAACCATCAGGAAAAATCAACAACTGCCACTCCTGGGCTTCACTCAGCCTGTCTTCACAGTCTTTGGCACTTGAGGTTTCTGTGATGCCGCTCCCAGAAAGGTAAATGTGCCAAAGCTCCTGTAGTCCGGCAGCTGCTGCTTCATATCCTCTGTCTTGGTCCAGAGTACAGCGTACCGGGAAATAGCGATCAAGAGTCTCTAGAAAGGGATCTGTGACAGAGGATGCCCCGCTAACTTGTCCAGTTTCTATGTTGGACTGGAAAGAGACAACGACACGGCACGGCCCAGCGCCCGAGGACCGTTGCTCCAGGACTTGTGTAAGAAAACCAGCTGTGTCACACAGCAGCGCAGATAGGTGGGCAGCACACGACTGCTCTCCTGAGTGAAATTCACTGAGGCTACCACCTCTAGAACCATGCAGGAAGCCCTCCAGCCTGTCGACTATTATCAGTGAGGGAGGCATAGGAGAAGTGTTGTTGGGCTCATGAAGGCTGGCCACCTGCTGGAGAAGCTCTTCCACTGTCCCGGGATAGGAAAACCTGATTTTCTTTGATAATAAAAACATGAAAAAGAAATTTAATTGATGGACAAAATTTGAGTGAGTCAAGGTATCTGGTCAGCAATCTTTTTGTACGACTGTAAAGGAACCGTCAACACTCAGGCTGCCCACTGGGGTGGCAGCCATTGCTTCTTTCACTATAAACATTTGTCCAAGCCAGTGAAGTAAAATGAACAATAAAGTAGTAGAAGGGAAGTGGCCTATTTCTCTGACCCCAAGATGACATCATCAAATGTTTAGTCCAAACGTCTGTCCAGTTTACTATCTTCATCTGTGAAGCTGGAAACATTAAATGTTTTTTAGACAAATAATGAAAATTGCAGTGAATTGTTTATTAAAACAGCTGCTGATTAAATTTCTATCAATTAACCAGTTTTGATTAATCAGTCTTTGATTAGTAAATGCTCAACTGGTTGAATATTAAATGGTCAGTCAGCTGACAGAAAAACAATCAATAATTCTGATGATTTATTGTTTATGTTGTTTATTGGGTAAAGTAGTGCTAATTCCAGCTTCTCACTACACTGAATCTGTTTGGTTTGCAAAAAACATTGAAGGTTATTTGGGCCTCAGGAGTAATGAGCAGGACACTTCTCACTATCTTTCAATGTTTTATGCACTAAATTGATCAAAAAATAAAAAAGTTTCATCAACGCATTCTTCAGAAATATAAAAAAAATTAAATAATAATAATAATAATAATAATAACAATAAGAAATTGTGCCGTCTTTAGTTATAGCTCCACAAAAAGAAATGAGCTCAGAGGAGATAGCAATGTTTCTACTGAAGTGTATGTCCCCATCTCTCTATCTCTGGTCGAGTGTAAAGCATTAGTAAATTATTTATCAAGTTTGAATGAATCCAAAATGTATGCTTTATAAATCCCTTTAAGTAGAGCACTAAAGAGGCACGGAGGTTTATCTGAGACAGAGGGCAAAGTGACTCCTACCTTCAGACTGTCTGGGCTCAGGCTGGGGACACATCTGTGCAGAGCCGCGGGGAGGCTCTGGATGTGTGTCTGGGAGAAGAACATCACTCTGATGCCCAGGTGAGAGGCGGCTGTCACGGCCGCCAGCAGCAGCACCGGCCGGCTCACACTCTGCTGCCCGACCAGCACAGCGCTGCAGGCGGTCAGCGGGCTGACGGTGACCTCCTGCTTCGGGGCCTGCTGGCACATGAAGGTCTTAAACACAAGTGTTAAGATGTCCGCCATGTCCAATATTTACAAAAGAGTCACTTTTACTTCTCTGCTCCTGCTCCGTTTCCCGCGTCCGTTTACAATGTTGCACCCCGGTGTCCCTGCTGCTGAGGTCCGTGTGGAAACGGTTCCGTCAACCCAAAGGTGTTCCGCGACGGCCCTCGGCGGGCACGGGGATGTTTCTACCGGTACTTCAAAAAACATGTACCCATTGTGTATATGACTGTGTGGATGCTTTTTGCAAACTTTACATCCCCGTTGTGTATGGCTGAGGATAGCTTCCTGTGAGGTCTGATACAACTTCCGGGACGTCCGGTAATCACATCAGCTGTTACATCCAAGATGGCGCAGAGCCTGGCAGAGTTGGAGGTTCCCCTGGATTCGGACCCAGCTGGGGACCAAGGTAGAGGGGTTTTGAGGCGTTGCAGGGGACGACCCAGACTCACAGACTCTGACCGAGCTCAGAGGCGCCTTGAATCCCGAAAGAAGTACGACGTGAGGAGGGTGTACCTGGGAGAGTCGCACAAGCTGTGGAGTGAGCTCCGCAAACGGACCAGTCTGAGTGATGCCGGTCTGGCGGAGTACCTGATCCTGCTCAACTCCACTTACGGAGAGAAGTACCAGCAGAGATACTGCGGGTGAGTCACCGCACTGGATCTCTACCCGCTGACATTACTCCCTGCGTCTGCGGGATCAAGGTTTCAGCTCCACTTCTCTGTGTCAGCAATCTGTCATTGTGCTTTGCAGGAAGAAGATTTCCCCAGAAGTCACAGTAAAACAGAAAAAAGGTGAGCAGTGCTGTTGTTGTAGAGAAGGCGATGTTTCCTTAACACAAGTGGCGGTGTGTGATAGCTGCATCTGTTACTACTGCATCATCTTGAAGTTGTTTATATTTGATCAGTGGGCGAAATCTGATCATTATTACATTTTGCTACTTTTTGCTCACATGCTGGTGGGAAAGGGAAGATAGTGGGAGGATTCAGCAAACAGGGTTCGCTTGGGCTACAGATATATGCAGGTGGCAAATCTTGACTTACATCCTGCTATTAGAGCCAGAGTTGTATAGATCAGTTAGCCAGCTGACATAAAATGAATCTCCAAACATGTTGATGATCTTTTTTATATATTAAAGAGAAATGACAACCAAAGCTCCAACCTAAAATATGAACTTCCACAGCTTTTTGTTGTCTGAGCCCTAAATGTATTTTCCTGAGCCATAAATTCTATAATCCTCCAAATTGACTTGAAAAGTAAAACTCTTGATCAGTAACGATCCTTAGCAGTTTTAAAATCCCTCTAAACCATAATGCTGATTTACTGTTACCTTTTGCAGTCCTGACCTTTTTATGTTTGTTTTTTTTCTATTGTTGATAGATATGGGCTTCTTCATAATTGTATAAGAGAACTAACACAGGCACTACATTTGTTTCTGCATTAGAGTAATTACTCTGATGTTTATCCAAGAGAAATTAACAACCCATTAAAATCTGGTGTGTGGATATACATGTAGAATCTGATTTGTCCAAAGTATCTTGAATTATATTCCTCATTTATTCGTCAATTTTCCTTATTTCTTAGGCCGGAAGGACCGTGTGTCCAGCCTCCAGAGCCTGGTGTCTTGGTACCAGGAGCACTCCCACTCCTGCCCTCACGAGCCCCAGCTTAAGGCCCTGGAGCCCCATCCCAACTTCTCTACTGCTGCTATTTGGCAATGTAAGTCTAGCCATTCATTTGTGCAATACCTTTTCTCACCACCAAGGGAGGCAAGTGACTCCGAACAGGAGGAGGGAGAGAACGGAGAGGAGAGTGCAGTGAAAACAGACATGGTGGCAGCTAAAACAACCGTGAGCAAGAGGAGAAGAAAGGAGGCTCACAAACAGTGCAAAGGTGATAACTTTGTAACTTGAAGTCATTCAACAGTTTTTAATGTAAAAGCAGTGGCTGCTGACACTTCAGTTTTTTGGTGATTCAAATGTTCTAATTATTCATCTAATTTTCTGTAGATGTGGGAGAAAACTTGGATGTTTCTGAGGTTGAACAGACAACCATGAACCCAATCAACAAGGCCACAGCTCTAAACCACCAGCCCAGCATAGAGGATTCTTCCAAAGATGTTTCACTGACGGGGGAGCCTGTGTGGGAGATGGAGATGGTCATGGAGCGACAGCAAAGCTCCCCAGCTGCAGGATTTCAATCCATCCCCTCAGAAGAGGAGGCCGAGGATCTAAGACAAGGCAGAGATGAAGCTGAGAGACACACAGAAGGCGAAATCAGGACTATACCACACAGTTTCGATTGTGTTACTGTAACAGCATCCTTAACTGACAAACTGGACAAGATGGATGAGGATTCGGTGCTGTCCCAAAGTTTGAGTGGCTCTGTCCAACTGGCTGCTGAGGCACAGGTCTCAGTCCCACCACCCATGCAAGTACAAGAGCAGAGTGAGCTGTTTGACCCTCAGACTCTGCAGACAGTAGTGACCAGCTGTGAGATTCCTGACCAGAGGACAGCTTTGGAAGGCTCACAGGTACACAAACTAGCATCTTGTAAAGATATTTAAAAGAGTACATGATAAGGAATTTGTGTCAGTTACTATTTTCTTTTCATTTCTTTGTCATTCCCAGTTAATCATCATTACTGGCCCCAGCTATGAGGCCCTGGCATCAGAGGGTATTCAGCTCAACATGGGCGGAGGAAGTGTGGAGGAAGTCACCTGCACTGTCATCGGGGGCGTCACCTACAACCAGGTGTGCTCATGTGACTCAAATATCAGAACAGCAGAGGATGAAGACTCCATGACAGGTGTGCTACACTCAGGACTGAATCTGCTTACTCCAGTATTCTTGTATGTATGGAGTACTAGGCTGAATGGAAGTGTCTGAATTTCCACATTCTTGCAGAGTCATGGACTTCAAAAAGGTGTTTATGTGTTGGTACCTGTGAAATGCAAAGCTCAGTCCAAATGGACTCTGAATTTACTGTCTGAAATTTTCCAGTCAGCTTCAGACATCAGGTCAAGTCACATTATTGCTTGAAAAGATCTGCCACCAGTTTTGTGACCCACAGGGTTCATTTGTCTCAACCACTGTAGGATTCATCTGTGCATAGACCAAAAAACAATTGGTCATTTATGTTTTATGCAAAAATCCTGCCATTTGACCTGAACTGAGATAAGCTCCATACCCAGGATACTGTGAATGGATGTAAATGCCCTTAACTAACGCCATACTGCAGTTCATCAGCTAAACAACAAGTACAGAAGTCCAGGGGAGGCAGCAGCTCAGGACAATCAATTACAGTTATGACTAAATGCTGCGACACAAAATAAAGCCGCATCAACAAATGAGAGGATGGTCATTGAAGACAGCAGAACTGTTTTTGGTTTTTTTTTGCCTCTTTTTCAGTCACATTTGCTGGTGAACAACATCTGTACCTTCCAGCTGGTTAAGTTCATGGAGCAGCAGTATGTCTACACGGACATCAAAAATAGATAATATGCAAATCCTGGACAAGACTGCCACATTAAATACCAGCCTGAAACCAGGCTGGTATTTAATGCAGAGCTGTTCAGCAGTCACATCTGCTCACCACCTTATTATATACTAATTAAGCCTCTTTAATAATAAATACAGCAAAACAGCTTCAATTATGAAATTATTTGGCAGTGACAAGATCAAAAATAGCACCAGTATGGAACTAGATATGTTTCCACATTATTCATGCAGTTCAACTTTCTTTATGGAAATGTGTAATAAACTTCCAAAAACAGCCTGCACATAGACAGATTGCCCAAAACAAAAATCTATGAATAAATTTTATCTGTTCGTGAATATTGTTGTAATATTTACAACGCTCAAACAGACATTTTTAAAACTATATATTCTTTGTGAAGATATTTTTCTTCAGCTTACCCATATAGTTTTGCCTTTATTATTTGCAGAAGGTGGGGTCCTATTTGCTGATTTGCACATTTATTCATTTACACACAGATTGTCAATCTGTTTGGACAAATAACACTGGAGCAGATCCGGTTCCATACACCAGAAGCTGTGCAGAGTGTTGCACAGATTGTAACCCTCATCCCATTAACAGGAGAAACGTGTAGAGACATCACATTCCCATCTTGTTTTCTACAATGAGCTTTTACTGGTGCTCTTTTAATCATTTTACCACCTTGTACCATCTACCTCTGTGATGGTTACAATGAAGGATGAGTGCCACAAGCTGTTTGGTTGACTACTGATGTTTGCGTGACAACAGTAACACAATGACTATCGCATTTTCTTTTGATGATTTTCTGAAAATTCATTTAAAAATTTCAGTTAAACTTTAATTTGAAACCAATTCTACTCAGTACTGTTGCCAAATCTAACCAAAGACAAATTACAGGGTCAAATGGTCCCAATTAACCAGATTCAAAGCAATGATTGGTGCTGAAATCCTGTATTGCAATGTACTGTTGTACTATTTGTTGTTGTTTTCCCCTGTAAGCCCAGCGTCATGAGACCTAATGTTGATTTGAGTGAAGGTGCTGATGCTTCCAGCCCACACACAGCAAGAGATGTTGAGATTGTGCTGATATCTCCCATATCTGTGATTTTCTAATCAGGTGTTCCGCTGTGTATCTGTAGGGTTGAGTGACAAACAGCTGCTGCAGCCCAATGTTGACGCTCTGGAGCTGAGCAGTGACAGAGAACTGCAGAGGACTCTGAGCAGGTTCGTGGCCCGTATACACACACACACACGGTGAAGTGTTTCCAGACTGATTAACTAGGGAGGATTTCAGAGATAGAAGACCTGCAGCGATATGAATGCCTGTCTCCCGTTGTGTCCCCTACAGCGTCAGGTCAAAGAGAAACAGACGAGGCCCAGTCATTGAAGCTGATGGGATGCTGAAGATGTTCCACTGTCCATACGAAGGCTGCAGTCAAGTCTATGTAGCTATTAGCAGCTTTCAGGTACAACGGCGACTTTTATTCAGTCTTCATGCTTTAGTTTGGTTTGTAGAAGATTGAAAGAAGTTGTTTTTCTTTTTTCATTCACTGTAGAATCACGTGAACCTAGTCCACAGGAAAGGGAGGACCAAGGTTTGCCCTCATCCAGGCTGTGGAAAAAAGTTCTACCTGTCCAACCACCTGCATCGCCATATGATCATCCATTCAGGTGAGCTCACGAAGACACACTTCAGGTCAGAATCTCATCATCGTTAAGCTTTAAATGTAACTGGATCTTTTAACAGGGGTGAGAGATTTCATCTGTGAGACATGTGGAAAATCATTCAAACGAAAGAATCATCTGGAGGTTCACAGGCGGACCCACACAGGAGAAACACCACTCCAGTGAGTTCATGATGCTGAAAACATTTGTCGTAGTTAGACAAACGTCAGGTTTTTATTTGACATGAGGTAACGCTTCATAAATGCTACTCATAGTCACTCATCTCTTTTCTTCCTGTTCCATCTGTCTGTTCTTCTCACCCCAAATCATCTGTAAGGTGTGAAATTTGTGGCTACCAGTGTCGCCAGCGTGCATCCCTGAACTGGCACATGAAGAAGCACACCCCAGAGGCCCAGTACAATTTCACCTGCGAGTTCTGTGACAAAAGGTTTGAGAAGCTGGACAGTGTTAAATTCCACAAGCTAAAGAGCCACCCAGACAAGCAGGCAACCTGAGCTGCTCCAGCACTGCTGATGGAAGATTTAAACATACGGGTCGGCCCTTTGTAACCAAAGGAAGACTTCCTGTTCTATGGCTGTCTTCCCTCTTGTGTCATTGATGATATGAACATCACATGTGTACCCACATGCAACGGGTAAAGGCAAAGTGAGCCTGTCCAACAGCTGTGCTGGCCACAGCAGGAAAGGAAAGCTTCATTCACTGATCAATGATGTCCAAGTGACCATTCACTAAACCCCTGTCCTGAACAGAGGTCCAGGAATCTTAACTAAAAAACCATACCTAGACTTTGGATTTTCTACATGGTGATGTGTTGTGAATGGCTGTAGCTGAAGAGATGCTCGTTTACATACAAATTTTAGCCTGTGGGGTTTTTTTTTTTTTTTCAGTCTTTCTAAAACCAAATTCATGAGAGCAACAATGTATTAGGAATGCATTAAATGAGAAGTTTGTGTGCTCCAAAATAAGCTACAAAAGTTAGAATGGGCAAATAACTAGCTTAATATTTATAATATTAACCCACTGTTATTTCCAAGGGCAGCTGACCTTCATATTACATTATTGTGGGCTTACAGGTTACCAGCACATCCATTGTTTAAAATCTCCCCAGTTCATCCAGAATGAAAGACTATCATATTGAAGCTAACATTAAGTAAGTATTATACATCACATTTGCATTATTGAAAAATATGAATAATGTTAATGTACCTCCTATTTTGTCTGTCTGTGTGTAAGCTGGGAAGCGAACATTATGTAAGAGTGAGTTCTAACATTCAACATCTGGTGCTACTTGGGCACCTCTTCAGTGATGAACCTGGGGTCAGCAGGTGTTTCGTGTCTTTGATCATCAGACACTCTTGCCCAGGCAACCCTGCCGGGGGTGATCATTCCCCAGCCCATGTCCAAATGGCGCACTACCCCACGGATCCCCCCCCTTCGGATCCACAGCCATCGTGAGGCTTTTGTTCTTTATTCAAGAATCTAATAGTACATTTTCTTAACTACAATATAAGAACAATGCTTTTTCTTTATTACCATGTCTTCCATACGGATCACCAACTGAAGAGAATAGTGACTTTTGGCCTGGCAGCTAGCAGCTTTACCTATGGTATTTTCATACATGTCGCCATTAAGTTCCTATGACCCTTCTTGTGTGAAAACAAGTCAGATTAAAGCATCATAAATTCAACAGGGAGGCAGGGCTTTCAGCAACTTCTGGAGCTCATGTCGGAAAGCATAACTATCATGCTTGAGTGAGATGATGAAATCTGCTACGCAAAGTTGTCATGTCAGCTGCTAAAATCAAGGTTGTCAGCTGAGAAGAAGACCATGCTTTTTTCTTCTTATGTCAAAAATTAACAATCCATTGTCTTTAAAGTTAACACAAATTTCAAGCAGTCAATCTGTCACCACGCCCATGGCAGAAGGGTTAGGGTTCATTTAAAAAAATATGATAAAAGCATTAGGGTTTCTTTTAGGCCAGCAAAATTATGCTGTGGTCCTTAAAATATAATTGCCCTTCCCATTAATACACCAATAAACAATATTATAGACGCTGTGGTGGGTAATGATATTACTACATACAGCATATGTGTTAAACACATATTTTAAACAACTTAAACAACAAATTTTATGTAATGCTGTGAAACTGACTCTTGCGTGCCGCACCACTCTGCTTGTAGTGACACAAATATAGGTCATTTCATTTTGGCCATTGAAATTTGAGCATCTGTTGTGTGGGCTGGCAGAGCTGTGTTGATACGTTTTCCCTCTTGCCTGTTGTCATCATCCCAGCGTCCTGACTCACAGGTGCTCAAAAGAAATCCTGTTAGTCTAATGTGACAATCTCTCAGGAAACTTCACGTCAGTCCCCTCGTGTCCCTTGTGTTCTGGCTGTAGTTTAGTCTCCATTTAATGCACTTTTTCTCTCTGTCAGTTTTGTAAATGATGAATCACTAAAATAAAAGAGCTTTTTTTTTTTTTTTAAGTACATCTGTGTAACACAAATAGTCATTAACATGAAATATGTTCTTGCATACTGCGCTCTAGGGTGTGTATGTTGTGTGCGTATGTTTTGTGATTGTGGTACGCAGAGGCAGTGAAAAGGCATGAAAGGTTGAAGTGTCGTGACGCCTATTCATGCAATATCATTAATACTGGACCCTCTCACTCAGCTGAACATTGCTCTTGTAAATGGTTTCTGGGTGTGACAATATACTGTGAGACTATGGGAGTATTACGAAGAGTCATAACTAGGAGAGAAAGTTTGGATTTTAAAGGTGAAATATTTGAAATGGATTTTGACAATAAATATGAATATGTGAGGATTTGTTACGTTTTTTCATGCAGACCATGCTTTCTTCATCTTCATCCCTTGTTTTTCCAGCTGAGTTAGTTTTCCCCCACCGACCTTTGTCCGGGCGGTGAATTAAATGTACCGTGTTATTAAACACATGCAGCATAAGTATAAATATACAATAGACCAACTACAAGGAAACAGCAATAAAAGAAATGTATTATAAGATAACCCATTCTTCAACAGGCACTGATGGATCATTATGAACTATTAGCTCACAGACACAAACCACACACAGATACACACCTTAAAAAACAAACATCTCACAGTCGAGGAGCGGGTCAGAAATGTAAAGCGAAGCTAGAAACAATTATGTTTGGTCAGTACACGGAAAACCTTTTAATTAGTGCAGCATTATGTTCAGTTTTGCATGTACATGTGAGGGATGCATATTAAATCCCCTGGAGCTCTTCTATTATTTGTTAGGCTAATGATCAAGGAGAGTATTCTACCGTAGTGAGGTTTATGTAAAGCAGCACGCCCCCAACACGTCACCAGTGCAAACAAATTCTCTTAACTTGTTGTGGAAAAATACACACTCTGCACCAGTATGGCTTGAGTGGTTATGTTGTTGGTACAGTTTAAATTAAATCAGATTTATTTATATAGTGCCAAATCATAACAAAGTTACATCAAGGCACTTTACATATAGAGCAGGTCTAGACCAAACTCTTTATAAAATGATTTAAAGAGACCCAACAGATCCCCCGATGAGCAAGCACTCGGCGACAGTGGCAAAGAAAAACTTCCTTTAAGAGGCAGAAACCTCGGGCAGAACCAGGCTCAGGGGGTTGGCCATCTGCCTCGACCGGTTGGGTTGAGAGAGAGAAAGAGGGAGAGAGAGGGAAGGAGAGAGGTGCTCAGTGCTTCCCCCAGCAGTCTAGGCCTACAGCAGCATAGCTAAGGAGTAAATGAACTTTAACTTTTTAACTATAAGCTCTGTCATACAGAAAAGATTTTAGCCTTGTCTTCAAAATTGCTAAAGAGTCTGCCCCCCGGACCGATACTGGAAGTTGTTTCCATAGAAGAGGAGCCTGAAAACTGAAAGATCTGCCTCCTGATTTACTCTTGGAGACTGTGGGAACCACAAGTAAACCTCCATCTAGAGAGCGGAGTGGCCTACTAGGACAGTAAAGAACTATGAGCTCTCTGAGATATGATGGGGCTTGGCCATTAAGAGCTTTATATGTTAACAGAAGGATTTTAAATTCTATTCAGAATTTTACTGGCAGCCAATGAAGAGCAGCTAACAAAGGAGAGATGTGATCCCTTTTCCTACTGTACTTCCTGTTAATATTCGTGCAGCAGCATTCTGAATCAACTGAAGGCCTTTCAGAGATTTGTTTGGACATCCAGATAATAATGAGTTACAGTAGTCCAGTCTAGAAGTAAATTTTTTAGTAAGTGCTTTCCCAACCCACGTCGTAGTTGTAGACTGGCCAGATCATGGACATGAATGAACCAGCTAGTTTCTCTGAAAAAGAAAAAAAAACAAACAATCAGTTTAGGTTATATGGTCCCCGCAACCTGACCCCGGATAAGCGGATGAAGATGGATGGATGGATGGTTATATGGTTAACACGACCTAAAATGAAAGCTCTCTCTTTCAGAGACAGGGATTGAAGTTATCAAGACATCGCCTTCTTATCTTCCTTTAATCACAAAACAAGATCTAAATATTGGCTAATCTAGATACAGTTTAGCTGCTTGTTTACAGAACTGAGATGTAAGTGATATATTGTGTTGTCTGCTTGTGTATCATAATTTTGTGTTTCATACAACCAAGAGCAAGAGGAGGTTTGAAGGCAGTGAGCCAAGATCGACTCCTGTGGAGCGCCTGAGAAAATGTTTCCTTCAACACATTTAAAACAATGTAGCTTAGGTTAAGATAAACTAAACCAGAAGTTCTCATTGAGTCAGATGTTTTGTATCAGTGTAATTGTTTGCTTTGATAAGGGCTATTTTTGTCCTGCAGATTAAGACCAAACTGGAACACATTAACACTGAGGATGAAAAGATTTTGTCCAGTTAACAACTTCAGTCTTGACCTTGAAGACCGTAGCGGACTTTTCAAATCTCAAAGAGTCCATTTAGTAGCTTGGACCTGGAGCTTTTTGTCATATTATGTATCATCTGTTTCAGCAGGTGATGTTTAACCATGGTATAAAATATTTTTTATCTCTGGATGCTTTAGAAAAGTGTAGACACTGAAAGCTTCTGCTTTAAAAGCAGACGTGACCATGAGCTGAAAGACCAGATCATTTGATCGGTTGTTGATGTGAAGAAAAATCATTAATAATTATTATGACAATTTAAGTAATTGAGTTATAGAGCTTTTTTTTTCCAATTTGATGCATTTCTTAATGAAAAATACAGTGGCCTTAAGTCTGACCCAGGAGGAACCCATGAAACAGTGTTGTGAAATATGCTAATCTTCCAGAGGAAACATGAAGAGGCCTGAACCGCCAGCTCAATGTTTGTCAAACACAAAATGCAAAACTGGGATGGAAGTTCTGCTCAGAGACACAAGAGCACACAGGTGAGCGCTCTCCCTCTCCCTCTCTCTCTTATTCCCTCCCTCCCACAGCACCAAACAGCCTAACTCCATGGTGATGCGTGTTATTACTCAGAAGCTTTTAGGTCACACCCACCTGCTCTCCCCTCCTCCCTTCTCAGTACTTATAACCAGCCCGGACTCCTAAAATAAGTGCAGAGAGAGGAAAAAGTCACTTACAAGCTCTTTTTCTATCCAACGGAGTGACAGAGCAACGGGAAGCGGCAGACAGAGAGTGTATTGTGGCTGGTTTTCAGAGAGCAGAAGAATAATACACTCCTGTTTCCCTATTATCTCAGTTGGCTCCCACAGGAACAGCTTCCATCACCAGACTGAAGGTAGAGACGGAGTGGTGGCCCAGCCTCGGAGCACATCCTTGGATTTCCCCTGTGAAAGGTAAGAAAAGACCAAAATGAGACTGGCTGTGTTTTAAGGTTGGACATTTGCATCATCTTCTTGTGAACTCTGGATCTTTTGGTCCTTTTTCATCTGCCGTGCCAATGTAGGGAGGGCTCCATCCAACAATGATCCTTTGTCTCCTGAGACCTGCCTGTAATTATTCCTCTCAAAGCCATCCACTGAGATTCTTCTGTGTTTTTGATGGAAGCTGGACAGTCCGAGAAAATTTAGAGGATTCGTTCTGCACTAAGATGTAAGACAGACAACTATAAATGATCCGCCAACATATATCACTCATGTGGCACTAAGTGTGCCACATACATACAGCATAGGAAGAGCTTCAATACATCTACAAAATACGTAATGAAGAACCATGCAGCTCGTGCACACTGGGCTTTGCATGTGACTGTGGCTGGTTAATACATCACCAGGCTGACTTCTCAGCATCAGAGTGCAATCATTGACCATGAGGAAGTGGGGAAAGCTCAAAGGAGTGAGGGATAGGGGGACTTTATGGCAGTCAAGGCAACTGCTCTGTTCTTTGTTTTTTTTCCTGAAAGGGTCCGCGCCCCCACACATATGATTAAGTTGATGACAACCAGCTTTACTGTATCATAATGAGTTGGCTGAATGAACTGACAGGCTACTTCCTGTTTATGGGTCATTCAATGTATTCGATTTTTTAAGGGAAGCGTTAGGGGATGAAAAACAACAACAAAGGTTTGGAGTTAAATAATAGAGAGAAGACACAATGAGGGAGATCCCAGCTTTCAGAAAACGGCCTTTTGCTACCCACAATAGGGTTCTGCTCTGTCATTGTCCTCTGGGATAACAATTTGTCTGTTTTGTCACATCACACAAAGAACACTGTCCCCCCTTCTGGGAGGTCTAAACACAGACACACACACACAACACATTTGAAAGTGGCAATCTTGAAGCGGAGGCCGTAAAAGAAGGAGGTGGGAAGAGAAGATTCAGGGATAAAATAGTTTTATTTGCGTTCTTGCAGCAGGAGCAGGAGAAAGATGAATGTTGTGCATTTGTGCGAACACACTTGCACAACAAATTTCAACAAATCTGTTCTCCAGCCATGTGTCAGCAGGTATAAAGGGGGTTCATGGGATATTATTTTGTAGAAAGTTTAACCTTCTGCCTGACTGTCATCCAAGACCAATGCCTGTGATGTATCAGCCGCTGAGTTTTCAATGCAAAAGCACACACCTTGTGAGCTCATTATGTTGTACTTTGGGCCCATATTATGTCAACCATATCATCTTTAGGAGTTCAAATTTATACTGTAGCACAACTTGTTATGCACGAAGAGAGAAGTAAAGGAAAACAACAAAGATGTGTTTCACTTCACTGCCTGTCCTCATTTGCATACCGTCATGTAATTTGCCTATTGAATCACTTTCCACAAAATGGTGTGTGGCGTATTTCCTCAATAGTTACCTCTCCTCTCACATTAATGCGAAGCTAAACAAACACTCACGCAACTTGTTTGTAAGGTGACGTGTGTGCAGCCAATGTCCTCCTGAGCGGAAATGAAAGGTTCCTGGGGATGTGAACGTTGTGAGTGAGATTAGTTATTAAGCTTTCAAAGGGTGAAAAAAAAAATGAAGGCGTTTCTCCCCTCTTTCTTCTCAGCCTCCCGCCTCACACAGGTAACAGCACAGTCCCACTGCGCCTACTGACTTGGTGACATGCAGGACAACACATCAGCAGGATGATTCATGTTGTGTGCCCAAGTGACTGTCACATGCAGCATGATAAAGAGTGTTGGTTGACCAAGTCTTTTGATTTTTTTTCTGTTTCCTCTATAGGCTGAACAATCAGAAGCAAAGATGGGCTGTTTTGGATTCCTTAAATTCATGATGTTCGTTTTCAACGGCATCATCTTTGTAAGTTTTAATGTTTAATAAGGAACAATTCAAAAGTGATTTTCATTTTCTTCCATTTTACCTTTTCCTTATGCGCAACAACAGTAAGTTGCGGTTTAAAAAATATCTAAATATGCATTGCCCCATTGGTATGCAATGAACCACTGGAGCCTTTTACGACATTTGCAACACTGAACCTGTTTTAACTAAAACAAATTGTTCTTCACCTGCATGTACATGTTAGATTATACGGGCTGAGCAGTGGGACCCGTGGCAAATAAATTGCCCTTCACATGTTAAATGTTGAGGATTTGCCCCATTTCCCCACTTTCCCTTTTGTATCTCATCAGTTGGCGGGCGCTGCCATCCTGGGTGTCGGGATTTGGGTGAAGGTGGACAGCAGCTCCATCCTCAGCTTCCTCGGGAAAATTGAAAACGTGCCATCAGAGCTGAGTCAGGTGCTCCATGTGGGCTACCTGTTGATTGCAATCGGAGCACTGCTGGTTGTCATCGGCTTTCTAGGCTGCTGTGGAGCTGTCAGAGAGAGCAAGTGTATGCTACTGTTGGTAGGTGTCTGCTGATTAGTTAAAGAAGGTTTCTTTGGTTAAAGAAATAGTGTAAAGTTTAAAAATATATTACTGTCATACAGACTGTACAGCTGCTGTTAGAAAGATAGATAATACATTTCCAAAACAGTTACTTTTACAGTAGGGGCTCTCAAAGTGTAGTTCAGGAACCCCTGGGGGTCCTTGATGGGAGTCCCAGGAGTCCTCAGCAGAGAGGAAAATCTTCATTTTCATTATGATTCCATTCAAAAGTAACGCAGTGACACAATGTATGACTGTTTTGGCATGAGATTCAAACACGTTCAGCAATAAAACACCTAAAAGCAAAAATCTCATCAGAGAGGGGACTCTGGGGCAAAATCGTATCAAATGGGCATTTAATTTGTGTCACTTTAGGAGTTGTTGATGTAAAAGAAATTTTAAAACTGCTACTTTAATGGAGCACGTTTTGCTAATACTCTATATCTAGTGTCAGCATTAACGGCTGTTCACTTCCTAGTCTGGAAGAAATGTTCTAATTCAGCACCATCAAACTTCAAAACCTGTCTTAAAAAAACTATCAAGGTTAACTCTTCTCTCTGTCACATCTGTTTTACTGATGTTAGCATGGTAGTTAGAAAGTGACAGTGGCCTCCAATCTGCCCTGAAGACATAGCACTGCTCACAGGGCTTATTATAACTTCTTCAGTTGTATTGTGAGCAACATTACAACCACGAGTTGTGTTGCAACAAACAAGCGACACCACCTGTTCCCAGCAAGAAACCCCAGTCAGTGACAGACAAACTGACAAATAGCGTTTTGACACATATGCACCGACTGTTGATGCATTCAAAGGTACAGGAGCTACAGGAAATGTTAGTTTTAATCAAGTTTAAATGCATTCTGATCCTTTCCGCAGTTTTTTATCATCGTCATGCTGGTCTTCATAGCAGAGGTTGCAGGAGCAATAGTGATTCTGGTTTTTAGACCCTTGGTAAGTTACTAAAGACTTATTAGTATTAGTATTAGGTATTAGTAGCTGGATTATAAGGAAACTGTGTGTGTGTGTGTATTTCAGGCAGACGAGCTGATCCAGAAGCTCGGCACAGCAGCAGTTCAGAACATCAAGTCAGATTATGGGAAGAATCCAGATATTACAGGCCTGTGGAACACTACCATGACCACGGTACATCCCAGAGAAGAACTGTCCTCTTCCCAATAAGTCATGTTTTCAGCAATTTGTTTAATTTCTGCTATTGTGTCCATATTTTAGTTAAAATGCTGTGGATTCTACAACGCCTCTGACTTTGTGGACTCTCCATACTATGTCAGTCACGGCGAGCAATACCCACTTCAGTGCTGTGCAGGCTTCATCTCACCATGTAATCAGACAGCAGCTGACATGGTACTATGGGACTATAAAATTAGAAGTAAAATATGTTCCGAAGCCATTTTGACTAAATAACTACCCCTTCTGCCTCTGTTTTTCCTTTTCTTTAGTCAGTTACTGGCTGCTTCCCAATGATCAAAAAGCTGATTGACAACAACGCAGTGGTCGTTGTGGCGGTGGCATTGGGGATCGCAGCTCTGGAGGTATGACTTCCCCTCTCCTTGCTCTTTCATTTGCCGGATTAACTGTAAATAAAATGACGAGATTCATCAGAGGGATGATCAAACGAATCCTCTCTGGTTTTCTCAGGTATTTGCTATGGTGGTCTCCATGATCCTATTCTGCCGAATAAAATCCAGGAGTGCTTAACATGATGAAGACCTTGGAGGGATTATTCTAATCACTGGAGCCTCTCTGCTTCCTGCTTCACCTCTACAGGAGTGAAGGGCTACGCCTTCCTCTCACAAAAATGCCTCATCAGTGAAGACAGTTGATGTCTGATCTTGTGCAATCACAATTACTGAATGACTTAACAACTATTTTCACAAAATAAATCTAATAAAGGCTTTATATGAACCAATACTACCTACACATTATAAAACAGGCTACACACACTGTCCACTCCACCAGAGATTATTTTCAATGTCGAGCATAGCTCTTGCCTGTGACACATGGCCAGTCAGCGAGGAGTTACATGATAACTGCGTTGACTGTGATAATGAAACAAAGGCTGGTCTGTTGGACACAGGACCCAATACTGTGAGCATTGTTGTCACAAAGCAGCTTGTAAAATAGCAACAAAAGAGATGCATTATTTCTATGTATGTTGTATGATTATCTATTTTCAAATAAAGTACAAAATGTTTCTGGACACTGGTGACTTTTTGTGGTGTGTGGCACTACTGATTTTTTTTCAATAGGAAAAGCTACAAAAAGCAGGTAAAAAAAAGTTGTAAAATCCTCCCAGGTTGAGCGAGATACAATTATAGATGGCTTAGTTGTACTTTAGTGCCACCTGGTGGCGTTTGTTTGACGTCATCAAGGATAAGAATACATATAATATTGTATGTTTACATCAAGATTAAGCTAATTGTTTTTATTTAGTTAATATTAAAAAAACAAAAAACAAGATGGTAATGCAGCACTTGGGGCAAATTCTGTTTTTGATTAATAGGCTTTTCTTTTTCCTGCAGTTTGACATGGAACAGTGGTTCATAATGTGGAGCCCATGGACCCCCACGGGGCCCTGAGGGGGGCACTGTGGGTCCCCAGCACAAAAAGGAACTATTTATGTCATTGTAATTCCATGCATGAGTAACCATTGACATGGGTTTTTAACACTTTATCTAATAATCTAAAAGCAAAAATCTTATTAATGAATTAGTTTAGGGGGATTGATGACCGCCCTGTGATGGACTGGCGCCCTTTCCAGGATGTACCCCGCCTCTCACCTGGAACGTTGGCTGGGATTGGCTCCAGCACCCCGCAACCCGGAAACAGAAAAGTGGTAGAAGATGGATGGATGGATTGATGGCCACTAGTCAAAACGAGCACCTGAGCCTGTCATACTTTGGGATTAGGTCCACAGAAGTCACAATTTAATTTGGTAAGTATAGTGACACATGAAACATTCAATAAAAATGCTGTAACCTCCTGTATGGTGATGAACCAAATTCCACTATTAGAGGGTAACAAGGTGAGCTCAGAGCATCAGTCACCTGCACACATCTAAGTGTTTAATTAATGATTAATTCATAAATACCGTGACATGGAGATTACGTCTCAGCTTTTTAACAGTTTGTGAGTCATATCTGCTAATGACCTCTGTCCACACATTACAATTGTGTTAGCTGACATGTGTTTCTACGTGTATGTGGGAGAATGTTCTTGCCTGAATCCTGTTTCTAGTAGTTGAATTTATTTAAATTAGTTTTTGTATCAATGCTGAGCTGTTCAATTTTCTTTTTTTTTTCGTGTCTGCATTTGTCCTCATAGTTTAACACCACAGGGTGTTAACATTATAAGAGGTTGATGCAGTTATAGTCTTGCAGGTAAATATTTTATTATTTCAGTGCGTGTATGTGACCATCATCAGCCCTCCCTTGAAGCTAGTTTGTGGATCTTTATTGTGGAATGACCTTTGTGTGGCAGGGAGGGCAGTTCTACACCTCAGTGAATACAGAGGGGAGCAAAGGACTGAGAAGGTGCAGAAGGATAGACGGGGGAAGGGAAGCAGGTGGTGCTGGTAGGAACTTGTGGAGTGAAGGATGCTGTGCTTTTCCTGCCATCTCACTCAGGATTAAGAGAGTCCAGAGGGTTACTGTGTAGATCTCTGGAGAGATGGGAGTCCAGGTAGGTGAAGGTGTCACAATAGAGGAGCCAAAGATGGGGTACATAGTGATGGAATGAAAGAACAGCTCAGACCATTTTAGGCAGGATTCATCAATTCTTCATGATGTGACCCAACACGAGCTGGCAAGTGAAACCAAACATGCATGTGGGCCCAGTCAGTCAGTCATATCATGGTGAATGAACATGGGACCTGCATAGATCCCAAACCAGACTTCAACCAGGGACGCTGTGATTACACGGCACGCCCTAAAACCATTGGACTACTGGTGCTCCTGCCAACTTGTTATTGCTATTATTGTTGTATATCAATGAAAAAAAAACCTCAAAACGAAACAAAAAATTGTTTATAATAGTAAAATTAGGCTTTATTAGCTTCTCCCAATGATTACTTTTAAATTGTACTGGTACTCATATGCCAGTGTTGTTTGGAAATCAGGTTGGTTTCTACAAGTTCTTGCTGCTTTTACAGTAAAAAAGAGTTGATCTTTCTGATACACCTGATGGACATGATTGGCCTGGATATGTGAACTTAGACAGGTGATGAGTAAATGAACGAAGACAGTTGGTCCTGATCGACAGTCATTGACAAAAACAGGGTGTGTCTCTGCTTGCCCTCATAGCTCCACCCAGTCTAGCTGATTGGAAACAAACTCAGGTTAATAAAATCCATTGACGTCATGATACTGGGTGTCCGTGTAGGGACAGTAAAAAATATTAAAGGCGAGGTTTTTGAGAAACAGACCACATTCATCACATCATTCATCACCTGACCTTCACCAGAGCTCAGATCTCTGTCATTATTAAATACTTATATACGCATTTTACAATTTTTCATCTTCTGATAAACGTAATGGCATATGAGACTATGAAGAATTCGCAGGACAACAAAGAGATGTGAATTAAGCAGACATCCATCACACTTACATGGAATTATCAGATGGCGTAATGCATGAATCTCATTCTAATACAGCAGTAGAAAAACTCTCTGGTCAAGTGTTGGTGCCTCCGTGCTTGCAGTAAACTTTATAATGTTTGTGTAAACACTGTCTTTACGCTTTTTATCTATTTATTTATTTATTTTTTACTTATCCTCAGTCTTGTATATACTAGTTAAATGTTTTAGGTTCTTGTTCAGTTCTGTTCAAATTTTCACTTTCAGTCTTTTTATATTCAAGGTTTAATTTTTAGTTTTACCCTTCTATGTTTAAATCTGTACATTGACAGCAAAGCTCAACAAATGCATTGTTTGTGCATGCTGATTCTGATTCTGAATCCTTCGTGCAGGTGGAGTGGACAAAATTTTATGCTTCATTGTTTCTCAGCATCAAAAAGAAAAACCCACCTGTTATATAGACACAGTTCTCACCTCTGATAGGTCATGTGAAATCCCAGTATCCATCAGTAAAAAAGGTAGATAGATCTGCCAGTGAAGGGGAAAGACATTCAAAATGGATATCAGCTGTATGAGTGGCTACTGAATGCCCTCAACTCTGTGCCGCTCTTCTACAGTGATTCGGAAAACTCCCAGTAGTTTTACAATGTGTGCTACCATCAGATGACTCTTCCCAGAATGATCCCATAACCAAAGCTGGTTATGGGACACCATCTAGAAATAGAAAAAATAAATAAATAAAATAAAAATATGGGCATAACTCACCAAGAGTTGATTTGCATTCCAAAGCTGTATTGCTATGACACTCTGCAGGGATGATGAGCTGGATTAAAACATCCAGTTAGACAATATAAACTATATTTGTAATGAACACTGAATATGACATGGAGCAATAAGACCTGCAGGGTCAGTGATGAATGCAGGAACAGATGCTTCTGCTCAAACCACGCTAACATAAATATGACAATAATGCCCTCAAATGTCTGCTGTGTAAAAACACACTTGGACTGAGCAAAGATGAATCCAAACTTTGAGTCAGGAGCTGAGTGATGCCAAACGTTTTACTCATTAATTTCTTATCAATAACGAATGAATCCTTTAGCCCATTTGGTGGACCCTGGAGGGAAATAATAGCCTACTTGGCATTTTGTCTCCCACCCCCCCTCAGGCAGAGCTCATCTCCTTCACAGTGAACTTAATATTTACACCCATATGTCATGTTGTGGAATGATTAGTTATAGCTGTGTTCATAACACAAATTTTAAGCCCCCCAAAAAATTTCAGACAACAACTCAGTTAACAAATCATTTACTTCTGTAGGTGATATATTTTGTTCAAGTTGCCCAGTGGACTTGTTGAGCCTCATTTGATATTAGGAACTTTGTCTATTGATCTGAAGACATCGCTGTGGGTGTCTGTTAGTTCCCACCGACATGAACGTGACTTATCCTAATGATAATTAATAATAACCCAGTGTAATAATAAATGAATTCAAGACGGGAGGAGGATGAAAAGAGAAGCTGCCACTGCATCGGCCTTCAAGTTAGTTTGCAGCCGTCCCTGAACAGCTGATCCTGTAATTCAGAGTTCACACCGTGCGTGTCAGAGGAGTCAGAGGAGGAGCCAGGCGCGCTCCCGGCGCGCGGTCTCGCACTGTAGGATCCACACGCACACGAGTGCACGCGTTTCCTTCCGACCCAGCTGAGCACTTTACCTGACTTTAGCCTACAGGAGAGTATTTCTCACTTCATGTCAGCTCCCATGCCGCCGCTTTACACCGAGTGTTTGTCTTCACGGGGCCTGTCCTGAATGCGTCTTGGTTTTGTGTAACCCAACAGGTGTCGGAGCCGCCCGGAGAGGAGACATGTCCAATGGGAAAGGCACAAATGCTGCAGTCAAGTGAGTACACACAGCCGAAAATTCAATGGAACTCAGAAAGCCTCAGGATCATATCCTGGTGGTCGGGTAACCGTTTTTTTATTGGCTCAGCTGTTCACATCGTGTTGGGCTCGGCAAAAGACAAAAAAAAAAAAAAAAAAAAAGAGCTATTCAGGAATTAAAAATTCTATTATTTACCTTCAACCGCTACAGGAAGCGTCAATAAAAGACCATTGTTTCGGTTTTCCGCCAATGACAGATGGATTTCTGAGAGTTGCAGGTGGATTAAAGTCCCTGAAGTTTTTGGGGAGGGGGGCCTAGTGCACCAGGAAGTGGTCCAGTGTAGTTTTTTATGCTTTCAGTGACTGATGAAGGTTTGTTTTTTTTTTGTTTTTTATACATATATATTTTCGAAACAGCAGCAACATAACTAACTCCACACCAAGATCAAGTGAAACAACTCACATTTCCCTTCTAACTTGTCTATTTCTGACAGTCTTGAGTTCCAAATGCATCATCAGCACCGTGTTCAGTAAAGACACATTAAACTCAGATACTTAGTAGTCATTGGGCACAGTAATGGATCCTGCATGTTTGTTAGTGTATTTGCATGTGTTATCACCATGTTTTTGTTTGTTTGTTTGTTTGTTTTTTTTTGTTAATCTATGATTCTATTGTGCAGCAGCTCCTCACAGATGACCTTAAAAGAGTGCTTGGATGAATGTATGGAGGCATTGGATCTCTTCCTTAACAACCGCTTTAATGAGAGCCTGGAGAGGCTGCAGCCAAGGTAACAGAATAATCCTGAGACATTTTGTCTCTCCAGGGGTTTGATCCAGCTGTTACTAGTTGAGCTTAAGTTGTTATATACTCCAATCTCCACTTGAGCACATTTTTAGTGTGATGTCATTAGTATTTAGCTTCTGCCAATGTTAAGAGATTTCAGTGTAGTGAACTGTGAATTTGAGTGCTTCCTGTCAGCCAAGACTTCAAGGTTCAGTTCTCCAGGATATGAAGTGTTTGCCGAGGCTGACGCCCAAGGTTTGACTGAACAGCTAAGAGAATGGCAGCCCCGCAAAATAAACACTGTGGACAAGATAGACAGGGATGGTGGGACAGATTGAAAGAATAAAGAAAGGCTGATAGATATTTACTCTTATCTTTACTTGACAGGAAAATGTGCAGGCCAAACAGTAGCTGTCCCCCGGGCATTACCTCTGTTTGGTCACTGTGACGTGTGTGATATTGATCCTCCAACTTTTTGTTTCCCCATGTAGAGTGAATGAAAGCATGTACCATGCGCTAATCTACGCCACAGTGCTGGAAATGCAGGCCATGATGACTTTCCAGCATGATGACATCAGCAACGCAGGAAATACCATGAAGAATGCCCAGGAGGTCTGTCAGAGGTCAGGACGTCTTGTCAAAGCAGACTGTGGATTATTTCCAATGGAGACTAGCTGTCTATCATTGGAGATGCCTGGTCTCCACATCTTTTAAAACAACTTTGCTGTGAGAGGCAAATTTAGATGAGAACATTTACATGGCTCATCTGGACTTATTTGACTGTGTGTCTTTATGAGAGAAGCCACAATAAAGTGGTTAAGATAACATTAAAGGAGACGTGTAATTTATGGATCTTTTCTGTTACAAAAAGAGACATGGTTATTGGAGCAGGACTATTAACACAATATCCAGTATTGAAACTGAAATGTTGCCTCTTTGCTTCAGGTTTCGACAGAAATCTCCAGGTTTGGCCAACAAGTCAGAATCCCTTACTGAAGGTAAAAAGCTCCAGGTCTAATCTGACTGAGGGTATATTTCCACTATATATAAAGGGGAGTTTCTTTTTAACATCTTTGGTACCCTGGTGCTTTAAGCTAAGTCCTAGCATCAGGATGCTGATTAGCTCGCTGTGAATTACCAGTGAACTCAGATCAGAGTACAGCAAAGGCAGATGGAAATGTCCTTAGTTCCGTAGGTATTTGATCATAAACCAAAGTAAAAATTTGAAATGATGGTGATGCCACATGGAAAGTCGGGGGATCCCCCAAACAACTACAATTCATCCTCAGGGGAACCAGAATCTCTGTGCCAAACTTGAAAATAATCAACAAAGTAGCTGAAAACCACAATTCTAAAGCCAGAGGATTTTCTGTAGAAAATATCATGCTTTTCCATTCAATAGTTATTGACATCTCAGTCTGGACCAAAGCAGTGAGAGTGATATAAAATTGAAGCATTCCTTCTGCTGTGGCTAGAAAGGATACCTTAGCGTTGTCAGCATGCCAGCGATGGTGGGAAAAGCTGGAAACTGAATACACACAGTCAGCATCAAGTTTTTTTCCTCTCAAGAAGAAAGGAACATTTTCTGCATCTGTTGGAGAAGATTTAACTGTTGTTAGGGTTTTTACTTTGTTACTGTAGGATGTTGAAGCAGTATCTGTGTGTGTACATTTTCCTCTCAGTCTACACATCAAATGTGATGAAGTCAGTCAGTGAAGCGCCTGTCCTGTAGATTAAACCTGTTGCAACAGCTGAATTTTATGCTGCCTTGACTATGTGCGATTTATTTGTGTGCATGTATTGATGTGTTCTCGCAGTGCAGCTTCATGCTGAAGTGTGTTACGCAGAGTGCCAACTCCAAAGAGCTGCTCTCACCTTCCTACAGGTGCAGTAAAATAACAGCCCACCAGACCCTTCCATATTCTTTTTTGATTTCATTGACATTACATCTACAGTCAATGTATTCCATGTAATACTGTGTTTCATTTATTTAATCTCTGAGAAATAAATGTATTTTTCACAGGATGAGAACATGGTGAGTTTTATCAAGGGAGGCATCAAAGTACGTAACAGTTACCTGATTTACAAGTAAGTAAACAAGTAAAGGGCAAACAGGGCATTGTATGTCAGTCATACTACAGAGTATGTAGTTACTCTGTTGGGGTGTGTTGAATATTTGACATTTTTGCCTTTCCTCATCCAGAGACCTGCATTCCTTCATAAAATCTCACAACTGTCTGAAAGGACCCAGTCACATTCATTTAGAGGGAGGAATATCATTTGGAGTAGGAGCTTTTAATCTGGTATGTCATTAAAGTAACTTAAAACACTGTGTTTACTCTGTGTGGTGTGTAGTCACGCGTCTGTATCACATATCTATCGACTCTTTTATTTGCAGACACTCTCTCTGTTTCCTCCTCGGATACTCAGAGTTTTGGAGTTTGCAGGCTTTTCAGGAGATAAGGTGTGATTTCTGTTGTTGTCCTTCATTATATATTCACTCATTAAATGACTCATGCACATATTAATTAGTTTATGTAAACAAGGTGCTCACACATTTCTTTCCCGTGTTGTCCTGCAGGAATATGGCCTGTCTCTGCTGAGTGATGGCGCCAATGGGACGAATTTACGGTCAATGCTGTGCGCTCTGCTGCTGCTCTGCTACTACACCTTCCTCACGTTCATACTAGGTAGTGCTGTACCACATCCAAAGATTATATACATCTGAGATCCAGAGTATTCTGTGTCAGAAACTATCTTTGTCTTCCGCAAATCTTCTCATCTAATTTAATCTTTTTTACATCGTATCATTGTTTCATCTACAAAAGGGACCGGTGAAGGGGAGGTAGCCGAAGCTGAGCAGCTGCTGAAACCTTTCCGCCTTCGCTACCCGCGGGTGAGTAGAAACAAGGAAAATTTGTGAACAGATGATATTACTTTTTGGGAAAACCTGGGGATTTCTGTCTGGTAATGAATTTTTTTTAGTTTTAAATGTCAGGAGTAGTTTGGGAAGTTCTGGTTTGGGTGTTATGTAACCATTAAATTAATTTATAGCAGCTGGCAAAACCGTTTAAAACTGAAGGGATCAGTTCACGTCAGTGGAATTACTAAGATTCTTAGAAATATCCATGATGAACTTTGTCCTTTCAGGTTTATTTTCAACCAGTGGCAAGCTTGACAGTGATGACCTTTGAGGGAACTGAATTCAAAATTGAGGAAGTTGTAGCTTACTGCCTGTTTTATTTATCCAAGGATAAACTTGAGAGGGATTGCTTCAGGACAGTAACGAGACATGTTGATTAAGTGTCTCTATCTTGTATAAACTTACAGTTTTTATCTTTTTAATCACTCTTTATTGAATTAAGTCACCAAATCCCAAAATAATTGTTTCACACGACTTTTAATTGAATTTCGACCTTATTTAGGTACCTTTAGTTTATTATTCATTCATTCCTTCATGTTCTACCACTTATCCATTTCTGGGTCACGGGTGTTGCCAGAGCCAATCCCAGCTCACTCTGGGTGAAGGCGGGGTACACCCTGGACAGGTCACCAGTCCATCACAGGGCCAACACACAGAGACAGACAGAGACCAACAACCACTCACACTCACACTCAGACCTACAGACAATTTGGATTCACCAATTAACCCAAACATGATGTATTTGGATTGTGGGTGGAAACCCACACAGGCACAGGGAGAACATGCAAACTCCGCACAGAAAGCCCCCAGGTCCAGGAACCAAACCTGTGACATTCTTATGGTGGGGTAGCAGTGTTAACCACAGTGCCGCTGTGCTGCCCCTTTTGTTTATCTTGTCATTAGATAATGATTACATTCTTCTTTTAAAATCTTAAAAAGTGACAGTCTTGCCGAAAGCACAAGTAGTGATCACTCTGACCTAGCATGCTTGCCCTAGCTGTTATTTTCTTATGTTAGCTGGTTGAGTGTTGACAACCTTTCTGCTCATCTGCTCATTCTCTGGTCTACTCAAACTTAGTTTTAGCCTTTGTCACCGTGTTTAATGTAATGAGGTTTACTGCTGAGCAGTAGTGAGAGACAGGAACTGTCAGAGAGGGGGGAGCTACACCTCTGGTGTCGCCATGTTCACACATCTCAGGAATCTAAAAGTTGGAGGGAATTTAATTCTAATCGTTAAAAATGTGGTAGAGTCTGCATGAACAAATTCCAGATAGTGAGAAACCTGAACGTCTGTGGTTTCCAGTCTTTGTACTGCACATTATTCTTTTTGTTGGTTTGTATTTCCTCGTACAGTCTTTGTTCTCTTTTCCCTGACTGCTGCCTAAGCTTCTTTGCATCATTGTCCTGCCAATCTTTCTATTTGTATGCGCTCGTGTTTGTTATTGTATGTCAACCGATCCCTCCCTCTCATGTTATTTCTACCCAGTCTATCAGATGGTCACACACTTAAATCACTAACACCTTGGCACCATGATCTGATCGTCACTTCACCTTCTACTCAAATGCTCCCTGAATCCAGACACTGCCTTTCCTTCATTGATATGTACGCACCCACCTTAATGCTATCACTGTGCTCGACTCACATTCCTGTTCATTCCCAATCCGTGTTTCTACTCCACCTTTTACCTACATGCCAGCCCATCCCAGAGAACAAATTCAGAGCTCTGACAGAGTGTACCAAACTAAAATACAAGAATCCTGTCAAACACTCCCAAGAGTAATAGTTTTACAGTAGGTCCTCAGGCAAGTAAACAAGATTTTAATACAGTAAGTTAACAGGAAATTATCATAATTAAACAGTGAAATTCTGAAATTTTCTGATTTCCACTTTTCTCCCCCCTTCTGTCCAGGGAGCGATATTCCTCTTCTTTGCAGGCAGGACTGAGGAGATCAAGGGGAATATTGAGGAGGTGTGTTTCAGTGTTATGTGTCAGTAACATGTTTGAAATGACCGAGACTTGTTTTTTTTTTTCTTTGCATGTAATGTTTTTGATAAAGCATTTTTTTGTCACTCTTACATAATCATCAGTAGTAGAGCCTATTTGTGAGTAAAGGATGAACCAGTTCTCTTACACAAGCTCTAAAGGACCAGCATAAATGTTAATATTTGATACTCGACGTACCTCGAAAGCAGTGTCGCTGTCAAACGTCCCCTTCTCTGCTGTATGGTGTCCTTTCACTAATGCTACCAGGCCGTGGTGCTCTTTGAAGATGGCTGCAAGGCCCAGCAGGCCTGGAAGCAGTTCCACCACATGTGCTACTGGGAGCTGATGTGGTGCTTCACCTACAAACGAGCCTGGAAGATGGCGTACTTCTATGCAGACCTGCTGAGCCAGGAGAGCCGCTGGTCCAAGGTGCACAGCTGACAATGAGAACTTCATATTTTATTGTTGAAGAACAAAGGTAGTGAATACTATCTGTACATTTCTCTGTTAGGCAATGTATGTGTACATGAAAGCTGCCTACCTCAGCATGCTGCCTAAAGATGAGGCCAGGCCATTTGGGGAGGACGAGGTACAACTCTTCAGGTAAATTTGGTCTCAGAAACACACTGCTGTTATTAGTACACTCACAGAATGCTCACCTTTTACCTGTCTGTGTGTGTGTAGAAGAGTGCCAATAGGCAAGTGTTATTGGACAGTCATTGTCTCCGAAGAGGTAAATCAGGGCAACAGTACATCTTCTTGGGCTAATGTTGCAAAGAATTCTGGGAAAGTTTACAGTTTTGTACATCACCTATCAATTGTAATTTTTCCACCCAAAGTTTTTAAATTAGGTTGTTTAAAATTCTTGGAGATTGGCTACCAAAGTAGTTGAGATGTCACAGTGTGACAGAGGTTTGTGTGTGCGTGTGTATGTTTTGACACAAATTAAACTCAAATTTAAGGTGAGTCTGTCTCCAACAACCTTCTATCAACACACTCTGCATACACATGACTCTGGACAGCAACAGTGGTCAAACATCAGTGTGAAGTAACAAGAAGCTCAATCATTTTTGAGTGGAGGAGCGCTTTAATGTTGAGATCATGGCAGAATAATTGTCTTTTTTTTTCTGAGTTTGCAGTTGACCTCATGACCTCATCATCACCTCATTTTCTACATGAGATGATTTCACATTTATGCTTAATTAGCATTTTCTAAGTTTTGATTTTGTTACATGGCTAACGTTAGCATTAACAGCTGTTTACTAACTGTTCCAGACGGAAGGTTGTGAATTCAGCATCAAACGTCATTCTCCTACTCTCCAGCTCTTCTTCTGTTACCATAGTTGCCATACAAAACCAGGCAGCCACATTATGTTTTGATAGCAGCTCACTGTGTGCCCTGGAGAAATAACATGGATGGTGTATTATAGATATATTGTAGAGTTGGTGTCCTGTAAACACAACAATGGCTCTTATCAAATAACAAAGACCAGCTGCGCACAACTAGAAATCATGTTTGGTGGCAGAGGAAACATAAAATACATTTATAAAAGCAAATGCATGCAAATTCTTAAGCTCTGTCTCATTACTCAGAGTCCATGCTTTCTTTCCTGTGTCTTTAGACAAGTGCCCACCTTCAAGCAGAAGATTGCAGGGAAGTCTCCCCCGACTGAGAAGTTTGCTATTCGTAAAGCCAGACGCTACAAGGCCCCCTCGCCCGTGAAGCTACCAGTGCCAGTTCTGGTGAAGCTTGACACACAGAAACTAACACAATGGAATGTATGTGAGATTCACAGATTCAGGTCCAACATTTTTATTTAACTGACATTTCAGGAAATGATGTACATGTGGAACGGATTCAGTATGATCAGGAAACGTCCAGAGCTGACTGAAGGCATAATGCAGACCCTTTTGGAGGCGGAGCGCTCCTTCCTGGAGTCTCCTGGTAAGAGAATAAAACCAAAATCATGAACCAGGACCAATGCCCCCCCACACACACACACACTTACCGTCTGGCTGTAAGTGTGTGCTCTGTCTTCCACAGAAAACGAGTATTCAGTGGATGACTGCTGTGTGATCCACCTGCTGAAGGGTCTTTGTTTGAAGAACCAGGGTCTACTCCAGGCCGCTGAGGAATGCTTCAACAAAGTGTGCTCCAGGTGAGCTGCACCAGATTCACTTCGAAGCCTGCTCACATAGAAAATATAATCGAAAAATTACACTAGCTCTCTGTGAACAAACTAGTCAGTTTTTGCGCTGTATGTGAATTGAGCTTCTATTTTTTGTTGGGACCATTGACTGGACATATCATGTCAAGATTCCTCAACTTAATACACCATTGAACAGGTGGAAAATCCTTCCTTGTGTCTGTGCTTCAAAATAATATCCAAGGGCAGGTGGAAATTTTATGTATGTAGTTACAGGATCCTCTTACCACCAGTCAGACAGTGAATGTTTGTACTGCAGTCATTATTTTCAATCACACTGACATGCTTATGATTCAAACTTGTCTGGTGAGAATTATGCTTCCTCATTCATTTCACAAGCCAAGTCACCGACCTGCACAGAAAAAACAGTTTGGTTGCATTACTGAGCATGTCACATGCAGCACTGTGCATGGCTCTGACTTTACATTTGAGTTAAATGAGACCGTATGTGAGAGCATCGATTAAGTATTTCACCTGCTGACTGTGTGTGTTCAGTGAAAAGAAGATCAAGTTTGACCACTACCTGGTGCCCAACTCTCTGGTGGAGCTCAGTCTGCTCTACATAGACCAGGGCAGGAGGGAAGAAGCTGTTAAACTGCTGCGCAAGGCCAAGTAAGTTTCTGTTCCACAGCAGCTTCATTGCAGCGTGCACCATCGGAGAAACTGTGAAGTCCTGCTGCGCAGCTTCACTAAAATCACCAAGTAGAATGTCATTTTTAACTCTCATGTCTAAACTCTATCTGCTTTTGATACAGATGTGCTCTGTTTTTAATTAGAGTTGGACCCACAGTTTCTAACTTCTGCATGAGGGGCCTGTCAGTTAAGGCAATAACAGGAGACAGCATCATAAATGACCATGGGATAATGGGAGTCGGTGTCTTTGCCACCATTGTTAAAAACAATTTGTTGGATTCCTTCAGTGCCAGATTATCAGGAGGTGTTTACACGAAGAATTATCCACAGAGGCCTCCTCCTCCTCCCCAAAACAAACAGCTGATCATAACCATTGAAATCACAGATTAAAAATGCTTCACATTTAAAGTTGCAAAGCTTCCAGGAGGGGATGGGAGCTAAAACTGCTGCTAATGTTTGTTTCCATTGTTTATCTGATGGCCCAGACACGCAGGAGGTTTAAACCAATAGAAGCAACAGATAAAACAGTTTCACTTTAAAGATCAGACGCTCCTCATTGGACAGTGGGAGCTGAGCTGTTTGCTCACATTTGCTCTGGTTTTTTCTCTGATAACTTAACATCCAGGTGTCCACTGACTAAAATTATTTATATAAAGATTTTGGTTATCAGATCAAAGGTCACTTAAAATCTATGGCTGAAATAATGACAAAAGTGTATCTTAAAACTGAATGTAAGTAAATTTTTAAGCTCCTGGCAAACAACACTAAAACAAAGGCAGGGGTAATGAAACATTTTGGTTAATCTATGTTAACAACTCCATTCATTCATCTTCAACTGCTTATCGGTTTCCGGGTTGCAGGGGGTGCTGGAGCCAATCCCAGCTCACACTGGGTGAGGGGGGGGGGGGGGTACACCCTGGACAGGTCACCAGTTCATCACAGGGCCAACACACAAAGACAGACAGAGACCAACAACCACTCACACTCACATTCAGACCTACGGACAATTTAGAATCACCAATTAACCCAAACATGATATTTTTGGAGCGTGGGAGGAAACTGGAGTACCTGGAGGAAACCCACACAAGCACGGGGAGAACATGCAAACTCAAACTGCACAGAAAGGCCCCAGGCCAGGAACCGAACCTGTGACCTTCTTGTTGTTGGACAGCAGTGCTAACCACTATGCCACTGTGCTGCCTAACTCCAATCAAAAATATATAAAAAAAATCTAGTTTTTTGACATTTTAAAGTAGAAAATTGTATATTATCAAACAAAAACCTTTGAAACCTTCCCGTAGTCTGCAGAATTTACCTGCAACTGCCAATTTCTGTTTCAGTTTGTTGAGAATGGGCCCAACACAAGAACTGTACATTAGTGTCGGTTATAAATGACAGCGCTCAGTTGGACAGTGAATGTGCATACAAGAACACTAGAGGTCGCTGTCTGCCTGCTGATACAGGTCTGCACAGCCTGTCCTTAGCTTTCTCCACTCACCTGGGTGATGTTATCCACTTCATATTGAAGGTGCCGTTGTCTCTGCATCTATGTACTACGAGACCTTGGCTCTCACTGGAAATTGGATCAGGGATCAAGATCATAGCATGTGCAAGTAAAGCAAATACACTGTCTAACACGTCTGCTGTTTTCACTCGTAGACAAAACTACAAAGATTACTCAATGGAGTCTCGGACACAGTTCAGGGTGCACGCTGCTCTGGCCAAACTCAAGGCTGACCCTGGTGAAGACGAGGATACTCATCTGTAACAGCACATTTCTTCATGACTACAGGAGCTCTCCACAGTGGACTCTTCATTTCCCTCACACCTTTGGCCATTTTAAACTTGGTCCACAGTTTTTAACTTGTGTACATTTTTCACTAGGTGAACACTGAGTATTTTACATGTGTGTTGGGATACATTTATGGTATTTTGTGTCTCACTGGACAACAGTATAACCTGAGTCTTTATGTGGGCTGTCACGTCCACTCAGTGAGCACGGACATAGTGAACAGAAGTTCCTTTAATTTCACTAGGTTAACACAGACTTGAGTAGGCATTTATGTTTTATAATTTCCATGGAAAATTAAAGACCAATAAATCTTTATTATATTTGATTGATGGAAACTTTCCATTTTAAATGTAATTAATTTTAAGACTTAATGAAATGTAGTGTAATGACTTGATAAGAGCTCTATTAATACAAAACCTGACTAAGCACACTGCTTCAAGCTGTTTTTCAGAACTTAAGATGTTCATGTTTCACGCAAACACTTAAATGATTTTACAGTTTTTTCTTTTAGACATTAACTGACTAATAATTCTGTGCTTTACCTCACTTTCACCATCACAATGTGTTTAGATCAGTGTCTGTAGTCACTACTAAAATTATCTTCTCTAAAATTATTTTTGCAAAAATAAGTCACATATAAAAATGCCTGTTTTCTCTAAAATGCAACTCTTGATGTTATTTGTTTTTCTTTCAAAATATTTTAGACAAAATGTAATTTACAGTAAAATTAATTTATTTCATGACAGCTAAATTCTTTGCTAACCAAAAAATGTCCAAATATGCAAAACAAATAGACAAACAACTCAGAATGAATTTCTTTAAATAGAAAAATGGGAAGGATATTGTTTGATCCAGATGTTTGACATCTGTCATCACCTGGATTAGAACACAAAAACAAGGACCAAACTCTTCCTCAGATACAAATGTCCCACTGAAATGTGTTATGAAGTACATTTTCCTACTGATTTGCAGCCACACTGAGACCCAACAGTTATTTATGTCTAAAATGACTTAGTCTGAGGCTGACGAGGGGGCAGGTGGTGTGACACCAGCTGCTGTCATTTGCTCTTCTTTCAATCTGCGTTTCATTAGTTTCTTCTTCTTCTTCTCTTCTTTTTCTATCTCTTCAACCATTTCCAAAAACTTGGGGCTGCGGGGGTCCACTGCATAGCCAAATCGCTCTCTGGCCAGAGACAGCAACTTGTCACGGCGAGCCTTGTCCTCCTTTTGCTTCAGTTTGGCTTCGCGCTTTTCTCTGCGCCAGTCAGCGATCATCTTGGGCATTTTGGCCATGTTTGCTGCTATGAGTCGTTCTCTGTGGTGGAAATAGAAAAGATGAGTATACCAGATGTTAAGGCGGTGCTTGAAGCATAGTTGTGTGATGGGGCAGTCCACCACTCTGGTTTTGGGTGAAGTTTTTTAATGACTATTGGATTATGGATGGATTGCTGTGAAATCTGCTCCAGACATTTATGTTCCCCCTAAGGATGAATTGTAATAAGGGGAGCTGCTCTTTCATCTGCTGCCATCATCAGGTCAAACTTCTGAAATGTGGATTACATCATTGTTTATGAGCCAATACTTACAAAACTTTGAACTGTGTGTTTAGTGCTCATTTGCGTATCAGCAAATATAAATATACAAACCTGCTAAACAAGGACGGCCGGAATAAACAATATACCTGATAGAGACTAGCATGTTAGAACAAACCAGGAACATTAGATTAATATTTAATCTGCTCAGTATGGCTGGTATAAACCAGTACCTAAGTACAGAAAGGTTGCACTGAATATTTAGACAGATTTGTAATCAGATGATATTCACAAGGTCCGCACTGTTCTGGTCTGTGGTTCCCTGATGGAGAAACAAGCCAACAAATGTGATCAGGGCAGTAAATCTTCGGATCATTTCCTTTCATATTACCCTAACTAAAACTAACTATGTGCTTCCAGTGCACCTCTGTACCTGATGTCCCTGCGCATATTGAACAAATGTATTTAGTGATTACACCAAGGTCTACTGCACTCTAGAAAATGTGCCAAATGTTTTTTGTTTTGAGGTTTTGTTTTGGTATCAGCAGCACAAGTAAGGCCTCAAATCGGAGTTTGTGAAAGACACAGCCTGACCAAGAAAAAATGTTTGAAATGAACCCTTTATATATTTTAGTTTTGTTGGGATGTTTGGGTCACAATGTCACAAAGTTTGTAGAGAGGTCGTCATGGTTCTGCACTGCCCGGCCTATCAGTCACAAAACTTGAGGAGATTTTAGCATTTCATAAACTACAGATATTGAGTGGCATACAAATGAAGCAATTAAAGGTTAGTGACAAGACTCTGCAATACATTTACAAAGACATGGTAAAAAATATAAAAAAAATTGTAAGAACGAGATAAGAAGTGTGTTCAACATTAAGACACATGGTATAGTGTAAACACAAGAAACACGTTGGTTTCACTCAGGTGACTGGAAGATGAATAGAAGTAAAAGTGCTGTTAAACGACTTTGTGTATTTTTTTTGTTTGTTTGTTTGTTTTCATTTTACTGAAATCCTCGTTCTTAGCTCAGTGACTCAAATGCCATGTTAACGTAGAAGAGACAAATTGTAGCGAGGCAGTGAAGGGTTTACGTCTTCAAGTGTTTTGAGCAAATATTTGGATATTTATTAATTCAGCGCGGAGTAAAAGGTGCGGACTGTAGTTCTAAACTAGCCTGTCTGTCCGATAATAGACGCACTAGCCACGTTAGCATGACTTACTTTGCCAATCTTTTTTGTGTTTCTTCTTTCTCCTTAGCCTCTATGTTCTTCATCACCACGTCTAACGGAGGGTGCCACTCGTTCTCTTCTGCGATGATCTTGTCCAGCTGCTCGTGGCTGGGCCACAGTGACGCGGGGTCGATGCCCGACGCTGAGCCGTAGCGCCCGTAGAGCTTCCCGTCATACCGGGCCGTCTTCTGCCACTCCGGCGTGTCCGGGCTGTCTTTGTCGGGGATATAGGGCTGACGGAGGTTTAGCCTCAGGGGTTTGGGGTTGTAGGACGCGGCCTGAAACAAAAGCCCACATGGAAAGTTTGAAGCTTTTGGAAATGAAAAGCCCTTTACAGTCCTACATAACTCCGCCGCCCTCCTGTACAGTATGGACGCCGCCATCTTCCTTCGTCAACTGGAAGGACCCGGACCGAGCTCATAGGTGACCACCGCAGTGCCTGCCCACAATGACAGACTAGTCTTTCTGACACCAAGCTGTATTCAATGAGGGCAAATTAAGCATAAAATAGATTACAGTAATCAAAACGGCATGAAAAAATATATGTAAACATTTATATACATATTTGCACTGTAATGTAGAGAGTTTTGTTTCGTGTTCCTTATGGAGGCAGATAAAAACTCCTACACAGCAGGTGGCGATAATTAATGCACCTGAGCTGCCCGCTAAAGTGCAAATGAAGAAGAAGAAAACAACATGGACCCGCCAATACATTGATTGATTAATTGATGACACACACACACACACACACAAAAAAACAATCCAAAAACCCAAACACACACAAAAATGTTCCCCTTTATTTTTTCCCCATTAATTGCCATCATCAATTTCCAGCGTCTTGCATGTGAGTATTTTCTACTTTATTCAGTTTGCTATCATATTGTCGTCGTTGGTGGTTCCGGAACCAGCCGAGTGCTGGAGTAGTAGAGGACATCAAAGTTTTTTAATCAGGCTTAAGGCTGTTTGAGGAGGGGACACATCTTGCACTGTATTAAAACAAACGCACCTCCATTTTGTTTTGTGCTGTATCATAATTATTTCAGACATTTTCCACTTAAATGACTTATGACCCCAGGTCACAATGCTGATGATCTGTCGCAGTGCATCCTGGAGATGTTTCTTGAATATCCATTTAAATGACTTCATGAGAAATGAGTTTTTTGAAGTTTGTTGTGTTGGAGGATTGCGGTGGCCGGAGGTCAAAAGGTTTTCAGCCTGGTGAATCAAGCTCTCTTAAACAGTGCTGTCAGGGACTGGTTTCCTGGAGTTTGCCTGCGTCATTGGCGGCATGTTTTTCACCCAACATCCATGGTCACTTGAAAGAAGTTGTGAGCAGGTGGGCTGTAGCCGGGGCACCAGAGCCAGAAGGGACGCTCAGAGTCTTTTAACACCTTCTTTGAACATTTAGGAACCAGTGGGCAGAGGAATAAACCTTTTTAAAGAAAGGATCTTTGTTTTAACCTCCTGAGCTCCACCCCCCCTCCTTCCTCTCTTAGCAGCCTCCGCCCTCCCTCAACTTTTATATTTAATTTCTTTTCAAGACACAGAGATAGAACAAATGGGGTTGCTCTGGAGTGCAGCACTTACAGAGACAGATGTCATCGCTTTTGTGTCGTGGGAGCGTGCAGAGCTCTCCATCGTCATTAAAGATTTAGGGTTCCCATGGCAGGGGTAGCACTAGGCTGGAGGTGGGGGTGGGCATGACAGAGGCTTAATTTGGCTTAGGAGCGAACTGGTGCCAAGCCCGGGGCTTTAGGGATCACATCAACGTCAGTCACAGGCAAACAGGCTTGTTAGCAGTTAGATGATAAGGGGATGGTGGCAAGATGACAGATCTATTTCTGAGTGAGTATGTGAGTAGGAGGGATAGTTGGTATGTTAATACATGTTGGAGGAAGTTACACGGAACATGTTCACTGAATTATGACTCTTCCCCTTAGCAGTGGCATTTCTGTTAACAGATGCATTTCATATATAGAACAGTGCGCTTGTGTTTAGTGTAAGGTACAGCTGCACCTCACAGAGGTGTAACAGTGATGGTCCAGCCCAACCCATGAGCCTCCTGTGTTGGTCAGATGTGAAAGGCCACATTTGTTTTTGGCAAAAGACTGGCAGATCTCTACAGATCTTTTAGTAGAAGAAGTCAGGCTTGTTCTGAATTCTAACCCAATGGCACATCTCACCATCTGTGAAGAATAGAGCCTTACAACTCTAACTCAACTGTGGTCAGAGGAGTGTCTGATCTCAAAGACCACCTTTACTGGGATTGGGGAACTCATGTACCCCTGAGCTGGTGTTGACAACTTGGGCTCATGAAGGTTTTATACCAACATTGGTGCATGTTCCTTTTGGTTCTGTGGTGCCAGAGAGTTGGGGAGAGGGGGGGAGTTACTTTTCCACATTAAAGAAATAGGTGACCAATACAATTTTGGCTTTTCCCTCCAGCTAAATACATGTTCTGCTTGTTGTTAGTTCTTTTTGATGATTTTTCTTCACCGTGCAGAAAGACGTGTGCACAAAATGACACAAAGGCTGTTTTTATACTCATCTGGAAAGGAGGAAAGTTTCTCTGCGTTCACCTTTTTGGATGTTTGACTTGGTTAGATTTTACAGATAAAAATAATTATTGTTTCATTCTACTGGTATAATGCTACAATAGAAATAAGACTTGTGTGTGTGTATGTCATGCAGCTGACAAAAATGGCCTTTTAATTGATGAAGTGTTTGACAGAAAATAAATATCTAATAATTTCACTAATGATTTGTATGAATGTTAAAATTAAAAGATTAATTAAATTAAAACATTTATTCACCCAAATTTTCAAGCTTTACTCTTTGAACTCACCTTCAGTTTTTCGTGAACAATCCATCTTTGCAGCTGGCTGTTCTTTAATAATCTCAATTTAAGTGTAAGATGCCTGAAAGCATCAACAGTAGCCGTGTCCATGTGGCCCACATAATAAAATTTGAACTGTCTCCACATTTATATAAACACATGCAAAATTCATGTTTAAATTTGCAGGAGCGTCAGTCTCATGTTAGTGACCTTTGCTTTGCTGCACCCATTTAATCCTGTTATAACACCCCATGATTTCACAAGTGGTGCCCACATGCAGCTGCGCTTTAGATACTTACATAGGATGGCATGTTAAAAAAATACTTTTCTTAACTTAATGAACTGCACAGAAAAGTCACAAATATTTTACTGAGTTGTCATGTTAAAATATATCGAGGGATTTACTTTGAAATAACAGAATATTGTCTCTCTCTCTCTCTCTCTCTCTCTCTCTCTCACACACACACACACACACACACACACACACACACACACACACACACACACATAAGAAAGCCAAGGTTTGGTTTTGTATCTACTGTGAAGCAATTTGCCAAGCCAGTGTTACTATTTGTTGACACAAAGAAGAAATCATAATAAATTGAGTCTAAATGAACCAGTCTTTTGTTGGCCTTAAACAATGACAGGGTTTTACTCCGAATCTGGCACCAAGAATGAGATTTGTCAGCGTTTCCCCCAGAACAAGGGATAAGTACAAATTCCAAATAAAAGAGAGCTGAGCCCCAAAATATCTCCATTTCCTGGTAATGGCAGCACACTGGCTATACTGCACAAAGTCGGAGAGAAAAGGATGAAAAAAAAAGCTCACTGGTAAGACGAGTCCCTGCAGTACTGGTGATAAATTACTGCTCTCTGCAGGAGCATCATGCAGAAATTAATAATCCTAAAGTAACTAATGTTGTCCTTGGCAACATGGATGTAAATTGCCCATAGACAACTTAAGCTTCTTCCTCGAACATAAAACTTGCATGTCTGCATTGCATTAGCCTACTGATTTCTCAATTCGTGGTAAAAGGAAAAAAAAAAAGAACATCGTGCTCAAACAAAGCAATGAGGAGTGTGCAGATTTTTTTTTCTTTTTTACTGGAGCTTAAGTCATGGCTGTGATCACTTTTGCTGCTCTCCGCAGGCTGCTTTTTAAACACCCCAACCGCCACCCCCCTGCTAATGTTAAACTTGGACTTAACCCAATTCAGAACTGCCAGCGTAAGCGGTTTTAGGAAGGGGGCTTGGGGTGGGAGGGAGGTGGTGGAGTATGGGTGGTGTTTGGGGCTGATGTGTGCGAGGGGAAAGCTGAAGGCAGAGGAGGATAGTGAGCTTTCAGTGGGGAGCAGCACAGTATTTTATGGTAATAGATATACCACATGGAGAGCCAGTCAGTGATGTGTTTTGAGTGCAATTGGGTGGAGGGGGTAGACAAAGGAGCAAATGGGGAGGCGGGTGGCAGCAGTGCCCTGCTACTTTGTCCTCTGAATCTGAAAAAAATGCAGAGGTAGCTGTGGCTTCATTCACCTGGGCAGAAGGGCAGTGGTGTGGCGAGCCGAGTGCAGGCTGCGTAACCACCAGCGAGCTTTTTTTCTGCTCGCTTTGCTGCGACGAGGGCAGTAAAAATGGCGAGCTGGGACTCCCCCACACTCCCACTGCACTTCCTGCCACATAATGGCTATAACATTTTACAAAAATTATTGTGCATCACAAATCTTTATGTCTCACACTCATCTAAACACCTGAAGAGAAACACAGTCCTATAAACGTATACACACGCTAGGTTTACATAAGGATTTGGCATTTGTTGCTGGTCTGTAATGGCAATGGATTCCCGTGGTAGTAAACAACTGTGCCACTCTCTGCCCCTGATACATTAAGATTTTTTTTTTTTCCAACAAATGATCAAACAGCCTTGGGAATTGAACAGATTGTGGTTTATAAAAACTGTGTACGTGCCCAATTTGACAGATTTGTAAACAACCGTGATAACATCCCTGAAATGTTTAGTTATGATGGAGCTCACAGTTTCTCCTTTCTCTTTGGGAGTCCTCAGGCCTGCACAGCCCAGCGCAGGGTCCTAATGAGATGATGAATGGCAGCATACGGAGTGATGGAAGCACTCGATCCACCGGTGACTGCTAATTTAAGGGAAGATTCATCAAATGCGGGCCTGTGTTCACAAGCACCTTCATAAGATGGAGCCCGGGTCCAGTGAAGATGAATGGAGGTAATTATCAGTTCTACCTGTTCACAGCCATCCTCCTCTTCTCTGTGGCTTCCTGGGGTTTCAGGGCTACTTGTCTTTCTGCATGAGGAGCTGGTGCTTAACTCACACTCCTCTTTTTTTCTGATGGCTCGAAACACAGTCTGATGTTGGAAATGGTTTCAATTCATACCACTGCAGCACTGTTGATGCTCTTGTCTGACACGATATGCCTGAATGCCTCATTCTGGCATCAGGTGATCTAATCACCCTCTTTCTCTGCTGATACAGTCAGAGTTTTCACTGTTTGTACTTCCAGTTGGCATGATTGTAAAATATTGCTGGTTTCTATAAAACCTCCTGTCAGAGGCGCTGAATGTGCTTTCTTTTTGCCAAACCACCACAGTGGTGGTGATAGGGCAGTTAGGTGTAGTATAACCAAAACTTTCTACAGTGCTGCAGTTTCATGTATTTTCCAGATCCACCATTAGAGAGTTCGGCCGGCAGGTCTCACAATAAAACGAACTGTTCGCTAAACTCTTCCCCTGAACGACAACCATCCAAACACAGTTTAGTAAGTCAACATAGCAGAGTTGTTAGCTCTGGATTTATTCAGATTTATTCAGCGTGCAGCTTGATACTCAGCTTGAACATTTGAAGGACGGAGTCTCTTCTTACTTTGCCCAAAGTGAAAAACACAGGTACTTACCGGTAATTATTACCATGCTCAACTAGGCAACTGAGAACACACAATTAAAACCAAGTGTTCCTTCCAAGGTTGTGGGGTCATAGGTTACCTGTTGACTAGCATATCCACCAGCAGCTATGGTGCCTTTACATATTCCAATATGTTGCTGTAGTCGTGAAAATCAAACTTACCTAAGCAACACTTTACAAACAGCTACTTTATTTCGGTCGCTCTGCACATATGCTGCAATATGCCTCTTAAAATGGCCTGAGAGTGAATATGTTTCAGAGGAGTTTGTTTTTTATTCTATCACATAAACAAGTCCAACAATTTAGATTTATCACATCAACAGTGCATACCTTTTCGCCTGGATGATGGGAAATGCCAAACAAGTCTGTCTGTAGCAACAGTTGGCCTGTAGGAAGTGTTGACATTGAATGTACATCTTGACATCATGCTCTGCCCGTCTCTTCAGCCATCACTGCCTAAAGTCTCTACTGTAGGCGCTGATCAGCGTTCTGTGAGTCTAAGCTGGAAGTTTGTCACACGTGTTTTTGCTGACGACATCATGGATTCATGTCCATATGTGTGTTGTTTGTTGAGCTAGAGCAGATGTGGTGACTGAGCTGTAGTGATAAAATAAGTGTCTTGCTACAGCAAGCAGACGTCATGCTTCTATTGGTGTTAGCACAACTGAACGACTTTTCTGTAAATGGTTGGCTTATTGAACAATTTTCTTTTTCCTGTTGTTGCCTGTCATTTCATCCCCCCCAGCCTGTTGACACGTACAACTTCAAGAAACTTTTTAAGCATTCTCATTCAACTAAGAACAGTAAAGTATTTTCCTCTTCGATGCTGTGATGTTAGTTATTATTTGAGGTCCAAGCTGGTTTAATCATGGTCATGATCACCTGCTCACCTGTGATGCACATGTGTCCTAGCTGGACAATCCCTTGAGCACTAAGTGCAGGGTGCTGAGTCACATGGAGATGTACGTTCATGCACTGGTCCAGACACTCAGACACAGATACAGCCCTCATTTTGGAGATTTTTTTGGGATGGGGAACTCCGCAGTACAGAGGGGGGAATTTAAGAGGGAGGGGCGGTACATGTGGTACCAGCCTGGCGCAGACATCGTTCCCATTGCTCCCTTAGCTGCGCCGGCGCCATCTGTCATCTGCGTGAACATCTGCAAACCCAAGGTGCCCTTGTCACCCAATGTTAGAGCAGTATGTTTGGCTTTTCCATTAAGGAAACCTGGAGTGATTCACCAGAACAAAACCTATTAGACTGGATGGTGTAGTGGTGAATCAGCTGGGTTGCAGAGGCACATTAAATGGTCGGATTCCTCCTCAGGCAACACGGCCCGCCTGTCTAGCATGTCTGGCTAGCATGACATCTCATCCACCAACTGACTGACAATTTGGCCTGAGTCTGCCTTTTCTTTATGAGCCCTGGCTCCTCCAGATTCCTTCCTCTGTCTCTCCGGTTCTACCGCAAAACAGATGGCTTCACCCCATCCTCATTTTTAATCTATCTCCTCTCTGTGCACTGGAGGTTACAACCAAAATTGAAATCATGTTTGCATTAGACTCCAGGAGGCTTGAGTGGCTGCACCATGTTGTAGTCCTTTCTGGCGCAGAATCTGCAGTTGCATTCTGGCATCACCTTGAATAATAAAAGAACAAAAACGGACTTAGATGGTTCTCTGAAAACAGCGTAATGTTTTTGAAGAAAACGCCATAAAGGCCATTCTCTCCTTTGATTCTAGTGGCGATATTTTCAGCCACAGAGAGCTGGTGGCAGATGGATTGCAGTGTTAAGACTGGACAGTGTGTTATTCACTGCTGCAGCTCTCCAGAGAGTGTTGCACTTGATTGCATATGGTGCTGAGCTGGATTACAGCAACAAGATCACAACAATATGCTCATTGTCCACAATGCAGGGATATAATCTGAAGGATTACTCTCTGATGAAACTGACCGCAGCCTCTCTGGAGGATACACAGTGATATGGGAGATTTTATACAAGCCCAGGCTACAAGCATCCCGTCTTTGACTTGTTTTTGATTTGTTGGTTTTTTTTTTTTTTTTTTAATATTCTTTGATCCCTCTGACTCCAGAGTTTCATTTCAATTGTCCTTCCTTCTTTGTTGCCTGCACATGAAGCTGGACGCAGCAGCTTTGGTCCCCCACGGCTGCCTCTCGGCGCGCACACACGAACAAGTGAGCTCGCCGCCATCTGCTGCAGTGAATGAGTGAGGATGCTGCTGCCGTCGAGTTAGTTGTGAATTCGAAACAGCAGCTGAGAGGACACACTGTGCCCTGACCGCACAGAGTGGCACCGCTGCTGCCTGGCCGCCTGGCACAACAGGCTCCATCTGACACACTGATGAATTCACACACACACACACACGATGAAAGATTGCGGGCCAAGAGCACGGACATGGTTTGAATATAGTGTGAAACTGAAAACCTGCTTTTTAATTAGGATCTTAACTCACGAGGTTGTAGAGGAATAAGTTCAACTATGATGTCACTAACATATAGATTTATAACAATGAACTGTGTGCAGTGGAATTTTTTTCCTACATCATAACATGACTATATAAGGCCCGTGAACTAGTGTTTACGTCTCCCTTAGCTTCTTTTCTTTTTCTTTTTGTGAATGGAAAAAGTGACCTGCGTCTTTCTTTGCGCAGGCTGTAAGTTTTGGAAAACCGTAGAAACATGCACTTAAATAACAGAAGAAAAGAGGAATAGGTATCAAGCAGGCATCGACACTGAGAATACAAAACAGGACCCAAACAAACACCGCGGGAACCCAACATTCAACAGTGGCCAAGAAGCATCTGTCGGAGTGGGCTGCCTTTGAAAAGAGCACCTGCGTGTTATAAGAGTCCCAAAAACAAAAACTGCAGCCTCAACGACTCTTTACAACACAGACACTTGCTGGTTTTTCTTGTGAGCAAGTTTGCATTTGAAGACAAATCCATTCACCATCCAGGCTACTTGATGTTCGCTTATTTGCACTTGGTCACCTGGCTTGTTTACTTTTCTTTCCGCTCATTTAGGACTCACCTTTGTCCGAGCGGGCTCATTAGCAACGGCCATGTTCCAGGAAGAAACTACCAGGTTAAAGCCTCACATTACTGAGCCCAGCGACACGGCCCAGGCGCCGCACTTTAAATGAGGCTTGGCTTCTTTTCTCATGGGGAAGCTGCAGAGAGAGGAGCCAACAATGTGTTTTCACTTTTATGCATTTTCATAAGTCATCTAGTCGGCCATTAGAGTCCAGATTTTGCACAAGAAACTACATATTTTCCAAAAAGCAGCATGCTCGTGCTGAAATTAAAATCTACCGTTTTCGTTCACTTTTTTTTTAAAGTTTTGGCCATGTTCAGTTTACTGATGAACATAAGAACATACTACATACTCGCTAAGTGTTACATGCAGAAGTAGGTTTCTGTCAGGAAAGATTGTTTTAGAGTCCCAGAGGTTTCACATCAAGTAACGCTCTCTTTAGTCTTCTTGGTAGACAAGCTCAAAGCGTGTGTCTGAGTGTGTGCGTGTGTGTGTGTGTCTCTCAGAGAGAATTTTCAGCAACAGTTTCTTCGGTTGGGAAGACTGATCCATGAAATTTGTGTGTTTCCATATGTTTTTCTTTTGGGAAATAGATTTGTAATTTATATAATTTTCTATTTAGTTCCTGCATTTTACGAAGCATCAGGGAAAAACAAGGAGGAAGGAAAAATAAGACAACAAATATATAAAATAAACAACTGTACATAATTTTACAAGCAGAAAATGATGATTACCATTTATAATAAATGCATGAAGAACACCGTCATGTCAGACCTACTGTATATTTCATTCATATAAAACAAAAAAGAAATAAGTGAGCAACTCTTCATTCAGTTTGCAGCTATCACATAACAGTGATATTGAACAAATTAGCACCTAAGCCAGCAAATAATTGCGCTGCCCTGATTTCTTTGCAGTTTAAAGTAAACTGTAACTGCTGGATGAAAAGTGATGTAAACACATGAGCTACCGAATGCACTATACAATTGTGTATTTTTTGTGTAAAGCAAAATATAAGATAACATTAAACCAGGATGGACAGACACAGTGTTTAAGGACTCTGATGAACATGATGAGGATATGAATGAAGATTGTGGGTTTCAATTTAACAGTATCTTGAAATACAGGGTCCATAGGCCTCACTGGAGTGAGGGGGGCTGGTTGTATTATATATTCGATCTTAGCTAATTTGGACTCAAAGTCTCAAGCCAACAAACTTTGGCAAACAAAAGAAAATATATCAAATAAACAGGACTGCTGTCCTCTGTGTGTGGCCAAACGCATTATTATGACTTTAAATGGTATTTCCTATATAAAGGAAAGAGTTTCACTTTAACAAAAAGACATAATAGATAACCTGCCTCTTTCTCTCATCTATGACCTCCTAATACCTCATGGTAGTTTTCACATAGTCCATAATATATTCGTGTGTGTGTGGGGTTGTGTTTATACTCTCACCCATGTATTTTCCAAAGATGTTGTACCTGAAGTAAATAAATTTCCCTTTGATTTGATTTCCGTCCACTGATAATTTCTTCCCGGTATGTAAAGGGTGGTTGCCAGCACATGATGAGGAGGGTGTCAGACTGATTTGATTGGTGGAAAATCGGGGGAGAGAGAGAGAGAGAGAGAGAGAGAGAGAGAGAGAGAGAGAGAGAGAGAGAGAGAGAGAGAGAGAGAGAGAGAGAGAGAGAGAGAGAGAGAGAGAGATGGATGAATCAGGACTGTGGAGAGAGGAGGGGATCAGCTGAGAGCAGACAGAGAGGGAGGTAAAACTGAAAACAGATGGCGGAGCTGGCACCTGTCTTAAACTCAAATCTGTTTGGAGCCGTTTTCCACATGTCTTTTTTTTTTTTTTATTAAAAAAAAAAGGCCAATTCTGCATATTATGCCAAAAAAAGACACTCTCAGGTTTTAACCCTTTGTGACCATGCCCTCCCTTTAGCTTTTCAGTCATAATAGGATGCCCCCCTCTGAACTGGAGGAGATACAAAAACCCTCTCAAATCCTTCCACTCTGTCTCACCCGGGCCTTGTAAGCAAACACATGGGGCATTCAGAGCGGGAGAGAGTCTCATTTAAAGCATTAATCTGTGGGCCACATGCTGCACAACAGCAGAGGACCAAACAAGCACCACAGACCTGACAACGCACGCACTCTCTCTCTCTCTCTCTCTCTGTCTCACACACACACACACACACACACACACACACACACACACACACGTACACATACACTCAGAGCAGCCAGGATTGCCCAAGCTAAGCATGGCATGTATTTGGCAGATGAGGAAGTCTGTTCCAGGTGGCTGCATATATAAGTTGCTATCAGTTGCTCTCCTTCAAAGGGCTGTAGTGGAGCTTTTAACATATTAAAACCGATCTACTTTTGATCATAAGCATTTACCCAAAAGGCTAGACCAGTTTTAGAAGATCTTTGAATGTGTTTGCTTTGAGGCAGCCATTGTCTTCCATTCATTTCTATCAGGTATAAAAAGCAATCTGCCAAAACTGTTGCTGAAGTGCTGCTTTATCCTGTGATGATTCAGTAAATTTGACCATAACTTTCTCTACAAGGTGAAGTTTTATGGCCGCATGAATGAGTGAAACCAGCAGTCAAACTACTGTGTGGGCTACAACAGATAAAAACAACATGTGATGAGTGTATTTGGAGTCATAAGGAGAACTGTTGTGTTATCATTATTCTACAGTTAGTTTTCCAGTCCAGTGGGATGTTTTACCCACATCACTCTGAGTCATGGATAAATTCTTAACCAACAAAAATTCCTGTGCTGAAGAAGAAATAACTTTCAGTGATGAGTATGTTTACTTAAGTACACTACTGAAATATAGTTTTGAAGTACATGTACTCACTTTGAGCTTTTACTTTATCTGCTTTACACTTTACACTTCAGCCATTACCACCACTAACAACTTTTAACAGCAATGATTATTATCCTATTAAATAATATATACTTATTTACTGTTTTAACTTCTAGCTGATCCAACAATGTGATTAGTTGACGGCCATCAGATTCATGACCCTGTAGTGTCAATCTGTACATGTGAGAGGGAGAGCATGACTCTTTTTTACACAATTTGTAATGTATTCTTGCTGAAGAGCATTAGACAGTGTAGCTCTGAAACCAAAACCATGTGTCAGTTGCAGGATGGACAGATGCACTTATGTTGGACAGGTTTAACGAAGTGCCACTGACAAACAGGGAGTTGATATTGTGTTATGAAGTGGGACTTTGACATGTACAACAGACCACACCGCTGCAAAATTTAGCACATGTCATTGATAATACCAAAACAAAACAGTCAGTAGTTACAGGGGAAAAACAGAGGAGCATGTTTGTCAGAATTGGGAGGGGGTGGTGAGTTAAATCTGTGTGTGTGTGTGTGTGTGTGTGTGTGTCATGCAGAGATGATACGTTAGTTTAACGTTTCTTTTAAGGGGCCCCCACAAATGTTTAGATCCTTTTCTCCAAAATCAACCACGAGCAGCATCGGCATCATGTTAATAGTTCTCCAAACTCAGCAGCAGAGTGCGCCAGAGGACCCACGTCTGGCTTCAGGCTGTCTCGTCTTCATTTCACACTTAGTCTGCAGCTCACAGCTCTGCATACATTCAGCTCTTCACCCCAAACACAAAGGTTTCAGCAAGCCAGAGAGCATACACCTGTCAAAGAATGTTGTCACCCATGCCTTTCAACCCTCACCAAAACTTTTATAAACTGAAAATAGCTCTTTTCCTTACCTCCTTTCACTTTTTCTTTTCTTTTTTTTTTTTTTTTTCTCCAAGGGAACCACAAATTGTGTCCAGATTTTCACACATAGTAACTTAGTGTTTTGGGCAATTTGGACCTGAAACAATTACAAACAAACCTGTATTATACCCTTTCTCCACCAGTGGAGCTGACTCAAAAAGACAAGAAAAATACAATGTTTCTGTTTTTCCCCCTCAGGTTATTTTAGATTGCAGGCTCATTTTCTAATTATGGGGACCATTCTTTTAGCATGCAGTGCATGTTTCTCACTCATTTTCTACATTTAATGAAAATCTGCACGCACCACTGCACAGAAAACAACAAAAAAAACAAACAAAAATAAATAAATAAATGAATAAATAAAACAAGGAGGATCATTCCTGATTTAATAACCTTTGGTAGCATGCAGCTTTTGTATTATTGTAATGATATATAATGAATTATGATGAGTAACAATTACAGGATCTTTTGCTTACTTTGAAACATGCTGACAGACTGGTTACTGGTGTGTGTGTGTGTGTGTGTAGCAATCAGAATCATGTTGTAAAGAGAGACGAAAGTTGGTGTTTATGTTGCTCTGCAGACTGGCACTGCCCCATGTAAGATTTCAGCTTCTCTAGTGTGAGTAGTGCCCAGAGGTTGTTGCCATGCAACTCAATGTGGCACACACACTCACACATACATGCACACATTAACACACACGCACACAAGCACCAACAATGGTCTGCTTTATGAGGTGCCCGCTGATGCCATGGTAACCCCCTCGTTCTGGGCAAGACGGGCAGAGTGGTGTGCCAAAAAAATGCCATGGTTCCTTTTTTTTCCTTTTCTCAAACCACGTTGCCCAGAAACCTTTTGAAACTTAATAAGTGAAACCAGTGGGCAGACAAATTACGACGGGAGTGTGGAGCGCGGGGGAGAGGGTAAACTTTAGAGTTTTAGTGTATCCTGTCTCTCAAGCATAAATTTAGCCTTGAGTGGAAAAATGACGCTGGTTGATGAGAAACTCACAGTTGGGCTCTGACTCTGGAAGAACTTCATTAGAGGCAAACTTTGCGAACCAGAGTGTGTTCAGCTGGAGTGCAGGAGTGAGAGTGCTTGTAGGTGAGTGTGGTGCAGACACCAGGCCTGTCAGGCACTCCTCTGAGTGGTGCACTTCACCACACTGTTCAGCCTGAGCTCCTGACCTGTGGTGTGAGCATTCAGGAGGGGAATCTGGTGCAGTTACATAACGTCAGCCTTTCTGCAGAGGTAGAGGGAGCAGGGGACAAAAGGCCTCCAAAGAGAGAGAAGTGTTGGCAGAATTGTGTCAGATAAAACAGCTCTGATGGAAAACTGAGAGTTGACGGGCTGTGTGTAGTGTGTTGTAAAGTAAGCACCACATTCTGTGTGTGTGTGTGTGTGTGTGTGTGTGTGTGTCTGAGTCCACGAGGGACTGTGAATGGGGTTGTTCTATCCATTTCAATATTACCGGGGGTCATGTAGGCAATGTGCCCAGTCCCTGTGCTTTTAGGCCCCACTGAGGCCTGGAGAGATTAAAAACAGGATTGAATCATGACTGGAAGCTAGCGATGGATGGATGGATGGATGGATGGAGGAGGAGGAGAGATGGAGGAGGGTCACACAATAAGGACCCCGTCTAGTGCTTTTAAATTCCCTTAAAATAGGGATCCAAGCCAAGCGTGGCCCATCGAGCAGCATAACTGCTCCCATAATTGCCACTCGTCCCACACCTCCTCCTCTTCCACAGTCACCACTACACATGTAAAGCATAGAGATGGAGCCACAACACTCACGGCAGAATCACCACTTGGGAATACATGCAATGTTAATGGTGCTCCCCTTCACAAGCTGTCAATGCCTGTAAATGAACCCATACATAAACATACAGGTCCGTGTTGTCAGGCTGGCAGGTAGAGAGAGAGGGATAGACAGGATCTGATCAGAGACAAAGCGTACAGTGAGACAGAGCTGAAAGGAGACAGACAGCGCCGTTAGTTTGAGTGCGGACGGGAACACGCAGGCGGACTGATCAAATAGATAGAATGCATCAGATAAAATCCGCCGTTCCATTGGATTGAGCACAGAATTCAAAACAAAAGGGCAAAACCATTTTTGTCTCAGACGTTTCTTTTTATTTTCTATAATAGGCATGACTAAATAAAATCCACAATAATGCTGTCCTCATGTGAAATGACTAACTGTTTATACCACAGAGGAAAATGACTTTCGTTTGTTTTTATTCTGTTCATCAGCAACAGATTTCCCTTTTGCATGCACACGAGGACAAGAGGAGAAACACGAAGCTTGGTGATGTAAACGCTATTGAAAACTATTTGGTTTAAGTTTTGTTTTTTTTTTTTTCTACTTCATCAAACAAAGTATAAACAGTCCAGTTTTAGCTCAGGTGGTCAGAGGAAAAGGTGACTTGTCTTTTTCTTTTAATCTACAACAAACCACAAAACATTCAGAACAGAATGGAGCAGAAAAACGTGGCAGAGTGACTCACAATCGACTTACGTCATTATAATTTGTTATCCACTTCTTATTGTATTTTTATTATAATAAATGGCCAGAGGGGTAAGAGAAGGCATGACCTATATTTATTTTTATGGCAGAAAAATGTGTGTCCTCACTTACACATTTGTGTGTGACACATGTCATCTGATTTTAAAAGCAACAGTGACTTACTTTCTTCACATTTGATGGCATGGTAGGTTTATTTATTTTCAACAAGGCACAAATGCTTTAAATAAACTTAAAAAGCATTAAGACAGGAAATAATATAACAGAATATAAATAGATAAAAAGGGACAGAAAAGCTAAATCAGATAAAGCTGATTTGAGTTAAAGATTAAAGTGAAGCTAAATTTTAATAATCAGGGTCAAATTGAATTTGATAATTGGCAGAGGTGAGAGGGATATTCTGATGTAAAAGGTTTTTGCTGGGAGTTTGGTCCAGATTTGTTTATCCATGTGTCCTTCATGGCTTTGACAGAGTAGCAGATCAGACCTGTATCTGTTGAATTTCCCTCAGGATAAATAAAGTATCTATCTATCAATCAATTGGTCAGCATGGAAAAAAACCCCCCAAAAAAACGCCAGTTCTTTCTGAGAAAAGTCCCATGATCTTCTGATCTTTGTTAGGATTGTGGAAAAAAAAGTTTTTCAAGCTTTTTCATGGAATCTATGAACACAGCACCACAGTCTGGCTGAAATGTTTTCTGGACACTGTCCAGTAATAAAGTGAGAGTAGGCTGGTTCTATAATTGCTTCTATGTAACTTTTAAATGTAGATCTAAGTCCATGATAAAACATGAACCTTTTATATTGATTGATTGATTGATTGGCTGATGCTTATGTTGATGTGCCATTTTAAACATTCCCTAGATATCATATTTCTGTATATGTATTGTCAAAATCCACAAATTTAGACTATGGTTAATTACTTCAACTCTGAATCTTCTCAAATGAAGACAGGACAGACTGCAATTTCACAGAAAAACTTGTAGATGATATGACGTCTTCCCTGTTTATCAAACCATCTCATGGTGTGGCATAAAGTCAATAATTATGTAAAATGAAGTGGTGAAACCAATTTGCATAGTATTTCTTAAATGCAAAGGTTTTTACTTTTTCTTAGTTTATCCTCCTGAACTTGGGCTTTCATTTGGTTTGCATGTTGATGGGACGTGTTGGCCATTTTGATTGTACACTGATCCTTGTAATGTGCTTTGGTGACCACAAGATGACAGAGACAAAAGTCCACAAATGAGCCTCACAGGTCTAAGTGGTGCAAAATTTAGTATAATGGGAAAGAGAACCCAAAATGTAATGTCCTCATATGAGGATGCAGGCCCTTAGGAGGTTCGTTCAAAATAGCAGATAGGCAGATTAGAAAACTTAGATTATACACTTAATGATTTCAAATAATTATTTAGTGGCTTGAAAAACCACTGATTGTGTAACTGGTAGTTTTGACCAACTCATAGAGGAATGTGCTGTAGGTCAGTGGAGGTTTATTTGACAAAAAGGTTGGTGGTTTTTTTTGGGGGGGTTTAGGTGATTTAAAAAAAAAAAAAAAAAAGATGATAAAAACATGCACATTACTAGCTCTTTGTTTCTAGCTCTGACCTGCCGTGCTGTGAGTGCAGTGGAAGCCCTTCAGTAACCTGGCTCAGACATGCGAGCTTGGCCGTTGGCCTCCTGGAGCATGTATATCAGCACCAAGCACAGCAGATAGAAATGATGATTCCTGACCGACAATGTGACTCCGAAAAATTTTAGGAATATAGACACATGTTGGAAAAGATGCGAGGCACTCTCTGGGTGTGTGTTTGTGTGTGTAAATGCCGGTGCGAGCATGCTCCTCTGTATTTGGTGCAGAGCTGGTGGCTCAGTTAAGTCTGCACATGGCAACAGGAGCAGTTGGACTGGCAGAGCAAGAGGCACAGCTGCTTGGAGAGGGCTCCGTGGCATTTCTGTGTCCGTGTCCCCACTCGCTTACACAAACACACACACACACACACATGCACACACACACCGGTGCATACATACAGTATATACCCACACATACACACACCCTCTCCATCACTCATGCTGCAGCAGCATCCTGGTAACAGACAGCTCCTGATTGGTGACTCCATCCGTGTTTTTGCCCTCACTCAGTGTTTTATATAATTATATATTTATCACCAGTCCAGGAAGAGGATTCTGGCGTGGGAGAGGCAGCGTGGCAGTGTGTGGAATGGCGTGGGAGAGGCAGAGTGACCCCGGGCTCAGGTGGCAGCTGTGTTATGACTTCTCTGCCAGGTCATGGTGGATGGTAGGATAGACGCTCCCTGTCTCTCCCTCATTCTGTGTCGATCGGTCCGTCTGTCTCTGTTCTGTTTCCGTCCCATTTCTTGGCTCTGTCTCACAGTTGGTCACAGTGTCTCTCGTTCTGGATGACATATCCCTCTACTGCAGAATATGACATTATGTGGCATAATGTTTTAATGTCGTGCACGCTGCATGTTTCCACACTGTACATCTGAAAAGAGTGTGTGTTCATTCTCTTACTGTGTGTGTGTGTGTGTGTGTGTGTGTGTGCGTGTGTGTGTGGTGCCTAAGGCCAAAGAAACATTTAAGAAAGTTGGAAATTTTTGTTGCACATTTTGATGCAGTTATCTTAAAGTCATATTGTGCACCTGAATGAAATGAAAATGGTGACATGTTTTACATTTTATTTACATGTGCTGAAAATGTCTTCAAGTTATAAGAATAGCAGTGACACTTCCCCTGAAGTGCGCTGAGTTTTTCATCCTAAATTTTGATCACAAGATAATTTGGGTGGTTGACTCCATCACACATATCTAGGCTTTCTCCCAAAGGGAAAGAGCTTTTAAGTAAAACCTGTTTTTGCCACCAAAGGAAATGACTCAGAATTTTATTTAGGCCATGCTACACTTTTGAGCCAACAGACACTTTTTTCCTCATGCGCACCATTCAAACTGCACCTGATTTACTGTTTTTTAAATCTGTGGTGCAGACCGCTGTCATTCATGTTTTTAATGAATAACAGTCACTTCTTAAGATGAATACACAGATATACTGTCAATTTATTCATATAACTTCAGGTTAATTGTTGAATGTGATCACTGTTATCTCTGTGCTTCTGACCTTCAGTTTTTCTCTGACACAAACACCACAGTTTGGATCACATCAGACAGCTCATTTATTCCAGATTTCACATATTGACAACATCAATCACACACTTGGAAGCAGTTGCTTTATTATTTCCCCTCATGTGGCGGTTGGTGTTGATCACAGAGGTGTCTCGAGGCCTGACACAGTTTGTAAACCCGAGGGTTTCTCTCAGCGCCAGCCTGCTGAGTTCACTGCTATGTAGGGCAGAGCTACACCCTCTGCCTGGGTGGGAGTGTGGAGGGGGATGGTGGATGGTGAGATGGGGGAGAGAGAGAAGGAGAGGGGAGTAAGAGAGGGATGGCAGCCAGCTCTGGGGCCCCATGCAGGGATGTGGGAGATGGAGCTGGGAGGAGGGGTAGAGGGGTTACAGGGTGCTACAGGGGACATAGAGAGGGGCACAGGCTGGGCATGGCTGGCAAAGGAGCAGTTCCTCCGTCTGTGGACATGCAGTGTCTCAGCTCTCCCATACACAAAGCCCGGGGTTGTCAGGGCGGTTTCTCTCAAATGATTATTGTTACATGTTCTTTTCTGGTTGAATTACTAATTTATTTGTCAATGTTGGCTTTTTGGGACAGATAAAATTTGGTTCTGAGACCAAGACCATGTGGCAGTGAGGTGAATCAATTTTATCAAGCAACAGAGTTGCTGTTCACATTTTAGAGTCGCCATAAAATCAAATGGCCACTCCAGGGTTTTAGTATTGCTTTGTAGATCCCACATGTGCAAGAAAATCACATCTTTTATTTGATGTCCATCTTTCAAATCCACAACCCACAGTTGGTAATTCAGGCATTCTTTCTCCAGCCGAAGATGAAACAACCTTAATGACATCACTATGACATCATTAGGGTGTCATGCCCCTTAAGGAGGTCCCATTATAAATCCTCAGGTTGGGAACCAGTGCTGAGCAGAAAGTGCATCTTTTTATTCAGCACATTCATTACCTTCAGGTGTGAGCACCCTCCTTCATCTCGTCCCCATTGCTGTCTGTCTCCAGCTTTTCTCTTATGTTCATCTTACCCCTCCCATCTCCCACCCTCACTGTCCCATCTTCTGTCAATCTGTCTCCCTCCCCATCTCCAGACAGATCCTCCCATCAGTGCCCATTTCCCTCCGTCTGGCTCGTCCCTTTCCTTTCACCCAGATGACCCTGCCACCGCCCTTTTCCTTCTGTCTGTCTGGCTCTCCCTACCCAGATGCCCCCCGAACCACTGCCATTCCTTACCATCGTCTTTATCGCTCTCTCTTTATATATATACACACATATATATATATATATATATAACCACCCCCCTCTGTTTATATCTCTGTCTCTTTTCTCTTACAGTGCCTTTTGCATTGCTTTCTCCCCTGGACTCTCTTTTCCTCATACTCTCCCACTACACAGATGCCTGGCTTGGTTTGCAACAGCTGTCTCGCCATGTGCCACTACCAAGTGTTGCCTTCGACTGCAGGGCGAGTGGGGATGGTGGTGGTTTGGGGGTGGAGGGCGCAGAGCGGATTAGTCATGAATATTCATGTTCTTTTGGATGTACCACCAAACAGAAAATGGCACCACAGAGGAGACTCCACCCCTTTAAAAAAGGGGGGGGCTTGGGTAAGGAGGGAGGGAGGGAGGAAGGGAAGGAGGAAACAGGGAGGAAGAATAGGGAGAGTCAGAGAAAAGTGATGGAAGAGTATGGGAAATAAAGGCAGACGGAGAGGGGATGCGTGCGGGGGGCAGACTGAATGGCAAGGATCCATAAAATGATCCCTCTGCCCCCTCAGAAATGTGAAAGAGGAAGTACAGTAAATCCCCCTTTTACACTGTCTGTTCCAGGCGGGAGTGTTTCACCTTTATTTCGCCACACTGTTCTGTGTAAACGGTACCAGCATGGAGCTGGACCGGAGGCAACACAGGTAAACACAGGGACCAACTGTTGTCTGTATAAAAGGCAGAGTCGGCATCCATCCTGTGAGGCCACGCTGCTGTGCTACTTGACCTCTGATTATGGTATGCTATGGAAAATCATACACTGTGGGCGGTGCCAAAATCCCATGTCTGTTTGGTTAACTAACTAAGGCATGATGAAGATTTTTCTTAATGGAAGTTTAACAAGCTCTCTGTATAAAAATGGATTCAGAAGAGAGGATGGGAGGAAGAGCAGTGGGAAATTGGGATGAACATTTTTTATTTTACTTAAAATCACATGGTAAAATTAGTATCAATGAAACAATTGAAAAGAGGCACGAAGCTTCTACAGCCATGAGCTAAATGCTTACCTCTGCATGCTAACATGTTCACGATGACAGTTTTAATGTCACCGAAGCTGATGTTTAGGCTAATGCTTCATTTAACTTTCAGAAAGCCCTTGTTACTAATCATGGTGGCTAAAACAGTGATGTGACATACACCAGGCTGAATTTGAATGACTGGCATCATGTTGATAGATGTAAGTAATTTAAAGCTGCACTGTTATTATAGTCTGACTATGCGTGATATTTAAGACTGTGCGGATATGGGTCTAATTATATGAATATGATATATACAGTATAATATCATTATATAATACAATATTGTTGATGTATTTAAACAAGTCCATTCTCCCTTTATGATGGATACATCGTTTGGATTTATAAATGCCAGTAGGCTTTAACTATCACTGCTTTCTCAGCTATTTCATTTGAGGCAATTTAGCTGGATGATAGTGCTAAAAGTTGAACTAGAGAGAATAATATGAATAAGTTGTTTAGCACACCTCATTAGATGTGTGGTGGTTTCCTTCACAACTCTCATTCCATTTAATCATTGCACTAAGGGTAGCACTGTCGTCTATCTGGATTCAATTCACTGGCCTGAAGCTTTTCTATGTGGAGTTGCATGTTCTCTCTGTGCCTCATCGTTCATTCTGGAGACTCCAGCTTCTGCTGTGAAAAATTTTAACGTGATAATGGATCTTGAGAAGCAGAGGATTGAGGTGATGGCTTGAATGTGTGCAGTTAATTCCATAAAATTTCCAGCATTTGCTGAGATATTTCACTCAAATCCTTTAATATGATATCAATATACCTGTTTGCTGTATTGTTTGGAATAGTTTATTGAACAAGAAAAGGCCAAAAAATGTGACTGGTGCTAGGTGAAAACACAGGAATAACCAGAATGATCAGTATAACCAGCATCATGAATGCTGATCAGATATGTTTGTCTGGACAAACCAACAGACCAACACACCATCAGCGAAGGCTAATTACAAACACAATATCTGCAAGTGACTGTGAGAGAATATACACAAACATGCAAAACTGTGGTGAAGTGTTGCCATAGGGTGACTCTGGATGAGTAAAGCAAGGGATGAAGAGCAGGACCAAGAGTGGGGCAGATAGGCAGAGAGAAAGGGGGGAGCGAGGAGGTAGCAGATAGAAGATAGACTGTTGGGGTGAGGGGCAGCAGATCTAAGCAGACTGAGGCTCTGGTGGCTCTTCCTCTCTCTTTCATGGAGAGCCAGGAAAACAGATTACAGCAGTCCTGCTTTCTCCTGTGGGGGAGAGCGAGGGAAAGGAGGGAAAGGGGGTGGGGTGGCCGACCACACTCTTCTCTCTCCCCTCATTCCCCTCCCCCTCAGATGATGACACTCTAGTGGTACCGGCTGGACCCAAATCAGAGCAAATCCCATCACTGAGCTGCGCTCTACTTGGTGGGTGGCGTGGGGTGTTTGCTAAGTTATATCATGATGGCAAATGGTGCAATTTGATATATATTTTACAAAGGAGGGATGTAATGGAAGACAACGAGTGCTTCTGAAGGGCAGTGTGTGGTTTTATGCTCAACACTCAACTCCTTCACTTAGGACCCCTCCCTGGATGACTTGCCCGGGATCCTCTGAGCTTCTGAGGAGCTATGACTTGTTGAGGGAATAAGAGGGTTTATATGTGTCTGTCATCCTTCACTTGTGTGGTTCACCAAGTGCTTACTGCTCTGAGTAAACACCTTTCTCACTCTCATATCCACTTACCCAACCACCGCAGCATGCACAAACACACACATTAGACGACAATACACCCCACCTCTCTCTTCTTTTCTCAAATACACAACACATACAAACAGTGAGTTAATCAGACCTATAAACCCTCCTTGCTGGTAGAAGATAAGCGGTGTGCTGGTAGCCCTGCCCTCCTGAGAGCAGCACTCCTCTAGCAGTGCCGTGGAGCTGCCTGATAAGGCTGGGGAGTGTGGGATACCCTGAGAGATCTGTGCAGACACACACACACACACACTGCTCAGCATCAGTTAGCCAGATCCTGCACTAAACCAATCAGCAGTTTGCAGTGCCTGAGGCTCCTCCAATCATCCTTCTGCGTCAAGTGTTGTTAATCTCACCGCTGAGCCTGCAGGTGGACATATTGGCTGTGTGTGTGTGTGTGTGTGTGTGTGGTTTAGCAAACACACTAGCTAACTCTAATGTTAGAAAATTGCACTCTGATAAAAAAAATTTGGTTGCAAACATTTCTGTCTGTTTTTGATGTCAGACAATAAAACAAATCATGGTTTTCCTGCAGTGTAAAAAAATTTTCAGAAAGGGGATATGTCTCCTGCCTATACATCTGTAATCAAAACCGTAAACAGTCAGGGAAAGAGAGAAAACCTTTGTTGTCCCTTCAGTAAACACCCATATATTTGAAGTAAATCTAATCCTGCTTAACTGTGTTTTCCTACCTTCATGTACAAAGGCCCAACACACCTTACTCAGGGGTCCTTTGGTAATTAAGTACTGTTTATAAACTGAACTAATTAAACCTCAACCTGTATTTCAAAGACCCTCAGGGAGCCAGTTAGAGATGAATATATCCTATATTTCAACATCAAAAGTAATTTAAAGTAAAGCAATGTGATACAGGCTGATCCATTTTAATATCAAAGGCCTAACTTCTATCCACAGCTGTCTGAAAATTATAAAGTGAGATAATATCAACTATCACGAATTATCTAATGTAACAAATTAACTAAGTCAAAATACAGCGTTCTTGTTGTTGTGCATCTTAAACAGAAGGAAACATTAACTCTAAAACTAAAACTGCTATTAACTAATGTTATACAAAGCTTTGCTGTCAGTTGTATATGCTTTTCTTTATTATTTCAGTCTGTGTAAATGTGCCAGTAATTTAACTGTAATTCATTGTGTTGAAGGGAGTTTGTGAAGAGCTGCAGCACCAAGGTCCAGTCCTAAACTTTGACTTTTTTTTTTTTATATATTTTGTCTTTGTTTTGTTTTGGGGTTTTTATTTTGTTTTGGTACCGTTACGTTTGGTCTTGAAGGCAGTCATAAAATGTTGGGTCCTCCCATTAACACTAAGTAGATAAAAGTAGATTTCTTTCAGTGTCCTTGTAGAACTACAGGCTCCATGACTGAGTTTACTTTATCTCACTGTCTCACCTCTGACTCGACTCTCTTTTCTGAGTCTGGGGTAAATGTAAGCTAACTTCTCCTTAATTATTATTATTATTATTTTTTTTACACACAGGAGACAGAATTTTTCACACATTTATTTATTTTTCTCCATGACATTTGACTGTCCGGGTATATTTGCTTTCAGGTTTCACACCCCCAAAAATGAGCTTTGTTGTAGATTAAACTACCAACGAAAATGCAGACAAACATCCCTGCACTTGCACCATATAAAACATTAGAGGGTGCACTTTAATGTGTTATTATAATTACTGTTATTATTATTATTATTATTATTATTATTGTTGTTGTTGTTGTTGTTATATTATTAGAAAATAATCAGAAGAATTATCTAATGACACAGGGTTCATTCAGCTCGCTAAAGTAGAAAGTAACTTTTGATTCTCTCCTTTAGTTGTTAGGAGTTTTATACTTTGACTTAAAATGACTAGTAAATAATAAATGCAGGCCTTTTTCTGTATATTTTTCTTTATAGTGTATTGATGGCACTTTGGCAGCTTGTCTTTCATTGACTTTTCTTTCTATCCTCTTAATTATTATAATTTAGTTTTATTCGATATGAGGGGGTATGCCTTTAAGTAGGCCTCTAAATTTGCCTTAATTTACAGTCTGCTGTACCAGATATATTTTAAGGTGCCTTTTGCATTAAGGTATTTTGTACATTGTCCTCACTGGTCATCCCCAATACTGTCTCTGAGTTTCGACCAGCAGTTGCTCCAGTGCGCATCCATCCACCGTGGCAGCTCCTGGAAGTTGGCGCAGGTCAAATGCGTCTTAATTCAAACCAAAAGAAAAGAGAGAATGGCCCTGAGTCGGCCCGGTTCCATTGGCCGTGCCAAGGTCAGCATTCCTCGACAGGCCGTTGCCTGGTGGAACTTTTGTCTCACAGTTTGGGTAAAGCTCCAAGGAGAGACGGCAGCCTATATAGGAGCGGGAGAGGAGAGACCGGAGAAAGGACTTTGGAAAAGAGCGCGAGCTGCTGTGTAGGTGACTATAGAATGGTGCACGCGCGTCAGATGTGCACGCTGTCACCTGTCTGACCTTAGTTTAGACAATTGAACACATTGGGCCAGAAATATTTGGTATCGATCTCTCTAATAAAAGGTGACTATCCGTCATACCAAACCCGGTCACATCAGGCCGCGCTGCCTCTCCGCTTGTCCGTGTTTGGAGGCGACATCAGGGGCTGTAGAGGCTCAGGACACGCTGTCAGACTCACGTCCTGTTTCACGTCTGGATCAGCATGCAGGACTGGAACATTCCGATCTGACTGATCAGACTGATCTGTAATTAAAACACCATCACCATCAAACACACGTTCAGTCTTTCTGCAGTGGCTTTATGGTCAGTCAGACCCGTCCTTTAATTCTCGTCATGTTCCGTTAGGTTGAAGAGTTTTTACTCTCTAAACTTCAGGCGCACTAAACAGAAGGATCAGATGGATGGTAGTTTGAGGTCAAACATCAGGTCGAATCCTAAAGAAAGTCAAACACTTGACTGAGACTAGTTTGTTCCAAACACCGGGACACTCACTTCTTTTTCCACCGTTGAACTCTATGCTGCAGCGTCATTAGCTCCGCATTTAACCTGGAAACATTCTGCAGGACTCAACATTAAAGAGACAACATGGAGTTGACAAATGTCCCTGACATAAGTAAAGCTTACATTAGGAGAAACTAAACGCACTGTGGTAGATAGATGAGTATGCTCACACAGGCCTGAAGTCTCATATTGAAGACTTATAGTAAAGGCCCCTCATTAGAAAAGGCCACAAACACATTAAAACATTGAAAGCGCTTAAATAATTAATCATCACATTTAAAATGAATCAAGAACTGAGATCTGATAGAATCTTGTTTAAAAAATATTGCCTGATTATTTTTGAAATAAAATAGAGGAAGTCAAGAAGAGAAATGAATGTCTCACAGACCTAATGCTTTTTAGCCTTGAATATTTCTGAGTTAAAGTCTATACGAGTGACAACATTACTCGTATCCACATCTTCTCACAGCTTCATTGTAACTAATTTCATTTATTATTATTATTATACATCGGCCCCTACAGGTACACAAACACAAACTAGCTCCCAATTATTTTACTAATTGGGAGCTAGTTTGTGTTTTATTGTTCCCAATAGATCATTAATATTCGCATTTTTTGATGTTCTTTAAATTAAGTTTAAAAAACTGCAGTAATTAAATCTTATTATTAATGTTACCAATAAAAGGGGAGCCCGTTGGAGTCCTTTGAAATCATTAGCAACTCTGATATATTTAATTACACGTTAATCACACCGGGTTTCAAATGAAATGGGGGTTTAATGCATCTGCTAGTTGAAGATGATAAATGGATGTTATAGTAAAAAAAAAAAAAGTACAAATATATACCAGAAACAGAAAAAATATATATAGTATTATAGGCTATAATATTGTCTGTTGTGCTATTGACAGAAAATTATTAGGCCATAAAAACTTGACCAAGGCCTTTATATTTGTTCCCAGTCAAAATATATAGGTCCTAATTTCAAAATATTAGAATGTCGATTAGATTTCAGGGTTTTTTATTTTTATGCATTTATTTTTTATTATTATTATTAATCCAACGTAAATTGACGCAAATTTGATTTCATTCTGAAAATCCGTCTTTATTTATGCATTGTACGAATACAGAGGGAATCTGAATCATTTGATTACGGTGAGCTCTTGGAGGGAAAGTGCTTCAGTATGAGGAAACCGTTTGTCTGACTCCATCAGCTTTTCATCTGTGTCTGTAAAGTGCTCAGGTTGAAGCAGTAACTTACAGACCGAGCCGGCGCCAGGTGACATCCATTTTGACGCTCCTTCATCATTTTGTTGCGTGACGTCTGCAGTTACGTACTTCCGTGAAAAACGCGGCGTTGACCATAAAAGGTCAAAACGCTACTTTGGCCAATCTATTCATGAATAGGCCGGGGTCTTTCTTAGAGGAGTGCGGAAATTCCACCTGAATTACTGGAGCTGATTTGAAATTTATGGTGATTAAATATTGTGCTTACTGTGGGACCGGGAGTCGAGCACCTGTCTGCACAAAGTGACTGTGATTATTCATGACGGGACAAACACAGAGAGCAAAACAGACATGTTTTTACAGGGTGACTTGCTGGGCTGCAGTTAGCTGAGCATACAAATCTTTAAAACAAGACTGGACACATGAATCACTGCTGTAACCTCTGACTTTTTCCAACTACAGAAATGACATTATGTAAAATCATTTTTCATTTATGGGAATGAAATCGAGCCATGCGGTTTAGAGCTTTAAACCACCGGGCTCAGTTTAACCTGTTTTATACCTTTAAACTTCAGTGCCTTTTTCAGAGGAATTTATGCGGCTTCAGTGTGGCATGAATAAAACCGTTAGGTGGTAATTATGACTTTCAATTGGGTACAAACGGGCTTTGATTATTATCATTTCAAGAGACAATTCGCTGATATTCTAAACGCAATTTTAGTATAGTAATTTAGTAATAGTTTTCAGGAGCTGCAGGTCTTATTTCACAGGGGTCCACGCACACTGCTTCCTGCATCAACACCAGGTTTGAACTTTTCCCAGCTTCCACTTTGCCTGAATGTAACAACACTCAGAAAATAATTTGAGTTTATCATAACCTGCCTCCCCCGCCGCTCTCTCCCTCCCGCCCTCTCCGTCGGCCCCGAGCTGCCCCTACACAGTTGCCGGTGAGAGCTATTAATCCCCTGCGTCCATGGTTTACTCTGAGCCCGTATTTAATTCCTCTAAACCCCCAGCTGCCGCCCTGGTTACTCACTGAACACGCCAGACTGTGAACCGCTCTGGTTATTAATAATTCACCAGCCCTCAGCTCCTCTCCGCTCTGCTCCGCTCGTCCGGCCGCGGCCACGGGACACCGCGCGTCCTCAGCGGTGCGTGCGTGCACTGCCACGCTGTGTTTTCACCTCGCGGCGTTTGTTTACTACTTTTGGCTGCTCGGCGTCTCACGCGGGGAGACGGCTGTTCTTCACCTCCTCGGTTCTGTCGTCTTGCCTTAATTCGCTCAGTCCACCGAGTCCCGCGACAGTCTCACCAACTCCGACGTTGTACCCGCATCCGAGCCGCCACACCGTAAGCGGTGCGTGAGCCGGTTCTCTTTCTCTCGGACGCGGGCGCGGGGCAGCAGGTGGAGGACGCCGGGGCGGTGGGGGGGGTGGGGGAGGAAGTCCACTTTCTCACATCGGCACCGCCGCAGCATGCACGAGGGAAAAGCGCGCGGCGTCGTTGTCGTCCCCTCTGCACGAGCAACAGCTGATTCGGTGAGCGCGTGAGCAGAGAGCGCAGGCTACTTACTGCCGCTGCTCAGCCAGACTCCTGCGCTGCAGCTCCACCTCACATTGACACCGGGACTGGGACCGGGACGGCGGCTCGGTGGACATTAGAATACCGGGACAGACAGAGAGACAGCTCGGCTCAACCCTTGACACCCGAAGACTTTGATGGAAATAGCCCGATCTGAACCCGAACATTAACGCTCTGAGAAGAGAAGTCGGGAAGCAGCCGAGTTGGATTACAGCGCTGTGTCCTCCTCTGCCCTGACTGAGAGGAGCTGACTACAAATTACACCAGAAAAAAAATGTTTACCGGGCATCAGGCCGTGTATTAGGGCTTCCGGTATAAGGCCCAGACGAACAGAAACCGAGCAGTTTTCTCTCTCTCACACACTTTTTTTTTTTTTTGGAAGCCGAACTTTTGAGAGTGGAAAATGGGTCTTTGAGAGTGTTGGCACTTTTCCCTACACCACAATGGTACGTGCTATGTAAACCAATAATTTTCTCATTTATGCAGTCGGCTTTCAAATTCATTGTAGTATAGATTTAATGATACACAGAATGAACTTTAAAGCTAAGTGGGCTGACTTTGCCCACTTTCTGATCCTCATGTGTTGCTTATTTACTTGTAGCTAATGGGTAACATTCACCACAGTTTGCCAAGTCCCTCCACCTACCTGTGTGTGTTTACTGTCAGTCAGTCTCATTATGGTATCATGGTTATTTTTGACTAAGGGGGATAAAGTTTTTGCCTTGCTGAAACACTAAATGCACATTTAAAACGATGTTGCTGTTATGAAAACTCTAAGTTACAACAACATGTTGCCAAATTTTGTTTTCCAACCTGCTGGCCAAATCAGTGTCCAGCCCTCTCAGTTCGGCACCGGATGCCCACCACCTTCTGCCGTTTTACCCACATGGAGAACATGCCTCCTCTCATTGCACTGGTCTCTGATGTTGACTATTAATAGGCACATACGTTTAAAATAGTCGTATCTATAACGGTGTCACTAGCTAATAAATAGGTCCCCTTCTCTTCAATCTCGCCGAAAAGAAAAGTTTAACATAGCTTGGAAACTTGGCTTTAAGAAGTGGAACTTAGTGTTCCATTCCGTTATATGTTAATTTGATTTGTGAGTCGTTACGCTCGAGGGTTAGACCAGTTCCTTCATTACGCAGGTGATTTATTTTTGCAATTCGGGGAAATCCTGTGACATCACAAGGTATGAGTTTGTGACACTGCCTGACCACTGTCTTTCTTTTGGGATGCGCCAAAATGTAATATTTAATTTGTGGCATTCATCATAATTTGTATTGCCTGAGGGCTTTCAGCAAGAAGTTGTTGGGCTATTTTTCATATTTTATCCCTATATACTAACCCTTATTGGGATATTTGTTTAAACTGGCAGATGTATTCCCTGCGAGGTTGTGAGAGCATGCATTTGAATGCTATGCTTGTAGGTTTTAAAATTAGTAATAAAAAGTCTGTTCTGTACAGAATTATGATATGTAGCTCACACATCCTTGACCTTTAGATAAATTCTTTTTTGGCATGAAATGAGTCAAGTCAGGCATAGTTAGAGGAACCTCCCACATACAACCTTGAAGCTCCTTAGACTCCAGGAAAGGGAACTTATTTGCACATGAATATGGAAGATTATTAGTATGAATAATTATTTGTTTACGAGCTTCCTAGCTGACATGGCAGCTGCCCAAGAAGCTCATCAGTAAAAATGATACAGAATTCAGGACAGGCCTCACATGGGATTATCTTGACTTGTTATTTTCCTACTTATAGCAGTAACTCACCTCTTTTTTTTTTCTTTTTTTTTTTTTTTTAGGAAAATGCTATAATGTGAATTCGTGCCAAACATTTCAGTTGCATGTTGGTTTAGTCAGAATGCACTGGAGGCTTCTGTCAATCAATGTCAGTTCCCCTCTGAGACTGCTGCTCCATCTCAGATACACAATCTCCAGATTTCTACAGAAATGATCTCTATCTGTGGTTCTGCAGGTTATTGATTTTTCCAAATATGTTTGAAGGCTAAAAGAAAAACATAACCCATCAAACTGTAAAAAGGACTAATTATAATTAGTAAATTAGACGCTTAGCATAACCAGTCCTCATTTATGGACAGCATATGTGTCACGTGCAATATAAGACGGTTAAGAACAAATTTACTAATCATGGAGAGCTGTGTATATAGCTTTGGTAACTGTATCCCGAACTGTTTGTGTGTTTCTTTGCGTGTCTGCATGTGTGTGTGCAGCCTGCCACATGATGATCAGACAAGCGGTTTTTGGGTCTTGTGTGATCTCCCTCTTGGCTGTTGCTGCCAGTGATGTCATCCCTCACTGTATACAGAATATTATGCTATTATGTTTGTCCTGGCCTTGACATTTCCCTGGAAAAATAAATAAGGCTTCAAGTAGGCTATGATAGCTTATGTGGTGTGTAAGCTTTTGCTGTAGTTTAAAGATGGAAACTCTGATATATGGTCAAAGAGCATAAATATTAGGATAGTGAACTCAGATAAGGTTTGTCAGGTTGATTGGTATTTAGCCTGTTTGAGTACAGAGTCTATCAGGGACAGATGGAGAGATTCTGCTTCTATCTTGCACTAAATTAATCAAAACTTTAAGAAAATTAATCACTTTTGACCATAAAAGAGTTGTGGCATAAAACCGTTTGCAGCCAGGCAAAAACACAGAGGAAGCAAAGATTTAAAGGACCATGAGAGTGATTTAGTGTCCACTTGCATGAAGTTGGAAGACTCACGAGGCAGATAAAAAAAAAAAGAAAAGAAAAAGAACAAAAATTGAAGCAGCAGATGCTGAGATAGCCTGACTTTTACTTCTCCGACTCCAAAAACACGAGATCCCTACTTTTTCCATAATTCAGTTCATTTGTATTTTTATTCAATGCTTCCTGAGTGTTAAAAACTCACATCTCTAATTCAGCTTCAAAATAAAAATGAACAATTAAGGTTTTTGTGTCAGATGTTTTATGACGGAAGCCAAACTAAAGCTTTACTCGATGACATCACTGACTGTTTATAATTTCCCATTAATCTATCTGAAAAATAGACACAAAATCAACAGACCAACAAAAAGATAGAGAATTAGAAAAGATCTGTTTTTGCTGCTCAAACAAAAAGGTCAGTCCTCCTCGGCCATCATGCCTTTGGCTTTAGCTGTCTGCTTTTTTATTCCTTTTAATTAAAACAGTCACTAAAGCAGAAGAAGCTGCTTTTGTGAGCAACACTTCCTCTTATGAGGAGAAGTCATTTCAATACAAAAGTGCTGGAAAGAATCTGCTAGCACAGGTGGTAGCAGCGGGGTCAAGTTTGCAGCCTTTATCACTGATGACTTGTTTGAGTGTCTAAAATGTCCAAGAGCTAAATCTTGTTCCAAAAACAGTTTGTAAAGTTTCCCTCAAACTAAGGAGCTTAATTTAAAATAAAACTCTAATCTGGGGATGATTTGACATGAGACTGCAGATCAGATGAGATCAGTTCCCACAACACGGACACAAGTCTTCCATTTGTTTCTAACAGTAGGGAGAGATATTCCTTACAGTGTAAAGGAAGTATGACTTCTTTCTCATCCAGCTCTGGCTGATCACAGAACGCCCCTAACTCTTCTATCTCATTTCAACCCTTGCCTCAATTACTTTATCAACACTTAACCCTCACATTAATTGGTATCACAAAACACCCCAGACTGCACACCAGCTGTGTAGCTCAGTAATTTGAATCTACTTAATTTGGGAAGGCGTTAGTATCTTCTGCCTTTCTGAGTTTAATTTGTAAAAAAAAGGGGGGAAAAAGGGGGAAAAAATCACAACAATACATGTATTTTCTCTCTTCGCTCTCCTCTTTAGGGTCTTAATGAGGAATTAGAGCCAATAGCATTATTCATTAAACTGAGCTTGCCAGCTATTTATCACTGTAACAATATTAGCATATTTGTTTAAATTTTCAACACTTTTTTTAGCATTCGTAACCAGGTTTAGCATTTTTAATAATCTGGCATCCAAGCATCTCACCAAATTGAATGCTGAAAATGAACCAGTGGCAAGCCCCAGAAACATATAAAAATCTTCCACTAACACACACATGCACACACACTGCTCTAATTACTGCCTCCCCCGCTCCCTGTCTCTTATTCCTCACCTCCTGAGATGCAGGTGTAAAATATCACATTTTTCCAGCATTTCTCCCTGAGGTGGCACTGGCTTGGACTCACACTACGTAAATTTCCCCTTTCATATTCCCTCACACATTTTTTTTTACAAACAAGTTCCCCCTCCCTTCCCTCCCTCTCTTTGATGTGCTTGCCACATCTGCACAGGTTTGTTAGCTTGTTACCAGGTGAAGAATGAGGATACAATTAAGGCTGAATGAAGTGGGGCCGGGTAGGTTGTCAGTCATGTTTCACAGTGGAGAGAAAAGTCTTTAGATGGTTTAGAGGCCGGTGAGCTCACAGAGTCCACGCTGCGGTGGAAAGATCAGAAGGCTGTTGAACAGCGGTTAAATTGTGAGGATACCTGCCTCTTTTGGACTCTTGTGTATCCAGAGGCCACAGTTTCTGTGTGGGAGCGAGAGCACGAGGAAGACAGGGGAAGCTGGGCCAGGCTTATAAATTCTCTGAATAATCTAGTGCCCTGAAACGCAGCTAACTTTCGTCTTGTGTTTTCACGTGTCTCGTCTTTGTATTTTACAACTGCCTTGTTTTTTACTGTTAACATAATTGTATCACCACTAAACCCCAAAGACATGAAATTCAATCCCTGCTGTGTATGTGTCAATGCGTGCGATGTCAAAAGTGGTCTTGAGTCCTTAGGTATCAGAGGGTTTAAATGAAACCACGGAAAAGGAGGGAAAAGGAGGCTGAGTGGCGTCCTACAGCCTTTAGTCCCACAGTCCTACAGCCTGTGAAGTAAGAGGACTGTACAGTTGCCAGTCATCGGATTTGATACCTACAGCACTTTAAAAAAATAACTTTGGGCAATGTTCTCTTAGTTTATTGCTTGGTTTAGTTGTGGGATTGAGTTCAGCCTAGTTTAGTGCATACACTTAAAGAATCCCCTAATTAAAACAGAAATTTGTGCTTGTAGCAGAGTTACATGCTTGACTTGTTTCTTGGTGAATGACCCTCAGGCTCCAAATATCAATATCAGTTCTTGAACATATTATTGTGACAGTGCCAAATAAGACCAGTAAAGCTGTGTCTTTAAAATGCAGAGATTAATCCCACAACAGCTGCTAATGAAGACATCAAGTTCAGCAACACTAATGTGTAAGTAATTTTTCATCCATGTTGCTTTCAGCACTAGAAGCTGGGTCTAACAGTGAATCAGACAGACTATTGATGTCCGTCCAGACAACAACACAATCTTGAAGTTTTCAAAATAGAATGCAGAAAGGAAGGATTTCTTGAAGTCTCTGTTTCAAGGTTTTGAAAACTTGCAGTGTGAATGCCAGGAATTAAACACATGTTTAAAAATGTAAAAATATAGTAATCCTAAATAAGTCCTGATACACAGTAGAGTGGATGTAGCCCAAGTATGGAAGCTTTCAATAACTGAGTTTTTGTCAGTGGATACAAGTTGTGACAAAACTAACATTATTACTGTTAGAAGTTCTTGATTTAAGATGTTAGCAAACAGTTACTTTTTCATACATTCAGTCGATATGGAGCACCAGCTTTCAGCTTATTGGGGATAAGGTCTCTTTTTAGCTGCTCTGGTCTGCACTAACCCCTGAGGGAAATATCTGGCTTTTTACTTGCTAAATGGTTCACTATGTTCACCTGTGTTAGTTAGGTGCTAATTTTGCCTGTCTGCTATGGGCCTGTAACTTAATTTGATGTAAGCCTGTCCTTGAAATACCTTTGACATTTGTCTGTGTCAAAGAATGCTCAGTGAAGTGCTTATTTTTGGCACTGACAGGTTTAGATAATTATTAAGAGTGTGACAACATTATAGATATGAAAACTACGGCCATTGAACTTTTAGTAACAGATTTTTTTTTTTTTTAATCAGAAAGTCTTTGTGTTGCTCTGTTCATTTTGCCCTGCAGAACACAGCACGCTGCACTTTCTGGTCCATCACACCCTCAATCGGTTCGGTCGGTTTGTATGTGTTATTGGGTGACCTTCAGTGTTGGCAGAAATATTCAGATCCTTCACTTTAGTAAAATCAATACACAGTAACAGAAAAAGACAAACTGATCAAAGCAGTGGTAGACCAGCAACTCCTGTGTTTTTTGTGGTAAACTTTCTGTTTTTGTGAATTGAGCCCAGTGGCTTTGGACTGAGTGTTAATGCGGCTGTTTTCGGATAAACAAGGATTTCAATCTGTTACAAAACGTTCTCTGTAGAAATACTATCCATAATATTGTCAGACCTATAACAACATTCTGAACCTGTCAGTAGCTTTTTGTGGACATACTTTGACACACAAATGCTGTATTACATTCTGCTACAATGCTGCAACTGTTTAGATGTTCCTTGTTATACTGTTCTTCAGTAGTGGACTCAACAGTGGAAAAGGACTTTGACCCAAGCAATTACTTACACCAAGAAACGGCGAAAAAAGGTGGAAGAAATCCCATCCTATCCTTTAATACATTATACAAAATATGAGCATTTGAAATTTTAATCAGCAAAGCCTGTAAAATGTTCTTACCCTGTCTTCCACTTTCTGATTGTTTGCAGTCATAAAATCATCGTCTCTATCAGCAAGATCTGACAACTTCACAGGCAACTGATTAGTGTTAATTACACAGGGCTATGAAATTCTCTTAGCCCTGGGTAAAGCATATGGATTGGACATATGCTGCATATATGCATCAACATATAGAAAAACACTTGTATATAATTGATACCATGCTCCTTAAAAACTCAGGCGTAGGCAGCGCTGCAGGGAGCTACATCAAACAATCAGCCTCATCCAAACGATGCCTGTGTCTGAGTATTGGATTCAAAGATGAGGACAGGGAGACGATGCTTTCAATGACTGACCCATGTTTTTTATCCCTAAACTCCATTATTTGTGCATTATAAAAACACCTCCCAACTTACATTAATGCCTGAAACTTGTCAGAGAGAGATAAGTAGAACTACCAGTGTGTCCTGTCCTTTGTTACTCTGTGATTAACATCAGAGCAAAATATATCCTTCAGCTGTACCAGGCATTTTAAGAGCTTATCAGAAAGCCCAGGGAGCTTGACAAGGGCACCATTTAGTGGGACAAATGGTTTCAAATGGTTTTCCTCCAGTGTTTCCCCACATATTAATGATGACAGGCCAGAGGTTGGGTGCTGAGGCTGAATGCCACGGGTAGTGTTTTCTTAGTCACTTGGATGACTTGAATTTTAACTTTGTTTAAACAAGCGAATGCCTCATGTGGGCCCCCGTGCTAAATTTATTGTGAGCAAGAGAGGCTATGCTCAACAAAACCAATGTTAATCTTATGTTAATCAGGGCGCCTGCAAAGACCTTTTGCCACAGACATTGAGTGAAATCACACATGGAGATGCCCTTCCTGTGTTACAGTAAAAGGGAAAGGGAAAAGACTCGAGCTGTAACCTCTCATTCTGAAGGATATGAATAGCCTGTGTCTCCAGCCGCAGCTCGGTTAGCTCGAGTCTGGGACTTATTATAGTGCTGTGTGTTTATGCATGTGTCTGCGCATGTATTTGCTCAAGTGCAATCCCGTGTCACTGTGTGCATGTGTGTATTTATGTGCATATGTAAATGCTTAAGTAACCTATTGTCTGTTTGAACTCCCTAAAAAATTGTTTACTTTGCATGCCGGTTTAAATAGTATAACTTTACATTTTGTTGCTGGCTACAAGCAATGTTTGTTCCTCTTTTGGGTCCATGTTTGTTTCTGCTTAGGGTATGTTCAGAGATCAGGATGTATAGTTCTGGAAAATAGGATTATTCCCTTTCTTCATCTCTCTCCAGCAACTAAACTTAAGTCTCCTGGTTCCATTGTGAGTAAAACTTCCCTAACTTGGAGAGTTCTTTTTTTATTTTTTTTAAGTTAGAGTTCATTTCATTAACAGAAACAATTTTTAACTCTCGTCTAACAGGTTTAGTTGATTAATTCAAATTTAGCCTGGCAAAAACCAATTTATACCAGTTTGGACTGAAAAATAATAGCCACGGGCTGGCTAACCAGGCAGAACTGCCATCCCTGATCCAGATCCTCAGTCTGTGGTTCCCACCCATCCATGTTGTCTGGCCTTGCTGCTTCAATTGACAGCAGAACTGCAATGGATGCTCATTCAGAGCCCAAGTCTCTGCTGGCGCGTCCTGCAGCATACAAATGAAGCATGCTGAATAGAAACAAACAAACAGAATAAATACTTTAGCTGCATCTAACAGTGAATGCGATATAGGGGGCCTGTAGAGCAGCCAAGAGCCTGTATTTGTCTGTGCCCGCAGCAGACGTATGGCCCATGCATGTGCGAGTCCATGCCGAACGTGTGCACGTGTAGTATGTGACTGTGCGTATGTGAATGATTTGTGCTGAATCATTGCACGCTGACAGAAAAGTGACCATGCAGGTGAAATAGCAGGGACAGGAAATGCCTTTGTGTTGGAGTATTGTGTGGGCTGGGCATGGCAGCTAAACACACTGCTCCCCCATTCAAGTGCTGGTGACTGGCAGGGCTGGGCTTCAGGCCTGTACAGCATATGGTCTCAAGCACAGGCAGCACACACCATCAACTGTGTGTGTGTAGCATGTAAAGACCTAAAGAGCAGTGGTTATCTGGTGGTGGGATTTGTGTAAATCGCTCACAAATTTAATTTAAAAAAAAAAGGAATATTAGGAAAATTCAAATATTGAAAATCTACTTTGAAGCTAGACTTCTGGTGTGCTTTTAAATTCCCTCGACCTAAAACACAGTGTCAACTAATGAATAATGACTGTTGTGTTACGTTTCAGGCAACCGAAACCTTTCTGTTGAACGAAGAACCCTCCAGAGGTCCTGGGATGCCTGAATGCTTTGTAGTATCAGATTCATACAGGGTATGCACTTATTATTATTATTATTATTATTTTTATTGTTATTATTTCATGTGTTTGTACTAAATGTGTTACTTGAGTCATTCCTCATTACTCTGACTGACAGTCTGTTTTCATGCTCTTGGTAATTGCACCACAATCATAATGTCATTCACAGCTCCCGCTACTCAGCTGCAAACCATTACAATCATTATTTCCACAGGCACATTTAAGAAAAAAATAGGGGGGGGGGGGATTTGCAACTTCACCGAAGTGCCCTTGCCTCATGAGGGTGAAAACTTTAACGATAATGCACAGCATGCTCTTTTGCTCAAGAGAACAAAAGTTAGAGAAAGTGAAGCAGCATTTCGTAAAATCGGACAGAAATTTTGTACAAGAAGATTTACAGTGATTGACGTGATATAAAATGGTAATAAAAGCTAAGAGTTGGTGATGGGGATGGTCGGGGGGGGGGTCTTCAGTGGATGACTGAAAATGTGATTGTTAATGAGGTGGGATCCAGTTTTCTAGGCTACGGTATTTGTTTCCCAAAGTAAAGACTTACGCCAAGTCTCACAGAGAATCTGGGTTGCTCAGTGTATCGTGTGTCTCGGGGTACAGAAATGAACCATTATGGCTGTAATTGAGTAGCGCGGCTGGTGGAGGAGAGAGTTTTAGAAGAGGGAGGGAGAAGGAGCATTGGTGGAGCTGTATTGGATTCCGGGGGCAGCGGGTTCAAGAACATCCACAGGAGGGTGTCCACCTCCAACTTCTCACCAGGAGGTCTGCGGCTGGGGGTTCACTGCTGGATAAAGTGCATCGTGCTCCTTCCTTTGTCTGCATTTATTGTAGCGTGTTTGTACTTGCCTTACGCGTCAGAGATCTCCTAAGAATCGCTGAGGATGAGCATGCAAAGGCTTTTGAAAATATGTATAAATAGAAATGGGAATTTGACACCCTGTTTTCGAGGCACACTTTGACCTGTGACCCATTTAAATGGGCAGACTTCTATCAGTGGACCATCATCACAGACTCTGACTTCACACTGTGTTTCAGTATAAGAACTTTTCTGTCTCAGATTGTTGTCTGAAGGATTTCAGAGGTCTTCGGAAATCAAACAATCCAGTGGGGAAACAAAAAATGAAAAGAACACATTTTTTCTATCATATCTCTTAAATTGGTATTGCAAACTATCAAGTCAGTCCTGAACTAAAAACTGAACTGAAAAGCTACAGCTAAACCTGACCAATATTAACATGTCGTGGGCATATATATGACAGGTAATAAGTAATAGTGACAAACTAGCATTGACTTCACCTAGAATCATCAGAAATGTCTTTATGATAGTTAAAACGAGAGCAAAGTTGACACCGTTTACACTGTACAGTGTTCAGTATTAATCAGACTCAGACTACTCCATTGTCTACACTGTAAAAAAAAAAGCTGTAAAAAACTGTAAAACCACTGGCAGCAAAGTTTCCAAATGGATACCGTAAAATTACAGTAAATAACATTATCACAGAACTACATACACTAACTGTAAAAATACAAAACAGCTTTTTACAGTCAAAATCAATTAAAATATGGTATATTATAGTTGATAAATTCCCATTATACTGTAAAATAACATACATATTATGTCAAAAAACATTAAAGTCAGATACCTTTCAAATTAATCTCTGTAATTTCACTGTATACATTATTTATTTTAGGAAAGAGCCAAGTCTATCCACAGTAATTTCATGTTAAAATACTATTTTTCCCAAGTACAATAACAATGTTATAACGTATAAAAACAAATTAGGTTCATAAAATTGAAGATAAATGTCTGCACATGTGCAGTATTTATGTCATTTTAGAGAATTAGTAGATTAAAAAGCAACCATCGGACAGTGGAAAAACAAGCTAAATACATCCCAAATACATCAAAAATAGCTACATTTAAGGACAATCCCTGTTAATTAAGGGTATTTAGTAGTCATTTCTTGTCCATCTACACTGATTTGCTGCATAATTGTGGTTTCCCCAAGTAAGAAAAACAATGACACAATGTATAAACAAAATATGTACCTTTAATCAAATAGGAATTTCTGCATATTTACAGTATTACAGTAGTTATTTTAGAGAATTGGACAATGGGAAATTAAACACTGTACATCAAAATACATTAATAGGTATATTTAAAGATGCTATCTGTAAATTTAGGGTATTTAACAATCATTTTAGTAAACTGAACAAATATTCACTGGGAGTCATCCTCTATCATATATCAAATATATGTAACCCGTCTCCACTTTATGTCTCTGTTGTGTCCCGAGTTGGAAAGGAGACGCAGGAGTCAGGACTGGATCTCTGGATCTTTACTTGGCAACTGTGGCGACAGACAGAAACACACAGAAATTGTGAGCTAGAAAAGGCTTTTTAACATATGAAATGCTACAATAACATAATCAATTTTGCACAGTAAAACTAAATTACAAAAAATAACACAAATTGGTCCTTTAAACAGGTTAATCTCTGCTTTCATTGCTGCCGCATTTAAAGTTCAACAGGAAACCCAAAAATAAAAGACATCAGTAATTCTGCTTTTTTTTTTTTTTATAGATTAAACAATCAAACTAAACGTAATATGGTAGCCAGAAAACACATTTCACTACCTCAGTTTAACATTTAAATCCAAATGGACTAATATCACATTCAGCAGCCATCTGTATCATTTAGCAGCAACAACATGTACAGAGCAAATACACCCAGAGATTAACACTCAAAACATTTAAACACAAACGAACAAACATCTCCACACTGTGGCGACAGACGAAAATAAACTCTCCTGGTGGAAAAAAGGAGCAGACTAGCGAGGGAAGACGGCAGTGAGCAGGCTAACTTAGCATGCTAATGCTAGGACGAAACTAATTAAAAAACTTAAATTAACAATCTCAGGTCACCCTTTGGGACTCACGGAGGACGAGTGGGACATTACACAGAGCAGCATACAGCAGTTTGACCGTTTTCAAATCACGAACATACATCAGCTGAGAGCAACGCAATTACGACTAACCTCTGGCCATGTTAGAAAAGGCTTTGACCGAAAGTGCGCGTTAACAGTGAATATTTTATCCGTAAAACAAAATGATCATCAGTCACTTAGTCACAAAACCAAACAAAACTATAGCTATCTGCTAACAATAGCTTATGTGAGGGCAGCAATTTATCAGAGGGATGCTAACGTTAGCTTCAAGGCTGTCCACTGGAGGTATGACAATCAATTAAAATATCGTTCACAGGCGTTATCTAGGACACTCACCTCGAACGGTGTTTGGTTGACATGTCCGTTGTGGCTGTCTCAGACATCCACCTTGAAGATCATGAGTCCATGAGGGAACGTCTTTCCCCTGCATGACTGACTGGACGGACACAAACGCTAATCCAACTAAATGTCATTCTTCAGACTCAGCCGGTTGGTCGTTATGGGCGGGGCCAAGCAAACTGGAAACAGGCGCCAACTTTGAAATTTGAATGTTAATTAGCTGCAGTTTTACGGAAAACACTTTGAATGACTGGTTTTCTGTAATTTTCTACGTCTTCGTTATCATGGACAGCAATCTCTAAATTAATACCTCACATTTAATGTAAAATTGCATTTGAATATGAAAAAATATGTTAAATGACCTTCAAAAAACGAATGATAATGTAATATTATATGATAGTTAATCATTTGTAATTCTAAAGGTAAATCTGTAAATTACTGCTAATATCTGTTAAATTACAGTTATTACATTGTCTTGTGGAAAATGGTAATAAACCTGTAAAAAAAATACAGAAACTTGTATGTAAAATTACCGTTTAAAGATGTACAAATATAATAAATTGTAATGGTAATGGTTAGTTAACTGTAATTTTAAACATAAAACCTAAAATTACTTAAAATATCTGTAAACTACTATTGGAAAACAGGAAAAATCTGTAAAAAAAATTACAGAACATTTCCTGTAATTTAATGTTTTTTACAGTGTATTTTAAAAATACAGAAATTGGAGATTTGTCTTTGGCACCGGCATGGGGAAAAAAAGACAAACACATCACACACAATCGATAAATAACAGCACTTAAAATCACTTGGAAAAAAAACACAAATGCAGTAGATTTGAATGAGAATTGTTTTTTACATTTAAGACATAAGAATTGTCTAAATCCTGTTTTTATATTTCCTCCTCTAACCAGGTCAGTGTTTGTGTCTGGGTCAGAGTTTTGAAGAAGAAAAAAAAAAGATTTATATTTTTTAATATTTTGACAGCTCTACCACCGACATCATATATTTCAGACAAAAGTCTGACAGGAAAAAATGACCAAGGGAAGATATGTTACATCCTGAAATCAAAGGTCAATCTCACTGTGACCAAACACTTAACTGTCTGTTAGTTAATGCTGTGACTCAGCAATAGAGGAGGAGACTAGTGACGCCCGGCTCCTGATGATTGTAGAGATGTGTGCTGCTGGGGTTGAGATGTGTGTGAAGGGTCCATGAAACTTTGTCTGCCTTTATGGCTGCAACTCTATCAGACCACAATCAGCTTTAGTGCATGAATGTCAACAAGTTCAAGGAATTTGACTCTTTTGTTTCTCTCAGTGAACGTACACACTAATACAGCAGACACAGAGCAGAACAAGAACAACAAAGCTTAACAAAGTCGGGTCAAATCAATTTTATTTATATATCCCCAAATTCCTTCAAAGTCCTCACTACATATATCACATGAGTCTGGGCAGACATGGATTTAAAATACAGCTTGACTGGCTGCAGGAGGCCAACAACCACAGACAGTTATTCTAGTTTCGCTTGTTTATAGGAACAGATGAGCTCAGGTTACATCAAAAGTGGTCTGATAGGAAGGAGATTTCTACTGCAGCTAACTAACTGCATGTAAACTCCAAGCAGCTAGAATTGACATCTGCTCCTCCAAACAGCCCAACCACACTCTTAGCTTATCTCCCCTATACTGAGCCTCATCTCCCTTCTACACTAAACAGACAGCCAGGTGTGATCCTGCCGCTGGCTTTGGTGTGATACTGTTGGCAATTTTGTGGTTATCCTCTTGGAACAACTTGTTTTGTAGACTTGAGGATTGTTGGGTACAATCTGACTCTTTCTGATCATTCAACCAGTGAAACGCCTCCTCTGCTGACGGGTGAAGTCATCACGGCAGCGCTGGCCACTCTGGAGCAGTGGTGAGCATGTATATTCGAGGCGTGTGAAAAAGCAGAGCCGCGGCAGACCCACCAACCATAGCATATGGCTCTACCATGTGTTACTTAATGAGAGATTTACTCACACAAACCACTGAATGTGTGGCTCATTTAAGGAGCCGCGGCAGAGGAGTGTTTGCGTGTGTTGCATGCAAGTCGACTCTATAAAGGAGGGAGGTTTTGATCCCCAGGCTAACCACTTTAAGTAACCTTTTGCACTTGCACTGCTTTTTAAAGACTCTGCTGCAAGAAGGAACTGAATGCAAAGACTGTCCCTTGTATGCAGCAGCTGGTGTTTGTGATGTTGCTACACCTGCCTAAACAGAAATCAATAGGTGTGTGTAGCAGGGCGTGTGTCATATTCACAGGGAGGAATGCTGGTGTTGTAGTCCTGTGTGGTGTTGAGGACAGGAGGTTACACTCTCTGTGGTGCACATAACACTCCTGACCGCACACCCTCTCCCTCTTTGCCTGCGCCTCTGGCTTGCGTTTATCTGGCCTGTGTGCAGCATAATTGGCCACACAGAGCCCAGATCTCTTTGTTTCGCCTGCAGAAGGCTCTGCGGTAGAAATGCACAAGCAGTAGGGCTCATAAATCTGCGGGACTCCAGTGCCGGGGCCCAAAATTTCAGCTCTACTCCTGCACAATGACTTCACTCCCGCCCAAATTCCCACTGTACCACACTAAGGATCTGCTCCAAGAAACTTCATTTTATGACTTTTGTGTGATATGTTTGTCACTCACTACTGTTTATGTGTGTGTGTGTGTGTGTGTGTGTGTGAGAGAGAGAGAGAGAGAGAGAGAGAGAGAGAAAGAGAGTGTGTCTGTTTGCTCACACACCCCAATTTAGTACAATTTAGTATTTTGATACTAACTCAGAGGCTGTGATTATATGTCTGTTTTCGCTGTTTGCTGGTCTGCAACTTCACAGTGAATGCTGCAGTAACTGTTTGGCTTGGACTCACTTCACTGCGTTTGAAACTGCAGTTGTGGGCTCCAGACTGGGTCAAATATGGTTCAGTAAATAAATAGACTTGACTTTACAACCCATGATGAGATGATGCATTCATTCAAACGCCTGCTAATGAATTTAAGTGTAGACTTTTCAGCTGGGAGAGCGTGAGAGCTGAGAATCCTGACTGTTACAAAACATTTTAAAACAGAAAACTGTTTTTGTGCAGGCGTGTCCTTTTACATGCATAATTAATAAAGTTACACATCAGACAATCCTCTTAGCTTTCAACATAAGCTGCAAAAACTATATATGGAGTTTATTCCTGTGTTTCCTTGCAGCTGTTTTATTTTATCTACTCTGATGATGCGTTTAAGTAAATAAACATACACACACTTAAGACGCACTAGACGACTCAACTGTCCCCTGATGATCATTTGCATCTTGAAATCATGGTATGGACGGGTCAGTAAACGCAACTGAGGTCTAAGATTACCATTCAAAAGAAGCAGGGAAGCGCGGACAGAGTCTGCAGACTCTGCGCAGCGGACTCCGAGAAAAAATAATAATAAATAATAATCTCAAATCAAAAGTCGAACTAAAAGTAAAAGTGCAACGCGCTTAAGAAAAATTAAGAAAAAAGGCGCCAGGCGGAAGAATTCGTTAGAAGAAGAGGAGAGCGATAAAAGAGTAGTTGAGAGGGGAGGGAGACAAAGTTTTTTCCCTGAAAGTTTGTGCAAGCTTTCACTTTCTAGGCGGGGTTACAGTAAGCTGCAGCAGCATGGAGTGAGAGAAACAGGACGGCGAGCGATTGCAATGCAGCACTATACCGAGCTTCCCTCCAACTTAAATAAGCTCCGCAGCTCTCCTGTCTAAAATCACCATGTACTCCCCGTACTGCTTGACACAGGTAAACTCTCTTCTCTTCTCTCATTGTGTGGATTTAGCCTAGAGCGGGGACGCCGGCTTTTTTTTTTAAATTGCTGCTGCCTCTGCTCTTATTATTTTCCATGTGTTTTCATTGTCGTGTGTCTGCTCTCTGACTCTCGCTGTCAAACTTCAGCTCCGCTCTCCGACGCTCGTCCCGTCTCCGAACGCGTTTTCCGCCGCGCCAAACTTTCTCTCCGCGTAAGTTTCCATCGCACGTGTTTTTTCTTTCTTTTTTCATGTTTTTTTTTCCTTTTCTTTTTTTTTTAAGGAGAGAAAATGGCGCTTCTCCCGAAATGTATTTCATATAAAAAAAAAAAAGAAGGAGGGGAGCCTGCGGGGAGGAGGAGAAAAGCGGAGCGCGGGGATAGACAGCAGTGTGGAGAGGAGTTTAACGCTGCTGCTGTTACGGACTTTTCCGACTGTCGAAGTTCGCTGTGTTTTTTTGTTTTTGTTTTGTTTATTTGTTTTTTTTTTTCTTTCTTTTTGGGGGAAGGGGGGACGCACACCGCCGCCTGTAGAGCTGCGTGCATGTGTAGCTGAGACCGGGAGAGGCGAGTTGGAGCTTTAGTGTGTGTGTGTGTGTGGCTGTGTGTGTGCGTGTTGTAAACTGTGGAGAACAGCACAGACATTCTGCGTGCGTCTTGTTTAGATGGTGTGTTTGCGGCGCTTGACAATCGTTCAGGTTTTTTGCATTTGAATGCAACACGTGAGCACGTGGAGTTAGAGGCCGGGATCAAACACATCGCATTGATCCTCTATTGGTATATCAGTGTTGTTCCATCTGTGTTCAACATCCCTCTCCTCTTTTCCGTGTCTTTTCCTTCATGATCTGAGCGCACTTCAAGCAGACCCACTTTACTAAATAAAAGTCACAGTGTTTTTTTCTTCTTTTATTGTGTAAATTAGTGTCCTTGTATATCTTGTCGCAAGGTAGTTGTTTCTTTTCAACACTTGTCTTTGTTGCTATTATGAAAAAACACAAAGGACCTTCTCAGTATTGTTTCTATTGTTCTTCATGTTCATCACAGTCTAGTCGTTTCTGGACTCTGATGCAGTATTTTACTGTTACCAGACTCCTTCTGACACAAAAATAGCACGACTGTGAGTTGTAAAGAAAAAAAAAACAAACGCTGCTGCAAATGTTCATTTTCACTCATTCTGAATTTCTCTTTATACCATTTTTTATTTTCTGTGCTTTTATACATAATTAATCATATTTTACTTGTAATTAACCTCCATATTTATCATGACATGTTAACCAACTTCCAGCACAGGGAGAGAGAGAGCACAGAAAGCTGCAGAAGCTTTGCAGCATGGGTGCATGCAGCTGTATGCAGCTGGATGCATTGCTCTACATCTTTACAGAAGTGTTCCTTCCAGACTGCAAAGGCCAACATGCTCAGCCGCCCCTTAACCTCCCATTAATCAAAATTTCATATGGAGATGAGTGTGTTAAAGGGCCATTAGTTTGTTTTGTAATGCAAAGAAAAATTCTAAATTTCAAACAAAAGATCTTTAGTTTCAAATTTTTTCCTTCAGTTAAGTTTCTTTTTTCCATGTCAGTCCTTTGAGGGTGTTTCTTTCATTTAAAATATCCAGTGGCAGTGACCTGCCCATGTCATACAGCTGCTGGAAGTCTTACTCTTATAAAGCAGACTTGTTTATCCCCCATTGGCGTCGTCTGACAGTGGCCTGCCAGGGTCCTGTTTGATGTGTAATTCATTCCCGATTTTTACAGTGGTTTTATTAAAAGAGTTTTCCTCCCATCATACGCCTCTTGACAACTTTGCTACCGGAGACCGAGAGGATGTTGCTCGCTCCTCATGGGCACAAGTTATTTCTGGTTTCCATTTAAAAACATTAGCAGTTAGGATCATAATGTTGGCCTCTTGTTGACACCAAAGAGGGAAAGGAGATTTTATTATTTTCCCTTAATTCCTTGTTTTATTGAAGAAACTATTATGGGCTACTTAGTGTGTTGACATAAGACTGCGGAGGGTGAAAGTGACTTGGAAATGGAAGGAAAATAGAAGCACACTGGTAAATTATGAATACAGGCAGAACAGTTATTGCACAGATCAGAATAAGCCCTGTGTAGAAGTGTCTTACACAGGCTTCAGATTTTTTTTCAGTTTCAAACAGGCCTTTAAATGTGATGACTTTCTGTAATTGATAAAAAAAATTCTTATGCTGCAGATGATCGCTAAAGGAAAAGAGATTTTATTTCGCTTCATAAATTTCCCTTAATTAAACCAAATTGGTAACAGAAGCTCATACAGTGCAGTGCAGTAGTACACATGTTGCACATCACAGTAACTTGCATTAAGTAATGATGGAAGCAAAGGGATGATCTGACACACACACTCACAAACACACACAGATATCAATTGTTGAAATGGCTAAAAAGATGTAGGTGTGTGTGTGCGTGTGGGTCTGTGTGTGCGCGCGCGTGTGTGGTGTGCAGAGAAGAAACAACTTCCCTCCCCGTACAAACAGCCCTCACTCTCTCCACACACACACACACACACACACACACACACACACACACACACACACACACATTCGGCATTCCCTTGCAGACGGAAAGGCACATTTTGTTTATTTAATTGCTGTTAATAATTAAAAAATGGAGCTTGGACCTCGGATATGGCAACAACTGTAAACAATCGAATGAATTATTAACTGTGATAAAAGACAGACTGGAGAGAAGCAGCGTGGTGTGATGGTGAGGGTGCGGAGGCAAGTTACAGAGAAATCCCGAAAGATGGAGAATATAGTCACTTATATAAATGTGTGTGTGTATATACAAATAGGCTTATACACTATATATAGCCTATATATATGCGCGCACCCACACACACACACCAGGGGGAGTGATTGACGTTTCCACTGCAATGTGTAATCATCATTCTTTTATTCCCCATTGATTTGTTATAGTTTAAAACGCAAATGCTTTCTGCTCAGACCGTCTCTGACATTATTTCATTTTGTCATATTTAATGAATAATTCTATTCATTTGAATTTATTGCTCCGTCTCGTTGCTCTCTCCAGACCTAAGATGTGCGGCCCTCAGATGACGCAGCATAAATCTGCACTTTTTGTTTGATTCATTAAAAAAAAAAATCTAATAATAAAATAAAAAATACATGTGTTTTTGGAAGTTCATGCAGCTCGTAATTTTGTCATCTCAGACTGTTTTCACTGGTGCGACATGTTAACTTATTCCTTCCCTCTGCCCCCCTCTGCCCGCCTGGACGCTGACCCCTGCTCTCCTCGCCTCTTAACACCCTCTCAACACTAAAGTATTACCCTACTCACCTTCTAAACAATGCCTTAGTGGTAAGTCCTGTTTAGTCCCTATTTTCTTCAGCATTAGGTGTATATGTGTTTTCTATATTTTCCATCTTGAGAGAATGTTTTCTGTGGTGACTCCTGCAGGGCCGCTCGCGCTGACCTGCAGCTGGAGTTATTCTAGGCTTGTGCAGGGAGGAGGGATCCGTCTTTTACTTTGCACACACACACACACACACACACACGCAACACACTTCATGAAAAGTTGCATTTTTCTCTGTCTGTTTTTGTAGCCTGTGATTAGCATTATTATCAAGTCGGACGATACTGTTTCTTTCTCCTTGCAGCAGCGAATAGAGCACGAAAAAAAACCAAACAAAAACAAACTCAACTTGCTGCAGCTCCGACCACTGTCTCTCATAGACACGTGTTTTAATGTGTGCTTGGAAAAATATCAGCTCCTTAATGTCGAAAGAGGGAAAGGCCGCAAAATGTAACCCGTAGTTACATTAAAAGAGGGCGGAAGGTTTAAAAACACCAGCCTGTATTTAGAAAGCTTTCCTGTAAATGAATTTGGAGTGCGCAGCTTTCCCCTGCAGCTCCGAGCTCCTGTTTGTTTTGGTCAAGGCTTATTATTACCGGGCGGGCACATGATTCGGTTCCTTGTGTGTGTGTGTGTCTCTCAGGCTCTATTTTCTCGGACCGTCAGAGGTCAGCTCAGCTTCGGGGTCACCACCTCAGCGCGCATGACTGATTTTTGTGTCCTCCCAGTCTGCGGCTCTTTATCTGCGCTATATGTTGCTCCAAGAGGATGTATTATATTTATCTTACGTCACCAGCACTCCTTATCACAGAGCAGTGTTTTCAATGAAAATATCCAAGCGATATTTAGAGGAAGAAAAGCATGAGCTAGTTTGTTTTATGTGGAAATCTGATTAAATGAATGTAATCAATATTCAGACTTTGAAGCATTAACTTTGCATTGACACATATTTGATGAGGTGGCCTTACACCCCCTTCCCTCCCCTCCACTCATCCTTTTCCCTCCCCTCCCCTCCTCTCACCCTCTCCTCTTCTGCTCTCTCTTTCTCTCCCTGTGTCTCTTCCCAAGGCCTGGAAAATGAGTTGGAACAGCTGTTCAGAGGATTAAAATCTGATGGAACCGCAGTCTGAATAAACAGAAAATGTTGGATTTTTCAGAATTAAAGACACACACACGCAATGCGCATGCACGAGCGCACCCACAGACATGCAAACATGCACCTAGAAGCTTTGGTGCCATGTCTTCATGCCAATTAAGCCTCTGAGTGGTTATCGATGGATTAGCCAGGATCCCAGTTTCCAGGCGACTGTGTCTCACCTTTATCTTCTCACAGAAAAAACCCCAAAACAAAACAAAAATCTAACCCTTCCCGGCCGACTGCTGGTGTTTCATTTCACAAGCTAGCACAACCGAAGTCACTTTGCAAAGAAGTAGAAATTGCCTGTATTACATTTCCCAGATAGATATATTGAATTATGATATCACTTTGGGGTTTTGGTTCAGTTGCACATAAGTTTAATTGAGTAGATTCTATATATATACACACAGCCTCAGTGTAACTCACTGGTGCCAAGTAGGAAAAAGAAGTTTAGCTTGTGAGGATATTTGTGTGGAAAAGTGACCCCGCAGCCAGAAACAGTACTCTGTTTCTGGCCTCTAGACAGAAGAATGAACTCATAGTACATCTGATTGACATGTAGGGCTGATCTATTGTGCTCTCTTGTAACTGAGAGAGGAAGACAGGCACAGAGCAGGAAATCGGAGTCCCTCATTGGCTGTGCTTTTGCTGTTTTTTGCTGTTCCAGATCACACACACACCCCTCATCACGGGACACCGGGAGGTCATAATGTCAGACACTGCTGACGACACAGAGTTCTTTTCATTTAATCATTTATACCACGCTTTCAGTGGCAGGGCAGCCTACCACAAAAACCACCACCATCACACATGAGCTCATTTAAGGTGCACTGTTGGACGGTTGTGTCCTCCTTCCGTGGGTACCACCAAACACCACTGACTGTAAATTCATAAGATAGTCCTGCTCAGACATCCCAGTGCTTCAAACGTGAGCATGTTGCTGCATTTTGCAGCTTCAAATTTGGTAGCGTGGTCCAGATTATTTGCATACTGAGTACAGGCTGTGTTTCCAAGCATATAGATGAGAGGCTTATGAAGTTTTCTGTGATTAATGTCTTTGTCAGTCATATAAATTTTCTGTGTGTATTGTCAGCTGATGACTGGGGGCCACCATGCGTCAGCGTGAGCACATTTACGGCAATTTTTCGCAAAGAAATCCAGCGCTCTCTTTGGTGGGGGAGACAAAGACGAGATGAGCTGAGTGCATTTTGGCAGCAGGCGATATAGATTTGAGTTAAGTAGCATGTAGTTTTTATCTCAAGCTGCATGCAGAAAGAGGCAGAACAAACTGCGTCTCATTCAATATCAGCACAGCTGTCCCAGCATCCGTGGAGAATGGATTCCTACTGCTATTGCCATGGGAGGCTCCAGCCAAGAAGAATGGGAGGATATCCAGTGTGTGCGCTTGTGTTTTAAAAGGAAGGCGAAGAGTGAGAGGAGAGAGTAATATGCTGGTGTGTTTGTGTGTACACTATCCGTCTGTGTGTGTGAGTGTGTGTGTGTTTTTGTTTTTTTGTGTGTGTGTGTAATGCTGTCTCCACCCAACTCACTTTTCCTTCGCTCATGTCACCTCTGGCATGGATTAGTCTTTGGCACAACCCTGGCACTGCCCACGGCCCCATTGCGGTTCTGTGGTCGGCGATATGTTGTGCTGTTGCCATGGCTACCTAACACACACACACACACACACACACACACACACACACACAGGTGCTCAATTACATAATTGAGCTTGAATATACAGAGGAACACAAAATACTTAGTGTACAATATGAGAGCAGAGCGAGGGGAAAAGCAAGGGGGGAGATAGATAGCAGTTGTATAGAAAGGGGTGGTCTCCATTTAGAAACAACCAAGACAAAATGTGCCTTTACCAGAACAAACCATGAACAGAAAACAGCAGTGCAGTGGTGAATATTTGTGAGCTTTGTCATTGCTGAGCTTCCATCAGCAGTATAGCATGTTCTTTCCTCTGATTTTGAGTCATAAATCTAAATAACAGTGCCACCATTATGTGGGTATTTGGTGGTATTGTGACAACCAATCTGACAGGGAAATAGAGAATAAGGTGTTTGTGTGGACACAAATGTGCTGTGTGTGTGTGTGTGTGTGTGTGTGTGCGCGTGCACGTGCAACAATGAAACAAAAACTATAAATTAATAGTGTATCTATGAGTGAGGGTGTGGCACCTTGAGTTTACACAGATAGACAATGAAGCACACCCACATATTTCTCTTTCCCCACTCGTTCCTTCTCCTGGGCTTCAGGTTGTTTTGAATAGAACTTGTTTTTGTGAAAATATCAGCATTGTATCAAATTCTACCCACCACTTCTACCAAAGTTGATTTACACTGAAGAGCACTTTAAAGATAAAACCTCCGAAGTGAAATGTGACTTATCATCTAGGATTGATGAGCCAGTAATAAAAAAACGCATCTAGGCATCTTTGAACAGATTAAATAATTGAATAATAATTTGCACCTGGTTTCTTCTTCTTCACAAAAAATACAAAAACAGATCATTTATATTTTTTAAGTAACTTCTTGGACCACGTTTTGCTTCCAGATTGTTAGTGATCTCACAAAATCTTCATCTAACATTGGTCACAGACAAATTTCCACTTGCAGCACATGAGTGTGAATATTATGTTGACGTATGGAGAGAGACTTTAGAAAAAAAGGCTTATGAAACAACACACTCATTCACAATCTCAAAATTAATACGAGCATCAGCTATTTATTTTTACCAGAGCGACCAGTATGAGGCCAGTAGTGCGAAGCTGTCATTGCTATAAAGGATTTCATTCAACAGTCATGTTGTGGTTTGTAAAATGAAGAATGTTGTACATTTTGCAGTGTTTAGTCAGTTGTGTTTCATGTCTAGGGCTACAGAGGACAGACTGAGAAATGTTTCTGAGCATGCTTTGTTCTTGCATTGAGTAAATCTGAACCAATGCCAGTGTCAACACATGGAGCAAACGTTGACAGTAATTCATTCTCTGCTCTTTCCTTTTAATCAGCATGTAACATTTCTGTAAAGATGAGCTGTACGGAACCGAGTTTACACAAAAGACAGACCTAAGGGCTTGAACTTGTGACTGGGAAAAACCAGGAGCGTGCGGTGCCATTGTATCAGTCTGTCACAGGTCAACAGGAATAGATAAAGAGTTGTTGTTGCAGATCACTGACTCCCCACTCAAGGTCACTTCAGTGTGGGCAATCTGGGCATGTTGTTTGGCCTGTCCTGCCTGTCTGTCTGACCTACATCTCACTGCACTGGCTAAATATATACAGTAGACCCCTCATTACAAAGCTTCCAGATTAATCTGGATGAAATCTGAGCACCGTTCCTCTCGCTCTGTGTGTTTGACGGCAGCTTCCCCAGGCTGACTTTCCAGCTCATTCAGTTTCTGAGACACGTAAAAAAAAAAAAAAAAAAAGACTGATTTAGGCATTCATAAAAATGGCAGACACACACACACACACACACACACACACACATAAGCATTATCATTACGTGAATATGACTGGAGACGTAAGAACATTAGGTCTCTCCATCCAGAAACAGACTACCTCAACATTTAGAGTATAGGGTGTGCCTGTTTGAATTCAAGCCCAACTATGCATAAAAGTCATATTTTGCGATGCGTCGTGAATGATGCACCTGCATGTACTTACTGACACGAGGCACAGGTGTGCATTCATTCAGAAAACTATCACTTCGTGGAAAGCATACTATCACATACAGCAATATGCTGCATGTGATACACTGGGCCTATGTCTTGTTTTTCTGGTAGACCCCCACACCCTGTCAGATGAGCTCCAGCGCCCCTTATCAACACCTCCCATCGTGCAGCATCCCATCAGGTGTTTTTTTTTTTTTTTTTTTTTTTTTAGTGATTTTAAGCTATTCAATGATATTAATAATCTTAAGGTAGCTTTTTTGTTCATTATTAAACTGTAAAGGATTAGATTTATTGATTTGCATTGAAACATTTGGACATTTCAACTATGTTCTTTGGAGCTAACCATTTGAATGCAATGACACTTTCAATCATTTTATGCATTCCATCTAGCTTACAATTATAATGATGATTCATTACTTTTAGCTAACTATCACAGACCATTACATTTCTTTTTTATTCAACCATAATTTATTACTTTTAGATAGCTATTTTAGCATATAGGCTCTTATTCTGAGCATTCTTCTGTTCGAAGGTATTTTTAAACAGTATAGCTCACCATTTAAGCATAATTTTTCAGCTTTTTCAACCATGTATCCACTACTATTAGCTTATTATGTTGACAATTTTATATCATTACTGTTAGCTGACTGTTGCATGGTTAGAATTGAAAATTTCTTGTAGTTGAATTTATCAATATTTCAGTCGTACTATATGCATATATCTAAATATCGATTTCAAATCTAAAAGTTTCTAGTATGTAGTACTAGTTTTACTTTCAAACTGGTTTATACACATTCTCAGTCAGAGCTCTGGTTTCGGAAGTGTTACAGCTGATTCCATGCAGGAATGTTTTTTTTTTTTTTTTTTGTTTTTTTTGTGAAATTGTCATTTCTAAGTCATCCATCTATCGTCCATCCGTCCTTTTATTTCCATGTAAAAACAACATGTCTGCACACTTGGTGAAGCGTGGAAAGGCAGTCGCAATCATTTAGACACAACGGATAAAGACATAATCGAGGTACAGTTAATGGTGAAATCGTGTTGGTGTTGGGGATTGTTTAGTTGTCAAGGCATAACCACATTGTGACGGCACTCAGTGATGCCATTGCATTCCTCATCTTTTCACCGCTTCTTTGGCTTTCCATTAAGTGGAGGAGGGATAAAGAGGAAATCAATCGCCGGTTGATTGTACCTCAAATTTCCTAAGGCCTTCTTTCATCATCGTGCTATATTACCTCATTTTGTAGCAGAGGCAAAGGAGTTTCTAAAGAGTCCTGTTTGTTCATGCAGTAGCAGAATCTACATTAGCTATTTTGGAGATCAGATTATGAGCTCAGAAATTCATGACTCAAATTTAGTATCAACATTTGAAATGTACTTTTATTCCCTCTCTTCAGGATCATGGCTTGAAGGTTGTGATTAGGCTTAATAGGCATTTATTGGGTTAATGTTGGAAGGAAAATCTTTTCCTGTCTTGGGGGTGGGTGGAGGAACGTAGACACTTGGAGGCTTATGAACCCGCAAGTCAAACAGTAATGAAAACAGTTGTGACCTGATTTCAAGAGCCGGAGAAATGAGGAGAGGAGATGAGAAAGGAGAATTTTGAATTTAGAGACAAAGAATCACAGACAGCAGTTTGTTTGGGTGGAAGGATTGTAAGCTTTTTGTCTCTTCATGTTCTTTTTTTACTCCATTTTTCTCGCCTGCTTTCTTACCTGCTTGTGTTCCCTTCCCTTCCTTGCCCTGCTTCTTCTTACCTTTCCTCTCTGTTTCTGTAATTCTGCCTCCCCGTCCAGCAAGGAATAGCTGTCACCCCAGGGAACAAAGCGCTTGAGCTTGCTCTTCAGAGCAGGAAGTTGGCATGTGGCCAAGGGTGGAAAATCTATACTCGGTTGCATAATATAACATATCTTTACCTCAGATGAACTCTGAGGAGGCCTGGCAGCTGTGAGCAAACAGAGCTGGAGGGCGGGAGTTTGTGTGTTATTAACTGACTCTGTTTGTGTGGAAGTGTCTGTGTATGTGTCGGGCATGACTGCATGCTCTATACTTCTTGTGACTTGTATTTGCTGGCTGGTGCGGTAGGCCCGAGGCTGTTTGAGACCCCTTCGTCAGTCGAGCAGGGTACAGTAGAGTCAAATAGACCCTTGTTGAAATACAAAAAAAAAAGGGATTAGAGTCAAGTAGAGTTGAGTAAAGGAGACCGGGGCCAAACAGGGCTCAGGGTTAGACTCAAACACAACTCTGTGGCTTCTCCTTTTGGCCCAGGCCAGCCAGTAACTACTATCCGAACTACAGCTGCACCGTACTCTGCTAGGGAATTCAGATATAAACTTTCTGCTCTGTTTAGGCTCTGAGAAATAGCTGCAGGATTAGTGTGTGTTACATGGAAAGTTGTATATTTAACTGGAAAATTCAGTGCTGGATGAGGATTCCATGTCACTGCTAAAATATAAAACACAGATGGACCAAATTTAACGTTAACTCTGAGTTCATGCACTGGCACAATCCTCAGACACTCACTGTGACAGTTAGAAATTCACTTCCATGTCGCAGTCAGCTCTCTACTCTCCTTTTATTGAGATGTCTAACTGGTCTTGATATCCCTTAATTAATATTCGTATAGGAGTCCTTCTCTATGATGTGATTACCCAGCAACCATAATGGGGAAAACAGGGTGCGCCACTCCTCCTCTTCTGTGGCGGCTGTTTCTACAGCTCAGTCAAAATGGGACATGAGGGGGGAGGGGGGCGCATACCTGAAAGCAGTTGCCTGTCCGACATGTCAAACTGCTGTCACTCATGAAACTCAAAACTGGGCTCATTACGGTCATCATCTGGAATAAAGCGCAATCATCTCAGCCACCTGTGGCAAGCTGCCTTGGTGGAAAGACTCTCATAGGCCTGTCTGTTAGAGTTGCATATCATCTCACACATATTTATTCTATTCATCCTGTTTTTTTTTCTCAATGTGCACACCTGAACAAAAATATTGGGAACCTAGAGTAAAGACTCATGTGGGGACCACAAATCGACTGTATATTGCAGCCAGTCTGTGTAGATTTATGATGAAAGTCAATATGGATGGTGTGGGCGGATAAGCAGAGGTGCACATTATGGTGAGTTTTTCTTCTTCTTTTCTTTTTCATACTTGGGAGTGCTGACGGCCTTGAGAATGGAGTAGTAAAGCAACACCAGCGTTCTCTTTCAGTTCAGAAAGCTTATGGAAAGAAATACAGCATTAGGATGAGAAAGAAGAGAGGGAAATGCGCAGAATGAAAGAGTCTGAGTATTGTAAATACAGTAGACTGGAGAACACTCCACCTCCTTTTATTTTTTCTACTGGCACGATTTGTTTGATTTACTCCGTATCAATCAACAGAAGATGTAGTTAAATGAACTCGAAGTATATTTGAGAAAACTTCTTTATGGCTGTGGCTGTTTGTATTCTCCTTTTACTTTCCTTGGAAGCAGACCGTGATTAAAACAAACGATATAGGCGTATTGTATTTCCTAGGGGACTGGAAGGAATGCAAATGCATCATAACCATATTATACTAGTTAGGAGCGGTGTGTGTTGCCAAGCCTCTGGATACAGTAGAGAGTAGACGCAGTTACACTAAAGGGAACCGAGTCCCACAAAGAGCCAGGATCCCACAACTGCAACAACAGGAGAGGATATCTGACACTGTTGGACTATATTTGACATTTCATGGGACACAAACTGCACCGAAATCTTTGCAGCATTAAAAAAAAAAAAAAAAAGAAGAAGAAGCCATTTGCCTGTCTGAGAAAAACCTCAAAAAAAGTTTTTTGTCTGTGTGGATGTGCGTCCGTGTGCCGCAGAATCCGTTTGGCATTTCTGTTGTGAGGGAAGCATGTTGCTGGTGGGACTTTGGCCTGCACAATCCCTCCTCTGTTAAAACAATGCGGCAGTTGTCCTCCCTAACCTAATTACTCCCTCCAGGGGGAGAAAGGCAACAGCACCAAATCCCATAGTTAGGAGCTCTGATCTGGGCCCTGCTGTAAGAAAAGGCTTCATTCATTTCCCTCCCTCCTTCTACCACACATGCACAGACACAGACACGCACACACACACACACACACACACACACACGCTTCCTATTTTTCACAGCGATTGGGTTTGGCCTGATAGAAGCTAATTATGTTCTAATATAGCCAGATATTTCTCTTCATATCTATTTCTTTTCCCTGTTGTAACATTTTATTATTGTCAAAAATTTATTGGTGCTGCAGACGTAATTGCATCTAAAGATTGGGTAACGTTGTGAAGATCCATGAGCATGAGCTCAGTGATATTAACAGGACACTGATGCATACACTCCCTGAAAAAACTGAACAAGTTTGGACCAATACAGCACAGATGCATCACTGGGCTGACTTTATCCAGTACAAATGGGTTGTTGCACAATTTTAGTGATATTTTGTCATGTAATTATTGAGTTATTTGATCAAACTAAAAATATTGGCATTTGGACCCAAACTACAGGCACAAATTTTTACTTTAAACCGTCACCAAATCATTGACAGCTGTACAGTAATATGACCTATCAAATGTTATTAATAATAGATAAACTAACAATGATTAACGAATAATGTTTTAAAAGGACCAGAGTGGGTGATAATAGTTCACAAGCAGGAATATAAAAAATAACAATAACAGTGGATCAGAATAGTTCTCCATGACGATGAGGCAGAGTTGACCATCTCTTGTGTTGTGGCTGTACTGAATCAAACTCAATATTCAATATTGACCCAATTTACATTTATTTATTATCTTATTGTTGAGTCATATACCCAAAATGAAATATGATAATTTTTAACCCAATGTTGGAAAAACACAAGCTCAAGTTTTACTTGAGTCCATTCACAGATTTATTGTTACACAAAATATTGTAAGTTGGACCTGCAAAGGACGCACAATATTATAAGTGATCACAAGAAGCACTTGCATGTGAGTTTAAAAAGATCCAGTGGAGATGATAAATGACCGATTATTATAAAACTGTGGCACAAACACTAGATAAATAATGCATTGTGTTGGTTAGTATTGTTCCTGTAAGTGCTGGATAAAGTTAATCCAGTAATGTGTTGGTGCTATATTGATCTAAACTGGGTCAGATTTGATCAGGAAATATTTAGAATGTTCTATATTTAAGGTGCAGGTGCTCTATACATTAGGAAATATATTACATTTTATATTTAATACAATATTTATAAAGGTTTGGCTGAATATTTTGCTGTACGATGACGCCCTGAGCAACCCATTGTCCTGAAAATCACAGTAACACACCTCGTCCCAACTCTGCTTTTGTTAGACAAAGGGTTTGTCAATTATCAATATACAGGAATTGTTTACATTTATTTCAAGTCTTCATTTATTTCCAATGCTGTAAATCTCCCAACATCTGAACCTGAAGAAGATTAGAGGTGATTAGAGGAATTCAGCTCAGTTTTCAAGGAGCTGAATTTTTCTGAGTGGTTCATCACCTACTTTGGTTTATCACCAAACTCGAGCTGCTGAAATTTCGATACAGACTGGGAATGCTGTAGAACTTTTGATGAGTAGTTTATAAATATAGATTTCTATATGTCCCATCCCACATCTTATTTCTACTGGCTATATTGACTCAAACTTGATCAACTCAATCCAGTAAGCCTGCCAAAAATACCAACTGTACTTTGTGCTTAACCTTATCATCTGATTATGTGTAAAAACTGAATAAGTCAGAAACAGAATCATTGGTCAATTAAAGTAAAGAACTTTGTGTACTTATTTCTTAGTGTGAGATGCGTTTACTCCTTGTCTTGTTTTCCATCTCTCATCCTTCCCAACCTTTCACCTTTCATCAGCGTCTGCTGTCACTTACTGTCACTGGGCGGTTTTAAAAACTTTATTACTGTTAGTTCAGCCAAGGAAGTCCACATAGGAAGAGAGGAAAGGGATGTGTGTGTGTGTGGCTTTCACCAAAAGAGGAAGGGCTGTTAAGGTCTTAATTCTTCGTCAACCAACCTGTTTTGTTTATTTATCTGTCCTCTCTCAGGGAGATTAGAGCAGCCATTGTGTGGAGGCTTGGAAAATAAGGCCTTAAGTTTATATTTGCTGATTGTTGCGGTGCTGCGTTGTTGGTCCAGACTGTTAGGGTTTAGACTTCTTTGTTTATCTGGGGGGGGCGGGAATCCATTTGTTGCCACTAAGATTAAGATTTTTTTGTCAAGGGCCAACCTGTTTATGTAATAAACAAAAACAAAATCAAAAAATTAACAACCTATATTCCCATTTTAAATATGTTTTAAATGGTGTGGCGGACTTTTTTTTTTAATCTGTTTTTGTTCAGCTTTGCTCCACACTTAGAAGAACGGGCTCAACAGACCACACATCCCAGATATTCTTGGGGCATGTAAGGAGACGGTGGAGTTTGTGTATTTGTGTGTTAGCGTGTCTGGTGGTGCATTGTTTGTCTTAGGCCGAGCTCCTTTTCCTGTGGTGTGTGTGTGTGCGGGCTTGAATCCATCCAGCCTGAGTGGACCCTGCTCCCTGTTTGTGCAGCTCGACACTTGCCCTATGGCAGAAGCGGAAGCTGTGCTTTAACAGCATTAGCAGGGCTCTTCCTTCAGCCTGCAGCCCTCTTTGTTAACCCTATCACTGTCCCCATGCTCCTCTTGCACGGCCTCCTTTGTCTTCCTCCTATGGCCTCCACAGCTTTGCTTCCTAATCTAAAGGCATACATTTTCTCTATGTTTCCTGTCCTAGATGTGTCTTGTCTTTTTCTTTTAACTCTTCCCATTAGCCTCTCCTGTTTATTCAGTGTCTGCGCCAACTTGTGAAATTCGGCCGTCATTGGCAGTCATGACTGACTTTCTTCTCAAACTCATTTTTAACCCTTTCTTTCTAATTGAAGCCAGCAGCAAGTTTATTAACCTCTCATGATGCTTTAGTTCAGTTGGCTAAAAATGGTGTTTTGTAGGCTCCACATGACTTTCATTTCATTTTTAGATCTCATAATAATTAGCATCACTCTAGCTATGTTGATGCTGGTTAATCAATCTTGTAATTGATATTTTTTTATTTTTATTTGGCCCTCACTGTTCTGCCCTCTTTCCTTTGCATTATTTGACGGTTGGTAGTTACAGGGCACTGCCAATACTGAAGATATAACATAATTGGTAGATATTTCCTTTCCTATTTTTTTAATTCTAATACTTTTTCCCCCCTCCGCCCTTCTCACCCTGCCTCCTGTTCTTTGTCTTTCTCCTGTTATCCTCACCGTCTTTATCAGGGCTCGTATAGACACATACAACCACACCTCCGTCAAATATTCGCCCCTGGTTGGTTTTTTTTTTTTTCTTTCTTTCTTTCTTTCTTTTTTTTTTTTTTTGTCCGAGGAAAGCATTAAACAAAGTACAAGCCTAAAGGCTGCTGAGCTTTTCGGTTCATTCGAGACTCATACAGGCAGGACCTCAGATCATCAGGGTTTAATTATCAATTTATGGCTATGGCTTAAGCTCAGTTACTTGGCTAATTCGAATGGAAACGTATAAAGATAAAAAGAATATATAGAGAGGAGGCCATAAGAAGGTGGGGCTTTGGGGTGTGCAGACGTGGAGGGTGAGACAGTGGGGGTTGTGAGTTAGGGATGGCGGCAAATCATTTGCATAAAGGGCAGGGCAGCATGCCCAATGGTGGAAAAGGTTGGCATCACGCCTTTCAGACTGGCATAGAGGGAAGACTGGAGAGAGACAGAGAGAGAGGGGGGTGTAGTCAATAGTGCATCCCTTGTTCAGAAAGAGGAGGTCCCTCGCTGTTGGCAGGAGAGCAGGCTAAGTCTCTCGTTTGATTGTGTGCTAGATTGCCCCTTTATTTGTCTGATTGCAAAGCGTTCAACACTGCATTAGTAGTGGGCTTTACTTTCCTGGAGCCTTTATTCAGGAAGGAGGGTTTTTTTTTTGTCTTGGCCTTGTCTGTGATTGTCGCCACACATATGTCTCCAAGTTTATATTGTGTGCAATGAGCACGTCGAGTGATTTGGGAAAGTTTTTCACCTATGTGTTTTTACGAAGTCTGCATTCATCACCGCCCTTGAACTGCAAATGCCAATCAGGTTAAGGATGACGCAGATTTAGCCCGCTGCCATATTCAGTTGCGATTTCATAGATAAATACAGGCCTTGAGACGACTGCAGCGAGGCAGCCAGTGACTTTTTCTGTCTATCTGTGTGTGTGTTACCTTCTGTCTGTCAGAGTCACAACACTGCTGTTTCCTTCACGCCTGCTGTAGTTTTGATGATGTCATGGTAGAAGAGAGTGAAAGGGATGATTATTTAGTGAGGGCCTGTTATTTCTGGCCCTGGCTCTGTTAGCACTGTGCGTTGAATTTCGGTGCTCTCCACATCGCTGGCCACCCGCGGTCATTATGACCGCTAAGAGTGCGATGCTGGCGGACTCTTTGTGACCACAAACCCTGATAACCTTTTTAATTCAGGGCACTGTGGGCCCTAATTAACACCAGTGGTCTCAATTCACTGCTAAGTTGTTTGAAACGGATTTTCTTTTAATTTCATACTGAACAGTTTTTAATTCTAACTTAGATCCTTGTTTTTTTCTGAGCTGTCAGGTTTTTGGGCTGTTTACATCCCAAAAACCTGAAGGAATTTAGTTAATAAATGTGAAGTGAAACAGAAAAAGAAAGAAACTGCTACAAACAAGTGATTTTTTTTTTTTATTTGATAAAGGATTTAACCATAAATAGATTCTTTTTAAGGTTCTTGCAACCAAACAAAGCTTTTTATTTAAGCTTAAATGTCAGGCTGGCAGTGCAACCATAATACGATATGCTGTGTTTTGTGCATTTATATATTTAAAGTCCAAAATCTTTAAAAATCCAACATTCAAAATCATGAATCAAAGCACAAATTATACAAACCGCATGAAAACAAAAATTTATTTCAGTATTATATAATTGATACACATAATGCATAGATGTAGCTGGTTGAGGGATATTTTCAAATATTTCTGTTCATAATAATTTATATATAAAACATCAGAAATTTGTATGACCATATAAAAAATATTGCAATATTAATCTGAAAAGCAGATTTCAAATAAACGTGGTTTAAAGTAAATTTTAAGGTAGACTTTGGGGGAAATCTTCTGCACTCCAAGTACCAGATAATAGTACAGCACAGGAAAAAAATTACATGGTTTCAATTGGCTACTAAGATAATACTGAATGTATATACTGATTATGCTTAACTGCCTGTTTATAAGAGATCACAAGTTCCTAATCTCTCACAGTGTCTTGTAATTTATGAAATATGTTTTTTTTTCATCCGTAGGATATTAATCTGAAAAGCAGCTGTCAAATAAATGTTTTGGAGTGTAAAGTAAAAATAATTGGAAATACTCCTAATAATGAAGTGCAAGTACATTATAATAGTGTTAAAGTGTCTGAATCCTGTTTCATTGGGCCACAACAAGATAAGACAGAAAATATGCACCATAATGTTAGACTCTTTAAAATAAAAGGATTCTGCCTCTGTAAAGGAAAAGTTCAACATTTGTTAAAATAAAAGTCATGTTCCCATATTGATGCTCGGACAGGTTTATCCTTCTGTAATAATTTGGCCTGTTTCTATTGGGATCATATGTCAATGTGCCTTTAATGTGATATGAAAAAAGAAAAAGAAGAACTAAATGTAAAACCTTTGTGTTCATGTTGGCACCTGTGATGGCCCTTTTAAACACATGTTCACAATCAAGAAGCAAAAACTGTATTTGAAGCAGTATCATGTAAAAGGTCAGGTCACAATGCATCCTGTGTAAGATCAGGTATTCTAACGTATTAAGACAGTAACAGTATATGATCTGACATTTGTGGCCTCAGGAGTGTTAATACACTGTTTGTGCTCTCTCATAAATCAGTGTCGAAAAAGAACAGTGTGCACCTGGTGAGAGGAGGGTGGAGACCAAATTCACACCTTGCATATCCTCTGCATCTCCCAAATAGTGAAACCTATCATTAATCCCAGCAGTGCAGCAAATTAAGGAGGATTTCTTTTTCTTTTTCTTTTTTTCAGACTTCCTTAAGTGCAACCAAACTGTTTGCTGTCAGGTTTAACCTTCAAACAATAGTGTTCTGCTTCAGCGCTTGAAACACTCAGTGATGTTGTTTCAACTCACTTTCTTCTCCCAACATTGTGTGAAAGACTGACTTCTGAATTTCACACTCATCTCTTTGAAAAGGGGAGTAGAGCCCTGCAGCTTTGTTAAGCGGCAAGTTAACACATGAACCTGAGGCTCCTTTTCATTTCAGTCTGTGCTGTAATTCAAATTCTGTGGAGGGATCTCTATGCAAGAGGAGCTGTGGTGCAACATCTCTTTGCTTTGAGCCTGTTGATAAATCATTGTGCTTGTAATTCTCTGTGATGTGTGTCAACCAAGCTGCCTGGATCAAAGATAGTGTGGCATGGAGCAATGGCTACCAGCCACTAGCTGCTTATACTGTTAAAATGATATCATATCTCTATATTTCTAGCATTTCATCAAAAATGTATCACCTTCCATCAATACCAAAATAGGAATGCGAGATCAAAGAGAATGAATTTGCTAAATGCATTTCTTTGTTGCAGGCCAGCCGCTCCGTGTTTACTGATTACAGAGCTGGTTTTTACCAGGGTAGAAAATTAACACCCGCCATCAGCCAAATGCTGCTAAAGGCTGGCTGCTTTCTCCAAGTTTGTCTCCTCTACCAAACAGTTTGGCAGGCACATTATTTGGAGCTTGGTGACATTGTGGGAATCAACTGGTGTGTATTTCTTTATATTTTTCTTTTCAATTTTACTGCTTTAGTTAGTTTGATATAAATCTATAAGAGCTGAGAGCAAAGACAACAAAGCAGAAAGACATAGTCTGGTGCGTAGTATCACCGTGGCTCAGCCTGCACTGGCAGCAGTGTGAGCAGCAGTAGTGTTGGCTGGCACAGTGAGAAAACACTCAGTCATGGCTGTTGTTGTGGTGCTGAGTCGGCTTGCCCCAGCACGGCAAGTTGTTCGTGTGCACACACACACACACACAAGTTCGTGAGTCGCAGGGCGGTTCCTACATCCAGCTGCACATTCTTTCTAGACAGCGGCTGAAGGAAAAGGTTTTTTTGAGCGTGGTTTTGTGTGTGTGTGTGTGTGTGTATTTGTTTGCATGTGCATGCAAGTATGCAAAAACAGAGTTGTGTGCATGAGGCCTCAGGCTGCATGGAGGTCAGCCCTGAGTGCAGGCCCCAGTTGCATCATGAACCCTCCTTGATTAGGATGATCACCACAGGTGTGAAGCTTGAGTAGAATACATGTCAGTGAGTTCCTTGGCTTCTCCCACCCCCACTCATCAATACCTCTGTCTTCATCCAAGAACATCTGCGTGTCTCAGCACGCGTTCATTCACCTCCTCGAGCAGGAGCAAAATGTTAATTTATGTGAAATGGTTAAAGAGTTTCATAAAAAGACTTCAGCAGCACGTAGTACCTGCAAGCACTTCTCATGTGTAGTTCTGGTTTTGGAGGCTGGACCTGCTGGAACCAGGTCTCCATGTCGACCTGCGCTGCTGACACATGGAGCGTGATGGCTGGAGGTGGTGAACCAGCCGTTCCACATCCAGAGGCCCGGTCAGTTTTGCAGTGCATCGAGGCAGCAGAGCTCCTTTGTGGGGGCTGGAATGTGCCGTGCGTACCTCTTCCTCAGCTGACCCCCCCCCACAACCACACACATACACACACACCCACCCCACCCACAGACACACACATACACAAGGCTAACCCTGGGCACGTTAGCACGCAGCCACCACAAATTGCTTGCAGATTTTTCACACATAGTAATGTACTGGTTTGTAAACTTAGATAAGTGCAACCGATGCTGGGCGCTGTGCTTCGTGGATCTTCACACATCACTTGTTCGCTACAGAGTGTGGGGACTTTTTCCCTTGTCTTTAAAATTTTATCTGGTTTCTCAACCCCCCCCCCGTCCCTGTTTCTAATGATTAACAGGAGTGATTACTGTGTGTGATAGTTATGGAGGGTCATGCGGCAGCCAAGAAAGCTTGTTCTGATTGCAGTGCAAAACCACAGCAGGCTAAAGAAGATGTGCATCAGGGGGAAGTGCTTGTTTAATTTAGGATGAACCAGGGGGCATACTTGCTACTTGCTGATATCTAAGTTCCCTAAATGGTGATTTTAGAACGTTTCATGATTTGGGAGAAACTTACATTGATCTTGAAAATGATGATGATGATTTTGATAGAATATCTACCTGGATGAATGAAAATGCTTTGTTTTAAGAGTTCATTGATTAAATGTACGCCTCTACCTTCACCTCCACCAGCTTCAAACATGGCTTACTGTTTTTACCTTTCCTCTCCGTCCCTCCTGACCCTGTCTCCTCCACCACCTTCTTCTGCACTGGCTCTATGTCAGCGTTCTGAGCCGAGGTCAGGGGGAGTCAGTGTCAGGCTCCGTCTGGGGTCAGGGACGCTCAGTTGGGCAGGAGAGGACGGAGCCCATCCCCAGCAGCACATAGCCGCGCTAATGAAGGGCCAGGCGGCTGGGATGCCCTCCGGTTATGCAGACCGTGGTTTAATTGGTCTAATGAGATGCAGCGTGGCCTCTGCGAGGTCATTTACCGCAGGACAGAGCAAGACAAAGCAGGGCGGAGAGGCCTGCCGCTGGGTCAGAGACAGGAAGAGACTTTTATCACAGCCTGAGTTTGGTTCATGTTTCTGAAGTTAAACATTTATAAGTGATATAGACAAATCATGTCAATTGTTCGTGTTCTGGGAATTCAAAAGAGCTGAAATTGCTTAGATGATCAATGTTGGTTGGAAAAAAGAGCATTGAAAGCCAAACATTTCTCAACAAAAAAAGGACTTCATAGTGCCAACATTTTGATTTTTTGGCTTGAGGATGTGGCGTTTAAAGCAATGCTCACTTCTACCTCCATCAATCCTTGAGAGTCTGTGAATGTCTGTGTGGAAAACAAAAGGAAGAGTCTGATTGCTCTTTCTTTTCACTAGCATACATTTTATTTACCTTCATTTTACATGGAGAGGCTCTAACTTTTGAAATGGATAGAGTGGCCCCCTGCTATCCTGCTATATTTATTCATTTATTGCTGCGTTTTCATTCACCATGCTAACATGTGATGACATACAATGTATGATAACTGAATGTCTGATTTTCCTCTCAAACTGTAGATGAACACCATTAGACCTGAATCGAGTCATTACTCCTTTGCAAAATTATTTTACATTGTTTCTGTATCTGTTTTTCTTCAAAAAATGTAAATTATGGTGGTGTTAAATAGCTTGATGACAGCTAACAATAGCCTATAATAAGATCATCTTTCAAGGCCATTCATGGAAAGTAATACAAAAATTGTAAATATCATCTTTTTGAAATGATGGATTATTCGAACTAAGATTGAAACGCAGAGGCTTTCGGGGCGAAGTGATGGATCAAACTGGGTTTTCAGAGTAAAAGAACCTTTTCTCTCCTCCCTGAAAGAGTTAATCCGAAGTTGGCAGCCAACTCCACAGTCTCGGTCAGACGTGCGGAGAATTGAAAAATAAAGGACTCGAAAAATCATTTCTTTTGTCTTTCTTGTCATAGACTGTCCAAAATTAAGATCAAAATTTTATATGCAGATTTCATTGATTGATTTATTTATTTGCTAGAATAAAATTGACGCAAAGGAAGAACTTTTCTGCGAGATTTTTTTTTCTTCACAATAACACATTTTAATATCTAGGTTTATTTAGTTGTATTTATTCTATTCTATCCTTCTGATGCTTTTATTTAAATATCAATCATAATAGTGCCATAATAATATAGCAATATTAATATGTAACAATAATAATAAAATCTAAATAGATGAAAATCTAACAAAAAAGGTTCAACAGGGAACAAAAATAAATAAATAAATAAAAACTAAAACAAAAGGAAAAAAGAAATCATAGGCAGCATCACGGGTCGTTCGGGTTCTACAGGAGAGTGCTGCTCATTTGCTTGACTCCATTTTAAAAACATATCTGCATGTGTTTCCAGCGCTAATATTAATGGACGGCAGGTTTTAGTAGCCGTGCAGCACAAATGTCGTTTTCGGAAATGCCAGCCCGTCTTTTTTTCTTTTCTTTTTTTTTTTTTTCTTTTTCTTCTTCTTCTTCTTCTTCTCACTTCCATGTTATTCTTGGCAGATTGCACGGATGATGTCTTCACTCCTTTTAAAGTATTTATATTTTAAGTGTCCTGTGAGAAGCGAGAGGGGGAGAGAGAGATGGAGAAGTGATGGTGCATTTTTAATTGTCTTGGCTGGGTTTTTCATCCTGCGAACGGGGCCTGGATGATGTTTGAGGGGAGGCAGCCAGACACACATGATGGTGGAAAAATAATCCATGACTCTAATTGGGTGGATATAGGTCTATTAGTGAAACTCAACCGTTTTGTTTTTTTCATTATTATTTTTTATTTTATTTTATTATTTTTATTCCAAGCCTGAAAAGTGTCCCATAATGCACCACGTGCAGGCACAGTCACGCAGCTGATGTTTTTTTTTTTTTTTTTTTATTCCTTCTTCTCCTTTCTTTTTTGGGGCCTTTAAGTGACGCGCAGGAAGCAGGTTTGGAGAAAATATCGCGTTGAAAACAGCGACAGCTCCGACTGCTAATTGATAATAAGCTTGAATTAAAGCTAAAGGCCAAGCACATTTGGCCTTAATTTAATTTCCAGGTAAGGAGATTAACCCGGAGACACCTACCTCCACGGGTTTATGCAGCTTCGATAACCTAAATAAACCTTTTAGTATTTCTACACAGCGACGTGAACGTCACACAATATAGGAGCCAGTGTGCTGCAGAAGATAGTGGAGACATGCAAATCTCCAGTGGAGCTCACCCACGAAGAGTCTGAATGATCGTCTCTCCTCCCTCCAGCTTTTGGCAGTTTGAGAGAATCTGCATAATAGTTATTCCTGGAAAATAAATATGTGACTTTTTTCAGACCGTGGAAGGCAAATAGCATAGCTAAGGAAAAATGACTTAAAGCCCCTTGTAGTCAAATTCCAGTGACATTTGAATGGTGGTTTATTTGCATCTTGGCAGGGTCACCCGGAGAGCTGTAATTCTTATTGAAAAGCAGACACACAGGAATCACATTCAAGTGCCAGTTATCTACTCTGGCTAAGTTTCCTCATGTTTCTGCTGCAGGTGGTGGAGCAAGCAGACATGGTTAAGACTGGTGGCACCTCTCTCTCTTCTCTCTCTCTCTTTGTTCCGTTATCAAGCCGCATATCAAACTTTGGTAGTGGCCAATGACATATACACCAAGTGGGAGTGAATGTGCAGGTGTGCCATCCTTTGCCATGAGAGCTGGTGTTTCATCATGAGGATGATGCTCAGGACTCAGTGAGGAGGCTCTGATGCTTATAAGTGAGAGGAGGGTGGTGCCTTTGTGCATCTCCAGTTTAGCTTTGATCAAATAAGAATTTCAAGACCTTGGTCAACATAGTTTGGTCTCATCTGGGCTCTGTCTCTGTGGATGCTGTGACATCCCCAAAGGTCATTTTCTCAGAAGGAGTAGAGAAATTTATGAATTGAAACACACACATGAACAATTATTCTCACATTCATGTTTTTTCCCTCATTGATGGTTTTGTCCATAATTTCTCAGCGCTCATCTTCAAATGTCATATTTTTTAAATTATTATTCAAGAACTCAGAAAATATTCAGTTTATCATTGAACATGAGATGGAAAAGCATCAAATCCTCATGTTTGAGAAGCTGGAGCAAGAGATCCTTTTCCTGTTCTTGCTTGTAAAGAGCCTGATGATGAGTTGATTATTAGAACACATGCAGATCCAGTTCCTGTCTGACTAATAAATGACGGGTTTCAGCTCCGCACTCACTTCTTTGCCTCTGCAGATGTGGACTGATGTATGATGGTCCAGGTCTTGCTGTGTTGTAAGTAGAGTTCTGAGTGTTGACAGAAGGGCCATGTCAACCGAGGACTCAAATGACTGCATTTGGGTCAGAGCTTCAGGTCTTGGTCTGTGAACCAGCAGCATTTTGTGCCTTTAGATGAGCTGTCTGCAGAGCAGGTGCAACCCTGATTGACAGGCTTTACCACGAGGCAACATGGCAGCCGTCGCCGCTCCCTGGCCAAACACACTCCAAAAGACCCCTCCTGGGGGACTCAGGAGGAAGGCGGAGAACGGCAGTTTTTGTTGGGTTTTTTTTTTTTTGTTGTTGTTTTTTTTCCCTGGTGTTTGGGGAGGATGTGAATGCTCCTGCTGACCATTTATCCTCTAATGGAGCCAATTCTATTTCCTCTGCCGCTGCCTTCCCCCTTAAATTCTGTAACCATTTCTGCATTTGTGCATCTAAATCATCTCGTCAGTCGTCTGTCTGTGTGTGTGTGAGTGTGTATGTGTGTGTGCAGAGGAGAGTGTGGCTGCCCGGGTTTGTTTCTCCCTTTGTTTGCTGTGGTAAACCCACAAGCAGCTGCCGGTGGTGGAGTCTGGAGGGATTCTGAAGCTGTGTGTCCTCTCTTTGCCATCCACTGCCAAGGTGGCATTATGCAAGCAGAGAGACGGGTGGAGAGAGGCAGAGGAGCGCAGCGGAGGATGGGGGGTTCGTGTGTGTGTGTGTGTGTGGGGTGAGGGAGTCGAGGCGACGGCGGCCATAGTAAAGATGGAGGCAGGCTGAGGGCTGCTGGGATTGGTGCAGGAGAAGACTTGCTCCCCTGAACTTTGCCTCTGTGTCAGAGTGGAACTTGTCGATTTGGCAAATTGTGCAGCGTTGGACAAGGCTGCGCGCTCTCTCACACTCCCACCTGCTCCCTCTTTCCCACTCTCTCTCCTGCGCGCGCTCGCTTCTCTCTCTCTCTCTCTCTCTCTTTTTCTCTCTCGCTGCCACTACACCCCCCTCCTTCCCCTCTTCCCCTCCCCACCCCTCTCCTCTTTCTCTTTTCCCTCCCTTTCAGCTCTTGAAGCTAACGCATTGGCTGGGCTACAGGCATCTTGTTGCCAAATAGGTGGGCCCTACTCGTGTTGGCAAACGCTCAAGCAATGGTTAGGGAAAGAACGCGGAGAGGACGAGAGACGGCGAGCGAGAAACAGAAAGGGAAAGAGAGAGAGTTGGAGAGAAAAGGGGAAAAAAGAAGCAGCACTCGGCTTTGCCAGCGGTCGTATGCGCTCGTCCAACATTGATTCGGCTCTCTATTTTTTTTTCCTCCCTATTCTGTGCTCTGCTCTCCCTGGCCCCCCCATCTGTGTGTGCGTGTGTGAGTGTGTGAGTGTGTGTGTGTGTGTGTGTGTGTGTGTGTGTCTGTGTGTCTGTGTGTTGTGAGTCTTGCGCCGGGCCCAGGGATCAGAACAGACACCACTACCAATTACACTTTGCCAAGGATTTTTTTTTTTATTTAATTTTTGGAAAGCACAAAGGACTGTTTATTTTAAGTGCATCTATCCCCGTTGTTAAAGTTCCTCTATTTTTCTCCCACAGCACAAAACTGTTAACATTTCTATTTTTACCCTCTTTCTTTTTTTTTTTTTTTTTGGCGATACAAGTTTTGAATCTGTCTTTTTTGTCATTTTGTGCTTTTGTCTAATGAGCTACTGGCCGTGATTCTGCAGTGAATTTTTTACTTCCTAAAATCTTGTTGTTGTTGGGTTGGGGTTTTGTTTTTTTTTTTGTTTTTTTATCTTGGTTTTTATTTGGGGGGGATTCAAACTTTGGCCCACTGTTTTTAGTGAGCAGCATATTCTGCTAATTATTTTCTTTTTTTTTTTTTTTTTTACAACCCCCCCTCCTTCCCAAGTTTTTTTTTCATCTGCTAATTCTCCAAACCCTGCCAAACCAGCACTTGCTTTACATTGGGGAGCACGGGAGGAAAAAAAACTGGTGCAGGAGATTTTTTTTTTTTTTTTTTTTTTTTTTCACTTTAAACGCTGTGCCAAATTTATGATGAGAGTGCAAAATGGTAACTACCAGGCCGTCTGTCTTCCTCTTGCAGTGTGGTTTTCTGTGGTGATTTCTGCCTGCTTTCAGTTTGTTGTGGAAATGTGAGTCTGGTTGGAGCTCCCTTGCATGGTAGCAGAGATAGGAAATGGTATGGCTGATCTTTTAGCAGCACATTTCAACAGTGGTCTTGTGGCGGCAAAGCTTGGCGGTGGTGAGCGACCGGTGTGTGGCAACCCTGGCACAGGAACGCTGTGGCGAGATCTGGGCTTTGTTGCCCAGAGATATGTAGTGAAGGTATTATGGTACAGCAGAATAACTTCTCTCTTTACAGCAGAAACACGGGAGTGCAACTTGGCTCAGCTTTTCTGTTGCTTTTGTATTTGACTTTATATATTTTGTGTGTTTGTTGCCTTTGTGTATTTGTGATGATGGAGGCTTTGCCTTGTACCTTTGCATCTTACACTTATGATTAATTTTCCTGTTTATTGCTGCATGTTTATTTATATTTGATCTGATTGGTTTATTTTAGTTTAGAATATTTATTTAAATAGCTTTTTGGAATTTAAATATTTTAAGCAAAGTGCAAAATTACATTTTAAATTAACATGTAGTAATTAATTACCAGCAACAATAAAATTTGTGTATTATCATACATTTTATTTCACCTTATCACTCTATTGCTTCCTTTTAGTTGAGAAATTTATGATAAAGATTTGCATGCACTCCTTAAAAGTAAAAGCATTTTTTCAGCCTCCTAACACCACGTCTATCTCTCTTCTCAGGATGAATTTCATCCCTTCATTGAGGCCCTTCTCCCCCATGTCCGTGCCTTCTCATACACCTGGTTCAACCTGCAGGCCCGTAAGCGCAAGTACTTCAAGAAACACGAAAAGAGGATGACCAAGGACGAGGAGCGCGCGGTGAAGGACGAGCTGCTGGGGGAGAAGCCAGAGATCAAGCAGAAGTGGGCCTCGCGCCTGCTGGCCAAGCTCCGCAAGGACATCCGGCCTGAGTTCCGCGAGGACTTTGTGCTCACCATCACGGGGAAGAAGCCCCCTTGCTGCGTGCTGTCCAACCCAGACCAGAAGGGTAAGATCCGCCGCATCGACTGCCTCCGCCAGGCTGACAAGGTGTGGCGACTGGACCTGGTGATGGTCATCCTTTTCAAGGGCAGCCCCCTGGAGAGCACGGATGGGGAGCGGCTGGTCAAGTCGCCCCAGTGCTCCAACCACGGCCTGTGTGTCCAGCCGCATCACATTGGAGTGACGGTCAAGGAGCTGGACCTCTACCTGGCCTACTTCGTCCACACACCAGGTATGTGGGCACACTGACCACACACAAAAACACACATTAGCCCCTTCATTTGGTATTTAATACACACACACACACACACGCACACAGGTCAAAGTGTGATGTGCTACACACATTTTGGCATGTGAGTCACACAGATTAGACCCTGCCCTTTACTATGTACCAAGCTGAGCCGCTGCCAAGGCTTCGATAAACACAGTCAGGACTCAGATAACAACCCAGCTCTGACATTTAAAGGGACAGTCTGTGTTTTATAAAAAATGTTTTTCAGATCGATGTTTCTATCTGGTTGAAAGAGATTCTGAGAATTTGACAGTCAGGCTTAAAACCTCTGTTTACCTAGAGATATGTTTGCAGTGGTACATTTGTTCAAGTATTTGTGTGCAAATTTGTCTAAATCCAAATGTGCATGTTTTCTGGTGCCATCTGTAAACAAAAGCATCTGCAAACCTGTTTATCTGCGTGTGCGTGTGTACGTGCATGCGAGCTGGTTTGTCATGTGTCTGTAATCCATGTGTATGTTATTGTGAGATTGGTGCGTGTCAGTAGCTGTGCGGTGTGTTTCTGTAGACTCTTGGGATGTGTGTGTGTGTGTGTGTGGTGGTCTGGAGAGCGCAGTGACAGCTGGCCCAGTCCCAGATAGTTCAGGAGGCAGGGAGAGTCAGCCAGTCTACAGCCGCCTCAGCCGAACACCACTATGCACACACACACACACAATATGCATATAAGTGGACACACTCAGGAGCTCTCCCTTCGTTGTTTGTCTCATTGTGCTGAACACTCTCTTTCACACACAGACATACACACAGACACACACGCACTCGCTGAGATTGTTCTGGTTATGACGCCGTGGCTCTGCCTCTGTTTTATTTTTCCATACACAACACATGTTTGCTGCTGTGAAAGTGGAGTTCAAGTAGAGGTGGTGAAAATGTTGCAGTGTGTCATGTTTATAAATCTACATAATTTTTTGCGCGAGAGCAGCGATACAGACTGTGAATATTCACTCATTTGACACTGACAACTCAATCGGAATAAACAGATATTTACTTATATAAATTCCAAGATTGATTTGTTTTGTTACTAGATGATACTATATTATTTAATATTAGTTAAAAATTTCTGTAATAGTATTGTAATGTTTGCAATTTTATTGCTTTATAAAATAATCTAAAAAAAAAAAAAAAGAACACTAGAACATTTTGTTTGATTGAATAAAAATGACGTATGAAGCGTATCATAATTAGTGGGGTATTACTGCAGTGGTCTTTTGGAGAGCAGGACTGTTATTCATTGCAAATAATCCCTTTCATCACAGCTTCAGCTTCACAAAAACAATGTGTTTGAGACTGTGAAAATGTGTCTATTACTTAGAGAGATGTCTAACAGCTGAGTGATAACACTGTGATCTGTAGATGCTTGGAAGATGCTGTGAATGTCCTGTGTGTGACTTTCTGCTGGATTCACTGTAATATATATAAACTGGAGGGCTTTTCTCTCCACACATCACATGATCACAATTTCCCGTGTTTATATTTTTAGTTTTTGGTCATTGACTTCATGTGTTGTAACTTTATGATTCAGGTGTTTGCAGGTGGCACCACGTGTAAACACCCATCTGATACGCCACACACGCACACGCACACACTCTCGGTTACAGACCCTTCTCTTGTCCTTCGCTGTTATGCAGGGTTCTCTTACCACAGACTGGCATACAGTTACAGGGCCTTAATTCTTCTCCTTGGCAGTGAGGTGCGGCGTTCCTCTGTGACAGTGCCCCATGCCAGGCTCCTTTCAGCCCAGTGTGTAACTCTGCTTGAGTTTGCGGGGCCTCCGTGAGCGCCTCTTCCTGTTCCACAATGCGCCGTGGCGAACCGCGGCTCAGATTAGCTCCCAGCGCAGCCTGGTGCCCCTCAGAGTAAAGCCTTTTTTTTACTCTGTGCCAGAATTTAGCAGCTCCTCACCCCCATACACACAAACACGCACACACACCCACAGACACACAAACACGCACACATACACACACACACTCAACTCGCCTTCATCGCTCTGCTTTTTGTACATATATGATTGTTGTTATATAAATCTGTTTCAAATATAGTCATTGTTTTTTTCATAGACACCACAAGCCTATTCTTTAAATTGGAAAATGTTTTGCTCAATCATAAATAGTGTTGTTCATTTTTGTTTATCACAGCTTGTGCTCATGTCTAAAACGGTCAAATGTCCTCAGCTGTGGGAGGGAGACTGTTTCCTGTCCTGATCCTGCTCAGCTTTTCCACAGCCACCTTGAAAGACGCCTGTGCAGCACCTTGCAGACATAACTAGAAAGAAAAAGAGAGTACACTAGAATTTCTTTTAAAAAATCCACCTTTGCGAACTCAAATTGCTGTATTTTCCAGGAAGCAGAGCTGGGGGTTAACCAGAGTTTACAGAGGACAGGCAGACAGTGGCTCCATTCTAACCTTTGGGGTGGCAGCATTAGTTTTATTCTTAGCGCCCCCATTCCAGGGTGTCTGTGTCTTGCGGAAGCTATCAGTTGCCAGGCCCTGATGATTGGACCACAGCCGTCTCACCCACCCGTCCCCACCATGGCGTTCTCTTGTCAGTTCTCTTGTCCCATTGATGTCACCGTCACCAGCTGCAGGAGGAGGAGGGATGAGAGGAAGGGGGGGTTCTGCTTTCAAGAAGCTTGATTGACAGAACAGGAGATACAAACACGCATGTGCGCAAACATACACTCATACACATACACATACACACACACACACACACACACACACACACACACTCAGACTCTCACTTACTCCCTTTGCACTCCTCTGTTTTTGCTTCCCTATAGTACAGTGTGTGTCTCTGCTTTAGTCCAATTATAGACGTGGGCCCTTCTTGGCGGGGCAGTGAGAGCTGGGACAGATCAAAGCAGCTGTACTCAGATCTGCACTTCTGCTCTGCAGCTGCAAAGCAAGGTTCCTCCACCAAAAAGAGCCTGATCATTTTCCTCTGACGACTACCTGGCTGAACACACACATGCGTGCGCACGCGGACACACACACAGCGTGATACAATGTAATTGTTGTGGACTGATCAGTAAGTGGTTCATTTTCCTCTGACTGACTCTGCTGCATCTGATGATGATGATAATGGTTCAGGGATGTGGAGGAAGAGTGGGATGATAGTGAGAAACCCGGAGGGGGTGGGGGAGAGGTCTGATCAAATCTTTGATCACATGTCTGGCTTGCTTGCCACTTGAGCGCTCTGGGCCTCGCTTGACCTTGGAGACCCCAGAAGATCAGGTCATGTTTTTGTGAGTGATGTGTTCCGTATTTGTCAGTCTGACGAAGCTGCACGGTTCCAGCATTAGTCATGTTTGGAGCCTGAGCTGCCTCATGCGGCTTTCATTACTCGTGCTGTTATGATAAAAAGATGTTTCTCAGAGTGCAGCCTCCATATCTGTTCTGCACTGGAGACAGGCGGACTACAGATGTGCCTGGGCCATGTCCGAAAGCCAACTGCATTGGTGCGTTTTTGTTATTTTTGTGTGTGTATATCTGTGTCAGACCACAGTAGCGCGGCTGTGAAGCTAAAACTCATTTAGCAATCAACGTGTCTCTGTGTATAGTCCCCACTTTACAAATGGCCAAGAGAGTATCTTTTAATGGAGCCTAACAAAGAGAGGGATCGACGGCCAGACTGGGAGACTTAACGCCTTCACATCACACTAATCCATCACACACATCTTATCTGCTTTGCCCAATATCCTGAGCTTCAAAAGGAAGTAACACTATCAGATGCTGTTACATAATGGAGAAGAGACCAAACAGGACAAAGTGAGATTTGTTCTTTTTTTTTCCACACCAACACATAAATGTGTATTTGCGTGCAAGCGTTTGTGATGTTTTGTCAAGGCGACAAGATGTGGCACTTTGTTATGTGCAGTGAGAGCAGGTAGTTACATCAGCAGCAACACTTCTGGAGAGTTGGGTCATGTCGTCCCGTCAGTTGCTGAGTGTTTGCAGAAGAAAAAGAGAGACACATAATGATTTAAAGGAAGGAGAAGAAAAAAGTCACTCTGGGTCTCTTCTTTTCCTTGGCGCAGTGTGTCTGTGCAGAGCAGAGCTTTCTGGACCGAGAGCAGAATTGTGCTTCAGTGTTCTGGCACCGCTCCGTAATCCGGGCCGACACAGAGACAGAGAGTGTCGGCGCCGTGGGAGCCGCATTCATCTGGTGTGAAAAACGCTGCTGGTGCGACACTTTCGACGGAAACTTCCTTTACGCTTTGTTGTCATTTGAAATAATGTGCCCAATAAAGTTTGAGCAGCCCCCCCCCCCCCACCTCATGATGGGATAGTGTCAGTGACACTGTGCTGCTTTAGTATGCACTGAGGCATAAGGGCCTCCGACAGCCCCAGCTTGGCCCATTTTCAGACACCCCAGTTTTTCCAGTTGCTTTTTTGTACTGTGTGTGTGTGTATCATAGAAGGAGGGGAGAGAGAAAAGCAGAGTGGTGTGTGCGGAGTGTAAGGAATTGCTGGTAAACAGATGATCGGGCGTCCGAACGAACGAGTGAAAAGGCGCAAACGGTTCCACTGACACTCGGCCCCCAATTGTCTGACCTCCTTCCGCTGACCCCTCTCAACTTTGTACCGCTCTATAGGTCCGACCCGCTGAGTGCGGCTCTGGGTTTGGTTGCAGGCCAACCCGCCTCTTACTCACTGTAATTATCCAGTTTAGTGACTAAAACTGGAAAAGATACACAAAAGACCGAGTCTATGATTGAATTAAGGCTCATTTTGAAACAAAGGTCAGCTCTTAGCTTTGCAAATAGAAAAATTCCTTGTACCAGAAAGTGCCTATTGTGGGCAACATGAATTAGCTTTATTCCCTAATTTCACTGTAGAGTGATTTTTAATTATTTGTGTAATTAAGGTTAATAAATAAATGTTATGGTGTGTCTACTACCAATTCATCTAAACTCTGTTTAGTATTTTTAATTTTGCTGCAGCTTTTTCGTCCATTACAACAAAAATCTATTTATCAAGAATATGCACAAGGACATGAATGAATATTGTAAATGTGTTGTACAAGAAGTAGGATGTTATTGTATTTATTTCAATGAATATATATGAGTGTGTGTGTGTATTTATTTTTATTTTACTTTTTTTTTGAAAGGACCAAAATAACGGGAGTACAAAATAACACACATTTTCCTGGTTCCTTTGTGTATTATTTTTGGTCATGTTGCAGTGTGAGAGTCTGCGTGACCAGTCCTTTCTCTTTTCCTTTGTACAAGCGCCAGGCCTGAAATCTGTCTGTCCTCCTAAAAACATACGTGTCCCCGCTCAGGAGAGGCAGCCCGGCTCCTCAGCTGCTCGAGCCGAGGGGCAAAGAGCAGGAGGAGAGGAGAGCGTCTCCTTTTTTTGTGTGTGTGTGTGGCGAGGGGGGGGGGGGGGTTGTTTTTTTGTTTGTTTGTTTTTTGAATTTTTTTTTGTGGGCCCAGTTCCCAGCAGCACAGATTCTGACCAGTCCGCCTCACGCCTTGTTCCCTCGGTCCAGTGGAGCAGAGCATGGGGAGACCGCCCTGTAATTGGGACGGCTCTTTCCATACGGAAAAAACGTGACGGAGTGCTGTGACACCACCGCGGACAGATCCCCCTTCTCTCTCTCGCTCTGCTTTATAAACCAAACTCAAAAAAGAGCTATTACGCAGAAATAAAATCCTCTTACATAAAACAGCCCAAATGAAATCCTTGAAATGAAAACTAATAATGAATAGATGAATAAATATCTCCTGTTAATTTTCCCACACCCTTATTTATTCTCTTGTCTAATGCTAATAAATGTCAGTCACTGCTGTTCGGATGATATTGAGCTCTGATATAAAGTAAAAAGAAAAGCGTAGAATAAAGATGATGCAAAATGCCATGCTGAAAACAAAGGGAGAGGGAGGGCAGATATTCAGGCTAGTGGGGCTGGTTGGCAGCATTTGGCACCCAAAGCTGCAGCTCTGTTTATAAGGTGCCAGCTTTTCAAACCGACACACGGTCCCTGCCAACTTCTCTCCTTCTGATCCCTTTTCTTTCTCTCTCATTTTAACATTTTTCCCCCCAATATCCCTGTTTTCGCTTAACATTTCTTCCCCTCTCACGCCCCTGACGCCTCTCCTATGGATGCGCTCTCACAGCGGGCTGCCAGAAACATCGAGCTGCTCATCGTATAAACTTAAGGTTTTATTTCTGTCGCCAGCGTTTTGCCATCATTGAATAAAATGGCTATCATGTTACCAGATGTGTTCTTTTTTTTCCCCCTTCCTCCAAAATATTTTCCACCAGCTTTCAGCAGAGCGAATGTTACTCGGTGTGATGGTGCTGCTGTGGATTCAGGTCCAAAACAAAATGGAGGATAATGCGCAGCTCCTCTCCAATCAGAGCGGAGAATGATTCCACATGTGGAGAAAAAAGGCACAAATGGCAAATGAATAACTCTGAATGATTTCTGCTTTTTATTTGAATATGATTATATAATCTTTACATATTTGTGACTTTTTCTTCTGGGATGTTTTCATGCGGAGTGGAGCAAGAAATGCTCATCGGGATCAGAGCAGGCTGGGTTTAGAGGAACTTACAGAACACGTCCTGTACATCATGAAGGACAGAGACCTGGGGTACTGTTGGAGACAGGATCGTGGGGTGCTGTGAGTGATGGGAGAGAGCATTAAATGCTGGGTGTGGGGGTGGATGGAATTACTCAATAATGATCAGAAAATTAGAGCTATTATTGAGGGAGAGTAAACAGGCCTCTCTAAGTGTGAAAGGCCCCTATTCAGCCAGGACCAGGAGCAGGACTCTTTTCTTCCTTTCACGGATCCACCCATGGCCTCGAGAGCCCCGCTTTTGTTCCCTGAAATAACAGAGTGAATATATGAGGTTGCAGGGGTGGGGGTCCTGTTCCCACTGCCGAGCACAGTATGGAATAAAGCTACTGACTGTAATGTACACAGTTTACCACATTTAATTTAGCTTTGGTTTCTATTTGTTTCAGTGGCAGACTTGGCTCCTCGAGCTTTCCGTACTTCTTGCATATTGCAATCAGACAAACTTGTCCAAATTAATTTGTCATTCTGATGTATGAAGATAAGCTGGTGACTCTGAGTTCAAAAATGCTGGCAAGTGTTTCTGTGCATCTCCAAGTGCACCTGGGTGTCTCCTCTCTCTTATCGTCACTTGTAAACGCAGCATCTCGTTTCTGTCGCTTCCCTCCCTCTCTCTACTCCGACTCCAACTGTGTCCCGAGAGTCGACAAGTCAGGGTAAAGGCGGGTGTGAACCAGGCGCTAATGTGAGCTAACTTCTGCGTTTGTCAGTGCAAATGTTCTAATTAACGGGGGAGCGGATAAATAAATAAACTCGCTGTGTCTCCAAGCAGCTGAACAGTAAATGTAGCTCTTAACTTAACGTGGGGACAAAGACATGAAGGGAGGTATTTACACTTTGGGTAGACTGTAGACTGTCTGTACTACATGTTTTTCTTTTTGTCTTCGCATCACTTATAACCACTGAAGTTTTCAGCTTTGCTCTCAGATTCCGTGGCTATTTAACAGTCTTCACTGGGAGTCCAGAGTCCCATATTCAGCATGAAATAAAAGCTTCTGTCACAGCTAATTTTTCAGCTACATACCTTCACATATCTCACATCTCATATTTCGATTTCATACTTCATCCCTCTTCATTCAGGCCCTCCCTGTTTCATACTTCCTCTGAAGACACTCTCCAGGGCAGGGCTGCGTCCAGCACTGGGCGCCTGCTCAAAAATAAATAAATAAATAAATAAAAATCACCTGACGCGTTCACTCACTTTCTCCGTCTGTTTGCCTTTCATACGGACAGCCAGCTCCATTTCACAGGCATAATTTTGGATCGTAACATTCTCATTATACCCGTCAACTGTCAGCGCTCAACTCTCTCGTCTATAATTTCAGACTCATTTGAATTCTTATTGGCAGCTTCAGCGCATAAATTTCATAGAAGATAGGAAAACAACAGAGATTTTCCCCTCCTTCCCTGGTGAGCAATGAAAATATGAGGGAGATTAAGGTGAGGAGAAGTTTATGAAATTACATTGTTTGTGTGGATCTATTTATCAGAATAATACATGTCCAATAATACATTTTAGTTTTCCACATTTCATATGTTAATGGCCCGGGAAAAAAAAACAACAACTATCAGCTCCAGCTAACTGTCCAGAAAGCCTGATGACTAGGGTTGCCATGGCCACGCAGCCCCCTTTTTTCCTTTGTTTTTCTCAGTGTACCTTTGCTGGGTGATATCCAAGGAGTGTCAGCGACTGGCCTGGTTGGCACGGTGAGTGGCCGTGCAGTGCTGGGCTGTTTCCGTGGCGCTATGGCCCGCTGTGTGGGCAACCAGAGTGCAGAGCTCTGCCAGAGGAATCCGCTCAGATCACTTTCACTCTATAGAGGGCATCCCCGCACTCATGCATGCATAAGCACATACCTATACACCACAGTAGACTGTAGTGAGGCTCCGCATAAACAGTAGTAACATGGTATCCAGGTAGCTGCCACATACTTGTGTTTTAAAAAAAAGAAGGGGGGGGATTAGCTTTTCTTGGAGTTAGGATATTCTGTTTCTGGATATATATATAAACCACTTATCACTGGACGTGGACCAAATGAGACATATGAAAATGTCAAATTGTAATTTTAGAGCAGATTTCCTTCTAAATATAATTCACAAATTTTGTTCAGCTTAGTTCTGTCTGGGGGGGGGTTACACATGAGTGTTATCCTCTAAGAAGTGCCCTTTGAGATGGCAGCTTAAATATCATTTAGAATTCAAAACACAGGGGAGCCTGAGATTCTCAATCAGGTAATATGGAGCAAATATCTGAGATGTCATCAGATCAAAATGATATTCAAGCATCTAAAATGAGCTTATAAGAAAATAAAACATCAGTATATTTTTGAGCTGCTAACATTAGAGCCAAGTTTATCATGAGCTTGTGGAACTGATAGTTGCACTGGCGGAGGCTGGATCAGAGGAGTGAGGCAGGTGGTTGAAGCTGGTTTGGCGTTTTGGGCTGATGAAGCTGGAATGGTGGAGCAATGCGGGCAGTTGGAGCTGATGGCAGAGAAGGCCAGTGGTAGCCAAAGCAGCGATCCAAGCTGGAACCACAGGCAAGGACTGAACAGACTGGAATGATGAAGCTGAGGGGCAGGCAAGCACAGGTTTAACAGGGTTCAGGCAAACACGGGGTAAAAACTGGCAAAGACAAGGGACTTGGAACTAGCAGCATTTGTATCACATCACACTGTAGGGAGCAAAAAGCCACACCCAGCCAGACAAAATGCACAGAAACGGAGAGAAGACAAACTGGGGACAAATAAAGCACATGATCGAAGTGAGAACAGTAGGAAAATACAGCTTCACCTAGCAGCTGGAGAGTGCTTTGGATCTCAAGGACTCCAAACTAAGGAGAGATGAGAGTTAAATGAACACCGAACCAGGGGTTGAAAAGGTTCAGATGTCTGTTTAGCTGCCACGCTTGTTTTTCTTTGTTCTATTTCATTATTTGTTGCCACTCCACCTCCTGAGTCCTGCCTCCCATGAGGGAGGGTGAGGATTTCTTATCGTACTCACCAATTTTTCCCATTGCAGTCTTAGGATGGTCGAGAGTGACAAGGCCATAGCTAAGACCCCAAGCATTAACTACTGTGTGCATACTGTGTGTCTGTGTTCATATATTAATGCAAGTGTTGTATGTGAGCTGTCCACTGAATTGTTATCGTTCATAAACATGAGCCTGCATGGCTTCCCTTTCATTCTTCAAACGCAATCTGCTTTTCCTCTTAAAAGATTAAGCCCACATCCCCAGTGGCTGTCTTTAAACTATGTAAGAGTTAAGTGTGTGAAGCATGTTTTTAGGTGTGAGAGTATGTTTGTGTGCGTGTGTGTGTGTGTGTGTGTGTGTGTGCTCGCCCCTGTGCATATGCTCATTTGTGCCATAGACGCAGGCCGGGCGACAACAAACGCTGCTTACAGCAGAGCGTATGAGTGTCCTCTGAGCTAAGCCGACACCTGGACCCCTCTGCCCTTCACACCTGATGCCTCTGGACCCTGTATGTACACATGAAGAGAAACATGGATGCAAACGTGCGCTACCATGCTAATACAGCTGTCCTGTGGCAGAGCTGGGCAATAGGATTAGCCTGCTGGGTGCATGAGAATCAGAGAGGAGCTAAACCAGGCCCCCAACTGCCCCCAACTGCCCTTCACTGGGGCTCAACAGGGTGCAATCTGTTACTGCAAAAGTTATAAAACAATCTTTCAGTAACTCTTTAAATTTCATCAAAACTGTTCCGCCCAGAATTTATCTGCAAATTGGGTGGTTGGGGATGATGAATATTACAATTAAACAAAAATTAGTAGGTGTTTTCACTGTCTCCAGCATCCCGCTAGCAGCAGCAGCAGCAATGGGAGCTGATCTACTAAATAATTTGCCCTCTGTGCGGTAACATTTGATTGGTGTATTATTAGGCGCGGACCACCCTGTTGCTGAGCCCTACTTAAGTTTCCATTCTTCTGCTGCTCAGCTTCAATGCGAGGCTCTCCTCCAGCAACCCAAATATACAGGGGAGCACACATAGAGAATTAACCTAAAGACAGTAAGAGAGGAGCGGAGCGAGGCACAGTGCCTGCAAGTGTGTTCTGCTTCAGTGGAATGGCGATAGAGAAGGTAATTCAAGCCTCAGTGTTTATTTTAAGAGCTGATGATCTAGAGATGGCCATTAAAAGCAGAGGGCAAACAATTTAAGAGCAGTAAATCTGAATGGAGGAGAGGAGTGGGTGTGGGAGGACAGGACGAGGAGGAGGGAGGATAGGGGTTCGCTCTGTCCCACTCTTTCTCCATGCAGAAAAAAAAAAACACTGGAGATGACAGTGAATTAGAGCAATCTGGCCTTCATTCTGTGGTTAGATTTTTATCTTTGGTTTTGGCCCGGAGTGCATCTCAGATCCCTGCTTTCTTTTTTTACCGCCTTCTCTTTTACTGTTCTTTCTGTTTTATTCATCTGAGTTTACTTTCCTTTCTGGCCTGGCTATAAAACTTACCCTAAAAGATACTATTCACACCAAAAGGCATCAGAAATGGTCCCATTATCCTCACTGCCTCAATCCAGGACCATTTTCCTCCACCAGGACCTAAACACACAAGTTAATTTGATTACTCCAAGGCCAAGTTTTTGATACATACTTAAAAATTTTTTTCCTCTGCCTGATGGACTGAAAGATTTTGTCTTTGGGCATAGATTCAAACTACACAATCCTGGCAGCCACATAGGGAAATCCTTATGATAAGAGCCATGATTATCCCAGTAAACCAAAGATGGCTTACACAGAGAGCTGCTGTTTCACAATATCACTGCAAACTCAAGTGCCAGTACACATCAAGTCATCTAAGAATATACTGAGTGTGTGTGTGTGTTTACCATACAGGATCAATGTCACGTTCAATATATCAGCATCAGTTTTTGGCACAAAAACGTTCCTCAGTTCATTGGCTATAGCCCAATCACCCCATTAGTGATTCCAGTCCTGGGTAGTTTATAGCTTAGATTTTAACCAACTAAAAAACACAAGTTAATATTTTAATTTAAAAAGATATTTCCACATATTGAGTCAGCTAACACCTCAACACCCTGCGTGTACTTTACTTTTACTTTTACTTTTACTTTAAGTAAAAGAAGAAACAGTTAGTTATAGAGATGGCCAAAGTAGTTAGCTTACACTAATTGGCAATTGACTGCTATTGTTTGCTGAAATGGACTGACAACTAAATGAAACAACTCGTTAAAACTAATGGATAAATAGCTAAAATAGTTAGCTTTAATCATTATAGTTAGCTTAAACTATTGGGGAAATGGTGAATATATTCTTATAATAACTGACAGACAAGTTCAGATGACAGTTAAATTAGCTCAAAGTATAGTAGTAATGGATAAAAGTTTAATATAGTCAGATTAAAGTAATGTAGATAGTAAGCCGATGTTCAAATCCCCCAAACAGTTGGCTAATGGATAAACATCAAGTAGCTAGATGTAATGGATAAATGGTTAAAATGAATGTTGGTGTTGATGAAGGATTATTGGTTCATCTGACAGGGCCGGTGGGTAATTCTAACACAGCAGGTTGGGAACGACTGCTATACATAATTATCTCCTCGCCAAATAGTTTGCAGTAACTGTTGATTGATGTTGATTGTGGCTGTTGCTTTTGCACTGCAACATTTTTTGTGGGGGTGGGCTCACATTTTTCACCATGCTTTACCAAACCCATCGTTCCAGTGAGACACATCTGATATGCAACCCAAAACCTACCATATGAAAAAATTGCGGTTACCCCCTTCTAGACTTTTGCCCATCTCCCTTTCACTGGGCCTTAGATGTGTGATGAAGTTATCCCGACATATTTTATGTCCTAATGCAAAACAAATACAGCCAAATTACACACATTCTTCCCCCATACTGATTCGTGGAAGTTGTTAACCAAATAAAGCTCCCTTTTCTCTTTTTCTTTTTCCATCTCACTTGTGCTCTCAGTGGATCTGTCCTGGCTAGAACTCTCAACTGAAATACCCTCAAGCACAGAGCCTCTTTTGTGGTCAGGCTCCTTTTTTTCTACAAGGTGTTAGTGAAAAAGAACAGGATTTTCTCTCCTTGGGCTTCGGTCCCTCCATTGCTCCACTGCTGCCTGTCTGGGTTTCTTTGTCCGAGTCTGGTCTTGTAAACAGTCATGTCTTACACAAACTGTTTATCACATGGGGGGTAAATTTTGTGATTTTATTTTGAAAAGGATCAAGTTTAGCTTGGAGTATATCTCAGCTGTTCTTTATGAGCTGATGTTGTGAGGTCTTTGTGACCCGCTTGCCCTGAAAGCATACATGCCAGCTGCATCAGGCATGTCTGTGACATTTGTCTAAAGACTTCTGCTCTAAGTCCAGTCTCTCCTATTTAAATGGGTTACCTCAGCTAGCATGTTGAACTATTGCTCCCCAGCATGAAGCTACAACAAATGGGTAAAGTAAAACCCTATTAAACGTCCAAGGATGACAGTCTAACCCAGCCCCCTGCACTGCCTAATGCGAACTTATAGCAATTGGCTTAACCCTAATGCCGATAACTGCTAAATCCACGGTGGACTACATACGTTTTCAAGCTGTGGTTGAGCTGCCTTCTATATGCAGAAACTTTCAAGCATGTAAAACCTCTCGGCCCACCCCAGTCAGTGATATCACAGCTGATGTTTGCCTGTAAGATCTAATGGAAAACCCCTGCTGTTACTCCAGCTTTGCATTAATGTGAGACTATGCAATTTTTCAAAGAGGAAATGTGAGAAGCCAGCAGTGGAAGTCAAATTGAAAGAAAATAAAACAAACTTCCAAGCCTCCAAAATTGTTCAAATGAAACCATCTGAAGAAGAAAATGGTGGAATTAAAAGAAAAATTTGTCGTTGCTTAGATGAGCTCGATGAGACAAAGAGACATTGTTGTATTTTAAGATATCATGAGCAAAAACGGCTTCTTCCAATGTTATACATACAATATAAGTAGCTGAGCTTTTAATTAGTAGTACAAACAGTAAAATACACATGTATATTGTCAGAGTGAAATTAAGGCTCTGTGTAGACCCTGTGGAGTGTTGCTTTGTGATATGTCTGATGTACTGTGCATGTTTCCATGCTGAGAATATTATTACTCAGTTAATTAAGCCATTTTTTAGCACTGACAGAAGAAACAGAAACACACACACATGCCCACACTCCCTCACTCAGGCGGACATGTGTTCTGCACAGCCTGTTATTACAGAGGCCTTGATGTGGGCACTGGGTGGCACCGAGGCCTCTTATTATTGTCGTTTTATGAAAACTTTCACTCTCCCTTGTTTTACGGTGCGCTCTCTCTCCCTGTCCTTCATGTGTACCCAGTTCGTGCCTCTGTCCCTCTTTCTTTCCAGTCCCATCCATCCTCCCTCCCTCCCCATCTTTCCCACCTCATCCAAACCCACATCCATTTTGCTTGCTGCTGCAATGGGAAGCCTGTTTGTTTTTAGTGTGTAAACCATCCTGACACACGTCCCTGGGGCAAATGGCGGATATCGGAGCATTTTTTCCCCCTTCTTCTCTTGCTGTATGTGTGAAGGGAGCAATATAAGAGGTTGGAAGGGGAATGGTCGGGGGTTGCAGCAGCATGCTGTTAGGTATAAACTGGGAGATGAAGCATGTACAGGCGTTGTTCCCAGCTTTGTCAATGGTGGTTGACAGTTATTGTGTTTGGTTTCAAAATAATAGGGTTGGTAACTGCAGGGTGACATCCCGCCGCAGCCGGCTGGTGACTCTGTTTTGTGTAGCTTTATCTGTAACATGTAACTTCCAAAAGACTAGTTTTACCAAGGGCTGGCGGGTTATTTTCTTCTGTTCCTCCACCTATTCACCTGTCACAGTTTTGTTTTGCTTTTAGGATTTATGATATTGCACTTTGTTTATTTTTAGGCCATAATTCATTATTGTACTGACTAAAGTTGAATACGCCCAGGAGGATTGAATAGCAAGCTCCAGTCCTCAGGGTCCTTGCTGCTGTTACGGAAACCTCTCTCTAGGACAAGGCAATGTAACATATATGTTTCAGAGTGTTTGGAAAATTAACTTTGTGCATATGAGAACCCCCGGGATGATGATTCAAGGTGACGGTGTCAGATAATTCAATAGAAGAACCTAAGTGGATAGAGTCACATGTGAAGAGATTGAGGTTATAAAGTGTGTCTCTCTGCTCAGAGACACACATACTCTCATATGCAAAATGTTTTGCACGATTGCACCTTAATTAACAAGGTCTTTAGGAGTTTGGGCCCCGCAGCAATGTTGGGTAAATAAGTGAAGCGAGTCACCTCAGCACAGCAACAGGTAAATCCTGTTTAGATCAGTCCTAAGGCACTACTTGTACCTTAATTTGGCTGTGAACACCCTCTTCCCTCTCTCGTCTCACCTTAATCACCTTTGACTCTTAATCGAGTGCAGGGATCATCTCCTCATTTCAGGGTTTTACCACATCCGCTCCTCATCGTTGTCCTTAGACTGCGTAGACTGCGTATCTCTCTCTCTCTCTCTCTCTCTCACACACACACACACACACACACACACACACACACACACACTTTGATGTATCATGGTGGAGCAGGAGGGCAAGGTGACACTGACACTGTTAAACGAACACACAGTGGCAGAATCTGCTTGCACAGTCAGTGAACTGTGTGTCATATTTTATTAAAAAGCACAAAATAAATGTGTTACTACACACTCAGATATGGCTGCAGTCAGAGCAAGATGGAATCAGGCTGTTATTATACCCTTGCCCTGACCAGCCAGTTTGCATGACTCTGTAATTAGCACCTCTAACTTTGTTAGCTGCTAACCTTGTTTGCTTTGAAAGCCTAAGACTAGCCTTGCTAACAATGCGTTAGAGCAAACGATACAACTCACATGGGTCATTGCAGTCTCAGTGATGCACAGTAGCCTACTGACCCTGACTGCTCTGCTTGGAGCTCAAGTGGGGAATTTCAACACACAGTTTCCACCTCTCTTCTCTACTGTGCAGTTGCTGATAACTGCAACTGGGAACCTTATTTTAAGGTGCACTCATTCTCACGTCTTACACATTTGAGCGTAACAGTGATAATTGATTTTAATTAATTTATTTACATAATAATGTATTTACTTTTATTTCCAGTGCTGTTCCAAAGCTGAAATTTCCTACACCACAAACTGTAGCAGACTTTCCTCAATTTTGAAGTCAGTGATCATTTTAGAAAACTTAGAGAAAACATCAGGATGAAAGCCAACTTTTTTCATTACATATGTGTTTGGAAAGCAGCTGAGCACCAATAGAATGTCAGAGCTCCTTCCTGATCCATCTTTGCTCCTAGTGTGAGTATAACTTACAGTAGCGTGGAGAGTCTCCTGAGGTCAGGGAGCTGAAAATCACAAAGACATGTGGAATGCTGAAAGTTGGCCAATACAAACAGTCAGGCCTGGCTCTCCATCCGTGCAGAGCTCAACAACCACCAGCTAACCTACTACCATCCAGCAGCTATAGGTGTAGAGGCAACCAAAAGCTTCAGTCGTGTGGAGAAGACGTGGAACAATGACAGCAATGTTGCTACTTCACATGTCGACAGCTGGACAGGTCGATTTCAGTCAGCATTTTGTAGCTTCTTTGCTCAAATTGGTTGCCACCAGTGTTGTGTGAAAACCAAAACAATGAGCTAAACATTTGGTCTCTTCGTTGTATTTTTTTTTTTTTTGTCTTGTCTTTGTATACTATTCCGGTAGTGTATATTTACATATTCATATTTAGATTAAAAGAAATATTAATGCCCATTTGATACTTTTCATTGGAATTGAGGCTTGCAAAGGTCCATATAGTATAATGATGAATCTCCATGTTTTCTTTGTTAGTACAATTTAACAGGAAAAGTGTCAAGTATGCGGTTTTTAATGACACCAGAATTCATGAAGGCCAGTCAATTCAGAGACTCGGGCAGCAGTTTTTGATACCCTGCTGGTAGCTATGCTACTAACCCTTTTCAGGTACTCCCTTTATTTAGTTGAGCTGAACAAACTGAGTTGCCAACATGTCAGTTCATCAAAATGGATATATATGTAACTGGGAGACTTTAAAGAGGATCACAAAATTCTTTAGCTACGGCCTCCTTTTTACAGATACGGTGAGTCCCTCCTTCCCTGTGTTGTGCTGGCTGATGGTGACAGGCTGCAGCAGCAGTCGTGTTGCACTAATAAGTGGGATATAAATTATTGCAGCCACATGATTGGCTGATGCACATATGACTCACAGTGAGTGGTGACTACTGACAGCATGAGCTGAATTGGGTGTTAGGTTGTCTTCCATGTGGCCAATTGCTTGATTCTTCTAAACACATAGCAACAAAAGAAAAAAAAGAAAAAAAAACAAAGTGCAACATTTTGAAGGATTAGTTTCAAGATTGTTTGAAGAAAGTTACAGGAGGCACCTTCGCCTTTGCCCACAGAGCCCAAAGGATTGCATTTTGAAACAAAAACAGGCTTCACAAGGAGCTGAGTGAGTTTTCTTCCCCCATTTTCTAATCAAAACCATTATAAGCTTCACCCACAGAGGGTCAGTCCACGAGGCTCAGTTTCTCTCTGCGGCACACATCCATAACAATAGGGCATTTTGGTACAGCAGAACTCACTTGGCTGCATCAAAATGAAGGGAGCAGTTAGGGTTTCACTTACAGAGTCAGGGAAACCGAGCGAAGGGGAGAGAGAGAGAGGCAAGAAGAGAAAACAAACACACATGGATTGTTGAATTATGGGTAAAGACAGCTGAGGCTAACCAGGTTTGGTTTCCACGGTGCAGTGGGGGGGCTTATTGAAAAACAAAAAGTCTATGACTCAGTCTTGCACTCAGGGAGACTCTCAGGCTTTAGACTTTCTCTCCCCAGAAATTCAACAAAAACACATGCAGTTGAATATAAAGGAGAACACCTTCAAAAACATAAAACCCCAGGGTTCAATATGGTCACGTAAATGTTCCACGTATCCTCACTGCTAATGCCAAAAAAAGGAGGAGGTGGGGGGCGGTGGTGGTGGTGTTGGAGGAATGGAGGGAGGGAAGTGAACGAGAGGAGGGATCTGTCTTCACATTTGCTATCAATTTAGGGCACTGAAAATAAGCACCAGGTTTCACTGGAGCCGAGTAGAACACCAGGAATGTTTTTCTATATAAAACCGAGGGAGGGAGAAATCAAGAGAAATGGAGCTGGGAGGATAGAGAAAAAAACAGAGATATAAGGTTAAGAAATAGGGTAAAAAGAGAGTGAGAGAGACAAGCAAAAGGCAGAAGATCTTTTGTTAGTGTTAGAAAATTGCACCTTGGGTCCAGATGTTTGCTGGAAGTTCAGCTCATGGGGTAAAGGTTTGTGAGTCATGCTCACCCATATGGATCTGTTGTGAAAGGCAGGTAGACAGCTTGCTCTTTAACCATGAAGTGGATGTTAATATTCACTCTGTGTTTGGAATGAAAATGTTGGGGCAAAGGATTAAGGCTCAAACACACACACACCAATCCAAATTTCTTCACCTAAAAATGACCCGTTTATGCACATCAGTGATCAACCACACAGAGATGACAGTGCACTTTTTTTTCCACACTTGCTCTGCACAGTTGCAGGTCCCTTTGTGTGTGTGTGTGTGTGTATGATGGTGTCAGTGGGCCCGGTTGAGACTGGAGACTCCCCGAGGGCCCCGAGTAGGCACAACGGATGAAGGAGGTTATCTTTGAGAAGATAATCAATAATCCTAAATTTGAGCAGCAACATGTTCCCATTTGTGCTTGTGACATAGTTTGAACAGATGTAGCCGCTGCTGAAGCTCCACTTTGCTCTTGCTTTCTGCACCATTTGCTTCATCAGCAGGGCAGTTTAGAAAATCCTGTGGTTTAGTCATTCCCCAGTGGGTGCTGCTGCAAATACCAGAGGAGCATTTCAAATAATCTAAAGTTTCATTAAATATATATACTCACATGTCCAGTTATATATTTTAACTGAACTCAAAATTAAGTGTGAACTATTTAAGAAGTGAGCAGAAAAGTTGCAGAAGTTAAAAAGTTTGGGCTAAATGACTAAAATGGTTGATAAAAGGTAATGGTTAGCTAAAAGTATGGATCACAAATGAACACAGCCAATTTAAAGTTGCATTAAGAGTGCAAACTTGACTTAATTATTGACAGATTTAAATATTGTAATAATGCTACGTTTACAAAACAAATAATGTTCACTAATCGAGTTAATTCAGTTCAGATGAACACATCTGGAAAGAGATAAATGTGGTGTTAACGCGAAGCCACTTGAGTTCATCTGACAGGCTCTGGGGTACATGAGACAAAAGAAAAAGAAAAAGTTTGGGAAGCGCAGTTTTAGCTCACTAATGTCGGATACTTATGTTTTTTTGAGAATTGCAGAGGCAGATCAATGTACAGTCGGGTAGATGTTTGTATACACGAGGTTGTGTGTTAGAGTGGTTGCCTTTCACACAGAGCTGGACTCCAGCAACAGTCTTAAGTCGAGTGGTTGACCCTCTAACAAAGCTCCTTCACCCGGCTCTTCCCACCAACAAAGTGCTGCTCTTATGCTGATAGAAACAGTTGAAAAAGACTCGGAGTAGAAACAAGGAGGGAGTTAAAGAGAAAGAAGCGTGAGGGGAGAAAAGGGGGGGTAAGAGACAGACCAGATGTGTCTTTTGTTTAGATTTGAACGAAGCGGAAAGGAAGGGTGTAGGAGTTAGGAGGCGAGCTCACAAGGAAGAGAAAGGGGGGGGGGGGGGGGCAAGTAGGAGTGAGTGGATTTTTTTTGAGGGGAGGACTGTAATGAAACCAAAGCATTCATAGCTGAGCGCCTGTATGTGGAGAGAGGGGGCTGCGCCATACAGTATGTGATTACCTACCAGCAAAACCACATTCATTATACTAATTGCTACAATGGTCCTGGCGGTTGGGGGCTGAAAAGGGGGCGACGGTGAGAGGGGCTGCATTGTTAACATTTGTTAGCCTCATTGACTTCAGAATTCATGGTGTCAGACACTGTAGGCTGCTGGGATATTCTCCAGGGCCCACGTTTATAGAGAAACTGATAATCTGGAGGTCCAAGCTGGAGACCTAGTTCCTCTGAATCTTGGCGAGCCTACATCATCTACCTCGTCATCATCATCATCCCAGGGCCCCTGCAAACTCAATGCATGTGTAACAAAATGCAACGCCTTTATCCAGATTGCTTTGCATGAGCGCACACGTTGAGCATGTGTTATGCATTCAGGCCATTGAAAGCAGCAGAGACATTAACCAAAACAGAACCAGAGAGGCCAAGATTTGAATGATTGAAAGATGAGGCCTTTCCTGCATTTTGCTGCACAAAATATCCAGGCTCCCAGCAGCTTGTGTCAATATTTCACTCTGTGTGTGTGTGTGTTATGTGTGTGCCCAGTGTATGCAGAGAGCTCTGAGCAGATGACTGGTATGACAGTTAGAACATGTGCGATGGTGAGCACACAGAGACTCACACAGCTCAATCTGTTCAGTGTCAAACCCAAATCAACCCAGTGGAGGAATGTTGCCAGTTGTGATCACCAATATGGACAGCAGTTGTTTGTGAGACATTTGACGCACATTGCTGAATTCTAGCCTGCCTTCTCTACCCCCCCCCCCCCCCCCCCCCCACAATACCATGATAGCTTCCGCTTCAAAGTATTATCAGCTGAATGTGTTTAAAGTATCAAAAGCGATTGTAGCAGAAAATTTGTCCCGGTCACTGATGCATTGTCATCTCATATTATTAGATTGTGAATATTGATGCGTTAAAGTTTTTTGCCATAGTGAAATGGAGCTGTAACATCATATAGAAATACAACCTCAAAGTTGATCTCAAGTACAGTACTTGAATAAATATCGCCCATTGAGTTACTCAGTGAATTTCCATGATGGTCCTTTCTTTCCCTCTCCTTCATTTCCTTGTCTGTCCGTGTCTGTAGCTGCTGCTTTGTTACTGCTCCCTGGGCCAGGAGAGACCCAGGAAGAGTCAGTCTGGCCAAGGTGGCTGCTGCCTGCTGACACAGCCAAAGTAAATGAGCAACACTCCCCGCCCTCAGTCTCCTGGAAGTGTGCTACTGTTGTAGGAGGCTGAAGATGGAAGGGAATTCCCTTGTGTTGACTGGATTAATATCGTGCATGGAGCGTAGCATTATCTGGACGTTGATATATATGTTTGTACAAGTTGTGTGTGCGTGTGTGACGTCAGTCATCATGATTGATGATAGATTCCCATCAACTGTCAGGTGGTTTTTACATAGGTCAGAAATAGCTGCGGGGCCATGACAAGAATTGGGGGATCAAATGGTGCAGGACATGGTTGGCATGACAACTCAGCTTAGGGTCTGCTTTTTCACTGAAGGTTCACAGCTCACAGATGATATCATGTTTACTTATACTGGCACATCACCATTATCAAAATTTTGCCCCCTCCCGAAGAACACCCTGCCCCTCAGACACACGTTCAAACGCACTCATCCAACCGTGCCTGCACTGCATACTCCCTGGGTCAGAGCTAAACCACAGCGGCCTGACTAATCAGACCACACACGCTAAGGGAAACAGAGAGGAGAAAGACAGTGAGCTGGGAGTTCGCTGCCTGACGTCTAACGCTCTGCAGGGCAGCGAGGAGGAGAGGGGGAGCTGGGCCGAGCAGTGTGTGTGTGTCTGTGTCTGTGTGTGTGTGTGTGTGTGTGTGTGTGTGTGTGTGTGTGTGTGTGTGTGCATGCGTGTGTTTTGAGTCTGTGCTGCAACGTGTGAAGAGCCCCATCCTTGGGCAGGGAGAAAAGTAAGAGGAGGAAAGGACAAAGACCGATTACGGCCACGACCTTAGTTGAAGTGCAAAGCAGAAGTGTTTGAGGTGGTATTAACCTTTTAAATTTACTGAGCTGCCAGAGTGTCAGTTACAGACTGGAGTCCTGCAGCCAAACTGTCTCAGGAGTCACTGAAATGTGCACAATTTTTTGAGAAAAAGGGAAACTCATTCAAGGATGATTCAAACAGATGCTAGAGATAACACCAGATATTATATCCAAAACAAAAGGACCTGCTACTTCATCGTCTTTTCACTGTGCATTGCTTTCATCAGACACTAACAAACATCACGTAAATAAATTAGCCTGCACTTTCTTTTTTCTTTCTTTCTTTCTTTATCTCAGTAATAGCAATTAAAGCTGTCAGGTTAAAAGTACAATATATCATACTGAAATGTAGTGGAAATAATGCCTTTTAGACTCTTCTTTGCTCCATTTCTTTTTACTATTTTTAATTTAAGCTTTTTCTTTTCTTGTGTCTTTTGAGTCACGTCTGAATGAATTTTATATTGTTTTGCAGTGCAATTGTTGGCACGTGTCTGTTGATTACTTGAGTTTATAAGGTTACCTTGGGCTCTAGCCAACGGCCTTCAAGTTCACTCACCAGTTGCACATCATTGCTGTTGTACTGAGATAGAATTTAATAAAATTTGCTGTTTTGAAGAAAAAACAAGGACGGATGAAAATCTCTGTCTGTGTGTGTGTGTGTGTGTGTGTGTGTGTAGAGCAGCTCCTCCACCACATGGACATGGAAACATGCACCTCTGGCCTCGCGGTTAAAATAAATCACAGAAACAAATAATGTACTTATTTAGAGAGTAGGTTTTGGTGAGCATGCAGCTCTGCGACAGTGATGACAGCTGAGTCTCGCCCTCCCTGCTTGTTCCCTCTCTCTCTGTGGCACGGGGGGCTCCCGTGTAGGGTGAATTTGAAGTGGCTTCTGGGCGGCCCCAGAGCGTGCCGAAAGGTCAGAGGTTACAACAACTGGGCCTCCCAGGACCTCCCCAACCCCAACCACCCCACCAACACACACACACACACACACGTGCCCGCGCACACACTTTACCCCTCCTGCTTTCATGGAACGGCCACAGATCACTTCCAGATCCCCCTGACACATTCGGCAAAAACACTCCTGCGCCTGTCATCTCACACTTGCTGCTGACAACTTAACATTTGAATGTTGTAGGTCAATGGTCCATGTGCTGCCTACACACACACACACACACACACACACACACACACACACTACTGTAGCATTATTAAGTTTCAAATACCTCTTTAACCCCACACCCCCACCTTCTTTCCTGTTCTGGTGACACGTGTCACTGTAAACACACACATATCTCATGAATAGGTCGTTATGTATTGTCTCAGGGTGGATCCCAAAAGCATTAACTGGAATACATTCTGTTGTATTGTGTTTCTGTTTGTGTGTATGTGTGTGTGTTTGTGCTCCTGCATGTGGGCACGTTCGCAGATTCTCAGGAGGATGTTTTGTTCTCCTCCTCACTAACAGAGAAGAATCTGTCGTTCGCTCAGCGAGGTGTGAAATTGCACTGTCATCTGCTTCACCTGTCAAAGGGTGGGGGGTGGGGGGTGGGGGGTGGGGGGCCTCAGATCATTGGAACATTATTTCTCTCTGTTATTCTGTCACCCTCTCCTCTCGTTTTTTGTCCTATTCTGGAGATCTGTATCAGAGTTTCGCCAGGATGCATTCGTTGTATCACCCACCACCCTCTCGCCCCTCCTCCCTTCTGCTAAACATCTGTTTCTAGTGAGGGCCAGAAAGGGGGATGTCGAACTCTTAAAATTAATTAGCGCATTACCAAATGCTTGAGTTAGAGAAGGCCTCGCTAGACCTCAGTTACTCACACCGCTTCACTTCTCCTTGCTGCTCCCCTGCTCCACCAAGCCCACCACATCTCCCCATTTCCCGGGGGGCTGGTTTATCACCCAGGACCAATTAGAGTAGGAAGTGAGGTCGCTGACCTCTGTCAGGCCTCATCAGCTCCCGTGTCACCTGACAGGGGCCATGCCACCATACGGAGGAATATACAGTGAAAGGGGATGGGAGGGGTTATGACAACATGAGGGAGGGTTCTGCTGAGCTGTGACGACTCATATTGCGCTGGCTTTATTTGCGCCTGTGAGATAATTCATTCATTTATGAAATCCTCTTTTCCTTTCTCGCTTGTCGCTGGAGCCTCTTTCTAACAAACACAGGGTGGATGGCGAGGAGACTTGTTTCCGGTCCGTGCAAAGTACTAACAAAGATAATGTCAACACATTGAGGCTCCAACAGTTACCTGCCAACATTTCCCCTCTAGAAAAAAAAACAAAACAAGAGCGAGAGTCTGCAGCTATGTCAGCAGCTCTTTGAGACTGTACTGAAAATCATGTAAATGTCTGTAAGCTAACATGATCAAAGTCACAGTACTAACATGATGTTAATTTAATAGATGCACATGTTCGTGAGCCAGTGGTTAAATATGACATCAGTGTTTACAACTAACTGTCAGACAGAGCTCCTCCTGAAACTATGATGCTAAAGTTAATCTTTTCCTTTTCTTTTCCATGTTTCTGCCGCTGCCTTGGTGCTGCTCAACAATAGGTAAGATACGTCTGGACTAATATTCAAAATTTCCCCCCATCTAATCTTCGTCTCTGTCCTTTGATCTACTCATTTTGAAACTAAAAGAACTTTCTCCTCAGAACTTTCATCTGCAATTTTCTCTTGCTGTCTAAAGACCAGAATATGCCGTGGACACATCTTACAGCTCAGCCTAAAATCTCTGGCAATTATCCTCATCCACAATTCACGTGCAATGTCACATTCAAAGCGTCAAGGGAGGAAGTAGTTTGCGCTATGTTTATAGTTTTGGTTGGTGTGCCGTTTGGACTTGTTGCATATTTGACCTGCATGCAGTTACAGACAAACAATAAATTGTGAGCTTGAATTTTCCTGAGCCGTAATGTGTTCCTCATGTGCTCCATGGTGGTGCTAGAGGCCAAAACGCCACATTTTGTAGATATATTTTACTTAAACAACAGTATTGAATGATTATCCCATCTCTCTTATAATATAATTTGAAGTTTTTCAGTATTGTTGATGAGATGAAGTTACATACTGTGAGCTAAGTGCTTGAAATGTAAATCAACAAATGAGCTCCACACGTCCTGATGTTTATTATATCAGCTTTAATCTATAATAATATATTGCCATGTATTGCAACAATAGAGCACTGTCTTAGACTTTTTATAAAACAGTTTGCAGATTATAATTAAATTTATTCAGTAAATGGCAAAGAGTTACAATCACAGTGAGCTGACTTTTTAAATTCAGAATTGTTTCATAGTATTTTGGAATGAAGCCCCGCTATTGTCCCGTATTCTGTTATAATGGATACAACACACAAGACTGTTTGAAGCTCCCACTCCTCCTCTCCTTCTGTCAAGTCTCGACTGCAACACCTTAATTTGTTCCCAGACTACATATTTGTCACCTTCTCCACCCCCCTACCCTTCCCTCCCGATCATCCATCTCTCCGCCTCCTCCTCTTCATCCTCCACCTTTCCCCTCTCTCGCATCCAAATTCTCCACTTCTTTTTCCCGACCAGCTCTATCTCCTATTACTCCAACTCCTCCTCCGTAACATTCGGCTTATCTCACCCCATCTCCCCTCTCAAGATCTCTGCTTCTTTCCTCCTCCCTCAGCTGCCTCCCTCTCTACCCCTCCTCTTCCTCCCAGCCCAGCTCTGTTTGCGCCTGTTTACCTCCATCGTTCCACCAGATGGTTTGTGTTAAACTCTCCGTTTGACAGCTCGGCTCAATTTTTTTTTTTTCCCTGATATTATTTTAACATCAGGGGGATTGCTCAGACCTGGAGGAACACCGAAGAAGGAGAAGCAGGGGGTAAAAGGAAATTAAAATATGAAAAACCCCGATGTATTAAAAGCAATTATTTCGTCAAGTGAAGGGCAGCAGTCGTCACTGGGCCCTTTTCAGTTTAGTTCCTTGTGTTACACCTTTTTTAAATACTTAAAGGCACATATAATGTAATATTGATTTAAATCACATCTGTTAGGGTGATTTCATCCACCCCCTCTCCCTCTGCTGCATGTCTTTGGAAGAGAGAAGGGGCCCGGGCTGCCAGGAATAATTGCTTGTTTGCTGGTATTTACTTAAAATCTGTCAAAGGCAGAGAGAGAAAACGGCTAAATGAAAGAATTAGAAAGGGAGACAGAGAGAAAGACAGACCACTCGACCCCTACACAGATCATTATGTTGTTGGTTACCTTACTGCTGCTGAAGGGGAAATGTGTACGTATGTGTGTCGCTCTCTACGTATTGGTCCTTGCACCACAGTGGAACATGATGCCTGTTGGTGGCTATAAAACCTCTTAGCTGTTGTCACATGGGTCCAGGCCTGATCCATCACACTGATCTGGGATGTTATCTATCTATCATCTATTTGAACAGACATTTGTAAAGTCTGTTGTGGGAAGAAAACTCAAAGGGTACTGTTTTCACAGTCAATTTAAAGACAATTTAAAATCATACAGACAGCCCAAAGCAATAACCCACAGACCCCTTTATATTCAATCCCACCACCAGTCGCAGCTCTGAGCACACTGCTCTCTCCTCTCAGTTATTCATTCATTCAGTCATTAATCTTTTACCGCTTATCCGTTTCCAGGTTGCAGGGGGTGCTGGAGCCAATCCCAGCTTCACATTGGGTGAGGGCGGGGTACACCCTGGACAGGTCACCAGTCCATCACAGGGCCAACACATAGAGACAGACAGAGATGAACAACCACTCACGCTCACACTCAGACCTACGGACAATTTACAGTCACCATTTAACCCAAACATGATGTCTTTGGACGGTGGGAGGAAACCGGAGTACCCAGAGGAACGGGGAGAACATGCAAACTCTGCACAGAAAGGCCCCAGGCCCGAAAACCGAACCCGCGAACTTCTTGTTGTGGGGCAAAAGTGTTAACCACTATGCCGCCGTGCTGCCATTCCTGTCAATTAGTAAGGAAGAAATCCTCAGAGTTTACATTACTGACTATAAAGGAAGGCATATTCAGTCTCATAAATGGCTGTTCCTTTAAACCTATCCGATATGTAAAAAAAGAAGACTGAGATGAGAAGGTTGGTAGTACTCCTACATTTGTGTGTTTAAGTGTAGTCAGAACCATGAATCAGTTAGCCTAGCTTGGCATATAGAATGGACAGCTGGTGCCAAGCTAACTACCTCATGTTTCTAAATACTTTTGGTCTTCAGCTTAGCTAAGCTAACTGTTTCCTGGCCCTAGGTTTTACTTCTCACACAGATGCATCGATGTTGTCGTCAAACTTTGCACAGTTAGCTCTCAGTGATGTTAAACTATGTCTTACAAAGTCAGTTAAATGATTGCTGGCACCCTGGGTAGTTTGTGTGTCAGGATTCCTCCTGTAATAGCCAGCCAGAACCAAGTGTTGTGTGTGTAGTTTCTGTGTTATAATTTCTTAATCCTGTGCCATAGCTGTTTGATTTCTAGTGTGCTGGCTGTCTCCTGAGCTGCATTAGTCTGATTACACTATGGTGTTGCTTGTTTGGTGGCCCGGGGCTGCAGGCTGACTGAGTGGGTCTGCCTGACGTCCTGGCCTCTGCCAACACGCTGTTCCCACTGTCTCCCTCCTCCTCGTCTCCTCCCCTCGTCCTGCTCCCTTTCCCTCCTTCGCTCGCTTCGTTGCCTCCCCAAAGAACCACAAACAATAAACCCTCTGTTACATTTAACCTCCTCACGTGTTTCCCTGTCTCCCTCAATCCCTCCCTCCAACCCTCACTGATTCTTTCTCCTACTCACTTGTTGCTTTTTGCTCTCCCTCACATAACATTATAGTTGTTTGGGTTCTGTCTTCAGTCTGTCTCTCATCTTCATCAGGTGTTTCGGGACTTGGTTGTGGGCTTTGACCATACAGTAGAAGAATGACAACACACACCCATAGACACACACTCTTGGTCAGACAAACGCTCCCACTCTGAGCCAATGACAGCGATGATTAGTATCTCATAACAGCTGAGATAGTGGAAAGTGGGTGTGTTTGTGTGCATGTTAGCTTGTACAATACCCTGGCAGTGGCATTGCCACTCATCATAGCTCCACAGCAGCAGTAGCAGCAGTGGCATTGGGACAGCAAACAGATGTTGGCCTAATCTTCCCCTAATGAGATTGGTCCCTCATTCCTCCGTCTTTATGGGAGTAGCAAGCTGGCAGACAAGCAGCCTGACACTCTCTTTATGGGAGCAGCACCACTAAGACAGAGTGTCGCTAATGTCAGTCAGTAAATGAGACAAGTGGATAGTTGGACAGGTTGTGAGGTCAGGAAGAAGGCTGTCAATGTTGCCGGCAGGCACTTTGTTGGACAAACGGTCTGAGGCAAGCAGAGTGTCAGTCAGACAGGCAGGTAGGACGATAGGCAGACGAGCAGTAACTCACAGGAGGCTGATAGGACAGGCTTTTATCTGATGGTCTTTGCTGGTCAATTAGATTAGAGCACAGTACAGCGAAGTAAAGTTAATTCTCTGGATTAACTTCATAGCTGGTTTCTCTGACCACTAAACCAATTGCCTTTTTCCATTTGGTGAATTTCCTTACACAGCATATCAATATCCACAGCATATCAATTTTTTTTTTTTTTTTTGGTTCTCAAACACCAGAGAAGTTCAAATTATGATTATAATTGTTATTTTTTATGTTGTTTGGAGTGACTGCTATTCACCCACAATGCACTCTGAGCAGCTGAAACAAAACAGTTATCTTTGCCTGTTTACCTGTTGTAACCCTGAAGATTGATGAGGCCACCTGCTGGTCTTCTTCACTCTGCACTGTGATCCACCCTGACACATTTTTATACCCCGAGACACATATTCAGTTGTTGTGGAAGAACATTTTAACATTTTTAGTTCTGGGCTGTACACCCAATCACGCTATCCTCTCAGGACTCTGGTTTTACTATATTTTTTTTGTTGCCATCTTTTGCTCTGTTTTTCTTTCTCTTGCCTCTTGCTTTTGCTCCCTCTGCAACAACAACACACGGATGCGCGCAGACACACACACACACACACACACAGCAGTCATAATAGCAGGGTTAGAGTGCGGGGCCAACCACTGGACAGTGTTTGTACAGAATGCTAGCATATGTCAAACCTGGCTTATTGAACTTAGACCGCAGCCTGAAACGGCCTACAGCTCACAGCAGCACAGGAGCAACACACACGCATGCTTGCACACTTTCATACATGCATGGTCATATACAGTTTATATTTAGACACTTAAATATGAAAAGTCACACACACACACACACACACACACACACACACACACACACACACAAACACACACAGGCATTTGGGTTATTAGGGGTTATTCAGTACGTTCACCAAAAAGAATTACCTCATTTGAGCCATTAAGAATGAAAAGCAGACAGAGAGAGAGAGACCGGGTGGAGGTGGGATAGAAGTGGGTGGTGGGAGAGAAAGACAAAATGTCACATGAGAGAGATTGTGTGACGCATATTCATTTTCATGTAAGCTGATAGGCCCACTGATGATCAGCTTTCATCTTGCGTACACTAATGACCTTAGCAAACGTACTTAACACACGGCGTTACGCATGATTACACAGGCTGAGAGGGTGCCAGACTGGTTGAGATGTGTGTGCTTTGTTGAGCAGTGTGCACTTACTTTTGTGTTACAGGGATTGCATTTTGAAATTCAGTAACTACTTCACAGTAACACATCGTTTTGTTGACATTATGTAGGTGAGATTGGGACTGGAGTTTAATGGGGGGAGCCAGTTTCCGTGTTTTCAGTGGACAGAGTGGTTTGGTAGATGTAACCAAAATGTAAATGCAAATGTAGGTTGCCTTCTTGTTGCCACAATGCGCTGTTCTCAGATTAGTTTGACACAAATGCAGTATGCAACTTTTTCGTGTGGATGGGTTGAAGTTTTTTAAAGCCAATCTTCTGATGATGTTCAATTACATTTTCACTCCCAGTAACTCACTATGGAAGGTTTAAAATGTAAATGGCTGCGGGAAAGAAAAAAAAACAGAACTGGAGTCACGGTACAATGCAACTTCATTCATTCATTCATTCATCTTCAACCGCTTATCCGTTTCCGGGTCGTGGGGTGCTGGAGCCAATTCCAGCTCACATTGGGTGAGGGCGGGGTACACCCTGGACAGGTCACCAGTCCATCACAGGGCCAACACACAGAGACAGACAGAGACCATCAACCACTTGCGCAATGCAACTTGGTATTTGACAATAATGTAGCTTTAAGTAGGGTTGATGAGAGGGCTACAGAGGTTTGGTAATTCCAGACCCCATGTTCAATCTTCAGTTTACCCTCAACCTGCTGACTCAAGTGACATCACTCAAGGTAATTTATCAGTCTCTTTGGAGCCATAAAGCGTTTTATTGAAGAAAAAAAAAAAAGATCAGGAAGTGGTATGTAAATCAAGCCTTTAAAGACACTTTTGACAGAACTGGGCTGTGTTATGAAAGTAACTTAACACATTGTGTTATATGACGACTTTTTTGGTGAGTAAAATGCAGAATTTTAGTTACATTTTTCAAGTAATGTGTCCAACACAAGTAATGACCTGGAGTTTCAGTGGCCTAATGTACTCTCACTTCTCCAGGCTCCATTAGCACAAGTGTTCAGACTCCGCACAGCATATTAACAAGTTTTTTTGAAAAATTATGAAATATATATTTTTTTCTTTTTAATTTTTACAGCCTCTGAATCAGGTTGAGTGGTCTTTTTATCACATACATGCACAAAATCTTCCTTCTTCTTCCTCCTTAGGCAAATTAATGAGCAGACTGGCTCAACATGTCATCAGCCAAGGGAGCAGGATGCCCAGATGACTGTCTTGTTAAATTACATTTGAGACACCTCTTCCAGAGCTATATAGTGTCTATAAGGCCCTTATATGATCCTTAAGGGATACTTAGAAACCTACTGAGGGTGAAATTAGCCCCAGATAATCATCTTCCTCCAGGCTACAGCCACTTTGAGCACCACGTCTGTTTTACACCCAATTTAACATGAAGAGAGGGAACGACTTGCCTCTGTGACCCTTTGCTCTGAAGCTATGTATCCTTTGCTGGTGGAACGGATGGCAAGTATCAAGCATTTCTTTAACTAAAACCTAAAATTAAGCGAACTTAAATAAGCCTGGGAATGTAGCAGTGCTGTGCGGACGGGAGGCAACGCAGCTAGACTTGACTAGTGATGTGTTCCCCGGTTAAAGCAGCAAGTTTGCACTGCATGTAAGACAAAGCAGAGAGACCGGAACAAGAAGTGCCGTCCTTTCTCGGGAAGTGTTTCTGTAGGATGATGGATCAAGAGGACACTCACGAAACCCCCCCGCCCCTCCCCTTCCCAACCTCTCCACTATGTCTGGTTCCTTTTCTCTTCAGTCTGTCTCTCTCACTTCGCCCTCGTCTCTCAATCTACCACACTCCCCTGCTCCTCTATACCCATCACCATTGTACCTTAAATCTCTCTTTCCGCCTGATTTTGTCTGAAAGGTGATAGTGGAGGTTCTCGCTATAGATGAAAAGAGGCTCTCTATAGATGAAAGGCGCTGTGTAGAATCAACACATTAGACAACCTTGCTGTTACACTCCCCCTTAAAGTAACAGACTGATGCAACACATTCCCTCACAGACACACATATGTGTCATAAAGAGAGAGAAAGAGTACTACACATTAAGATATCTTGCCCGTGGGAGGAAAGATACGCCAACAAGTAAGGAGATGAATAATGTTAATGCCTGTTAAACCACATATGTTAGAATCAGATGGGAATAAGCCTGGTTCTTTCCTCCCTCCTAGTCCAATGTGAAATATATCTTCCTTTACATACACGTGTTTTGAAGTGTGCATGTGTTGGTTGTGTTTTCATGCTTCCAGAGTTTTAGGGATAACATAAAGACCCATGCAAATAATGCAAGTTCACGCTAAGCACAACGACAGCAAGGATGCATACCATGCATGTATTGCAAATACACACACACACACACACACACATGCACACAAAAACGGGTTGTGGTGTCCTGCGCCTGTGTGGCCCAGCACTGGGATGTGGAGTGAAGCAGGAAATGTGTGAGCCATGAAGGCATGTGTTTATGCTGGCTGCAGTCGCCCATCACCAGCCAGAGGGAAAACAGACACCAGCACCGCTTCGTTTGCTCTCCATCTCTCTGCTTCTCCTCCAAACCCTCAACGTGATCTTTTCTCACCTCCAGCCCTCCAAGATTTCTTCCCTCTCACTAGTTCCCTTTTTTTTTTTTTTTTTTTCTTCAGCGAAAACTAAGCTGCAAAAAGTAAGACCACCATATACATTAAACAAGATAATTCTCCTGCTAATACTAAGCAAGTCTTTAATGTATTCAGAGTTTAAAGATGGGCATAAGCCACCAGAAAAATCAGTTCCAGAAACATATTTAAAACCTCTCTCCACAGCAGCAGGAGGAAGCCTAGTGGGGACTCTTTATTGGCGAATAAAGATAAGATATTTAAATAATGATGCTTATGAATAAAAGTGCAAATACACATTTATAGAATGGTGAAGCAGTGAGGCAGTGTTAATAAAAATGAAAATTCAATAACCCACTAATATTGCAAAAATAAATAAAGGCAGACCTGCAGAACTTGGCCGTATTACTTACTGCGGTTGGCCAGAACCCTGAATCAACAGTTTGCTCTCATCAAGGCAATTTTTCCACAAGGTTTGGACAATAAAGCTTTTGGACAATATAAGTCCTGTCACAAAGTTGAATGGCTCTCAGTATTTCTCTGTTTGTTAGACAGCTACATTAGCTTAATCATTGCCTGATGTTTCGTATATTGTGTGTGTGTGTGTGTGTGTGTGAGCAGTGCAGTGACCCAGCAGCTATGTTAGATTGGGATCTGCTCTCTGGTATGGATAGGTGTTGGAGCATGGAGCAGGGTAATTAAACAATGGGCCACGTGCAGCAACCTCTGCCACGAACAGATTTCTTCTTAAGTGGCGGCAATTTTCATATTCATTCAACAATACAAGTGTCATTTAAGAACTATGTCTGAATGTATTTGGACTTTGTGGCTGGGAAGTAGAGTGGACTGTCCACCAATCAGGTGGTTGGAGGTTTGATCACCCAAGTGTCTTGGGCACAATACTAAACCCCAACTGCCCGTTATGGCTGTTCCAGCAGTGTGTGAAATTAATGTGAATGGGTGAACGTAGCCTCCATTGTTAAGCACGTTTAGTGGTGAATTAGACTAGAGAACAGACAATTTAGAATTTACTTTAAATATTACAATCAACTAAAATAAAATGTATACAGAGTTTTATTGTTACATTTATATGTTTAAATAATGTAAAATATTCCCAGGTTTAAATAAAGGTTGGATGGATGTTAAGATTATATTACTGCTACTTTAACTTCTCATCCCCCACTCCATACATCAGTAGTGGGGTTGGTTCATGGTTTCTCAGATCTGGTTCTGAAGACCTGTTGATGGATCACGTCAGAAGGCGTGATCCACCTCTGTGACAGCTATGGCCCCTTGAACACATCACATTCCAGGGTGGATGTTTATGTTGCATTATTTCAAATAAAAGAGCGCCCTTTCTCCTGAGCTAGTGGTGTTCATCAAGTTGAAACAAGAACATTTGTGCAGTTAAGAAATCATAAAATGTGCTGAATCTGAGTTGGACCACTTGTACAAATAAGCTTTTTTTTTTTTTTTTTTTAATAGATGTCAGAGTAAGAAAACAAAAATGTTCTTTCCTGGGGCCTCAGGCTGTGGTGACAAATCTGACTTCTTATCTTCTGCATACTTATTTTAATGGACATGCTGTCTGTACAGTGTACGCAATATATGGGGTGGGGGAGAGGAGGAATGATGTTGGCAGTGATGGTTAATGGGCTGTGGAGGGACGGGAAATTAACACTTCAACACTAAATGATACTCTGTGTCTTCTCTGCACGAAGTACCTTTTAGCCTGTCCATTTAGTGAGAAAATGAAAAATAACAAAGAAAATGATAAGGAAAGATGCAAGGGAGTGACGCAGCAATGATGTTCATATGTTTTTATTCCATATTTTTAATGAAAGTGTGTGTAAGCCTTTGGCATCACAAAGTGGTCTAAATAGGCTGGGGGACAGGAAAGGGTTTTTACAGATCTGTTAGAGGTGATGGTGGTCCTCTTAGTAAAAGGAAAGACTGTCAACATGCTCCATTATTGGTCTTTGGCGAGTCCCACACGTCTCCTTTAGTTCAGTCCAAGCAATCTGCCAATTTGGATCCAACATCTCCTCTGTGGTTTTCTTTTATTTATTTATTTATTTTCAGTATTACTTTGAAAATGTCCTTAAAAATCTACAGTCCACTAAAACAAAGCCAGCCTCTAATCCTTCACCTGCCTGCTTTACTACCCCCCCCCTGTTTGATATCATTGTCCATGGCAATCTGCTGAAAGTCATGCAAAATTGGTCAATACAGCAGTACAGATAGAGATACGGGATCATCAGCGGCTGTGAGGGTCAGCCGGAGAGCAGATAGATTTAGTGGTCCAAGCATGGTCAATGTCAGTGGGATCTGTGAGGCTAAGTCCCACAGAGCGTGTGGATCCTGGTGATTGAGTGATTGAGCGCTTAATGTTTGAGCCTGTGGACAGCCCAAACAAGTTAATCCTCCCCCACCCCCACCATCCAACCCGATCGCATCCCATTCCACTAACTCCAGATCCACAGCAAAGGGAGAGGAATGGAGGCAAATTTAGAGGACAGGGTTTTAGTGGGGCTAGTCAAAAAAAAAAAAGAAAGCTCCTTAATGATTTAATCAGCGGAGATATTCATTTGCTGTAATACGTGGGTGCCCACTCAGCTCTGTACATGCTGTACACAGCTCTGAAGGCTAGGCTGATGCGAGCGGGAGAGTTTGTGATTATGGAGCTGGATTAAAAGACAACATTGTGCTTTTTTGATTGGGGACAGAATCTGAGCCAGAGGTCGGGCTAGCTTGTTGAGAATTGGATGATCCTTTATGGACAGAGAAGATCCACTTAGAGCTGCATGCATTCAACCTAAAATATTCCCATTAGCTTTTTTTTTTTTTTTTTTTTTCAGATATTTTTCCCACACAATCCAGATTGCGCATCAAAACTTCCTATTTGATCCGATTTGTTCATTTAGGTCGGGATTTTGCAGACCGTGTTTTAAATAATGAAGTTGCTGTAAAGCTCCATGCATTTGGCATTTTAGCACAAAAAGGAACAAAATCACTTGCAGGACAGCGGATGTGATCTTTTACTCCCTGGTGTTTATATTACCCACAATGCAGCCTTAATGCTGACAGTTTTGTAGTTGTTTCAAGTGTGTTACACTAGCAGCACCGCACATAAAAGTCTTAAAGTAGAAATGAGGAGCAGGTTTGGGGTTAGGGTCTTCTGCACCAGCTGACTCCGACTAAGGTTACATCACTTGACATTATTTATAAAACTCAACCTGCATTTGGTGAACTTTTGCATCTATCCCCAAACTTAGGTATCACATGAGCAGAGGTATTCAAGAACATTACCCTGTCCAAGCTCTCTCCAACTATTGGCAGGTGCATGTGGCTTCTTGTGGCTCAATTTAACACACACAAAGATGGATGGTCATGAATGGGTCATATAGCTAGTGAATAATCCACCTAATTCAGTGTACACTCTCCTCCGAGCAGTGTGTAGGTTGCTCTGCTGAGCTATGTTATCTTCTCTCTTTCAGCTGTAAAGCCATAGGTCTTAAAGGTGGTCATGCCTGGGAGGCCCTCACTTTTGGAGTCACAAGGAAACTGGAGTTGTTGCATTAGTGCAAACACTTTCCAGTGCACTAAAACAACCGTTGTCATCAAATAGGGGCTATTCTGGGATTTGCATATATCTGAAATTTAAGAAATTTACTCTTAAATTAGGCGACACTTATATAGATCAGCACCGGACCACGACCGCAGACCATTCAGGTTATAGAGAGAATCTCAAAGCTACACGCAGATGATGGCATTTCAAAGCCTAGGACGTCTACCGCATTTGGATCACCAGTGGAGACCATTGGCCATGTAAGCAAAACATCAAGGAAGTGTAAAAATATAGCCCATGTGGAAAATCTCATAGGCAGTGATCATGAAATCACCACCTGTGTTTCTTCACTCGTGTTTATCTTGGCTTTTTCTGCCCTCATTTAAAACTGTGCTGACTTAACGTTTTGATTGGAATAATCACGGCCTTCCTTCGAGGGCAGAGTTGTTTTGCTCTCTTGTTCAGTGTTACTGTTCCCATTCTGCGGTTCCTCTTTGACTGAGGTTTGCTAAATGAATGCGACAGAGAATTTGGAGGGAAAAAAAACTGTGCCAACATGCTTCCTGTAGGTTAGAGGATGAGGAAGAGGTGAAAGAGGAGAAGGAAAGAAAGGAGAGGGAAAAGAAGAGAACAAAGATGAGGAGAGATGAAATGGAAAGCTCCAACTTCTCAGATCGCACCAATTACAGGAACATTCGGTAGCCAGTTTCTGCAGAAAGCATTAGCTCACTTTCTTTCCCTCACTCGCTGTGTCCTCTGCTCTCTGTTTCTTCTCCTTTTTTTCTTTTTCCATTTTATCTTATGTTCCCCGTGGGGTTACTATTGGTGAGGTACTTCCTGCAGTAAGTTTTCCTTCAGTGCAGCCGGGGATTTGTGAACCAGGAGAGCATTTGAGGCCTCGCAAGCAGCTTACTATGGGAACAGTACGCTTCTAGTTTACAATGACAGCTGAGTTATCCAATGAGAATATTTTAGTTCTGACGCAAATGCTCTGTGATTTCAGAAGAGGGAGGCCAAAGCAGAGCTAAAATGACAGCTAGCAAATGTAGTCAGCTGTAGCCAGCTGAGTTGTTAAACAAACATTAGTTCATTTAGTTGGTTCAGTTGCTTCTCAGGACGTGGTCTATGATCCTCCATAGTCCACAAAGGTCTGAAACGGGCTGGCCTATGGAGGATACTATTGGTCTGCAAAACTTTGCTCCTGTAGCCAAATAACCTTGACAACAAATATCTTTCTTTCTGCAAAAACTTGGTTTTCCCTGTGCTGGCTGATCAGCTGAGCAAAATCCCAATATTTCACATTTACTCATTTGGCAGAAGCTTTTCTCCAACACATCTTTCAAGTGAGGGACATCACTCACTCAGAAGATCCGACTTGAATTTTTTGGTACCACAACCCTGTTGTTGTTCATATGTTTTGAAACAGTGAGGTTTAACTGTTAGCGTTACAAAACAAAGGGCTTGTATGATGAGGAGAGTTCAGCATATAGCAGGTAAGTGCTGCTAAAATTAGCCTGGACTGGGATAGCATTTATGACAGGTGCCCAAACAGAGGGGATAGACATATGATGTTACCTCTGCTTTTTGCTCTTTCAGCTTTAATTCATGACAGGGTAAAAAACAAATCCACCTCTATATACAGGATATTGGTTCAGTAAGGCCTCATGTACACTGCTTCATGGCTAATAGGAACAGTTTAAACCTCTCAAAAATCTCTAGATACTCTATTCATACCTGTTCATATCAAAAACAGAACATAACATTCAGGAAATATAATTCAGGGACTATCTCTATATTTTAGTGTACTCTTGTGTGTACGCTCTTTACATTTGAGGAATAGGAGACTCTCTGAGCTCCAGTTAATGGACCATTGGCTCTGTCTTGTTTGGCTGTCTGTTTGCTTTCTCATGGGATGAATTGTCTCAGCCAAAATTGTCTACCCCTGCTGAGATTTCACTTTACTTGATTGCATTTGAAAAACATTAAAACCCCATTGTTTGCCTGTAACCAGGAATTCCACCATGAGACTCGATTTTATCACCTTTATTTTCTGACTCCTACATCAAAGTTGTTCCTTCTCCAGATTGTTCCAAAAGTCTTGGAGATCTCTTGACCCCGCAACTTGAAGGATAATGGCCAATACAGATGTCAGACGCTACTCTCTACGGCTCATAAATGCACCAAAGGGATGAGAAGAAGGAGTAAAGAGATGACAGAGGGAGCCCAGAGCGTAGTGGTGTGGTGGTGTCTGATCATCGTTACTGTGCCTTGAAGACTGCACCAGACCCTCAGTGGGACCAATAGAAAGCAGAGCAGGATGTTGTTAAGACAGAGATGACTGACATGTTAGTGTTATCTCTCTACCGATGACTTGACTCTGTTGCCTCAGCATGTTTGTACATCTGGGAATACCACATCTGGGTAGATCACAGAGGCAGTTATTAATTCTAATGACTTACTTCTTCACTTGGGATCTGTGGTTACACAAGACAGCAGACAGCGGGCATTTGAGCTCAAACAAACCTTTGGTGATGACAAAAACTTGTCCCCTGCTCATGGATCTCTGTAGTGTTCAGTGCCCGGTCAGGGGGACCACTTCAGCAGGCACAGACTGTCCTGTAAAAGAGAACAAACAAAAATGATCATGCAATAGACAGAAAAAGCTAAGGAGTTACGCATCATTTTGCTTCTCTCTTTGTCTTTGCTGCTCACTTTTTTTTTTTCTTCAGTCCAGCATTTTTGTGTAGGTGTGGCGAGCAGCCCACATTTGCAGTGGAATTTGAAACTAAAGCAAAATATACAGGTCCTTTCATCAAGTCCTGCCACAGTAAGGGAGAGTAGAGGAAAAGAGGTAGAGACAGGGAGATGACCATTAGTCTGTTCCTCTCCGCTCTAATTTCACTGCAAGATAAGTGAAATCACGTGTTGGCAGCAATTCCAGAGGAGAAGAAGCAAGTTTTAGGATGATGTCAAAGATGAGGAGGAGTAAAGCTGGGCAGATAAAAAAAAGGTCATGTGTTAAAAAGAAAAATAATCACTCAGAGGAAAAAAAACAATGGAAGACTGTAAAAGAAAACCACAGGCAGCTCTCCATACTGTCCATACTGGCATTTAGCGACATGTATTCTTATCATTCCTTCATATTTTTTTCAATTGTTTCATATTTATTCAAAACACCTGGGGTAAATATCTGTTTCTTTAGCTACTAAATGCTCCACTGTGCTCAACAGCTGGTTACTAACTTTGTCTCTTCTTCATCGACAGCAAATGTAGAGTGTGAGCTTTACTGTTGAGAATGGAGTGAACTGATACTGTAAAGTATCTGTATATTATTCAGCTCCACAGAACTGAAGTAAATAGACTTATGTTACATATTTATATAGATAGCTCCATTGGCTCAAATTCATAGTTATTTTATGTTTTCAGCAGCAGAGGTCAATCTATGTCAAAAGAGCAACAGCATGTTGTATTCTCTTATTTTTTTAACACCATATGTTAATATCAATTTTTTTTGGCCTGCTCAGTGACACATTGGCAGAAGGTATAAGCCTACTGAAGGGTTGGTCAGGTCATCGTGTCTGTAAAGACTAGCAGGCAATAATTCCCACTTGACCACACATGTGGAGGTGTGAAAGTAAGCAACTCCCTTCTCTGGTTTTCTTTTGTAATTTAAATACATCTCCGGCATCCATTTGTGTCTACAGCTGAATGCAGCACCCTGAGCATTTTCAAGCAGACTTTGCACCGTCAACCACATTTGGTGTGATTCAAAGCGTTTCGACCATTAGAAAGTTTGAATAACTTGTTAATAGCTTGTTGGAGTATTTTTGCCCCACCTTTCAGTGTGGCAGTTTGTTAGTAGTAGTGTAGTCAGTCAGCCGGTTGACAGTCTGTCCACAGCTGTAACATTAACATCTGACATAATCCTCCAAACCTGACGTCTCTGCTCCCCCACAGCTCATTTTACCTGACATCCGCAGCCGTCATACACTGAGCCCACGGTACAGTTTCACCCTCTTTGGTGACTGGCCTCCTGCTGGATGGCCGCCAGTGACACAGGGATTGTGAGTGGCCTTAAGCCACACCTTCTTCAGCCTCGTACGCCTTCACTCACGCTCTCCAGCCTTTGGGGAGTTCACACTGCCGATGGACCTCTGATCCACAGTTAGGTATAATCCAGTCCCTGGTGCCAGTCGTAATGGACGCCTGATTTCATTATGATGTTTAATTGGCATATCGCATCTCACACAATTACAACCCTTTTTCTCTCAGGCCTATTCTAACAGCTCTCTGAGGGCTTTAACTTAATCCTTACATCACATTTTAGTGCTGCTATGCGGCAATGTCAGTGTGTTGTTCAGGCATTCATGGTTCCCATAAAATGAACCCTGACATTACTGAACCCCAGCAGACTGTTCCTCCTGACCACCAGAAGATTAACTTTTTTTTATTTGACCGCTATTGAAAAGATTGCCTTGAAATTTGGTACAGACGTTCATGATTTCAAGAGCATAAATCTCAGTGTTTGTAGAAATCCCTTGATGATTTTTCAGAGTAAAAACTTTTGTTGGATTGCCACACGATCTGGTATGTAGATTAAAATCCCTTTCAGGATGAATTGCAATACCTCTGGTGATTCCCCTAACTTTTCATCAGCCTGAGCTCTTCTTTTGTCTTTCTATTTGATCAGTGCTACTCAGCAAAGGTTAGCAATCTATTAGGCTAAACCATAATCAAATGAGATGGGGCGTGTTCAGAGTGGTACGGCCATTATCGTAACCCAAATGGAATGATAGACATGGTAAAAGTGATACCTGCCTATTGACTTCTGTTAGCATGCTAGCATTCAGTTAAAAAAGCCATTGTGCCTAACTATAGGCTGACACATCAGCTAACAGAGTAGCTAACATGGCTAAGGACAAAAAAATGTGGTGAACTATACCTAAATGTTATTTTTATTTCTGCATCAAAATGAAGTAACCCGCTCCCCTGCAGGTAAGAGAGGATCCAATTTAGCAGCACTTTTTGCCACCAGAGATGTTGAGCTTCAATCTTTGCATTGGCAGATATTCCAAGGGGATGATTGTCTAATCACAATTGAACTCCTTATTCCTTGTTAGCCTCCCGGCGCTGCACGCTATGAAACCCTCTCTTCTTACACAAACTCCTTATGTGAGTGACTCCGAAGCCTGTTTACATCTTCAGATGATGCATTGCATCATGCACCGTGATCATTATGTGAACTGCCTCATCCGCCTCCGCGGACATTTTAGATTCATACATGCAGACACACACACACACACACACTCAAAAAACATGCACAGACATAAAAAATAGTGAGGTTGAGAGGGACATGGAGGGTTTCTTTTAATGGCACCGTTTTATGTCTTCTCAGACTTGCATCTGTGTTTACATGTGTAGGCCTGTTTCTGTCTGCCCCTGGAGTCGCGGGTTGGAGGAAGACAGACGATGTTAGGTGGACAAATGATAAATGCAGACTAAGTTTTATTGGATTTCCTTTTTATTCCACGGTTTATAGGCAGTCTTCTGACTTGCCCTGTGAATTTGCTGAAAGAGAAGAGTGTCACAAAAACAGCCAATCTGAGGAGATGGTGACAGAGAGCAAGAGAGTTCAATTCATGGACCAGCTAATCTTCTCATTCCCTTCCCTGATTCCCTTTTTCCTCTGTCCACAGCTCCATCCATCCTTTCACACCTCCCTCATTTCCTTTCTTTTCCCCTTCTTTCCTCCCTCCACCAACCCCCAAACTCCCTTTTCTCTGTAATTCTTCACCCCAACCCCACCCGGTATTTTTCTTCTATGTTTTTTTTTTTTTTTTTTTTTCATTTGCAATTACAGTAATATGTAACATCAGGCGCGGTGAGATTTAGGGCTTTACCTTACATAACCCCAGGATTTAGCTGCAGGGTTTTAAGGCTTCTCTGAGCCGCTGAGCTGGGGGCAATCGGGCCTCTTCAAAATATTTTCAAATGGCTGAAATCCCCAAAGGGCCTATGAGTATGAAGGGATAGGATAGCTTTGAGGACTGTGATATAGCGTAACCATCATTATTTTGTATTACCAAGGAGCCTGATCCATTTAAAATACAGCCTTCTCTATTCTATTCAGTGGCAGCGCTGGCGGTGGGTTAATACATGTGGGTCAATATGAACACATGCAACACACACATGCACACTCACACTCTGTCAGCCACTGACTCATTCATGGTAGTCGTCCACATGTACATACACTTTGTCTATATTAGGTTCAAAGCAGTATTGAGTGTTCAAACCTGTTATTGTTACGTCCTAAAATTTATTCTTTTTTCCACTTGATGAATGATCTTTGGTCACTCTAAACCCCTGGCACACGAACCTCTACACACACCGACACAGGCACGTACGCGCACATTCACAAACACACTCAGAACAGTTAAAAGTTGAATTGCGATTCTCTGTGTGTGTCTGTACTCCATGCGCTGAGTAGAGGTGTGTGTATTTGACTGTGTGTTTTTGTAAAGTAGAGCCCTTGGCAACCTCTAGGTATTTTTTTTTTTTTTTAAATTCGTTAAATTTAATTTGATATGACTTTATATTAAACTATAAAAGGGTAGGAGGAGGGATTTGGGTTTGGCCCCAGATCACCACGCCAACCAAAGCCTGATTTTATTCCTCCTCAAGGCAGGCCAAACGGACAGGCCATAAATTTGAAATAATGAACTGCCTGGCCTAACTTGGTGATTTTAGCAGGGAGGGAAGTGAATTGTGGGGAAGAACTGGGTACGACATGACGAAGGAGGAGGAGGAGAAAGAGGAGGAGGACGGGAGGGTAAAAGCAGAGAAAATAACATGTAAGGATAATGGAGTGAAAAAAGACAGATGAAGCTAGTGAATGGTATTTGAGGACAAGGCTTTGCCTTGGAAGAAGCAGCAGAGCTGATGGTGGCTGTGATGGTCAGGGACATACTCAGTGTTGTAGGATGTGTAATGTCAGCAGGGTTAATGGTAGTTTCCATGGAAAAGCTTGCTTCTTCAGCTTCTTAGGGCAAATTTTTAATTTCTCTCTGGCGCCAGTCCTAAGCCAGAGGAGGGGGGGTGACGTTTTAAGATGTAAAGCCTCTAGGATTAGGCCTGTATGAGGGAAAGACATGGAAGACAAGGTTGGGATGAGCCCCACCAGGCTTGCAGCTGACCGCGTTGCTCGCCACTTTACGGACGGTCAACAAGGGGCTTTGCAGCAGCCCTAAAATGTTGTGTGTCTTACTGCACACGCAATGGAGGGATGAGTAAGAGATGAGGAGAAGATGAAGGGGAAAATAAGTTGGTGATTAAAGCCAGGGATGGATGTGGAGGCTGATGGTGTTTTGGTACGCGTACAAAACTCTTCTTACATTGAGAAAATCAGTAGAAGAAGTCAGACTTAATATCTTCTCTGAGACCTAAGGAGCTTCTGTGAATAACACAATCTTACATACAGAGCTACAAGTGCTTAACAACCTCTAAAGTTGGGCAACAGTTAATCAACTTTTGGGTTCGATGCTGTAAAAGTTGAATGAAACACATCGAAAAACAGCTGAAAAGTTTTTTTGGCATTTTTCTCTCTTCTATGTCACCCTTTCACTCCTCGTAGTTGCTTCATTCCCTGGCTCAACCTCAATGCTGTTTTTCAGTCCATTTTAGTGGTCTTCCTGTGTCTTAGCAAGCTTTTATAACCGGGCTGTAGCAGCAAAAAAAGAGAAGGAGAGTATGGTAGGGAAAGGGGTAGTTAGAGAGGGAGGGAAAAAGGGAGGGAGTGGGAATTGAATCATGAAATGAGGACCATATTTCCATACTGCGCTAAAATATGGACTTTCCATTTTTGTAACTCTGGTGCGCTCTCTTTCTCTCACTGCTGCTGTTCTTTCTCCCTCTCCCCTGTCCTCCAGTGAAGTGCTGTGTGCAGCTGTTCGTCAGTAGTTGTCTGTTTGTTTGTCTGCCCCCCCCCCCCCATCCCATCCCGCCTGCCTCCCCCTCCCTGCCTGTAGCTCATGTAAACTGCTTTTCGTCATGCTTTTTCCACTGCAGAATGTCTCTGCTTTTGATTATAGTAAAAAAAAAAAAAAAAAAGCAGCAGATCCCACTCCTCTCTCTCTCCTCCAACTGTAACTAGCAGAGACGCCATTTCATTTTTCTCTCCTTTGCCTTCACCGCCCCCCCATCTCCTTTTTCTTAGTTCCTCCCCCCATTTCTGTTCTTTCCACAGCAGTTTGTTTAGGACACGCGGCTCTGTGCAAACTTCACTGCCAGTGTTTGTTGAGCTTTCCGGCAAGAGCATCTTGAACTGATATGGCTTCCCCCTGTGTTATGACAGTTAAAAAACAACCTTTCTTTCAGTGTGATAATATTGCAGGCCACATTGAGGCCACACCACGGAGCCAGCTTCGATCCCGTGCCCCCCGCAGTCACCAATGCCTGCCATAGTAATAACAGTTGCTCCCTCGTAAACCTCAAAATCAACTCCATCCTCATCCTCAGAATAAGTCTCAACCTCAGTCTCTCGTGCCTCAGACCTCAGCATCCTTAGATCCCCTTTCCCAACCCTGCTACAGCCTCAGCCAGACGCACTATTGCAGCTGAGTGGGCCGCAAGCATCTGTTTACAGCGCTACTTCTGCAGTGCGAGATAATGATGGCCAGATACAGCCCACAGTAAAATAAACACGCTGCCACCTCCCTCCTGCAGGCCTGAGTTAGTGCACATTCTGACTGAGGAAGGTCTGACTGTGGATCCAAACCTAAGTGGAAGAGGCCAAGCTCATATCACTTTTAGCACTCTTTATATGTTCTCTTGATTGTTTTATTGGGTGAACATGCCTTCACAAAAAAATGGAAGTAACGAGCTGCATGCAGAACAACGGCAAGCCTCTGGGGTCAAACTCCTCAAGCTTGCATAAACTAAAATTGTTGTCTGTATTAAAACAGAGCGCTGTTGAATGGCATGTATTTATGAAAGACTGCAGCAGAGTGATATATAGTAGAGCAGGTAACCTGCCTCAGATACCAGATGGATGGGGATTATTGTGTTTGGTTTGGGGTCAAGAAGGTTGACAGACAGGAGCAAAACAAATTGGATTTTGAGTTTGGCCAGTAATTGGCTAAGCTCTCTGGTGTTGTTGTTTAGACTCAGAATGTTCATGTACATGTTCAATACTTCTTTTATTTGCACACAAACACAAAGAACTGCACATTTTTTGTATATATGACCAGGCCCGTTTCCTTCTTGACTAAATAAAATGACACAGAAGGGACTGGATGGGCCCTTTGCTGACTTCAAACTTCATCTAGCTATAACCCATGAAGTGACCATTTACACACAACCTACATAACTATATTAACTAGTTCTTACACAGACGCTACTAGACCCACTAACTGTTAAACAGCCAGCTAACCTACTTAGGTCACATGTAGTTTGTTAATATATGACTTGTTTGGAATCATGTATGTTACATACTAGTTAAGTCAGATAGTTGGTATGAAGCACAGTGGACACTTTTACCTTCATGTAGACTGAAGAGTTTAAAATAGATTTGGACATTAAATGAATATTTGCTCCCAGCATGTGACAAGCATTTGTAATATTAGTATATCTACATATTCCCCACTTATATAATACTATAAACTCAGAAACATGTGTTTCATATGTGGGTAAATAGAATCTGAACTATTTAAAGACTGATGGTAAATTTTATATTACTCCTGGTTAAACTGTATTTTTGGCAGTTATGTTTGTAGTGCTACAGGTACTTTTGATTGCATAGTTGTACAAACATTTCCTTCACTGATTTAAGTATTACTGATATATTGGTCACTGATACATTTCTTTAAATGTATCAATAAAGAAGGACCTGAACCAGGTGGTAAAAGCGGCACAGCATATTGTGGGAAAAGAGTTCCAAAGACTGGACTCAATTTACTACAATAGGATCACAGAAAAAGTTTGCGGCATACACAGAGACTGTACTCACCCTGGACATTCTCTGTTCGAACCTCTGCTGTCAGGCAAAAGGTTTAGAACAATAAAAACCAGAACCAACAGACTGAGAAATAGTTTCTACCCCAGCGCGGTAGAAGCCATTACACCCCCCAACCCCCCACCCCCACAGAGTTTGAAAGTGTTGCGTTGCAACTTTATTCTTAATTTTTATATCTTAATTTTTTTTATATACCATTAACCATCTATTTAAACAATACACACATGCTAACATTGCACATACTAAGCTGCTTCCAGTTTGTCTTCATACCCCTGTACAGCTATTTCATATTTGTATATTTTCATATTTATATTTATAGATTTTTTAAATTCTTTTACTGTATGTAAGAGAGATGCCAACCCAAGTTTCGTTGTACTTGTATAACGACCATAAAGTTTATTCTATTCTTGTTGTACTGCTGCATTGTAAAATAGCAAATCAATAGTGTGAAACTACCTAGAATAGCATTTTACCCATTGACATTTGTGTGAAACAAACCAAGAGGATATTTTTTAGAACTCGTCTTTCTTATCTTGTCCGTAGTAACACATGCTGGCTCCCTGGTGTAATGTATTTCATACCAGTTAAACACGTCTGACCTTAACCTTGTTCTTCGATCAACTTTCTTTTTCATAGCAACAATTCTTTCTATGCAAAATAGTTGGGTCAGTCATTTAATGAAAGCTGTACGCCTGTGTGTGTGTGTGTGTGTGTGTGCATACTCTATGTTATGGCTATAAATCCCTGTGTATTTTCTCAGTGAAGCTGACAGGAGGCAGACAGTGCAGGCGTGGTGACAGCTGAGAAGGAGACCAAACCAAAGATCAGGCTCTGGGGAGCGGGTTTGTTGTGGAGGACTGGGTTTGACTGAATGCAGAGCTGCCTGTCATAAGTTAATCCAAGGAATACACAGCCTTTTGTGTGTGATTACAGTACATAAAATACTAACACACACACAGTCATGCCTCCTTACACACGTGGTTTAACCTTCAGATTACGCATGAATCATATATGCTCGTTTGTGTGCACAATTGATCACGTGCAGATAACAAACACACACACACACACGAGCATGCACGCACAGCGGTGCCTTTTGGCCATAGTGTGTAGTTACCACAGTCACAGGCATGTATTGTGATATGTAACTACACCTGTTCCTCACCTTAATCCCCTCAAACCTCCAAGCAGGGGCCCTCAGGCTCCTCAGGGGCCTCAGGAGAATCTGTCTCACACACACACACACACACTCACAGTGCAAGCAGAATGGAAACCATCACATCATCATCTAAACCGGTTCCCTTTTCTCATTTCAGCTGTCCAACCTCCTCCTCTCTCCTATCTCTCTTTCTGTCCTCTCATGTAAACCAGCTCATTCTTCTTTCATTTGTGCTCCATCACTTCGTCTCCCCCCCGTCCTCCTCTTCGCTTTTCTCTCCTTCCTGGTTCCCTCTTTTCTGTTTTTCATAAACTTCTGGCTGAGATCAGGCCAACGATCCCAGAGGCGTAGTGTGAAACGCTAGACATTTCTGAGCAACTGCCAAACAGATGCAGGCTCCTCTGGTCTGCCCCTCGACTTGAACATCATCTCCATTTAATACCACAGAGCCATAGGCAGCAGGGCAGCCATTGCGCTGACATCTCATCCCTTTACAGAGGCAGAACACACTAACAGGAGCTCCCATTTAAATTAATATTCAAAGTGATAATTTTTCCCTGGTAATCTTGTTGATAGACATCAGCAGTGTTGCAGAGCATGAAACTAATGAAAATTATGCGTTACCATGGCAAAGGCTTTATTCATCTCATCATATCGGTGCCAGATGTGTTAACATGTCCTTATTGAATAAGACGGGACTTGGTTAACTTAGTCTTAGTCCTGTAAGTATTGATGTTTAACATAACATAAATAAGAAACAAATCTTTCATCTTTTATTTTCTCCTCTTTTTGCTGCTTTTCTCTCCTTTATTCACTCACATAGGCTCTACAAACAAGGTCAGATTTTATAGAGCTTCACTTGAGCTTGCCAAGGCTGCCTTCAGAGATAATAAGGCTGAGGTTAGTGATGCTTATTGATGAGTATGATTTTTGAACTCACTAAGTGGATTGGCACTCGCTTAATCCCCTTTCACCGTGTTTATTCTGATGAGAGCGAGGAAGGACAGTTTTAAGGCTTTTATCTGTGTTAATAAGTTAATAGATGGATTGATAGATGGCAGGAATAAATCTCCAATTATCAGCTTGACCGAGGGAGAGCCTTAGTGGAGCTATAAGCTGCGTGAACTAGGCTAATCCTGTATGTCTGACATGTATGGACTTGTCTTTTGATTCACCTATGCTTGCTATTGTGGTTACAGCAGGTCATGAAAACTATACATGTTTTAAATATGAGGCGGCAGTCTGCTCTTTCGGTAGTTTTACTAACACAGAATAGGAATTGTAAGTGCTGAAGTTCACTCTCAGGCCTGTGGCTCTAGCTAGAGCCTGGGACTTGCCTGAATCTTTTGCCCCAGTGTCCTGGTCCTGATCCTGGAGTATCATCTGGTGAAGGCAGGAGGCTGTTGAGTTTCTCACCTAGTATGTCAGAGACGGACAGTCCAGGGTGGCTGTTTATTCAACTTATCTGCCTGAGCGATAAAGCCAGCTTTGACACAGATACCAGACGGCTTGTACACATGGGCAGGCACATACACACTGGAAGACTCACTAATGTGTGTGTGAATGTGTGTGCGCACATGGAAATGAAGTGCACAAACACACAGTTGTGCTGGGAGGCATTGACCCTTGGGCTGGGTTCGTATGGGGACACAGACTGACAAATGTGGCTGGGCGGTGACTCCCAGACAGCTGGTGGTCAAAGGTTGCCTTTCTATTTGTGCCCTCATTTGGCTGATTGTTTTTTCTCAGGCCTCATCTGCTGCTCTCGATCGCGTTCTCTCTCTCTCCTGATCTCCTCCTCCTTTCCTTCTCTTCTTTCTATCTGTCTGTCAGCTGACAGAATAAATCTTTGGTTAATGCTGTAGGTAAGCAGTCCTGGCTGTTCATTCTCCCATAAATATTGCTTTTGGGACATCGCTCTATTTTACTTGCAAAAGCACACACCATTTCAGGAGGATATATGCAGATCAATTCCCAAATTACTGGAACATTAGTCTATGTTTAGCTACTGTCAATATTTAAGTCACTTTAGAGACACAATTCAGACTAAAAACCAGTTAATTGGCTATAAAAAGCAATTTCCTGAATTCAGAAAAAGCTGATTTTTGTTCAGTGGTTAGCGCTGTTGCCTCACAACAAGGAGGTTGTGGCTTCAGTTCCCAGCCTGAGGCCTTTCTGTGTGGAGTTTGCATGTTCTCCCCATGCCTGCATGGGTTTCCTCCCACCGTTCAAAGACATCATGTTTGGGTTAACTGGTGACTCTAAAAATTGTCCGTAGGTCTGAGTGTGAGTGGTTGTTGGTCTCTTTCTGTCTCTGTGTGTTGGCCCTGTGATGGACTGGTGACCTGTCCAGGGTGTACCCCGCCCTCACCCAATGTGAGCTGGCATTGGCTCCAGCACCCCCGTGACCTGGAAACGGATAAGCGGTAGAAGATGAATGAATGAATGACAAAAGTGGCTGTTGTAATCGCACAAAGGAGTTACTCTGCTCACGCATAAACAAAGCGACACTCCCACCTCCACCCTCAAGTGCACACATATACATATGCAGAAAAACTAACACACAGTCATGTACATCATCATTTCTACCTCTGCTGGCATCACCCAGGGAGGATGTGGAGTTTTATGTAGCCATTCATTCTCCCCTAATTCATTAGTCCAAATGAGCATTTATGCACAGCGCACATTATTTTTACAGGCCTGCTTTATGTGTTTGTGTGGACTTTTACAACGTCCATAAAACACGTCCTCCAAGCCCTAGATAGATTTCAGAGCATTTATCTGCGTAATTCACCAACCCAAAATAAATCGTTAGATTTTTCTGGCCCAGACTGGACCAGACCGAAGGCCTGCAGGGGGAAATGAAGAGTTTGGTGCAGACAGCATTGTCTCGTAATTTGAATATTTTGTCGGCATAATGTTAAAATGTGAGAAGTATGACAGAACGCTTTCACAAGATGAATTTATTTATGGTTTGAGTGCTGCCTTTACACAAACCCACTGAAATTGGCTGTGAACGTTGCGAGTGAAGTTGTGTAGTCAAAATACTTTTTCTTGAATTCTCTTGAATTTTTTTCTTGAGTGTTCACACACAACTTTTAGCTTTATAGCTCATTAAATTAAAACTTTAAATCATGTTGTTACAGTAAGAAAGAGTTATTTCAATGAACAATTTTTTGTGTTGACATAAATTTGTCATATGATATATACTCAAATTCCTTTGGTTAATGCATGTTGCATTTACACAAATACAAATAAAAATGTTAGGAAATACACTGCACTCAATTTATACAGTCTTGATTTACAACATATTGTGCCACCCCATCAAATCTGCTGTTAAATCTATTTTAACTTTTCACAAGAAGAGAAAAGACACGCATTTTCTAGTTTTTTGTTTAGTTTTTTTTTTTTTATCATATTTTAAGCTTTTGATAAGCCATAACTACATTTATGAACAATGGTCTTGTTCCTTTTTGCTCAGTTTTTGGTCTTCTCCAGTTCCAGAGCAAAATTCTGGTAGGTCAGTTGCCAAAGACACCACTAGTTTCCGCAGATGATTGCTAACTTTGTCTCTGTGTTATGTGCTTTTTGCTGACTATGCAGCACACTGACAGCTTTAAGAGGCCAGAGGTTAAAAACATCTGAGAACATTGAGAGTCAGCTAAAATAATACAATTACTACAGTCCAGAAAACCAAACCAAATAATGCTCAAAGTTTCTGTAGAGCTGAGCAACCGCTTTCACACATCACAAAGTTATTTGATACACTGATAAAATAAACATATCAGTTATTGCAGCTTTAAAGCTCTAATCATATGAGTTGATTCAGGCAAATCAGTAACCAAGTACAACAACCCAAGTAACACACAGTGAAATTGAGACTCTGGGGATCCTGGGTCATTGCCCACTTATTCCTGCTTGATATTCCTGCCCTGGATATAGTGTTAGGGTTAGGTGTCCACTCTGAAAGCTACATGAACTTGAGGATTAGCCTCGAGGGGAACTGACTCAGTGGGGAATGGTGATAAAACACTAAGCCAAAAGTTTGCAAGGTCATGCTCTCTGTTCCCTGCAGTCCCTGCAATAAGCGCACAGACACACACACACAAACACACACATACAGTCCCGGTTTGAGTGGCAGGTTACCATTGGTACCAATCGAGCATAACATCCCATCTAGTGGGGAAATAGATCTATTGGTGGCAGATACAGTGAAGATATTTCAGTATTCAGAGTTTGGCTTGTTGCACAGCGATAGTGCTGCCTCTCGGTGGCTGTGGTGTTTTGTGTGTGTTTGCTTTTCTTCGTCTCCCCCGTAGCGCTGGGTTTGATCGTGTCTGCTCCCTAGCTGGTGCCCACTGTGCGCTGCTCTCACTCCCCCTCGTACCCTCCTCCCCTCCTGTCTCCTCCTGTCCTCCCTCTCCTCTCCTCTGGCAACAAGTCTCTCTCTCTTTCTCTTTCCTTCTTTTATTCTCTCCACTCACGTCTTTCTTGGCTAGGCAAAACGTTCCCACAGCTCTTACAATTCCCCCCTTCAAGCCCTCCCCCCAACCTCTTTATCGCTTTCTTTCTCCCCCTCTTTCTCAGTCTATCACTCTTTTCCTCTCAGCCCCCTCCCCTATCTTCCTCTCTCTTTCATTCACTTCTTTTTTTGTCTTTTTCTTGTCTCCACTTCTCTCCCCTGCCTGCCTCTTTACTTTTTTTTTTTCATTTTCTCCCTATATCCCTCCCCCTCTTCCTCCTCCTATCCCTCTCTCCCCAATTCCCTGGCAGAGACTGGCATCACATGATCCCCATTCCCACTTGTGCCCAGACCTTACCTCACACAAACTGAGAGAGAGAGAGCAAGAGACACAGTGCGCGCGCACACACACACACACACACATATATCACAACATGTCAAATGGTGGAGCACCTCAGGGTGGCTCATGTCTTTCACTCTGATCTGCGAACCTCTGTGCTATACATTTTATACTCAGTTGTGTTTGCATGAAACTTAATATACACAAATCATCAGTGCAGTTTAAACAGGCCTGCCAGTAGAGAACTATGGGATGGCCTCAAGAGCGTTTTTCAGTGTGTATTTATTGTCCGTGTCGTCAGGCCAGCTGTGACTCTCACTATTATGTATGCTTCAAAGATGTGATCAGGAATGCACAACGTGGGAACAATGGAAAATAAAGTTGTCGTTTTTTGGGGGGTTTTTTTGTTTTTTTTTTACTTCTAGTTTGGAAAATACTATTCTTTGATTTTTGCAGCAACAGATATATACATATGTTTCTTTTATTTTGAAGAGGAATTTTGAGTGAAGCAAGATATGGCAGAAAGCTCCAACCCCCCCCTCCTTCCTCAGCTCCAGCTAAAGCCGTGGCAGCCCTGCTGAAATCTTTCCCAATGCTCTCTCTTCCCCCTGTGAGAGGCAGATTTCTTTAGCATGTGTTGTTGCTCTGTGCCCCCCCCACTGCCAAAAAGTGACATCTGCTGGCCAAATGGAGTAACAACACCTCTACATATGCATCCTCAGTTTAATGGGAGTTTTTGGTCTGACAGCAGAGACGTTTAAAATCGAAGACACGAGGAGAGAAATTGAAATTTAGGGAAGTCACAGAGTGGTAATTACAGCTTTGAGCACCAGCCTCACATCCGAGACTTTCCTCTGTCAGTGTCTCCGTCCTCCTCCCTCGCTGTGGATCTCTATGCGTACGTCGCAGCTCATCAGCATAGGCACAGATAAAAGATAAAAGAAACAGGGCAGAGGGAGAGGGGAGGCGGGGGGGGGGTACATGGGCAGCCAGCCAGCTGCCCTCCCAGCACCCCCTCCATCCCCACACCGCTCCATCCTTCTACCCCCTGCCCTCCTCTCTCTCCCATGGTTGATTCCCTTTAGGCCCCTCTCACCCCCTCTCACCCCCTGGCTCCCCAGCTCTGTGTGGCGTTGGCACAGAGAGGGCGCAGGCGGCACACAGACGGCCACGCAGATGGGCAACGGGCAATGCAGGGCTGCCTCCCCACACCTGCTCCTTGCTGGCACAGGGCTCGGGCCAGGCGGCCACACGGTGCACACACACACACACACACACACACATACATACACTCTCCCACTCCCTCTCTGGCTCTTTCCCTCTCTCTCTCACATATACACACACAAAAACACAGATGTGCATCTAATTCAGAATTATCTCTCTCAGCTTACTGAACTTTCCCACATACTGTATAGACACAAGGAGCATGCACGTGCAAATACTCCCACGAAACCGTATACATGCTGATGCACATGCATGCTTACGTGTCTTAATAAAAGAGCGCTCTCCCTCCCACACTCCGCTGCTCAGCCTGTCAGTCACAGATGTTTACACGCTTATCTCCAACTGCGCCTCAACATGTGCTCTCCAGAAATTTTTGCACATATACACTATCATAAACATATAGAAGACAGAGTCACACATCCATAGCCACCGCACACCGTATTTATAGTCTCACACCCACACATTCACACTTCAGCACTACCAGCATAGAAAACACATTTCACAATTAATCACATGGCCCCATGCTGTGCTGTCACATGGAGTTACATACCAGACATTCACTGAACTGCACGAAGATGCACTATTGTCACTTTTGAGCTGAATGTGGGAACAAAAAATGTATCGATTATACGGACTCTCAGTTTTCACTCGATCAGGAAGATGGGAATTTGCAAGCCCACTACTCTACAATTGCGATCTTGTTGTACTGCAGGACTTGCCACAATTTGAAGCTGCTGGTTTAATAGGTAGGGTGTGGATTTAGAAGCCAAATAAACTTCCCAGGAAAGTGCCAAAAATAGCTGAAGGGAAAATCCATCCTAAAACTGAAAACCCAAAGTGTTATTCTTTCAAGCTTTGAAAGCTCTGCCTTTGATTTGAAGGCAGAAAATGAGCTGATCCATTGACACTAAATTGGCCCAGGATGTGAGGGTGCAGCTATTTTTCATTTTAAAAACCAAACATAGCATCATGTGCTGACAGAAGCCTGTCACCAAATCTGAGGAACTTTTTTTTTATTTATTTATTTTTTTTTTGTTAATAACCATCAGTGCATCTGATTGTCTTCTGTAAACTTTACTCTCATCTTCCTCAATTTTACAGTAACATTTTGTTTTGTGCTTAGTTGAGTTGATAAGTTGATCAGAGTAATAAACCTAAAAATTAATTGAACTGGACTTTCAGTCTTTTGTGCCTCAGGTTTTTCTTGTCAAGCCGTACCCTGGCCTATTGGTGGAGCTTGTTAGCACACCACATGGACCTGGAAGGGAATACCTGCCAACTGTACTCAGGCAGAACTTCCACCTTCTGCTTAACTAAAGAAACAAGTACATAGATTTAGTTTATCTGCATGTATCATTTTATATGTCTACACTCAAGTTGACAATAGTTTATTTTCTAGACTTGCTTATTTAAATATAATGTCAATAAAAGAGACATGTGTATATACAGTGCTGTGCTAAAGTACTTGAGATGTTTATATTCTTACCCATCCCAATAACACCAGTGAAGCATCTTGTTGGTCCCGACCTCGCCCTGCAGAATAAAACAAACTTGCTCTGTTTTATATAAAGTTTATAACTCAACTACATTGAAGGCGGTGGCGCTGATTCGTCTGTGCAAAGTGCACATTAAACCACAGGATCCAGCAGCTGGTATAACAATTTTATTTGCCACAACTGGATGGGTGGGTGAGTGGATGTATGATGAATGGTTTCTTTGACTTAAGCATCTACCATCTTTGTATTACCTTTACCTTCATTGTATTGAACAGAGGAATAACAATCCTCCAAGCCACAATACTCAGTGGCTTGGAGGGGAAGGGCTTTGCAAGGTAGGGTTGTGTAACTTTTTTGGTGTGGTTAATAGGATGCCAGGTAAGGGGCCTGGTCAGGCAGGGTATTAAACTCAATATTGAACAGCTCCCTCTTCAAAAAAAATTGTATTTAATAAAGATAACAAGTGTAATGCTGAACCTTATGGTATCCCCACACTTGTGAAAACCTAACCGAGACTCTCTCAGTGTTCCGCTTTCAGATTACATCTTAATTTCAAGAGCTGGAGCCTCATTCAAAAGGCATAAAAAACTGAGTTCATGTTTGAACATAAGTAAATGAAAGGGCAGTGGCTGAAGTGAATGACTCAGTGTGTAGCAGCTGAAACAGCTGTTCCCCGTGTCCTATTTGCTCAGCAGGAAGACTGTATAACCACATTGTTCATCACATCCCCTGTTATTATCCTGTTACACTCCACTGTACACGATCTAATGAAACAAATTCCCATGAAATAGTCATGGCCACCTTTGGCGAAAGCAGCTTTCTCTTCCTGCAGCTCTGCTTATTTCTCTGTACCTAAAGGTGGCCACAGTGAGTCAGGGTCAGTCACATGGCAAATATACTGTGCCATTACTGCTCCACAGCTGCAGAAACATCCAATAAGAACCACTGGATTAAAAAAAAAAAAAAAAAAAAAAAACTGGCCTCAGAATGAGCTTTGCTTGTGCAAGATTGAAGCACAGGGATGATGGGGGGTTTGATCAGAGGGGTGATGAGTAGTTTTCAGATACCAGAAAATGAATCTGCAAATGAAAAGGGAGGGAGGGGAATGTAGAAGGAGGATGTGGAGAGGATGAAGGAGGTGGTGGAGGAGTAGGAGATGAGGAAGAAAAAAAAAGGATAAAATGAAGTCCAATAAAAGAGCTGAGTGAACATCTGTGTGGGATAGCCGTGGGGATTAGGAGGGTTTGGAACATTTTAAGCGCATTAAAGATTAAAAAAAAGGTCAGAATGTTTAGCAACATACTGATAAACCTCTTAAGCGAAACCCAATTGGGGAGGCTGTTTGGTTTCTTTATCCAGAGGCTGGTGGGTGGGGGGGGTGGAGAGTGAGTGAGTGTGTGTGTGTGTGTGTGGAGGGGGGCAGAGCCATATACACTTAAACTGAAACACACTATAAGCGTCTGCTAGTGCAATTTGCCTGTGTGCCTCCTGCGTTACATCCAACATCCGTATGCATGCAGCTGTATATACATGCTATGCTATATGTGCTGGTCTGTGTGCATGTATGTGCCCTGCAATTCAATCGGGGCTGCCCGCATCACATCTGGACAGAGATGTACAGACACAACGCCACAGCTGCATTCCCACATTAAGCAAGAGCCTGAGACTGAGCTGCTGTGGGTAGTCCACATAGTCCACCAGGAATGACAGGGTATGAATCCACAGGCCTAAATGCCACTACTCACAGAGACCGAAGTCAGGGCAGCTGAGGAGTGGGGGGGGGGGGGTCACAGCATGAGCGAGTGAAAGGGTGAGGAACAGGCGAGACAGAGATGAAGAAGGGAGAACAGTGGTAGACTTGTCTGCAGAGCCGTGGAGCAGTTGGAGGAAGAGGCCCCTGTCATTTGACTGTGAACTGAACCGTGTCTGCAGAGCTATCCTTAAATGACACAGCACACGGAGGGCGGGGCAAACCAGAGAGATGGAGTCACAAGGGTCATGGGGTGGAGGCTGCAGCTATATTGTAATGCTCACATTCGATAGCTGCTACACTGGAACTGCTGCCTCTTTGTAGCTTAACATAGCAGCTGGAGCCCAGATGCTTTTCCCTTTCCTCACAATTGTTTCCCTTGGATTCAAACATAGCACCATTAACATTTCGACATTTACCAGAAACAGACAGATTTGAAAAAATGCTTACAATATCCTGACCAACCTCCTGAATCATACACTTCCCATAATGCATCTTAAAATTGGTGTCTTTGTGTTTCCAGTTATTGCTACCTTTTTAAATGGCCGTATCCTTCGAACACCTTATCCGCTATTTGTAATGAAGATTTTTAGTTTATTTAAGGCAATAATAAATTGATGACTGGTTTAACAGTAACTATTCAGATTCAAGTTCAAATTTATTGAATTGTCATCCAAACCACATCATCATATCATATTTATCACTTGCTTTATTTTGGTGCTTAAACTTCTTAGAATGATTTAAATGCTTCTCATCTACCTCACATTAAATGTAATCAACATATTTCCAAAAAAAATATCAAAAGATATAAATCATGCTTGAAAGAATCTTTATCCTTTCCACAAATATGTTATTCTTAGAAATAAAGTCCATAAAACACATGTTCACATGTTCATGTCATATATCTATGACCCTGTCTGACTTTTTTAAAATAGCCCCATTGCCAAAGAGCTCAGCAATTACACTAGTCAGTGTAATTCTATTAGCCAAAAACACCAAAGTCATATTATAAGATAATAATCAGAGCTGTAATAAAATGAAATTATCGTTTAATTCCTGCTGCTGTTTTACAGTGCAGACCCTCACTGTACAGTAGCAGTTGGCTAAGCACAATTCCCCACAGTAATTAGCACTTACACATCCTGTGACACACACACACACACACACACAGATGCAGAATTACGCACAAATATCTGAGTCATTTTAGCTACATCTGGACAGCTGGTGTGTGTGTTTTACTTGCTTTCAATTCTAGCTAATACGTGACTGTCGGGTAAAATTCTTGTTTATTCAGCAGATGAGTAGACAGATACATATTTCTGTGAACGCAAATTACTAACTGCATTTTAACATAATACCAGAAACACTTGTTTTCAACGTGGCATTTCTTTGAGGAAGATGATAAAAGCTGATTTATAACTGACTTTCCTCATTAGTCAAAGCTGTTGTGTCTTATCTGCAGTGGTGTTGATTTTGCAGTCCATCATCAGCCTGGACAAAAAAAAAAAAACATTCACTTAGTGCACATTAGATGATTGTTTGCTCATGTGTGCTTGTGATGCGCAAACAAACACTCTAAGCTGTTCTGTAAATTAGGAAAAAGTGCGCAGTGTGCACTCATATGAATATGCACACAGTGAATGAGTCCATTAGCACTGGCAGTGGCCGCCTGTCTACTAGGTGAGCCAGCATGTGTATGTAATTTTACATTCAAGTATCTCTAAATGATTATATGCAGTGTGTCTTTTTTGCACCTGTGTGTATGATGAGCAGTGGGATTAAGTAAGTGTGACTTTGAGTGTGTGTATATTAGCCTGGGTGTGAATTATTAGCCTGTCTGCATCTGCAGTGTGACAAATGTATAACCAGTGTTAACTTCTGTGTACACGCTGCAGGAGTCTATCAGCACTGACTGTATACTGACCGAGCAACCAAATGAACTCACTCTGTCTGTGTATGTCCTTGTGTGTGTGTGTGATTAGAGCGATGGCATAGTATATTTGATGGCCTGTGTGTGTGCCTGCGCTCTATTATCTCAGGCGGGACGTGTGCAGGGGGCCTTGGGGCGACTGTGCGCGGGAGATAAGGGTGATTCATCTGTGTTTAAACATGTGTGTTTGTGTGTGTGTAAGAGCATGTTTGTGCTTTGAAAGCATGTGTATCCATGTTTGGCGTGTGCTCGTGCAGGCATTTGAACCAACACGTTAATAAATGTGGGTCCATTCCCAGCGGCCTCTGTGTGTGTGTGTGTGTCATAGGTGTGGGCGTGCACACAGGGTTCTGTGGGGATGAGTGGCCTGCTGGCACTGATTCCTCCCTGCTGGTGGTCCACAGAGCATCAGGAGGAGCAGAGGGATAATGACAAGAACAATAATAATAATAATAATTCACAGCCTCTATATTGTTAACAATGAGGGGATCTTCCCTCTTTTGATGCCCCCCCCCCCCCCCACACACACACACACACACACACACACACACACACACACACACACACACACACACACATTACCTCTGCACAGGCACTGCAGAGGCACTTAATGTGGGCACGCAAACACATACACACACACTGTGCAGTATACAGTGCATTTCCATTGATGCTCATAACTCTTCTAAACGTGACACATATGTGCACATGTGCACAAAGTCAATTATATATATAACTGGGTAGGGAACCTATGTCATTCCCCACTCTTTCTCCCACAATTCCTGACCTCCAAATTCCTCCCAAAAAAATCTTAAGCATAAAATTAATATAATTAAAATCTTTATAAATATTATTGAACAAACACAAACATACATATTGTACATGGATGTGTGCAGCCATTCACACTCACACTCATTTAGGGCAATTTAGAGCCACCAATTAACCCAAACATGATGTCTTTGGACGGTGGGAGGAAACCCAAGTACCCGGAGGAAACCCACGCAGGCACGGGGAGAACATGCAAACTCCACACAAAAAGGCCACAGGCCGGGAACCTTCTCGTTGCGGGCAACAGCGCTAACCACTGTACTTCCGTGCTGCCCTATAATAAACATACCAATATAAGATTAAAAAGTGATAGATTGTCCAGAAGTAAATCAAACACAATTCATCATTAATCTAAAGAAGTCTGAAAGTAACATGTCTGTCATTTATAAAGAGGTTTACCTGGAGAAACACCTGCAGCCTCTCAGTAACTTCAGCACTTCATTCACTTCTCACTCATGCCTTCTGGTCTGCTACAATACATGCAAATAAACAGGCTACATTCACATTCATATTAGCATGTGCGTATTTCTTTCTCATACTAGCTTTTCTGTGCGTTCCCCACATCAGTAGATGGCCTCACAGATCAGCTTTTTTCAGCACTGATTGTATAGAAATAATGTATTACAGTGGCAGCAGTCTCAATATCCACAGAGCTGTTGTCCTATATTAAAGCATAACTACAGGTACATTCATGAAATGCTATAGCCAGAGGAGTGATTGCTGCTTTTTGTTAATGTGAGAAAATAAATATCACAACAAACCAAAAATAGAAAGTGCACATCGAAAAGGCTGTAATGAATATTTTTATTTGATATTTAAATCACAGTAAGCAGAATTGGACTCTATAGTTAACGTTTTAGCATCTTTCTGCTCATTGCTTTGGCGGACATAGCGAATATATATCAGACAAATATATTTTCCTTATGGGCAAGATGGAGACAAACAACTGTGATGCTGCTGCCACAAGTGGCGCAAAAGAATCCTTATTTCAAGTTTAAGCTTATTTTAAATCGAACCTGACCATTATTAGAAGTAAATCATGAACCTTTACGTGGCACCACACGTTCAGCAGTCTGTCTTCATGTTACAGGGATCTGAATGAAATACAGATGGTGTTTAAGGGATCATTTACATTCACCTCTACAGGGCTTTAAAACCCTTCAAATGAAACGATAAATTCAGTCAAGAACAGTTGCAGTTAAGACATTGCCTCATTTTAAGGGTCCAAAAGCTAATGCATGGCAGCATGCAATGATCGAAATGGTCATCCATTTCACTGACAGGAATCACTCTCTTTCAAAACAACTGTCTTGGGCTTTGTCACGGCACATCACATTTAGTATATGATCATGTCCACTGTTTATTATTCCCACTGAAACAAAGCTCAGTGTGGTAGAGAGGAGCCAAGCATAATACTTCTATTAACTTTTAGAGATCGGTTCCTGATTCCATTCTGCCAAGAAAAGTGAACTCATGAAAGCCAAGTTTTGAAAATGTGGTTAATAATGTAACTGGAATGGATTTAACACCTTAAAATGCAGAAAGACCGATATAGTAAAAAGTCAACCTCATTATAGTGTAGCACAGCGCCCGCTGCTCCGTTTGGTGCCAAGAAATACTTAAACAAAACAACACATTGAGCCCGTGCCAGTAGGCTATATTATTATCTTCATTCGAACTAATTGCTAGGCCAAACAGCGTCACATATGCACACACAGGCTTCAACAACCACTCATCATTAGGGACTTTAACTGTGGTGTGCCATCCCTGTTGTCATGACAACTAGGCAATGGATATTTTTTTTTTGGCTTTGTAACTCACATGTTAGAGAAGGCATACAGGTTTAAGCCGTTTTGATCGGCTTGTGCTTGAAGTGAATTGCATGGTCAGGTTTGTTTGGGTTTGCGTAAGGATGATAAGGGAGGCCCCAGGCTTCGTCTGCTCCCAGTTCATCTCACAACATCACCTCAGTCCCCTCAAAACCCTTATTTTTTTCATTTTCCATCTTCCCTTTTACTTAATGATTGAGTCTGACATCTGAGAGCTTCTTTCAATTTTACCCAACTCATACAGTCTCTAAAATGCATTCTGTGGGCAACACAACGCACAGAGGACTGCAGACAAACACCCCACGTGGTTTTATCTTCACTCCATTAGCATTGCATATCCTCTGTAGGTCTTTTTTATCTTTAAAACCTTTGGGTCTGTGTGAGAGAGAGTGTACTTGCAAGCATGTGTGTGTGCATGCGTGTGTGTGTGTGTGTGGGTGTGCCGTCAGCTAGCAGGAATGCTTGGGTACCGCCAAAGCTAAGATGGCTGCCAAGCGCTAAGATGGCTGCCAGGATTCCACAGAGCAACAGCACAAGAGAGAAAGAGAAGCAGAGACAGAACGAGTGTTAGAGGAAGTGAGGGAGAAAGACGTGAAGATGGACTCTCACTCCTGCAGAATGAAAGACGAGTGTTGTTTGAAGAAAAAAAAAAGAAACTCTATCCCTGTGTTTTCCCTCCTTCTTTCTGATCCAGAGTGATGAGGTGATTTTGTTTGTCTCTTTTTGTTTCCTTGGCTTTGGCAGCGGACAGACAGGGTGAATAGTGCAGCAGTTTGCTGGCACATAGCACACCAATGCCACCCAAGATCGGGATGCTGATTTGGGAGGATGTTGAGATTGGGGGTTGGGGGCTTGTGCTTGATGCATGTGGGCCACATTCTGGCTAGGGACAGTTGGCCCAGGATGGCCTTAAAACTTCAGTGCTGTAGGGTAATTGGCCTAAGTGGTAAATATGATACAATCATAAAGCTGTATAGGGCTGCATTACATATCTGAAGAAGAATGGTAGCCGGCAGGCCAAACAAAACTAGCTGAAGCAGGCAGCTCTTTACCCGTCTGCTCCTATAGATGTCCAGGTAATTACACACAGGAGGTTCAATCCAAACAATTGCTAGAACCCTAAAAAAAGTACATCGTACTAGTTGACTTCAACTTACAAGTCACCACTGGAGAAGCTGAAGTACTTTGGGACCTTTAACACTTCAACGCCTAATGCCCTCACTAAAATAGCCTGTATGTGTTTACGGGACGGGTAATGGAAGTCCGAGACAGAACGTTAAAGCGAGAGAGTGGTTTGCCAAAGTGAACACACACACAAGCTACAATCCAAGCAATGCTTACAATGCTAAAATGTACATTGCAGAATTACCCTATGATTTACAAGTCAGCCGAAGAGAGGCTGAGGTTTCTTTGGACATCTGCACTGTCAATGGCTTTTCCTAAAGTAGTGTATCTACTTTAGATTGAGTTGGAATGCATAGAAAAGGAGAAAAAGAGGGGCAAAAAAACCCCTCCAGGCTGAATGAAAGTTGGAAAAGCAATTTTCCCACCATGACTCCAGAATAAGGATATTAACGTTGTGATTTGCCATTTTATGACTTTCAACTGAAGTTCAACCTGAGCAGAAATATGCACGAATCTTTAATCTCAGGCCCATGTCTGTCTCTCCTCAGTGGAAAGAATGAAAGAAGGCGCCACTTCCCATCCAATTCTTCTGATGCTAACCTGCCCCCTCACCTTGAGCACTGTCCAGACATCTGTCCACCTGACTAACCATCCCCCTTCTTCTTTTTTTTTTCTTTCTATCCTCCAGAACAATCAGGACAATCAGACAACTCAAACCAGCAAGGAGACACAGACGTCAAGCCCCCACCAAATGGTAAGTTTACATGTGTGTTAATTTTGTGCACACAGAGACATACATGCACAAAAATGGTTGACATACCTATGTGTACATGCATTCACATCTCTACAGACAGTCACACGTGCGCATACAGTATATACATGCTACCCCTGCACACAGGCCCCTCTGTGTGTGAGTGTGTCCCAGCAGAGTTGGGTCTAAGTTTATTATGGTAAGGAAAGCTGATGGTACTGTAGCGTGGGGGTTGTGCTGGGATTGTGGCGGGCCACTCATAAATCACACTGACGTTATTGGAAGATGGGAACCACATGGCCGCTGCCGAGCTGAGCACTGACCTCATGCGTTGTCCCTGCTGCGGTTAACCCCGGACAGGGATGGAGTGAATGAGAGAGGAGGAGAACAGGAGGAAAATAGAGGGAGTGAAAGAAAAAAAATGAGTGAAAGGTTGAGGAGAACAAGGAGGAAAGAAGTTTCAGACAGATGGAGACACGGATGAAATGAAGGAGGGACGAAGGGTGTGGATCTTTAAAATTCACTCAACTCTGGAGTTTAGGACCTCTCTAATATACACACCACTCACACTCAACAACAAACTTTCAAATCTGTGTTAACTACCTATAAATTGTTGTGGATAACAGTGACAGGTTACACCTTCAGCAGATACAGAGTAATATGAGCTCTGTTTTGGGTCTCCACCTACTCCTAACTAAACTACTTAGCTGTTCTGCTATGTTTAGCCTGTTGCAAACATAATCTGTTCTTCTTTGGTGTGTGGATGAACTCACAGAGCTTTCTTTCGTGGAAAACAGTCGGGCTGGTCCCTGACCTGTGTAGAATGGTCTGTCCGTAACGCAGTGACCACGCCCTAATGCATACCCTCCTTTATGGTCTCCTTTCTTCTAAATGGGATAATAATTTAAAACACAAAAATCAACTTGTATTGAAGAAGATTTGAATCTAGAAACTGAGACGTTATACTCTTGTTGACCGGGGGGTGTCCTAATCTTCCTGGGCAGTTTAAGTCCACTGGGGTGGGTCTTCAAGGTCGAGTATTAGAAACACTGGGTACAAGGACTTAGAGTTTAGGTTTAGAGTTAAAATTCCGTTTGAATATAGAGACATGTTCAAGTTTATAGCTGATTGTTAAACCTAGATGTGTAACGGGTAACTTTGATTTAATGTTTTTTCCTACTCTAGGTTTGTCCATCATGACTATACCCAATAATGATGTTGTGCTCACCAAGTTAATTGCTATGATTTTATCTCCCTGGTGATGTACCTAAACATAGTCAGGAACATGAGCAGTCAGATGACCACATGGGTCTTACCCATTTTAGAACGACATCTTTGCACGCTAAAGCGAAGGTTAAAAAAGTTCACAGATCTCCTAATACAAACACTCATCACAGATTTTGCTGGCCAACATTTAGCTATTTGAGGTACCTTAACTCCAATCGAGTGGTTTTCACTCATCTGTCTGAGTTATTAGCTTCTTTGCGAGTTTATTGCCTTGTGTTTCTTGTCCCATATAATCATAACACCATGGTTGGTGTCCACAGATGTGAAATCTTAGAGGTGGAGTTTCCACTGTGCTCAGAGGGATTGGTGCGTTGTCCTTACTGTGACAGAGGAGGGTCACACTCAATGAAATCACTTTATTTACAATAGAGAAACACTTACTGCCATCTGGCTTTCATCACTGTCATAATCGTGCAGTATAGCTGCCTTTTAAAGAGCAAAAACACAGGCCAGTCTCTTTAATGTACTTATTAGTATTGCACCTGGCATAAAAATCAGATATATGACAATGAAAATCCAGCGCTGGAACACGAAGGACAGTATGTGAAGTCGTTTCTAGTCATTGAGTGTAATCCTAATCTGTCATCAAAGATGTGAAGCGAACACCCACTTTGTAGTAGAACAGATTTTTCCTTTTAAGGTTGAGGTTATTGTATCAATAAACTGAAAGGAAGGTGCTTATAAGGATAGAGGCACAAATACTACAGTAGTTACTATGCATCGTTTCACTTGTATATATGTTCTTTTCATTTGTGTGCGCACGATATACACATAAGGTTCATAATCCACAGTGGACCATGCTTTATATAATATGTGGTGATTATACTCTCTTGGGCAACCTGGTTTTGTATGTTGTGAACAAAATGAACACGTTCAAACCAAAGTCCTGTTGCATCTTATAAAAAACACATGGTTCCACTGAATGACACTGGCAGTGTGTCAGGCTTTGCCATACATATGTACTTCAGCCCCTCTTGCATGTGTGTTTGTGTCTGTGGTATGTGTACACGCGTGTGTGTGTATGTCTGTAATTTTACGTGTGTTCGGCACAAACAGTCCAGTTTCACACACACTTTTTTCTTTTCCCTCTCTTTACCCAGGCCACTTGAGTTTCCAGGACTGCTTTGTGACTTCAGGGGTGTGGAACGTAGCGGAGCTGGTCCGTGTGTCACAGAGTGAGTCACAGCTGTAATTTTGCCTGTCAATCTCCGGACAACACGCTCTCCCTGTCACTCCCAGTGAACTTCATACCATCTCTATGTTATAATGCCTTCAATACTAGGATTAGTAACACTCCTCATACGCCATCATTTCTGGGAAAATCTTACTATCAAGACCAATAACTTGATCCTGGTAACATTTATTGTCTGTGTATCCAGGTGTAGCTGTAGCATATTCTTTCAGTGTTTCACTTTCATTCCTTTAATTGAATAATCACCACACCGTTGTCCCTTTGTTACAGTGAACAGTAACACTGTAGTTGATTTTCACCCAATCCCAAATAAACTTTCCTGCTGCTCAGAGCAATCACCAGTTTAATCTGCAGTTTACATACAATTTATTCCAGTTTGAGGAATGTTTGCTAAGATCAGCTGTTCTAGGACATCACTGAAGCTTTTTTTCCCCCTTTCTTTTCCTTTCTTTCATTCTTTTTTTTTTTTTTTTTTTATGTTTTTCCGCCTATTTTCTGGCCACGTGTCAGTAAGTGTTTAGAGATAGGAGAAAATCCACTGATGTCTTACACGTTTCAGTGTAATGATATTCCATAAAATGACAGAGGTATTGTTTTTGCTTTGGTCTAAAACCAACATCAGGAGCTGTCTGGAGACAAGAAAAAACAGCTAATAAAAACCAGGACACCCAACTCTCCCTGATGATAGTTCTCGAGTAAAACTGAAAGCTTGAAACTGGAATAAGGCCTCTGGCCTTTCTTTTTTTGGAACATTACTCTTATAATGAGAGACGGACAAATGTGTTTTTAGTTTTGTGTTTTTCTTGAACAAAAGCAAACAATGAGAAATAATAGAATAGCACCAGTCTTACAACGCATAAGTAATATTTTGATGCAAATTTTCTGATATCCCTTCCTGTAATGTGTGTGTGTGTGTGTGTGCGCGTGCATTCCTCAGCTCCAGTGGCTACAGCGACCGGCCCCAACTTCTCCCTGGCCGACCTGGACAGCCCTGGATACTACAACATCAACCAGGTGACCCTGGGACGGCGCTCCATCACCTCCACCCCTTCCACCAGGTACATGCGCACACACACGCACAGATACATACATACACACAAAACACACATGCTCAAAATGTGTTTTTTCTGCACTAATATTCTTCACTTCTTTATTCACTAACCTCTGACATCTTGATGCTTAACTTACTCTGCTTTTTGATAGTGTTCTTTCTTTTCCTTTGTTTTTCTCCCCCTTCTTCCATCTTCACTGCTAATCCATCTCACTCTGCTCACTTTTCCCACCAATCTGTCTGTCACACTGTCTGTGTTTTTGTCTTTTGTCTCTTTTCCCCCCCTTGCCTTCCTCTGCCCCCCCCACCCCCACCCCACCCTCCTCTTACGCTGCAGGACTGAAATGGAGCTTTATGCAAGTCTCCCACGGAGGTAGTTACACTCATTACAGAATATCTCCCTTGATACTAATGTAACACAGAACCCTGCATCACACTCGCACAAAAGCCACACACGCATGCTGTCACAAAGATATGCACACAACCGCACACACATATTTAAACATTTTGGATCGTTATACATTCAAAACCCCCTCCCTCCTTTTTGATTTTATTAGTCACAGATGTATGAGTCTATAAGAAACTGCAAACACACACAGGAATTCATTCCAGCATCAACGTGCACACTTTCTGCTTGCTGGTGCAACGCTACTTTGGGCCACTATGGATACAGCATATTGAATAAATTCTGGCTTCATGTTTGTCTTACTGTCTCCAGTTGTGTTGCTTTGTCCCCCTTGGCTAAAACCTAATATGAAAACAAAACATTGAAGGGAAATCTTGACATTTAAAATTTTTTGTTACGCTTGGTTTCATGCAGACACATGCCTGACTCCAAGAGAAATAAGCACTCACATTTGTCCTTACATGTCCCACAGAACGCAATGTGTGCATTCATTACAGCCTCAAATAACCATTAGTGCTGCTTGTCAGTTTTACTGCGAAACCAAGGCTAATATGCAAGTTCTAGAAAATGGGAGAAAAAAGCAAATGTCTTCTTCAAGAGCTAAATAACCTGCCTTCTCTTTTCTCTTAGCTCCAACAAGCGCAAGTCCATTGACGACAGTGAGATGGAGAGTCCGGTGGACGAGGTCTTCTACTCAAGCCGTTCCCCTGCGGCCGGCAGCAGCTCTCAGTCCAGTGGTTGGCCTAATGATGTGGATGCAGGTAGTGCTGCCACAGCCTCCCGATCAGATTTTGCACGCATTCCAGATGCTCTCCAGAAGCTGGGTGAAGGTCCACATCAAGTCAGATGCAAAAAGGAAACAGATTTTTAAGTAAATACTTTGATGGAGGCTTCAACAGAAGCAGCTCCTCCAGTGTTTCAGTGTTTCTGAAGATTCACACTGCTTTAACATTGAACTTTAAAGCCCCTGCAAATGTTTTATTATCTCTAACATTAAAAGAAAAGTTTGACATTTGAGGAAATATGTTTATTTGCTTTCATGTTGAGCTTTGATGAGAAGATCGATGACACTACTGTGTTAAGAACTCATCAAGCATTTAAGTGGATTTTCTCAGAATCTTTTAAGTATTCCTACAAATATTAATGACAGTTCGAGTTCAGAAAAACATCCTTAGTTATTATGATTGGAACTCTAATAATGAAAAACCCTTATCCAGTATTTTCAGTAAGTAAGCCTGCTCCAAAGTTGATAAATATTATGCCCCATATTCATTTTCAAAAAGACATATAGACACTGACTTTCAATTTCTGGAATAATTTCAAATTTTACAAGCATATGTAGTAAAACAATGGCAGTATCATAGGTAAAAATGGATCAAGCCACTGAATTAAACTTTAGAGAAAGTTACAACCAAAACAATTCAGTCTTCGAGTACGGCCCCATTAATCATAAGTAACAAGCTGCTTGAGAAGAAAATATGTTCCGGGATTTTAGGAAAAAATATTTTTATTTCTGACTTGAAATGGACCAGAAGCCCCAGCTCACCTCTTTCCACCAACACAGCCCTTTGCTCCTGTGCTGTGCTGACCCCTCTTTTCATCACATGACCCCCACCCTTTATCATCCCTACTCTCTTTCTCACCCTCTTCCATTCACAACCTCTACTCCACTTACAGCCTAATAAGATCCCCCCATCCCCCCACCAAGCAGAACTGGCCTGCCTAAGGTTGAGGCACGTCACTTTATAGCATCCTTTTTTCACACACAGCAGGGACTTAAAGGATCAGTTTACCCAAAATACATAAAAATCTATTTTCCCAGTTACTCTAAGCGGTTTGTCCGTGCAGATAATTTATATGTTTTATTTGCAAAGGTTTTGAGATTTCCACTGCTGAAACCTCATACCACCACCCAAATACGGCGGAGGTAGATGAAATATCATTTGTGGTGAAACAGGACATTTGAAAAACTCTCTGTCCAGAAACAAAACAAATCCCAAATTTCTGAGAATATTTTTCATTGGGGACTATTTTAAAATCAAAAACTCAATGCAAGGGAGGTCTGTGGATTATTCCGAGGGGCCAAGACATTGTTTCTCAAACGACACATTACTTTTCATATAACTTTTTACATGAGCACCACACCTCTGCTCCCATGGCAGAACTCTCGATGATATCTCAAAACCTCAGCAAATAAAACCAGAACTATCGGCATGATTTCTTGGTCTAAGTGGGAAAATGTGCTGTTTCTGTTCTTAGTGAATTGACCCCTTAATAAAACCACAAACTCAGTACAGTGAGCTATTTGTCCAAACGTTTGTTGTCGAGTTGGTAGTGAGGAGAGTGGCAGAAATGGATGTAGTTTGTTCAGCTAGTTCTAATGGCATTAGCACTGCCATTCACTTAGTTTGCGTCCAGGTGTGTGTGTGTATGTGTGTAAAAGAGAGAGAGAGAGACATCGGAGAATGTCATAGCCACATGTGTAAAACATTAGACAGAAAAACTCTCTCAGCAAAGCAACACAGATTTTTGTTTGCACAAATGTCTGTCCCCTTCTGCGTTTTCTTTTGTTGATAAGATTTTCACTAATCCTCTAAGCAAGGCCATTAAGAAAAAAAAAAACATGGCGAGGTAGTGTAATGATATATGTTCCCTACAATATTGAGGAATATTTTGTAGGAAAGGAACTCGCTCGCTTGTTGCGTGACATGAGAAAATGAAAACCACTCAGTTCTGGACTGCAAGAAAGAAGCTACAGCTAGCGCACAGTTAGTTTAGCTAAGGTCAAAGACTAGAAGTAGGGTGAGCTTAAAACTATATATCAATTTAATACTCCACCAAAAGACTACAGTAAGTCTTTGTACGGATAAATCAAATCATGTAAATCAATAGAAGCTATGACGTGTTGATATGTGACTAGACTTCTCCAGGTTTAACACAGATGTTTCAAGTTTCATATTTTGGTTGGTTTTTTGTTTGTTTTGTTTGGTTGCTTTGTTTAGTTTTTTTGTAAGTTAGTGAGCTCTAGAGGTTTATTCACTGTGTGATGAAGTAAAGCTTGCTAGCTGCTAGCTGTCGCTAAATTAAGCTGATTAACTAATCAACGTCTGGCACGAGCTGTGTATTTGCTGACATGAGTGGTTTCAATCTCCTCATCTAACTCTCCGCAAGAAAGCAATTAGGAGCATATTTTCTAAAATAATATGAATTAGGCGTCTTCGAAGTATGACCCTCTGTGTGTGTTGTCGCCCTAAATAATGCAGCAGAGCGGGATCAGCGTAACCGCCCATTCACTTTTGAAATCAGAACCATTCACCCTTTCGGCTCACGGCACTTTTAACCACCATGATGGGTATCACGACAAATGTGTTTACAATAGATTTCATATATGCCTCTTGAGTGTTGTACTTGACTTTGGGGATCTGTTAAATTACTAATTTATAACCGTCACTCCCACTCACATGCTGCCATTTTAATACTGCCAGCAGTAATGATGTAACTATTTATTAGATACTTGCTGCACTCTCTAACATTAAAATCCCCTATTGCCCATTATCTAACCACCCCTCGTTCTCTCTCATTCTTTCCATCTCTCTCTCTGTCTTTGTCTTTTTCTCTCTTCCCCTCTTCCATTGTTAACTCTTCCCTTCTCCCCTTGTTTGGCCTTTCAGTGCAGCACCATTTGGCCAGTGTGCAGGAGAGGAAGATTAAGCATGAGAGCGATGGAGTGCAGTTTCCTTACCATGGTTAGAACAACATTAAACATTATACTGTGTATACATGTATACATGCTCTACTTCCGCTCACACCACCCTCAACTTATGTACATTTCTCTCTGTCCTTTTATTCAAGTCTGTTTGCACTTCCTGTGAGCTCTCTGAGCTGTTCTGCATTTGCCATATATCTTCTCTTATTTTCTCTTCTTTCCTCTTCTTTTCTCTCCTCTCCTCTCCTCTCCTCTCCTCTCTCTCTTGTGTCTTGTTCTCTGGCTATGCTGCCGCTGGGTGGGGTTGTGTTTCTACCAGATGTCTGCTGTTGTCCAGTGTGGGTTTACCGAAGCCTTTTGGTAGCCCAGTAGCTCCATAGCATACACCGCCTGTCTGCCTCAAAGATGTTGTTCTAAATCTGTGAAAGAAACCAGACATCTAGGAGGATAAAGCCATCTCTAGTGTATGCAAAACATCCTCTATACCCTGATACTGATGTACACTGCCTAGCTATGTTTTAAATGTGTAATTATGTGTATTATCATGTCTAAAAACCACATTGTTGTGAGTCTCCCAGGCGGTGTGAATTTGTAAACAACATTCAGCTAAGTACATACAGCTAAGTGCTGTAATTTTGTTGTCAGGCCCTGAGAGAGAATGCAAGTGATAAAAGACACAGATAAGGGGAGCAGTGAATGTGTTTGGTTGAGTAGCAGTGTTAGCCATTTCACTCAGCCGGGTTTTTCAGACAGAGCTGTTGAGTGGTGTCCCACCTGCCGTAGGCCTGATTCAACCATCTCTGGAAGACAGTGCAGAAAAAACAACATAAGACCCAAACAAACACAACTAAAGGCACTCAGGTGTGTCATCAACGCATGAGGCACCTTCTGTCTCCGAGACATGCTTACTCACTAACACGCACATTTACAAATGACATGCGGGCATACACACACACGCACACACAGAGGGCTAAATTTATGCACACGCCTTCTCTCATTTACATTCACACACACACACATAAACATGCGCACACTCTCTCCCCAATCTGGAGTGGAGCGGCGTTCCGGTCCAGATGGCGCCTCCATGTGTCTACAGCGAAGGGAGCTACTGGGTTACAGCAGACATCTGTTCTGGTGATGGTGGTGGTGGTGTTGGGAGTGAGAGATGAGGAGAGCCGAGGAGGGGTGGAGGACGAGAGGAGGGAAGGAGGGATGGGGAGGGCCTCCGCCTCTGCCTGCTCTGGAGGTGATCCTCTACCTGAATGAAAAGCTCTGAGGCATAGCAGGTGATCATGTAATTCATCATTAAGTCTGCTGTCTGCGGCTCTGCTCTGCTCCGCTCTCTCCCTCTGCCTGCTTGCTCCTGCTGCTCAGTGGTGGGAAAACCCGCTGTCGACTTTTCAGTAAGGACGGGGAGTTTCCCAAGTATTTGTTATATTGACAAAGAACTCCAGCTAATTATGTGGGCATGAAACTGTGATGTGTGTATGGTGGCATTGTTGTTAACGTGTCCTTGCTTTGCCGAAGCACATTATTGTAGCGTTTACGAGTGCTAATGATGTGTGAGGTAGTCAGTTAATGAGGGACATAACTCTGTTAATGCACATTGTTTCTTGCCTACCTGAATGACAAGTGTGTGAGCCCCTTTTTTTTTTTTTTTTCTGTCTGCCTCTATTCATTGTGTATGCTTGTGCACATGCTAGTGGACCAGTTCTGTGACAGTCAGGGGGTTTGTGTGGTCGCCAGCTTGTTAGCGTGGCAAGACTAGAGGGTCATGGGAGCAATTGGCTGCCAGTCTGCTCATACAGTGTGCCAGGAGCAGGACACAGAAATAATGTAGAACAAACAACTCTCTACGTGTATTTGTGTGTGTAGATTCACCCACACATACGCACATGGAAACACACACACTCACACTCACACTCACACACACAGAATAAGGGAGAGATCAGAGTAACTTCTGTTAGCTTTATCAGACAAAGCTTTCAGTGGGCATCTGGGGCTCATTTGCTGCTCCTCACTGAGAAGCCACATAGCAGCAGATATTTCAGCAAGATACCGGCTAATTAGGGAATATCACAGAGACTAAAAACAATATGTATAATTTAAGGCTGTTTATGCATAATAAGCTGGTTATAATTGAACTTGGGACATGGTGGTACACAGTCATCTCTATATGTACCACAGAGGAGCTGGAGCCAAAACAAGCTTTATCATGGGGGTGCATTGAATCCACAACATGCTGGGATTCAGTTTGTCTGTTTTTAACAGTATAAGCAAAGAATCCAAATGCGAGTTGAAATTATTCATTTTACTGAAACTCACTTAACTCCTCATTTAAGGCTATAGAGCATCCATGGCTATGTTTAATAGACTGTGCCTAAAGTCGTATTGGATAAACAAAATAATACATTTTTGTGTAGTCACGGTTAACTCCACTTTAATGTGACTTTACTTTTTCATAATATTCCAGAGCCATATAGCAATTTTCTGACAACTACACATATAAAATCGGCTATAATACTACAGTATTTGCCCTGGGGATGGAGCTCTTGCAAAAGAGAGATTTAAAAATTCAAAGCACCATTAGAAACGATGGCTCTTACATTTCCCCACAATACAACCAGATAGCGTCGTTTGCTTGTCCCTGTCTTCTCCCCACTTTCGGTTTGTCAATAAATCAAACTTACCCAACACACAACTGATTTCTTTGGTACTCTTCAAAGTCATGTGCAAAGTCAGTTTAAATGCTGGTTGCATATGTATGTCAGAACAATAATATAATATTAATAATATATAATAACATAACCTGAAAATGAACATCACTAGCACTTTTATTTGTGATAGAGTACTACATTTTCCTGAGAATACTTTTGCATTTTCACCTTTCCTCAAACTTCGTAAATAAACCTTTTAAAAACCTAAAAAAGAAACACAAGGCAGGACTGATCTTCCCAGGTGAAACATGCTTTTCTCGGATAGCAGTGATAAACAAGTAGAGTGAATTAAGCTGCTTGTAATATTTCACATTTCAAACACACTATCGGAAGTAAAATATCAGTGCCAGATGGATAACAAGCCTGTGCTGCTAATGTTCTGCTGACTCTAGCAAATGGTCTTACACTTTAAAAAAAAAATAAAAAAAAAATAAAAAAATCTTCCTTTAACTATTTATGAACGATTTTTTTCAGCTCACCTTTTTGTTTATCTGTGGAGTAATCTGCCCTGCTCCATCACTGACATTTTAGCCAGAAATGAACCAAATATAACACAAAAACCTGTATATTACCCCCCTTTCCCTTTTCCTCCTCTCTTTTTATTGCATAATTTCTCAAACTATAGTGTATCACATGCTGTAGCCTGTAATAGTCCTCATTAAAACACATGAAATTACAGGAAAACAACAAAAATTACATCACTATTACCTACCAGCTCCCTCGTTTGCTTGTTGGTCTGTTTGTGTGGTGTGTAGTAAAAAAATAACCTTTCTATAAAATGTTCATAGTTTTTTCATTGATCTAATTCTGTGTACCCTGTCAGCTCCTCCCACCTATCACATGATGTGCCTAAATGAACATAACACGCAAGCATCCACCTTTTTTCTGTACTTGTCGGTGCCCACACAAGCACAGCTGTGCCCATGCTGCCTATAAGCATTGTGGGTAAAAAGTGATAAAACATTTCCCAGTGTAGCATTAAAAAGAAAGCTTTTCAGAAATCTGCTCTGTTAGACTTTGTATGCTCAGCTCATAAAATCTATTTCCACATCTCTCTGGGCCATGTCGAAATTACCCCACGTCTTTATTTGAGTGTGTTTGTTTTATATGTGTGAATATTGTGCCGTTTAGTCGTTTATAGGACTTTTTGCTCGCCAAGGTTGTTTATCACTGTATTTTTTCAACCAAATCTGAAGCAGACAAAACATGAGCTCAGTATATTCCAGAGAAAAGTAATGAGGTCTGCGTGTGCACGCTGATGTACCTCTCTGTACTTCTGCTTCCTCATTATTCTCTGTTTTATGGATTGTTCCTTCCAGAGTTTTATTTCAGCGCATATTCAACATTGCGGTTCCCAGCAGAGGTCAAATATACCATTTGGCGCTGCTCCTCTAACCCTGAAAGTCAGAAATTGTGCCTTTGGATTACCATACATCAAAATAAATTCTCTCAGTGCCCACCACATGAGGCCTTGATCACAGAAGAGAACCTCTTTTATCTGGAGCTCTCACACTTTTGGCCATGTTTCTGGTCCGCTGGTCAGCCGAGCCTGTAGTTACTGTGCCCGTTTTTACCAAACTGAGGGCTATTTCATGCAGTGCTCCAGCCTCAGCCGACATTTATAGACAGAGGGGGACACTTTAATGTTTGTCTGTGTGTGTCAGCCATGCTGTCACTGCTCCTCTCCTGCTTAACTCCTTCCATCTTTCTTCTCTCCCTGCCAGCCTCCGCTGGCAATCTGCCGGATGCTCGCCACCCAGCCTGAACAGCTTGTATATGTGTGTGCGAGTGCGAACACTTCTTGATGAAATACTGTATGCCTTAAGGCAGAAACATAAAATACCTGACAGTCAGCTATGCAGAAGGGCACTACATCAGAGGATCTATTGATGTATGCTTTGGCATGCTCTGCTGCAGTTATATGTGGCTGCATAACCCGTGCTGGCTTTGGGTTAAAAAAAAAAAAAAAACCTCAGTCTGCCCCATATATAAGGACACCCAGGTCCCATTCACTCTGCAGAGGCAACCCTGGCAAGTGCAGTGAGTAGATTGGTTGGCCTGATTGTAGACTTTGTTCTCGTAGCTCTCTGTAGCTACATTGGACTCTGATATCATTGTGGTTCTGGCATTAGTCAGAAAGGAGACATCTGTGCATTGATTTCACTGGTTTGTCCTGTGAGTATAGGCAGTTAATAGGACATTACTGTTGGACTGCCATCACAATTCCCCAGCTCTCCTCTCTCCTGACACTAGCCTCCTGCCCCCTCCCCCTTTTTCTCCCGTCACTTCCCTTCACTCTGACCCGCTGCTGCTTCAAAACATGGCCTCTCACCGGACACTGTCCTCAACAACCCCCTCCCTTCCCACCCCCTAAAGTGACAGACACGGTACAGCCAGCTGGCTGTACAGAGTGTACTGGACAGACAGGTTGTGAGAACCCATCTGTATGTTAAGCCAATCAACCAAATCAATGAATGAATCAATCGATCAATCCATTGATTTCAGTCGATCATAATCATTCGATTCCTGTAATCAAATTAAAAGTCTGATAAGTTTTTTTTTTTTTTTTTGAGTAGAGTCAAAGTAAGAAAAGCAGCCATGTATGATTAAAACCTCGTCTCTGTTCTGCCATTTTGTTGATCCCCTTTTTGCCAGGACTGTCATCGCCTGGTTCTCTTAAGAAGCCGGGGAAATTCGATTTCAGCGCCCTGTCCTCCCAGACGAGGTCCCCCCGCATGGCGTTCACCCACCACCCACTGCCAATGCTGGCGGGAGTGAGACCAGGTGAGACCAACCCAGCTCCCGACCCTCCTCCCCCCTGATCGCCCCCACCCTTCCCCTCCCCCTCCTCACCATCTCCTCCTACCCAAACCCCCCCACTTGTTCAAGGCCCCACCCCCCACAACCCAACATCGTGGTTCAGAAGTGGGAGCATTGTCTTCGGGAGATGAGAGTGCCGGGAATCAAAGACCTGGCAGGTGGCTGTGTAGTGCCTGACCTCTGCCTCCTCCTCTGCTGCTCTGACTCTGTAGGGTGGGGGACAAGCTGGTGATGGAGCTTTAAGGGAGTCTGGGTGTGGTGTGTGACTTTTCTGGGCCTGTCTGGTGGTGGATGGCTGGTCGTACATTTTCTGCTTACGGCGGAGCAACAGATCAGGTGGTTGTTGCCGTGTGTTCTGTCACATCTCCAATTGTTCAGTGGTCATGTGGATGGGAGGCTTCTCTTACTTTGGCTTTCTTTCTTCGTGGTGGAAATAACCATGTTAAAATGTTATGACTGTCTTCAAGTGACATGAACTCACTGTCACCTGGCATCTCCTGACATATTGTAAGACACTTGTTTCAGGGAAAAGTCATGAAGAAGGTTTGTAGACACACCCATCAGCAAGTTTTTGATTTAATTTTATTTTATTAATAATTAAATCTAGTTTTAAAATGAGGAATGTTGACCTAATAATGTTACATGTAGTTAAATAAAGAGATTCATCGATATAAATTCAATTTGAATTGTTCACAATTATTAAGTAGTCTGGGCCTCAAATGCACACAACTACCAAAAAGAAGTTAAATGATATTGTAAATATCATCTTATAAATATTAAAAGTAAATCAGTGACATACAACATTGTGACATAAATTCATACTGATTTTCTGTCAAAGAGGTTGAGCCCAGGACGAACCAAATGACATTGTAATGTCATCATTACGTTTGTTTTTTCCATAAGCTTTGAAAACATGGTACATTCTAGAAATTTTAATAGCCTGAAGAGACTCCTCGTGTTGGGTAAACTGGTAAACTGAACGTCATTTGTAAAATTGGTGAAGTGCGCCCTTAAAATGGGCCTTAGACCCTGTCATAAGTGCCAGTGTTTGAGTTTTAAGGTGATTGTGGTAACCTGTAATGTAAATTAGGTTGTGCTTCATTTAGAGTCACGGGCAATATTGTTATTTCAAAAGAGGAATACTATACACATTTCAGTGCGTGATTAAAAGGGCGCCCAAACAGGAGGATCCAGCTGTGGGTCTTTGCTCTTCACTGTGCTAAATGTTTCTATTCATTTTCCACTTCTTTTTCTAAATTAAAGTTGAATAGCTTGTTTACAGTGTGTGAACTCTAATTTGACCCTTTTGTGGTATGAGTGCGTCTGTATTCCCACTGACGAGGAAATAAATTAGTCTGAGTCTGGGATGCTGTGTGAACCAGCTGATCCTCCAGAATGCTGAACCAGGCAGCTCACAATAACAACAGATATCAAACACAACCAAAGGGGCTCCGACAATAAATCACTACTCGTCTTATTTTATCACCACTGCACAGATCAAGACGTCCTCCCCCTTTTCGGAAAGTCTCACATGTGTGAATTCATCCAGTGGAGGAGTTCACTGGAGATAATTATCCATGTGCTTAATTCTGTAGCAAGGCTACATCAAAGGCTTTTTAAGCCACGGAGCAGATGTGAAGCAATGAGGTTGACCGCCGTGTTATTAAACCCTCCTTCGTGGTTGTTGACAAGACCCTGTGCCTCGTGAGATGTAGCTATAGCAAATCAAATCTGCACATGCACACACACATATACATATTCACATTAAGATGCGCGCACACATACACACACTGTACCCCCTTCTTATTGTCGCCCGCAGTTTTGATTTATACAGTTGTGATTTGTTTCTTTTTACTCAAACCGTAACAGCACGCGTGCTGGAGCTGCTCCCACGCTGGCGTGAAAGTGCTTACCACATCATCAGCGTTGTTGTTGTTCTGTGTGGAAGACAAGATCCATGGGGATTTAGGGTTTGGAGAAGTGGATTCAAGAGGCGTGCTGGCTCAAGCCGCTCGCAGCGTTGGTGGTACAAGGAGGTGGTTTTGCTGAATTTGTCCCTCCAGCCACATTCAGCAAGTCTTCCCTCACAGTGATTCCCAACCCTGGGTGCTCATACCCAAATAACAAATTGTGCAGTCCCCTGGTGGACAAGATTAGCTAATAAAAAATATATGAATAAATAAATAAACAAATGTACCTAATATATAAATGGTAGAAATTCTAAGTACAAATAATCGATGAACAGTTGAAATAATTGATCAAGTTAATTAAGGTCAAATGGTATAAAAACTAATGATAGTGGATGAGCGGTTTAAATAGTTCAAGTAATGCAAAGTGAATGGAGCAGTTAGGTGATGGATAAAACATGAGAAAGTTCCAAGTATTGCTTTGCTATATTCATAGGTGTGTGTGTGTGTGTTTATATATATATACAAATACACATCTCCCCGCACGCACTCTTCTTTTTTTCTTTTTTTCTTTTTTTCTAAATACGCAAAAATGTTGAATAACACTCAAGCACAAGCAGGGAAAATGAAGACATCTGTATCGGGAGCGGGTTGCTCTTAAGTTCCTCTGACAGAGCTGTATGGGGTGTAAGGGTTGCCATTGATCCTGTCACCCCACCACCGTATCCCATACCACCCACCCCCATACCCTTTGGCCTTCACCCAGTTACTAATGGGATTAGTTGGGAACTATAGAGGCAGGAAGACAGCTCCACCGGGGAGCAGGCAGCCTGGCATGGGACTGAGGTATGGTAGGGCTCAGAGGTACAGGCCCCTGTCTGGGGGGTAATGCAGTGGGGTTGGCACTCTCATGAAGTACACTCACACACACAATGTATAAGATACAAGTACCTAAGAGTGTTGGCAGCCCATTGTGGGCAACTGGGGGGCCTACATCGGAAGGAGGGGGGTGTCAAACTGGCACATCTAAAAGGAGAACAGGCCTCTAATACAAATCAAGATTTAGTAATGGATATAGGTCTGACAGAGAGGGCTTTGTGTTTGGTGGCCTGGCTCAACCAACTGCTCCCCACTCCTCACACACCTCACACATGCAGTTCAAACCAAGTATTTGGACAGCTTTTGTTCACCAGGGTTTATGCTTTAATATTAGGCCTATATCTCCCACAGCGTTCTGTTAGTATTGATGTAAACCTACTGAAATTAAAGTTGAGACTTGGCACTGTAATGAAGTATCCATTACTTTAGCTGAAATTGCTGGATCACATAACCTTAAAAGTGTGTAATTGTTCAAATACTTTAGGTCTGGTCTTCTCTACAGACTTGTCATGTGACCACGCACACACATGCACTCACACATACACACACCTGTCAGGGAGGTTGCAGAGCTAATTAACAGAAAAGCATCGACTTAATCATACAATGTGCATGTACACATTAGTTCTGTCATGGAAACAAAATGTGTCAGATAAAAAACAGCTTCACCATCTGAATGCCAAACTGCTACAACGCCAATGAATCACACCCTCAAAGCAGCACACAGGCATGCAGGCATTAAGACCAGCTAATTTAAGACAGTACTCAATGATCGCTTTGTGCTTTGTCTTTTTACAAGCTCTTTGGCTCTAATTTCAAAACTTGCATCTCTTGAATTTGTGCACGTTCAGGTCTGTGTACTGTTTGTCTCTATAAGTCTGAATGGTGCTGACTTTAATTGTTATGGAGTCTCTGTAAGTATGCACATGTGCGTGTAAATGTCCTGCATAAAACTGTATAGATTAACAGGAGTGATCATAAAACATTATGAGCAATGCCCATAATAGCTATTAACTTGAAATCAGCTTTTCTTGGACAAACAACATTCCTTTCATGCAAAAAATTTTCAAACCAGATTTGAACTTTGATTGTCTCCAGTTGTGATGTGATAGTTTTGCTATCATAATGAATGACTTTGTCTGTGTCTTCCATCTGTAAGAATGAGTTGGAATTCACTTTCAATGTGTCATGACCTCGCCTCGCTCTCTCCATCGTTCTCCTCACGTCTTTCTCTAATACAAGTGTGTCTGTTCACAGGGAGTCCCCGTGCTTCAGCCTCGGCCCTGCACTTCCCATCTCCCTCCATCATCCAGCAATCTAGCCCCTATTTCACCCACCCAACCATCCGCTACCACCACCACCCTGGACAGGACCCCCTGAAGGAATTCGTTCAGTTTGTCTGTGCTGATGGCTCGGGGCAGGCCGCTGGACAGGTAAGCCAGCCAGGGGTGGACCATTATAACCTGAAAAATGTGCCATTTATATAGAAACTAACCTGCACCTTCAATGGTTTCAATGGTAGGATTTTTAAGAGAATGCAGCTTATGAGGAGTGTAGCAGTTATAAAACAAACTAACAGACCATTAACAGCAGAAAAATAAATAGCTTGTTAGTTAAAAGGGGTGTGTGCGGAGCCACAGAAAGGCCATAATAATTACACATTTTTGTATGTAACCTTTTACCTAGTTGTTAAATGTAACCATTACTCCCATTACTATTTGTTTAATCTTGAAATTTAAATGTTACTGAATTAACAGTGGGGCAGAACAGCGGCATAGTGGTTAGCGCTGTTGCCCCACAACAAGAACGTCGCAGGTTCAGCACCCAGGCCTGGGGCCTTTCTATGTGGAGTTTGCATGTTCTCCCCGTGCCTGTGTGGGTTTCCTCCGGGTACTCCGGTTTCCTCCCACCGTCAAAATACATCATGTTTAGGTTAAATGGTGATTCTAAATTGTCCGTAGGTCTGAGTGTGAGTGTGAGTGGTTGTTGGTCTCTATCTGTCTCTCTGTGTTGGCCCTGTGATGGAATGGCGATCTGTCTAGGGTGTACCCCACACTCACCCAATGTGAGCTGGGATTGGCTCCAGCACTCCCCACGACCCGGAAACGGATAAGCAGTAGAAGATGAATGAATGAATGAATGAATTAACAGTACTGAGTCATTATCCTTTGAAGAATATGGATTGGATTTTATGTGGCTTCCAACATTTTCAGGTAGGAAACAGAGCTGTCTTTTCATGTGACCTGATGTAATCTGGCAGTACAGTGAGGTCTAATGTTCAAGTTTGAACAAAATGATTGTACAAATATGATTTAAAGACACTTTTAAAAAGAATTTGAGCAACTTGAATTGAGTTTTTTCAAAATAGCCACATGTGGAATATAGAATTTGAATTGATTAGAAATTGAAGTTTTAAAACATTAACTAACTGTAAATATAAAATATAGAAATATGTAAGTGGGAAGTGGGTATTCAAACCACCTGAAGATGGCTTGTAAAGTTCAAAATTAAATATTCAGTAGTGATTTGGTTTAATAAATAGGTATTAACTTGCTTGTAAATTATTATGGCCTGTTTTTGCTTCCATAAATGTGCACATTTTAGAAAAAAATCCCACTACAAATTTAAAGTCATGTTGAGGGCATTCTTTTGCATTGATTTACAGTACAATGTTCTATATTTGTATGAATGGCATTAGTTTAAAGGACAATGTAATTCACAACCCAATAGAGAATTTTGCCCTTACAGCATTGCAGGTGCAACACAAGTGAACACACTAGACATTGGTTTATGCCGCTGGTCTACAAATGCGTGTATTGTCTTGTCTGTCATTTTGCCGTTTGCTGTTTCAGACCTTGACGTTCCCCTTCCTCCCCTTTGTATTTTTTCTTTTGCTCCACCCAACCCCTCAGAAGTTGCAACCATCAGCACGAGAGTGAATCAGTCACAACACACTTCAGTCAAGCATACCCGTCCTGTGTTGTGTCATCGTGTTTCTGTCTTCATCTCTAGCTGTAACGATTTTAGTTTGGAGTTTGGTTGTTTGGTGCTGGTATCGTTGGTGGTGTTGTGCTTGTGTAGACAAGTATTTTCCCATGGTTTTGATTTCTTGCCATCTTCTGGATGAACCAAGTCAATAATTTGCTCACTTCCTTCCTCCACACCTCCTCCACTCACCAAGGACCACTCTGGTGGAACCTCTCACCTCCAGCTCCAACTCCCACTCCTATCAATCCCTGTGGTGATTATTATTTTTCACACCTTCATAAAAGATGCCGTCCACATACATCATTCCTTTGGTTGTTGTTTCCCACCACCTCCTCTCCCTCCTTCCACCATCGCCTCCCTCGTCATGGATATTTTTTTGGACTCGGCCTCCTGAGCTACGTCCTCTTTTTCATTCCGTGTCTGCGGATTGTCGCATGTCGCCCTCCTGACCCTATTTGTGTTGTCTGCAGCCAAACGGGAGCGGCCAGAGCAAAATGCCAGGCTCCTTCTTGCTGCCTCCACCTCCCCCAGTGGCCCGCCCAGTGCCCCTCCCTATGCCCGACTCTAAACCCAACAGCACGCCCCCTGACGGCGGACTCTCCTCGCCCGCATCTCCGTGTAAGTGACCCCGCAGAGACCGTTCTCAAAACCAAACCAGCAACAAAAAATTGAAAACCCCAACCCTCTCCAGAGAAAAGACCCCTGCCATTGTTCTTCCTCCAACTTTATGCCATCATTGTTCCTGTATATCCAACATCTCACCTCCCTTAACCCCGTGGAGGGCTATGGAAGCCAGCACAGAATACACTGTGGAGCTCAGTAGAGTAAATCAAGGCCACCAAAGGTCTGGTGAGAAATATCTGTCATGGTGGACTTCAGTGTTGCTCATCAGGCCCCCTCAGTTTGAGTGGCTAACTGAGCCCATTCTGCTTTGTCGGGAATGGAAGGTGCATCACTGCCCCAGTTCTTATCCCTCTAAATCCTCCTTTCTTCTCCTGGTGGACTCCTCAGCAAATCTTGTGGAAAAACCTATGAAGACTTTGCTTATTAATTGATTCTGACTTGTGAAGGGGCACAAATTTAGGGCAGTTAGGTTATATGGACTCCAAAACATTTGAGTACAAATTGTGACATTGGTGGAATAATTTCATTCGTAGCTGTTTTTGGTTGATCTGATCTTCTCGGTGGGATTTTCTTTTGCTTGGTGTAAGGTAGAGTAGGGTGTGTATTTAAGGTGATGGAGTGACCTCAGTCCACCCGTGGGGCTTTCTCACAACACGTCTGTCTTCCTCACCTGTGATAGGAGGGGCACTGGATGGAGCACTTTTTTGTTTTTAGCTTTCCTTCAAATGTAGTGTTTTCGTTTTACCCCCCAGTCAGCGTCTCAAAGTCTTCTATGTCTTATGTATGTTACTCCAGTTCTTAGAAACACATGGATGTATATTTTATATGTCCACACACAGAAATCTCCCTTCTCTCTCTCTCTCTCTCTGTCTCTCTTCTCGTCTTTTCTCCCCTTGCGCCACACAAACAGACTCACACATGCACAAGTGTGCACACTGCATCCTGAATCCCTCAGTGAGATTCAAATTATGGAGTCCGTAGGGTGCCTCAAACTGCCCTAAATTTGTCAGAGACTTTGATGCAAGTGGGTCTTAAATGTCCCTGACTGATAATCAATGTCAGGAAACTGGTGTGCTCAATCACTTCCAACTGAGTATATCAACACCACTTAATCATTCAGGGAGATCTAAGTTTGCTTACCACATTTTGGCAAACTTCTCAGTGGAGTTTTGATGACCTGGATACAGCTTGACTGTGTACTTAAATAACTTTAAATGTATTTACATTTTTAATGCCCTGATATGGTAGGTTTGCTCTATGCCACGAAAGGTTGAGGAAAATAGTTTTCAGGACCACACTTGTTCACTTTTAATGAAAAGATTCATATCACTCCTGTGTCTTTGCGGTACACATGATGCTATTGCCTGCAGTCAGCTAGCTTAGCAATGAAAACAGGGTGAAACATCTGGCCTGGCTTTTTCCAAAGGGGAGAGAGGCTGCCGACCAACCCCGCAAATGCTTGCAAACTAAAAGGTTACGTTTGTTTCATTTGTACAAAAATCCAAACATCCAAAAATAACATGTGGTTTTATGGGCTGTTATTGTATCAAGACTATTACTTGGCCAGATGTAGTCACTTCCGAGAGCCTTGTCATTTTAGATTTGGGATTCTTGTAATGAAACATAAAATGGTAATTAATGAGTTTCAGAGGTGCCAGTAAATGGGTTTTGTTACTGTCAGACAGATCTAGCCTACCTTTGTGCTAAGCTAGCAGGTTGTTAGCTTTATATTTAGACACAAAAGTGGTACCGGTCTCTTATCCTTGTTTTAGCACAGCAGTGAATAAGGGTATTCTGCAATTCGTCTTTTTCTTCATTTAAGATGCAGCAGGAAGTTCCAATAGTGATTTCTGTCTGTGCACTGATGTGTGTTTTGTTCTTCCCCTGTTTCCGTAGCATACTCCACGCCAGGCGCCACAGCTCCCAACAGGTTTGTCGGCATCGGATCACGGGACAACAACTTTCTGAATATCCCGCAGCAGACACAGGTAGGAGATGGCAAAATGCTGAGTTTGTCTCAGTCTGAAAAGCGAGGGGAGGAAACTTGGGATTACCGGTCAAGCTCAGGAAACTTATTAACTGTGTGGATGTACGCCAAATAGTTTCTTATTCCCTCACTACCTGAAACCTGCTGCTGGGTTTCCTCCACCTCTCTTCTCACACCATCCCACAGTGCACCGTCAGTGTATGCATTTGTAGATCTGTATTTTACTGCACGTGTGCGGTTTACCATATGTACCCAACTGTTTATTTGGTACATATGGAGCTTACCCTTCAGACAGCAGGCTTTTTCCCTTGCCACCTTTTTCATTCCCTCTCCTTGCTACCTTTCCTTCCACTCTTCTTGCCAACCCACCCCACACCTCCCACTCCATTTTCTAATTCTTTTTAGCTTTGTCCTGCTCTGCTCGCCTTCCTCCTCCTTATTCATTTTTTCTGCGTCTGTCTTGTACTTTCTCTGTGTTTCGCCTTCTTCGCTTCTTTCCCTTCGTTGCTCTATGCTTGTTCATGTGTCTCCTCCATTACCACCAGTACTTTTCTCATTAGTGACCAACCACACCCGCCTGGAGCCAGCTCAGCTCTGCTCCTCGACACATGGAATCCATCTGAAATTACTCTGCTGATCCCCTCCCTTGTTTCTCTGCCCTCCAATCTCTCACTTTTCCTCCCTTTCCCTTTCCCCCATTCCTGATCTTTTCTGCCCCTGCTCTCATTATACTGCACTCTTTATTCCCTTTTTTCCACTTTCCCTTTATCTCCTTTTCCTCACCATTACCCCTGTCAGTTTTGTTCTTTATAATGCCCGCATTGTGAGTAAAGTAACTTAACTCTAAATAACCTACCAACTCAGACTTCTTTCTTTGTCCAGCCTGGTACCTTTTCCACCCTACATGTTCAAAAGTATGCAATAAGGGATTGTTGAACACACCATGCCAAACCTCTGGGCATCACTTTTCCACTCATGGGATTTCTGTAGCCGGCTGTAGGGATTTGCTCCCATTCACCTGACATTAGCATTATAGTCAAGTTGGGCACCGCTGATTTCAGCCGATATAACCTGGTTTCCAGCCGTTCGTCTCCCGTCCACACCAAACTGGGAGAACAGTTTCTCTCCTAGCTGTCTGCATGGAAGTATCATCATATCAAAACAGGAAATGTTCCCCAAAGAGCTGCCACAAAGTTCCTATTGTCTAAAACATCATTGTATACTGTGGTGGTAAGATTTTCCTTTATCAGGACAAAGTTTCTGGGGGGAAAAAAACTGCCCAACACATATGTACAGGGCCTTCTACAAAGTTTTTGCCATGTGGTGTATCATGATGTGTTTTTCTCAAAAAATTATTATACTCAGTCAGTGGAACAGAGTATCTGAGGTACGGTTTTACTTTCCCAAATACGCAACACTAGTTGTTTGCATGTTCCTGTCAAAATAACACTAATAAAATAACACATAATACTACAAGATTAATGAGCCAGTAAAAAGTGATAAATTACAAAACAAAAAGCATGTCAGAAGTGAGGATGTGGTTATAGGCTGTCGAACCACTCACACCGACAATAGTGGGCTCCATGTGCCCTCCAGTGGTGGATGGTGATTACCGCACCCAGAGATGGAGAGCAGAAAGTAGATACCAACAGGACAAGGAAGGACAAAAAATGGAGGGAGCAAAGTGTCAGAGTTTCGGGCCTTATAGTAGTCACGTCCCGGCCGTCTGGTTACCCCCGGCAACCAGACATGATGTCATAGCCAGTTGATCTTGAATTTGAGAAGGGGTTGCTCAAGAAGGGGCAGTAGTGGTGGTGGGGGGGCAGGAAAGAAAAGAGGGTGGTCACTGTTTGCTGCCAAGGATTCAGGGGGAGTGTTCACAGGAGATAGATGATTGTGTGTGTGTGTGTGAGTGAGCATACACAGAAGGAGAGAGAGTAACTAAGACGGGAGAAGTTACAATGCCCTGGGCCTGCTGGGACAGTGCCCAGGGGAGTAGGGTAGCTGAGAAGGGCAGGAGGCAGAAGGCGGGCATTCATGCGACCTGTTAGAGTCAAACTAAACAAAAGGCTCCTTCCCTGGAGGCTCAGAGTAGTTTCCAAGGCTTGACTTCTAGAATGTTGGCGCACCAGCCCACTGTGCCAGACCCTGCAGGCCAAGCGGGGTAGCCAACAACAGCGACGGTGACCCAGCCCTGCTCCCTGCTCATGCTGAGTGGGAGAAACCCAACGTGAAGATGGCACAAGTAGCACAGAGCGTCAGACTGCCACCCCCCTGCTGCTGTTTGGCCATGAGTAGCCATTCACTGCTTGGCCAAATTCAAGACATATTGTACATCACTCCAGATATGAGCAGAATGGATCGTAAAGTGCCACATGACTCCTCACTGTATGTCGGCCTACTGTTGTGACTAAAGTATTAGCACCCTGAGTATGAAGAATATGATTCAGAATATTTTCCGAAATAAATACAAAAGGAAACTATTTTTCATGGGCCAAAGATACTAAACAAAAGACACAAAGTGTGACCGGGACACATTCCCTGGCACCAGTTTGCTGAACTCAGATTTGTTCAGAATTAACTGATGAATGATGGTTTTATTTCATAAAAATGGGCTGATTGTTTCCAGTTTCTTTTTTAAGTTGGCCAAAACGAGAGAGCTGTTGGAGAGCATCAGAAATGAATTAATCAAGATACATGACTCTTCCAAAGGCTAAGAGGTGAATGAAATGTCTGGAAATCCGAGATTCAATATTTCGCTATCAATCAATAAGTTACACAGTAATAAAACCGTCTAGGTCCTTCCAAGACAAGGAAACAAGAAGGGAACTTGTTGTATATTGAAAGACAAAACATGTAAAGAGATTCAGGCTGACCTGTAGCAGTGTGAAGTGGCCATTTCACACCTACTAGTAGAAGGGACAAAGAGGACACCACTACTGAAAGACAAGCATAAAAGGGCAAGATGAAAGCTGGGAAAAACAGTGATAGATAAGGCAAGGTTTTTCCGGAGTGATTATGTGTGGACCAAAGGAGACCTCTTTGGAAATGCAAAATGAAGGCCAAGGTAATAGCTCCCTACTGCCTCTAAGACCTGCTGGTTCTGAGATACTGAGGGACTGCTTTGCTGGCACCAGAGGTTGGCACTTGGAGGTTTGAGCTGTAGGTCTTTGGTATTTAAACATGACTCTGGAAATACCTGAAATCTGCCAGTAAAGAAGAACTTCAGCAAACTTTTGAAAACAAAACAAAGGGAAGATAGTCTGGTTTGTGTGCTTGACATGTAAATGGATGCATGTGATGTTCCAACCATCTTTAACCAGAACTCTAGAGAGAGAAGAGATCAGGGCCATTTTACCTTTTAGTTCAACAGTTTCAGCAGTTTGCATTTGTAAGATATTCCACCTCTTTGGTCCGCACATGTTTTAATAGATTAGAACTAAATTCTTGCTCAAGAATACAACCTGATTTATAGACATAGAGATTCCAAAAAGAAAGTGAACTTGAAGTACTTCAAGATGATTGATCTTAACTGAGATGCCTGAGGAGAAACAGTTGAAAGATAAATACAATGACTTTGACAACCGAGAGTCTTCACTGGCTCGAGAGTTTACGTTAAGATGCTTTATACCCAGAGGCTTTTATTTTGACCCTCACCCAAAGACCAAGATGTTTTTCAACACAGTTGTTCATCTTTTGTAGTAATGAGAGTTTAATGAGGGTCATCTTGACTCCAACCCTCAGTCACATCTTAAAAAGTCCCAATCAACCAGATGTTTTTGTTACCTTTTCCACCAAATCTTTCTGGTTTTGACATTAATGTGATGTTATCCCTTCCCTCTTTTTCTCTTTCAGTCTTGGTTCCTCTGACAAGATCTGTGTACAAACCAGCAACTAGAATTCTTTCTTTACAATCGGAAATAGAAAAACAGAGAAACAACCCACAGGATAATAATTGTCATCCAACCAACCCACCCACCGACCCTGACAGTATGTCTCACCTGATACAAAATATAACCAAGCGAAACAGGAAATTGCAGCAGCATGACACTTTTAGAGGAACTCTGGACTCATTTACCCAGTCAGAGGGAGGACCCGTTTTAAGCAGAGATGGATAGATGGAAAGATGAATGGATGGACAAGAGGATTCCAGGATAGAGAAGGAGTAAGAGGACAAACAGCACCAAGCAGGCATCTCTCCTGAAAAAACACCGAACCAGCACAACACAGCAGCAAAGCAGGAGGAACCTGAGGATGAAAAAGTGGTCTACTTCTCCAACTTCGTGAGGAAGCATTGCGTAATGAATGGCAAAGAAAATCAACTGTCCAACAGAATCAGATTCTCCAGATGAAGCGTTTAACCTACCGAGATACACCCACCATGAATTCACAACCTGATCAAAGCAAAGACACGATTAGCTCTCCACTGACAGCTGCGGTCCATGCTCCTGTAATGTCTGTCATCACCCAAAACAAAATCAAATTGACCAATGTTTCTCTCTCTCCGAATGACCATTGACTCTATAAAGCCCCCTTTTTACCCTACTACTTACTAGAGAGAGACCATGCCAAAACATTTCTTGATCAAGGGTTGCACTACAAGCTGAATCAATTAACACTAATCTTAACGATGTGCACTATTTACCTACAAGGCATGGGAGGTAAGCCAGACTTGCCTACCAAGAGTTTTAAAGAGGAAAAATCAAGGTACAAGAAGCCTTCACGTGTCCTCAACCCCCATTTTTTAGTTCGACAAATCATTGGCCTCCGCTTCCATTCTCGCATTTCCCCGCAGCACACACACTCACCACAATCTGTGCCATGACCACAGCATGTATGCACAATTGAAAACACACACACACACACACACACACACACACACACACATGCGCACACAGATGCCCAGTTTCACCTTTTAGATCCTAGTATTTATAGGTGGTGGTGTTGTGTGATCATATTTTCATTTTGTATGCACATACAGTGAAGCCCAGTGAACTATACCTATTTGATTAGACATCCAAACCAACTCACACGCTGAAGATCAGTGTGTGTACATCATTACTGACAGTTTCCATGATGATAGACAGCAGCTATTGATTCCCCTTTTTGCCCTCTTGTAATGTAGATGAATGATTTTGTTCTCTTGTGTGTTCTCTTATTTGAATTTATTCCTTTTGGATTTGTACTATTTTATAATTGTTTTATATTTGAATGACAGCACCTTATAGAGAAACACAGTAAGAAGTGGGACTTTGAAACGGCATAGACAGGGTGGTTAGCTAACCCAGATCAAATAGTAGTTGCGAAAACTTCAAAGAAAGCGCTGACATTTTGGAAAATCCACTTATTCACTTTGTTATTCAGAGTTACAGGATGATGATACCATTCTTGTGTGTGTATGGTAAATCAAGCGAGCACCAGCAGGCTTTGCTCTGTCCAAAGTTATAAAAACCCCCAAAATCAGCATCACTTTGTTTTATAAAAACAAAACAAAAAACCTGAACATTAACAACAAAAAATTGGCCATTTGGTTGTGGATGGGAAGAAATAATCAGTTTTAACCCTTCTATAAGAATGCAATCGTGTTTTTACACCTCGGCTTTTATACAGATCAACCACTCTGACAAAGTGCTGTGTACACAATCCAGGATGTCAAATCAAAGCAAATCAAAGCAGCAATCATTTTATCAGTTGTTGCAATGATAAGCTAAGCGTTTACGTTCCGAAATAATCCACTTGGGATGTGAGCTTGCATGTATTTCATTGGCCACCACATCACCCAGCCAGCTGACGTCTCGTTCCCATCAGGGGGAAGGAAGCTGTTCCCTTTTCCATTTCCAATGATAATGCTGAGCTAAGCTACAAATGGTGGTGGCCTCATATTTACCGTACAGGCACCGGGAGTTGTATCTTCACATCTAACTCTCAAAAAGCAAATGAATGTGTGTGTGTGTGTTCCACTATGCCAAACTTTCTCTAACGCGGTACGTTTGTTCTCTGTGCCAGATGAACCCATTTGCTGCATACTGTGCTGCAGGACCACACAGTGAGAGTTTTGACAATCACAGGAAGCTTATTTTTCTGGGAAACCCTACCTGCTGAACCATACAGGTCAAGGAAAAGCTGAAAGTCAGCTGCATCTACTATTTTAACCCAGGCACAGCTGCTGACTGCTGATGGTCAAACGAGAGTGATAGAAACCCAGAATCGAAGAGGGAAGGTTGCTGAAGACGGGACCCAGATTAAAAGAGAGAGTAGCTCTTCTTTCTGTCTCCCTAAAGTTTACCCTGTTGTTTACACTCCCAGACGGGCCGCTGCTCCAAGAGCACAGGGAGCCACACTGTGGAGCAAAATGAATATGTGACATATCTGGCTGTTTCAGAGAGGGTTTTCAGTAGGATGATCACACATGTGCCCAATTTTTTAGGTGCACAGGGTTAGGTAAAAGGATATGGGTTGCTATGGTAATCCCCCCCCAACACAACACACACACGCACCAGCACTCCCCCTCCCCATAGCGATTGTGAATCGATGAGCCCCCGATGATCAAAACTGCTCCAAAACAATCATGCCAGCCAACCTTATGACTTTCTTTTTTCCCAAGAAATCCAGTAGACTGAACCACTTAGTCCAAATCAGTGGATGTGTTACTGGGATGGAAATACACCTGTAGAGCACAGATCCCCACTTCTTGAACACACAGACTTTAAAGTCCACTCACGTCCCCAGTGCCCAACTGAATTCAAAGGGAAGTCTTAAATATAGACAATCTGAGGAGGCCTTTATGCTTTTAATCATTTTCTCTCATTAGCCCACACACATTCAGACTGATTCAGTTATTTCCTGTTAAAAGTGGAATTCAAATCATCCATCCAACCTCACAAAATAACTGGACTGCCTGGCCATGTTCTTCACTGCAGGGAAACACAACATAGTTGGCCAACGACTGGCAACCATCTCATCAGCTTCGTAGAGAGAACTAGCTCCGCTGACTAAGACGTTAATGATGGCTAAGGTGATTTCTTTTCTAATCTATGGAAGTGCCTCTGTATTCCCATTATGCAATTTGTCAAACATGAATTCAGGTTCTTTTTCTCACATATAAGCTATAGTGAAGGGTGAAAAATTTATGTCAGGAGAGGAGAAAAAAAACAGTGACAGCTCACTAGATAATCGCAAGCATCTTTATATATAATACACATATATATTTATAGATATATACATTTTTTTTTATTTGCAAGATAAGCTCTGTGGCAGTCTAGTTATTTTTTGAAGCATGGCGTACATCGCACAGTCATAGGATGCATCTCAAAAACTGCTGATTTGAGCTAAAGTACCAGTCTCTTGCCCACACTCACATTAAATGACAGAAAAGGAAATCCATGGCAAACACAATAGATACATAGACCGTGATGAAAATGTAGTTGAGGATTTAAAAGAAAAAAAGAACAGATTAGGTTTTTCTTGTTTTCTTTCTTGTTTTGATGGGAAGTATTGTTCTTGAAACTAAATGATGTATGTTGATTGAGCCATGTGCAATGCCTTGGTAGAGGAATTGTGTTTGTTTGTTAGCAAAATGTTTGAGGGTGTCACGAGAAAAGAGGGAAAACCCTCTACTTTTTTTGTTGTTTTCTTTTTTCCTTTGTTTTTCAAGTCCACATGCTCTAGGACTCTAAATATGAGGGCGGCAAGAAAAAAAATCCCAGTCTTTGTAAGTAAGTTTGAGGAAACTGTTTTTAATTTTCCTTTTGTTTGTTTTGTTTTTTTGTTGTTTTTTTTTTTCTTTTATCGCTTTTTTTAAGAAAAGATTTCATTTCTAATGGTTTGTTTTCAAAATGTGGGAGGGCTGAAGGAACAATTTTGCAACTCATAAAATATATATCATTATGAAAACTGGTGCTTTCGTAAAGAATAAAGTACATTCAATCTCTATTATACATAAATAATAATAAACGAAAAATTAAGTGTTATCATAAAAGCAAATTTTAGGAAAACATGCATTATTCTATTTCTCTTTTTGTATTTACCGAGGGGGGAGGGGTTCATTGTACGAAAAGGTTGTTGTGACAAAAGGCATTTTTCCCCCCCAACCTTTACACCACAGCAGAGGAACAGTCATGTGGGAAAAAAAACAACATTTTCCAGACTGTACCATCTTGTTTCCAACACAATTGAACCTAATGTGGGACAAAGACAAGATCTTCCCCAATTTGGGAGATGCACATGTATGGATTCCCCTTTCTAAGAAAAACAAAACAACAAAAATCCTGAGTGATGATGTCTGGAGAGATTTGTTTTCTTGTTAACATTATTTGGTGTCAATGTCTGGTTGGTTCAGCAAGAGGGAATTAGCGACCTCAGAGGGATGCTGTCATCAGTTCAGTGAGGATGTGAGCCCCACCCCCCCTTTCTCCAACCCCCCCCAAAAAAAACCATTCCCCCTCCTCAAAATCCCCATTTCCCACTGTAAATGATTATAAATATTTGTTTGGTGATGTAGTGTTATAGACTCAGAGCATCTTAAAGGTTGTCCCTAAAAAGTGCCTTTTGTTCACAGATTCCATCTTGTAATCCTGAGTGCCCATCTCAAAAGAAAAAAAGTCCCCTCCTTCATACTTCTATATCTTTCTCTTCCTCTTCTTCGAGCTTTTTAAAGCAGTATACATAGTACTAAAGGAAAATTGGTGTGATTTAGTTCTTCTTTTTATTGTTGAATAATTAAGAAAAGCTGAAAAAAAGACAAAAAAAAAAAAAGATATTTTCTGTCTTGCTTCTCTTCCTCTGTATCTTGTCTTCTGTCTATCTTGGACACTGGAGTAGTCTGTAGCTGCGTAACCTTCTCCTTCCTCCCCTCCCTCCTTTTCTCCTTTCTCACTTTCTCTGAACGGCGGGGTAAAAAAAAAAAAAAGTCAAAAAAAAAAAAAAAAAGAATACGCAAAGATTTTTTTGTCTGAGCAGAATGCAGTTAGCTCACATGTTATTCTTGTCTGTACGCTTCACATTGTATTACCATACCCATCTTCTTCAGCTTCTCCATTCAACAGCTAATGTAAGTGAACAAGTTACACCACGGGGCTCTGGGCTGTGCTGAGGACAGGGGCTGCTTAAAGGGCAGACAGACACATGACCCCAGGTGGAGGGGTGAAAGGGCTCATGGGAACTTTTTGGTTTTGGACTTTGGCGAGGGAGATGACCAGTAGGACTGCTAGTATAGGCAAGTTTGTTTGTAATCCTTGTTTCTATCTATTTATTTTTTTGTTATAATTGAATTTGGATTTGCTTTTTGATTACTTTTTATCATTGTTACTGCATATCTTAGGCAGCTTTAAAACGCTGCATCGAGACCTTCAGTTATGCACCTTTTTAGTGGTTGAATGAGACCAGCTATTTAAAAAAAAAGAAGAAAAAAAGCGGGAAAAAAGGAAACTGAAAAATAACTCAAAGCACCTTATTAAGCGGACTGGTTCCACAGCACGGAGACTGAGAGGCTCAGATTTAGCACAATCACTAGAAATGTTACGTTTTGTTTAGAAACGCTCTATTGATTCACCACCATTGACCAAAGTGATATGGTTCCAAAAGCTGGAAAGCAACTAGACTTTGGTGACTTAAAGCTAAAGCACCTTGAATTTCCACCAGCAAACTCGAGTGATCGTGGATATTACTTTATTTTTTATTACTTTGTCCTGAAAAAAAACAAAAAACAAATATAAATCATTAAATATATGCAACTTTTAATTTTTCTTTATCAAGCAAATAAAACCAGCAGCAGTATTATCAATCTAGCCTTGACAAGTTAAAGCGCCACAGATGAGAAGCCATATTGGAGAGGAACAGGTTGCATGGAGCAGGGTGTGTGTGAGTGTGTGTCTGTGAGTGTGTGTGGTTTGTTGAGGAAGGGGGTCAGTAGTACCTGCCCTGCACTGTTCAAAGAGCCCAGTCGGACCCTGTGGCAGAACCGTCCGCCATTTTCTTTTTAAAATTTTCCTTGGTTTTAAACACATTTTGTAGGACGCTGGGCCGTGTTTAGCGCAGTGTAGACTGAGGCCCCTGACCGGCCAATCCCCTCATCTCTGTCCTGTAACCCCTCCCACCACGAGTGCTCCCCCTCCTCCTCATCCTCCCCTTAGAGCAGCACCCAACCCTCAGACACACCTCCCAGAGCCCATGGTGAAATGCATGTGTTAATTACAGTTTCTTTTCCATAATAATAATAAAAAGCAGTTTGAAAAGAGCAACACCTTTACTTGATTGAATAAAAGGATGTTCTTGACTGTATCCTGCCTGTCAGCTGTGGTTATTGCTGTGTCATTGAAGGCATCATCACATTATTACATATGTCATTATTCACTTCTCCACACTGTGGGAGGAGATCCTTCAAAGAGTCACAACAAATGTGAGGGCTCAGGAGATTGGTGGGCTACAAAGGTTACAAACAGCAAAATTCCTGCACATAAAACAGCTTCTAATAGGTTTATATAATATATACATGAAATTTGAAGTGTTCATAAAAGGTAAGCATGACAATATTTCTCTTTGATGGTGGCATAAAAGAATAAAATGTACCTATTTCAGTACTTGAGTGAATAAATGTAATTAATCTTTTCTCCTAAGAATGAGTCAAATTACCAAATAATGTGTATTGAAAGAGCCAATCATCGGTTATCCTCAGCTCTGTTGGTTCTTCTTTAGCCTCTTTCAGCTGAGTGTTTTGGGTTTAAAGTCTGACCTTAGCGCTGACTAGACTGAAGGTTCACAAATTTAGCAGCAAGCAAAGGAGCATTTAGCCATTCAGCAGCCAAATGGTCAATGTGTCTGTAAAGGGGAAAATAGTTTTCTCTGCTGCTGAGTAGAAGTGCATCTTCAGGGAGGCGCAGAGAGGAAGTGATGGGATGGGTCATTGGTAGCTGGTTAGCCTACTAACTGCAGCGGGCATGCTGTCTATCACAGGAGACAGCTCTTGGCATGTAAAGGAATGAAGTCTGTTGCTCATCTCACTACAGACAAATAAAGAGCCGTTAACACTTATGCTATGTAACAACAGCAAACCTTACAAATGGGTCCTTTAAACTTGTAACTTATTTGGTAAATATTGGTAACTAACCACAAGAACAGCTATGGATAGGTATAATGACATTTTTAAATTTAACCCTTAAAAATATTCATTTTGCATATTTATACCTGTCAATAATTATTTGCCAGTTTTTTTTTTTCTTGACTCACTAGAGTCTATTACAGGAATCATTCAAGATTGTAGTCATGATTCGTTTAAACAGTTTACCAAAAATGTTAAGATTGGAAGGCTAAACAGACGTGTTCATAGTTGGAAAGAGTCGGATGGGGAACTGATAAATGATACATTTCACTGTTTGTGTCCTCACATTCATTTTATTAAGCCTTTCAATGGGTCTGCAGTCTAATAGTCAGACATGTTGGTAAACTGGAAATGATCATATTTGATGGTCAGTGACTTTGAGTGCGGTTTATCTTAACAGACTTACCGAGACTGAAGCGTTAAAGAGCACATACTGACCATGTGAGTCTTAGAAAAGCTGCTGTGAACAGACTGAGATGTTGTTGCTAAAGAGACAAAAAGAGTCAAAGGCCCGAAGGACTGCTGATATTTAATGTAGCACAGCATAGTTTAAGATCATGTCAATGCTGTCGTACAGTTGTCAGTTAAAACTGCCTTCACACATACAGAATCATCCTGGGGACAGTGCGTTTCTGTTACAGTTGTCTGTTGTGCGCCCACAATAAGCTGAAAACCTTTGTAGCCAGTTTCCACACACACAAACACCAGGCCAGCAGTTTCCTTAATAAGCGTCATAATACAGTAACCTGTAGTGTACATCAGCCCATCTGCACGTAGTGTGATGGATTAAACCTGCTCCTCACAAGCATTTTTTCATTCGCTGTGTGTTTGAACCTCAATATGCTTAATTTCACCTCAATCGTGTATTTTGCCCCTGCCTGCATGAGTTGCCCCTGTCAAAGCTGAAGATACACCAGTGTCAGGGGTGGAGGCAGAACATTAGATAAATTAATTAAATGTTTTCTCATGTGTGATCATTGTGTTTCTTGGTGGATGTTTTTTTGTGGCCATTTTGGGTGTCTTTTGTTGTTTTGTGCATCATCTTTTCATTATTTGACTGATTTGAAGTTTTCAGCCACTTGACACAGGATTTCTGGCCTAGCAGTTATTGGATCTGAACAGTTTGGCTCACAAGATAAACCTGCCTGCTTCAAATAAAACCTTCACACAAGTTTAACTTCCCTGGCCACTTTAACTTCTGGATGCGCGTTAGATACCAGAAAATGTAGACGATCACATGTAGGTTATGTCTGTCATTTTCATTTATTTATAGTTTGAACTAAGTTTTGATAGAACTCAGATTTGATCAAATGGTTTAAATTTGCCACTGTGATTTGCTTCAAAGTTAGAGAGATGATGACAACAGTATAGACCAGAGCAACAACAATTAAACCAGGAACTGATTGTAATGTTGTGGCTGATGTATTCATTTATCCCAAATGAAATTGTAGATAGATTTGGTTCCCAGTTTTTTGACTTAAGCTGTTTGAAAGCAACAATGCAAGACAAGAAAGAGTCTGTTCTAGACATGGGAGCCCCGTGTGTGAAGGTAGAAATATCCAAGGGCCAGCTAAGAGTGGACTAAAAGGAGAGAGAGAAAAAGTCATCGCATGGTCCTGATGAAACACGTGACACTCTAAAACCACATGCAGATGCTTTACTCCTCATCAAGCAGTACACAGAGATTTGCATCATTTTGGTTGTGTAGTTAAGCGGGTAAAGTAACATGTCTCCCACAGACAGCCTCACAGTTAACAGTGTGGGCTGCTGAGAATTAAAGGGCCCCTTTTGATAAACAGGCGGAAGACAGTGTTTTCCGTATAATAAGGAGAGCACACAAGAAACCCGCCTCCTTAAATTTCAAAGCATTTTAGCTGCAGTCTTTTCATCTATCATAAGTTAAAATCCAAATGTTTAACTTAAAAAGGCCAGTTTCTGCTAAGGTTTCTCCACTGATGTTTTTTTAAAAATCATTACGGAAGATTTTAAATATGAAGATCAGAATTTTGAAACTCTGATGTTGGAGTTCCTTTTTTTTTTTCGGCTAGTCTTAAATTAGCACCACAACTAATGAGCAAAAACAGAATAGTTCCACATTTGAGTAGCCTAAAAGGCAGGCACGGGGCAAAGGCATTTGCGGGGACTGATTGGCTGTGGTTTGAGCAGCCACCATGTCAGAAGAGATGAGAAGTTGTACAAAGTCAACAGAAAAACCAGATACTTATTTGTCAGTTTAGTCCCCGCCCGGCAACATCATGTCAGACACGTACAGAGAGCAGAAAGGTCCAGTGCATCTCTGCCAGTTTCACTCTTGGACGTAGGCTTACAGAGGTACACACAAGCAGTTACACACACTGATAATGTTGTGAAAATGCAGTGAGGAGAATGTGCTTCCATACAATCCAGCTACAGCATTAACAAACTTGCAATTTGATTATTTTTCTGCTTAACTATATCGCATCCACCAGTACAGGCACACAGACATGTACTCTCTCTCTCACTCTTGCACGCATGCGCGCGCGCACACACACGCACACGCACACACACACAAACAGACAAACAGACAGACAGACAGACAGACAGGCAGGCAGGCAGACAGACAGACAGACGCACACACTCATGTTGCAAACCCTTCGGCCCTGTTGCACCCCCCCTCCCCCTCCCTAATGTTCACAAAGCACGTCTAAAATCAAATTATAGATCTCCCCTAGACAAACCCCACACATTCCATTGGAATTCACGTGGATTTCATAATTCTTCCACTTTTTCACCCCTGACCTTTGATAATCCAAGTCTGACCTTCCTGCACGCAGCCTCCACTTTGTGTACTTTAAGCATGTAACCCCACCATAAACCTAATCCACCCCGTTTTCCCCTTCCCATCCCACTGCCCACCCCGTCCCCACCCTCACCCCCTGCTGGCTCTCCCCTCTCCCTCCTGTTGGGTTGAGCTGAGGTTGGTAGCTGTACAGTAAAATTCAGGGCTGGGGTGGGGATGCAGTCTTTATGCTGAGCCGAAAAGGGGAGGGGTAGGAGGGAGGAGCAGGAAGGCAGTGATCTGTGTTCAGTCATCATCCAATCCCTGGTTGAGGAGAAAGTTGGCTGCCAGGTTCTCGTTCTTCTCGCAGGCGAAGTAGGCCTGGATCACCAGAGCCTCAGGGAAACCCAATGCTTTTAACTGTGCAGTGACAGATGGGGAGTGGCGGGGGAGGGCAGGACAGAAGGGTTTAATGATCTCCAAGTCTTCATTTGAAATGTAATAATGTACAATAATATTTAGTTTTCATTTATCACTCACCCTTTCGATGGCTTCCTTCTCCTGAGGTGTAACCTGGATATAGTTGACAGGTGCACCCTCCTCCCCTGCTGCACCCATCTCTCCAACATCTGGCACATCTCCCCCCTCTCCCACTGGCTCGTTCAACATCTGGATAAACAGCTCCTGATGCTGACTGATTTGCTGAGGAAGAAACACAAATGAGAAAGAGTGTCAAGGTGAACTGAGGTATGACACATAAACCAGGGCTCCAGCAATAACGGCCACTTATTGAAATGTGGAAATACTCCCTTAATATATAATATTTAATCTGTATCCTACTGACTTTACACCTTCAAGGTGTATTGCTGGAGAATGATGGAAGTGCAGTTAGTCCAGTGCTTCTCAAAGTGTGGGGCGCAACCCACTGGTGGGGAACGGAGACATGACAGGTAGGGCACGACAAAAGGGAGGAAATTTTCACTTTCATGCCTATCTTACTGTAAATGCTTTTCTTTATTGACAATAAAGATAATTCACTCTAAACAAAACACCCACACGCAAACAGAGTAATAATTAATGGCTAAAAAGATTAATGAGCATTAGGAGACCGGGAGAAAAATGTAACCTGGAACTAAAGTGCAAAAATAATGATTGACGTCGGGATGATAATTGCAGCGGGCCAATATTTGCAGCGGGACAACAAGGTAGCAGGTAGCCGTGAGCAACATGGATAAATTTGTGACGCGGACCACAAAAGAGCCAGCACCATCACACACACACATAAGACAGACGGGCCAAGTCAACCAAAAACCCAACCGAAAAGAAAATATGATGAGAGCTATCTTGGTTTAGGATTTACGGTTGCAGTGGTCGGTGCAGAGGAGAGACCTGTGTGTGTTCTGTGTCTGAAGCCGTTAGCTGCAGACAGCATTTATTTGAGACCTAACAAATTAAGACAACTGGAGACAACACACCCCAGTCACGTTACCAAGCCACTGGATTTCTTTAAAAGAAAACTGGCAGAATATCGACAGCAGGAGGAACGCATGGTAAAGGCTGCATCAGTGAACTGTCAAGCACAAATGGCCTCATATAAAGTTGCATACAGAATCGCGCCATGCAAAAAGCCAAATACAATAGCTGAGCAGCTTATTTTGCCCGCTGCTCTTGACATGGTGACAGCTATGATGGATGAGAAAAGCGCAGCCAAATTGAAAACTATCCCTCTCTAAAATGACTCAATTTGAGTCATTGTCGCAAATACGCGAGGCGTGAGGCTGTGTGAGGATTTGCTGTTTTGCAAATACATTAAAAAAAAGAGAGCCACGGCTGACGTGCTATTTAAGATCATGGACAGTTACTTCAAAGAACATGGTCTTAAATGGGAAAACTGTGTGGGCTTTTGCTCTGATGGCGCACAGACCAAGGCAGGGAAAAGAAACGGGCTGCAGGCACTTATCAAGAAGGTTGCTCCAGATGTGCACTGGACACACTGTGTCATTCACAGGGAAGCGCTGGCGTCAAGACAGCTCACCCCCGACCTAAACGGGGTTTTAACAGAGGTTGTGGGCATTGTAAATTTCATTAAAACCCGACCCCTGAAAGCACGACTGCTCTCTGCACTTTGTGAGGAGATGAGAGCTGATCATACATCTGTGCTGTTTCACAGCGAATCAAGGTGGCTCTCCGGGGGCAAAGTGTTGTCGCGCGTCTTTGAGCTGAGAGCGGAGATTCTGTTCTTTTTGGAGGAGGAGCGCATGTACGAGGCTGCAAGCAAATTCAGTGATGAACAATTTCTGTTGAAGCTGACCTATCTCAGCGATGTGTTTGGTAAACTGAATGAATTAAATCTTCAGCTTCAAGGCAAAGACAAGCACCTACCTAACCTGGCAGACGAGATCTCTGCATTCTCCAGAAAGCTCGAGGCATGGGGCAGACGCCTTGATCAACAGAATGTAGATGTCTTTGAGAACCCGAGTGAAGTTGCTGAAACCACTAATACTGGAGGCACCACAGTGATCACAATGCAGCACATCTCTTCCCTGAGAGAAATGTTTCAGAAATACTTCCCGAACAACAGCGCTCAGTATGCCTGGGTTATGGATCCATTCAGTGCAGCAGGTTTGTATTTTAAGATTTTTTTGATCATAATCATGTATTTTATTTATGTTGTATATACTTACTAACTAGATTTTTATTCAACAGATTTCTTCATGTTTATTATGCAATGGCAAATAAAGTAATCCTATTTTTATTCTATCTGCAGTACCTGCTGATTTGAACAATGCTGAAGAGGACCAGTTCATTGAGATGACCTCTGACTCCACCCTGAGGCTGAGGTTTACAGCTCACACTCTTAGTGAGTTCTAGATTGGAGTGGAGAAGGAGTATCCACTCATTGGGCAGAGAGCTTTGTACATCCTTCTTCCCTTTGCCACGTCATATCTCTGTGAGATGGGCTTTTCAGCTGTTGCTTCTCTGAAAATGAAATATAGATCTCAGCTCAACATTGAGCATGACTTGAGAGTGGCAGTTTCATGCCTGCAACCCCGTTTTGAGAGGATGTGCAGTGCAAAACAGGCACATTGCAGCCACTAATACAGGGAAAGTTCCCTTGTTTTTGTTTTTTGCACAGATTGCAAATGAAACACTATTTCATTATTTGACTACTGTACTTTTTGTTTTTGATTCAAGTTATCAGTTATGATGGCACAACTGCACTTTTATTTTCTTTTTGAGCTTTGTGTTGATGTTTTTGATAAGGATTCATTATAAAATGTGACTGATATACTTGGTGTTAGTAAATTCAATAAAATGAAATGTAATTTGTCAAGATTTTTGTTGGGGCGACGGGGTCAAGTGGGGCTTGAAAATCCCCACTTGTTCAAAGTGGGGAATGACCAAAAAAGTTTGAGAACCACTGAGTTAGTCCACGATGAACGTTTAGGGGCTGAGGCAGAGGTTTTAATAGCATTGAAGAGGCTGCAGATATGACTGCACACCAATTGTCTGACGACGCCCTACAAGCAAGAGCTCACCCATAGAAAGGAGACTTGAATCAGCTATTGACAGAGTAACTGCGGAAATATAAGACGACAAAATACCATTTGGCTGCAAACAAACAGGCCATCCCCAGCCAGACTGAACGGGTTCTCTCTTTCCTCCATAAGACCTGGACCTTTGTGCAACATATAGCAATGATGAGGCATGTTCATCGCAGCCATCATGTCCATCAGTTTGTTCTTGAAAGGTTTTGATCAGTGTCTCTTGAGTATGTACCTAAAGCAGGACGAACATGCTCCCATTCATCTACCTCAAATGGGATGTTTACAGCAACAGCACCGAATGTCATGGCCACCGGACTGAGAAATATTATTTTAGATTTAAAATGTATACGTCATTAACCCATGCACGTCTTTAAAACTGTGTGTTTTTTTGATGGTTCAACAAACCCCAAGTTTCAAAGATACATGAATGAGGTTGGAACTAGATCCACCTGGCGGGATGCCCAGAAAAACCAGGACCATTATTGGTGACAAAAACTTCAACCTGCCCAGACTTCACCTTCCCAACCAGTTCTGAGAGCGTCTGGAGTCCTCAACAACCTCCAGACCACCAGCCTGGCAACATTTTTTCTCAGACGAGTTGAATAGCTTATAGACCATTTCTGCCCAGTACACAAACATATAAGGCAAGACCAGTTTGACCGCAAGGATGTCTTTGCCTGTATACGCAGCCAAAACTGTAGGTGTGACAGTTCTTAATTATAGGGGACTCTTATCATTTCAAGAGTTAAATAACCTTATGTCTTAGACTATTACTATAACAGAGGCACGGATTAACAAAGTATTCACACAGCGGTGGCAACACATGGTCCACCTCGGTCTGGAGAATTGTGAGGTCATCTCTCATGGGCCTGACTTGAAGATCTCAGGGTTGTGAGTCTGTGAGTGTGTCACCTGTAGAAGCTGAGGGTTCTCCCTGCCTAGTTGCTGGAGAAGAGCTGGTAGCAGAGCAGGGTTCTGCTGGATGGCCTGCCTCATGTGCAGAAACTGGGGCTGGGTCCGCAGGAATGCAAGTGGGTTTTCTCCTGGTGACACACAGAGTTCATCACTTTGAGCAAGACAGCAAAATGTTTTGGATTCATCATTCACAGAAACCCTTCTTCTGCCATTTGACACTAATCTTAAGAACTATGGTGTGGGCTATACAACATTTATACTCTGTCTAAAAGGACACCATATTCACTGTTGCCACCATACACAAAACCCATGTTTTGTGTAAGCACATTCTTAGCGAGGCTGCCTGGTTCACACATACTCATATATCCGAGAAACACCATGCAGTTCCTGGATGCTCCGCTGGCTGGCAGGCTAAGCAGATGTAACACAAAATTAAGACAAATGTATTCTCAGCAGATTTAACAGAAATGGCAGAAAAACAATCACTAAAGTGTGAACACTGAGGCCATCACCAGTACTGTTGCACTGGACTATATTAAGTTTAACTAGGTGTTCCTCAGACTGCCAGTACTTGTAGACGTTTAAATAATTCATAATAATTCAAGTAAGTTCTCCATTTCAGAAGTGAGGAGCAGAATGGATTAACCAATTATATTCTCTTTTAATCAACTAACTATTTGGTAACTTACGGTGAAAAGGCCAATCTCAATAAACCACAGCACAGAGTGACAATATCAAATGTCAACGACTCCAAAACATTCCATTAAAAATAGGAAATTCTTATATTCAAACTAGGACCATCAAATCTTTAGTCCCATTGGTCCCAATAAAAATGTTTTTTTTTTACTTCAAACTGACTGAAAACAATCATAGGATCACCGCAGCTCATAAAACAAAATGCTCTTTTGGAGAAAACATTTGTAACAGAGTGATGGAACTTCAACATGGGTGCATCTGATGGCTCTAACAACTATTTATTCATGCCCATGGTAGAGAAACATTCAGTGCCCAATGAGTCATATCATGAATCACTCCCCCCCAGTGAGGCAGTGACACTTATTTATTGTATTTATCTGAAAAAGTGCAAAGTCTGGCCGCAGCTGTAGTCTGATGTAAATTTACATGTCCTGAAACTGTCCTAGGTGGTTTACGTTACCGTCTGGTGCTCATTTTGATTAATGGGTACTAGCTGGAGCAATTTTTAGACCCACCATTGTTAACACTCCCCTGATGCTTTTATTTACTTTCTACACAGTGGACAGAGACACATAAAGCTTGACTGCAGGTATTTCTGGATTCAGTTGGGCTGTACACCTCACCCTCTGCTAGAGACGGGGCTTCTGTGGGTCCAGACGCAGGCGCCTGCGCTGGTGGATTACTCTCCTGGACTGGGCTACTGGGGATACCCTGGAGAGACAGAAATACAATTATCAGTCACGCACATAGGCGTTGGGGCACAGAAACTAATAACTAATGTTTTGATGGTTCCAAGTGAATAAGCAAACTTAGAATAGACTTCAAAACATTTATTTACAACTTCCACATTTTATTTGATTTAATCAAGGAAGCTACTGTCAAAAGTTAAGGAAAATTGCCTTATAAATCTTTCAGTATTCTCAAAATAGAAACACACTAGACACACATACAGTCCCGATTTTTCTTGACACTAAACTAACATTCCTGGAGGTTACAATGTTTAGTCTTACACTTTAACCACTGTTGATTAGATTACACAGCCACATTGTATGTTGTACTTTGTAATGTTTATTAAGTGTTTGTACTGTTTGGTCCAGACCATTTTCCTCTTTCAACATTCTCTTCCCTCCTTTTGTCAGTGTGCTCATATGAGAACAATATATGGGTCAACATATGAAAAAGCAAGTGGCTAACGCTAATTAACACCACAGTTGTCATGTTTTTTAGTTTAGCAGTCTATTGCAAAGATGTGACCTTTCCACTGTGTGTAACAGTAGTAACCACACACACACTTATACATTTCTGTATTGGTTTCACATTCCTCTGGAGAACGTTTTTGTTGGTTATATGATGGTCATTTGGTACAAACATGATTTGTATTCAACGACAAACTTTGAGCAAGTTGCTGGAGAGTGAACGTGAACTATATTTTTATTTATTAATAATAATAATAATGTTGAGATCCCAACAAGGGTCAATAATCACTTATTTATGGATGATACTTAATAATTTTTGGTAAACCCAATAATCACAATAATCAGGGGTTACAGTAAAATCTGGCTTTGCTACAGCTTTATTGCCGTCTTTAAATTTTAGGAGAATAAAGGAGGAGCAACTGTGCCTGGTTGTGGACTGAGGATGTCTGACATATTAACTGCTGCTCATGTTAAAACAATAATACCACTAATGAATCCTGTACTCATATAGCAGCCAGACCTGTGTGCACATTTCAGACGGAATTGCTGAGACGACAGCGCTGCATTTGGTAAAAATAATTTCTGTGTGTGTGTGGTGACGTACAGTCAGAAGGTATTCTACAGCTCTGTGGGGGTTGTTGAAACTGGCCCTAAGCGCAGCCACCACTCTCTCCCTTTCATATCCCATGGACATGATCTCTTTCAGCATCGCCTCATACTCCGCCCCGGTCACTGAAAAACCACACAAACACAGATGGTCACGTTAAAAACTGTAACTTCAAACTTTTCATCCCAAAAGCACAAAAAAGCCTTTTTAAAAGTAAAACCTAATTTGCTAAAAACATTCCAAACATACAGAGGAATTTAATATTAACTTTTTGGGTTTGTAAATTACAATTACAATAATCATCACTTTAAAACACTGACTCTTGACTGTGCCTCATATATTACGCTACATTGTTTCAGGATTTATTTAACAGTAAAACTACACGACTGTTTCAACAGACAACACAATGACAGATAAAAAATGCACCAACAATTAAATTTAGATGGCACATAAACAACATACTTCAATATAGGCTTACATAGCAAAATATCACCCTATTTTATGCTTTCTGACTATCTACACAATCTATGACTGGACCAAATGGGAATCCCTATTACTGTCTGTGGCACCACAATAAGGGACAGATTACTTTTGTCATAACCTAAATATAGAAACGGTGTGAATTACACTGCAGCCTGTAAAGTCCCCAACTCATAGCTGTAACAGTTTCTGCCACAGCAACTATAACCTGGGAATTATACAACAAATGTGCCACTGTGATATTAACGGAATTGTCTGAAATTGAGCCATTCACATTTAACAACAGTGAAAAAATGCCCAAACTAGTTCCCTGAGACTCTTAGAGGTGCACAGGCTCCAGTTACTTGTGTATGATGTAAGTCTGGCATAGACCCATCCATTACATACCCAGTGCTGAGGAAGCATCCAAGCCCTGGCTTCCGCCACTAGAGCTACAAAACATAAAAAGGTAAAGAGAACAATAAGGCACACAACATTTCTGTGACTCCATGATGAGGAGCACAGTAATAAAATTATATTCATGGAGCAACATTTTTTTCAATAAAATCAAATATATATTTTTATACCACACTATGTGTAAATGTATAATATGTATAATGTATATACAGGAAAAGAGAACCTAAGTGTTCCTCTTAGAGATTAACAAATGATATAATTGATTTCAAACCACTTAATGACTCATGCTCTTGAGTCTTAAACACATGAATGATGTTAAACAAGTTAGTAAATGTATTAATGGGAAAAAAATTGTATAATTCAATTACCAAAACGTGACTGCAAAAATCACTCTGTCAGATTACTCTACTTTGGATTTGCAGTGAAGGCAGAAATCACTCAGTTTGTAATGAACATTGGTGGAATAACAGCCAACAATTTTGTGTAATACTGAGGAAAAAAACGAGTAGTAGTAATTCTGCTCTATTTGGGGTCCAACTGGGTACAGTAATGAGACATTTAACAGTGACACTAATATAAATGCCTCTTTGGGATGAATAAAGTGATTTGAATCAAATTAATAAAAAATGTGGATTTCAAGCAGCCCAAGGTGAAAATTTAAATTACTACGTGACCTTAATCAGCCTCAAAACGATATGATAAATGATAATGATGTTCACTCCACTGTCATATATGCAAATGTAATTAATGTTTACTTGAAATTTTTCTAAAAGGAATTATTAAAAGAGCTTTAGGTTATTTCTTTTTTTAACCTCTCTACTAGTCAAAAGATCAAGTTATCATAGCAGCTTTAAACATTACAAATTGTCCAATCTACCTGGCTGGTTGTTGTGGTTCTGTGGCTGCAGCACTCGGCTCTTCTTTGACCTCCTCTGGGGGAACAGGGACAGCTGTTGGGGCTGGAACTGGGGCTGGGGCCGGGGCCGGGGCTGGGGTTGTTGCTGGGACAGCTGTAGATGTAGAGCCAGAGTCCTGTACAGGGGGTTTGGGTGCTTCTGAGAATGGGGGTGAGGCGGCAGCTGCGGGCTTAGCCTTTAGCCAGTTCAAAAGAAAGTGCTGTTAGGTTAGAAACTTAACAGTGGAACAGCTAACTTTTAAAATCAGACCAAGAGAAAAACTATAGAACATAACATCCAAGTACTGACAACAGCTCATCTTACAAATTACAGTTAAAAGACAACAACCCCATAAAAGCCAGTTATTACAAAAAATATCTCACCTTGGACACCATCACTACAACAAAATTCTTCTCATCAATTTTGTAGTCCTTAATAGGTGTGTCATCTTGCAAGATTTTCCCAGCATATATCAGCTTCTGCCCAGATACGGGAAAGTTGTCTTTGCCTCTTTCTGCTTCTATCTTCTCTTTTAAAGCTTTCACCTGGTCACAAAGACAGGAATGATAGTTCAGAACCATTGACATGCAAGCACATCATCATGGTCTTTCGATGCTTTATGCAAATATCCCTGTTCTGAGCAAGATGGCAGGTTTTCCTTCACCCCTTTGATCTCTCACTCCAGTTCTCAATATTCTATCAATAAGATATTACATAAAAAAAATCATCTGCATGAGCCATTCATAAGTTCACCCAATGGCAGACTTGAAGTTTGCTGACTGCATACACAGTGGTTTCGTTCACTTCTCACACAGCATGACGGTGCTTATTATTAATTCAAGTGTAAAATGACATGTAAGATGTCCATTATGACTAGCCAATGGTATATTTAGCAACACAATATAATGTTCATGTCATGTTGGCCTCGTCACCTGCATGACAAAGATGTGAGCATGCTAACAAACTTAGCCAGCTTTTTAGTACGCTACCAACAAGGCTAATCGGTGGTATTAGCAATAGCAACCATAGCTGACTATGCAGCTTGAGTTGAGCATAGAAGTTACAGCATCACACGGAAGATCACATGAGATTTCACCGAGGAGCAATAAGAGCAAAGTAATCTCGAAACAAACAAGGAAAGACGAGAAATTCGTTCGCAGCCGCGTCGCGATGACTTTATTAACAGCCTGTTCAGCTAGCTATCAGGCTAACGTCTGCTAGTTAGTGTGTTTTTGGTCTGTTTACCGCCCAGTGTGGTGCGGTTTGGTCTTTTATTATGAGTGAAATTACTTGAAACCATTCAGTAGACGCTACATAAACTGTTCTTTCGTTGTACAAAGCAAATAAAGCTGTAGAGTGTATCCGTAAGTTAAAACCTTGGTCCACAGCTAGTACTGCTAGCTAAAGTTAGCAAGTTAGCTAATAGCCACTCACCGTTTGTTCGGGGTCTATTTCAATCTGAATAGTCTGCTGCTGCAGTGTTTTAAGCGTGATCTGCATCGTAGCGGTGGCTGACGTTGTGTCAGATGTGCTTCAAATGGAGAGATAGTTGGTCGCGAAGCAATTAATTTGTTTTGGGAGTTGGCGTTCCAGGTAAGATAGCAACTAGCCGATAAATGTGTCTATCCATGAGCACTCAGCAAATCGCCATCTTTGGTGACAAGTTGGTGGTGCGGCAGGAGAAGCTCCGCTGGAAGCCACGAGATCTCGCGCTGTGCGACGCGACTATGACACAAAATATTTCATTTACGTGTTAACGAATTCACTTTAATTGTCACAAAGCAGCCATGGACAGTCATGTTTACGTTATAGGAACAACTCTGGTCCAGCTGGTAGAAACATAAATTCCAGGCGTATCCAAAATAAAACCTATAGTCAACCATAGATTTGACAGGCCTGGATGGATGGTCTGGGATTCAGACCATCCATCCAGGCCTGAGGTCAATGTGGGTATGTGTGCAGGTGGAACATGTGCCATATGTTTTTTTGTTTGTTTGTTTTATTTTTTATCAGCATTGGGTGCTCCTGTGTAACAAAGAGAAGTTGTGGTTGAAAATGTTGCATCTCCAAAGCTTAATTTGACAGAGAAGTCACTGACTGTATAGTAGTTTACTAGGTTCTACCATTTCAAAATAATTTATACAGTACAATGGTGAATATCAAAATAGATTGTTTTACTTCATTTACTAACCCACCTATTCATGGGCCAAAAATACTATTGAAAATTTTCTTTAATATTCAGTGTAATGTCTTCACTAGGACTTTGACAACACTGATGAAATATGCTCCCCAGCTGAGGAAGAAAATGTCTGCAGTTTTGTTTTTGTTGTCTGGATGTGAGAAGAAACAGTCTCCGACTGGACCGCTGACCACCGGGCATCTGCTTGAACCCTGCCAAAAACATTTTTTTTCTTTTGTATCTAATTTATGGGAACAATACTGTGTGTGGGAGTTGAAGACACATTTATGGTCAAACGCACTTGCGTAACACAACTTCTGGATTTATTGGACCTAATATGTGCTTCCACATCTGCACTGGCGTATCAAAAAAGCAGAACTAGACTTAAAGTCAAACTTTAGCTGCTGCTGTGTCTTGTCAGAAAAAATGTTTCATGTTTGTTGGTGACAGTTCTGTTGCCTCTGCCCATAAAGTCTATGATTAGGAAACACTATGACACTTCTAACTAAATAATTCTGCACATGTTGACAGATCATCTTCATCATCAGTAACATCCTCAGTAGGCCTAGCTTGTATATAGTTATGGTGCAGTGTCCTTTTTCATTATGTGAACTGTTTACAGATACACAAGGCAAAGACATGCTTATTTGTAAGGGTTAGGGTTATGAGCAACAAGAGAGGGCAAATAAAACAATACATGATAATTATATTAAGATAATAATAATCTAGTCTATAGAATTACTAATTCCTCTTTATGAATTTGGGTCCCTGCTGCTCTAACACCCTTTGCACCCTCTAATGTCTTGCAAACAGGAATGTCACAATATGCTGGTGAGGCTTATAACTGTAATGTCATTTAATAATACACATATGATAAAAATGTAATGGCAGATGTGAGGCCTTGTGGATCTTTTGTGGAAAGTACTGCAGGCACAATGAAACCTTGCAGACTCCACAGTGGACGGCCCAAGTCCGAAATTTGTGTTGTTATATTCACAGACTCTTTCTCGATCCAAAGTTAAAGTCAAAGGTCAACTCATGGTATTATATTCATTATTATTTTATTCAAAATTTCTATAGATTTTGTACTAATATGATCATCTTGAATTCTTATAAACAAGTGTTGTAAAATGTACAGAAAAAGACACTGGCTGCATGTTGGTAACCAGGTGTGTCTGTGTTTAACTAGTAAACTCTGTCACATTAAGGCAACGTGTATTGTACGAAGTGGTTTTGTAAGAGGAGAAGAAGAAGAATTCTGTGTGTTTGCATGTCTATATATGCACACATCTTCCAGTAAAAACGGTCAATGGAGGCCAAAGAGGTAGACAGAAAGTGGACTCTTAACATGGGAGCTGTGAGCATGGAGACACTATAACATCAAACACACGTGCACACACACACATCACCCCTGTCATAATGATTTAGTGAACAAACCTTTGAAAGTAATGAACGGATTCTAATGATTAATTACTGAAAAGAGAAGGAATGCTTTTCACTTTATTATCTGACACCTCCGCTGACTTCATGGCCAGGAGACTTTCAATCAGCACATTCTTTGTAAATTTCACTAAGAGGCTGCAAGCACTAAGGTGGGGAGGATGGGTTGTGCTAACATACACAACATACAGAGAAAGAGGGGGGCTGAGACTTGGAGAGAAAAAGCCAGCTAATTAAACTTGGAGAGTTTCTGCTGCCTCCACATAGCCTGCTGGAAATGAAAGCTTGCTTTGTATAGCCTATAGCTGGTTAAATGCCTGCAGTGCAACATTTCCTCTGAATGAGTGTTTCCAATGCAGCTACATTTATTTGGCACTAATGAATTAGTATATTCATTCAAAACATGAACCACCACACTAATTACAACCTACAACGTCAATAGTGTCATCTAACACTACATATTAGACACTGTCCATAAAGTCAGTCCAACATGTGATTATGTTGTAGTTGACTAATGTATGTAAATTTGCCACTGTACAGTAATTACCTTGTCATAATCACCTAGTATGTAAACAAACTCCACCTGTGCTCATTTGTTCATTGATGTGGAGACACATTTCTGTTATCCCTGCCTAATAATGCTATCAAAGCAATACTAGTAGTGGTGTCCAAACCAATAAAGGTGTTGTCACCATAACACATATTGTACACAGATGAACCTAGCCTCTGAGCCCACTCTGAGCTTCACAGAGCTCAGAGTGGGCTGCTCTGTGGCTGGCTGTTTCCAGAAATTTTCAGTCACTAACTGGCTGCTTACTGTAATACTATATTTGCTATATCTCTCAACAACAACTAAAAAAAAAAAGGGTATTGCCTCAAATGTCGAAATTTTTCAAATCCCTTTTCAGGAAATCTGAATCCTTCTACCAGTTTTGCTCTTTGTTTTTGATCAGGCCTTTGTATTTGGATGATTAAGTGTATTAGGGGAACACTGACAGGCTGTGATGGTCTCTCTAAAGCCTGGAATAAAATAAATAGCTGTGAGAAATCATTGCTCTAAACACTGTTCAACAGTAGAGCGAGAGAACAATTAGACCACCAAAACATCTGCAGATTTTTTGCATTATCATCATCATTATCTCACAGTGGGAACTAACAGCACCCTGTTCAGGTTAGGTTATTTTTAAACACCTCTTAAAAATTGAGAATTCAGTGTGTGAGTCAGATGGGAAACATCCTGTAAAATGGACATGTCTGGAGGGAGTGCAGTTTTCCAGTATGGTCAGCAGGGAGCAGAAGTTAACAATTTAGAGACAAGCAGTACTGCAGATTTCATCAGAGGGCAGAACGGAGATATAGACTAGCAGGCCGTCAGGAACATTTTCCTGAAAAGATTATGTGGATTGATGGATGGATGAACAGGTGACTGAGTTCATTCACATAAACTTTTGCAACTGCTACTACCTGAGGAAACAGAGGGGACATGATAGTAGCTGTGAGCACTCACATGTTGACGTATGAGCTCATTACTGAAGGGACAGCAGAGCTTTACAAAGCCTCATATTCCTGCATGTTGCTGTGGGAGCACTGCAATAATCTGATTTCATCCACAGGAATAATAGCGTATCTTTGTGATTTATTTTTGCCTTTCTCCCCTCCAAGCCACATCATGAAATTAAACACTCACTCAGTAACACGCACACATATATTGCAATGGCTGTGATCCCCAGTCAAACTTTCCAGCAAGCACTGTGCCATAAATATTTGATCAAGTTACCCACCATTCATCACTCTGTGCCAAATTTGCCCGGGTCTCCCTGTCATTTCTCACCTTCCAGTTGCTTCTCATCATTTTCCTCTCCTCTCCATTTCTGTTTCCGGTGAGTGTGAGTGGCATGGATTTTGAATTGGGTTTTGGACTGTTCTTCAACTGTTGTTTCTCACAGTTTTTTCGTTGAATGATCAGGCAAGTCAGTTTGCTTTCTCTAATCAGGTGTTCGCTGTGGGATAGTTGGTGACCAGACGCCCCCTCCGTCTACCCGACAAGGAGTGCGGATAGTCCCTCCAAACGGTACTGTGACCGTACCGTAGAGGAGGTTCTGCTAGCTGTAGGTGAGCAGGTAGGACATGACACCTCCCGAATGAATAAAGCTGTTGTGTTTCTGAAGAGTGAGCGTCGTTTCTCAGCCGACTGAGAGGGGTGTATTTATCAGACACGTATTTGTGCAAGTTTCCCCACTGCCTGTTCTTTCCACACGGATCACCGTGTCTGGTGTTCCACCATTCATACCCAATGAGCTGTTAGAGGGTGAGGGCCAGGGCCATTTCCTGCTATATGCAGACAAAAGCGTAGGGCCCCTCAAGCCACAAGGGGGCCCCCTATGATGAATGGTCAGGCTCATCTAAGGAGAATTATCATTACCATTAAACTGTGCTCAGCGGCTGCTGGGAAACAAGTCGTCCCTAGGTGCCATGGTGAGTGTGTGCGACTCTCAACCTGAACGTCATAGGTTTGCAGTCAGCTTTGGGCATGGCCCGATTCGTGTGTGTTTTTAACTTTGTTTATCCCTTTTAAGTTTGAAAATAAATGTAAACCATAATGACATGCTGTGGGTTCACTGTAGATCATGTAAGGGATTAGGAATCTCTCCATTGTAGTTTCGCAAACCAGGGGCCCCCCTGACAGCATCTTGCATAGGGCCCCCACAAAACTAGAAACGGCCCTGAGACAGGCGTTCATGTTTTTGGACTCACCAACACAGACACTGGAGGTGTCTTTCAGAGTGAAATATGGTTATGGATCCTATATGGTGTTATATAACGCGAGTTCGGGGCAGATGAAATATTTTGAATGTGGTGATGTTGGACTTAAGCAACTTGCTTGTCTGTATAGGGTATACATATATATCCCTGTGGCCAAGTCCACGATAGCTACGCCCATGGCAGCTGAGCCTGCTGGTGTTTCCGTTCTCGTAACTGCAGCTGTGTAAGGAGGGGTGGAAGTGACTTCTGATGCCACAGGTGTGTTGAAACGTAACAATGTATCACTTTCTGATCAAAGCACTTTACACCACAAGAAGATGTATGAGTCTGAAAAACAGGATGAAGCTGTGGCTTGTGAGAATTTGAACATCTCTCAGTCTGCTGATGTTAACAAAAGATCTCATAATACTGAAGGACCAGCCTCGACAGGTTATCCCTGTAAGGAGGTGGTCGTTAGTGAAACAAATGTTCTTGAAAGTGGAAGACAAAGTTCATCAGCTCCATTAATATCCTTAAAATACAGGTTGGTTTCGACCAACTGAATGAGAAGAAGTGGTTCTGTCTAAAAACGCAGATAACTACGCTCAGGAAAAGTAGTAGAAAGGTTACTTGAAGACCAAGAAGGTAAATGGTCATACATCACAGGGTGTTCTTCTCTTCCCTCTGTTCTTTACTTGTCTCTGTCTGTCTGCCTCCTTTCTCTGTCGTACATTTGAGGAGCCTCTATGTTGGGTCCCTAAACATAAATGGTGGGAGAGATCAGCAGAAAAGGGCATTAATTTCAGAGGTATATGATCAAAAGCGAATTGATGTTTTATTCTTACAAGAAACATCCTGATGAGACAGACTGGGATCTATGGTGGGAGGGTCCTTATAGACTCAATCATGGAACTAATTTCAGTGCTGGTGTAGCTATTCTTTTTAGAGCATCTGCACACATTTCTATATCATCTTGCACTGAAGTAGTTAAGGGTCGTCTGTTAATGCTAAGGACTAGTATAGAGGATTCAATATTTTATTTTTTCAATATTTATGCTCCAAACAATGGAACAGAGAGAGTAGCTTTTTTCACTCATCTAAAAAATTAGTTATTGACCTGTCAGCATGATCAGCATTATTGGTGGTGATTTTAACCGTACTCTGGATTTTACAGCAAGATTGGCGAGGAACCACACCCACATTCAGCTCAGACCCTTAAGTCAGTTATATCACACCCAGATCTATTAGACACATTAAGAATTAATCATCCACAGTCTCGGAAGTAAACTTGGATGAGGGGTCTGCAACAATCGTGTACGTGCTGCCAGGTTAGATAGATTTTACATCTCAAAAACTCTCAGTCCCAGATAATTTCAATGCAATATCAATCCAGTAGGTTTCATTGATCATCATTTAATAACTATAGAAGTCATAATTTTACCCAGCGAAAGAGTTAAATCCAGCTGGCATTTTCACAATAAGCTGCTGCAAGATGCAACTTTCTGCTGAGACTTCCAACAATTTTGGTCAACTTAGAAAACAAAAAAGGCTGTTTGTTCTTCTTTGGAATTATGGTGGAAGGTGGGGAAGGCGTAGATCTGGGTTTTCTGCCAACAATTTACCTCTAATTCTTCTGCTAAGATAAAAAAAAAATAAAAATAAGACACCTTGAAACAGAAATCTAAAACATTGAAGGTGGCCTGAATGAAAACTCAGTGGAGAAGAAGTCAGAATAAAACTCACTCCTGCAGGAAAGATTAAAGGGAGCCCTGATCTGGTCTCGTTTCCTGCAGCTCAAGGACATGGATGCACCAAACTACTTCTTTTCATCCTTGAGAGGTCTGTGGCACAGAGGAAACTGATGACATGCCTAAAGCTACCAGAGTGCAGGATCACCACAGACCCTGGTGAGATGAGGGACTATGCCATGGATTTTTATGGAAACCTCTTTGGAGCAGAATCCTTTGATATGGAGTGTTGTAGGGAGCTTTTAGAAGGTCTTCCACAGCTTGGCATAGAAAAAAAAATCTGACCTTGACCGCGATGTTACTCTGGAAGAGCTAACTGCTGCAGTCAACCAAATGACTTCAGGGGGAGCACCCAGGAATGATGGATTGTCTATTGACTTTTTCAAACACTTTTGGAACATTATTGGACATGACTTACATACTGTATTCATGGAGTACTTCAACACTGGCTCTCTTCCTGTGTCCTGACAGAGAGCAATATTATCTTTGTTAAAGAACTGGAGCCCAGTTGCACTACTCCGTTCTGATTATAAGATTCTGTCCAGAGCTCTTTCAAACAGATTCAAGAAGGTGCTTGGGAACATTACACATCTGGACCAGAGCTATTGTGTTATGGACAGGACAATCATGGACAATATTTTTCTTATTAGAGACATCATTGATGTGTGTAAATATTACAATGTAAATGTTGGGATTGTTTCACTGGATAAGGAAAAAACATTTGATCGGGTTGATCACTCCTATTTAGTTTCTGTACTTAGAGCTTTTGGTTTTGGAGAGGGGTTGACCTCTTTGGTAGGTTTACTGTATAAAAATACCCAGTATGGAGGAAAATAAGACAGGGTTGTCCTATCTCAGGCCAGTTGTACAGCCCGGTCATTGAACCTCTGCTGTGCAGGTTGAGGGACCGGCTCAGTGGGGTACTGTAACTTTGCCTGGGTACTACGGCATGGAGACTCCTCTGACTCTTTCTGCTTATGCAGACATAAATATTTTTGTCACCAGCTGGAGAGATATTCAGGCTTTGCAGAAGTGTCTGTGTATGAAAATGTCAGAGGAGGGTTCAAGTTGTGCCCGCTCTACCTGGAGGCCTTAAGTGGGGGAGGAACCAAAGCTTTTCAGTCCAGGAATTGGGAGAGAGTTAAGGAGAAAATGTGTGCTCGGTTGTCTAAGTGGACATGGTTGCTACCACAGCTGTCGTATAGGGGGAGAGTTCTAGTTGCCAATAACCTGGTTGCTTCGACTCTCTGTCACAGGCTGATCACTTTGACACCACCGAGGGACTTCACAAATGAAATCCAGAAGCAACTGTTGACTTCTCTGGGTCTGGAAAACATTGGGTACAGGCAGCAGTACTTAATCTGCCTGTGGCTGAAGGTAGACAAGGACTGAATAACTTCCAGCTGAAAATTGCCTCCTTCAGACTACAGACAGCCCAGCAAACCCTTTACTGCTGTGATCCAAGCTGGCCGACTGCTTTTGAGGAAAGCTGGGCAGCCGTGCAAGAGGTTTTGTGTTCTGTGGGACCGGAAAGAGAGCAAGTTGTTAATTTATAATTGAAAAGAGGCCTTTATGCATGTGCTGTTTGTTTGAATTCCGAATTATTGTTGTGTTTTTTGTGTTGCTGTTGTTTTTTGTTTTTTTTTCAGTAAGTATAGTAGTGGTGCAATAAAGGGAATTTGAAAACCCCAAATCCTCTCCTCTCCACTGAGTCTTTTTTTTTTTCCTTTAATCTTGTATCCATCGTACACTATCTTTTCTAAAGTGAACTATCCTATGCCACACACTGTGTTAAATCTGGTGAGTAAGGAGAGGGCTAAATGTGAGAAGAGTCAGTAAAAGGCAAAGATACCAGAGGAATTTGGATTAAAAGATGACATTGAGAAAAGAGGAGGCAGTCGATGACAAAATGCTGATCGGAGTTTGTCAGAAAGTGGAAGTGGGATTAAAGCGAGGAAGGGAAATAGGAAGAAACTGGGAGGGATGAACAAGAGACAAGGATTCAGTGTGTCTGAGTAAATGTGTAAGTGTGTGTGTGTGTGTGTGTGTGTGTACGTGCGTGTGTGTGTGCATGAGGGGATGGTGACCTAAATGTGTGTTCATCTGGGTTAATTCTCAAGGACAGAACGGTAAAAGATTAACAACAATCCACCATGTTTTATTGAGACCTACTGCATTTGTGGGCATATGGCTCTAAACACAGACCTACTTAAATGTCTTTGTCGCTTGTGTTTGTGTGTTGTGTTGTGTTGTGTTGTGTTGTGTTCTCTCCAGGCTTTTATTCGGTCCAGACAAAAAGACCATCTTTTCTGAGAAGCTATGTCGTGACTGGAGGCATGGCTTTCTACTGCAGCGCAGCAATCCTGTCATACCTCATACTATCATACCATCTATGAACAGATAAATATAAGCGGATACAGAATGTTAAATGACATTGGGAGTTTGGGCAAAAATAACTAAATCCCTTAAATAAAAGTTGCAAGCTATGCCAAAGAGCTAACTCGGATGGGTTATTTGTACGTTTTTCTGCTGGGAGCTGATTGTAAACTCCCAATATCTCTTCTAGACTGGTAAATTCTGAGCTAATCTTATTTATTTTAACTTAATCTTAACATTGGCAAATAGCTCATTTCATGCAATGAAGCTAATTTACATGAAAAATGTGAACCTACTGCTGTTAAGTAGTAAAATAAAGAAGTGTATTATCATGTAGGATAATTTATTATGGTACAAACAAGTTCACAGAAGCGGTTCCACAATTTCCTGATGAATGGTGGCACCTGTCTGATATGACACACCTTTTACCTCTCTCCTGCTGCCTGTGTGCTCTCTGTCCCCCTCATTGGCCCCAGATCCAACCCAACACCCACCTCTCCACAGCCGGATGTGCCTTGCTCTCCCTCTCTCTCTCTCTCTCGCTCTGCTTGTACCATATTGTCAATTTGGCAGCAGCTCCTCCATCTATTCCTCTGTACATCAGAAGACAAGGAGGTGGAGGTGCAGAATGTGTGCATGGGCTGAAACATTTCAAGTATTTTTGAGGTGTTTTGTTTGTTTGGGTTTTTTTTCATCTTAAAGAATACAATAAATGGTAATGTTACATGGCTACAATACACTACTGCCACAACTGGGATATGTAGTTCAACTGTGGATGCATGAAAAAAAGTAAACATGCTAAAAAGAAAGGAGAACCAGGAACAATTCATACTGAATTTACCGCAGAATTGGAAACACTCTCAACTTTGGGACAAAATACACAGAGATGCGTTCACTTACTGTGTTATATGCTACTGCATGTCTTTCAGGCTACTGCTTATTTTAGGAAGAAAAAAAAAGTGAACAAACCACAGGGTCAGTAATTAAAAGTCTAAACTGAGCTGAGCTATAATTTCCACCTCTACCTGCCACCATAGCTAGATCTCCTTACGTTTCGTTGTTGTTCTAGTGGGAAACATGAAATGTAGCATGAAAATGATACTTTCCAAAAAAAAAAAAAAAAAAACTCAAAGAGGCCACAGGTTTTTTTTTAAATGCCATTTTCCGGCATTTGTTATAAAAATAACAGTAGTCGTGCACCATGAACACGCCCTAACATTATACCCACAAAGCCAGTTTTCCGCCAACACAATGGTCCCAGATTGGTGATTTTAACTTCAAGTCCCAAATATACAACAGAATACACAACTGCACTGATCATAAATCACTTCACAGACATAAACAGACATACAAATACGAACATAAAAAAAAAAAAAGTATGTCTCTTTAAAATTAGTTTTCATTGGGGTGTAGCTGGCAGAGGACCTACTGACTGTTTCACTCCTCCTCCTCCTCCTCCTCTCGGTTGTCTCTGTGTCCTCGGAGAGAAATCCTTCTATTCTTTTGCAGGAACATCCCCACAGTATCATCTGCACTGCCATGATATGTCTCTATGTGTGTCTGTGGTGTGCGTGTGTGAGATGGTGCTGTCACCATTGCAATGAGTGAGTCACGTATGCAACCCACAAGGATTCTTGTTAATATGAGACGTTTGAGACCCATAGGGCCTACACTTACTCCCCACACAGACACACACACCTTCTTTTTTTATTATTTTTAGTGGGCATTTAATACTGTACCTGTACAAAGCGTCTAATTAATAACAGTTTCATTGTCTTAGGGGAATAGATTGGTTAAAAGCAGTCGGCCCACAACTGTCAGCTCTCAGTGCACAGAAAAAATTTATTTTGTGTTTAGGATGAAAAATGACCTTCCTTTGCACAACATCTGGATGTATTCATTTTAGATAATTTAACGTTTCCAGTGGTTGATGTCCTGTCCAGTCCTGTTTCCACACCCTGTTTCTGGAGGGAATATAAGAAGAAAAGCAGCATCAAATTGGTTGCTTTAAATAAAATAATAAAAGTATGTTTGATAAGGTATGTAGAATATGAATTAAATGTGTTGCACCACAATGCTTCATTTATAGTATGGTGCCATGCATTCAACCTAAAAATATAATATGGACTCTTCACTTGGTCACAATGACATTTCAAATATATTTTGATTAATGAGTCAGCTCTACCTTTGACTTAATATGAGCTATTTGAAAGTAACAACATGGATTAGCACTAAATGTATTAGCATTAATAACTGACTCTTAAGACTGCAGTCATCAAACCCCAACTTAAAAAGCCAAATTTTGATCCAGATGTTTTGGCCAATTATAGAGCCATATCGAACCTTCCGTTCATTTCTAAAATCATTGAAAAAGCAGTAGCAAACCAATTACATGACCATCTGCATAGGAACGGTTTGCTTGAAGAGTTTCAGTCAGGATTTAGAGCTCACCACAGCTCAGAGACGGCGCTGGTTAAAGTCTCCAATGATACTCTAATGGCTTCAGACAATGGATCAGCCTCTATACTTCTCCTCTTAGATCTCAGTGCTGCATTTGACACCATTGACCATAATATTTTATTACAGAGACTGGAACATGAAATCGGCATTAAAGGAACTGCACTAAGGTGGTTCAAATCCTATTTATCAGATAGACATCAGTTTGTTATCAATAGACTACATATGAACCAACAAAAAAGCTCAGTCTTCAAGATCTTCAACTTTGTTGATTATGTACTTTACAGAAAATGAGACTTGATAAGGTCAAAACAACGTACTCAAACAAGTCTAAGCAGTGCAGCGTTCACAGTTCATACTGCGATCAGTTTTTGTAATGAATTTGCCCTAAAATGTTTTTTGGAGGAGAGAGTTTCATTCAGACTATAACTGAACCTCTCAGTTCAGTTTCTATCCTTCAGCTGAAGAAAGTCTGATACGCTGAACGGGCTGCGTTTGAAGGTGACACCCAGACAGCCTGACTGCGTCTTTTGGTTGCCATGGTGATGATGGATTCATGGGTCCCGCAGAGACAACTCAGAGAGCACGCTGGATAAACATGGACCCCTATGAGAGCGGAACAACCGATAATGACACCACAGAGGGAAAGATGCAGATTCAGGCACACACACACAGGAAACTCCCAGGGGACTGGGGCACTTCAGCTGTTAACTACCCCAGCCTCTCTGTCTCTTTCTCCTTCCCTCTCATTTTCTCACTTCCATCTATATTTGTCGTTATAACCCCTGACTCTTCAGCCGGGCCGACAGTATTCTCCTTATTCAGCCAAAACTGGGCCACAGAGCACAACCCGATCCCACATATACACACATACGCTCACTTTCACGGGCACATACTTGCACACAATGCTAATTAGCTCTATAAACAGGTCCTGGCTTGCTCTGCGTGTGTGTGTGTGCCGGGGTGACAGAGGGGCAGTGCGCCGTTAACTAACTAGTGTGTCAGGATTTCTTTTTCTGTCCTCATTTACGGAAATTAAGTTTGCCCCCAGATTGACCCATATCTCCCAACACAGGGCGGTAAGAGAGAGAGAAGGAGAGTGAGGAACCATATATTTTAATTTATACAAGGGAGACATGAAAAAATTGCAACAAAGTGAGCAAGAGAGAGAGAGAGACGGAGACATGTGGAAATATAGGATGGTAGAGAGAGATGAGTGATGACTGAACTGTACCAGTCAGAGATGGACCTGCCCTTGTAAGGCTAAGTTCAGTGCTTTCAAGCAGAGGTCTGATGGCACATGGCTCAGTGCATGCCTCTTAATGAACTAGATCCTTCATCCCTTCTCCATATAGAGCCATGGACACGAAACAGCAGGGTTTCCTTCACATCGTTGTAGCATTGCTAGAAGTCCAGTCTTCGCTCGAGATCTGTCCTTTGTTTCCAGTACATCTTCCAGGCCTACACTGCTGTCCAAAACCTATTGCAGACACATGAATGAGTTACAACGCTGCAGTGGTTGACTTTTTTTCTTTAGAATAACAAACATGGGCACTGTGTTTATTTTGAGTCAGCGCCACATACCAGTTTCTGGTGCCATAAATTCTCAAAAGTGCCACGAAACATGGATTAATCCACATCTAAAAATAACAAATGCTGAGTTTACTTCTGTTGAGTTGAAACTAGGGAAATAATTTAGTCTCAAATGAAACTACACATTTGTGACATGTTTTTGGAAATGTAGATATCCTCAGGAGGGATGTACGGGCCTGGAGCTGAGTGACTGCCAAAGAACGAAGAGCAATAGTCAGATTCTTTGTTGGATTTTGGAACATGAAGAGTAGAAAAGAGAAAAGTGGGATTATCGCCAACACCTGATGTTTTAGCATCTTTCAGCCTTACTTTTTTGGTTTGTGTTCATCACCAGCACTTCTTTTACTATTAAAGGCTCTGATGACGCACTGTACACTTCCAGCCAAGTACTTGACGGCAGACGACCGAGCAACAGTAGTGGTAGTAGCAGCGACAGAATCAGATATTTAGCTCAAGAGAGGAGACCAACAATCACTTAGTATCTTACCTACACATCCTAGGTGTGATATCCAGTGGATGGGTGTCTGGATATCAACTGGTAAAAATATGAATTCTGTCTCCAAGAGGCCAAAAAAACATGGTGGTGCAGCGGTTACTGTTGCATCACATCAAGAAGTTTCTGGGTTCAAACATGTACAGTCAACCCCAATGACAAACAGTAACCTGTCCAGGGTCCGACCCCCATCCATCCATAATGTTGGGTTGGATTGGCTCAGGCCGCTGCAACCCTAAAAGGATAAACTAATAATAAGACTACTTATTATTAGTGAGTTATTTAACTTCACCAAAGAGAAAATATAACTGCCTGGGGTGCTGGTCACACGGCGTTGTCAACAAAAGGCCTGGTGTCCAAAAACACATCTGCCTTCAGTCCAGTGGATCTCATATGGCGTCATAATTTCTACTTCCTCTGTAGCAAACAATGAGGCTGAGAATGATTGAAAATGTCTGGAAAAAAGGTATAACCTGTCTACAACAGATCCAATAACATTAAATCAGCATTTTTTTTGGACATGTTACCATGAGCTACTTGCACGTAAGCTCGACAGAACTTTTACAGCAGGTTGTTAGATTACACAACTGTAATGGAAAGATGTCATTCCAGAGAAAATAGATTTTCCAGCGAAGACAAAACCAGGAGAGAAGCTTCCCGATCTGATTTTTTTTTCCGCTTAAAGAAAGCCTAAAAAATGCCAGTGCCATCTGGTGTGACCTATTTACAGCACTGTTACACGGTGCTGTGTTTACAATCTTGATTATTATTATATGAGATTCACTGACTCCTCCAGACTTTTCTCTGCAGCACAAAGATGGTCATACTTGGTCAAAAGCAGATAAAGAATGCCTGTGAAAATTTATTAGGATTTTCCTGGCTCAGCAGAAACATCTTACCTGCATCAAAGAGTTTTCCTCAGAACTTTGGCATCTCCCTATTACAGCAACATTTCCATTAAGGCATGTGTGTTTGACTTAAATGTCTTTGTGGCCTCATTGTTAGACTGATGGACAAAAGGGATACTGTCACAGGTCCTGTGACCATGTTCATTATAGATGGGTGGAAAATCTGTTGATTTGGTCCAGTTCTTTCTGCTTTGACAAATTTCACACATAATCAATCAGAGTAAAATATTACAGTTTTTCCAACCATTATGTTTGTCTCTCAATTTTAACCAAATTAAGACCTTTGCTAACCAGATACAAACATCTTTACGTCTTTACTTACTAGCTTTTTACAACACTTCTGCACCTGCAAGATCTTGAAAGAACAAGTTTCACTTGTAATGGAGTTCTTCTACTTTTACTACAGGGAAATGTCTGAATACTTCTTCCACCCCGGCCATAAAAATATAATCTAAATATAAATAAGAGGGGAAAGAAGGAAAGTAGCTTGAAGACACTAGAACCTGGAAGAGATGGAACTGATATTTATTTATTGATGACTAATATCAATTGGAAAATAATCTTTACTACTGTGCAGCCTACAGGTAATTTCTCACCATCCAATGGTTCATACTTCTCCATTTGGCTTGAGAAGTACCTCATCAATAACCCACATGATCCTCCAGCTCCCTCTCTCTGTTCAACTAACCTAACTCTAACCCTAACCAATTTAATATGCTCGATATTCTCTCAAACTGAAAGGATGTCTTCCTAACATTACAGATTTTACATGACATAAACAATTTCATTGCGAGTACACACGCTTACACTGCGGGCTATGTGGCATTCAAGGACAGTACAAGTTTTCTTATGCATAATAATGCATAATGGGGACACTTTTTATGCCTATTGATGACAACCATGTTTGTGTAATAGCTGCAGCCTTGGTTTGATATTCTGACAACCCCCCCCAGCCACCAAAGGATATTGTGGTTGCTCCTCCCCCCGATGACCTGACCCCACAGCTGATCTGGCTGGATTATGTGAATTGAGCGATTGAGTTGTGCTGGGTTATTATTGATCTTGTAGCACTGATCTCAGATTACTGCTAAATTAATGGGTGTGGTGCTGATAAAGCTTTGAATATTATATTTAACTTGACCAGACAGCATCTGTTCACAGAGCTATACTACTAGCTAGGGTTTTTTTTTTTATATTTATATTTATTCATGGCCCCTTGTTAAAGTGTGATTCTTGATTTCATAATTTTTAAGTAAATTAACAGGAAATAAAAAGCTCCAACAAACAAAACACTTTGCTGCCGCAAAAATAACGATTGGTTTATGTTTGCCAAAATGTCCCATTCCACATCTTTGCTTCTATAATCATAAATGAATTATTTTTAGTCTATTATCATTATAATAGTAGTAATCTAGCGCTGACATTTGTCCACTGACTTTGGACTGCTTTGTTATTGACAGTTACTGGTGAATATTGATATATAACATTTTAGTAGCATAACTTCACACAGAAACTGGAGACAGGGAAACAGCTGCTGTACACATTCAGCCTACCGACATCTGTGGAGCTCAATAGTAAATATGTTGTAGCTCATCTCAAAAGACAAAATAACAACTTGTTTACAGAGAGAAATGGCACACTTCCTGAGTTTGTGGTCAGAAGAGTCTGGTCAAGACACACAACATGGAAAATGCTGCAACACAATCATTTCCACCATCAGTGTGCTTTTTCTAGCTGTGTAGGTGGTGCAGTGCTGCAGCTGAAACCAATACAAAAAGCTGTGTTCTAAAACTCGCCGAGGAGCTGAAGGGAGCGTCACCTTCTGTGTTCACTTTCACATTTGATACGTTGTTATACTGAAGTGATTGAGACCGCATAAATCATGTTACTTTAGGCCTGTAATTCTTTATTCCAACACATTCATTAAAAGCCTCTAAAGTTTTTCTACCTAATGACAGGTGTAGGGAGAGAAAAAGTCAAACACAGAGGCTGAGCAAATGCACTGTGCAGTGTTTACCACGAAAAGCTACACTGAGCTGGCAAAGCGTTGTAAAAACATTTGAGTTTCTTGACAGCTCCATCTGGATCTAACAGAGTGTTATGTGAGTGTCTAAGCTGGAGCTCTGGTGGATTAACCCTTTCTGTGATAATGAGCGTTGATGGTACCCTAAATACGAGGGAATCCACTGCTCTGATCAGCTCAGTCATCTCTAAGACCAGGCGAGAAACCCGAGAGAGAGAGCAACACTTTAGTTGCAGCAACGGAGAGACAGAATGTTTTTGAATGCCCAAAATAGCCTTCATGTAAGAAAAAAAAAACCAGATCTCTTTGATTTGCTTCCCGAGAGTGGCACAGGGTTATTTTCAAAGATTTTTAAGTGTTATCAAAAAAATTCAAAGGGAAGAAGATGGATTATTTAACCAGCTGAACCGTCTGTTGCTGGCAAGATAATATGTGATAGCACGAGAACCAACTACACTGGACGAAAACTGTTCAGTGTGCAAAGAGAATGTAGGTGTTTGTACGTGAATGTGGGCATGTTGAAGTAAAAAAAACAAACAAACTTAGAACATAAAAAATATTAATAAATTGGAGACTGCATTTCCTAAATTTGGAACTGCACAACATATTGAATACGTATCAGTGAACATCAAACTACACATTCATTCATTTTCTACCGCTTATCTGTTTCTGGGTCATGGGGGTTGCTGGAGACAATTGCAGCTCACTCTGGGTGAGGGTGGGGTCACCCTGGACAGGTCACCAGTCCATCACAGGGCCAACACACAGAGACAGAAAGACACCAACAACCACACACACTCAGACCCAGAGACAATTTAGACTCACCAGTTAACCCAAACATGATGTCTTTGGATGGTGGAAGGAAACCAGAGTACCTGGAGGAAACCCACACAGGCAGGGGGAGAACATGCAAACTCTGCACAGAAAGGCCCCAGGCCAGGAACCGAACCTGTGACCTTCTTACTTTGGGGCAACAGCGCTAACCACTACACCGCCATGCTGCCCCAAGCTACATATTTGGATCCTAATGTATTTGTGAACTCTCGGCATACAATGAATAGTCTACATTGTGTATACTCTGTGGGAGCTCTAATGGTGTTACTTCATGAATTTGTCAGACATGATGCATTACATTATGGAAATAATTTGTGCACACAAATTTAGGAATATACAGTAGCGTTGAATCAGGTATGTCACAGTTAACAAAACATTATTCAACAAACAAAATACAGTTAGTTCATGTCTCCCTCCATAATTAAAACAAAACTGCATTAGATTCAATCTTAAGCTCTGTTGTGGTATCAGATAATTCAGATATATCTGAACATTATGAGATGCCTATTGTCATTCATCCTTGCCCCCTCGTTCATCTTTCTATACAGTCGTCAGGATATGTAGAATCAAATTCAAATGGGTTTCTTAGATCTAATATAGTGGTGTTTGATCTGTGGCTAGTCATAAAGGATAGTTCTCCTTGACTCTTAAACATATTAAATAATGTTTTGTTATTGTTTGGGTTTACCGGAAGAGAAGTCCTCTGAGTGGCATGGCGCCTTCAGGGAAGGTTGGGAAATAAATGAAGTTGTTAACATAGAGAGGCACAGGCTAGCTGCTTAACATCCTGGAAAGATATAATTTGAGGAAGTTTAACAAAACTTAACATTCTCCATCTGAGGACGGTCCTGAGATACTAAGGAAATCAAATTTGATGGTGAAGTTGTGACCTTTCCTTTAGTCTGGTAAGCAAACAGCTTTCAATTCTAACACTGGATATGTATTTAAATCAAAACTTTTAGTATGAATGGTTTCAAATGTCTGAGAATAACTACTCAAACCTCACGTAATGTTATGTTCCCTTTCTGCACACTGCTCCGCCCGTTCAACGACAAAAAAATGCATCCATGAGAGAGTGGGGGGTGCAAAAGAAGGTCCCTGAAAGAGTGGATTAAAGCTCTCCGATTAGATGACATCTGATGACCTCAGCAGTACAGAGGGCAGTCAGCACAGCACAGTGTTGTTGGGTGAAAGAGAGAGATTATCACCACCAGCTGATTGTGCATTAGACACTGGTTCTGTTGCTCTTTGTGTACACTGTGTGTGTGTGTGTGTACGTGGGTGTGTAGTTGTGTGCTGGTGGATTGGTAATCCTAATCTACTCGTGAATGTACATTCAGACGACCAGCAAGATATGTGTTTGTGCACGTGTGTCCTCATGCATGCGTTTCAATGTACATGGTTATGTTCACCTGTGTGTGTTGAAGTCTGCGCGTGAATGTGCAGATGCATGTGCTGATGCACTGGTATGGTGTGTATGAGACTGTAATCTGAGAGTGAACAAGGGGCTAGAGGGCCATTAACTAGAGCATTAGCCCTGACTGCAGACAGACCGAGGAAATAGTGAGGCGACGGGTAGTGTGTGTGTGTATGTGCACACTTGGAGATGAGTTGATGCTTTGAGGATTTCAGCAGGAAAGGGACAATGGGGGTGAGGATTTAGCAGCGAGGGTGAGGGGGATTGAATGCATTAGCGAGTGCATGTGTGTGTCAGCGTGTGCCAAACGGATTGAGGGGAGCTGACCCATAAAAAGCAGACGGACACACTCTCTGATCAAGAGTCAGCTGTCCCATCATCCCCCTTCCAGCGACTCAAAACGTACTTAACAACACATTATTTCACTAGCATCGAAGGCAAGAATATTTCTACAATAAATCAAAGTTTAGACATTATCTTCAGTTGCCATATTTGTTTTCCATAAAAATGTTCGTCCTTGCGCTACAGTAACTTCATGTTGTGACAGCATTGGCACAATGACAATCTCTTTACAGTTACATGGCTCAAGAAACTGAGGTTTTTTTTATTTTCATCACTTGTTTTATGTGACTGTATACATTTTCCTCACAGTGCGCTGTGGATTAATATTGGGGGTGAAGTGAGATGCTGAGATGGATAGACAGAGAGGTTGAGAGAAAAGGAGAGTGCAAGAGGCCCTGACAGGGCGAAAAAAGTAAGAGCCTTCACGTATCTCCAGTTTTCTATTATTCATGAGTTACAAGAGGCAGCGGAGAGGAAGGAGGAGAAGAGATTGTAGCTTTCTGTCTTTGTCTTTAATGTAGCCCTCATGTGCCCCCCATCATTTTATCTCCTTCACGTTTTCTCCTGGTCTCTACATCTGTCATCCATCTATCCGTCCTGGTCTTTTCTTACAGATTTGAGTAAGCAAACTGAAACCTCAGAGCCCAAATCCCTTCGTTGAAGAAAGACTGAATACAAGAGAAAGGCAAAACAAGAAGGATCTGAATGTTAGCACTCTGACTACCAGCTAAAATAACAACTTCATGATTGCCTGCCGTGATAAATAATTAACTGTATACACAGACAGCCAGGTTAATATAGTTCTAAATCCAAACAAAAGATATTTCTTTAAATGAAAGGTTTCCCTATTTACTCAGGCACTGCTGTCCTCAAAGGGAGAATTTAGACATGTTGAACACACAGTATGCCCCGGGAGCAAAGCTAACCTCTTAAAGTACTTCACTGTTGTCTCCTGGGCTATGAATCATCAGACCAAAGCCCAGAAAGAATGAATGAAGTGGCAAAATGATATGCAAAAAAATGAGTAGTACTCAATCTGGGAAACAGGACTATTTTGGATCTCTGGTTTGATACATGATAGTCAGCCAGTAAGCTAAGACACTTTCCAAGAACAGAACTGCTCAAATCAGCTTCTGTCCAGTGCTTTTGTGTTGAGCCCAACTGAATATGTAGTCATCTTTGTGGGATTTCTCTGTCACTCATTATTGATGAATGCAGCTATTTTTAGCACCAGGTACTGAGTAGTTTAGTCATTTTAATACATCAGCGAGAACACGCCATGCCTACAGTATTCAAAGCACTCATCTAGCAGCTCTTATTGTGGATTTGCAGAGGAAAATACATCCACTGAGTACTTTATTAAGAACATCATATTAACACTGGGTAGTTGATCCCTGCTACATAAACAGCCTCTTTTCTGAATTGCAATAATTCTAGAAGATGGGGCAAATATGCCTTTAACGTTTTGGCTGATGTTGACTATATCACATCATTTCTGCAGATCTGTCTGCATGTTCATGTTGCCAGCTTCCTGTTGTACAACATCCCAAAGGCAACTTTCTCGGTCTATTATATTGGCAGAAGTCGCCATTAGAAGATGGTATAATTCCACGGACGCAACAGTACAGAGGCCATGGCATTAAAATCATGATTGAGTGGTATTAAGGGGCTAAAAATTTTGCTGTTGTCACAATGTCCTGAGTCTACTATCGGCTGCTACGGCTGAAACTTGTGTTCTAGGCTGAGTAGAACACGATGTGGTGTGAGGCTGTTGAGGAGCTCACCAAGGTTGGGCATTGTCATTCACAGTTGTTTCGCCACTCGCCAGGCTTATTAAGAGCAGTTATCTGAGATACTGAAGTGCTGTCTGTCAGACTGGCCTTTCCCCACTTTCAGTCATCCACATGACTCAATACTTTCACTTTTCACACCGCTCTGAGTAACCAGCCTATCTAACACCAACACGCAGTCAAACGGAAGTTCCTGACCTTTACCTGCAACTTTTTGTACTGTTCTCACATGATTGACTGATTGGATAACTGCGTGACCAGGTAGGTGTACAGGTGTTCCTTATGAACTCCGTGTCTGTGGTGCTTTCAGAGGTGCATACAAAACAAAACATTACAACAACCCGGCTGTCTAAAAATCGTCTACTTTATTCAATAAGATAAATGTTTTTGTAAAACATTCAATAAAAAATGATTTTAATTTATTGCTCATTGTCATCTTTACGCTAGGATTTGATCTGATGCATAATAATTTTTCCAAAGCACTCTCACAAGGAATATGTTGCTAGATAATTAGACAAGGTTTTATGCTGTCGTTATAATAGTAATAACATACATACGTACGCACGTTCTGATTATATAAAAACAAATCAAACAAGTAAAGTTACAGTAGCAAGACAAAAAAGACAAAAAGAAAAAAACAGACCAGGGACAGGCTAAATCAGAGATCCTCTCATGTACTTAATTTGTTTTGGAGTGTTGTGACAGCATTTATTGCTTTCCCAGTGGAGGTGCTGTGAGAACCCAAAGAAAGCTTTACATCTTGAAATCATGTTGGACAAAAGAAAAAACTTATTCGGAACACTGGAAAAGCAAAAAAATGTGTGATGCAAATTTCTTTGTGCCATTGAGGTCATTTTAAAGGTCCCCCTTCATGCATCCACCGAGGAAAAATAAGCTGTTGTTTTGCCAGGTAGTTAACAAATAATGAACTTTGAACATATGAATTAAAATAAAATCATATGGAACTATGCTCAAAGTGAGGGTGGTGCTGCTTATTGAACCTTGGGACATTTAAAATAGCTCCATTTGGAGTTCAGGTTCCAAACAGTGTATGCTCAGATTTGGCGGGAAATCCTAAATTCACTGGAAAATGACATCATTTTGCATCAGATGTTCCACATTTCAAGAAGTGTGGAATATGTCAGTCTGATTGGACGCAGCTCAGACATGCTTTTATCATTTACATGCAAGCATTAATTAAGATAATAATTTGTTCACACATCAAAGACAGTTTGATTGTTTCAGAGGAGGAAAACGGAACATTTGCAGTTGCACATAAGAAGTCCTCCAAGCACTGAGCAGCCTTTAGGGAACTGGGTCATCATGAAGAAAGTGTCTCATTACAGTACAGAGATGATGTGAGGCTACGCTGTCCCCAGGTCTTTTAGAGAAGTCCACATCATTGCCACTCCTCCCCTCATACGCATTCTCACTAAGCAGTGTGTGTGAGTTTGTGTGTGTGTGTGTTTAAGTGTTTGTGTGCAATTATTTTTTTGAAAATATGCACACAAACACACTCACACACACACACACACACATAAACACCCACACAGTAAAGGAGCCCCCCCCCACACAGACCAGCTCAGAGGCCGATGGTGATGTTCAAACCTCATGCTGTATATTTACATTCTTTTATTAAGGAAACTGTGTACAAGGCAGTTGTAGATGTGATCTGGCAAGGTGTAGTCATTAGTCATTTCTTCTTCTTCCTTTTTTTTTTTTTTTTTTCATTGGTCTTTATATTAAGTTGAGGAGGAAGGAGTGCAGATGTAGGAAACAAAAACTATAGGTGAGAGAACGGTGTCCTCAATAAATAAATAAATAAATAGACAAACCAAGTCTCGATCAATAAGTTAATAAGTTAAAGGGGTCGATCTGTACATGTGTGGAGAGAGATAGAGTGTGTGACATTTGCTTTCATGTTGCATGTGTGTGGATGCGTTTGTGTGTTCCCTTGGGGTCTGTAGCTAAGGAGGAGGAGGAGCAGAAAACTCAGACCCTCCTCCTGAGGCCCAGAGCTCTTGCTCCCCTCTGACAACACAAGCAGAGCTGCTTCGACTCTGTCTGACCTAATGACACTGAAGCAAAACAACAGTAGATGCAGATCTCTGTCTCCAGAATGTAAATTTGATAACCATATGCGTTACGAGTTGATGCATTACTCATTGAAAGCTGAAAACACGACTGCTGCAGTGAACGCTTCTTGGGTTCATGCATGTTGTCTAGGTTTCCGTCACTTGGTCACTGGCAGTATTTTCAGTCTTGAGAGATTTTGTTGTCATTCTCTGAAGATGTCAGCATGAGTCAATTAAAATGCCATGAGAATGGGAGTGGAGCTGAGTGTAACATGTTGCATAATTTTCCAAAGCCTACAAGCCCACCCACTTCCATAGATGAGAAATTAAGCAGGTTGTTAACATTTGTTTCAAAATGTTGTTTTTTTTTTAGATTATTATTCTTGTGATGTCATAGAGGAAATATTGCCATAAACTGTATATCTTTACTCTCTCTCCTTTGCCCTCTCTGATAGCAGGTGCTTCAATCTTTAATCTAGCCGTGTGGGATAGGTACTTAAATATTTGCCTTTTTTATAGGCAGATGACACAATGAACAAGTTAGTCTCACTCATACTGACATCTTTAGACACAAACAAACTTGTCTCCATGTGAAAAATCCTTGGAATTTATTGTTTTGCCTTTGAAATCTGAAACTGTTGCATTTGTCTAATAAATTTGTGGTTAGCATACTACAAGAGTAATGTAACAGTCTATAGTTTACATGTTTATAATTAGTGAATGCACCATAAGAACCTATAAAGACTTAAAATTTGGACCAGGGGTATTTTATACTGTTACAAAGTTTTACAGCACATGGAAATCTTGTATTAAAAGTAGTGCTTGCTGAATGCATTGAATGCAGACAAAGAGTGTGTTTACACTCAGTCAGTTCATGCATTTCGAATGGACAGTTATGTGACATCAAAAAATGCTAAGTGAAATGCAGGGGCATTCAAGATGGACCAGAGCCAACCCTGACTGACTCGTATCCTAGGAACACCAAGACAGACTGCAATCATGTTTGTGATCTGGCTGATGTAGTTATTTATATATGTATCAGTTTAAATGTGAACAAAACAATGTGAAATTGAATCTGGATTCAATGAAGATACAGGCCACTTAATAACAAATGTAAATCGGGCCAAAAATAAAATGATGATGAACTAGCATCTCATTTTAGTCAGGGCAAGCAAACATATATGAAAACATTATTTTATACTGCTGTGTCCTTTATTGGCAGGTCCCACGTGTCTGATAAGGCCAATCTCTCTTACTTTCTAACTTAATAAAACCTGAAATCCAAAATAAGTAAATCACTGATTTAAGTAAACTATATAAACTAAAAGTTACCCTCATTTAATTTTAAATCATTATAGGTTCTTATAGATTGGGTTCATTTAGTTCTAATATTTCTTTGCTTATATAATCTTGATTGTAACTATTTTGTCAACCACGTACTCGAGCAATCTATTAATGTTCAAGCTAAAATGTACGACAATGTTGTGAAAAAAAAGGGTTAATACCTCACCGTAGAACAAATCCCCCCCTACAGTCGATGTGATAGTAAGAATCTGACTCTACAGTTTATTTTAGCTCAACACTTCATCATAAATGGAAGGGGAAAAAAACTCGCTATGCTCAGAATGTAGAGTAAGAGTAGAGAAAGCTTGTGAATGGCAGCTGCATAAATAAATCGCTATGTATCCATATAGAGACATACAGTAGGAGTATTGATCATTGTCATAATATCATAGTAGCAATGCATTGCCATGGCAGGAATAAACTTGCAGTGAGTGTGTGGCAGTGTGTGAGAGTGTGTTTCAGTGCCCTTATTGGGGTGCATGTTAGGGGGAGTTTGAGGGATATCAGCTGTTGTACATTCATGGTGAGAGGTTGGGAGGCGCTGTCCTGCCGCGGGTTAGGGTTATGCCAGGGAGGGCCAGGTTCAGGGGTCATCATCTGTAGGTGAGTGTCGGTCTGGTTGAAGTTGAAAGGTCATGGCAGGTTTCTAGAGAAGGATGCATTTGCCTTTCTCCACCCACGGGTTGTTCTTCATCAGCTCTGGGTTCAAAAAGGGATCCTCTGGGACGCCATCTTCTATCCACTTTACCAAACTTTGAGAAGAGACGAGACACGAGACATTTTTTTAAATTCCAGAGGGAGTTCATTACTACAGTCCATCCTCAATCCATTTCCCCTTTTCCATACAAGGCAAGAAAGTGAGAGAGAATCTGCCGCCAGTTGCAAGTCACATTACTTCTGGAGCTGTGCTTCAGATGGTGTTTTTAATTAAGCCATTGTGTACTTAACTGCAGTTGAAATTGGCAAATGTCATTCCATGTGCATTTAAGGATTATTTAATATTTTTTAATAGATTTTAATACCCCTCTTAGTTTGTACTAGATTTTAGCAGATAAACATCTGAATAAATTCCATTTGTTTGCTTCTAGTTTTATGATTAAATCATTAACAATACAAGACTGCACATGTAATTAAAGAATTTCACAGCAATAACTATCAAACCTTTGCTGTCATTGCTTAGCACTGATTACCATTAACTACTGGTCGTACCAGATCAAATAAGCCTGCGGCAGAGAGACTCCTGATCATACTCAAATTAGCAAATTGTGTTTTATTGCTTAGGAATCCAATTTCCATCTATGAGAAGCTGATTTTCTCCCTTAAAATTCAGTTAAATATCAATGAAGTCCTCCTTCAGTGTGACATCACTCTATCTCTTACCTCTTACTCATCAGGCAGTGCAATCAGCTTTTTTTTCTTTTTTTTTTTTGCATTTACAAGAATTTCGAAAAAAGTCCCCTGGAATACTGAGAAAAACGACATTAGTCAAAAAGTCAGTCCGCTCTAGTAGTGCTGATGAAGCCTCAGATTAAGTGCTTTTTTTTCCGTGTTTCCTTGATTGGCCCTTAATCTGCTGGCACTGCCATGAGAGTGTCACACAGACACACAAAGAAAGCGCTGTGCAGAACTAAATGACGGCTGCAGCTTTGATCCAGACCCAGATCTGCCTGTGGCTGTGACGGCAGCCTTTCGAGGTAGTTTTAGTTACTGAAGTCATCTTGCTGTTTTATTTAAAAACCTAATGCTGCCACAACCAAAATCCTTAGATGTAATTTAATGTTTATTTTTATTACAATAATCAAAAATGAATATGTCTTGTCTTTTGCGAATATGCTCTTGCATAATTGCGCATGACCAAATAAGCCATAAAATACCATAAATACTGATAATCATGTGACCAACCATCATAGTGATTTACATTCTGCTGAATATATTTAGCAAAAAGCAAAGAGCTTTAGTTCCGTGCAGAAGTTTGTAGAGCTGTTGTGGACTAACTACTCACTCAGTCACTGTTTTGGAGGACTTCTCTCGTTTGAAGGCCAGCTGGTACTTGAGGCTCTCCACCTCCTTCTTCATCTGGGGCAGGTCCATCTCATCCATGGCTGCAGCTTGATGTAGGGCTTCTCTACCTGTGCACAGGAAAAGGGGGATGGAGTTTTATTTGTACTGCTGAATAGTAGGCAGACACGCGCAATACAACTCTGCCCTGCAGCAAGAACAGCACCAAGTACATCTATTTTATAACCACAGCATAGAGATTCCACCTACAGGAAGAGAGAACAGAGACTATTAAATTCATAGAGTACAACCAAGTGCTGCCAAAACTGGCAGACCCCTCTTAACACCACAGGATTTATTCAGTTGCTTTCCTGTCTGTCTTTTGGGCTGCATGTTTCCACGTCAAAAAAAGCTGATATATGCTACATTTACTTAACCAGCACAGTATCATTTGACCTAAACTGTACTAAACCTCTTGTATATTACCACCTTAAGTTTGGTCATTTCATATAAAGATTAATGACAGTATGTTCAGTGCCTGATGGGACGGAAACCGTGAGATGTTCTGTCTCTATATCCAAAAGGAAGAAAAATCACAACATGCACTTGTGTTATGTCCTATTTCTTCCTATCACCCTCAACCTACCCCCTTAATCCTACAGCCTGTGCTACTGAAATGTAATAGTGTCACAGTACAATATTTCACTGTGTGAGATGAGTGTTCAGCCATCTCCTTCCCCTGCACATCTCACTGTACCGAGGACTGGATGAAGAAAATATGAAATAAAAAGCAGTAAAAGACAGCAGTGCAGCTTGTAAATGTAAATGATCTGTAGTGAAACTGTAAATGATCCTTTACCACATCCAGGGGTACAGTAGTTGCAGTGCAGGGTCTTTATTTAGATACCCAGGGATACACAGAAAAACTGGGGACGAGCTCAGTTCATTTCAATAACATATGAATTGTATCTATAATTATATATAAATACATATTTAGTAAAGTATTTGTATTGTATACTTTTATATTTGATGGTGTAACATTAGTTAAGTTTTTTTTTTTATGAATGTATTTCATCCATAGAGTGAAATAACATCTAGCTTTAAATGAGTTTTTAAAAAAAACTGAGTGAAGGGCTACCTGGCTTCGCCTGAGGCTGCTGGTCTACCTGAGTAAAAAAGGGCGGGGGAAAAGAAAAGTGACCCTCATACAATTGTCATTTGTTTACACATTGCTTCCACTATACTGCTCTTTACTCTGTACTATAGATCAAGGTCACAACACACATCCTTTTTTATTCAGTTATTTCACCCTTCTTACAGCAGCCTGCTGTAGGACTGCTACAACCTTCTGATACAAGAATACCAATCCAATGTGTGACACATCTGAACACCTTGGCTGTCATGTGTAGCGGATTGAGATTAAGCAGCGAAGCCCATCTAGAAATCCACCAAAATGCAAGGGCCTGACAACCTCAATCACCCTATGTCCACTGACCATTGTCTGGAGGCTCCTAAGTGAGCACACGACAATTCAGCTTCGAAATCCAGGTTTGTTTGAATTTGTTCACCACTAAACAGGCCCTTGTCATTTAATAGCCTCTGTGAGGTAAGAGATAAAGCAGACACTTGAACAAAAACCATCTAGTGTCAACAAGAAGACTGTTAAAAGGAGGGAGAAGAAACCAGGTTATATATTTACTCCTGTGCAAAGAGATACCGTTAGTATTACACTTGAGCAATAACCTGCATCCGTTTTATCCTGAGTAGGAAAAACCCTCCTCTTTTCTTCAGCACATGTTCCATAGTTGGCACAGCTCAGATTTCTAAAGATTCAATTTTTCACACAATTCTTGCAGTGAGTTCCTTAAACTGTACACAGTGGACTAAATTTGATCACTTCTCCCTTTACACTACCTGCAGAGATTAAGATATCAGTTATGCGCTTTAACAGCTCTTATCCATTTCCTTTGCAAATGCAGTTAACTACAGACAAAATTCATTCCACTGAACTGGCGCTTTTTACAGGTCATATTGCATTAGCTGTAATAAAAGTTGAATATTTTTTACTGCACGGCAAAATATTGAGGAAATGATATCCTATAATTTACCGTCATTATCGGATGTTTGTTGGTATAGTTCATCCTTTTCACTTCTGTGCGAAATTTAAAGATTCTCTACTTATTTAACAAATTACATTACAGACTTATGAGTTGAGATGCGGGAAGTCAAACCAGGTCAAAATCAATGCTAGCTACAGCTAACTGTAGGGATGTAGGTCTGTATAAATGTACTGAGGTATCCAGGCTGACTGAAGCACAGACATGATTCAGGAAATGAGCGGACTCATTGCTGCATTCAGTTGCTGAATTGCTGAAAATATTCCGATAAAGACATAGTATAGTAAGGATTTTTTTTATTTGGCTTTAAGAGTTGGAGTGTAATAAAAATGTAACTTAGCCACAGATGTTAGAAACATGAAATACTTTATTATACAGGCTATATACAAATAATAACTCATTCAACTCTCCATAGAAAGTCTTCATTCGATTCTGCTGTCTTTTTCTTCCTCCTGCTCTCTCACACTCCACACCCACACTTTCTGTCCACTATACTCTCTCAATAATACTCTTCCCCTCTTGTGTGTGTTGTGTGTGTGTATCCGTGTGAGTCACTTGAGGATTCGGGCGAGCTGAGTGCTTGTGCAGTCTGCGCTCAGAATTGATCTCACTGCGGTGCTTCAACATAGAAATAACTATGGTACTTTTAAGGGACATTAAACAATACTTGATATTACGCAATTGTTCTTTATGACAGTTTAGTGAGTGAGGGGGTTTTATGGGTCCGGAAACATCTGAATTCAACAACTACTTCACTGCATGATGAGGATACTAATGATTATTACCCACTTGAATATTTGAATGGTTTTCAAACTTGCCACTTCGGTTTTTAGCAAAATGTACTGTAGCTTGTAGGTAGAAGAAAAAACAAAAAACCCAAACATATACAATACGTATGTGCTGACAGTCTTAGCTAGGCAGCCTGGCTTTGTCTGAGCCTACTCTCTTTATGCTGAGCTAACCAGCTGCTGGTAGTGGCTTCCTTTCATATCCTGATGAGTCAAAATGAAGTTGCAAATTCACATTACTGAGTTTTCGAGGTTGTGGTGGATTGTGGATGGAGCCAGAATAGGTGCTGGCCTATTACATATAAGCCTTATATTGACATTAGAATTATTGTTTCTAAAGTGTATTTCTGAAAATGTTAAATTTGTCCTTTAGTATCAAGCTTGTCTAGAGGGAGATACACAACATGACATACATTAAAATTAAATAATATAAAACATATTTTGGAACAGATTCTCAATTACAGTGTTTTCCTGTGGGTGAAATACGAGAAATATGTAAATTGTTTGGCTGATTTAAGCTACTTGCTCTGATTGTGGGAAAGACGTGTGTATAAGATCAGACTTGTGTGGAAAACACCAGGTGCAATATTACATGACAATGTGTATGTGTGTCCTACCAATGCCAGACAGACAGAGACAGAGAGAGGCGGAGCGGTGGACAGGTCCCGGCTGAGATCAGGTTTCAGCAGGATCCTCCAGAGACGACGGCGGATTGGATGCTTTCCTCACTCGCTGTCTCATTCACCCCTTTTTTTCACTCCATCCCCCTCCTCCACTTTCGCTTCTATATGTCGACTCTATTCATCTGCTTCCCAGAATCTACCTTCCTGTCTCTTTGTGCTAGTGTCTATTTTTCTCTACTAATTCATTGTTTCATCTTTTCCCCCCCATTTTTCCTCTGGCCCTCTCATTCACCATCTTTCAGAAACTGGGTTGTACCAAATTTTAAGGTAGACTGACTTTAGGTGGTGACTGATAGGATGCTGTACTGCTAATCATAAAAAGCAAAGCAGACATTCCAGAAAAAGCTCTAAAACAGTGTTTGAATCAGTTATATATTGATTTACTATCAGGTTGCATCAGTTTTAGCTTAGGCAAGCACGTGTAAACAGGAATCCGAATGTCTACTCAAGTTGTGCACAGCTGACTATAATACAAAATGGGGACAGTAAAGACAGTTATAGTGTTACAACGCTGAATTTAACTTTTCAACAACAGCTAGCCAAGACAGCATGGTCAGTAATGCTTGTAACTGGTTACTCGTTGTTTCCACCACTGGTAGTTGTTCCAATCTGGGAGAGACTGTGTGGGGTTACAGCTTCATTTCCAAAAGTTTCTGTTTTTTTGCCTACCAAGACTGTAATGCAAGTTTTCAGATGAAAATGGGGCCAGCAGTGTTTCAAATAAATCTCCGTTGTATCGGAAAACTCTGGTGTAATCTGGATAGATGAATGCATTTGAAAGGGTAGTAGCGTGGAGAGAATCTTTGCAAAGTATTCATCAGGCTAACATTATCTTAATTAGCAATGACCATTATCATTACAGCCAAGAAAATCGACCCGACGGGGAATAAGAAGCCTGTTTTTTGTGAAGAGGTGTAAGTAGTTAATGTACTAACACATTTTTAAAAACCATCTTTCTAGACAATATCGTGTGTCCTCACTCATCTGTCCACTGCACCTGCCATTGTCCATTATATTGGGCCCATTCTCTTCTCGCACGTCATCATTTGATTTTTCCAATTTATAGCCTCCCGTCCTCTTCTCAAATTACTCTACCTGTTATTTGCTCAATACATGGCCATGTCTCTCTGTTTATCTTCTGCATCTCCGCTAGCAGCTAATTAAAACCTGGGCAAACTTTAAGCCACAGAAACCCAGCAATCTAAACATCTGACTTATAAAAATTAGAGTGGCTCACTGTTTGACACTGTGACATTTAAATCAAAATGATGAACTGAGGCAGGGAGATTTTCTCACCATTGTCATTGTCTCATTTGTCTGATATCTGTTTTCTATCCAATTCCTGTTGTTGAGTCTTCTCTAAGTGCTCCTTGTCCATGTTTCCACACAGTAAATCCATTCCTCCACACATTTGTGGGTTCTCTCTTTGTCTCCTAGCCAGTAGCTTGTCTCTGTGGTTCGTGCTGATGAGGCCATCCCCCCAAAAAAAAACCCATTACACCTCAACTAGTAGTTGTGTTTAAAGGTAATAGTGATGTATGTTTAAACACTGTCCCTGAAAAATTCATTGTGATTCGTTGATAAACTTACTTTAAACACATTTCAAAGGCCCCTGCCTGCTTACTGTCACAAGAAAGACCTTGACTTCCTCAAAGCGTCTGAGACTCACCCATCTGCTGTTAGAAGAAATTAAAAGCTTTGCTTCACACCCATGCAGGATATAGTGGGGATGTGTTTGACTTTGTTAATGCATTATAATGACACAAGGCTTTTACAAAGATACACACAGTGGAAATCTACTTCAGTGGCCTTGGTTCAAGTGAATTAAGTTTCTGTTTTAACAATCAGCCCAACTGCAATGTTGTTGTCATTATTGTTTGATTCAGACAGTTTCAAGTGTTTGTTTTTTTTTGGTTTTTTTTGCTTTTTTTGCTGAATCTGTAGTTCTGCAGGCCTCATCGGACCATGACCGCCACCACATACAGAGTGGTTTGCAATCAAGTGTGAAACAGTTGGGATGACGGTCAGCACCTTCAGCTCTGATGGCCTGCTTCATTTCTCCCTGCAGTTTGAAAACAAGTTGGCTGACCTGAACGGTCTCGGGACCTTGCCAGGGAAATGTAGGACTTTTTTGTATACCAGGCAAACCAGAGAGAGTCTGCCCCTTTGAGTCTGTACGTCTTGGCAACAGATGGATCAATTATGCAAGAATTATTTGACCAATCATCCACCTAAGGTTAAGCAGATCTTTGTTTTGTCTAAAGCCAACACAAAGTGGACCAGGGGAAGTGGCATACAACTGATTCATGCTTGAACAACAAAGTCAACAACTCTACACAACACAGAGTACATTAGTGCAATATACACTGCTCAAAAAAATAAAGGGAACACTTAAACAACACAATGTAACTCCAAGTCAGTTACACTTCTGTGAAATCAAACTGTCCACTTAGGAAGCAACACTGATTGACAATCAATTTCACATGCTGTTGTGCAAATGGAATAGACAACAGGTGGAAATTATAGGCAATTAGCAAGACACCCCCAATAAAGGAGTGGTTCTGCAGGTGGTGACCACAGACCACTTCTCAGTTCCTATGCTTTCTGGCTGATGTTTTGGTCACTTTTGAATGCTGGCGGTGCTTTCACTCTAGTGGTAGCATGAGACGGAGTCTACAACCCACACAAGTGGCTCAGGTAGTGCAGCTCATCCAGGATGGCACATCAATGCGAGCTGTGACAAGGTGGTTTGCTGTGTCTGTCAGCGTAGTGTCCAGAGCATGGAGGCGCTACCAGGAGACAGGCCAGTACATCAGGAGACGTGGAGGAAGCCGTAGGAGGGCAACAACCCAGCAGCAGGACCGCTACCTCTGCCTTTGTGCAAGGAGGAACAGGAGGAGCACTGCCAGAGCCCTGCAAAATGACCTCCAGCAGGCCACAAATGTGCATGTGTCTGCTCAAACGGTCAGAAACAGACTCCATGAGGGTGGTATGAGGGCCCAACGTCCACAGGTGGGGGTTGTGCTTACAGCCCAACACCGTGCAGGATGTTTTGCATTTGCCAGAGAACACCAAGATTGGCAAATTCGCCACTGGCGCCCTGTGCTCTTCACAGATGAAAGCAGGTTCACAATGAGCACATGTGACAGACGTGACAGACGTGACAGAGTCTGGAGACGCCGTGGAGAACGTTCTGCTGCCTGCAACATCCTCCAGCATGACCGGTTTGGCAGTGGGTCAGTAATGGTGTGGGGTGGCATTTCTTTGGGGGGCCACACAGCCCTCCATGTGCTTGCCAGAGGTAGCCTGACTGCCATTAGGTACCGAGATGAGATCCTCAGACCCATTGTGAGACCATATGCTGGTGCAGTTGGTCCTGGGTTCCTCCTAATGCAGGACAATGCTAGACCTCATGTGGCTGGAGTGTGTCAGCAGTTCCTGCAAGACGAAGGCATTGATGCTATGGAGTGGCCCGCCCGTTCCCCAGACCTGAATCCAATTGAGCACATCTGGGACATCATGTCTTGCTCCATCCACCAACGCCACGTTGCACCACAGACTGTCTAGGAGGTGGCGGATGCTTTAGTCCAGATCTGGGAGGAGATCCCTCAGGAGACCATCCGCCACCTCATCAGGAGCATGCCCAGGGGTTGTAGGGAGGTCATACGGGCACGTGGAGGCCACACACACTACTGAGCCTCATTTTGACTTGTTTTAAGGACATTACATCAAAGTTGGTTCAGCCTGTAGTGTGTTTTTCCACTTTAATTTTGAGTGTGACTCCAAATCCATGGGTTAATAAATTTGATTTCCATTGATCATTTTTGTGTGATTTTTGTTGTCAGCACATTCAACTATGTAAAGAACAAAGTATTTAATAAGAATATTTCATTCATTCAGATCTAGGATGTGTTATTTTAGTGTTCCCTTTATTTTTTTTTGAGCAGTGTATGTTATGTAATATTAGGTAGGATGATAGTTCAATGGTTTGCACTGTCATGTAACAGTTTCACTTTGGGCTCAAACCTTAAGCCTGGGGCCTTCCTCTGAAGAGTTTGCATGTTCCTCTTGGGCCTGCATGGTGTATCTGCTGGTACTCTGGCTCTCTCCCACGGTTCAAAGACATGTGCATTAGGTTAAATGGTGATTCTAAATTGCCCATAGGTATGAGTAGGAGAGTGAATATCAGTCTGCCTCTATGTGATGGACTGGTGATCTGTCCGGGATGAACCCCACCCCTGCCCAGTGTTAGCTGGGATTAGCTCCACTCCCCTCATGACCCTGACAGATAAGTGGTACAGGTAATGACGGCGGAGGATGGATGGAGAAGGTATCATGTAAACCATCCTAGTTTAGCATAACAATGTTTGCTTGTTTGCACCGAATAAGTAAAGCTGGGGTTATGGCATTATCAGTAGTCTTGCAGATATTTGACGATAAACCAAGTACCAAGTAAATTTTGATTAGATGATGGCACTAGGATAAAGGATGAGTATAGGTTATTTCATGCTGTGGGCAACATTAATATATGTGGAGAATCTCATGGCAATCCATTCAATAATTGATGAGATATTTTTAGTTTGGACCAACCAGCTCTTTTTCCTCTACTGCACAGGATCATAGCTCACTGCCTGATGTGTTTTAACTGAAGAATAAAGACGTTAAGAATAAACTTCTAGGTATATCATACATAATCTGTATACTGTCTGAACCACTGGCTTTGTCTGTGTTTGCACTGAAACAACAGTGCTGTGTGCCCTCTGGCACATTCTCCATGAAGAGCTGAAAACTAATGATTAAGCATAGTTGGTGCTGAGCCCAGTCTTCATGGCAGTGGTGTCATTTTTGCTTTCGTATTGATGTTAATAATTCACTAATGTGAACTTGGTACATTATTACAATCAAACCAGATATGCAAGATAATTTAAGATAAATGTGATCAAAAATGTATCTATTTTAAAACTAACTTCAGTGTCAGTGTAGTAAAGTTCATGACTTCAGGTCTGGGTGTATGTGCAGTGATGGCTGCAGTGGAAATGGAGCTTTAACTGGGACACATTGTATGCAGGAAAGCCATTTTTGCCTCACATTTGCTCAAGTATCATCAAAGATGTCAACGTTAATTACATTTTCTTTATTAACATTATTCTTTTGAAGATCTTCTGATCTAACATTATTTTCTCTCCACTCCATTGGCTTGGTTTGTTTCATCTCATGACAAGGCAACAATGGAAATTTGCCTTTCAGTCAAAGAGTGTCTCAGCATCCAAAAGCCTGTTGTGTTTTTGTATGTGTGTATGCGGCGTGCTTTTTAAGATATATTTGGGTGGGTGTGTTGAGGGGAAAGTGGGGTGGTGCTTTTAGGGGAGGGTATGTAGGTCGCATGGTGATTTGGGTCAAAAGCATCCAGAGATTAACCTCTACCCCCTGTCTGCTCTGCTGTCCTCCCACCAACAGTAATGTACAGCATGTGTGTGTGTGTGTCTGTCAGTGGAGCAGGTGGCAGTGTGATGTGAGCTGCTACCAGCGTTTAATGTGTTAAATTGCCCCATCTGACTAGTGTAATGATAGCTGAAGGTTAAACTGTTAAATCAAAAGTGAATGGGGCTTGAAGAAGTGAAGACAAAGCGGTAGAGACAAAAAGACCAGGATAAGAGAGAGGGGGAGGAATAAGAGGTGGAGAGACAGATGAAGGGAAACAGATTGAGGAACTCTTCTTGCCTCTATAGCTACTGCATTGTAAATAGAGACTAAAAATAGAAAGGAACAGGCAGAGCGCCTCTGACCAGCTGAGAGTGGAGGCTAAGACAGAAAGAAGAGGCGCCATGCCGTTAAACTGAGGAGGAGATGTTGCTGAGGATAATAAATGCCAGGGACTGACGGATGATGTTTGAGCTTTTACAACCATGCGATCCGTTTGGCACTTCAATGAGCTTTGAAGCGACTGGGACCAGCCCAGCTGATATCACACCAGCACGGCTCTGCCTGCAACGTCTGGTCGATCACATTTAATCAATACAGGCCTGAACCGGACTGGATGGAATAAATGTTTGCATGTGTAAGGACACACAAAGGTCAGCCAGTACACATCTGCTTCCACTGTTCCCTTGTTGTAAGGAGCCCAATTAGAGATCTGAATGTGTTGGTCCCCCCTGTGTCTGTGTGTGAAAAGGAAATAGATCCAGGACAGGGGCTAGTGGGGTGTAATCTCACTGGGCACCATGAACACAGTGACAAGGTGATAGTTGTTCGCCTTATTAGTATCAAAGATGAATTACTGGTCCCTGAACTAGTGTCAATCAAACAAAAAGGCGACAAAGGGACACCCAATAGCCGGAGAGAGACAAAAAATAGAAAGTGGTGCTAAATAACCATAAAGGTAAACTGACTGCACAGACACATATAGCAACTAAGAACAGGCACAAACAGACACAGAACAACACCAATGAAATACAGCACAACCAAAAAGAGGCATTTAAGTGGTGATTTTCTTAAAATTCTTTGTCTGGGATTTATTTATTACAGCAAATGAACTATTCAGCCTACCTATTTATACTGTATGGTTTATTATTCCCAAAACCTGGGCTTTAAATTTGAGTTTAATCAGGTTTTACTCTCCATTCAAAATGATATATATATGCAACTTTCCCCAGTTCTGGGATCAGAACGAAGCCAGGGGAGGACAGGAGAGGGATGGGAGAAGGAGGAAGAAGTGCAGAGGAGAAATGTAAGTTTTATGTAATGTTCGTGGGTTTCCACATGGCCCAGTATTGAGGCGTGTGTGCTGGGGAGCTGGAGGCGTAGTATGAAATGAAATAAAATCCTCCACCCAGGTTATTAGACTTTGTGGAATACACTTGAAATAAACATTTGATGGCAACATAAGAAATAATTATTCCACTCTGTTATAAATACCATCTATAAATAACATTTCTGGGCAGCTGTGACCGTCATTTTTAAATATACATCATGCAAACTTTTTTTTTTTTTTTTTTTTGCTGCATAAAAGGCCTGCAGGCTGAGATGCAAATGAAGAGCCCAATGTGCTGGCACAACAGGGGCCGTGAAGGGCTGAGAGTGTGAGGAGTCTCTCCCGGACACAGTTGCATCTCTTACCTCACTGATGCGCCGGTGGAGGCTGTTGCTCTTTCCAAGTCTGACCGGGGCAGTTAAACCGGAGGGCGGGCAGAGAAGAGAGCAGGACCGGCACCGGGACTCAATTCCCCTGCTGTGAAAACAAACCGGAGCACACTTAGTGTCCGTAGACTTTGCGCTTTGTCAGCAAGGCGGCGCGCACTGTCCGTATCCAGAGGACGGGATCGAGGATAAAATCCGCAGTGTTCGGAGTGAAACAAGGCGATGACGAGCAGTCTGAGGTTTGTCTGGAGTCTCAGTACCCCAGATCAGAACCAGAGTCCGGGTAGTTACAGCCGCTGAAGCTGCCCGGGTGAGAGACACTGACAGCAGACAGACAGAGAGAGAGAGAGCGAGAGGAGGTGGGGGACTATAACGGAGCAGACAAGTTAACGAGCTGGTCCAGTGCGCTCTCCGCCGTCCACTGTCCGCTCCTCCGCTGGATCCTCCTATATGAGCGGCCGCGCGTGCGTGCGTGTGTGTGTGTGTGTGTGTGAGTGAGAGAGAGAGAGAGAGAGAGAGAGAGAGTTTCCTCGGAGGATGCAGAGAGTAGATGGGGGGGGGGGGGTCGGTACCACAAAGAAGCAACGAACCAGGGAAGCAAAGACTTCAGTCTGCCCCCCCTCCTCCCCATCCCTTCTGCCACACTCAGAATTTCTGCCCTAATATGGCCACTGCATAAAGCTGATTTAGGCTCCTACTGAGAATAAAAAAGAAAAAAAGAAAACAACACATTTGGCTTTTGTTTGATTTTACATATGGAGGTTACTATATCACTGCTTCAATGACTATGTCCTTCTTTGTCTTCATTTCTTCTGATTTATATCAAGTGCTTTGCACAATTTGAGTTGTGCACATTAGCTGCATTTCCATTTTGTTTAACATGCCCAACACTCTGCTGATGTATTTCTGACTCCTTGGGGTGCAAAGCTGCCTCGAGAACCAGACATTCTCACAAGGCTAAGTTCCAGAAAGCCACCAGCAGAAAAATCATCTCCTGTGTAATCGTACATTTCTTTATTAAGTCCAAGTGTAAAACACTACCTGCCCAGAATGATAGACATAAATAATGAATCATTTAAGTCAAATTTAAGCAGTAAAGCACTAAAGTAGGTCCTGCAGTCAATGTGCTTAATGTTGTATAACATATATATAATACATATATCTGTGTGGTGCATAATGATGTTTTTAATTGAAATTTCATAGGTCCAGCAGCTTTTCATTTCTCCTTTTGAGATGGGAAGTGTGATTCGTTTGACTAGTGTTACACAGCTATTGCATTAACAGCTGTTAACTTAAGAGTCTAATAGAAATGCTAACTTACTATTTCAGCATCAAACTTTAGAAGGTTCACCAGCTCTCCCTGGCACGTCACATCTGAAGCTGTAGCAAGCGTTTACCCAAAGTAAAACACAAGAGCTGAAGACTCAGTGGATTTTCAAACTTAGATGAGATAAAATGCCTTTTCAGAGAAAATGTCAGCTGAAGAGTGTGCGAGTGTAGAACCAATGAAAGCAGTAACAGTTCTCCACCAGGCCCAGAAATAGTTATTTATTATTGATAAAGTGACAGAAAACATGAAAAGTGAAACCCAAACAGGAAAACAGATCTCACTATAATCCAGGTTGACAAACAGGTTGCACGAGGCTGGAGTGGTGGTTCCTTCTGTCCTGTCCTCAGATTTTTCATTCAGAGCAGAGCTGCAGTCCTTCCTGTATAGAGCTGATATCCACTGCTGGCTATCAACAAACTGTTCTTCAGATTGGAGTCCATTCCAAATAGCTCTCCTGAGTAGCACTCCATTGGCTCTGTGATAACATCACACTAAATGACTTTCAGCCCAGTGTTTCGCCCAAACTGGCCATCACAAAATGAATCAGCAGATTCAGGGAAACTTGGCTCCATCTGTCAGCAATGGTCTTATAATATGGGACAGGGCTCAGAGTTAATGTCTCCAAGTCAGATCGTTCTGTCCTCCATTCAAAGGAATGTTAAGATTTATGTGACAATGCATTCTAAAAGTCTGACATTTAAGGAAATGCATATATTCACTTTCTTATCAACAGTTATCCTAGCTAAATTTAGAGACTGACCATAGAGGGACGATCTAACCTGGATCTCTGAGACTCACAAATTGGCAAGTTGTATCAACGGATGGCACTTGAAATTTTGTAGTTGGTAATAATTGATGAACTGATGAAATTAAGTTTCAGATTCAACATTACACACAACAAAACGCAAGACATCTGTCTTCAGTCTCCTCAGCTCAGTCTGAGGTGCTCCCCCTCTGCACTAGAAATACACTGTCTTTGAGTTTGATTTCAGACTAAAGCACCTGTGGGATGATTAGTCTGCCCTATCAGGCCTCAGATAGCATCCCAATTCCACAGCCCAAGTCTGACCCATCTACCTCCACATCTTTGTACATGCCAGCTGTTGTCGTTTGATGTTTGCTGTCAATATTCCCCCCAAAAAAGAAATATCCACTTATGTCATGTAACCTTTGAGTTACGCAAAAATCTATTTAACACAACCACAACTGACAATTTCTGCTGGAGTAGAGTCCAGATGTGGAGGTAGCATGTGACCATCAAGATGTACATGGTCCAGAACCGAAGCATAGACTGTGCCAGAAGAAACCTAAGATGTGAAGCGGTGAGCATAGGTCAGATATACCTCCCTTTCCGTGGAAATCATGGCATCAGGTGCCCTCTGTACTGTAGAAAAAAAGCATCCTCTGAAAAACATCTGTTTCAATGATATCCCTCAGTATATCTCACTTGTTTAATCCATAGTCGAACCAAAGTGTAAAAAGATCAATTAACATTGAAGTCTCTGGTTGTTGCCTGGCAACTGCTTCCAGCCAGAAAACATCCTTGTGAAACTGTGATCGGACTTCAGTTTTCCCTCAAACTAAAATAAAGCTGATCCAAATCTTTCCTTTGTTCGCTCTGCTGTGTGCTGTCTACCTCACTGTCCTAGTGTTGTTGCACACTATTTTCCGTGATGACAGCACGACAGTGTGAGCGATTTGTTGCAAGTTGCAATTAAGAGATGACTGAGGTGATGTCTGTACTAATACAGAACGTAGTTGGCCTAATAAACATTCTTTTTGCTGAGTTTCAACAATCGGGAGGTTATATCAGGTGTTGAGAAGTAAAATCTGTTCCAAAATTAGACTTTTCCTGTTTGCGTCTGTACTCGTCTCACTCAAGACTGTCTAAGAGGTAAAGAGGCATCACTTGATACCTCCTCAGCCATGACTGAACGGTTTCTGGAGTCCCAACAGTATGATTCTGATGTGATCAGAGTCCTCTGATCACTGAATCCTTCAAATCAATCCAGATCAATTTACCAAGATTAAGATTTGGAGCCTGTCTTGTGCCACTCTGCAGTTATTATTTAAATGAGTTACACAGCTATTCAATATTTGGGTAAATGTAACCATCAGATCAGGATATTTGTATTAAAAGACTTGGAGCAGGGCTAAAAACCTCGATTGGGATTGATTGGGACATCAACATCAATAGTATTGACAGTGTCCAGCTAGCCTTCTCCATCTGTCTAAATGCTTTATGCTAAGATAAGATAATTATCTGCTGGCTGTGTTTTTATATTTACAAAGAAAACAAGAATATTTTTCAAAAATTTTGCTTTAAATGTCTGGTACATTTTTCAGACACATGCAGATGGATGCACAATTCAGCAAAACTCATCTTTATGGAGCAAATTCACCACCGAATTGGATTGGTAGTAGAGAGCTTAGCACTGATAGGGAAATAAGGATGCATTAGATGACCTGGTTTAGCTGTACCTCTGTGTTTTTGAGTCTGGATGAAAGGAAAGAGCCTCCATCACCATCACAACCGCTCCACCACATTCAGATTCAGTCATGTATAAAGATGACATCGCGATACACTGATCTGGTTTCAGTCCAGTCCATCAATTTCTTCTCCCACTAAGGAGCTGAGCCTCCCTGGGTCTTTGTGGTATTAGATGAAGTTAATGGAATGTCATCATTGTGCTACTCCCAGTGCTGGGTTGTCTTATTTTTAAACCTAAATACACATATATTTATTTCTTTTTGCATGAGAGAAGTTTTCCATAACTATTTTATATTGGGAAGAATAAGGGGAAGATGCTAAAATTGAAGTGGGAAAGATAATGGGAAAATAAATTTTGATGGAAAAACCATAAAGTGTTATTATACCCTCATTCTAACTAATATCACACTGAAAAGTGAAAGTCTAGGGAGTGGAGATACTGGATTACAGGATGTCATCTGTATTGAATTAGTCACCTTTACCATTTAGGGTCATGGTGCGCAACTCTCTAAAACCTTCCTGTGAAAAAAAAACAACAACCCAAAAATCAATTTCTATTGGATGGAAAATGATTTCCTGTACCTACCACCACTGTGCCGCTGGAGCCAGAGTACACACTGGGAGCAGAGGCAGTCAGCCACTTGCACAGAAGGTGTGAAATGACTGGGAAATTGGTTGTCTCCCTATCCTAGAAAAACCTTGAAGTGTTGTTGGGGTTTTTTGTTTTTTTTTTCCCCTTGACACTGTATTGATTCAGAAGGTCAGCTAAAGAGTGGGCTGCTCTGACTCACATGTACTCATGCTACATGTGTATCATGTAAGCAGTTAGCACTGGAACTAACTTTACACTCAGTAAAGTCACTGAAATTTCAGAATTAGTATTTTTGTAATAGTATTTACTACATATCTCTGGTGCGTTGTATTGTTTTATTGTCTTGTTTTATGCATCCTATGTGCCATTTAATTCAATTTCCCAGCTGGAATAAATAAAGTATCTATCTCTCTATCAAGCTATCTAGCTATCTATCTACCTCCCCAAATATTTTCAGCGTTTAGTTGGCTGGCCAAGTCTTTACTCATGTGTTGGCATTTAGAAATTTTTTGTAATATGTTATATTTGCTTTAAAGTGGATGATAAGGTTAATTCATCCTCCATGTGAAGAACTGGGACTAGACTGAATCACCTTTATCACCTATCAAATCAGTAGCTTAGCTGTGGAGGTACACAATCTGAACTCAGCATGCTTCTTCTGGACTGGTAAGTAAACAGCTGTTAATGCTGATGTTAGCCATGCAGCAATAGCAAATCTTTCTATAAGCTCTTTTCAACCAGTTATGGTTTACACTATATGACATTTGTTGTGGAATGAAGTAAATATCATAGCTCTACTCTGGCAGATATAGCCAATTAAGGTTGTGTTAAAATAGATTTTTGCTTAACTCAGAAGTTTCATGACACAAAAGGATGTTTTCCTTTTTTTTGGCTGGATATAAATTGGCATTTCAAAGTGCATGGATGTAAAATATTGCTGTAAATACACTATAATATCCACCTTTTTCTCCTTTGGCTAGATAGTGAATCTCAAATCTCACAGTAGACCTTTTTCGTGGCAGACACTACCATAATTGCAGGGATATCAAAATAATATGATCAGCAGCCATTTTTATCTTAAGTCAGTGTCTCTGATGATAACCGAAGGCTCTGGAAATACCTGCTGGCCTCAGGCAGCTGATGAGTTGATAGGTTTTTAATCCAGGAAGTCTCTTGATTTAAGCCTTTCTGATTAAGCTGATGTAATTTATGGTGTGACATATTTAATGGGTCCTCACAGTCGGTAAAGAGGGTTTGGATTATATTAGATTATAGCTCTTTGTGTAAATGTGGTGTGAGATTGCATACTGTGTCCAGTGTATTTGTGTTAATTTGTTGGGACTAGACGTCCATTAGCGAGATTACTGATTCTCCATTAGAGAGATGCTGATGGTGAAATAACAGTTCACCAAGCAAACTGGTAATCAGAACCTCTGTTCAAAGTAACAGGAAAGATTAAAAACTGTGACACATAGAGATTTCACTGACAGGAAACATCAAGAGTAATGGCTTCAGAATATAAAATGCAGGGAGACCAGTATCTCTGCCACCGTATATCATTGCTTTGGCTTCACAGCTGGACACAAAGTATATGTAGATGAAAAAGTTCAGATGATTTACCAACTGAAGCAGAAACACATACTGTATGGGTACTGTTTCCTTCTATTGACCCGGTGATACAGTCAGCCCTAATGTCCTGTCCTTTATCAACTTGCTCACTATAATTCTCATTGAGTCATCCATTCATCTTCTACTGCTAAACCGTTTCCAGGTCGCAGGGGGTGCTGGAGCCAATCCCAGCTCACACTGGGTGAGAGCGGGGTCACCCTGGACAGGTCACCAGTTCATCACAGAGAGACAGACAGAGACAGACAGAGATGAACAACCACTCACACTCACACTCAGACCTACGGACAATTTAGAGTCACCAATTAATCCAAACATGATGTCTTTGGATGGTGGGAGGAAACCGGAGTACCTGGAGGAAACCCACGCAGTCAAAGGGAGAACATGCAAACTCCACACAGAAAGGGCCCAGGCTGGACATCATATTTTGGTGGAGTGATGAAAAAATAGTTGCCATTATGAAATTATGCACTTTTCAAAAGGTCAACCAGCATGTTATATGTAATTCCAGTTCTATTTTACTTTGCCTGAAGACGAGCTGTTTACCTTTTATTGCCATTTGTGAAAAGAAGCTAGTAGGTGACTGGTGGGTGCCTCAAGTCAATATGCTACCTTTTATATTTATATTAAAGGGCTGTGGATGTTTTCTTTGTGGGATGTTGTAATATGCCTGTAAACAGCACAGACCTAAGGAGCAGATTGGGGGCTACGTTAACCTTCCACTCGTTGGTGATGAAAAAGGGTCTATTAATGCTAATGCTGGCTATGTAACATTGACATTTCCTTTACACAAGTTATAGTGTGACATTCACATGTGTTGTTTCATGATGAAATCCCTCCTACCCCCAGTGAGATTAATTTTGGGGAAGCAAGTCTGCTGAGATTAAGTTGAAAAAGTGAAAAAAAAAATCTTCCCTATGCATCAGCTGCTCCTCTTTTACTTTTGGAAATATAATTGAAAGGTTGTATCTCAGATTCAACTCTCAGCATCTCCCAGTGAAGGGTTAATCTGCCCTGTTCGCATGGTAAAAGGTGGAGCATATTTAAAACTGGACACACACACACACACACACAGACAGACAGATGGGGCAGCAGTGGTGGTGATGTGAGCAGCAGCAGCACTTAGAGACAGGGTCTTACTCAGCACTGATCATTAATTCATAACACAGATCTCAGATGGAGGCTCAGATTAGAAACCTCAGCTTTACATTACTGGGGAAAAAAAGACTAACTGGTGGTGAAAAAGAGAGGAAATGAATTACTAAAACAGACGGGATTGGCTGTGTGTTTCTTGTTCTGCTCCTAAAAACATCCACTCTTCCACATGACATCCCGTAAAAGGAATATTCCACTCTGGCTTTAATCCTGTCTCCTCTTCGCCAACTTCAGCCCCTGTCTGCAAACATTCAGAAAAGTTCTCCTCTCAACAAATTAATAAAAAAAATGTTACTTTGATGATCAAAGGACAAATCTGTTTGTTATCCTCTCTCAACATGAATAGATTCTGAGTGAAAAAATCAATGAAGTTAAAAGAGAACAAGATGTAATACCATAGCTATTAATATGTTTACACTATAAAAATGGGACTTGTATGAAAATAGATAAAATCCCAGTCTACTTTTTTCCCCTCACCCACATTATCTGCCCCTTCTACCCCCACTCACCAACTCACTCCTCCATTATGTGTGCCTGGCTGTCTCTCTGTAATCCACTGTGTGCCTCTTTGTGACTGTACAGCATGTGGCTCAGCTGTACTTTGGCCTCTAATGGACCCAGTCAATGGGGAGAATTGTCATCTTGTTGTCTCTATCCAGGTCAAGTGTGTAAATATAAATGTGCTTTACGGTTGTATGCTTGTGTGTATTTTGCTTTAACGTACGTATTTGTACGTTAATGTATTTATATAAATGTGTAATATTGCATGTGTTTAATTTTCAAATGTGTTCATATCATAAAATTTAGTTTGATTTGGTTTTGTGTTTCCATGATTTATTAAAACATACAGAATCACCCACCAGTAATTGTAATTTTCACAATGCTATGCAACAATGACAGTGTGACTGAAAATATGCTCTAGCTGTTAAATGTTTCTCGACACTATGTTCACCAAAGACAAATTTTGACCTAGCGTTTGTCTGATGTTTTGCATAGAGCTGTCAAATACCAACAAAACTATAAAGCTGCAGTATATAAATGCACAACAATGAGTTAAAAGGTAAATGAGTTCTATAGCTCAGAGGGAAAATGCAAGCTAGGAGATAATTTTCATGCTTTGCATGCAGAGGCCCCGCATTAAAAAACCCCAGCCAAACGGCAAACCAGCAGTAGGCTTTTGCTGGTCCCATGCCTGGATAAATGGGGAGGGTTGCGTCAAGAAGGCCATCCGGCAGTACAAACTGCGGCCAAATCAATCATGCAAGTCAAAGAGCTGACTTGCTGGGGTGATGCCAAATAGGGAAAAAAGCTGAAAGAGAAACAAAGAAAAAAAAATTATTACAGCCACTTTAAGTGTAAGTTTGCACCTGTATGTTGTAATATTACAGAAGGAAGGGGGTGACTGCTCAGTGAAAGCTCAAAGGAATATTTTTCTTTCCGATTCCAAAGATAAGCTTTTTGCACATCCTCCCTCTTTCGGCAGTAACAGCTGCAAAGTGCAAACTTTTCTGCTCTGCAAAAAGAGGCTGAGGCCAACTTACTGTATACAGGAACTGGGGATCCATCAAAACACTTCATTATTACCTTTATTCACTACTTTGCTTGTTTATTTACTGTAAGTTTGTGTTTGTGTGGGGTGAAGACGAAATGAATACAGGCAGCTGTTTGTGATTACTGTAAAATAATTGTTACTATGACTCAGTAAAACACTTTAATGTCACATTGGAAGTGTGCTCATGTGGGGGAGCTTTGTGTATGCCGTCAGCTGCTACAGTCATGGTCATCCACACAGGAGACAAATGTTTTGTGAATGGAGGGCTGAACAGATGTGACACAATGAAACTTCCTCTGATTGCATATTCAGAGAGTGTGGTGAAGATATTTTGTAGCCTCTGTCAGCTGTTTGAGGCACCTTATCAGCATGAAAGGAAAGACAGCGTTTTGAAAATGGAGAATGAGGCTGAATCATTCTCTGTGGGCTTGAGAGGCTGCTGTGCTGTTGTGATCGCAGTAACACAGTACATATTAACCTGTCTAAAACATCTGCATTGGAGAGACATTGCGGGGGCTGTCTGTACACATGTGCAGCACGGTTGAAGCTGGTAGTTTGTGGGTGTATATGTGTGTATGTCTGAGTATGTGCTGGGGGAGATGGAGAGGGGAGTCTTTTCAGTGCTGTCTCACACAAAGAAGATAAAACTACTAATGGCCTGGGCTTCCTCTAATGGAGCTGTGTGTGTGTGTGTGTGTGTGTGTGCGCGCGTGCGCGTGTTTGGCATATACATGTGTGCGCACACATCAACAAAACTGCATTCAAATCATCTCTTATTCATGGCTGCATTACGGCATTCAGGCCTGGTCTCTCTATCTTTCTATTTACAGCTACCTCTCCCTGTACATGTGGGCATCTGTTCACATGCACCTACTGTTTCCAGGCTGCAGAGCTGCGCCGATTTACCCCCATGCGTGGTGATAAAAGATCCACTCACCTCCTTCAGTACCCGGCAGCATCTCTCTTCCCTGCATATTGCATCATATCACACTGCTGTGAAAGTTAACAGAGGTTAAGCTTTTGACTGATGACCAGGCATTTTCAGCACTCTAAAAATGTAACAATGTCCTGGGTCAAAGCCAAAAAACTGACTGTATATAATGTATATTCTGAGTTCAGTATTTAGCAACAATTTGAAATACTTTAACTTCTCTTCAATGTAGATTTGGTTGATATCGAAAATGTAATTGATGGTGAAATAAAGTCACCACTCTCACACAGAGTCTTGTGAAGTCAGTGTCTCTTTATTCAAGCTGTGCACAGGATCTCACACAACACAGTTTTGGGAGAGGAGCAACAGGATTTATACTCAAGATAACATCATACATCATACTTTATAAATATTTGAAATCATACTTCAGGATGAAGATGATTCACAAGGACACGTTTTCACCTTACATCAACATAGTCCTAACGATATACAACTCCTGAACAGTGTCACCATGTTATTCACTTATCTATGGAGGAAGATGTCTGTCTCTGTCCCCACAGATAGACTGGGGACAGAGACTGCACTTTACTCTTTCTTCAGGGACACATTCCTACACCCCAGGTCAGAGGAAACATATTAAGAATTAGAATACATAACTATGAGATACATTCCAGATATACAAGATTACATTTTTCATTACCAGGAATATTACAATACAGTCTAGAATAAATATCAGAGTATTTTGTATGGTATATCATTATTTTCTGTTGTCAAAGTAGGGATATATGACATAGTTATACTGTCATATTTCATCTGTGACGCTGCAACTAAGCAGCAGTTCAAACATTTATTCACCACATGCCAAGGTTTGATGTACAATGAACAAAGCAGTAACATGAGGATCAGATTCAACAACTGGACACACTGGGCAAAAATTCTTAGTAATATTACTGAATATTGGCCCAAGCTTACCCTGTGACGTTCCATATGCTCAGAGGTTAAAGGTAACACTTACTTTGAATCCTAATATTCATTAGACAGTTATATATTCATTAGACTGTTACTCCATTTGTACCTCAGTGAATCAGTATGTATAATGTGCATATGTATAAAAAGAAATGTGCACGCATTGGATCCCTGTTCAGGTTGAACATTGCCATGTTTTATTTGAGTAAGGACCGATTAGAACAATTACAGTGTAATTTCTCCCTTCTTCACGGACACTGTCACATCCACACATTCCTGCCTCGAGGTTTAATCAGTCACTGTAATTAAAATCATCTGGTTCGCTATGGATGTGCAGGGCCTTCAAATGTAATTTGTCTTTTCCCCTGCAGGTATTTTGACTTGTCAGAGTCCAAAAAGCACTGATGATAGTAAATAAAACTGTTTTATTCAAGAGTCCCAGTCGGCTGGGACAGTTGGCCTGAAATAAAATTCAGTCACTGTTAACATGATTATTTACACCTATGTTTTTGCACTTGTGACACATGAAAATGTTCATTGATTCATTCATCTTTAACCGCTTTATCTGTTTCTGGTTCGCAGGGGGTGCTGGAGCCAATCCCAGCTCACACTTGGTGAGGACGGGGTACACCCTGGACAGGTCGACAGTCTATTGCAAGGCCACATGAAAATGTTTTCTGTGAAAATATCTCAGCATGTTACACAATCTGTTAACTGTGGTACAAGTTCGCCACACATCGTTGAGATTTAAGCCACTATGAATAAAAATTTGGTATTGACATTTATTATTACATTTTCATGCTCTTTAACCCCTTAAAAAAAGAGACATGTTGAGTCCAATACTTTATTTACATCTGAATAAGCAGCGCCCTCTTGTGGTGAAAATAAGGTGTCGGAAAACTCTTGTGTTTTTTATATTCTTTCACCCAATGTATTGTATAAGGAGATGTCTTGGTCCCTTTTAACACAAGGAGGGTGTGTTTTAAATTAGGATACGTTTTGTTTTAGCTGGCTAAATTTGTTCACAGTGAAGGGCGTGCCAAAGTTGTTGCATCACGCTGCACTTAGGAAACAGATGTTTCTTAACTTGAAAAGTCACCTTCGCCCACAGAAAGGCTCAGTATGATGTAAAACCGAATGACTTCCCTTCCTGAAAACAATGAGTTAAATGACTTTATTTAGATAGCAAAAGCGTGAAGCCAACTAATAATAATGATAAAATATAAGTGATGTGAGATATCACAGCAAAGCATGCTGATATGAGGTGCTTACTCCACAGTCAATGGTTAATGTGTCACTTAAATAGTTGAATTACATTTTTATATGACATCTCTGTGGTTCTCAATTGAAAATGATGGATGTAGGTTTTGCAGTACTATAATATTGTTGTTACCTTTTTGTTGTGGGGCAACAGTGCTAACCACTAGGACCACTAGTCCACTAGACAGAATAAACATACAGTGGCGTGAACTGAGCTCAGCTCCCCAGTATCCTGTGACACATCACTCTCTCCTTATTTATGTATTTATGTGAACCCTCTGAACCTGGAAAATATACACACGTACATTCAAACTATTAACTCCTCCTTCAGTGCCTGTTTTGATCTGTCCTGCGTTGTTGAAGCAGACTGTGCATATATTGTCTACACTATTTGAAGTTGATCTTATTTAAAATGTGCAATTGTGAATATAGCAATTCCATTATTTTGAAATTTGGATGCTCAATTGATTTTGTGCCATGACTGAAATGTGTATAGTTTCAATAAAACGAACAGATGCAGATAAGGGTGTAGATAAGTATGTGATGCACTATGCTGCTGAGTCAGTTTCCTTAACACAAAGATGATGTTTGATACATCCTTACAATTTGTCGTTATTGATATAACAATGAATCCGGGTATCTTCCAATCTGACTATCTTGTTGGTCAGTACCTCCATCCCTCCACATCACACCACCGTGCACGTGCGTTCACCGTAAAACGTGATGGTGGAGTCCGTCGCATGATGGCTCGGTCCCGGCGAGGACCAATAACGAGGCGGCGTTGGAGGGAATGTGGATATATTTGGGAATACTGAGCTTTGCAGTTGGTGTGCGGAATTCTGTCAGCACCGAGTCCAATAGCAGCTCCGCCAAGTGGATTGTGGGTATTGTAGTCCGACGGGGGCGGACTGGGTTCTCACTGGGGGACCGCGGCACGTGTTCTACTACAAGTCCCACAACCCCTTGCAGGAATTCAGCTGCGCGTATGTATGTGAGGCAGAGAGAAGGGACGACTGAGTATTTCGTCTGCAGTCTTTGAGCTATGCCGACACAAAATAATGGTAAGTCCACAACTTGAAAATAAGCCACTTTCAACACATTTATCTCACTGAATACAAAATCAGGTAGAGTTTCCGTTAGCGGTCAGCAGAGTTTACCAAAGGCTGTTAGCGTTAGAGATTGTTAATTGACCACGTAACATTAGCTAACTTAAGCTAGCAAGCAAGCCGCTTTAGCTCGCTAGTTAATGTCTTTTTTTAAATGTTTGTTAATAAGATGACGACTAATAAGAAGCTGCATCGTGTGCTGTCGGTGAGAGGAGCTAACGCCCGTGAAACTGTTGTGTATGTTTGAAGGATTAGCCACATAGCTGTCAGTATTCAACTTTGGTTTGTTCGTGTGTTCCGCCCCCTTTTCGGTCTGGGGTTCCTCTTTACGGGAATCTCCCGGCCTGTGAAAAGAGAGAGTGACGCTGGATGGAGCGGATTAGAGGTCCTGGATAGTTTCACTGGCAGATTGTGCAGCTTGTTACCATACGGTCTGACAGTCCGCATACCTTTCTATGTACATCAGCGTCTAGTTGTCCGGTCACTGGTTTTGTGGTTGTTACTTCTTCCTCTTCAGTTTGTCTCCCCGTTGTTCCCTCCCCTCTTGGCCTCCCTGCCTTCCTCTGGGTATTTGAGGGTTTGCAGATGGTGGTCATTTTTAACAGATTTCCACATGACTTGTTGATAAGACTTGGGCTCAGTGGAGTCTTCAGTCAGACAGCTGTAGTGTGTTCTTCCTGCTTGTTCAGCTTTGGGTGTCTCTGGAGAATCTCTGCCTTCTGAAAGGAAGCCAAAGGCAAATAATGTATTGCTGTGTATAGCAAATGTACGATTGTGCAATGTGGGGTTCCAACTTTCTGAATTTGACTTTTGCTGCTGACTGAATTTGTGCATTGAATATTGATATTGAAGCTCCTCTTTTTGTGTCGTCTATATCACTTTCCCTCAGAGTATGGACTGAATTCATTGAAGGAAAGACAGGGGTTTACATGTTATAATGGTGTTTTAAAATACACAATTTTAAATCTAGATTACTCAAATCACAACAAATACCTCCTTAAAAAGGTTGGATCTGATACCAAAGACCAGTATCTGTTGACATACATAAATCATAGATGTCAACTCAGCGAATCTCCAATATGATATGGCTTACACTGTTATTATGCATTTCTGTGCTAAACAAAGAAAGTAAAACTATAATCACACTGAAAGCAGTGAACGTAGATCTTTTACGCCATTTTGCCATTGCTGACTTATTTTGTGCTTGAAGTCTCACTTTTTTAAAGACTTTTACAGACTCAGAAAAAAACTGTACAGCTAAGAAAGTAAACAATAAAACATTTGTCTTTGTTTTAATAATTTCTGTGGCATCGTTATGGTTGATTTTGTTGTTGTGCCTGAGGAACATAAAATAGGTCAAACCACTACCTCAATAACAGTAATTCGGCTCCACAAGCTCCACGATGCACTTATTTTTCACTGTATTGCCTCTCATTTTAGGAAGTTATAAGCTGCATTCTTGCTGGCAGCGTTTGCCAATAATTCTCCGGCCAAGTGTGGGTGTGTGCATTTCTCTGTCTCTAATGGAACATAAACCCAACTTATTGGCCAGCATTATGCATTTGTCCTGTTTTCAGCCAGGCTACTACAAAGTTGCCTTGAGCAAAATTACCAATGGTATAGTTTTTTTGTTTTTTTTTACAACAACCTGTCTCTCCCACTCTATTTCTCATTAATACCCTTCATTCCTCTTTAACTCCCTGCACACTGTTTTGTCCTCTCTGCTCTTCCCAGGTTTAGCAATCCAGCTAGCTGCTCGTGTTTTCTTGTACAAGTGTGTGTGCTTTGGGTTATGAGCAGTGGTAAGACATCTTGCTACAACTGATACTTCAGAGGAGCAGCAGCAGCTGCTGCCACAGCAGCCATCCTAGGCAGCCCTTATACTCCCCCAGCAGACTCCAGCAGGTGAGAAACACTGGAGAGAAATTATAAATAAATGCCAAGAATATATTCTTGTTGTGGGATGGATTCCTTTTGAAATTTCTGTTTTTCTTTAAGATAGATGATTGTTCATCCTTCATCACCCCCTCTCCTCTTTTTATCACTGCAGAGCAGGATGGAGGCCTCGTTTGGCCCAACTTTCTCAGCCATGGCTGCTGGAGCTAAAGGTGACATACATTGTAATCTTCTATTTTTTTAATCATTCCTCTTTATCCCTGTTTTTCTCTTTTGTTTGTGTTCGTCTCTTATTCCTCTTTGTGAGCTTGTCTTAATATGTTTTCAGCAGAAGGGACCAGCACTTACAAGCAGCACAGAAGAACTCCCTCTTCCTCCAGTACTCTCACCTACTCCCCCAGGGACGATGATGATGGAATGGTACATACCTTTTGCAGACTAGCAGAATAAATTTGTAAACGAAGAAACATTTAAAAGCTGATCACTTTAAATGGACCTGGGGTAAAATTGAACACCTAAAATGTATTAATTTTGGACAAGATCACATGTCAGCATACACTGTTGTACTTCTGATGCATGAAGAGCTATGACGTCTTGTTATTCCACTGCCTCCTGCGATCTCCTCAGCCTCCTATTGGAACTCCTCGGAGATCTGACTCGGCCATCTCAGTCCGATCTCTTCATTCCGAGTCCAACATGTCTCTGCGCTCCACTTTTTCTTTGCATGAGGAGGAGGAAGACACGGTAAGGTGTCCACCACAAGGCTCTATACACAGCACCATATCAAGGTTCAAGGATTCTTTATTGTCCCCGTGGGGCAACTTGCTTTACAGCCAGCAGTAACAAAAACGGTCAACTCAGCAAGCACACAGGAAACAACAACATATAACACATAGGACAGCCATAAATAGAAAAAGCATATACATTTAAACGTATAAAACCTGAATTGCAATACTTTTGAATTTGAAGCCACACAACGAATGGAGAAATTGCACTAATTTTGAACTAATTTGTGTTTGTGTTCAGGAACCCCAGGTATTTGCTGAGCAGCCATCAGTAAAACTATGCTGCCAGCTCTGCTGTAATGTCTTCAAGGATCCTGTCATCACCACTTGTGGGGTAAGTTTGTCTGTACATCTGCCTGTGGAAAAACTCGTAAAAAAAACATATTGTTATTGATAGTGTGTTTTTGATGCCATACATTGACCAATTGTAATTGATAGCTTGCTAAACCCAAGTAGTGACATAGCTTAGCAATTATAACTAGATTTTGTCATGTTTGACAAGCTTTGGATATATTTTCATCTTGAATTGTTGTGCACAGACCGATAGTAATTGAGCTACTTTGTAAAGTGTTTGGGTGGTGGTATCTTCTTTTCCCAACAAAAACTGCAGAAGAAAAGTCCACGTAATGGACTAAACAGTCTGTTTGTCTGCAAGACCATAAGCAAAAAACATCACCATGTTCAGCTAAGTATCTTATAACCAAACTAGAAGCTCAGTGTTATTTCTAAGGCCATGGCCAATTCACGCTACGTTGCACTGGATTACAGGTTACATAAACAAAAACAAAACATCATCATGAGAAATTTAACCAGCAATTTCATACTTTTTCTTGGATTTGGATTTTGGATTTTTCTTGAATTTACTATTAATAAAATCAAATAAAAAAATTGGCACCAGTTGTATTCACAGACTACACTTGTGCTGAATAAATACACAAAGCTTTTAGCAAAATCAATTTGAGGAACCTGAGCACTTAAATAGGAACGTGTTAAAACTTAGAACAAGAAAGACAATAAAGATTTTACCTCACTTCTGTGTTATTCCCTCCGCAGCACACCTTCTGCAGACGATGTGCCTTGACTTCAGGTGAGGCTTAAAGTGTGATAAAGTGCTCTTATAAAGGACAATTTTACACAGTACTTAGAAAACAATGGTTTTATTTCATGAAGACCCTTTGGTGTTAATGCTGTAGTTCGAAGTATTGTTTATTATAAACTGGTTTGTGCTTCTCACAGACAAGTGCCCAGTGGATGCGGCTAAGCTAACAGTTGTGGTGAACAACATTGCGGTTGCAGAGCAGATAGGAGAGCTCTTCATCCACTGTAAATACGGCTGCAGGGCTACAGCCAGTGGTGCTGCAGGAGCCACGGCATCCAATGCCACAGTGGCCGGGAAGCCAGGGGCGTACGAGGTGGACCCACTGGGCTGCCCGTTCACCATCAAGCTGTCAACACGGAAGTAAGCACTAAAGACTTGATAGGATTCCCGATTTCCACTGCTTCCCTATGAATGTTTTACAAATTAATGTAAAACTGCAGTATATTGCAGTACTATTACTTATGAGGCTTTCACCCTGGACTCTGTTACCACAGAGAACATGAGGCCAGTTGTGACTACAGGCCAGTCCGCTGTCCCAACAACCCCTCCTGTCCCCCACTGCTCACAATGAACCTGGAGGCTCACCTCAAAGAATGTGAGCACATCAAATGTCCGCACTCCAAATACGGGTTAGTCCTTAAATTTTAATCAACATTCCCATGTTTCTAAGTATTACATATATAATTCTTATGCTTCATCTCTTGCTCATTGCAATTTCTTTATCTGCCACTCATTAATCTACCTCTGTTCTGCTCCTCAACAGCTGTACATTCATAGGCAACCAAGACACATATGAAACACACCTTGAAGTTTGTAAATTTGAAGGTTTGAAGGAGTTTTTGCAGCAGACTGACGACAGGTGAGCCTGTTGATTATATTTACATTTGACGTTTTTAGTTGTCCAGATACTTCTGAGCTGGACCCTTACTGTCTCTTACACAACTTTTCAGCACTTGAGTAAAATGTACATGTCCTTAACCCTGATAGATTCCATGAAATGCAGCTGACTCTGGCCCAGAAGGACCAAGACATTGCCTTCCTGCGCTCCATGTTGGGAAAACTATCAGAGAAATTAGATCAGCTGGAGAAGAGCATGGAGCTAAAATTTGGTAAGTTTCAGCAGAGAATCAAGTAATTCTGCCTGCCAGACAAACCAGGGCTAAGATTAGATTCAATATTTAAGGAAGTCTTTTGGATGTTTACACACTTGAATTAGACCAATCAGCATCACTAACGAGGTTGGTTGAGCAGCTAGACTGTTAGTGTAGTTGTCGTTCCAGCCATGCACATTTAGATCATTGTGTCAGTGAGAAAGTGAGTGAAAAAGTGAGTGAGAAAAAGGTGGAGCAGTACATTCTAATTAGCTGTGGTTTTTTCTTACTGTTATTGTGCCTGTGTGTATTCTTCAGATGTGTTAGATGAGAACCAGAGTAAACTGAGTGAGGACCTGATGGAGTTTCGCAGAGATGCCTCCATGCTTAATGTAAGTGTCTGTGCATGCGCATGTATGTGTGTGTGTGTGTGTGTCGATGGGCACCTTTCAGACACACAAAGACAAGTGTGTGTGTGTGAGAGAGATGCAATTGAATTGAGTAAAAGGACTGGAGTTTGCAGATATGTGTGAGTGATCAGTGAATGGCCGTTAAATTAGTTGGATTATAAAAAAATGTCTACATACATTTTTGGTGTCTGCAGGATGAGTTGTCACACATCAATGCCAGGCTCAACATGGGAATCCTGGGCTGTAAGTATCCGCCTGCCTGACCTCCTTTTTTCTCTTTACCTGACTCAGTGGAGCAATACATTTTCTAAAACATTCCTAACATACGGACACTGTCATATTTTAAATGATGTTGTCACTAGTTTCGAAATGCAAATTGTAGCTTTGACTTCCCTCTCTGGATGTTCCCAGCTCCTTCCTTCTTCCGCCTCACTCCCTCTTTACCCCTTTCTGTATGTGTCTTCCTTCCATTCCTTCCTCTTTTTATACTCCATATATGCCTTATGTTTGCAATAAAAAAATGCATAGCCTGTCTTTCACATCACATCTTTGCTTTTGTGTAGCATACGACCCCCAGCAAATCTTCAAGTGTAAGGGGACATTTGTTGGCCACCAGGGTCCTGTTTGGTGTCTCTGTGTCTATTCCACTGGAGACTTGCTATTCTCTGGATCCTCTGATAAGACTATCAAGGTACAAAGAAGCAGCCATCTCTTGTCATTCATTTATACATTTCTACTGTCAAATCTTCCAAAACACCTCACATCTCTTCTCTCATGTATTTCTAGTACATGATACAGAAATTACTTAATCCTGATAACCATCATGTTTGCCCTAATATTTTCAGATTTGGTTTCAGGTTTTGTGCACAATTTAAAGGGAATACACAGAAATCTGCCCTCAATTTGAAAGTCAAACATTTTCATTTTGTAAGCATTATTTGATGCATTTCATGCCTTATGTAAATGTGTTGTGTAGCTGTATTGTCTTTCTTGTCAATGATGTCTGATTCTCAGCTTATTGGGACTTCTGAAAAAGAGATTATCCTCATTGAGACTGCATGATTGAATTAAAGCTAAAAATAACACTAACTTCCACACTAAAGGAATTGAATGATGGCATAGCTAGAATGATATTATCCTGTTTTAAAACATACTTTCTTTGATTACCAATTTTTAAATGGTAGAGGGCTATTAAAGTCAAAGTAGACTCTGTGCATTGTATTTAATCTTCTACTCCAGTACCTGTTGTACTATGGCAACACCAATGCAATATAGCCTTATGTGTTTCCTTTTTTTTTTTTTTTTTGGAACCCCTGCTATTTTCAAACCTTAGCCAGAGAGATTGTGATATGTTCTGCCTACAATCTTCTATTAAAAATATCAAATTGAGTTGTTTTTTTATATACATCTGTTCGAGGAAATACGATGGGGAATAGAAAGCTTCAGGTTGCTTCTTAAGTATATGCAATAAGAAACAGAAATGGTACATGGCAATAGATGCAAGTTCATATATGTTTTAGAGTCTTAAGATATATGTTAATTGAATTTTTGCCCTTTCCCCTCAGGTGTGGGATACTTGCACCACCTACAAGTGTCAGAAAACCCTTGAGGGTCATGATGGCATTGTACTGGCTCTGTGTATCCAGGGGTAATAAAATACACACATGCACCTAAACACACACTGCGATTTTAAGATTCATGTCTGCTGGGAGGGTCCATCCTTGATTCAAAACACGACTAAGGTATATATTTTTTGTCTCCATAGAAACAGACTATACAGTGGCTCTGCAGACTGCACCATCATTGTAAGTAACAGACAATTCTCTGCTTCTCCATTTGAAGGGAAAACTTGAACAAATTGAATAGGTTGAAAAGATTTGGTTCTCTTTTTGTGGTCTTGCCACTTTGCATGTTTTATAGGTGTGGGACATTCAGACCCTGCAGAAAGTCAATACTATCCGTGCCCATGACAACCCTGTATGTACACTGGTCTCCTCACACAACATGTTGTTCAGCGGCTCTCTCAAGGCCATCAAGGTACAGTTCTATACATGCTATTTGACTGTGCATGTTGCTTTGTTTCATAAGTTGAAAGCCAGACATCAAATCATTCTCCACATGTTAATGGCTAAATAAGTGAAAGAAAATTCCTTATATATAAATGTACAGACAAAGTGCAAAAGGGGGAAAATACACAGCTGTTTAATGTAGGGACCACACTTTGAAACCAGCCTTTTTTTAATTGAATTTAACAAATATTTAGTCAGAAGCTAGTGTATGTGGTGAAAAAAGATCTGGGAGGAGCTATCCTGTCAAGTGTTATATTGGTCATAGGAGGTGGTGGAATAACAGATCATTTTATACAAATCAAGCTGCATTGAGATCAACTAGTGAAAGTATAATGCAGTGGTCACTTTGGCTAAAGCTGTTTCAGTGAACTCTAGTTTCTAGAAAAAAGTTATGACAAGTTTTAAAAATATAAATGATACTCTAAGATTTCTAGAAGATCTGTTTTTAAGTGAACTTTGACAGAGAGAAATTTACTTACATAGAGTTGCTGAGGAACACGGCTGTGGCTGTAGTTAGCTTTGAGACTATAAAAATGTGGCTCCATGGAGAGGGGTAAACAGTGGGAGTGATGGCTGTAGCCTTGTCTTTGTAACTATGGTTACAAACAGTGAGTGTAAGGAAGGGGGTGATTGTGGTGCCATGTAGCTGATGTCAGAGCTCTTGCACAGGGACTTTCCTCTCCTGCCCATCTTGGCTCTGCCTCCTCCTTCTCTTCTTCCTCCTCCTCCTCCTCCAATCTCGTCCCACTGCCCTCCCACTCTCTGTTTCAGCTCAGTGACATCATGCAATTAACTGTTTTCACCATTGTGTATCCACCCCAGATCTGCTCCACGTACAGAGCCAGTGGGTGTGAGCAATTTCACAAGTGTGTTAAACTCAAAAAATAGGCTTGCATTTCAGCGTATGAATATGGTTGCTGATAGCCATGATTTACTGCAGCTACATTTTTTGAGGAGTATTTATGAGCAGTGAAAAGCACATTGTTGTAGTATTTCTTTTAGTAAGCACTTTTGCAGAACGTCCTAACCTGTAATAGGAACACTGATGGAAATCCCCAAGAACTTCAGCTGTCATCAAGTAAAAATGTTTAATTCCCAGTGCTGTTCTTTGTGAAGTAGTGTGAAGTTAGTTTTTCTTGCAGCTCCGGTTTCACTGAACCCTATTATTGTGTGTGTGTATAGGTTTGGGACATTGTGGGCACAGAGCTGAAGCTGAAGAAGGAGCTAACTGGTCTGAATCACTGGGTTAGGGCACTCGTGGCCTCCCAGAACCACCTGTACAGTGGCTCATATCAGACCATCAAGGTAGGTGGAAGATGGAAGTGGTGACCACATGATGAAAATTCACGTTTTGATTGTCCAGTCATGGCTTAAAAACCATCTCTGGGTACATTTGCATTTGCAACCTTTGAATTATACCACACGTTGAAACAGTGTGCACGAGTTTGTTGATGTCTTAGCCTTTATAAATCCAACAGGAGGCAACCACTGATTATTAAACTGTGCATTTATTTGCCTTAAAATTAACCTTGGTTAGTAGCTTACTTACCAGATTAGTAACACTAATGTTAACCAAGGCCAGGGCATTTCATTCGTCAATAATGTTGTTATGTGCTGTTGAGGATGGGAATATCCACTCTATGAGAGTCAGGCTCACAAAGCAACAATAGCAGCTCTGCTCTATTTGTGTTCCACAAATTCCACCTAAATGTGTGTCTGCGTTAGATAATTGTACTCATTGTTGTAGCTCATCCTCAAAACCTTTCCACATAGAAGAGTTGAGCATAATGCTTGAAAGCCAAAGGGAGCATAAATCTGTGTATTTTTTTTAATACTGTCACATAATAGCTAAATAGCTCTACACTGCAATACATGAAACACAAATTGTGTCAGTTTTATAGCCTCTGTGTCAAAGGTCTGCAAATTTAAGACTCTTTAAGGCTTTTTGCCTTAAAGTTAATCAGCTGTAAACAATAAAAAGCCAATGTCAGTCACTAAAATCCAAAGTTGTTGACTATAAAAGAGAAGCTGCTCTTCGTACTTTCTAAGTGAAACTGGAGACTCCCTGGTTCATGTTACTGGTAATCTGCCCATGTTATCATTGTAAACTGAAAATGTGTTATTCTGAAATGGAAAGCTTGACAGCTGTGGCAACAGTAACTAAGGAGGGTGCACCTTAACAAAAGATGAACGGCCTGCTATGATTATTTTTAAGACAACAACTTTTGTGATTTGAAATGTTCCACTCGGATGTAGTTAATAAAGGTTGCACGTTGTAGGGAGGTGCAGCAGAAAGAAGATTTGGCAGTGTTGTGTTTGGCAGGGCCTGTAGTATATCTGCCAGAGATGGATTCGACTAGAAGATGGCGGTTGTTAATTTTGGAGCATAAAGATGAAAAGCTGGAGGAAGGAAGGAAGGGCTTACTGCCACAGAGGTTATGTAGAGTTGCCCAAGCAACCCAAAATACCGCTCCATATGTGAATAATTAGCACAGACGGAGTTCTTTATGTTTGAATATGTCAAACAGTACTATGTTTGTTAGACTGTTTGTTTCTGGGTCCAGATCCTCAGCCTGGGTTCTAGCTGATATGTGCATCAACGTGCTCCTGTTGTTGTTAGTTTTGACGACACAGTGGGAGCTATTTAGCTGGATAAAGAAACATTTGCAGGGACTGTGGGTTTTGTGTGTCTGCGTGTTTGTGTGTTAAAGCCATTTGGATATATTGTGCCAGTAATTGGTGTCTGTATTCTGTATATGAAAAGGACTTTGTGTCTCAGTCTGACTATCAGCTTCATTCACTGCCTCATTGTTGAAAGCCCTCTGTGCACTCTGTCTGTGTATGTGTGTGCGTGTGTGCGCGCTCTGTCTTGCTGGAGTTGGTCACTAATGAATACTTCTGGGAGGCTGGCGAGAGATGAAGAGAGAAACAGAACAGAGAGCAAAGTGAGAAAGAGACCGGTTGTGGGATTGGAGGACATCTGTGTGAGAATGAAGAATGAGGAAAGAGAGATGAAATTTAAAGATAAAGTAGACGGTGCTTCTTTTTCATGATTCCTATAAGGGGAGCAGTCAGCCTCTAGCCAATAGTTAGCTGGAGAAGCCGTTTAGCAAATGTTTTGCTACAGAAATTGGCTTGACAAATGTTATTAAGCAAATAACATCCCTTTAAACATTTTTGCATTCATGTAACTTAATACATAATTATGTAACTCACACAGCACCTGCAAAGTTACTAGAAAACAGTTCAGCCACTAAATATAGTTGTCAGTTTAAATAGAAAATAATTTTGCGATATTTTTTTAAAATGTTGGACCAGTGTTTGAATTGAACTAATATATTGTATAAACAATAATTTGCCATGTTATTAGGAGCCCCTATAATCTGTTGTTAGTATAAATATAGAGACAAAGCTCAACGCTGTAGCTTCTTGCAGCCAAATGTGGTGTTTCAGCTTCTTTCAGGTATTTCAGACCTAGAGGGAGAATGGTCAAAGATAGTGTAATGCCTTACGCGAGGGTCTGCCTGATGTAGATGTGAGATTCTGTGAGGCTCTGTGCGCTCCCTGAAGTGTCTGTGTTGTGTCTCTAATACAAAGGCACAACTCCACACACTTAGAGAATTATTATTTACACTTTTTAGGAGGTAGTAGCTCACTTTCTTCTTAATGTGTAAAGCAGCTACTGGTTGTGTACAAGTTCACAGTAAAATCCTTATAGTATCTAAGTGCTATTTTCAATGTAGACAAACTATGAATGTAGGCTTAAGTACATGTTTCAGTCTTGACATGTGTGAGTTCTGTGATGGCTGGTGTGTCCTGAAGCAGCTAGTCTGTTTGTTTTTTTTTTTCTACACAGTGGAAGTGAACTATATATAGTATGACAGTTTCATTGATTAGGCAACACAGATTAGAGAGCTGATGAAGCTTTTGGTTTTTGTATCCAAGTATGGATGCAGAGGGATTTCCACTGATATTCAGCTTCAGAGGCAGTGACTTCCTGTTTTGTGTGTCTTAAATGTGAAGTTTTGTGTTATATGTATGTCACGGTGTGTTTTCAGTGCTCCATTGTTGTTGGACAGTAGATCCAACTAGGCAATAGTTAAACAAATGAAAATTGACAACTTGCAGGTGTTTGCATAATTAGTTTTGTCCACTGCTCATAATGTGTGTGTGTGTGTGTGTGTAACTATCTCTTTCCAGGACAATCATTCACAGTCACACTGTCTTATTTATTTATTATTTACCCATCATCCTGTCTGAATCCCTCTTTCTCTCTACCTGCCAGATCTGGGACATCCGCTCTCTGGAGTGTGTTCATGTCCTACAGACCAGTGGGGGCAGCGTCTACTCTATTGCTGTCACCAACCACCACATCGTCTGTGGCACTTATGAAAACCTTATCCATGTAAGGGAGGCAGACATGAACACACACACACACACACACACCAAATACATTATTGTTTTATTGTTCATCTTCAGTTTCTTCAGAATCTCTCTCAAATCTAGAATCGTACAATGCACAAGTTGATTGTTTAAACTCAATAGAAATGTTTCTGTTGTCTCCCGATATGCTTTGACAATGATGTTTCTCTCTACATATTAGCCATGCTGTTGTTGTGCTTGATGATGATGATGAAGGCGCACCTCTGTCCCCCTTTAGGTATGGGATATTGAGTCTAAAGAACAGGTGCGGACCCTTACAGGCCACGTGGGGACAGTTTATGCTCTTGCTGTCATCTCCACCCCTGACCAGACCAAAGTGTTCAGCGCCTCCTACGACAGATCCCTCAGGGTGAGGATGGACTGTTTCCTATCTGTCTTCATACTAACACACCTTAAATACACACATAGCTGTCTAAACAGGAAACTATGTCAGTAACACATGGAATTCATTCCTCATGTTGCATTTGCCAACTGTCAACATCTATGTTAGTGTTTCCAAAGGTCTCTGTTGTTTTCCCTCAGCCTACAACACAACTCTGGAACTTTCAAACTTAAATGGGAACAGAAAGGGCCCTAAAATGTCACTCTTTTCAATGTTGAATGTCAAAGCAAAAATCATATGTTAAACATAAGCTACCACTATGTTTAGTGGTGGTAGTCAGATTTGGTATGGCTCCGTAGAATTTCACTGAGCACTCCTGCCCTCAGACTGTGACCATTATCAGATTCATCTGAGAAAAAACACAAAAGGAAGGGGGAAAAAAAACCTTCCTCTGATCTGACTCCGACTGCAAGAGAGAAAAAAAGATGCATTATTCCACTGAAAATGTACACATGACCAGATACACATTGCATACTAATAAACATTTAAATTAATTGTCAGATAATTGCAGGTATGTTACGCTTATGTGACATTAAAAATGGGGTGTCATTTAAGGAAAGTAGCTGAATGTGAGTATAACATACTTTATTTTGCTTTAAATAAGAGTTGAAATGTTGTTTCTGGTAAATGTATAGGTGTGGAGCATGGACAACATGATCTGTACCCAGACCCTGCTGAGACACCAGGGCAGCGTGACAGCTCTGGCTGTTTCCAGAGGACGCCTCTTCTCCGGAGCTGTTGACAGCACCGTGAAGGTACAACAGATCGTCCTCTTTCACTTCTTTATCTGCTACATCTTCGACTGCTTGTGCCTCTGCCTCTGTCACCAATCCACCTTTTCTCTACTGCTGTCTTCTGTACTGTTAGACAGGGAAGCTGTAGACCAGCATCATAAAAATTATTTTGCAATAAAAACATTTAGAATCTCTTTTTTTATTTATAGATAGATAGATAGATAGATAGATAGATAGATAGGATAGGTCTCTATCCTAATCTGCATTTACATACATTCATTCATTCATCTTCAACCGCTTCTCCGTTTCCTGGTCGCGGGGGTGCTGGAGCCAATCCCAGCTCACACTGGGTGAGGGCGGGGTCATTTACAAATAATAGCCTTAATTTTCTGATGTATGGTAACGATGCTGGATTTTCTAAATGCGTTTTTCTTTCTCCCTTTCTCAGGTGTGGACGTGCTAAATGAGCAGTTTGCTCTGCAGGTGAATTCAGTGGACATCACGTCTTGTTAATGTTTTCCACGTCATTTCTTCCACCACACCTGTCTCTTTAATCGTGAGCTAACGGACACAGACCAATAACAACGACCACTCCACAGTCAAACTCCAATGGGACTTCAAACACACACACTCTGCGACACAGTGACTCCAGGTCACACTCCATGGTGATCTCAGTGACCCAGTGCATTACAGGGCAAAAGAAGACGAGCTGCCTTACAGTCACAACGCACTGCGCCAAAACTGAGGTTGAACAGGCGCTGCACTCCTGTAATCAGAGCAGAAAGCAGAGAGGATTATGGTTGTTAGAGTTTTTCAAACTGTACATGCTCCTGTCTGCTTTCTGCAGATAAACCTGCCATTTAAGAACTGTACTGACGATGCCTGATATATACTGTTCAAACAAGTGGAAAGGCTGGTTTCACAAACAGAGAGGGATGACACACCCACTCATTATGTTTCTCTTATGTGAATTTTCAAAGTCTAAATCACTCCAGAAATACCAGAATATACTCTTTAATGTATGCAAGTGAAGCAGCAGCAGTTTTATGCTTGTATTTATATAAACATTGTTTTTTAAGTTGGACTTTGTTGATTCTACCCAGATATTCTCTTCCGAGTTATATACTGGTCGGAGGTTAAAGGACGGCGGCTCTGCAGCTTGTGAGCATCCAGTGTCTTGCTCAGAAACTCACTGCCCTGTCCACACTGTACACAATGTAGTTAAATTATCTTATGCCATTAATTGAACAGAGCAGTATATTTAAAGACGACTCACTCTCCTCCCCCTCTAGTCTGGATCCAGTAAGATGTTGGCTGAACATGTTTTCAGACCTCGGGGGCTTTAACACGTGACATTAGGTTTGGTTCAAACAATCTACCCTGGGGTCGACTGATGACATCACTAAAACTGACCAATGAATGACCTCTTGCTGATAGTTTTTCAGTCATTTGTAAACATCATGAACTTTGATTTATGTAGATTTTGTTTTTTTTTTCCTTGGCTCAATGAAAAACGGAGCTGAGCCTGAGTTTGTGCCAGACAGTCTGGTTTTAATGAATTGTCCACTGCAGTTTGTTCCTAGCAGCTTCATTTCTCAAACAAAATGTATGAAAATGTAAAACAATGTATTTAACACAGATGGATGCAGGTGCAATAACATTTTCTCACTCCTTGAGTGGAGTTGTCGCCCTGTTCAGTTTTGTGAAACTGGCCTTAACAAAACACTTTGAATAAGGGCAGAATTTACAGAGAATGACAGATCTTTAGATTTACTGAGTTTTATATTAGTGCCATGTTAGAGCTCTAGTCAGAGCCACCCAATGGTTGTACAGTTGTGTAAAGTAACAGCCTGGACATGTGCCCATGAGAATGAATCGCACTGGCCTACATAGCGGAGACAGGCAGAGAGGAAGAGACAGCTTGTGTGCATGTATGTGTCTTTTGTTGTGTATATGTATGTGTGTCAATGAGTGCCATATGTGCGAATGAAAAGTTAGGAAAGACTGCAATAATGCGTATTTCCCTGCTCCTTCTGTCTCCCTCCTCCCTCTCTCAGATATCTGTCTCCAGCTGGTTAGAATAAACTGCAGATTAACACTTTGAGTGTAGCACTTGATGGACTCACAGTGAAGGCAAGAGGTGGACTGTAATTAACCTCAAAACTCCCAGAGGCAAAGTGCCATTGAGCTAAAGTGAAGTCCAGTGTTCCTGAATGAAGTTAGAGGACCCACATTGGGTTGAACATACAAAAAATGCCTGACTATGCCTGGGAGGTGGTTTAAGTTCCTTAATGAGTTCGTATACACTCACCAAATTTAGACATTTAAGCTAAATTAGATTTTTACAGATGTTAAGAGGTATTTTGCTTTTATGTCAGTGTAAGTTGCGGCCACTCCTTCCTGTAGTGGTGAGGAAGGTAGAGTAGGAGAGAAGTGTCCTCGCTGGTCACAGTTTGAGTGATTTCTTGTATACTTGTAATCATGTAAGCCTGAGCTGATCATTGAACAATAAAACTGTTGTACACTTTGAGGACTGTTTTATTTTCACTATTACAGTTGCAACTGTTTATGTTCAACACTTTATGGAAGTCAAAACTCTATTTCCACTGTGAATTTCATTTCAACTAAAAAAAATCCAGCTAATGAACTCAAGGTTTGTTAGCTGGATTTTCTAGAAACGTCTTATCAATCTTCTCCTCTAACTGATCAGCAAAACTTGAACAGCTAATGTTTTCTACCTGTCTTGAGGTCCGATTTGCCAAAACAGGAGCAGGATATGAGAGTAAAGGCCTTGACCGTCTTATTTATTATGTGTTAAAGTATAAAAGCAGTTACTTGCTGCCCCCTGGACTCTGCAACCTTCCAAATGTGAAGTCTGACAAACGGAGGCAGTTTGTATATAACATTTATTTATTCAGAGCAGATGGCCATAAGATGCAGTCACTGCAAGCACACCACTGTCCACACATACACACTCGCACACTGTTTTCATACAGTCAATAGCAGAGCAACACATAACACACACTCGGCCTCTCAAGCACTTGCATACGGTCACTGCAGAGCAGAAAAGACACCGTCCAGTATCTGTTCAGATAAGCACAGGCGGAAATTCAGAAAATATAAATAATAAAAAAACAAATAAAACTACTAGGCTTTTTCTTCTGAGAAAAGAAAAATCAACTACTTCAGCTCCACAACAAATTTGACCATCTGTTTGTTTGTTTTTTGGTTTTTTTTTTTACCTTAACAGCCTGATCCACCCACCACTCCCCCCACACCAAAACACACTTCAAAATAACACCCACGACATGACACGTGACCAAAAGGAGACCCAAGGAAGGAGAAAAGACTCAATGCAGCTTTAAAGAGATGGCCGCTGTCTTCCAGTTGTGGAAGCGATGGGACGTTTCAAAAATACAACAACCTCTGCACAGGGCATGTTACTGTGGACAAACTAGTCATACAGTCAGGTTTAACAAAGCCAGACTTTTCAGTACCAGATTAATTTATCGCTGATGAAATGTATCAATGAGCCGATGCAGAAATGTTGGTTGTAGTAAAATATGAGGAAAAAGAAACCAGCATGACCGGGAGGTTGTCATTAAAGAGTTTCACATGAATTTTATATTTTAGGAAATATGCTCATTATGAAACTACTGCTAGCAGCTGGTTAGCCTAGCTTACCAAGCAACAGCTAAGCCAACTTTGTCCAGAGCAAAGAAAAACCACAATGGTTCCTTTTTTCTTCAGTTTGTTAAACCAACAAATCAACAAAATGCCAAATAATGAGCAAGATGCTAAGTAGTAGTACTGTGCTAGCTTTCCCCCTGTACTGATCTCTAGCCTTAGCTCAGCTAAGCTAAACTGCTGCTGCTATGGTTTCTTATTTTTCATAGAAATATGAGAGCAGGATCGTCCCTCTCAGCTGACTGCTGACATTCGACCCAGTGGGACTTTCCATAAATCTGTTAATGGTGACTTTAATGTTCTAATAAATTCACACATGAACATGGAAACTAACTAGGAAGTCCCAGATGATCCACGTTTCGGCGGTCCCTAACTGTCCAATCACATAGAAAAGAACAACAGGGCGAGTGGGGGGGAAGATACTCTGTTTGTAGTCGGGTTTTGTTTAGGTGTGATCGTTTTATATTTCAAACGACGTTATATAAATAATGAAAACAGAGGAGAGAAAAGAAATCCCCAGATTTTTACCTACCCATCTATTGTATTGTAGTCAGATCAAAATCACAAAGCAAGGCACATGTTTCAAAGAAAAAAAAAAACAAAACAAAAACCAGAATGTTGCATTTAAAACAATAAAACAAAAATAATACAACTGAACAGCAAGTATTTGCTTGTTTTATACACATTGCCACACCTGGACACATGTACACATGTAGGAAGAGGACAAGAAAAAAGAAAAAGAGAAGAAAAAGAAACACTTCCGGGACTATCCCAACATGGTATCCTACAATGATTCAGCTCGGACCACGTAAGCATGGAGAAGCAAACTGATTCAACACTTATTAGATCTGTTTACTTTGAAAAATAGTCTTCAGGTTGACACTAACATCATAAATACTTTTTTTTTTTTTTTTTTTTGCAAATATCCATATATATATAATCTCTATGTGATCATAATTTATATACCACAACTATTCTCTGAATTCTTATTCATTGATATAAGGAGTGTGGCTGCTCTGGGACTGGGATTTTCTCAATGCGCTGAGGTCCAGATGGAGAACTGCACCGGGCCGGATGCAGGTTCTGGTTGTTTGCAGGAACTTAACATTGCACTGGAACTAATGATCCAGCTTCACTGATCTCCGGTGCCACACTGGAGATCAGTGAAGGTGTTAAGGTGTTAAGGTGTTAAGATGTTAAGATGGAGCGAGCCACTCGCTCCATCTTAACACCTTTTTCTTTTTTTTTTTCGTCCCATGAAAATGTTGTCATGGCAACGCACCGCATAATAGCCACAGTGATGACATATGAGAATGGTGGGCGTGATGATGTAGATTGTCATGGCAACAGGGGGTGGGAGGTTTGGGATGAGAGAGATAAAGATGGAAAGCCGAGGTGTCAGGAAGGGTTTCGATCATCGTGGGTTTTTTTTTTTTTTTTTTTTTTGCTTCATATCCCAGAGAAATAAACTCCGGGGTCCTGCACTGAATTATCGATCTGACTTGAGATTCACTGATTATAAATCAATAAAGGACCTTAAGACAGGGAATGTACTGACATTGGGCTGACCAACCTTATTAACTGAAGTGTCATTAACCAGATCATTAAGTTTAGGTATTGCACCATTAAAAAGTTCACTGTGTCCCCTGCTCACTGACTCAGGACAGAGCGCTGACTTCACAGTAACCGCTGTCCTCATGTTATCCTACATTAAATGATTCCTGTGAACTTACTGCCAGACTTTAAAGCCTACGTCCTGATGTTTGAGTTTCACTGCGCAAAGCGATGTACAACATCAAGGGTTTTCACATTCATCTGCTGAGGGGGCACAGTGTGACACACAGATTCAACAGCAGGATTTTGTGGCATCATAACTGGTATGGCAGCCAAACATAGTCATAATGTAAAGAGGTGCAAGGTAACACATACACTGAGAGCGGACATTGGTAGGAAACATTTTGAGTCCAGCGGTTCAACTAGTAATGAAAAGAAATTTTTTTTACTATAGTTCTAATCGAAGTATTTTTATACTTTAAACTATATCTGCAGGGGATTTGGGGATTTTTGAAAAAAGACAGCAGTAATATCAGATTAGTAATCAGCATCAGCGGTTGTGAAATAAATAGTGCCCCCCTGCTCAAAAAGCGACCTGTGTGGGATACCAGACATTTGTTGCTACACCTCGTTGTGTTTCTGCTGACACAACAGCAGGAATCAGGAATGATTAGAAACTTTCTGAAGCTGAGTCCATTGGCCTCCCATGGCTCTGACTCTGGTGCCAGTGTTGCATTGTGTGGGGGGAGTTTGGACTAACCAAGTCTGATCTGACCTTTGACCCCAAGACTCATCCTTCTGAATAACTTTCCAATACTTTGGCTTTCCCTTGCTAAAACCTCATACCTCATATCCCTTTACATGTCACCTGAAATCCTCCGCGACCTAATGCCCACTTCGCAAGACAACCTGCTGTAATTTTGCTGCAGTTCTCCCTCTACTCCCTCTTCTCTCATATTAGTTTATATTGTGCAGGCTCCCGTGTGTGTGTGCAAGCTGGCTGCATGGGTCATTGTGCTTCTCCTGCGTGTGTGTGTGTTTGTGTTGCAGGTGACGATGATGATGATGATTATGATGATGATGATGTAGTTGACTCTACAGATGCAGCCAGAACAGGATACTTGATTTTATCCTGAAACTCCAACAATCCACAACCTGAACTCAGTGCTAACACACACCTATCACACTGTCCCTATTACACGCACGCGCACACACACATGCACACACACTCCAGGAGCTGGATAGTCTCGTTTTGGTCACAGATAAAAATTTTTCCACCAAGTCATTTACATCGTCACAACACCAGAGGTCACCATTCCACACAGAACCAAGACATCAAACCAAAGAGCTAGAGATTCATATTTATCCGTATATTATATATTAGTGTGCTAATGCAGGACTTTTTCAGTAGATATAAACTCTCCATGCTTAGAATGTACACATACCATACTATGATTCATTACACAGTTGGTTTTTCCATTAGTATTATTTTAGTTTATTTTCTCAAGTCCAGGCTGAGTTCTTAAAGACCCATATTTTGATTGCAGTCTCCTCCAATTTGTGATTTCCTCATCACTCAATCTGCTGCTTTTCTTTTTAATTGTTTCTCCCCTAAGATGTTTTTGGTCCTTTAAAAAAAAAAAAAAAATCTTTCTCCTTCAGTGTCCCTCTCTTCATCCATCTGTCATTCTTGCACCCTCTCTGCCATGTGTCTGTCCAGGCCTGTGGCACTGCTCCATCATCGTTTTCAGCAGCCGCAGCAGGAGATGAGAGGAAGAGGAAGATGTGAGAGGTTTTTCCAGAGCAGCGATGGACGGACGGCCGGACTGCAGGAAGAGCAAGGTCAAGCGGGGTGGGGACGGCAGAGAGAAAAGGACGGAGAAAAGGAGAGAGAGACAGAGAGATAAAGAGGCATGTTGCCCGTTGTGCCATCTGAGTCAATCCTGTTGCAGCGCTGCTGTGGAGACACACTGATTAGTTTCTGTGGTTACTCCAACATGGCGTCCAGCTGGTCAGCCAGGTCGTCAAACATGCTGCCAATGTCATCCAGGATGCTAACTGTGGTCTTCTGCTCAGCCACAGAGCTAAACACACACAGATAAAGAGAGAGAGGGAGCAGCACAACATTAATACTTCATCTTTGCTACTGAAAAATTGGGACTGACTGTTAATCTCTACTCCTTAACCCCCCCCAACCCCCCTTTACCTAATGAAATCTACAACAATCAACGTTACTAGGTTTCAAAACCACTGGTCTCACACAGAAGCAGCATCTCCCTTCTACACACTGCACATGTCAAGTGTTGGTTCTAATTCAATTGGAAAAGCTTCATTTCTGCAGTTAAAGTGTCATCCTCTGATGATGCAAGAAAAATGCTTAGTGTTATACATATGTACTGATAGAGATCCATAACCATCTGTCATTAAATGAAATGTCATATATGGTGTTAAGTGAAAGTAGAATGATAAAATGTGGTGCATTTTTATTGTTGCATTTATTTATTACGTTTTACATGAAATACTATTCAGAGTGTTAATCTGATCATGAAATCGGGATCACACACCTTCTCAGCATTACTGTGATTACTGTACCACCAGCTTTTTGAAGCCTTGTGTTTGCCCTGTGTGGGAATGTGTGTGTGCTCCTTACTCTTCTTGCCGCAGTATCTTATCCTCCACGGCCCTCAGAGCAGCGGCCAGCGATGCACTTGTTTCCTCCAACTTCTGATGCACCAGAGAATCAACACTGAAGTCCGGTGTTGTCACAGCACCAGGCGCTGTCACCCCAACTCCAACCATCCCACTGTCCACTGACACACCCCCAATGGAGGACCGAGGGGGTTTGACGGGCGGAGGGGTCGGGCTGGGAGTAGCAGGAGTCTGGGGCGTCTGTGGTGTGGTGGGGGTCTGGGGAGTGTGGGGGCTTTGGGAAGACGGACTCGGTGGCTTGGCATTTGGTGGGCTGGGAGTGTTGGAAGGAGGGAAAGAGGGGGGTGAGCTGGTCTGTCGGGCCACTGTAGGGTGCTGTTTGACTGGGGCAGGGGTCGGAGTCGGGGTCGGGGAGGGGGGACTTGTCATGGAATGGATCAGCTTGGTCGGCTTGGGCGCTGTAGGGGGCGGTACAGGTTTGGGTGAGATTGGTGGAGGAATCTTCTTTGCTTCCACTACAGAGAGGAGAAAAACAGAAAGAGGCTGAGTTGGTGACAGCAGGTCTGAATCCAAGGAGCCTTAGAGGGCCAAGAATTACTGTGTATTAGTGCCTGCAAAGGAATCCAAATATAACTGAAATTGCAATACAGCCAAGTCCAATCACCAAATCACACTAGCTATAAAAATTTGGGTCAAAACATCCATGCATTGTTAGCTGCACGTGCATTGTCATGGTACAGAGACACCATGGCCTCAAATTACCCTCTCCAGATATTAAAACATCTTTTTTTGATATAAGACCCAATAAAAATCTCATTTACAAAATCTCTGATGAATCAGATGAAGGTGGCAGCTATTAAGTCTGTGGCCAATGAAACCCTGTGCTCACCACTGACTTACAGAAAAAACAGCTTGTTATGATGGAAAAATGAACTTTTTATGATGTGGACAGTGGCGCTGTGGAGAAAATGAAAACAGTCAGAGTTACGAAAGTCGGTTGTGGAGAAACGATGCTGTCGTTTGGTAAAAAGCCAGGGACCAGGGGCCACCATTTTTAAGGCCCAGTCAAATAATGACCACTGCAGCTACACCATCCTGTAAAATGTTATTGTGCTAAGTTGGACAACGGCCACAATGGCCACCAACAGGCAGCCAGTCCAGTCATCCCCAAGATAAAGACATCCAGGAAAGATGGTATAGAGCTAAATATGACACCTGGACCGTCAGCAGCAAAGTGTCTTCATGGGGGGGATCAGAGACACATGCAGTGTCCAGAAAAGCTCCCTACAGGCATAATAAGAGGTGGTCAGCTCACATTGTCCCAACGGAGGGAGACCCAAGCTTCATCCCCTCAAACCACAGAGCTTCAGCTTCCATCAGAACCGTTGATGCGGATGATGTAAGAAAGGCCATGATAGACCTCACTTAAAGAAACACAATTGGCAGTTCAAGGGCCAACGGTTAAAACCAATTCTTGGTTTGTTCCTGCCAAAGAACTTGCTCTGGGCCACAAGAACCGGTCTGAGAACAGCATGACACTTTCTTGGTCACTATCTCTCTCTCCCCCATTTCCTGTTAAAGGGCTCTTCCTGTTAAAAGGAGTTTTTCTTCTCCCACAGTATGGGGTGACAGACCAGCCACAACCTTAACCTCTACTTCTACCTCTAGTTACGGCAATACAAATCCCCCCAAAAAAACAACATTCATGCCGCCAATGATATTTTGGCCATTAATTTTGCAAGTACAATGTTATAAAAGCTGGAGGCTGGGGTTAAAAAAACAAAGCCGAAGTTGTTACAGAGCAAAGTTCCTCTGGATATTTATATGTTTGGATACAAGTGACACTTTTAAAATTGGGCTTTAACTTGACTATCAAAATATGAGAGCAACTAAATCTGTGCCGAAACAGCTGTCTGGAGCTGAGTCAGTGACAGTCATCAGCCCTATCCCTCTACAGCCTTTTCATCTGACAGCCACAGAGAGAGAGCAACAAAAAAGAGAGAGAGAGGTTAATATGCAGCAAAAGGCCACAAGTCAGACTTAAAACCAGAACACTATGGTTGCACCAAGGCTTTTACAGTATATGCTCTGTGAGGCGAGCAAACAGGACACCTTACAGTTATTTTACATTCCATTCACCAGTAGAGGTGCATTCACTGACACTGACTAACGTCCTGTAACATAATGTTTCTCACAGCACCCAGAGCTCATCAGTCTACTGCTGATCTATGAACTTATCCAGTCTACTTACTGGTTTGGTTTCACCCAACATGACATTGTCCTCCACACTCTGAGATCATGGACCTAGACATATCCATTTTATATGGGACCTACTTTGGGTCCCTGTGCCTAGCACCAGACCTTGAAACCCACATTCATGGAATAAAAAAATTAAATGTTTGAGTCGTAATTCTTAACATTTTCAGGGGACAGGAGATTTTATTTTTAGATTTAGATTTTTACTTGAAGGCGGTAGTTAGGCATAAAATAAATTTTTACTATAACTGTTGTTAGAAAAAACAGGGAAACTAAGTAATAAATCCGAAACATTTAAGTAAATGAAGATAAATAATGGTTATTAAAACAAATATCATCAAGTAAAAGTTTTAACCCTTTAATGATAATAAAAAAAAAATATTTTTTTTTTGAATGGAAACAGAAAGGAAATGCTGTTCTTGCTCTGTTGTGGTTCTGTATAGTATCCCATAAAAATACTTACTGGCGTGCTTTTGTACTGATGAACAAATAATATCTGCTGCAATTCATTACCAAAGTCTGGCTGTTTCCCCAGTTTGCATTATGAATGCTCAACTAATAGTCACTAAGTTATAGCTGCGTATAAACCCAAAACTACAGTATGTTCCGATTCAGGGATGCCCCAAAATTATGATCCCATCTTCACCCACACATCACGCAGTCACACATCATACCTGGACTTCCAGGTGTGCCAGGGCCAGGCAGGGGGATTCTCTTATTGGAAGCAGGTTGCGGGGGTGTCTGCGGGCCTCCTTGTCTCTTTATTTGCCCCACCATAGGCTTGGGGGAGACTGGCGGCTTTGGTTTCCTCTGCGGACCTCCTTCGTTGCCCGCTGGAGCTCCATGTTCCACACTGTCCCTGCGAGGAGCCGCAGTCACTTGTGGTTGAGGTTGAGGTTGATGCTGGAGTTGTGGTTGAGGTTGTGGCTGCTCTGTCACTCCAACTTCAGATACGGGGCGGCGTTTCACAGTGGCAGTGCCATTCTGGTAGGGTACTGGCTGTGTGGTGTTTGATGGTAAAAGTCCCACTGGTTCTCCATTGGGAGCGGCCAGGTCTCCATAGCCGTCTGGCTCTTTGTCGCGGCTCTTGGGTCGTCGCTTGACAGTGGAGGACTCCTGCAGGGTGAAGTCAGAACCGTTGGGGTGGGCCTTGGAGCTGCGGGGACGTCGCTTTAAGGTTGATGTGGCCTCGACACTGGAGATGTCGTCCTGGGGGTAACCGCTGTCTCCCTGGGGGGCCTCCCCATCCCCCTGCAGACAAACACAAAATACACACTAACGGAAAATTCATACATTCATGATAAGAGGTCATTTTTGCAAAAACAATCAAAGACATTGATAAATGGATAACAGATAGAAAACAGATAAAACAGAAAAGCTGCACTATGGATTTGTACTACAATAGATCACATTCTAACTTTAGCACATTACAGCACATACAATGTGCAAGGTACAAGATAGATAGATAGATAGATAGATATAGATAGATAGATAGATAGATAGATATAGACAAACATATATATAGATAGCTACCTGTCCTTCTCCTTCTCCTCGACCCTGGCGGCGAATAGTCAGGCTTCCCTCCTCTGCAAACGGCAGGTTTTCTGAAGAGCTGCCGCTTCCTCCCGAGCTGGGATGGGGGGAAGATGGAGGGTGGGGGGAGGAGGAATTTACAATCGGAGGGTTGGTCTCAGGCTGGACGGAGGGTGATGGGAGTGGAGATGGCGTGGGCTGGTTACGCCTGGCAGCCGCCACCAGCTCGGTGACAGGGCCACTGATGGTCCGTCGTCGGTTGACCACTTCGCCGTCCAGACCAATTGCATCACGTGTTTTCCCCACCTGATAAACACACATGCCGTTGGTTGACTTGTGTTTTAGATGAGTAACTGCATAAAAATGTGTGTATACTACTACTTTGACTAGGCAAACTGTTCTCTACAATACCTGCAGGAAATTCTTCTGTAGCGCCATGCCTTTGGCTCCACCCCCTATAGAAGACATTTCCAACATGGCAGCAATGCTCCTCACACTACCCATGCTGCTTGTCTCCACAGCACCTGTTTCCACAGACACCCCCAAGTCGCTGGCCCGCCGCTGTTGGTGGTAAGGTACGTCCAGCATCCCTCCTGTGGTCGTAAGCGCGTGCTGTTGTGTGTTAGCGTCTGTCAGGATGGAGTTGGAGCTGGAGATGGCAGAGCTGGAGCGTTTGGGTGGTGGTGGTGGCGGACCTTTCTTCTTCTGACGTAGAGCGAATGACTGTGTCTGGTTTCGGTTAGAGTTCTTGTCTTGGTTTCGGACTGAGTGGCTGCGGCTGACACGGTGGGTCACTGTAGCATATTTACCTCCATCCGCTCTGACAACAACTGAGTTCTGACCTCCTGCTACCTCTGATTCTCCTCCTCCTCCTCCTCTTCCCCCTCCACCTCCTCCGGCCCTGTCATCACACTCTCCATCTGACACGGCGTGTCGGTTCAAACTGTGGGCACGTTTCTTCTGGAGCGCTGAGGACTCTGCTCCTTCTCCCTCAGCCAGCTCAGCCTCTGGTGGGAGGCAGAGGAGAGGGACCTGTGGCTGTTGGTTGTCCCTCACCTCCATCACCTGTGCCTGTGGGTGGTGCTGAGGGTGTGCCTGGTGTTGTGGCTGAACCAGAGGTTGTTGCTGCTGAGGCTGCTGAGGCTGCTGCTGAAGCTGGGTACATGGTGCTCCACGGTGGGTTGGGGATTGAGGGGGGTGGGAACGTGGCGACTGAGGTCTCTCCCCCTGGATGAACTGAGGGGCTGGCTTGGGTTTGGCCTGTGGGGAAGATGCACTCTGGGCAGAGGAAGTGGAGGAAGAAGAAGAGGTTCTGGTCTTGGTGGGGGTGTGAGGCGGTGTGTAGGGAGGAGCAGGCTGGGAGTGGGAGTGAGCGTGACGGTGTTTGCCTTGAGAGGAGACGCTGCTCCTGTGGAAGGAGGAGCTTCCCTGGCTGCTCTGCTGCCTCATAGTCCGCGCCTCCTTCTTAGGCGGCCCAGCACTTCCTCCCCCACCTCCTGTCATCACCTCATCGTGATCTTTGCTGAGGCTGCGTGTTCGTTGGGCTTTGACATCTGGGCCTGGTTGGGTCATGGCACTCTGTAGCTCAGTGCTCAATTCGCTGTCCTGGAAGGTGCTCATCTTTGGAGACATGACCTCTGAAGGGAGAATGAACCAGGAATCAGTTCAGCAGGACTGAAGGTCATGAGTGTCCTTTTAGAGAAATGAAACTTCCAAAGAACATGTTTAACCTCTCAAAAAAAAAAAAAGGCAGTAGGTTTAGACCTAAAGGAAAGTTTACTGTTGTCAAATGTCCATCTGTTAGCTTACCGTCTGGAGGCGGGCTGTCCACTGACATGACTTCCTGCTGCTGTGTGATTGGTGGGGGCTTCTTTCGGAGGGAGCCCCGCCCATCTGAACCACGCTGCATTTCAGCCAGTCGCTTCACTGCCAGCATCAACTTCTTCTGATGGCCTTCAGCATCAACAGATACATATAGTACAAAATACAGTTTATGTTTCGTCGAGAAGATTAGAAAGTAAAGTATATTTTTTCTTATTATATTGTATGCAGTACAAATCAAAATGAAGCCACAAAGCAACATAGTGCAAACGGTTATTAGTCAAAAAATAAATAATCACATCAATGTAAAACATTTTCAGTTACTATGCATAATTAAGATGGAGCCTAAAAAGAAACTTTTTAAGTTTTAAGCTTATTCAATTTTCCACATCTAAGCTTAAGTGAAAACAATAATAGCTAAACTAACTACGGAAAACTGTCAGCTACTGCACATGGTGTTGATTATATATTTTTGATTTGAACAATTTCCTTTGTGAATTTATTAAATATAAATAATATTAGATTGCTACATAAAAGTCTGCCATTTACATCCACTAACTGAGAGGAGTAGTAAGTTGAACTATCGTGTTTACTAGCTTTACTTAGTATACTTTCTGGTTATACTTTCTAATGTAAAGAGTGTATTAATATAGCCTGTATTGACTTACCCAGTTTGGTGATGCCTATTTCCTGCAGGTCCTCCCAGGTGATGTCAGTGATAAAGTCGATGTTCTCATAACCGTTCTGAACCAACACCTGGTGGTACTGACTTAGACCAATGGCAGACAACCACTCTCCTAGATTGGCCTATACAGCACAAATATCACTGCTCAGAAACTTGTAGCCTAAAACAGGCTCAGACTAAGAACTGGGTGAGACAATAAACATATCTGGCATTTCATGATGAACCAACAGAAAACTATGATGTAAACTGAGAGATGGACCATGACAGCAATCATGATACCAGGCTAGCATCTACAATAATTGGTAATTAATTTGGAGGAAGTGTGTGTGTGTGTGTGTGTGTGTTTTACTTACAGGTTTCTGATCAGGCAGCCACTCTTGGACACTTAGCTTGTTAATCTCTGATGTCATTTTCTTTCTGTGACCTGGTTTAGTTATCCCAATAGCTGTCAGATCCTACACACACACAAACAAACAAAAACACAGTAACATACTGTGTTGGCATATGCAGACCTTTACACACAAAAAATCTCCAAAACTTCAGCAGTCTCTCTCTCTGTCTCCCTCTCTCACACACACACACACACACACACACACACACACAGAGAGTAAAACTTGCAACATAAAGAACACTAGGCAGCGTGACGCCTAGTGAAAGCTTCAGCCAGTCGAAGAGAAAAGAGCAGGAATGTAATGGTCTGAAAATGATAAAAGCAGAAGTGCAAAGGGAACAATGCAAATGTCTACAGTAAAAAGGAAGCACCCATCTTAAATCAATCAGTTTGATCCTCCATGATTTCATTCGAAGTCAGCTCTTAATTTTACATTTCCTGTCAAAAGGTCACACTAACAGAATTTCAAATTATAGAGTGGCTTGAGGACTGAACGGTGCATCATCCTATCAACGTCTGTAGCTTTGTTGGTGTAATTCAGTGATAGCTGTAGTGGACACACTTTTATACACACTTTTACACACACACACACATCAAAAATTTAATTCACATGGGACATAAAAACACAATAGTAGGGGCAATCATTTTATGAAGTCTTATAACAATGCTCTTTTAAATTCAGCTCAGCACTGAACCTTTCAGCATGCACAAATACAGCCAGGGTAAGTGTCTATATACAAATAATTTATATGAGCTATAAATTATTTGCACTAAGGTGAGCCTGGTAGAGAGCGGTGTAGTTCCTCAGAGCGCATGATAGCAGTGTTGAAGGTGAGGGGAGGGTTGGCGGTTGTATGGAAATATTTTCATAAGTCCCAGCATCTATTTTTAAATATATTTAGCTTCAGTGAGCCTTTCACCTTGGTGGGAATTGAATAAAATTACTGTCAGAGGACATGAAAACTCCAACCAGCAAGTCCCAGTTACTTTACAGCAGTTTAGTTAATTTATTGATTTTTTTAACGACTATATGTTGGTGAATAAGTGTTTTTTCATGCAATGTCTTTTTTTTTTTTTTTTTTTTTTAGCTTCAGTAATTCAGACTGAAATGTGCACAGTATTATAAACTTGGGTCTATTTGAACATATGATCCTGTAAAATTCTTACTGGATCATTTTTGTAGAGTCTGATGCAATATAACAGTGAACCTTTATTGTACTTTTACAAACCTCCACAAAAAACACACTACAAGTTTATAATAAAACCAACAAAAATATTAGTCTCTTTGGAAAATTAAACGACCATTTTCACAGGTTTATATCTTATTAAATGGACAAAAAAAACTCATGAAGGTGTGCAACTGGTGAATTGTGAGAGGAATCATAAAAACAGTAATATTCATACAAACACGCATTGCTTTAAGTGTTCTTTTAACAGTTAAAAGATATATAACTATACTATGTGTATAGTTAGGCATTAAGAAATGCCTTAATTAATAATTCATTTTTGTATTACTAGGTGACACCAAACCAAAACCAAGAGTATCATAACTGTAGTATACAATACGCTGATTTTGCTGTTGGGTAACATTTTACAGATAAAGGCCTCATAACACATGACAGCTGAGCACCATATGTGCTGTCTGGAAAATTACAATGATTAGCTAAAATCTTAGCACAGGAGCAGAGATGGATATTAATACTCATTGGGTTACTGATTTTGGAATTTGGGGTTCTTTACAAAGGGTTCCCTGCTGAATTGGCAAAATTCCAGAGTCAGACAGCGGTGGAAAAGTTGTCTTTTTGAAAAAGAGACAGCCCTTGTAGGGAATAATTAGATTTTATTATTTGAATTTTACATGAGAATGAAATTTGCTCAATTATCTTTAAACTGCTGGAGGTATAAATTAAACGATCCCCCCTTCATAGGAATATTTTTTGACACTTACTTCCTCTTTGGAGTTATTACTACTAGATGAACTCAGCTAACTGACTCCTGGTGAAATCCTTGATATATAGCCATTAGTGTTGGTATCTAACTTCTTATCTTACATTCAACAAGAAAGTGACAAGGTACTTTTTTTTCTAAAAGTATTTGAGTAGTATTTTAATAGTATTTGAAGAAAACTGATAATTTTTCCCAACTTTGTCCCACACCACCTTTGTCTATGCCATCCATTGACAAGGCTGCACTTTGAGCCATCAAAACCTTTAAAATATTTTAAATGTAGTTTATTTATATGTTAGGACTAGAGTCATTAGTATAGGTGTAATAAGAATATTAACTTAATTTTGACATGCAATTTTTAGACTACCTCAAAGTGTAAAACTGCATTGAAGTCTGTCACAAAAGTACCAGGGGTCAGAAAGAGAGATGAAGGTCAATACCAGGTCAAGGGTGAGATGTGAAAGGGTAAACCAGGACAGGTTTGGTAGGAGGAAGGGAAGAAGAACAGAGGTCAGCTTGGTTAAGTGGTTTAATTGTGCTTATTTTTTCAAGGAAAAGGCATACATGCATCTTGAAAACATCAAGGACAGCACAAATCAATGTTGTCTCCATTGTGGTCCTTGGAGGTGCCTGTGACATCTCTGGGGTTCAGGGGTCAGGGGTCAGTTGCCTTACCTCCGGGGTCATTCGACTAATGGTGGGCAAGTCATACCCAGCACCCAGGAAGTTTGGAGCGTAGACCTGCAGCTGAAAGTTGCTCAGCCATTGGACAACGGCCTCTGAGCTCTACGGGAGAGAAGACAGGGGGCATGTGGTCACTGGCTCCGTGTCTGCTTCTTCAACAGCCACTTTTCCTCAGCAGGGCCAAGCAGGGCCCGAGGCCACAATGTGGTCACTATAGCATGGGACTGATTTCTTTCTTAATATATCCTTTCAATTAACCTGTATTATTATCACAAAGACATCTTATTATACAGTTATAGATGGTTATAATGATTCACTGTCATTACACCATCCATCTCATCATAAGGTCAAAAAGTCAGCCCAGATGAGCCCTGCTTGGCCATGTAGTGAAAACCAGGCCCAAGTTTGGAAGGAGGGAGACCCTGCCTCAACTATCTGATAAGAACTATATATTAGCAACATCAAACTAATCCGCTTTTGATGTTTCGCGGCTGGAACTTAAAGAATTTGTGTCGTTTCTTCGGCAGGCCAGGAAACATTGTATCATGGTGGTGAGCACTCCAAAGAAATAAGCAGACACACTCACATACTCAGCCACAACAATAATATTTCCTTGAATATTTTCACTATTTTGGAACATTTACATTTGTTCTGCAAAATTTTTGTTAAGGCTTTTGACCTATGAGACCGCTCATATTTTTACGAATACATCGCAGGAATAGGGCGTGTAAAATGTACCACCTGTCTTAGTCATCTAATAACAGGACTGTAAATCTGCTCCAGATATGTTCATGGTAACTTAATTGAACCTAAATACATTAACTATCATCTGGGTGTTATGTGTATTAAGGTTCTAGAGCTGTTTAGTTTGACCAGTTGGCGTGATCAGTATTAAATCTATCTGTTCTGAAAATGATAACGATTTGATACAACATTACCTAATGAGTTTTAAAATTCACCATAACATCAGAAAATACATCATATAACTAATAATGTCATACAGAGTCCTGCATTTTATTTGTAGGTTTTCTCTGCCGCCAAATGTTTTTTCTTGCCAGGAGAAGGCGATTGTGATTCTCACTTGATGAGAGTTTCGGCTTTATAAGACAAGTGGTCGTGGTATGAATCTTCAGAGCAGAGTGGGGCCGACATTAAATTGCTGCTGGAAAGCATATAGCTACCTTGTGAACAGGAAAGTATCAGTAAAAGAAAGAATGAGGCAAGAGTTGACTTTGGTGTTCCTTTCCATCTCTAGAGACAGACGTTGGGGAGTAAAGGAATGAAGTTTGATACTGAACTCTTGCTGCTAGACTGGTAAATGAAGAGCTGCTCATGCTCATATTGGCTTCTTTAAACCTGACACACAGTTTGTGTTTGTGTTGTTTGGTCACTTGGAGGCAGTGAAAACTGGCACATTGTGTACCTTTGAAACTGTTATGGAGAGATATCATTTGTTTGGAGCCACATCTCTTTACACATGGCAAGTGTAAACCTATGTATCTGGCTCAATACCAACTCCTTTATAAGTGATTCACCAGCAGTTCACTGTACCTGGCTAAACTTCCTTAAAGCTGAAGGGAGCTGTAGATTCAGATTAAAATGGTCTGTAGGTTCTTCCTTGCACTTTCATTCATAGCTATTTGCATTTGACTATAGATGATAAACTACCTACCATTATTAACAAAGTGTTTAAGACACTCTTCAATTTTTATGGGTGCATCCCCATTTCATAAATCTTCAGGACTTAAACATAAAAATATAACACACAATCCTGGAAGAGCGAACAGATGTCCTGGTTAAGAGAGCTACTCATTTGCTGCAAAGTCCAGCTTGAACTGCTGATGCTGCTAAAGGCATCACTTTAAACTCCCACATCCCTCCTGTCACGTCTCTCCTTCTGCACTTTGTGTCTATTCTCCCCTCTTCCTCGTTTTCTCCTATGACCATCCTCTTCCTCCACATTGTCTCTCAATGCCAATTAGGGTTCTTTCCCTTATTTCTTCCTCTTTAGTGTGCCTAGGGGAATATTAGGACACTAGGTACTGAGGAAGCAGGACTCAGGCTAACAGATGGCCATGAGAACATGGCTTACATGACAGCACACACACAGGCAATTTACACACTGCCACAACAACCACCTGCTATTTAAATATGCTCATTGGTACATCAAGCCTGAAATTATTATACAATGAGCATTGAAAATTAAATGTGGACCCCCACACGTAAACACTTATATGCACCCACACTCTACAGTCAGTGACAGCTTACTGTATATGATGTAAGCTCAGATTTCACACTTCCACCCACAGTATGTATGCTGCTGGGAACCTGCCAGCACACACACACACACACACACACACACACACACACACAAATATCTGAACTATTGTAATGCTTGCCTAAGGTGCATGTTGCCATAATCGAATTTTTTTTTTTTTTATCAGCAAAGAAAGAAAAATACCGCAGTGGAAGAAGAGAAGCTGCAACTAAAAGGAATGAATAATGATGGGAAGCAAGAAATAGATAAACAAGGGAGTAACAGAACTCTCTCACTCAAACAGACTCACCAGCCTCTTGTTCAGAGACTCAAGCAAAAACAAGCCAAAGAGGTGCCACTCACACACTCACCGTATCATGGCTGCATCCGAACACACGCAGCACAGATGAGGCCAGTTGAGAGAGAAACCGCTGGGACATCTTGGTGCCTCTTTGTCTCTATATCTATGTATGTGTGTGAGTATGGAGTATGGAGTGTTGTGGTTCAGGTGACTGAAGAGCTACATTCTCAGTAGGATGCTGATAGTGGCGACTTTCTTCTTATTCGTGTGTTTGTAGAGGACTGAATCTGTGGGATTTTTGGACTGTCCTACCTTCCCTTCGCCTGTTCCCTCCCCCTTCCTGGTTGCAGTGGCGTCATAAGGAGGTGCTTCATGAAGTGGACAGCCTGATTGGCTCGATGTGCGAGAGGAGCTGGCAGAGCCTGCTGAGAGAAATATCATTGGCCAGTTTCAAGCTGTCGCCCTATCACAGTGTACTTATTTTGATCAACACGAGTTTACTCATCATTTAACCTTAACCTCTACCTTCCTCCACCAACTTATTATTGGACTGTCTCCTTCATTGCATTCATGCAACCTATCAAATTCTTGCTTTACCATCTAAAGCAAACCCTGTAAACCAATCACACCCATCTACACTTCTTCCTACATCCCCTTTGTTGGCCATCTGTCTCTCAAACCTGCCAAGATCTGTGTGCGTGAGATATGACATTTTGAAAGACCAGTGGATTGTGACTTCATCTTTTTAGCCTAACTCTATCATAAAGAAATGGCCCCTCAACCCACATCCGCTTTATTCACACTAGTTTCACATCACTTGCAAGTTTGGTTACTGTGACTGTGTTCTACCTGGAGGTTGTTCCACAGACTTCGACTGCTCCATTAGATGCTCCTTTGCTTTGGCAGACTGGGACAAGACTGTGGCTAATAGCTGCAGGTACACAGATAAACACACACACATACACAGAAAAGGACACACACACATGCATATTAACAGACATGCAGCAATTTACATTTTGCGGCATTACAGTGGTATTAATACATTTTTAATGCCACTTGGGGGTAACAGAACAAGCTGTAAACGGACAAACACTGAATAAAGTTGACATGTGAGCTAACATTGGTTAACTTTTTGGAAATCCAGCTGACAAACAGCAACTTCAGCACTCATTTGGATTCATATTTGTAGACATCCGGTATCCACTCTGTTTGAGCTCACCACAACAGTCACCGCCAACTCCTGTGGTTTGTGTGGTAGAGTAGAATTATAATTCTAGTTTGTTACTACATCTAACCTTTCAGATAAACTGTGGTCATCTACAAAAAGTGATTAATGCACCTTTAACTACTTCAAGGACAAGTTGTTCTTTTAGAGTGACTATATTTACTTCTGCTAAAGTGACAGTTAAAGGATAATGGAAAAGTATATGTTATCCCATTATCAAATATAAGTACTGTGAGGTAGTCACGCTTTTTTTTTTTTTTTTTTTTACTTTTGAAACTAATTGATTAATCTGTTTATCTGGGACATACTGAAACATAGTTCAACTGTAGCATATGAATTAAAGTCACATCACTCAATCACTTTACTGACACAGCAACAGCTATCCAGGTTTGCTGGGATTAGCTAGCATTAGCTACTAAGTAAAGCTATTTCACAAAACGCTCAGTGTGGTAAACTGAGCTGAAGAGAGAATGTGCCATTTCATCTTTTTAAGGTTAAGAGTCATTTTAACAAAACACATAAACACATTATTGTTTACTTGTATTCTTTTCACTAATACTACATTCGTATTTGTTGATTCTAAAATAAATTGTAACACAAACGATGCATTGACTGCTTCAATTTGCCTATACAACAGCAAACTCAATTTCCTGTTCATATAGTAACAATAAATGACATATGGTGACCCTCAAGGCACACTGATACCTTTACATAAGAATGCATGCTTTGCAATGAAAAGGTAAATTGTTTGGTTACCTCTTTGCCCTCTCATTCAGAAACAAAAAATGACAATTTTACTGTATGGCCTCTACACCTCAGAGTACTGTAGATTGATCACTGTAGGTAAGACTGTCTTGGGGAAAGTGATGTATGGTTGATGTTTTCCACATTAATCACATTTAAACCCTGGTTCCGAGGATTCCCACATGAGGGTGTGCATTACAATCTGCCTAGCACAGATGAAAAGTGAATGGAGAGAGCCAGAGAAGACAGATGTACCAGTCAGTGCACTGGGGGTCTAATTTTGCTGTGTGGATGTTTTAGTAGTTTTAAAAAGTGCCCCAGTTGCAGTTTCTTAACAAGATTCCTATCGAAAATGTCTAACATGTGACTGGTTATTTATGTACGAAAAAAGCTTCAGACAACACAGCATGTGTCTGTGCTTGGAGATAATATGAATGTCTTTTTGTAGGCATGTTAAAGCACACAGATAAATGTCCCGTTGAAATAATAAACAATACATTTAGTGTTTAGATGATGATGGTGAAACATGGCTGCAAAATCTCTGATAGTGTTCACCTACGTTGTGACCTGACGACTCTAAAGTTCGTAGCATACGATTACTGTATTCATTATAGAAATAAATATGTAATGTGGGACTACCCATAAAACAAAAAGTTATTTTATCATTTGTTAAATTCAAGTATACGTTAATTCATTTGTCATTAATTATTGAAATTCTTTACTCGAGGGCTCTGAAAACGTATATTCTCAACCAGCTTCTTCCCACAAGTCCTGGAAGAAATTGGAATCTGTGATCTTTACACTGGTTTGAAGTGGTCAGGATTTGGGAAATTTACTATGTGTACACAAATGTGGTGATTGCTTTTGTTGGCAGATCACTGATAATCAAATCTGAACAGCCTACACAATCCTTTTGAAGTAAACCTTTTGATAAATAAGAATATTCTTATTTCCCCATTTAGTCATGGATGGATACACCTACTGAAGAATACATGAATACATTTTGAAAACAAATTCTCAAGGGCTTCATGTAAAAGATCTAGTACATTAATTTACATGTAATCCATTATATGTGAATGAAAAGTTTATTTCCTGCAAACGTATGATGAAATTAAAGTGAGAGAAAACAATGCATCTTTATTTGAAGAGCTATTATTTTTGTTCAAACTCTGCAGCAAAATGTTCTTTTTGGCTATTTTTAGTTTCCTTTGATTGTATTAATATGCATTTTTAATTTTTAATGATCTTTCTGGCTATCCTTTGTATGTGCGTGTCTGTGTCGTACCTTCACTCCCTCAGCCTGTGCATGAAGGATGTGCGCAGCACTGCCAGCACTCTGACCACTGCCTGAAGACCTCACACTGGTGACACTGCCAGAACTGCCCACACTGCTGCGGTCTCCACCTGCAAAACACAGACACAAATGCGCACACACACACACACGCGCGCACACAAAAAAAAAAACAAAAAACACAGACACACACACAGACACACACACACACACGCACACACACGCATTCGCACACATGCAACCGACCAAACATTATGTATAGATTTTATGCATACAAATAGACACATGCAACAAACAGATGGATGCATAAAGGCATACAGTCACATGCACAACCCACACACACACACACACACACACACACACACACACACACACACACACACACACACACACACACACACACACACGCACACCACAGACAAACAGGCAGACATACATTGAGTGGTTTAGCTGGTTTCCAAAGCAACATGGTACAAGACGCGACTCTCCAATGAAATGCACTGGACAGCTTGAAGTTGGATGGATGGGATGGACGGACAGACAGACAGAAAGACGACTGTTGGATGACTTAGTTACAAACGCAAAAGTGGAGTAAACAAGACAAACCTCTTGGCTTTACACGCACACATACACTGCACTCTCAGTCTCTCCTTTGTTTTCGAAGTTTTTAACTTCTCTGTCTCTCTCGCTCTTTCTCCCACACACACACACACACACACACACACAGACTGTAGACTGATGCAGATGGCTGCAGTTCTACACATGAGGCCACTGAGTTTAACTAAGCTTCGGATGGAGAGATAAGCAATACATGGGAGACTGTCAGGAGCAGGTCAAAGAGTATCTGAAAGCCTTCAAACAACTTCCTCTTGAGCTCAAAGAAATGGATCAAAATACTCTGATCTTAGGGACATGGACACTTGAAAGTCAGTGTCAGCCATTTTTGAATGGATATCAGATACTGTTTGACCCCTGGTCGGAGCTTAAGGAGCCAGGGGTTGAGGGCTCAGCGCAGCGCGGCTTGGTTACCTGCCACGGGTTTGCGCAGTACCCAGATCTCTTCGTTGGAGCCTCCATGGGGCCCGCTGGACGGGGTTGGAGAGCTGTGAGGACTTGCCTCTGAGCCGCGACAACCTTCAACACAGAACACCACCATTAGCCGCTAGCGACCCTAAACTGACCTAGGAAACATTGCTATCTTTAGACTTATAAGAGCAACCACAATCTTTTCTTTTCTTTTTTTGACCATTGGGGGCCAGTGGAAGAAATGTTGAATGCAGTACCGACATATAATCATGTTATAAAGTCCATAAGTGTTAGCATGTGGCTAATTTAAATGTCCAGTAGACACAGAGAAAAATAGGTATCTGGAATTGTGTATCTGGCCTTTGAACCTGAGTCTAAAATTTGCTGTCCTTTTATGCCTGTTAGCTTTGTGAGGAAAATTTGTCTTTGTCTTATGCTGTTGGGTTTGCTAGCAAGTTGCTAATTTTAGTCTGACCTTTGTTATTGCAGGTCTTTTCTGCCTTCGGCTGCTGTGAACAAGGTTAATGAAAATACTAAAACACTGAGGGTGAAGGACATGAAATCAAAATCGATTGATCGTTGTTATAAAAAATAGGGATTGGTCCATTTTTAATGTTCTCAAATGTGGCTGTACCCATATTTAGCTACAGTGCATCCATAAACCAAGTCATTTGTAGTTATTTGTTTATTATTTTGTTACATGGTTAGGTGAATCTAATTAAGCCTTAGAATAGATTTATATTAATTTTATTCCCCCCTTGAATCTCTAATCAATTAAAATACGGACTACACTGGAGATTTCTGCTGCAACCTTCAATGTACACCGTTTGCCCCTTAGGTAGGTTGACCTTTGCAGAATACAGTGATTCTCATTTAGCTATCAGTGACCAACCAACTAGTATTGCTGTGAAATGCTGATATTTTTCCAGATCTAATTTGAAAAACTACAGTCACGATGGCTCTGAACGATTTAACTGAAGGAAACCTTTTCTCGACACAAATAAATCTGTTGTCATGGACAACTGTCTTGGAAATCTGCCTTTTCATAGTTGATCATTTTGGAAAGTTAAGAGTAAAGTGGGGTTAATTAAATTAATTCCAAACTTTTCAAGATAGGAATTACAGAGGGACCAATAGGAGAGCAGGGTGATGGGGTAAAGGCAGATAAGGAAGTCTATTAAAAGGATGTTTCAAGGAAGTTTCAAACTCACACACCACACTTTCATTCTCATACACATACTCACTCATGCACGCACATACACAGAAAAAATACAGTATATATATATAGATAAATGAAGACATTTATATACCTATAGTACATAAATAACATAATAACATGAATATCTGTGTATATACAAATATATGCCATAATGTACATACACATACATATATAATGCATCAGTAAGTGTGTGATTATATATGTAAGCCTTGTCAGAATGGGGCTGCTGTAGTGCATTTGGAGTGTCATAAACCATTATAACCATCTTAGTAAGGGTTTATAAATGGTTTACATGTGACCAACAGTGCTCAAGAGAAACACACATAACAAAAAAAAAAAAAAAAAAGATACTTTGCTTCCATGTAATGTTGCAGCTCCTTCTTGTGGCCATTTTGCATACCTCCAAGTGACCTCAGACAAATAACTGATTTCAGTCAGCTGATTTGCCAAAAAGCTCAACATGACTCATTTGTGAGTCATTATAATTGACTTTATTTGGGTGCTGAATTTGAATGTTTTGACCTAATGACATCAAATTTTATTCACAAGGAGGAGACAAAATGACTACCAGTGAAGGTTCTCATTAGCAGAGAGGAAAGGACAGGCCTCACAGTTAGTGAACACCTTACCTGCAAAACATTCTGGGTGACATTTTCTTACAATGTATCTCTGCCTCTTACACAACACTTCACATTTTATACTCTATCAGTTTCAAATTTTTCACATGCATGACAATACATAATTTCAGCCTGTATCCCAAATCTCTTGCGACCAAGAAAGGCTCCCAAAAAGCCAAAGACAGTTTTGAATAAATTTGCATTACCCCAGATGCAGTGTTGGTGTAGTGTGAGTAGAATTTTTCAGGAAAGCAGAAAATATCACCCGTTGATGTCAGAAAAGTTTGTCTTTCAAAGGAACATCTCCAAGTAAACCCCCAAGACTCTAACTTATACAAAAAACAAATTCATATTTGTACTGAGCAATTTGAGCAAATTGATTTCAGCACATTCATGGCGTAAGTATTGAGACCTCTCCACAACCACACACACTCTCTCACTCACATATAAAAGTATCGTGCGTGTGAGTAAAAGTGGTGTTAAAAGGATAATATGTGACAATAACGCACAGGACAAGGACAAAACAGAAAACACCCTATCTGCTCAGAAAGTCTGTATTGGGCATGTGTGCATAAGAAACTAGCAGGGTTGTCTGAGGGGGTGGGACAGTGGTGATAAGGAGGGAAGGAGGAACGAAGACGAAAGGAAGGAAAGAAGGGAAAAAAGAAGCACAACAAACAAGACATTTAACTGAATCAGCAACAACTAAGATGAACAGAGGTTTGTGCAAAAAAAACAATTTTTCCCCATTCTTCCATGTTTGAAAAGTAATTTCATAAAATTCATTAAAAAACCTCCACAAACACTAAAGTGGAGACCAAACTTGCATGAGAAATGACTTTGTAGTGTTTATTACTCTCTACTATCTGCTCATTTAAATCAAGCTATAAATACAACAAAATAAATTATGAGGTTTTTGTCCCACAAAGAGCTGAATATAATGAGGCTGATAGTAGGCCTGATTAGTAACCCTGAAATGAAACAGATGACTTAACAGTGCACTCCACTATAACAACGAAAATTACTGTGTGCACAGGAACTTTGAACCCGCTAATAAAGTCAGTTGGGGAAAAAATCCGGACTATATCTAATTATAACAATCGGGTCTGAATTCATTTAGTCAAGTATTAATTATTACCAATTACTCGTGGGACGTTTCTGTGGCGTAGTGGGACTCAAAATGCAATTGATCACATCTGGATTGCATTTCACTTGCACTTGACATTGCCAAGTGAAAATTGGGCTTTACCTTTCTATTTATTAGCAGGAATTTCGAATCAAAAGTTTATTTAAATGTACTATTTATGGGATTTTATATAAGTTCAATGATCAAGTCACCTTTCTCTGCTTCATCTTTCTCTCTTTGGAGTGAACTACTGTGATATGAATGTAAAGTAGACTGTCTAAAATCTCTCTGTGATGGAGATGGCAACAGTAACAACAGAACAACTAAAGTTATACAGTATGAGCAACACATAAAATTACATAAATAATGATCATAACAGAAAACTTTAATGGATGCCCTCAATGTCTAATACACCAAATGGAATCTGCCATGGCCAATAGAGATTTCATTGTCATATAGTTAATAACATCAGGAAAGCATCCCTTAAAGTTTCCCTTAAACAGTAATAATAATAATAATAATAATGAAAAGGGGGCGTGTACCTGGGGCAGTGGGTGTGTCTCCCTGTGGAGTTGTCACGGGCGACCTGTTATAGCCAAAGGAAGTGAAAAGTGGAAGCAGTGGCTGATGGGAATGTGGTGGAGGAGGAGGCGGTGGAGGCAGGATATGGATCTGATGGAACGTGGTGTCGTTGCCGTTGACTACCGCGTTGGCAGGGGCAACCGTCGCCGGGGGAACCAGCGGTATCTTTTGAAACTGTTGAGTGCAAATGACTGTGCTGGCCAAACCTAGATAACACCCACCGTGACGACACACCGAAAAACACACACACAACCAGCCAACAGTGAACCAGCGCCACGTAACAAACAAACAACAAAACAGAGAATCACACATAAGAAAAGGGGAAAAAAACAAAATTAAAAACAAATGCTGAAGTTACAAAATTAAACAAAGAAATCAAAGGTAGTGAAGGATGTGGCTGATGTTGGGGATGGAGAGAAGGTGAGAACAAACAAACGTGGGCATAGTTGATATGAAATGTGGTGAAAAAAGCAGTGATGGATGACAAAACTAGAGATGGACTGACGAACATCACCTGACAATCAAGTCATCTTTTAACTATTAAAACCATTAAATCTTCCACTCTTATTTTGAGAGAGAAAGTAAGTCCCGTCAATATATTCTATGTGTGGAAAAAAAAACCCTTACAAACATGAAAAAATAGTATGTAGGTGAATCTATTGATTCTATTGGCTCACAAGCCCACTCTCTCATACTATTGGTAAAGATACACCTGTGCTGTTTCTTAACTTAGCAATCTGAAAAAAATGTAGAAAATGAATAATAATAATACATATAGCCTATTGTGATTATATTGTCATTAAAATACAACAGTCCTAACCTGAACATGTGAGTAGCTAGCTATCTTTGGTGCTAATAAATGATTGATCTTTTATGAGAGCCAAAGACCCTTTGACAACTTTTCTCATTGTGGAAAGCAGACTGCAGAAATACATTTCATAATTTCAGAGAGACAGAAAAGAGAAATCCTGAATGAGAGATTTCATTGAGACACAGGATCTAATAGATTAATCCAGTATATGACTATAGCCAACTGTAAGACTGGCCAGTAAATATATTCTGTTCCTAACTACATACATATTTTCATGTGTATTGTTGTTTCATCATGTCCATTGTGCAGTTTTATTCTGGTTGTTAGTGAGTCTGTGCTGATCAAGGAGCTCTATATTACAAATAATCTGTCCCTATCTGTTCAAGAGACAGCAGCAGAGAAATAAACGGAAGCTAAGTCAGAGGTTGTAAGTCAGCTTTAGATGTGATTGGCCAAAGTCACTACAGTGATCTGCTCTATATGGCAGGAAAGAAGAATTTCTGTCATGCTTTGACACTATATAAATGAAACTGACTGCACTTGCAGGCTGAGGAACCAAACAATAACACACAGTGAACATGTTGCTGTGACGTCAGTACAATATTGTGCTCACCACATATTTTTTTAGAGCAACAGGATATACAACATGAGGCACAGCCTCGAAGCTAGATTAGACAATCAGACCGTGTCCAACACTACACACTGTACTTTAGCCGCCAATCCCCCACCCTCATGATCTGCCATGAAGTTCACTGAAGAGATCTGTCACTTTCTGCTGCTGTATTGTCACCACTCCTGATCTGCTGCTATACTGAGTTTAGAGCTTCATTGTAGGGTTGGAAAAGGTCACATTGTAGATGCAGAATATCAGAAAATGAAGAGTAAATTGTGGGTATTCCCCATTTACATAGTAGTCAGTTCCATGGGAGATGACTGGACAGTATATGAAAACTGATTGCATCACCGTGATGTGACTCCAGTGGGTGAACCCTTCATGGCCCAACATATCTCAGGATTCATTTCAAGCAGGTAACGATAATAATGTGGCAGCAAACAATGCTGACATAGACTGAAGATTAATAAATGGTGAGTTTCCACTCAGTTGAAATGTTGAATAAAAAAACAAGGACAGGAAAACCTCAAGTTTATCAAGTTGATAAGCAACAACAGATTTATGATTGAACCAGATGGCAACCCATTGTGACGTCCACCGATGGTTTTGAGGACTCAAATTTGTAAATTGGCCGTAGCTATCTTGCCTTTTTGAAACCATAATTGGAATTGAAAGTGGAGCTGAGAAGGACTGGGGGCTGAATCTGACCTGCTCTGTACTCTGTCCTAATTAGTTGGTATAGTCTGCCAATCACACAGTAGCCCTGCCCTAATATAGCCTCTGGCTTGTGGTCTTTTTTCCTCTACATGGGACCATCATTTAAAAAAATGAACATCATGTTATATTGACTTGAAACTAGAGACGGAGACTATAAACTAATTAGGAAAATGTTTACTTAGCTAATAAATCAAGGGAGAAGTAAAGCAATTTTCACATAGATAGAAGGTGCTGGTAGTGGTATCCTTAAGCTATTCAAAACAGTTTTTGCTTGCCAAAACTTTCACTGACAAGTGAAATATGTAGCAACTATTACCATTCCAGGCAGTGTTTCAACTACTGGGCAAACATCATCATAATCCCACATTTTCGAATGAACTGTAACACCACAGCTTTTTTTTTGTCAATGTCAATGTCTGTAGTTCATGTGATTGAATAAAGTTAGCCTCAACTTGTTTGTTGCTATGCATTCTAAATTTAACTGTGAAAGCTACTGCAAAAGTCAGTATGATTAAAATTGCTGAATTTGGCTGATATCTGTACATGGTTAGTACCTTAACTGGTTAAAAAAGTCGTATGTAGCAAATGAGAAGTACAGCACATGGAGAGGAGACAGTCCGAGGATGAATGGCCAGAAAGAATAATAATTAAAAATGTATGAAAAACAACAGAGTAAATGAAACCTCTTGCTACAACAGCTGCTGGAGCCCTCAAGTGTGTGTGCTTATGTATCCTGGCAGTGATTAGTCAGTAAGCCCCAGCTGTTTTCTTTACTGTATCCACGGCTGCTTTGTAGAAATGTACTTTATGTTCAGACAGATGCAGCCATGAGGGCATTTTTCTCAACCATGAAGCAGTTTCCCTGGTGGTAAATGAACTGATACGGGATATAGAAAAGAGAAAATGATAAGAAGAAAGATAATGTTGGAGACAGATGCAGCTGTAATTCTGTGATCACAGGGGATGAGATGAGCAATCGGAGAGAGAGAGACTTACAGACTGAGACAAGCAGGCAAAATTACTACAGAGAGACACACAAATGGACAATCAGAACAGCCAGACCTGTAGACAGACACTAATAGACAGTTAAAAACATCTGAGCCTCTTTGTGGCGATGCAGTGATGGATGGACGCGGATGTGTTCTGTATGTCTCACTGTGTTGATCTAAGATGGAGGCAGGAAGTTACAGTAATGGGAGGAGGTTTTAAGAGTTTGGCTCTGGCTAGTCAGCTTATCAGATGAAACTTAAAATGAAACAATAATTATTCATGTATCTCTGTCAAGTCTTGACTTTACAAATGCTGGGAGAAGGAATGAGCACCCCCCCCCCCGCATTTGCTGACATACCAACAATCATGCTTTTCTGAAATCCCAGTTTTTCCCAGTTCTAAGCATGTGTACTGTATTTACTAATCATGTTTCCCAAAGTCTCTGTCTCTCCCAGTTCCTCTCCTCTCCTCTCTCTTCCTCTCCTCATCCTGCAGGTGGTGAATCATCACTACCCCATGTTCCTGCAACGCCTGCTGCTCCCACATCTTCATGAACTTCATACAGCATCATTTCTATGAACTTCATGCAGCATCATGTTCCTGCCTGCACCTGTTTTGAATATCCCCTCCTCCTGCTCTCATTCTCTCCCTACTCTACCCAAGCTTGCCCCCCCCGCCCTTCTCCCTCTCACCCTCTCTCTTGCAACCCAATCGGTCGAGGCAGATGGCCACCCCCCTGAGCCTGGTTCTGCCCGAGGTTTCTGCCTCTTAAAGGAAGTTTTTCCTTGCCACTGTCGCCAAGTGCTTGCTCATCAGGGGATCTGTTGGGTCTCTAAATAATTTTATGAAGAGTTTGGTCTAAACCTGCTCTATATGTAAAGTGCCTTGATGTAACTTTGTTATGATTTGGCGCTATATAAATAAATCTGATTTGATTTGATTTATTAGCATACATCTCACTTTTAATTGATAAGTAATTTAAAAGAATATGTTTGACTTTATTGGAAATACTGGTTACTTGTGAAAAGCAAGATGAAAAGAAATGACTCTTAAGTGCTTATAGTTATATGAAGCTAAAACCAGCAGACGGTGAGGTCAGCTGAAAGTGGAAACAGTTTGTGCCTCCATTTTTGTGCAGTTGACCAAAGCCAATATGAAAAATAAACTGCTGAGCTTTAGAAGAACTTTAAAGCTTTTATTCTTTTTTAAATGGGGTGAATTGTATAAAAAAAAAATCCCATTTTGATTATTTTGGCAAATATTGCAATGGTGAGTCACAAGTTTTGTTAATGATGATCATTTTTACATATTTTGATATTCACTGAGAAACATTTCAAAATGGTGATGATGGTGGGATTTTTCTTTTACCAAACAAACGTTTTCCATTTATGCTGGAGAGTATCAATTGACAGCTCTGTGGATTTACATTTATCGGCATCTCCTGTGAATTGGATGGTGCACTTAGCCATCCAGCAAATTCAATTTTATTTTTCTTAATTGTGCAGCCCTGCTTTTCAATCTGGGTCTATTTATGGGAAATTTTTACAACATGTAAAATACAAAGAGTCATCTGTATCCAGTCTAAATATCCATCCACTAGATCTTTGCTCAGAATTAAAGGCAGTAATTTTCTAAAATTGCCAAACAGGCAAAAGATAAATATGATGGATTTACATTGATCGCTTACACTTTCTTTACAAATGTGAGGAACGGAAACAAAACAAAGTCTTTGGAGTATTTTATCTTCTATAGCTTCAGTTGTTGCACCACCTTTTACAGCAGTGGAGAATACACATGGGGGAAAGAGTTTGAGCTGACTGACCAGTAAGATTGTAGAGGGCCCCCTTGTTGATCTTATGACTGCTTAGATGCAAACACTGTTAAGCAAAACCAAATGAAGCAACTGGAGAGGGAATGGATTCAGTGGCTTTGGTATTTAAGAGAGTCTCTTAAAATTTGACCTGTTGCATTCTTGTACAGCAGAACAAACAGATTGGCAGGAGCTTCGATAGCTGCAGCATACAGTCATTCTGAGGAATGACCTGTCATTTTGGTACCTTATCATCAGACTCAGACAGGAATGCAGGAAAACACATTTCCAAATAATTCAAATATTCTGATCATCCAAAGAAATTGATTTTAAGCCTTGGATTTACTGTATCCTCATTACTTAACAGGTACATTAATACAGTCACCAGGCCAAACTCCTAAAAGCTTTCTATTTTCATTGTAGTTACAGTTGTAAATGAGTTATAAATTCAGGTGGCAGTGGCGTTAAAATGGATTAGATCCTCTGCAATGATGGGATGAAAGCTGTGTGTTTGATACAACTTTGCTGTTCGCAGACTCACAAACATAATCGCTTTCCCTGTGTGAGATGACAGATGAAATTATCTGATATGGTCTTTATTCTAACCACGGAACGTTGACTAAATATTGCCAGACATAGAAACTAATGAAGATGATAATTCTGTGCATGTCCCTCAGGTATTTTTTAGCAATGACATCACTCTTCTTCTCCTATCTTTCCTCAAAGTTCATCCAAATACTTGTTCTATACTCCCATGATTGATTTGCTGACACGTCACCAGACTGTCAGCATGGTTGCGGGTTTAAACTCCAACACACAGTCGCACAGTTGCACACACACGCACACAAACACACCTCATGCACAGACAGGGAGAAACACACCTGTGCGTTTGCTGATGACTTCCACCATGGTGGACGGGAAGTAGCCCACCCGATCATTTCCTGTTCTGTTGTCATGGATACAGCCTTTCCAGCGTCCATCTGGATGCTGCTCCAAAACCTGTGGAGCAAGACGAGTTTATGTTTCACAAAAACTTAATAAACTGATGAAGTTTTGTTTTTATAGAAGAGAAGAACATCATTTGACTGTATTGAGCAGTCAGTCTGATGTTTCGTGTCAAACAAAAACGCAAAACTGAATGTTGGAAAAATTTCCTGAGTCATATAAAGCAAAACCAGACCGTTCAGTCAGCCCGTGAGGGAGGAAACATAGGCACAGCTTGGTTTCCTCATTACTGCAATAAAAAAACCAAAGGCTGAATAAATGTTTATGAATATTCATGGCTGTTGGGTGAACTACACCGTATTCATAGTAAATGAGGGAAACCTCTTGTTCCTGCATTTTCATTGGTAATCTCACACACCAAGCAGAAACTGGAAATCCACTGGCTCACACTTCAAAACACAAACAGGGTGTTCATGGCCATGTTATTGTAAGAAAACAAAGCATTTTATGTGATTAAATGATTTATCCAAGCACTTTGAGACTGACCGCAGCATTTAATCCTTAAAATTTTTATTAAAAGCCTACTGTATAACCCATTCCAGGGAACTGGAAGAGCATTTGCAGGTAAAGGGGCTGCGTTTTATTCCAAGGAGCTGCAACTTTTTCTACATGACTTTCCTAATGAGTCTGCTGACCTGTAACTTCATCAAATGTTGCATGCAGGGAACCAACCAACCAACTATTATCAATATCAATTAATTTGTTGTGAATTTATTTTGATTAATTGAGAAATCATTTTGTTGCTATCACAGTAGAGCAGAAACTATTTACAATGGCACAAACAGAACCATTTTTACATGTACTTAAACATCTTAAAATATGGCAGCACAGCGGCATAGCGGTTAGGGCTGTTGCCTCACAATAAGAAGGTCACGGGTTCGGTTCCCGGCCTGGGGCCTTTCTGTGTGGAGTTTGCATGTTCTCCCCGTGCCTGCGTGGGTTTCCTCCCACCGTCCAAAGACATCATGTTTTGATTAATTGGTGACTCTAAATTGTCCAAGTGTGAGTGTGAGTAGTTGCTGGTGTCTGTGTGTTGGCCCTGTGATGGACTGGTGACCTGTCCAGGGTGACCCTGCCCCTCGCCCAGTGTGAGCTGGAATTGGCTCCAGCACCCCCGCAACCCGGAAACGGATAAGCGGTTGAAGATGAATGAATCTTAAGATATCAGCTGTTCCAGAACTAATTGTGTGTCTGAGTTGTGAGCTTGAGAATGATTTCTCTGCAGTTGAATGTTTTTGTTAGCATGAAGGGGTAAAAACAGTCTTTCAGAAGAAAAATTTGAGAAATGATAGAGACAAAAACAAAAGAGTGGCAGGTTTCTGTCTCACTAAAGTCAAAAAAGAGTCAAAATGCCACTGTGACATCAGAAACGGTCAGTATGTGTGTGTGTGTGTTACCGTAATAACATCTCCTGCTTTGATGTTGAGGCTGGTCAGGTCATAGTTGTTGCAGTAATCTTTCAGAGCACGAACCTGAAGAGCTGCTGACGCGTCTGAGGGACACACAGGATGAAATACACCAAACTTTACATCACAAGCATTTTATTCCAAAATTCCAAAACTTCTGATTGGTGTGCGCTTAAGTAGGTAATGGCTCTACAAGTAGATAATCCTGAAAACTCCCATTCACAAGTAGCCAATTAAATATTGCAAATAAATACTGTGGATTAACTTAAAATAAACGTTATTTGTACATAAAATATGCTGAATAAAACAACTATAGTTTCTAATAATCCCTCAAAACACCATCGTGAGCCAGTAAATTAACATTATCTCCATCTTATAGACATAAAGTCTTAGCCACAACCAGCTAGTTATCTTAACTTAGTACAAAGACAGCTAACTGTGTGTAACCACACAGTGTTTTAACTAATATAAGATTTATATTACAGAAGATATAACATGTTCTTACTTTCTCCCTGTTTCCAGTCTTTGTGCTAGGCTAAGCTGGCTAGGTGCTTTCTGTAGCTTCATATTCAGCATTGTGTCAAAATGCTCTTAATTCATTGGCAAGAAATTTTTTTTAAATAATAATATTATATTTAAAAATGCATAAACCTAATTTGTTTAGCTCATCTGCTTTAAATTTGATTGTTTCATACTCTTCATATTCTTTCATATTTGGGAAACTAACTTTGCATGTCACCATTTCCTTCTTTCAATTACTGTCCATGTTTTCATTTCTAGAAGTGAATTGACGCTCAAATCCTGCTTTTTCTCTCAATTTACGTCCGCCTCCCTCCCACTTGTCCCCCATCCATCCATTCATCCATCCAACCATCCATCCATCCATCCTACCCCTCAGCAGTTGTTTGATCTCTCTGCTGGCTTGTGTTGCAGTGAATTGGTAGACGATGTCCAGTGCAGTCTGGCTGTAAGTGTTCCTCACTGTGGCATTGATACCACTCTGTAAAGGAGAAAATAAGACTATGGTTGGTGTTTTGACATGTTTATTCATTTTAGTTTCATGCAGCTATGAAGAGAGAAAAAAACTGTCAAGATGACGGTTTAATTTTCTGTTACGGGCAATTTTTAATCTATGTTTCTAAATGGAAAAAAAAAATAAAAATCTTTTATCATAGTACTAATAATTACATTACACTATCTAAATCCACTCATTAAAGAAAAATCTAAACATACAGCTTCCAGTTACTTAAAAGTCATAAACTAGAGTCTCTTCATTCTAATTAAACACCTTAGGGATGTGATAATCTACCCCCATGATATCAACATCGAAACATCGAAAATAACCCATGCTGGCTCGGTCCCTGTGGCTCTACCACTAATTACAATCTCTTCTTTTTTTTTCAGTTGAGACAGCCAGAGGCAGAAAAAGCAATATCACATTCAAATCTGGTGAATCAAATGTAGGCCAGATGAACAAAGATGAATTCAGACCAAAGGCGCCACGGGGCAAAGACTCGTAACCTTTCACAGCCGAGGATGTAAATGACAGCGTTGGTTTCTCAAGCCAAGACACACACAGTCATTAAAACATATTGCATCACTTGTTTTCCTATAACTACTGTATTTCAATGTCACCACCACAAATGGGTCATTTGCATCATATCTCTCTTGGTTTTTCTACCCTACTGTGCCTCAGTTTTATGACATGTGGGATCTAGGGACTTTCCAAAACAGAACAACTTTTACTGTATTTAATTTTTCTCAAGGAATTCTTAGAATATTTTATAATAATGCGACTAAGTGACGCGAAAACAACAGTAGGAAATAGAAATATCTTTCTGAATAGGTTATTTTGAAAAACTATTGTACATCAACATCTGTTCTTAACTTTAATGGTATTTTATTTATTTGTTTATTTTTTTAACAATGCTGTATAATTGTTTGTTGTCTTGTTTTTGTTCCCTTTTTGGAGATTTGGTTCTTAATGCAACCAAATTTAAAGGACAGAGTTTATTTTCCAGCTAATCATTCAGTTGGAGCTCTTCAAAAAAGATTTTAGATCTCTTAACCTCCTGTAGCTCCTATTTATTATTTTAAGATTTTTTAAATTTATTTTCTCTTGTCTGCATTTGTTCTCATAGTTTAGCACCACAGGGTGTCAACATTGTGTGAGATCCATGCAGTTATAGTCTTGCAGCTAAATACATTTTATTATTTATAAATGAATGATTAATTTATTATTTTAAGATTTAATTAAATATGTGAAACATCTTCTACAGTCTACTCAGAAAAAATAACAAGAAAAATTATAATTTTGTAGAAATATAAAATGCCCCTTTTTTCCCTCCTTTGACACATTCTGCTGTCACTGTGATATTTTATAGGACAAAAGCAGGTAAATTCAAGGGGATAAGCCATGAATTGTTTAGACACTGTATGCTATAAATTCAAAGTTAGATTGAAATTGTCCTTGACTGAACTTGAGTTCAGGTGTAAGCATCGAGATGGTTTCTGAAACATTCCACTTACGTCCAGCAGGAGTCTCACTGCCTCAGTCTTGCCGCAGAGAGCAGCTTCGTGCAGGGCAGTGCCGGCTTTGGTCTGTCTGTTGATGTCGATACCAGCCTGGATCAACAGTCTGACAGCAAGGGCAGAGAGTACAAGATGGGATACAGTGAGTCTGGAAAGGAAGCTCAAAGTGTGATGAGAGATGAAAATCAGAATGGGAGTCAAAAGAAACACAGATCTAGACTTAGCTCAGAAAGAAGAGGAGGATAGTGATGGATGAGCCAGGCAGGAGCAGATAAGGGTGAATTCATGGTAGACTGCCCCTGATTTAATAGATGAGCCCAGCACAAACTACTCTCTAGTTACAAAGCACTCACTTTGTGATATGTGTGGGGGGGGCTGTGCACGTATTTATATACACCCTGGTAACTTACATCTTGCTTTGTCTGTGACACATTTTTTATTGAACAGCAGAAGGGTTAGGGTCCTATATGTAAACTTACTTAATTATATCTTTATAATCATCCTTAGCTTTGGTGCCTTCAGAGTCAGTCACTGCAGTGTAACCATTGAAGGTCCCAAAGCGAGATTTTCATGTCTTGTTGATTATAAATCAGCTCTGGGCTCTACATTACAACTGTGAAATGCTCACAGCTTGTTTTCAGAAACTGAGCCTTAAATCCAGCTGTCACGACTCCTTGAACTTTTTGATGTCACAACAAAGCAGTCACCTCTATCAGCCATGGCTCAAATCCTGCCCTTCTGGACCCACGGTCCAGCCTGGCAGGATTTGGATTCTCAGAGGGTTGAACTACAATCTGCAATATTTCTATTTGATTGCAAGAGAGGCTCAGATCCTCTCTTCTAAAGTCAGCATGGTTACTGTAAACATGTTAGCTTGCTGACATTAGCATTGAACTCAAAGCCCTGCTGTGTCTCAGTGCAGTCTCATGGAGCCTGTATAGCTGCAGACAGTGGTTGCTTGTTAATAGGATCAATCCATTGTTCTTGGTATTTTCAAGGGATTTGAGGACATCTGGTTGATAGATAAACTGTAGTACACTGAGAACAACTAAATTATTGTCAGTATGTGTGTGTTTATATATGTATGTTGATGTCACATACTAGTTGTTATTCCTAATGAGCGCCATTTATCAGTGTCACCTTAACGAGAGTCCTGTGAGTTAGAATGGGCTTCATTCTATTTCTCTTTTTTTCTTCTGTCTCTTCATTTTTGCACACCTTTCTGTTCTTCTGCCCTTCAGCTTCTCTTTGTTACAGTCAAATCTCATCTTTCATTTTCTCCCTCCCTGCTTTTACCCCTGTCTGTGTCTGCCAGGCAAACAAACTTGTGCACCAACACACACAATCATTCACTCACACACACACACACACACACAGCCCCGAGTTACTTTGAAAGTGGTTGAGAGTGATGAGAGCTTTGTGCTGAATGCTTACATTGCCATGACAACAAAAGTCAATCTACCCTGATGCTATTTTGCTTTAAATATAAGAAAAAATTAGACATGTCTCTGCCGAGATGAGATTATAATGATTTAACATTTTATGTGTGCAGCTGTGTAGTTTCAAGGCACATCAGCTTCTCCAAAATCTATCTAGAAGCTTGTGAGTGATGCATCAACTCTCACTGTATGGAAACACATTTGTTCCATTATACCGTCGGTGTAGTGTTCTCCTGTTGTGTTATACATCTGTTTTATCATCATGCTCAGGAGGATGTTTAAGCCCAGTGAGTCATTAAACATGGTGTGTGTTTCTGAGTGTATTTAAATCTGATGCTCGAATTGGATGTGTAAGTGTGTATGTGTACCTGATGATGTCGATGTGTCCATTCTTGGCAGCCAGGTGGAGCGGAGACGTCCCATTGGGATCGGTGGTGTCTCCTTTTTTGGGCTCCAGCAAAGCAGCACACATGTTACTGGAGAGTAACAACTGGACCACCTGCACACATGCGCACACAAACACACGCTGACACACAGCTTAAGCAACAAATTTTATGATTCCTAGCGCTTCTGCAGATGCTGCTGTTTTAGGATGACAAAAAGCACAGAATCTTACCCCAACTCTGCCGAACTCACAGGCCAGATCCAGAGGTGTTTTCCCTGCATTATCCACAATACATGGGTTGGACTGGTGCTGCAGCAACATCTCAGACTGAAAACAGAAACAACAAGACACAAATGACTGAAAAATCCATTTCTCCATGTTTGAAAGTCACCAGTCTAAAAATGAACACATAAACAGTTCTTTAATTGAATAAGCAAGAACAAAATTGTTCTATATTCAGCTTGTTGTTCTGAATTACTCATCCAAACGTTATTTAATCATTATTTCCCTATTTCATTCATTGTGGATGCATGTTTTCCCTCTTTGTCTTTTTGTCATCCTTCAATCCTCCCCAAATGTGGTTGTAATATATGTAATGCCTGCAGATGTTTTACAATAAAAAATTAAATGTTTCTCTCCAATGCACTCCTAGTAATGAGTAAAATGTTTAATGTACCTTCTTTAGGAGGGCAAACAAATATGACCAAAGCTCATAAAGATCCCAGCCATTATTTGAAGAAATATGGTGTAGTGTAACCCCAAAGTTATACTGCTCAGAGTGGAACAAACTAGGTTTACTTGCCCATAAAAGTGTGTTGTGTCTCTATATCTATGTCTTTAACATTATTTGTGGGTGAAGAAGAAGCTTCAGCCCCAGGGGATAGGGTGCAGTGCAAGTGCACTGGAAACAGCTGGAAACAGTTGGAAACACTACAAAGTCAGCTGGAGACAGCACTTTCAACCAACTCATGAAGCTGATGTTAGCTTAATTATCTGGCCTGATAAAAGCAACAGCCATCAATTAAACCTAAAAAAAAGAATCCACACTCAGCATCAACTTTAACAGTGTGTATTGCTGCGTGAAAAAGCCTGTGAGAGACCAAGGCAGTGAGACAGTTTCTGAAAACACTGCAGCTGCTCAAATGACCACTTGAGGCTGGTTCCAACACTGAATCCATCCCTGCAGACTCTCTTATTAAACTGTCCAACATTACAGCAGAAATAACCATGTTTACACCATTAGCTAATATCCTCTAAACTCACGACAACGATCTGCTGCCATTAGCACTGTTAGCTGCTGAGGGCACCATGGGAAAACCGAAAGTTTGACAGCCAGAGTAACAGTAAAAGAGTAAATAAGAGCGACAGGCTGAAGCAATACTCTATTAACCTGCATTTCTATGGATAGTGGGGGAAAAAAACCAAAGCACACACAATAACACACACACATGCATGTAACATGAGTCTCCATACCAAACTCACAAAAACTGGAGCGATAAAAGGACACAATTATGCATAGAAAGGACTAAGACAAGCTGTTACGAGGACACACGCAGTACATGAAACACACATGCTTTCTCAGAAAAGATTTCATATCAAATCAAAAGCGATACAGATGTCCTTGGGAAAAAGAAAACAAATACATAAGCAGGAGTCACTAATATGACTGAAGCTTTGCATTGAAAGGTGCTTTTTCACATCAGTGAACAATAAATCCGAACATGCATCATGTTGAAGCTTGTTGTCAGATGAAAAATGTACCTCATCACTTGGTAATGTCTCAAAGAGGAATGGCAGCAAGTTTTTCATTTCAATGCACTGAACCTATAGAAAAAGCTGAGTTTTGGCAGTTTTTGTCCCTTGGTGAGTTAGACCGAATTAATCCCTGCAGACATTCAGCATCATAACACAAGTGAGAGGAAAAGCTTGGTTAAAGTGGTAAAAGACTTAAGAGGATAAATTCGCTTCACCAGAGGATTAGTTCATTGTTTTTTCACTTTTTTAATGCACCTTAAAAATGGAACAAATGAGGAAACGAGGAGATCCCCCTTGTGTCAAATGAAATTGCCCCCACGCCATCTTGTTTTTACAGCGAGTGCCTCTCAGATCTTTTCTGTGTGTGCTGCCTTTGATTTACTTTTTAATCTGCAGCCTGTCTGTCAGATTTTCTATTATCTATTATTTATTTGCACTTGCACTCTGGAAGAAGCTGTGATTAGAACTTCAGCCCCGTTTCTGTACAAACCATATTCTTTTTTTAATCTAGCAGAAGCAGTGTCTATGAGTTTCAGTTTTAGAGCCACATCCTCTAAGGTATGTTAGCTGCTTTGGTGAGTCTACTATATTGCATTGTAGTTGTTTTTGGCAGGTTTGCAGGAGTACTGCAGTTTTTCCCCCCGGATTTTATTTAAAAATGCTCGAAAAAGGAATTTTCTGTGTGTCATTTTGTTTTGTAACACGTCTTTCTTCCACAGCCAGTTAGGGGTTTGGGTTTTCACACACAGCCAGTAAGGTGTGTAATGCGCTGGTAGGGCTCTCTGAATTGAGACTTATTGATATTACTTATTCATTTAGATTGAAGAGATGGATATTAATTTAAAGTTGAAGGCAGTCTGCTTGTAGACCACAGTCATGCCTGATTTGTTCAGAGACACAAAGTCAACACTTGTGTTGTGCTGTTTGTCCCTTAGACACTCAGCACTTGGTATCTGCAGCACGGATGTAATTGAAATCCGCCAACTAATTACACCAAGAAAGTGAAAACATCTGAGTGGTTGAGACGTTGCTGTGTCGAGGCTGGTTAGCAAAACCCACTAAACAGAGCAGCACAAGTGGTTGTAAGTCTACATGTACAACCCAACTGCTCATGGCAACCATCACTGTAGCCTCTGCTTTAAGTCAAAGACATGCCTCCTGGAGCTCTTCGGAAAAGGCCGACAGTTGACTGTTACTAAAGGGAAAACAAATACTCGAGTAAATCAAATAATTTGTTAACAAAAAATGAACAAGCCAATTTTCTTGAATCAAAACTTTGCGCATTATACGCTCTACTTCCCATTGATTTGTTACAGGGCAAAATAATTTATTCGATTACTCAATTAATTGATGAAATAATTGATAGAGTACTCAATTACAATAATAATTGGTAGCTGCTGTCCAAACTTACAGAGAGGTTCTGTCAGAAAAAGCCGCCAGCGTCATTGGTTATGACTCATAAGTCAGCAATAGCCTTGACGACAACAGCACACATTGTTTGAACCTCGGACTCATGGACAAACTAAAACTGACACCCGGTCACTCGTCATTTGAGGTAAAGTTTCTGTCCACCCCACAAACAACATCCAATATTCATTGTCCTTTCAGCTTCAGAGGGAAATATTTTGCTGTTTAGCTTCAAATTGCCAATGACCACTCTGTGTCTAACTGTGCCTGGGTGGCTGCTTGTAAGCCAGCTGCCTGGTGGTGTAAAAGTAAACATAAGTTTAGATTAAAGGTACCAAAGGCTAAAAGGTCAAAAACTGAAAGAAACAGCAGAGTTGGAATTTTTTCAGTGCAGCTTTGTCAGTAACAGCGATGACTTTTATGTTAAGCACTTCATTCACTTCATTCATTTTTATTACAACAATTTAAACCATGCCAGGTTGAACGGTGCCAACAATCACAAATGACATCAACTCATTCTTTCAGCCAATTCTATGTTTCTGAAATACATGTGACTTATAATAAATGGCTTTGTCATGTGAATCATAGGTAAACACAGATATGAACAAATAGTGACTTGATGCCTCTGTATTTTTTTACAGTTAAGAGTCACTCACCACATCGTAGTGGCCGTGCTGGGCTGACAGGTGGAGAGGAATCTGCCCTTCATCTGATTGGCCATTGACAGATGAACCAGATTTAAGCAGCATCTTCATAGGCTCCGCCTTCCCCTGCCAGGCCGCATAGTGCAGCGGCCGCATACCTGCGCACACGGAAGTACACACAAATATATATCTATTACAGACATACAATACTATTGATCAGTGTTTATTCATGTGTACCATGGTGAAACATACACGGTTTTATGTGTGTGCAAAGCTCACTTTTCTATGTTTACTTTTGTGTGTGTGTGTGTATGTCTGTGTGTCCGTGTGTCCGTATGTCTGTGTGTGTGACCTTTTTGGTCTCTGATGTCAACAGCAGCCTGTGACTCCAGCAGCAGAGAGATGAGCTCCAAGTTGCCATTGAGAGCCGCATGATGCAGGGGGGAAAATCTGTAGTACAGAGACAAACACACACACACACATTGTGGTTACTTTGTCAATTACACTTATTTTCCAGCTCACTACCCAATCCTTCAGTTGTCTTCTGAATGACAGACACTTGCAGCGATGTAATCTCTTTGGACCCAAAAGCTATGTAAAACCTAGACCACACACATGCCATATGATAATGACAAAGTTTAGGGTGACAAATAGATTTAATAGCAGAGGATTAGGACCAAATATCCACTGTGTACCAATAGCTGTTGAAGCAAGCGGAGGGGCAGAAATATGGGAAGATGGAAAATGAAAAATAGGTATTATGTTACGTAAAGCGTGCATATCCTCTTGTGTGTGTGTGTGTGTGTGTGTGTGTGTGTGTGTGTGTGTGTGTGTGTGTGTGTGTGTGTGTGTCTAAGGCTAGAGTGTGCATGCTGAGTAGATGACATTGATGTGTCAGACCTTGGTGGATGCAGGAGAGACAGCGGCAGAAGAACAAAGCTTAACATGGTGAATGAGAGGACACAAACACAAAATAGGACATAAAATATTCCTTTTCCTTCTCTTCCAAACACACACATTCTCCCTGACTCATACCAACAGTGACACAGGGCTTCTGATTTTCTGATGGTTTCCCCCCTGTGATCTCTCAATAAAGATCCATGAAGCTAAGGTACCAAGTAAGTTCACATATCCCGTCAAAGCTGAATTAATGAAACAGCTGTTCCTGTTCACTGTTTTTAACTGGAGGCTGATGAAGACATAAAAACACAGATCACATTTGTTGCTGTGGATGTAATGAATCTTGCAGTGACCAGAAAGAAATCATTTCAGCTACGAGAGTGAATGATGCTTTATGTGGATCTGTGAGAATACGTTTTGTTGCATGTTCAGTGGCTACATCTTGTTTACATTAACCTAAACTAATGCAACAGTCATGTAATAAATCCAAAGGTTATCGCAGGAGGTTTTGTTGTTGCTGTTTCAAAGGACAGAGAAATGTCAGCTTGATCTCCTTGCAAGGAGCGTAAGTATTTCCCCAAATGTTTAACAATTTTTTTAAAACCTTTAAAAAAAATTTTTTTAATTTTGTCAGAAAGCCAGCAGTGTTACAAAAACAGCATCCTCAGGGTCGACTTTATTTGGAATATGTATCTAAAGGGCTGCTAGCTCTCATTTTCAAATGTTGGAAGTGGATATTTCTAACCTTGTGGTGATTATACTTAGCTTCTTATTTATCTATTGTGTGTCTTTTCCTTCTGTTCTGGAGAGAAAATTGAAAAGGGTGAAGTCATTGTTATACGTCTCTGAGTACAAGCTTCTGGTTAATGCTTACACAGTCAAATTAAACCTGTCCTCATTTTTCTTCACTCTTCCTGAACCCCGAGTCTCCTTGATCCCTATTCGGGAACTGCTGCCATACATCATCATTGAAAGGTTGAATAATGCTCCACACCGGGCCACAGTGTGCACCTGTGAAATCAATATCACATGCTCCCATCTACATTCCTGATGGAGCCAAACTAGCTGAGCTATCAGAAAGACACAACACAAACCATTATCCAGTCTATATTATCTGAACCCTGCCTCCCTGTCTATCCACAGTGTGCACTGCCTGAAATGAAACCTCTGCTTTTCTATCTTTGTATAAAGGAACTAATCTTTTGTATCCTGTATGTATCTTATGTAATTCATCTTCAAATTTCAATGCAAAATGCATGTTCAGATTCAAGGGGTGGAAGCTGACAGGGGATTACAATATTTATATATTAAGACAGGAGCCCGAGCACAGGGATATCTAAAATACATAACTTTATAAAATGGGTAGCACACACAGGATGTATGACAGACATCAACAGGTGGAAATACTGAGACACAGTGTGCCCATCATGGAAAAGAATACAGGCGCACTGACAGGCAGATAGATTTATATTAAAGTCAGCTGAGGCCGGTAGCTCATACGACTTACATTGAGACAGTTGCAGGAGCAGAGAGACAAAAAGACAAATACATACATCATCATCATCATCATCTATATGTAAAGTGCCTTGATGTAACTTCGTTATGATTTGGCGCTATACAAATAAATCTGATTTGATTTGATTTGATTTGATACATCATCCATCATAAAGCACATGTAAACAGAAAGATGGATAGAAAAAATGGGGGATTCTTTATTCTTTAAACAGAATCTTAAATGAAACTTTACACAGAAAATTAAGCCCCTCCTTGAGACCCTAACAATCCAACATGCCTGTAAAACAGTCAATAGACCGGTCCAGACGCTATAATGCCTCTGAGTGTCAGCCTATTAACAAAAACCTGATGCCAGAGTGCTGAATTCTTTCACAACTGAAACAATTTAAAAGTGAAAAGCTGCAACAAAATACGGTCATTATAATAGTGTGCCAGCAGCAGTTTTCATTTCAGATATCAGAACAGCTTGATTTGAGGAGCCTGCTTTTCTCTTTCTATTCAAACAAAGCACCACTATTTTAATAAAAAAATTTAAAAAAAGGTAAATAAAAATGGCATTAAATCTGTATTATCACTGTAAACTGTGTTTGCACCATGCGAAAAAGAAGCTTGTGTGTCTGTCTGAGTGTGACAGTGAGTGCAGAGCAGCATACTAAAGAGTCCTGCACTCCCGGACTGACCTGATCCAGTTTATTCACTACAGATCACCCATCACTTCTCCTTTCCTGTCCTCTCCTCTCCTCACATACAATTTCTTCCATATATGTTCCCTACTGTTGTGGTATAAGGGTAAACTTCATCATTCATTCTTCATTGTTCAACAAATGAATGGGGGACAATGTCAGATAATGTTATCAGCATTTTTACTAAAGCTGTTAAATGCTGGGCCTTTACACATTGTTTTTGTACAACTGTTTACACAATAAAGTTGAAATCTGAACCACAAGCACCAAATCATTAAAACTTGTAGACTGTTTGTAGTAGCAAAATACAAAAACCTTCCACACAGCTCTTATTGGGCTCAATGTTCAACATTAAAATCTGAGGTGTTCTTTTGGAAAGCAACCCCCAACACAACACCAGCCTTTTCCAACTGCAGCATCTCCTCAGTCCCAGGTGGAAACCCGAGTTTAATTAATTATTCATTCAAATCAGAGCTTCGGGACCATAAAGAGGCCACAGATGAGCTCTTCTCTCTGGAAGAAAACACTAGAGGCCAAAGAGGAAGAGGAAAATAAGCATGAGGAAGGACCAAGGTGACATTGGCTGGCCATGTGCTCCACAATGAGCAGGGGAGACACTTAAGCCCAACCTGAGCAGCTTCAGAGAGTTACCCAATATCCAAATAGGCTGTGGTGGAAATTCTTATTATTTGCTGGTGAGAGGATAAATGTGTTCAACTTGGCCGAGCTTCAAGTTTTTACTATATGAAAACCAAAAAAAAATAAAAATAAAAATACAGTACAAATTATATCAAATAGTAACAAAGCATGCAACAAATCAGTCACATCAACACTACTCAGGGACAGAGTTCTCTCCCCCAAGCGGGTTAGAGAAGTCTAATAAAAAAAATTATTTCTCTGTGTCTTGAGCTCACTTTTACACATGCAAATTTGTTCAAGATGAAGATTTTATGAGAATAACCTTAGTCTCCTGTCTATTGTTTGCTGAAGGTCTGACTTTGTTTCTCCAGCCTTGAGAGCGTGAGATTTCATGACAGTATAGCAGGACATTAAATGGTGGACCATATGGGCATATGGTCGGAACAGGTTTTAACAACCAGACGTAGTCAATTTAGGTCATTCTGTCCACATTTCTCTCACATAGGCCAGACCCCGGCACTTCGCTGCCATTACAACACACACAATTTATCACAATATTCACACATCAAGTTTATTGCTGAACAGAGAGAGGCACTTCAAAATAACAGGGCAGGACTTAAAATTCACAGAAGCACTGCATTTAATGCCAAATATCAGCTCTTGCCACGGATTAGATGTAAGATTGTAACATGAATGGCTGCAAGAAGTAAGGCATGGCTCTCTGGCTATTTTCAGTTAAGTATACAATAAATCCTTCTGCGACATGTATAGTGACATAAATACACCTCTGCTTGTTGCACTGTAATGTAAAACACTGATCAAAGTGCCAAAATAACACCACTTATATCAAAAGGTGTTTGAATTTAACTGTGGAAGAGGATAGATAAATGAGAGTGCTGCTGGAGTCAGGACTGTAAAACATCCTGACAGGCCTGAGATTAAACACCTGAATAAAACATGAAGTGAAGTCCAATGTCAGAATCCCCTCCTGCATCTCACCACTTGTTTCCCTCACTCTCCTGTAAGGGTTAAACAAGGATACAGTTACAAAATGCTGCACTGGGCTGAGGAAAACAGGGCTCTGCATGCGTGCGTGCGTGCGTGCTAGTGTGTGTGTGTGTGTGTGTGTGTGTGTGTGTGTGTGTGTGTGTGTGTGTGAGTGTGCATGCATGCAGCCCCACAGTGTGTCACTGGGGTACATGTATGGGGAATGAGAAGGGAAGCCCTCGCTTTTGCCAAGTAGTAAAACCTGCCATACAATATTTATACCCCCCTTCTCCTCTGCAAATCCATTTCTCTCTCTCTTTTTCTATTTCTCTTCATCTGCCTCCCTCCAGCTCACTCTGTCTGTTGCTCTCTACTCTTCCCTCCCCCTCACTTGTTGACAGTCTCAACTGCAGAGCTCCTTCCTCTGTCTCCTCTCTTCTCTTACTTGCTCCCCCTATCGCCTTCTTCTTAATTCTATCACTCCTTCCCATCATCTGCCTCTGATTCCTCAGGCTGATTCGTCGCTGCATTTCAACCCCTCCCTCTCAAGTATTTTTCTCTTATGCTGTAGTGGTTCAGATATGCAGCTGTACATTTACTGTATAACCACTTCTGGGGCGGTGCTTTTCCCCATGCACGACATACCTCCTAAAAAAACAGCCCTGTCTGTCTTACCGCCCACAACTGCAACCAATCATGTTCCAGCCCCTAATGTAATATGGACCATATTTGCATGTTGCTATAGGATTTGTCACTTGAGACTTATTGTTCCTTCCATTTTTTCACATTCTTGATGAGTTAGATTATATATTAATAGCACTGTCAGAACCATGTGCTAAATAACATAACCCAGTTAGCTTAGCTTAGCACAAAGGAAACAGAGCTAGCCTCCAAGCATCCATCCATCTTCTACTGCTTTTCTGTTTCCGGGTTGCGAGGGTGCTGGAGCCAATCCCAGCTCACATTGGGCGAGGGCGGGGTCACCCTGGACAGGTCGCCAGTCCATCTCGCCACAACCACTCACACTCACACTCAGACCTACAGACAATTTAGAGTCAATTAACCCAAACATGATGTCTTTGGATGGTGGGAGAAAACCCACGTAGACACAGGGAGAACATGCAAACTCCACACAGAAAGGCCCCAGGCCGGGAACCAAACCTACGACCTTCTTATTGTGGGGCGACAGCGCTAACCCCTACGCCGCTGTGCTGCCCACAGAGTTAGCTTGAATCAGTTAAACCAAACAGAAGTATCCATCTATCCACCCATCAATTATCTGTCCATCGTATCTTCCTGGAAATAAACACAGAAAGGGGTTCAAACCCAGAGCTGTCTTGCTGTATAGTGCCAACCACTGTACCCTCATGCCAGCACCTGCTGATGCATGTTATTTCTTATTTCTTTAACTCAAACATTAATCAGAAGTTCTGTCAAGGCACTCTCCAATTAGAGTAGATTTAGACCTCGTCAATAGAACTTCTTTTAATTACAGAGATCCAACAGTTCCCTCCAAAAGTCAGCTCTTGGCTAAAGTGCCAAAAAAAAAGGTTCCTTTTAAGAGGAAGAAACCTGAAGCAGATCCAGAATCAGTGCGGTTTCACAGGGGTTATGTATTTGACAATTCTTTATTTGGGTGCAGCCACTTTCTGAAATCTTATTATCCGCTCAGCTGATCTGTGTGTGTGGTGTTACAGATGCAGCTCTGCACAGCTGTTTGTGAGACACTCATTGAATTATTTCTTGGGTATTTATCCAGTGCCAGACCTGACTCAAGCATCTGTGTGCCTACCATCTCCACCATGCTGCGCCACAACAACCACCCCTCCGAGCTCAGTATCACTCTTCTGATGAAGTATCGCCTCCAACACAACTTCCCCACTCTGTCCTGCCAGCATCCTGCCAAACACACAAACCAACCACCCCACTACCCTCTCCCGGCTCAGCCCACCCCTTCTTCATCTCCAGACTCCCCCTCTTTCACTATTAAAATACCTCTCCTCAGTTTGTGCGTCTGCTTCTCAGTGTAGATACGTCAAACACCACCTGTAACTTTATGTTTAACATATGGACATCAGCATTGTATTCTCACAGATAACGGTGAACATACCAAATTAAAATCGGTGCAAACACGGCAAAGCTGAAAATCTTAAGTGTCCTACTCCAGATGGTCATGAAGCCTGCGGGAAAAGCATTGCAGGAAGCCACAGTAAAACCCCCTTTACCAACACATCACCTCTGTTTCATGTCCTGGTTTTACACTTGCTCTTATCTGCCTCTCTCGTCAGCCTCTCAAAGGCTGTTCGTCTTTCTGCGTTCCTTCCCATTTTTATATAAACCTCAGACTAGCTTGATCTCAACACACACACACACACACACACACACACACACACACACACACACACACACACACACACACACACAGTCTTTTCATGGTGATTTGTTGCTGCACAATCACCCCCTGCAGACAAGCTTTAGATGGGTGCTCTTCACCTGTCTCACTCACACACACACACACACACACACACAAGCTTTGACCTATTTTCAGTAATGAGAGCCTTCATCTGCCTCCTGGTCCTTCAGAGGACACAAAACACACTGCTGCAACAATCACTATCACACACTGGACGGGGAAAACAAAGACTTTCTATCACGCTTCTCTCCCATCTGCTGGTGTGCTGTACAGATAAGCCTCTTCTGCGACAAGACGTTAACGTGTGTGTGTGTGTGTGTCTCTTCTTCTTGCCTTAAGCCTAAGACATCACTGTCTATAACTTCTTTAAGTCTGTGTAAAAATGCGGCAGAGGTATTTTACTGCAGACACAGCTGTAAGTCAGAAACTCTTTGATCAACATGATTCTATTTTTGATCAGGTTTGAATGACCTCGATGTGACGTTTGTATTGTAGCTTTTTTTTTTGGTCTTTTTTTTTTTTTACTCTTTGCCTTGGGTAACCATAGGTGAACATTTGGTTTTCAAGGTAAACAGACATTGTATTTTGGCAAAAATTTATCTTGATTTATCTCTCATGAGGGCAGCACGGCAGCATAGTGGTTAGCGCTGTTGCCCCACAATAAGATGGTTGCGGGTTCGGTTCCCAGCCTGGGGCCTTTCTGTGTGGAGTTTGCATGTTCTCCCTGCGCCTGTGTGGGTTTCCTCCCACCGTCCAAAGACATCATGTTTGGGTTAACTGGTGACTCTAAATTGTCTGATGTGTGAGTGTGAGTGGTTGTTGGTCTCTGTCTGTCTCTGTGTGTTGACCCTGTGATGGACTGGTGACCTGTCCAGGGTGTACCCCACCCTCACCCAGTGTGAGCTGGGATTGGCTCCAGCACCCCACGACCTGGAAACGGATAAGTGGTTGAAGATGAATGAATGAATGAATATCTCTCATGAATTTGGCCTTACTCTTACATAGTCCAAAAATATGTAATGAGCGATCTTTTAAGATGACACACAGATTAATCTTCATAACAAGCACTTTATTCATGACCTCACTGTTTAAAGTCTCATTATTTCAATTTAATCAAACTTCCAGAGGCAAGTACAACCAGAAACCACCAACAACATTCATAACCCATTTTGTCATAAAAATATATTTCACACTGTAATTTCTGCTTTTTGACTGTGGGAGAGTGGAATGACTCCAAAAAAATCCCACCTGGTTCTATTTTGCAGTAAACAGAACTAACTGGATAACTAGGTAGGGAGTTAGTTCCATAGCTATAGCTACTGGCTCAAAAGACGGACAGACAGACAGACAGACAGACAGACAGACAGACAGATAGACAGATAGATAGATAGATAGATAGATAGGTCAGAATCAATAAACTGTTCCAGAATTAATATGTCTAAATAAAGTGAAAGGTTATTTTCAAATTTCAGCATATTTAAAGAGTCAACAGATGAGCCTTGCTATAATTTGTTTGATAACACTGCTGATCGAATATGATCTCTTTTTTTTTTTTTTTTTTTTCATGTTTCCTTGTGAGTCACCAAAAAGTAGAAATATCAGTACAGGTTTATTTCAGCTGAACCAGATCTTGGGAGGCTCTCTCTGCTGTCTCTTTGTACGGTACCAGTCAACACCACCCACTTTCCCATTCGAATGAAAAAGAAAGTACACTGCATCTGGTATATCTTGCTCCCAGTGCATTTTGTTTATTTCCATGTGTTTATTTAGAGAGACGGTGCAAATAAAAGATTTTCCAAGTCTCCCTTTCCACATTTTCATATGGATAACCTCTACGCTCAAATGAGTACACAAACACTCACATACACAGTCAGCAGTTAGTAAATCAGGAGCACAGAGAGGGAGGTACTGGGAGTAAAAGTCCTATTTACAACCATGAAAACACACAGGCAGGCACACAATAAACACCCCTGTCCAGGTTCTGAAAAGATGTAGGAATAGTAACCTGTATCTCAGCCAATTTATTTAGTTGTCTTATGCTTTGCTCAAGTGATTTACTGTAGGAGTAACTTCAATGGGAATAAACAGACCATTTATTCATTCATTCATCTTCAACCGCTTATCTGTTTCCAGGTCATGGGGGGTGCTGGAGCCTATTCCAGCTCACACTGGGTGAGGGCGGGGTACACCCTGGACAGGTCACCAGTCCATCACAGGGCCAACACACAGAGACACACAGAGACCAACAACCACTCACACTCGCACTCACACTCAGACCTACGGACAATTTAGAATCACCAGTTAACCCAAACATGATGTCTTTGGACGTTGGGAGGAGACTGAAGTACCCGGAGGAAACCAACGCAGGCACAGGGAGAACATCCAATATCGGTACAGAAAGGCCCCAGGCCGGGAACCGAACCCACGACCTTCTTGGGCAACAGTGTTAACCACTTTGCCACCGCGCTGCCCAGAGACAGACCAGATGAGACTAAATACACTGAATTTACTTAGCCTACAGATTTTAATTGTGACACACAGTCTGGGCTGTCCCAGATCCTGTTCCAGTGGGATGGGGCAAAAGAGTATATATAATTGCAATGGCGCTCTCCTGAAATATTTTCACCAGCCTCAATGGGAATCTCCTTGTCAGGGTTTATAAAGAGCATCCTTCATCACGGTGTCAGTGCTTTGCTGTTATGTCTCTAGCCTCCTGTCAGATACAGCAAATCCTAACATGTATGTAGTGTTAGTAAACTACTATACATCTATAAACAAGGTGTTTATGATATTATGCAGCAAATTGTGGGTAGACCTAATATATTCATAATACAGTGTTTTCATTATTTCTTTCCATTCTTTGTGTAGTTTACTGAAACTACAAGTGATTTTAAACATTATGAGGGAGGGAATGATTTAATCATTTTTGGTTTACTTTTGCTTTTTTAACCTTGACCAGCACAAAGCCCTTTTTCTTACATCCAGACTGCTGTAAAAGCAGCCCAGGGGGCCCAGAAAGTGCATTCACTACACCCAGCACCACCACACATCTGACCTTTGTATAGTGAATTTGAACAAGCCAAGGGCAGGCTGACACTCACACTTTTCGTGAATAGTTGCACCTTTATTTTATTAATCAAATGTTTATTTTTTAGATTATTTATGACCTGTGAAGGAATCTTTTGTGTTATATTTTGGTATAATTTAATATTTCATGCACTTCTCAATTCAATAGTTTTTTACAAAGTAGTTTCAACTACTTTGTAGAGGTAGCATTACTTAACCAACCCCCTTGTTTTGCTCTAGTTCAAACTCTTCCAGTGTGAAGTAATTTGTAGCTTTCCAAGCAGCTTCTCCAACACCACAAACAAATCCTCTCCACCTCCATCACTACTTGATCCACTTTGCTCTTCCTACAATTGATTGCTAATTATAGTTACAAAAAAAGCCAGCTTTTGTTGCATCCCTCCTGATTTTAAGCGCAAAAACCAGCCGATTGACACCATTTAGGAAATTGTTTTTTATACAACACACACACACACACACACAGAGATGAGGAAAATCTATCCTGAAATATCACAATTAAGAGGCTGTTGTACACACTGACTTCATTAGGAATTACCCAGTTACTACCGCAAAGCGTAAATGAATCTGAGATAAATACACTTTTGCAAACTCAGTATGTGTGCTGATTACAGATTAACATGATACATCGATTTATATCACGGTACTCATGACTCTGTGTGGCAGACAAACACATTTGGCCATATTAACAGCAGCCTACATGAAGCTCTTATTGCTCTGAGAGGAATTAAGGGGCAAAGAAGCAATAACAGTAAACACACTAATTAGAACAAAGTTGCTCTGTGAGGATTACTTCTGATCTTTATCTTTACACAAACTACTTTATTCAGCACAGTTTGTAGTCTTTTACCTTAGTTTAATTTATTCTCACAAGGGCTGGATGTGGCAAAACCAGAGGGTGTATCAATCTGCATTTCTGTCTTTTGTTGTGCAGCAGACACTCATCGTGGATGAGGATGAGGATCGTGGATAAACAGACGCTTTCCAAGGCCAAATTAATGGCGCTAGTGAAGAAGATCATCAGGAGCATGTGGAGCAGCTTCAACACTCCTTGGATAAAGTCTCCATAAAATAGAAATTTGGTTTATCACATCACAGCTCGCACAACTCTAATATTTATGCACTTAGATTTATTGAAATTCGCATGTGTATATAAAAAAGCCTATAAAACAGACTTATAATGAAGATTAAATTACATATTTATTTACTTCGCTGTTTGTTTATGTCTTGTCCTCTTCAAAGTGTCTAACACAAGCCAATGAATGTCGCTTCTTTTCAGAAAATGCTGACATCAAACACAGACAACAAATTGTGCTGCATGCGGTGATTAAACTGAATAAAGTATCTATGGAGGAGCTTTAAACTGCCTGAATGCTTTCAGTGGAGCCAAAAAAAAAAAAAAAAAACCCTACTTAATTTAGAGAGACCAGGGACTCAATTTAGTTCCTGAACATCACTTGAGGTTGTAAAAGTCTCTTTAAATGTGTCTTCTCCAAGGTCGTATGATCTGATTGCACAGGCACATTGGGGCTTTAGAGAATTTGTAGAGCTGAAAGTTTCTGGTTGGTTAAGCACAATGTAGTTTAACTACAACATGTGCCACCCCCGATTGAGACGACGGGTGGACGAGGGAGTGCCCGGATGAAGAGACATTGTTTGTTTTTGCCCTCACCTTACCCTTTTCAGTTGTTTTCCTACTTTCCCTCTGTCTCTCTCTCTCACTGAGTCCTAGTGGAGTTGACTGTTTCTTGTGTGTCTCCACCACACCGCATTTAATCAACCACCAAAAAACATCCATCAAAGTTTTCAAAAGAGCCCTGTTCATGGTGTGGTCCTTACTGGTGATTTTTTTTCCTCGTGTGCTAAAACAGCTTTTCAAACACTGCTGCTGTTTTCCATCACCTGTCATCACTCTAATCGTCACCTTTTTTTTCCAGTGGAAAGGAAAACAGTAGTTCCTACAAGCCTTTAATCAAAAAGGGGTCTTAATTACAGCAGCATCATCCAGAGCAAGACATGTTCATGTTTTACCTCACTGTCATACTTGAGGCCTTTATTGTAGCATCTGCAATTCTCATGTTTCTGTAGTGATGTATTCAGATTTCTCCTTTGACCTGTCATCTGTCTGTGTGGCCTGTAAAGTCTGATGAATAAAGTTTGATTCATCTGGATTTCAATAATAACTAATTGACTGTTCAGCCTATATGTCAGAAAATAGGAGTGAAAGGGCCCATTATTACTCCCTGAAGCCTCAGTTAACACCGGCACTGTTGCCACTTGATTATATAATAAATCACTGATTAAATGATTATTGCAGTTCTTGACTACAGGCTGGTGTTTGTGTGATGCCAGGTCTAGTGAAGGTCAACAAGGGGCCAACAAATTCTTAGCCCCATAGGAAGTTCATCTGCCCATGGCCTTAAACCTGTAGAGAGGACACACTCACAGAATGTCCCTGCTACATGATGAACACAGATGTCATGGGGGTGGGTCAGCGTCCTCCATTTGAGGGTTTGTTTACGATTCTTTTAGTGGTTTCAAGCACTGACTCACAAAGCAATGTTCACATATCGCACACACGCAAAGCTTTTAATGACAAATGGGATGCAAGGGGTCACAAGAGACACGTATATAGCACTAATATCATGAAATCATACCATTAGTACTCACCGTTTTGTCGCACACACACACACACACACACACACACACACACACTAGCCTGAACTTTAGCTGATTGTATCTGGGCTAATCCTTCAGCTTTTAGTACTACAGAGGCAGAATGTAAACAGCCATAATAATACCCATTTTATATGAATGGGAATTGCAGCAGGGTGGGAGGGGGGAATGAAAAAGGGTGGATGTTTAAAAGGTGGAGGCGAAGGAGGAGGAGGAAAAAATGAGGATGAGAAAAAAGGTAAACCAGAGAGACGGCGATGACCTTAAACTGAGACCTGATAATGGAAATGGATGAGTGTTGCATCATGGGAGATAAAAGAGAGGAACTCACCCATCTGTATCCTGGAAATTGACATTCACTTTCTTTGCAGAACCAAGGAGCTCTGAAACACAAATAAAGAGGAGCATGAATTGATTTTTGCAGCCAATAAACTTTAGTAATAGCAGATTGGCTTTCAATGAAATCAGTGTATTTAACATTTATGTTTATCTGTCATTGTGACATTTTCTACCCAGTCTACTCATAAAGCCAGCAAAGAAAAACTTTTCACTCTTTCCTTCTGCTGAATGAAAGATTCAGATGTCATTCATCTTGAGTCGCACTTTGTCGTCATATTTCCTCACCTGCCTGCTGCAGGTGAGGAAATGAGTCCAGACCTGATAAAGAACTAAAATACTTTATATGTTGAAATGAATGTCTTACACTGGTCACTTTGGTTACTTGTTTCTGTGTGTCTCAATATTGGGCATTACTGTATTGTTCACTTTGATTTCAAACATTTATTTAGCTTTCTATTTTGTTAATGGCTGCCGTCAGCATTCATCTATAGTATTCTCCTCATGTTCTGTGTAAATATATGATTGGTCCAAACCCACCACTCTTCAAGCTGTTATAAACTACAGTTTGGTTTTCATGTCTCGGTCATTCCACCACTCCTGAGCCGGGCCTGTGACTGGCTCGCTGCCAGTGCAAAGTCACAACTGACCTTTGTCATGATGTGCAAGTTAGACACTGATGCCTGAGTTAGACACTCATTCCTCTTAGCACCTAAACATGCATTAACACACTTTGTACTGAGAAAAGAGATGCAGACCCTGACACACAAGTACAAACATAAAAGTGTAAAACTGTAATAAGTCAACTAACACAACATTTTGCTACTGTCAGCCACGTTATTTTTCATTATGTGTCCTCAGTTTTTAACTCTCCTGTTAGCTGACGATGCAGCACTGAGGATAAAGATGAGCCTGCAGTCTCTCTTTCTACTCTTTCTATCACCCCATGCACGCACACGCACACGCACACACGCACACGCACACACACACACACACACACACACACACACACACACACACACACACACACACACTCCCTACAGGGTGCAGGAAATGGGACAGTCACTCTATTGTAGAGGAGACAGCTCCCAGGGCCACTGGGAGAGGAACACTGATTTCCTAACATGCTATTTCTGGACACTAAATGTAAGGATTCACTGACACATTCTCTATTCTTAAAACATACACACACGAACCGAGAGATTTCTGCATCCTCTGCGTGTTTACTTGTTATGAGAAGGGTATAACGTCACAGAAGATCATATGACAGTATTACGGAAGTGTGTTGAAAGGTGGCCAATGGAAGAAAAGTCGAAAAAGGCCATAGAAAACAAGGATGCACATATTTGAGGAGACACACAGAGAGGACAGAGGAGAAAAATTAAAGAATTTGGATATTGCACTTAAGCACCATACAATAACTGGTATCTTCCCAAAAAAAGAACAAAACATGGTCACACAAACACACACACACATGCCAAACTTCACTTACGGCCTAACACATCTGTCCAGCAGCGACCAGCTGTGACCTTTTGACACCATAACGTCATGGCCAGCCATCAGACATGACCCCTGCCTCTGTACAGCACACACACCCTTTGGAACCAGGCGAAAAAACCCTCCCACAATCTGACGGTGTCTTCATGACAAACCTTTGTGAGGAAAACTTTCCACTGGGTGCATCTGCTTTTATTACAGGAAAAATCCACCCTGGCAACTATTTTCACTTTTTGTTTGAAGGAGACAAGTTTCCTCAAGCTGCTTTTTCTGTGTCATTGTGTAATATTCTCCGCCCTCTTCAAAGGGAGTGACTCTTGACTTGATTCATTGATTTCGCTAAGCTAACAACAGCATACTGTAGATGACAGTGGTGATAGGTGGTGACAGGTTTAACATAAATAATTCCTGAAACAATGGTTCTCTGATTTAGGATGAGGTCACTCATTTCACCTTTATGCTAACATTATCTTTAAAAATGGGTTTAAAAGACTTTGTCTTACCTTCAACTAATTTCAAAATAAGAGCCCTTTAAAGGGCTCATCAATATGAATTTTGACTCCATGCTAAAAGACGGAGACTGAAGCTGCCTTGTATCTCATTTTGATTAGTACAACATTGGTACTTTTAGACAGTGACTACTTACGTGGAATGACCAATAATTAGTTATGTAAAGTCCAATTATAATGCATTTTGAAATGCAAAACTTAGACCATCAAAAGTTCAGTTAATTCAAACCAGCATATTAATAAGCTTTTAAAGACTTCTGGGTCCAGAGAGCACGGAGCAAAGTGAATATATTGATCATTCTCAACAGACTAATGAGGCTGACCAATTTAGAGACACACGCACACACACACACACACACACACACGCACACACACACACACACACACACACACACACACACACACACACACACAAACGCAAAGGCACACAGACATTCACCTCATATATAACACAAACTCAGTGATAAATACCTCATGTCAAAGTTTTTGCTAATGCATCTGTGTCCAAATTTGCAAGTTTGTGAGTGTGTGTGGATGTGTGTGTTGGTCTGAAATATTGGACAGCAACAACATAGACAGTCATAACAAACAGTGAAACCATGGTTATGAAAAAAGAAGCCAACTGAAAAACACACACACACTTCTTCAAATCACCAACACCCACAGAGCTGCAGCCTCATTAGAAGAACCCACACACTCACAGGAGACAGAGACACACACACACACACACACACACACACACACACACACCCACCCACCCACACAAACAGAGAACATAGGCTCCACAGTCACTTTTCAAACAAATAAAATGACTTGCACAGTTAAATGCACTAATGAAGCCTCTACAAAAACACACACGTGCATCCACAGGACCCATGAAGCATCTGCCTCTCCCTGTATACTCTGTATATAGCTGCTGTTATGCTGAATTCTGCACTGACTGCAGGTTAATTGGAGTCACTGTCGAAGGATCTGACAGCCGTCATAGGTGTTTCCTGTGTTGTACCAGACTAGATCTGCCAGAGGGGAGGACAGCATCTGCACCGTAAACCCATACTAAATATAATAAAGCACAGTACAAGACAAAAAACTTCAACGGTTTAAAACCGTAGCTAGTTAAAAGTTTTGTGGCAATCTGAAAATAAACTTCCAACACAGAAGTAAAACTTCTCTGGAAATGCTCAAGGCAATAATCTTTAAAAAACAAAGACATGAAAATCTATTTTAAAGTCAAAAGTAAACATTATTAAAAATGTTCAGCTTTTGGGAGATTTGGGGAGGCTGTTTTCTGTGAATATGCAAGTCAGGATCTTGGCCCACTGCTTTTAGTAAAAAGATAAAAGCACAAAAATTGGAAGACAAACTGGAACATACAACAAAAACAAGTTAAATAAGCCAGATAATCTGACCATTCCAGCAGCAAAGAGAGTGTACAATAGAAAATGATAGAGTAAATGTGAGGAGCTTCAGCCATTGCTGCTTTTACATTGCTTAGCATGTTCACCATCTTATTTTATGTTAGCATGGTATCAATTACACCACTGAGGCCAATGGGAGTTCTATTAACTTGGCCAAAGTCAATTGATTTGACCTGATGATGGAGAATTATGGATAAGCAAAGCTACAGCAGTTCATGTTTACACCTAATTTTACGAAAATCCATCTGACAGCTGTTGAGATATTTCGGTTTCAACAAAAGTTCTGGAACATCCTATTAAATAAGATATCCATGAGGCCATGCTGCTGGCATAGCCACAATTCCTCCTGGACAAAATGAATGCATGACACAGTTGTTGTTCAGTTAGGTTATGGTGCAGGGCTTGATTTTAGAAACTGTTATCAATGCTTTGTATTAGGTTTTCTTGCTTCTAAAATGATTTATCTTTTATTTTGGCTCCATATCTATAAGTGATATTTTAGTATATCGATGTGTGTTAGTGATAAACTCTGGGGGAAAGTGAACCACCAACTCAAAGGTAAGTTAACAGCACAAATCACTTTGTGTGCCCTGCTTTGCTTTTTATGTCTGTCCTGAAGGCATATTGATCGCTCCCTGTTAACACATCCCAGTGAATGTCAAAGGTCAGGGACAGCTGAAAGGCATGATGGGTTTTTAATTGTTGTGTATGAGAGAGGATGTGTGTTTAAAAAGTTCAGCTATAATCATATTCCAAATATGAGAAAGGACCAGTGAAGGTAAAAGAAGACACTGGATGTTTTGGGGGGTTTTTTGGGGGGGAATTATTTGCAGTCTGCTGATTATGTGTTTTCATACCCGTGACAGACATGGGCTGATCTCATCCTCTTGAGAGCGGAAATGGGAACAATGTCCCTGCTTTTCTTAATATGCTCCACTGTTATATAATATCTATCCTGGGGAAGACTGATTCAATAACAAAGACAACAAGAGAGCTTATTTTGTTCTATCAGGAAATACATTTACATTACAAATAAGGAAAGGAAAGGAAAGAGAGATTAGATTGCGGCTGTAGCTCACTGCCTTATTCTGTCTCCCCTTCTTTTTCATCCCTCTCTTTCTCTCTTTCTTCCCTGGCAGTGAGGATGGAAAATAATGTGCTGGACCTGGAGTCCTCTCTGAAAGTAGACCTGTTGTCTTGGCTTTGATTGATCTGTCCCTGTTTCCCCTCCTCTGTCTATTTCCCCCACCTATCTCCCCTCTTTTCCATTTTCACGTTTCCTCCCAATGCCATCCCTCCCTCCACGTCCACAAATGAAGGTGATGGTGGTTCCTCTTCCTCTCTGTTCATGTCGAATTACTTTGGCAGTAGTTATACCAGGGTCTGTCCTCATGCAGTCATCCTGCTTTAATAAGGTAGACTCTTATCTTGTGAATGTTAACCAGCAAAATCAAATCATGTTGTAAAACTGCACTGATGTTTTGTGCATCAGTTTTGTGAAACTGGCGACACCAATTATAATACCCACGAGCCTTAGCTGCAATGGCTATGGAGACAAAGAGAGCCAAAGTTATGACTAAATGTTGTATCATTATGGGCTGAACATATGAAAAGAGTGGAAATGAAACAGAATAGACACATTGTTAACGCAGCGAGTTTTAAGTGGAACTAGAGCTGGGCGGTATGACCAAAATTCTATATCATGGTATTTTTCAGAATTACTCCGGTTTCACGGTATTTGACGGTATTTTTTTTTCATGCATGATTCAGTGTTGACCACATTTTCCACTGATTAACAGAAGATATACTGCATATTGGCTAAGAATAGCCTAATCCAATCCATGGTCATGACTATTGTGTATTGTTTACAAGTATTAATAGCCTACAGGTTAGCATGGCCCCACAAAGTGCTGTCCGTTCATCTGTCCTTTAGCTTTGTCGGTTTTACCTGATGGTGTGGAAGGTGCAGATTTTAGTTTCATAGCTACATGTATGACGTTTGCAGCAAAAAAAAAAAAAACACGTGAAAATCAGTTTAGTATTCAGCGAGTTATGATTGATTAAATGCGCTGACAGTTCATTGCACCTGCCAAACAGATTACAGAGCGTAGCAGGTGACCAGTCCAAGATGGTGGTCCAAGATGGCGGCTCCACGGCTCGTCAGTGCAAATAGGCAGTTAGCAGTCGATGCGGCGTCTATTCTTTATGTCCATGTCCACCACGCTCAGCAACTCCACTATTATTTCCGCTCTGTTCAATGCATGTTTAGCCGTGCAGCAATGAAAAGGGTCCCCTGTGAAACAATTTGCCAACGCCTTGCATTTCGGACATGTTTAGGCTATTTAAACCGGTGTTGCTGATATATGAAAAATTCATATCATAACAAATATAAAAACCAGTTTTCAGTACGAACCGGTATACCGCCCAGCACTAAGTGGAACTATTTTAATTTGTGAAAATGATCATAATGATAAACCTGAGGGGATTATCACCTGAACACGCTCACATCTCTCTGATGTCTCACGAATATATTCATGAATCCTCCACCTGTTTAACACTCAAGGCAAACATTTTTCACGACGGTGAGATGCAGGTATTTCTGCAACAGCCTGAGCTAAGTCTGACATTACTGAAAATTTGAATGTCACTGCTGCTTCCTGAACACAAACCATTAAAAAGATCATAATAATGAATAAAGCTGTCCTAAAAGTCGAATTTGTACCTGATGAAAATTAAGCGTGAAATATGTTAACGAGAATCAAATTGATATTTTCATAATTTTATGATCTGTACACCTGAATTTGCAGGCTGTGCCACCTCTGTGGAACCTGCTTAAGTCTGGTTAAATTTTTCTTCATTAGCTAACATATATCCAACAAAATTAGGTTTAATGACATTATAAAGGCTAATAATCATTTTTCTACTGCCTATCTGCTTGGACTGAAGACACACAAACACAAGGAGGAGTGCTCATTGTTTTCAGAGCCCTTCTGTGAGAGACTTTGAATGTTGATTATTTGTTTTTAAGTCTTACTTTCAAGCTGCAGCTCACTCTGTAATCCCAGAATTTTTCACCGCACTGGGCAGATGACAGGTATGTTTACACTGTTGTGTTTTCATCACAGCTGATCAGTGCACGTCTACTGCAGAGTCAGTAGTCTGGTGGATATAGACTCGGGGGCGACAAAGTGAAGCCACTTCTGATGGGCCTTAAATCTCCATTCTATCTAATGACCATCAGGGGACAACACCAATGGAGCTAAGTCAGATTTTATTGATGTCTATTGAAAAATGGTTTTACATCTCACTTGATTTATCAGCTCAGTGAATATTTACCTAATGAGTCTAAGGTCTCAGTTTCTAGTTTCAAGTCTTCTTCAATACAGCATGATGTTCCTTTTTTAAATGATGGTCTCAATTAGAGGAAACAGAAGATTCCCCTCAAATGCCAAATGTATCCTTTTCCATTCCTGTGAATAGCTAGATGTTAACAGATCTAGTGGGTTTTGATCAGAGAAAAATTGGCTATAGTGAAGCTTTTTAGCTGATGTAGGTGGAAATGGGAATGTAGCTGAAAAGTGACTGAATGGTCATGTTGTCTCGTATCTGTTAGATACTCCTTGCTAGAAAGTTTGCCTTATAAGCTTAAAAACGTGAGGGATATTTTGTCAGTGTTTGTTTGCAGCAACGCAGGTCAAAATAAGCCACTGCAGGTTTAACATTGTCCGACAGTCATCTCCAGCTTCCCACCACTTCTGGGATTCATGCAGTGATTAGAAAACTGTGTAATTTTGGATCCACGTGAACTAGCTAGAGCACCCTAATTAGCTCCAGGGAATACTAAACAAGCACACAACAACCTCTAACCAGGGTCATCGCAGGACTAAACAAATATGGTCTTCATACAATATAAAACAGGCACACACACAGGAGTTACAGACTATATACAAACATTCACCTGCCAGGAAGAAATGACTTCAGTCCTGTAACCAAAAGTTGTCGAAATTCATCAGAAATTCAAAACGTTTATCTGTCCTTTGTGCCTGGGTGCTTGCCGGCACTGGATACTTGCTTTGCTTTGGACTCCATGCACTCAGTGACCTCTCTTTTATTCCTGACATCATAAAAGGACATGGCTGCCCCCAGTGTCATCAAATAAGGACAGAAGCTCTGTACAAGACATCATATAAGGACAGAGTGGGTAAGAATGGGAGCTCTGCCAATATCATCCTCTGTCTGCCAGATGTACACACACACCATTCAGCCGTTCATCAGCCTACACATGCACACATCTACACACACACACACACACACACACACACGCACACGCACACGCGCACGCGCACACACACACACACACTCACAAGTGCTTTATCGTGAATATATACACACTAACATCCAAACCAAATACACAAACATTACAGTGATTTGTGAACAAGTGCATAAATTTCATGTCTCAGAATAAATAATTACTGTTAATAATTTATCTGCATATAAATACAACCAGATGGATGGCCTGTCCGTGTGTGTGTGTGTCAGCATGATAACTGCAAAAGCTGTTTGATCCCATTTGACTCTGTTTCCTCTCTCCTCAACACTTCCTGGTCTGAGTTTAGTGAGCAAGTATCACACACATACCATCCGCTTACAGCTCACAGGCACATACAAGCACACACTGCACACATACATGCACTGATGCACTCACATAGACATATTTGTATCTATTGGAAGTCATATGTCTACTTCAAAATGCAAAAATTGTGCACTGACTGCACCTTCTCATTTTCCTCCCTATGTAACTTAATAAATCAGCTCAGCCAATGAGAAAATGTTGCCATCAAACACTCCACCAGATCTTCAACATGAGAGGTCAGCCAGCTTTCATAAAACATTTAAAGGCTCAAAAGGGGGCTGGCAGATCAAATGTGCTGCTCGGCTGGAACTCAATGTCCCGCCAAAGAGCCGATCCAGCCAGGAGTGGCGTAGCGGCGGGAATTTGGGGGGTAATTTAGGTGCTAGTTCCACATCTGTTGCTGTTTTCATACAAGTAACCACCACTCAGATGAAAACAGGTCATACTCACTCAACATACAGTAATACATAGGTACAACCTATGATGTGTGAACATGGGACAATTTCATCTTATATCATGTCACTAAAAGGTGATGCAAGTGCAGTATGAGCATAATTATGATTCAACTTGCCCATTTTTGTTCATTTTCGTTTCTGTACTTGGCCATACTTCTTTCAAAATTGGCCTTTAAACTGAATTCCAACTCGAACTTTAAGTATGCAAATTTAGTGTTTGTAGTTAATATTTCTCTAATATCAGATCCAATGTTTATTTATCACTCTCCTACAGTCGCAACAGAGCTTTATGAAGTCATAGTAACTCTACCCCAAAATTTCCTTCTGCTTTTGTTTGCCATTAAAAGCCTTGCAATAGTAAAACATGTAGTACCGACTTTTTCGTGAAGCAGCCAAAAGGAAATTCAACCAAAGTAACTACGACTGAAATCTTGACGAACTTCCAGTGACATTAATTACCACATACAGCACTTACACTAACTAGAGCATGTAACATTACCTTCAGGGCGGGGATAAAGCACCCAACTTTTCCTTTCTCCATTGGTTTTATGTGAGCCCAGTACTCTCCTACTTCCTGGACACTAGGGTGTAACCCTAACCCAACCACGTTTAATTGACACCTAAAAAAAACCCGAATTATTGCGTCAGTCCGATCAAAACTGGACTTTTAAAGTACATGTAAACACGTTAGCTCGACTGAAATCGAGTTTATAATTGACGGACTAACACACCAAGATAATGCGATTGAAAGTCGATCTACTGCTGCATGTATTCGGACAGTCAGACTGGAGCTGGAGGAGGTGATCTGCGCACGTGCTAAAGTTTCGTGCTAAGCTATGGCCCGGAAGTCGAACGGCATTTAAAACGTAAACGCAAACATAGGAGGTCCGACAAAAGAAGCTGACTAACTGCTAACGCGTCGAACATGGCAAAGTCTGCAGCAAAGGCTCATTTTTGGACGGATACAGAGGCTAACTAGCTAGCTTACCGGTCTTTTTTTCTTTCCACCTCTGTTGTGGTCTGTGACGTCATAGGCCAATCGGTAGTGGCCCATTACCCACAATAATAGGCCACTTCCAGGAAACTTATATTTTTCCAGGCTGGGTCGTTCACTTATTTCCAGGGAGGGGATTTTTCAAAGGAAATTATCCACTTCTTGTCAAATGAGCCCACAGAATATAACCACACATTGTTTCCTTTTTTTGTTGTGCCAAATAAAAACAAACAAACAACAAAAACAAAAACAAAAAAAAATTACCCACAAGTCGAAAGAGTGCATATCGCCACCTATCGTAGCGGAGGCGACATGATTTCAACAAATAATAGCTGCACTGTGCATGTAAACATACTGTGTACTCAATAGTTTAAATACACAACAATGGGCTTTACAGTGTAATGTGCTGGCTTTTGTCATGATGACGACAGAAAATCGTAGGTCAGTACTCATGATCCTCATCCACTTTAGATCGATTTACAATTAAAACCCATTTTTGCAAATGTTATTTTTTATGCAGATTATGGATACGTGGGCTTTTTGTGGGTTAGTAGATGCATTCTCACAAACACAAACACACACACACACACACACACACACAGCATGAGCATGTCCAGATGGACACAACGCACAGCCGCAGCAGCACTATGGGAAAATACTGATTTCATGATGTTGCTGCTACCGTTTCAGCCTGCAGCTCAACTGTGCTTGCTTCACTCCACACACACACACACACACACACACACAAAGACAGGAGCACTGCGTTGCAAAGAGGTGGTTGCTAGGCAACAAGCATCCTCCAGCTCTTCCTACACATAGAGTGTGTGCTGCACACACATCCAAAACACAAGGATTCAGCAACACATGCACGCGCACCAATGTGTACACACACACACACTCACAGGAAGACACTGCCATTACTGTAATGAGAGTCAGAGTGTGACATCCTTATTTCCAGATGAACTGTCTAAAACAGCATCTGCTTCCTCCAGAGTGACTCAGTGAACAAACGGGACTTCATGGAGACTCCTCTGTTGAGACTCTCAGCTGACACCTGTATTTAGATCAGCTGAGCTCAGTGCAATGAGCTACTTTTCACTATACCTGTTACCTCATTCATTACTGTCATATCCCTTCACCTCACAATCATATGGCTAAACTACATCACCTTGATGTTTCCATTCACATGCTTACATTTGGCCATGCAACAAATTGCAGAGGACTTTTGTCATTTTTTTGTCATTTAAAATTGTTAATCAGGCGATGCAGCAACAATCATGGACAATTAGGGGTTTGGTATCTTGTTGGGGTCGAACCACAGCTCTTCTGATTATGGGATCATCGCCTGTACCTCCTGACCCACAGCCCAAAGGTAAATTTGACATACTGTGGCGGGAAGAATTTGGGCTCTTGCAGTATCAGTTTATGGATAATAGATGTATTTTTTATATTTTCCCCGTTGACATTTGATGTTTGCTGTCAGTTTCAATGACAAACTCTGTGTCATCAGGCAGGAGGGAGAAAGGTGAAGCTGTCCAGGCAGAGGACGACAAGACTAAAGAGAAGGACGGATCTGATCTGAGATATTTGCTGCTGCTATTGTAATGAAAAGGTTGGTTTCAGTTGTTGTTTTTCCTCGTTGGCATTGTAAACAGCTGAGATGATGGTTCGTGGGCAGGTGGGGCTTGCCTATCTGTAAAAGTCTCCGCTCTGGGCTGATCTCTGCTGATGCTTAGAGAGATCAGCCCAGATCATCATTCGGCATTGAGCTCCAGAGAGAGAGATTCAGATGGTGTAAATTCACACAAACTGTGTAGAGAAAATGGCTGCAGTCCCTCCTTTCCCGTTGTGTCTGACTGACAAAACGGCATCATGCTGTTTCACCAGGTCTCAACTTTAAAAAAAAAAAACAAAAAAAAAAAAACACACAAACTCCTTCATTCATCGATCACAAAGTTTAGCAAAAAGACATTGACAAACGCGAGACTCGTAACGCAGGTACCTGATGGCGAGTGATTGTGAACATTTGAGGTGAGTCCTGAATGAACAAATGCAAAGCCATAGGGAGCACTAAGCCTTAAAACAGATGGCAATGCAACTAACAGCAGTGTTCATGATACAAATGAGTGACTCTAATCTAGGTTTTTGTTGTGGATTATTCATACAGTCAGACACTCCACAGAAAAATAGCTCCGTCAACTGTTCTGTGATTTGTGAAGTGTCAACCCTGGCTCTGTTTTAACCGTCCAAAGTAATTAGTTTATTTCTAATGGCACGCTGGCGTTCACAGTCCTGTACATCTTATTTATTACTGACTGACGAGGTGGTTCGGATAATATATATAATTAGAAGATGACTGAAATGCTTACAGCAGATTCACTCTATCATGCATGAATGGGATGGATCTTTCAGCTTTATCACACAGATATTAAATATGTACTAAGTATTTTATAAATAATAATACAATATGTATTAAAATTCATGTCTGAACTTGAACTCTGTGCCTTTGACCACATCCTCACTTAATCAGCCAACTCCACTAATGAAGAACACAGGATTTATATTTGATCATTATACAGACTGACTGGGGTGACAAGGGGAAGTCTGAGAGAAACGTTAATAACCCCGCAGGTAAGGGAATTACATAAGCATATTACAAGATATTATTGAGAGAGATGTGGTTGGTTACAAGCTCTGAAAAAAACTAGTAAGTGGCTGTTGATTGCGTTTTTTTTTTTTTTTCAATTGCTACAATATGAATTTTGCTGCATGTCATCTTCTCCCTCCCGGATTTTTTCGTCTCTTTCATTGTGGCAATCAGCATAAAGAAAAAGGCTGCTGGGACTTAGTTAATTTCATTTTAGTTTAATTATAATTCATAACTATGATTAATATATTTTTTTGACAGCCAAGATTATTAATATGACAATTTCAAACCACTGGAGTCAAACCTGTATAACTGATAGACACAACCTTCCCATCTAAAGAGGAAATGTTTTTGTATTTAATAGACAAAACTGACTCCTTTGCATTACAGGTAACCGACTCATGTTCAACACAACCTCCCTTATAACACAGCTGTTGTGCACAGAAATTCAACCAAAGAATCAATATTAGAATGCAAGCATCTGTTTTCAAATGAAAATATAATAATGTGGATGGGGCCTCATTACGTTTCAGTCTTCCTGTTACACAGCAGTGAAAGCCCCCCATTGAAGTGAGAAATTGGTCCTGTATCATACATTCTTTCAACTGTTTCATGGATATAAAAGCGATGAAACAAGGACTCAGGATTTCACTTTTTTTTTCTTTTTTTGTTTTGATGTAAGGAAAAAACGACTGTTTACTTGCTGTTATGTAAAAGCCTAATAAACAAAAAGACCAAAATGTTATTTTAGTATTATGGATATTTACTTCTCTGTGCAGGGAGTGGTTGTCGCATATTAGAATAATGAACAGAGCAGAACTATCTTAGACTCATATACACAAATGACCATATATGCTCACCCTCTCTTCTGCTACTTAACTGAGCCCAGACGATGTCATTGACTGACAGCTGCATTATGGGAAAGTGACAGTCAATAATTGCATGCTGTCAGACTGGACGACGTCACTTGGACAGATGCATACAACACATAAACCTGTGTGCAGTGTTGAACATACAAACACAGCAACATTACAGACACATCTACAAGCAAAGAGTGCATGCAGCCAATACACACAGAAATGTCCACAGGCACACATTCACAGATGAGCATTGCTCAGATTCGGTGCCACAGCAAATCAGAGGTGCAGCCAGCTGAATTCATTTACTATAAATACGCACATCATAACCCTTGCTGGCACTGTATACACACATACATTTAGGAGAGCACAAACAGAGCAGTGCACTTTGCGTGCTTCCTCACACACACATGTGATCCTGGCACATCTGTTTCTGAGGCCTCCAACAGGGGAGGGGTGATCAGAGTACAAGAAAAAGGACGGAGAAAGAGGATGGTTGGGTGTTTTGGTGTGTGTTTGTGTGTTTGTTTTTGTGTGAGCATGAGATAAATTGACCCGCAGATGAATTCAACAGACCACTTCATCTTTCTCTCTATTACCTGTTCGATTATTTTGTCGCCTCTCTTGTTCTTCTTTCTCCACATCTGTCTTCTTTTCTATTGTCCCTCCTTACACCCTTCCTCCCAGACTCCCTCATCAGCGTTCTTTCCCATTTGTCTCTCCTCTCCTGTCACAAATGTTTAAAATCTGTATTAAGCATGCCACCAAAAGTATGTGGATAAAGTTGAATAAACACCTTTGGAATGAGGAGGAATGACTGCTCTCATTAATCCTCCTGAACCATTTTCAGAAGCTTCCACGTATGCATGCAGTATAATATATAGTATCAAGTGAAATGGGCATAACGTGTACATGCAATCAACAATCAGACAACATGGAATTTGACATAGCTGAAATTTTACTAATGGCAAACAATGATGCTCACATTACACTTCTTAAACCAATTCTTCTTCAAAAAGGAAGGCACGCTGTAGCCACCGGTAACTGTGACCAACGAAGAAGAATCTGGGGTAAAAAGTGTAACGTTGGCCGTTATCAAATGTCAGCAAATGCCAAATGCATTTGACAATACTTTATTCTAGAGAGTCCCACTAACAAAAGGGCAACATATACCAAACCATATGTGCCACATTGACACCAGCAACTATACCTGAAAAATTGTACACAAACGAGCACATTGAGTTCAAGAGGAAGAAACAGGACAAACTGCAGCTGTAGCTGGAAACTGCTGCTGCACTACTGCTTTTTGCTGTTACTGTAGCATTTCAAATTTGCTCTACTGTACCTCAGTTATTTTACTCAATTATGGCTGCAGTTTCAGATTTTAAGAGGAATTCTTATGAATTCATAGATTTATTTATTTATGATGAAGTTAATAAAAGACCAATTCTATAGCTTCATGTTTCGATTCATGTTTTAAAAAAGGTTAAGGGAGGAAATAAATAATCTCAAGAAGATATCACACAGTCTCTGTCAAAATTAAAAAATTGTTTGCTGGGATTTAAATAAAGTGGATATTCTTAACTACTAGATGCTCACATCAGTTTTCTCAACCAATCTGGAGCATCTTCCTTAAAGCAACAACAAACAAACTGTATTTAAAGCTGAACTGACTTAACAAACCCTGGGATGAGTTTCAGGTCAGGAACAGCTCATCTGAGTTAGTTCAGTCAAATCTGATGTACAGTATGTTCATGCTGATTTGAGGAAGATAAAAGAAATGAAAAAACCATGATCAGTTCAGCTCCAATACAGCCATTCACCATTTCTATTGCTAAAAAAACAAAAAAAAAAACAAAAACAAAAAAAACAGTGGACCATCCTTCAATCCAGTGGAACTGAAAGATTAATGTGTGGCTATGAACATTTATCTAAAGTAAAAACCAGAAGCAGTCGCAGTGGAAAAAGCCTGAGCTCACATGAGTCAATAAGTTCACACAACTACATTTTATTCTGCCTCTTTCACCAGACCACATTATTCACAAGGATTTAATTTTCTTAATGGACTCCAAAGTGCTGAAATCCCATGGTTTCTTAAATTAAGTTTTTATTTGTTCAGCAGTAACTTGACAGAGACGAAGCGCTGCCGCAGCACAAAATTAGAGTATAGATCAAACAGCCAAGACAAGTTTATAGACCTAATGACTGTTGCCTCATAGTCCACCAGTAACAGACAAATGGTTTTGATGATCTGCAATTAAAGCCTCACCACATTAAAAGAGTTGACGTTACAACATAACGTACACTATATCTGCAAAAGCAGTAAATTCAAACAGAGTAGCTGAAATCCAGTTAAATCAACTGCACTGCATTTAGTCCATATTTTAATGGAGGGTATCTTTTCAATCTGAAATGGGACAATATATGATCCCTATGAAGGGAACAGTGGTGATCTCCAGGCAAAGATGCCAAAAACTCCCCCCCACCCCAAGATACTGCAGGATCAGTCACAAAAGTTTAAATATGCAGCACAGTAAAAAGCAAGAGTGTCAGCTTTCCTCTATGAGGTAAATTGACCTGACACATTTAGGGTTTGTTTGTTTGTTTGTTTTTTATTATAGCGTAACTTCTGCACTCACCTGAAGCTAAGCTAAGATCCAGTGGGTCATCTCTGTCTAATATAATCTGAAAATGAGTTGTTTGTGTGTGGGTGTGTGAGCATGTTTAAGCTTGTGTGCACAACTGTTGGCAAAGTGCACAGGACAGGATGATGAAGTAGTGATTAGTTCCGAGCTGCTGATCCATATTTGCTCAGCTGAACACACACTCACACGCACACATGAACACATACAAACACACACACGCACTCTGCCATAAAAGTGACTTGAGAGGCAGGTTAACAGGAAGTGGGCTGATTGAATTAGATTGCAGAATCTTTCCAAATGGATCTAGGACCATCGGAGAGAGGAGAAGACAGAGATGGATCAGAAAGGCAGGGTAAAGACAGGAGCTGGGACAGGAAGTGATTATGGGGTAAAAAAATCAATGCGGGTAATGCAGGTGTGTGTACTTGCAAGAAAATGTTTTTACAAAAATGAGCCAATGAGCACTTCTCCCACATACATTAGAAAATCACTATAGTATAACAACAATATGGTTATAGTATATATCTTATATATTTTGAATATGAGCCATTGATGTTGCTTTAATCTCTGAACATTTTATTATTATAATTTGCAGTGTGGAGGACTGGAGCGCGTTTATTACTGCCACCACTGTAGGAACATTAATGAAGGATTTTTTTTTTTCATTTCTTATTATTATCGTTATATTTTTATATCATTATTTATCATTTATTTATTCAATGGCGTTTTGAATGTTTTGTGTATTGACTGTGAACTGTTAAACAGTGAAGTGTTTTGCCATCTTCTTGATGTGGGATGAGCTGACTGGCTGCTCACCTACAGACACTCCTCCTTAAGATGGCTCTTCCTTGCAAATAAATAATTAATTGCAGTCAGACAGTGTGAGGGGTGTGAAGTGGCACTCAGCTTGATTTCTGTTATGCTCAATTTCTATTTCTGTTCATTCTCACGAGTAACCTTTTGTATTTCATGGGTGCAGTTTGCTCCCAGTATTGTTATTTCTTTTATAAAGACTTTAGCGTTTATGTTGATTTTCTTGTTTGTACTTTTTTCAGGTACAATGTAACTCATTTCTTAAAAGTCATAGCTGAAGTGAGCTGGATGAGAGCGTGGTGGTGTTAGTGGTAGTATGAGGTGCATTAGAGTGTGTGCTGTCAGGTTTTACTTGGACGGTGGGTTTGTTTCCATTATAACCTCCTATTTATACCCAGTGAAAGTCCAACCCCTGCTTTGACCACACACACTCACACACACTCCAGCTTACCATGGGAGGCTGTCTCCATGGATACAAGACTGCTCCACAATTGAACTCCTGCTGGAACAGGACAGGAAGCTGCACTCTTATTATCTAACCAATGTTATATCCAGCAGGTCGGCCCCATTGACACTTGACCACCAGTCGGAGTGGGAACAACTAACATTACATTCCTGATACAAAGGATGAGGATGTGGAGATAAGCAGAGCTGAACATAGAGCTGAAAGGTCAAATATGGCACCTTTTTCACCCCAATGTGTTTGGTCTAAGAAACATTTCACCATTTAGGGGGACTGACTGAAAACCAATTATATTTCATTTCAATTAAGACACATTAAGATATTCTATAGGTAGAGTGATTTTGGGCACTTTTTAATGCTGCATATGATTTAAAACAGTTGGTTACAGAGGCATAAGAAAAATGTGCCTTTTAACTGGATAAAAACAAATCCTTCTGCGGGAAGTAGCAGTGACCTCCTGTAAATAACTGTGTTACTGTCAGTGTAACAGAAATAATCAGCCTGGTGAGACGTCTCCATGTCACCCACAGCACAACGCAAGCCCAGACGAGGAAATGATAGGCTTTTCTTTTAATCATGGTTTCTATTAGGAGAAGTGAGCATCAAGCACACCTAAAGTTGTCCCGGCTCCATCTGTTTATGACTTGCTTTCCACTTCATCATTTCATTATGTCTCAGGCTGCTAATGTTCCAACCAAATCCTGATTAAAAGCCACCAAAGATCCAAAGCTTCCAGCTTCATAAACTGGATCCTGCTGCCACCAACGACCACATTTAAAAAACGTAGGAAATATGTGTTTTACGTATTGATGATCGCAGCTCATGCAACCTTGGACTGGCTCAGTCAGAGGTACACAGACACTTGGGTTACCTAGCAACAGCTTCCTCACCAGTATCAAGGTTATCTCCCTGATGGCTAACGTCAGAGCCACTGCACGCGCACACACACACACACACACACACACACACACACAGCTACATATCTGAATACAAATTGCATTCCTGAAAACAAGTGACAGCTCTCCTTCGTGTTTGTGTGAATTACCTTTTAATTCCGACATAGTTACTGTTCCTCTGGTATAATCTCATGTAGTGTTTACTTATGTAAAATTAGCACATGAACTATGATGGTTTATCTGATTTTGGGCCACAATGTGCTTTTTAGGTTGTGTAAAAATTATTTCAAAACATTAGCTCATAATTAGCATTTTACAATTTTTTTTATTAACAGTCCAAGTCCACAGGTGAGTCCAAAATGGAGGTATAGGTGATACTTGGCTGATTTGACCATTTGAGTATAATATACACTACCAGTCAAAAGCTTGGACACACTTTCTCATTCAAATGAATAGGAAAGTGTGTCCAAACTTTTGACTGGTAGTCTATATAATTTATTAATGTAGAAGTAAAGGAAAGCTCTAAAACCATGGTAAATAAATATATAAAGGTAAGTCTGTCTTCTTATACTGAGGTCAGTGAGCTAACCGGCTAGCCCCTGGTTTCATGTCACTTTACAACACTTAGTTTGTCAGAGTGGGGTCTGCCATAAAGAAGCAACAAAGTTGAATCAGAAGTTAACACAAATAAAGCACACTCACACAGACATAGTGAATGAATTGCTGACTACGTGGCTCCAGTCAAAGTGCAACAACACATGGCTTCCTTCTCTGAACACACCTTAAGTACTGTTAATGTCACAGCCAGTTAGCCATACAACCCAACCGTCTGCTCCAGTTCAACATCACTCCACTGCAGGGTTTACTCTGGCCGGACTGGTTAGTTTCACACAGTGTAAGGCCAGTCGCAGGTGAAGGGACTAATGAAGGGAACGATGTATGTCAGTGTTGAAAAACAAAAGAAAAGAGAAAAAAAAACAGGAAGTTATTTATAGTAATTAGCCTGTTGATTTTTCTCACTTACCAAGAAGGTCAATAGTGGGAGCAGCAGCAGCAGCTGTGACCCACATGGAGGCAATTAAAGCACTTTAAAACACTCACCGCCTGATTGCTGCAATTTTCAAACATTTATTTTTCTTTATTCTGAGTCACAACATAACACACATATACACACAGAGCTGACTCACTCAATCCATGGACACTTGTCTGAGTCAGTCAGGTAGGCTACTGTGGCAGAGTAATATTGCTGATAGATTGAAAAAGTTGATTGTAAACCGTGGCTGAAAAAAAAAAAAAAAAAAATGAAGTGTCAAAACAACCGAGGACCCAGATTAGGTATGTAAACGTTCATTTGCTGCTGGATTTTTCAGACCATCCTTAATTCCCCTATCCCTCTTTCAGTTTGATTGTCACTTTACATCTGAGCTTGTTTGCCTGGAGAAATGCTAAACACAATGAAGTCCAAGTGCAGACACAGACGCCACTTCCAATCCCTGTATGCTTAACACACTGAGACATGCAGACGGCATGACGACACCCACACAGACAGGCGAGCACACTCGCAGGCAAAGGGAGACTTAGAGAAGACCATAACACACCCGGGGGATAGTCACATGGCTCAGTGATCAATAGGGACCATGTGTCTGCTGTATTAAGATCTTTCTCTGCCCGTCCCTCTGTCTCGTTCACTGTTTTCCCTGCTTTCCCTCTCTCCTCTGCCTTTCCACTGCTCTTCTCCTGACTCACCGGATGTATTATTTTGTTTCTTTCACGTTCTCATTATCATCCAAATACATTGTTACCGTTTTCCCTCACTGATCCCTCCTGACGCTCCTTTATTGTTGGCTTGTTTAATTATTTCTCCATCTCGTTGTTTTTCTGAGATTCAAATCATCTTTATTTATAAAATACACAGTACAGTAGAGAGGATGATGCTTGAAATGAGAACCAAATTTATGCCTCCCTCCAAACGTTCAGTGTTCCAGATTAGCTACAGTAATGAGATATGGTGTTTTAACCCAAAAATTTTACTTTGTGTGAGATAGGCAAATAATTGACAGTAAATCTGGGCCAGTGTGTACTAAACCCCCCCAGAATAGGATTGCTGATCCTGCATTACTCAGTTATTCATTCCCACGGATGAGAAAGGAAGAGTTTCTGCAAAGACAGCACTGCTGTCTTCGGAGAAAAGCCTACATATATATTCTGGACACCGGTCTAGATCATACCATCCAATATCTCATCTAGGTCCTGAGCTAAAATGAAGCAAATACACGTGTGATACTGTGAATAATATTCTGGTGTTTTTGACGTTTTTATTATTGCTGCCTGTGTATGAAACCCTGAATGAGTGGAGGCCTTGGAGACGGAACACAATTATTTTCATCAATAGAGCCAGAATAATGGAGCTGATCTATTGCAACTACCAGCAAAATTTATGAAAGGCACGCTGAAAACGGAAAAATTGCCTTCATGAGGTGAACATCAGTAAATTGCATAAATACAAACCCAAGTGGATTGCTGTGGGGATTGTTATTTGGCAAACGGTCTGTTTTATTGCATCTAGTGTCCGAGCCTACAGCCATGCTAGCATCTCTGTGCGGCTTTACTTATGCTGTTATTTTGGTTTAACACACAAAGGATTTGTTTGTGTGGCTAATCACACTATTGTACAAATTGAAATTCTGACTGGATCGTGGGAAGGTAAAGGGACCATCAAAGATTTCACAGATGATCCTGAGGAAGAGATGAATGAATGCACCAAATGTCATGGGAACACTTTAGGAGAAATTTTACAAAGTCCCAGCTAAAGGAGATGCCAGAGGAATATACCCTCTCTGAAACATGAAAATTTGTATAAAACTTCATGTCCAGGCAATAGTTGAGAGGGCCCCACATACAGCGCAATATGAATTTCCAATAATTACCAATAAACTGCGTTTTCAAGGCTTAACTATTCACCCGGTCAGTTGCACATGGAGTTGAATGGTCTATAAAAAGCAGCATCTACTGTATCAGCTACCTGTTCTTTCACCTACCGTCAGCATCAGGTGAACCAATAATTCTGTTTCAGAAGCTCATTGCTGAAAATCTACAAACTGTACTGTGTTTGAATGTGAAGTGGGAGATTGCTGCAGGAAAAAAAGGAAATCCCCTCGTTTTTATCTTCACTGTTTTGATTAACATCACCCGAGTGCAACAGCGCCACAGACATGATCTTAATAGATGAACAAGTGGTCCACTGCTGCCTTTGGGTTCCCCCTTAAGAGAGGAGGGGAGGAAAACACTTACAGCATAACCCTAAAAAAACCATGTGCACTCACACACACACAAGAGATGCTGGCAAGTAAGCTTCCAGGCTACATAAAAGATTGTAAAACATTAGTGACCTAACCGATGTGTGCTCCGAGCGAGTGTTAAGGGGCAAACAGTCAGCCACAGACACACATAATACTACTAGTACTGTACGCACAATACCATTGTAACATGATATTATCGTCTTATATCTAAAATAATAAAAAGCATATAATATAAATGGCATATTACCCTCCTAAAATGAGTCTGAATAAAATGACCAACTTGCAGTTATATGGTTCAGCTATCCAGGAAATGCGGTCACAATCTGCCCTTTGCGAGTCAAAGCACTGAATCATGGCCGGAAATGATTTTACAGAACATTATGGTGTTATAGTAAAGTTGACCATTGATCTTTGAGATACAAAACTGTGTCACGAATTGGTGAATTATAGCAGACCACATTTTTACATCAAGCAGGTTTAGGTAACCTTTGACCTCTGAATTCTTGATCGTTCATCCTTGAATTGAAGTGGTCAATCCATATTTTCCAATCCAAGTTCGTGCTTGATGAAATAAAATTCCCATAAAGAGAAAATATTACGATCAAGTGGCCAAAAATATATTGGTGCTTGATCCTGCTCTCAATAACAATCTGGTCAACAGTGATGAAAAACAAACTTCATGCATGTCTACAGCTCTGCTGTTTTGCCATTTGTTTGCATTTGGACAGCGTGAGAAGTGAGTTGGCAGTGCCTGTATAACACAGTGTGATGATACTTGGAGTTATTATTGAAATAGTGACATTTGCGGCAAATTCTCATTCAGGTGCCCATGCAGGGGCAGAAAGCATCACTTGGGCTCTGGTATGGCCTCTATTCATATTCGTTGATAGATGTATGAGTAAATATGGACACATGCACAGAGCACAGAGTGCAACCTATGAGTGTTGATAGTGCAGCTAAGCCGCTGCCTATTGACTTGAGAGAATCTCATTATTGTCAGATTAAGCAGCTCTGGTGAAGTGTAAACTGCTTTCACTGTGTTTAAACCTGAAGAAGGCACAAAGTCCTAAAATCCACCATTAGAGGCAGAGACACAGAAGAAGAAGCCTGGAACAGACAGGAAGTGATTAAGGGAGGACAGATGAGCAGATGAGATCATGGTCTCTGGGTTTGATGTCAAACCGTCCACCCTGTGCTCTTTAATAAAGCTGATTTGTAAAGTTTTTAATTTACATTTTTCAGGCTTCATTGTGAATTGTGCTGCATTGAATGTATTTTTATGGTTGAATGTGAAAATTGACATGTCGACTACTGGACTCAGACAATGACATTATCACGCGCGCGCGCGCACACACACACACACACACACACACACACACACACACACACACACACACACGGACACAACTCACTATCAGTGCACAGTTTCCCCTCTATTGCGCCAAAAGCCCCCAAATGCCCATAATTTTCCGGCTCCACTGTGATAACACACATACAGACACATGCATTCATACACACACAGTTGGTCACGAAAGACCATCATTATGTGTTGGCACTTCCTTCACCACAGGAGCCACATGTTTATCATTGATCAAAATGACAGGACGTGGACGAGATCAACACAGTGGTAAAGTGTATTTACAGTGCTGGAGGAAGTAGCAGATGAAAGAATAAGGAAACAAACAACTACAACAGAAGTTGTATGCCATCGCCTTCATAAATGACCGATGTGAGCTTCTTTCTGGTGCAGCTCTACCTCCAGGATGGCATCATTTATTACAGATAGCTCTGTGAAGGCTTAACGAGACAGGATGCATCAGCTGTAACATTTCTGTTTTTCCTGTACAAAATATTGGTCAATCACTGTTAGCTATAAATGTGATCAAAACATGTTCACCTTCTAAGTAAAGAATGATGGAGCAAATCACAACATGAGGCATCTATTACTTCAGCCTGATAGGCGTCCGAGGGCATGTGTGTGTGTGTGTGTGTGTGTGTGTGTGTGTGTGTGTGGGTAAGGCTGGAAACATATAGTAAACAACTATTCTTCTTCCACTAAGTTTGGAAAGCAGGATGGAAAGCAGACGATCTCCTGGCTCTCCTGAGTAGCCAGTTCTTAAGTGACTCCTTCAGCGTAAAGTAAGACTATAAACCACACTCAGTTTCAGTCTGGTAGCTTTCCAACATCAGAAGCAACATCCATAAACTTCTTGTGTTCTGCTTCACACAGCACTCAACTCACACTCATTATGTAGTTTGGTTACTGTATGTCGTATTAAATAAAGCCAGCGTGTCTGTTGGGTACTATTTGATGTTTCTCATCAAGAGATCACAACCTCGTCTCATCTGTTATCTGTCAGAGTCGCAGGGGTTGCTGGCGCCAGTCCTAGCTGGCATTTTGGGCGAGGGCGGGGTTCACCCTGGACAGACCACCAGTCTATCACAGGGCCGACATATAGAGACAATCAGCCGTTCACACTCATATTCATGCCTACAGTCAATTTAGAGTCAACAAGTAACATTAACATGCATGTTTTTGGACTGTGGGAGGAACCCAGAACATTCTTGCTGCGAGGCAACTGCACTTACCACCATTTCACTGTGCTGCCCGAGATGACAACCCTTTTTAATATACTCCAGACACAGACTCTCGAACATATGGCTGTAGACAGCGAGCAATGACATGACTCTAAACATACTGCATTGGGGGTAGGGGAACAAGGACAAACCGCTAATGTGCACCTAGAGAACATGATGGTAGCTTTGCGACAACACACAGAAAAACTTAGTTTGCATGTGTAGCAGAAGGCTTAACACGGCTTTAGGCTGCACGTGGACGTCCAACATGGAACCAGGTCTCTGAATTCTTGCAGATGTAATCTAGCCCTGCCATGACTTGACTTTCACGTTTCACAGCCATTCTGGGTGCTCTTTGAGCCTGAACATAAGTACCATGCTACTTTGAGCTAAATGCTAATGCAAGTATCACAAGATGTTAATGGATTTAATTATCAGGACGTAAACATCTGCTAATTAGCAGTAAACACAACTGCAGCTGAGGGGATATAAGTAGGTTTGCAGGTATTTGGTCTGTTTAAATATTAATGAACTAACTCAAATTGCATATTTAATTTAACTTTAAAGATATTTCAACAACAGTTAAACAAAAAAAAGACAAAACCCACAATGGATTCTTTTCCGATAGAGAAATGTCATTAGCTGGTCGGCCACAAGAGGTCCATGTGTGGAGTGTGTGTTGTCATTTTTTTGGCATCTGGCGGAGAGACTCACGGATAAGGAAATGGAAAATGATGAAGAAAACTGAGATTGAGAGAACTGAGGCATTTTTTTCTAAAACTGAAAATAAAACCAAAATGATTAACAGCTTGGAAAAATCTTGATATGAGAGGGAGACAAACACCAAATCAGGGGCGAAGGGGAAGTAGAAAATATTACACTGCAGGCTGTTTTGAGTGGAGTAAAAACGTGAAGGGGAGAAAGACAGGGGTGACAAATTCATCACAAGTGTGGCAGTGACCACGGCCCAGAATAAGCCGGCACTGGATTTGACACAACAACAACAACACCACCTCATCCTGCTGGTTTACACTCCCCCCTCCTCCCTCCCGGCACCCTCTCATTTCTACAATCTCCATTTCTCTATGCTCAGCTATCAGTATCTCTCCAATGTAAGCCTCCCTCCCTCTTTCGCTCTCCTCCTCTCCCTCCCTCCCTCTATTATAACCCAACAGCGTGGGCTCCGACTATTATGTAGTATTGTGATTGCTCACTGCATTTAGCCTGTGAGAGGAGGAGAGGGGGAGGTGAAATGGAGAAACAGAGAGCGATGGAAAGACAAAGATAGAGATGGAGTGAGATTAAAAAAAAAACAAAAAACCATGTACAACCTTTTATGGAAAACTAGTTAGCCTTGGGGTATTAATAAAGCAGAACAAGGTGTGTGTGTGTGTTTGTGCGCACAGTGATCTCGCTGGCCTTGCTATGCTGCAGTAAATCTACTCCTATACAATGTAAGGGCGAGAGCTAGGAGGGGCGGAGAGGAGACGACTGTTGTATCCCAGTTTTACTTTGACCTCTAGCTCTCTGTCGGTCCCTCTTCTCCCCGATGACACCACACAAATTATGCACAGTTCTAGAAGGCCTTTTGATGCCTGGGACCATTGGTGAGCTGTTTTTCCTGTGGCAAGCAGCCTTCCTGGGCATGACTCATAATGAACACAGCCCCCTCCACCACCAGTCCTCCTCCTCCTCCCTCTTCCACTAAGGGTCCTCCACTTAGCCCTCATTCTCCACTCCAGCTCTCTCCTCTTCCCATCCTCTGCTGCTCTCATCTCACCCTCCTCTCCTCCTTTCTCATCATCTCCTCTTTCTTTCGACCCCAGTGCATCTCTTTCTGCCTCCTCCTCCTCCTCCTGCACCCCCTGTTTTTTCTCCTTCTTCTTCCTTTCTCATTCCTCTTTTGCTGCTCTCCATCATCCTCTTATTCCATCCCAGTTGCCCTGTAAACTCCCATTTCCCTTTTTTCTGTCTTAGTTGCTTTTTCGCTGGCCCCTCTCTGTCATCCTCTTACTCCCACTCTGAGCAGTGCTGTGTTATTGCCCGCTTTCAGCTTGGAAACCAACTCTGGTAAACAGCCAGCATTTCCACCCCTCCCCACATCACACACACACATACGTTAAAATGCAAACAACAAGTAATACACAATGATATATACATGACCTACCACATGCGCTTGTTCACAAACAAGCAGATACACATGCGCAAACCAGGCACACTTACCAACACTTGCCATTTTGACACATCACGTAGGGGGAATCGAAGTGGAACTAACACTTCCTGGTACTGATTCAACGTCCCAATGACATCTGCAACCAGACTACTACCAAAAAGACCCAGTTGGATCTAATATTGTTGTTTTCAGTTTATTCATCCATCCATTCATTTAATTCTGCTTATCTCAAGTCAGCTCACAGTGGCAGCAGACTAAAGTAGGTATTCAAGGCATCGCTCTGTCCAGCAACGCTTTCCAGCACCTCCTGGAAGATCCCAAGGCGTTCCCAGGCCAGATACAGAATGTAATCCTTCCTTCTGGTTCTACCCTGCTCGACATGCCCACTTCAAACTAGCTCCTTACGAAGTGAAGGAGCAGCAACTCTACGCTCAGCTCCCTCCGGATGTCTGAGCTCCTCACCCTATCTCTGAGGCTGACTTCAGCCACCCTATGGGAGAGTCCCATTTCAGGTGCTTGTATCCGCAATCCCACTCTTTCAATCACTACCCAGATAATCCAGCTCAAAGGCTGCATTTCTGCTGATGCCCCACAGATCATGGAACAGGATGTTACACTTACATGTGAATATGAACCTGACAGCTTTTCAGCTGAATCTAATCAACATCATTTTACATGAGACTCAGATGTTTGCAGGCTAAATGTCATTGAATCCGAGCCAGTTCAGGTCAGCAAATATGTCTGTAGTGACAGCAGGATAAATGGGGCTTAAAGCTGCGACATACATATACTTCAGTGTTTGTGCTATGATGCCTGAGTAGTTTAGTACATTGTTGTTATGTATTTGAGACAGAATTGAATTTGTGGATTACATCAATGGTAACAGAGTGAATTCATGTAAAATGTTGATTCCCTATATGTTCTTTTTACAATGGCTGATATGCTTTTCTTCATTCACAGACTGTTCAACACTACTCTTACAAACCAATAATGTTTTTGTGTATTCCCAGGGTCAGGAGAATCCTAAAGTGCTGTTCAGAGACTGGATAAGATGGGAGAGGGATTTAGAGAAGGACGCTGCTTTTGCTTTGTTTATTTTATGGTCTGCTGCGAGCCAATGCCCTTCTCCTTGTTTTGCTATTTTGTATAGTGTAGATATTTTGTTTATGTGAACCTTTGGGCTTGCTCATCAATAAAAGGCTAACCTTATTGTTGCACAGCATCACCATTGCTGTTGCCGTAATGTTGCTATCTCTACAAAATGTGTTGGGTTGTAACAAACAAACTGAAAAAAGATATGCCACTTGTAAGACTTACTATGAAATCAAATGTTTTCTCCAGGACGGTGAAAGTTTAGCCAACATTTTCTTACCCAATCACAAGAGCAAAGCGTTGAAAGGTTTTCGCGAAGCTGTCCTTTTATTCCTGACACTGAAGAATAAAAATATGGGCCTAAGGCTGTTACAATTAAGCAAAGCAAAGCTACAGATCAGCATCCTCACCACCTATTGATCCATGTTGAAGGCACGGCACTAACAAAACTATTCTGCATTCAATTTAGTGGACTGTTCTATGTTTATAAATAATTTCATTACCCAGTTTGACCATTTCTTTTGTTATATTTTGAAAAAGCATGTGTTCATTTGACAAAATACGCTGCTGGTAAATCCTCCAATATAAAATAGGGTACGACTGAGCTGCTAATGTTAGCTTCATCTCGTACGCATAGTGTGAGGATAGATTGCACAATGGATGCAGTAGTTATGAACACGGCTGTTATCATCAACACTGTAATAATATAGTATAGTAATTTGCTTAGACATTAAGATAGTTAGCTGGACATGTTAACAATCGACAACAAGAGGGCCATTAAGTCAGATAAACACTGTTCAAACTACTCATTCTTAAATATAGAATCCTCCATCTAAGTAAACGCAGAAACGAATAGCTTGACAAGCCTGCCAGTTGCTAAACTCTAACTTAGCAACTGGCCAATTAGAGAAATGTAATCACTTGCATACACATTAAGCATACACACACAGCATACACATTCACTTACACGTGAGAGTGAGATCAGTTGTCCCTGAACTATCAGAGCATCCAATTCAGCAGAGAGGTCTCAGATCTGACTCCTAATATAGCTCATAAACCAGGCTGGCTGCACTGATTCAACACTGGATCACTGAGTCTCCGTGCGCCTGAGAGTGTGTGAGCGTGTGTGCGTTTGTGAGTTTGTGTGTGGATGCAAAAATGAGTCTGCCACTCAGTTTGTAGCTCTGATTATTGTGCAGATCAATTACCCAGCAGTAAATTACCCTGCCACTATACTCACATAATTATAAAAGACACAAACGACAGCAGAGACTTTGTGCAGGCGGGTGTTTACAGGGGTATGATTTTGCATAATGATCCTTGATGCATCAAATTATTTAAATATTTTACCATTACACCTTGGTAGTTGAAAAGGTAGTTAAAGTTTAATTAAGTGAGCAGCAAGCGACTGTAAAATTAAAGGTTTTCCAGAATGTGTTATGGTGACAGTGTAGATGTTAATAGTCTTACATAACCTGAAATATATTGACATTTACTCATTATTACTTACAATTATGACCTTTCTTATTGAGATTTCCAACTGTTTTAAGCCTACCCGTTTTCATTTTCAATTATACAAAATAGACAATAGCATTTAAGAAGCTGGAACTGACGATTGGCTGGCATTTTTGGTTGATTAAACTGATAATATTATAATCAATTGTCAATTTGCAGCTCAAGTTCCCATGAAAACTGAACCCGTTCCAAGTTTCTGTGGGCCAGTTATGGCAGAGGAATTTATAAATGAATGTCATTTATAATAGGACACGAGGCTTCAGGCTCTTATCAGTTTAGTTTAGTGTTTCCATTTTTTACCCATCAATGACGAGTATTTCAAGTACGTATACCACAGATTCAACCAACAAATTATCGCACAGTGAGACTATAAACCTTTGGAACTCTGAAGTCGTAGAACCACCAATAATCCTTAATGTGTTAGACCATGTAGATTAGCATATACAAAATCAATGAACTGCAAGGACCAAATGCACAAGTATTAATATAGTTGCTATTTTCTAGAAAAACATGAGAACAATAAGTGACCTGAATATTTTAATATAAAAATAACTTTCCTGGTTGGCTAATCTCAAAATAGCAAAAGTCTGGTGTTAAAATTAACAAATGAAAATACAGGAAAGTTACTGAGAGAGAGAGAGAGAGAGAGAGACAGTGAAAGAGCAAAAAAAAAAAAAAAAAAAAGGTCTAAGTTTAGGAGACTTTGATGTGCAAGATGGTTCATCCTTCTCAGAGTGTAAATGTCAGGTTTCTAACAGAGAACGCCCTGGGAGAAAGTCTAACTGTGTGTGTGTATGTAAGGAGTATCACACACACACACACACACACACACACACACACACACAGTGAGGTCCTGGTATGGATCTATTCCAGTTGACTACTGGTACACATAGGGCTATTTCTGACTCACTGCTGGGAAACAAGGACACAAATTGAAATTGAGAGAGAGAAGGAGGAATAGAGAATGACATGGCAGAGGAATGGAGCAGAAACAGAAAGACATGAAAGCAAATAATTGGAGAAGTGAATATTGAATCAATCTTTGATACATCAGTTCGACATGGATCCTTTGTTGAAGTTGTAACATGTTGCATTGAAACATCAATAAATCATTCTCACATGTTTTGGGGCTTGGTTTTGATCACGGAAAATTAACATTCTGACTTACTGTGACATTTTAAAGATGCTTACAATTTATCAACAGTAAAAAAAAAAATAAATAAAAAAAAAATCTGTGTCAGAGCTGAGAACCAGTGATATTACGTATTACCTAAAAATATCACAAGTAGTCTGAAAAAGCCAAATCAGCCGCTGTCTCACACAACAAAAATGAGGTTGGGAGGAAGAGATAGAGAGACACAGACTTTTATGGAGGCAAATGCAGAGCAGTGGGAGAAAGAAAGGAGTATTACAGAGATCAACAGGAAGGAGCAGGTATTTAGAGGATATAAGGAGGTTATTCAGGAGTTACTGTCCTGGAAAGAGCAGCACAAACACAATCTGCAGTCATGCTAGCAGTTCCATCAACTAATTTCTACATGTTAACATGCTCACATAATCCAAACATACTGTCGTATAGGGGTGAACATACATCCATCCAATAGATGTTTTAAAATGAAAAGCTCAAGCTAATAGAGATCACTAAAGGTGCAAAAGATACATCCTCTGGGGACCGTGAAGATGTAAATACCATTGCAAAATAGTTGTTGAGACATAAGTCACAGTTGAAGGCCAATTTACTCATCGTCACTACTCTGCTGCTCTGTTTTCTTTCACTTTTGCTTGTGGTCTCTTCATAAGAAATAGCTCCATGCTCTACTTTTCTTTTTTAAAAGCAACATTAAGGTGCCCAAATAAAGACTGCAGATATCAGGAGAGGTGCAAGAGTACAGACCACATTATGCCCTTTGTTATGCAGGCAGTTTGGAGATATTCACTATGCGATTCAACTGATATTAGCTTTTTTTTTTTTAAATTGGCTAAAACAAGTTTTTGCAGATTGCCCTGTCAACAACAGCTGTAAATTTCTGAGTGTTTCACCAACTGGGAGCGTACTGATCTAATCTAGTGGTAATCTACTGACTGCGAATAACATTCTGCTGTCTACAATGTATTGGGTTACGATTCAGCGCTCATCTTATCAGGTCATAGTGGACACACAAGCTGTCATTTGATCTAGTGGTTCAGCATCTCATCTACTTTTCAGTCATGACACATGTCCTACAATAAACAGAAGACCCTTTGTTAGTAATTTTGAAAACTGATCATTTCCTATATTCTTGTCCAGACTCTGATATATGTAAGACAAAAAAAAGGATGTATATGTTTTGAAACATTTTTTTTCATGCAGCTGCATGTAGAGACAGTGGAATTTTTTGAGACATTGTGAATAAATTTTACTGAAATGGAGAGAAATCTAACTTTTAGGAATCCTGTAAACTCTGTGTATTGAGAAGGAGCTGAAAGCAGCAACACAGTCAGTGTGAACTCACTCAAGTGTTTATACCTCATCAATGGCAGCCATGACACGCACGCCACACAGCCCCACATCAAATAACCTCAAAAATAACTTTAAGTCTCTGGAGGAGTTTTAATGTGACACATCTGAGTTGTGTATTATTGACAGTAGTTTAATAGTAAAGCAAAGCAAAACAAAGCAGAAGCTACTGGAAATGATTACTACATGACTGCTGTTAAATTAGAAATTCATCAACAACATCACCAGCAAATGACAGTGAGAAGTTGTCTTCATAAAATATTCCTTAGGAAGCAGGAACAATCTACACATGACAGGTCAACAGTTTTATCGACTGCTCAGAAATTCTGAAGACACACCCTGATCTCTCTCTCCCTTACACACAAACAGACACGCAAACAGACATCCATTACAGAGCAAGGGGATAAATTTACAATCACAGGAAGCCAATCCCACAGACAAAGAACTGCCAACAGTCCCTGGTCTGAACCTGATCCAACCGACTCAGGTCCAGGCTGAAATAACACTGCTCTGTGTCTCTCTGCCTCCATTATTTTGTACACACAGGTAGTTAAAATATCTCCTTTAGAGGAATCTCTTTTCCTGCCTCCACTTTACCCACACCACCTTTTACTTTTTTGATACTAAATGGAGCTTAAGTGTTTTTAGGTAATTTTGTTTTCTCTGTTGCAGTATCAGCTTTTCTACGTTTTGGTTCTGAAAGCTTTATTTGTGTTTGGAGTAGATGTTTGCATATGACAGATACGCAAACATCGGATATTTTAAGTAAAAGTCGTAGTTTACATGCCCAGCACCAAACAGCAGATAAAGCTATCTGTTAGCTTGTGAACATATTGGGGTACTCATTCACTGATGAGCCACATATCCAGATAACTAGCTAAAAAGGGAATGAATATTATTTACATTTGACAGTAAACTAGAAACATGACTCCAAATGAATTATTACATTGTCAGTTTTTACTCAAAGTTGGGGTTTGTCAATTAAAATAGAGCCATAGCTGCTCCGTCACAGCTTTAAGTGACTGTAAACGGTGAAGACAGATATTCACTTCAGACATTCCCTGCACTTCTTTTTAATCAAAGTTTTGTTTTTTGTTTTTTTTTTTAATTTTGATCAAAAAAAAGGAGCATGAAACTATTTTACACACAAAACCAAAAATTTTTACTGCTCCTACACCGTAACAATAAAAATCATGCAATGTAATGTCACCAATAATCCGCTTTGACAATGTAGAGAAGTCACATAAAGTGAAAGTTTTAACTTCCTGCAAAAGCATCTAAGGTAAAATATTATGACTTTTAATGAGAGATTTTGGTGCCTAAACGCACTTATGATGATTTTCATTTTGCATTACGTTTTATGTGTTGGCCTCTGTGGGCTTGGACACAAACCAAAGATGAAAGATTGACTCCCATTTGAATTTTGCAGCAGTGAAAGTTAAGGCAGTCAGCTTTTAAACTCGTATATCCTGAGTTTAAAGACACTTTGAAACCCAGCACCGAACTGGACTCTTCCTTTCATTCTCCCTCTCCCTGAATTGTCAACCTATTAAATGTCTCTTTGTATCATGCCTATTCATACGCACTGACCAATGGAAAACTTTGGAGTGTTTGAATGTGTGTGTGTGTGTGTGTGTGTGTGTGTCTGAGAGTGTGTGTCTTTCATGTCATAATGGAGCTGTCCCACTTTTTTCTGTGCAGTGTACCAATGTGATTTCACCCATTTAAAGACTAGAAGCATGCATGACAGTGTATTTGAACGTGATGAGTGATGATGTGAGAATTAGTGTGTAGACTGTAGAGTGTGTGTGTGTGTGTGTGTAGTTACATGGAGATCAATAGCCTTATTGTACCTGAGTTCACAGCTACTGTCTCCCTTGTGCTGAAAGTGAGGCTGTGAAATGAATCAGTTTGTTTCTTCATCTGAAACAGATCATTTTAAAAATTTGTGACCAACAAGATTGATGTAATTTGCTGCCCTACAACTACTGAAAAATAACGATAAAGAAAATTTAAAGCATCTGCACAGAACACACAGCACAGAGCTCTCATATTGGCTTCATTTATATCTGGAATTAACAACTAATAATATAAGGAGATCTATTCATTTGGCTTTTACATTTACAATCGGTGTTAATGAGGATTCTCGTCATCTTGGTTAAGCCCACATTATAAATGAATTTCACTGAAGGTGCATTCCATAATGGTTCATCTTACAATTCACATAATGCAGCTTCACAGGATCTTTCCTTAAACCATGGTTTTTCAAATTCCATATAAGGTTCATAACCAAGTCCCAATCAAAGATGACATCTTTGTTGGGTTTTCTACTGCTCATAATGTTAAAGTGAAAAAAGTGGATGTTTATCCCAGTGAAATTTCTTTTGGACTGGGCCTTTTCTCCTGCCACTTCCTCCTTCTCCTCCCCCTCCGTCTGGGGTTTCCCTCATAAATGAGGCATCTCAGTTCGGCTGATATACAGAGGTATCTCCACTAACTTCAGAAGAATGAGTAAGAGCACTTATCAAAGTGCTGTCATAGCTGCTGTACCTGCAGGGAGAGGGGGCATATCCAGCCCATCCCAGCTGACTCCTCTTCTCATTTGAAGGGCAGGTGGCTTAAGGTGACTGAGCCTCTTTGTGGAGGAGCTCTCACCTCAGCTACTTTTATCTGCCATCTCCTTCCAAAGCTCAAATCCTGAGGATTAGCTTTAAGAGCTTCACCCTTTTCCTCATAACCACAGCCATGTCACATACCCAGACTACTTTAAAAACAAATTAAAGCGACAAAACTACTGAAACTATGAAATTGGAGATGAAGTAAACAGGAAATAGATTTTCTATTTAATACAACTTATTCTGTTTATTGTTAACTTGAGTTTGCCTGCAGCATAGAAACTAGTCAGTGTGAGGTCGGATTTCACTTGTGGCATTTGAATCATCCATTGAGCTGCTGTGTCACATCTTTATGCAAACAAACTTAGCTAAATGGACTTAAAGGCCTGATCTACAACTGCACTGAACTCAACTCAACATAACAACCCTGCACCATCCCCCCTTATCCTGGCACTTGGCCCTGCAAATACTAGCATGCAGAAGGGGGCCAGCGTTCCCCCACTGGGGTGGAGGTGAGGGGGAAAAAGGCGGGAGAGAAGAAAGGAACAAAGAAAAGATGATGCAGACTGAGATAAAAGTATCAAGATGAAGAGTAATTAGGAAAATGTGTGTGTAAGACAATTTCTTTTGTCCAAGGAGTGCTGAGATGCTGAGAAAGATGAATGGATGAATGGGAGATAGGAGGAATAGAGGGAGACGACTACGAGGGGGGAGGGAAGAACACAGGAGCAACAGCGGGATGAGAGTCAAACTGGAAAAGGCAAATGAGGCGAGCAAAGGATGAGGGAGGCATACAGAGAGATTAGGAGGGAGGAATGAAATGGATGTATGATGAATGCAGAAATGAAAAGGATGTGCCGTTGGGAAGGAGGAGGAGGATTGGGGAGGCACAGGAATGACAGAATGGGATGAGTTGAAAGATCAGAAGGGTTGATGGCAAAGCAAAAGAGGAATGATGGATGCTGGGGAGAAATGATAAACGAGAGAGAAAACAGAGATGGAGAGATGGTGGTGATGGTGATGATGAAAATTTGTGTCATGAAAGAGAGATTGAAAAAGGAGGGGAAAAGAAAGGAGACTGAGTGTATAATAGCCAGTGGGCCAGTAGGTTTGTTGTGCTAATCCGTGTTGTTAGATTATATTGTAATCCCATTTTAACACACACAAGCACACCCACGCAGCTCTAACGTGCCTGACTGGACCATGTGGTGCTGAATTGGAATACTGTAAGTGTCTATGATCCAGAAATTTCCTGAATGTGTTTGTTGCCATGGAGATGGCTCCAGAAAGAGGTGAGAAAAGAGGATAGAGCAGGGTTAGGGTTAGAGATTTGAAAAAAGCGGGGAGGGGGGTGAATAAAGCAATAGAAAACTGAGACCAGAACCAGGCAGGGCCACACTTGGTTTGACACAAGCTGCACACAAACACGCTTACACTGTATGTATATCTATATATATATATATTTTCTCACACACACTCACCACTCCACAATCATCCAGAGCTAAAACCACATGTTGTGCATGTGTTGAACAGCTGTATACAACCAGCACATACAGATAATGGTGCTCACTGGCTCAGGAACATCACTACAGCTGCACCATTGGCTCACAGACTGCAAAACAACTGTCCGATTGGCCCAGAGGAACACACACCTACCGCAGCAGCTGGATCAAAGGAAATGAGCTAACCAAACACGGATGTTGGAATGACAGAATATAAACACACACATGCTGCAATAAACTCACGTTTCTGACTCATGCTTTCATTGAAAGTGTCTTATTTTTGGGAGCACATGTTGCAATATTAGTATATATGAAAAATTAAACTTTTTATTTTATTCCTATTTTTATCTCCTCTTCCTGCAGGTTGTGTTGTGAACTGAATTAATAAGAAGAGACTACAGCCATGCTCGCAGGCTGTGCTACTAAAGTGATAATTTAGAGCTAAATGTTAACCTTGATATTTTCCCGGTATCTTATTCACTATGTTCCCCATCTTAATTTAGCATGTAAGTATGCTAGTATATATCTTTAGACAGAAGCTTTAGCAGTAAAGCTAAAGGTAATGCTAATGTTGTCAGTTTTGCATGTATTTGATCATAAACCAGTTGTGGGAGGAGTTCTTTGGACAAATAAAAATCCTGATGAGATAGTGCTGGATGAATTCCAGCAGATAACAGAAAATATCAGAACTCATTCTCTGGGGACCATGAACATGTGTATGAACATTTACACCAAGCTACCCAATAGTTGCAATAGATAGCTACCTAGTCACCTAGTAGACCACGTACCATTAAGGTTTCATCTTAACTGCATCAGCAACATAAATGTCAACCTCATAGTAATGCACCTGAAAGGTTAATAGCTCACTAAAGTCTATGGTCTTCATCCTCTTGGGACTGCAAATGTCTATGAAATCTGGTATCAGTCCATATTTTAGTTGTTGAGACATTTCATGAAATAATTGAAAATTCTGACATGCTGGCCTGCTCAAAGAAAAGTCAATGGAAGCACCAAAAATCATCAAACCAATCTGCAACCATCTGCAACATATTTCATGGCTATCTATCCAGTGATGTGCAAGACTTTTCACCGTGAGTCACAAAGTCAGGGGATCATCAACACTGTTTGAATTTATCATTTGAAGAACCTGAGACTGTCTTATTGTCTCTGACAACTGTGGAAATATTTCATTCAGCACCAAAGTAGTGGACCATTGGATGCCATCCCTAATGACATGCCAATATCATGGCTTAAAACACACATGCATTTACAAATAACAAATGTGCAAGTATGCTCTTATTGCACTCCTCACAGTCCATGAACCAGACACCATAAACAGTCACTTGCACTTCTAACCCACAAACACATGCTCTTTTTTTGGGGCCAGAAAGGGAGGACAGATGTTGGACCATCATAGTGGCTTATCTGGATAAAAGGTGCACAGAGCTAGAATCTGGTCTGGGACCTTTTCCAAATGTGTCCTTTTTCAGCCTCTCTCTCAGTCTGTCTTTCCACTGAAATAGAATGCAAAAGACAAAAAAGAAAAAAAAAAAAAAAAAAAGCAAGAAAAAGCAGGCAGCTTTTACTTTGCTGGAATCTTCCAGAATCCCTTTTTCCTGTTGTCACTTCTGGACATCCAGATCCCGGCCCAGTTCGACATGACTAATCACCTGCACCGGCTCTCAGACAGCAACACACTGCCAGCCAGACTGATTCATTGGGCAGGCAGAGACGATCATGGGTTTGTGAGGTAGGGACAGAGGAAATGGGGAAAGAGAAAGAGATGTAGAGGGAGAAAATGATGGAGGAAGGTATTGCAGACATTAGCGGATCTGTTCAACCACATTAGCAAATGTTTCTAAAGTTACCAGAACATTTGTAATGACATGTGCTTATTCATATAGATTTTCTTATCCTGGCACAGCGAAGACAATGACGACTGCCTTCAGTTTTAATGGTTGGCAGAAGAATTTACACATTCATCTTGTATAAACATTACACTCTGAACCGTGTGTTTTACCCAATCTGCTCTTTTGTACTTCCTACTTGCCATTGTCCTTTGTTCTGCATATTAATCAATCATCTGAGACCTAAATATGCATCTAGTTTTACAACCACAAAACTCAAATAAAAGCAAATGGACAAAAGCAGTAATTCAGCAGCAATTCTTTCAGTATACACATTGGCACATCCTCCTGACTCCCTTTTTAGGTTTTAGAAAAGCCTCTAGCAGACAACTTAGATAGATAAAGAGGGCCTGTGAAAAATTAAATGGGCACAATGGAAGAAATCGACCCAAGAACTTAATGAGATTGCATGAGTGCGGTGTGATTAATCAATGTGTGTGTGTGTGTGTGTGTGTGTGTAGCCTGGTGGGGCCTTCAACCTGAACGTACACCAACAGGAACTTGTGTCACAGTGGGGATGTGAACTGAGCTCAGTTTGTCTTAATGCTCTTTTATGTTGTGTTAGTTCTGTGGTGTGTTTCGCGTTGCTGATTTGTGTGCACATTCATGATAATACTGCATGTATGTGTGGGTGCCCGTGTCATTCTGTGTTAATGGGATTGTGTTGATCACATGTCTTCACATGAGGTCAGTGGTGATTGAGCAAGCAAACAAAGTAGTTCAGTTTAAAGACAGATTTGTGACCCTACAAACACAAAGGGCAAGATTCACTCTGAGTCATCCATCCAGCCATTGGTCACTGTTTAATCGTTGTTTAATTTATTTTCTTTTCCTGTCTTTCTTTCCTCCCTTTGTTCTTTCAAGGAGAGCAACTGAAGGCTTCACACTCGCACAATATGCTCAAGTTTTCCCAGCTGCTCTGGGGATTGGGTTCAGATGGCCTGAAAGTCTCCCAGTCACAAGCTAACTGATCATCTCTAACATCAAATATTTTAGAGGGGTTCAAGCTTCCTGGAAAATAAATATTGCCCAGATATCTGCCTACAGATCTGCAGGAGAAGCTTCCTCGCCCTAAAAGAGACAACACAAGAGAGGCTGAAATATTTATGAGATAGGTGAAGTGGAGGGCGTCATAACTAGCTTCACTTTCTACTTTCAGCATGACAGTTATTTACTACCAATGGAAGCATTGTGATAGCATGAGGTTAAACAGCAAACAGATATTTTTACTGGTGGCACCACAATGGACCATTCATATAATACAATATTGCAACATTTCGCGTTGTGTGATAGAGTAAAAAGTTAAATGGAAATCAGAGTGTGTGAGTAAGTGGAAGAGTGTATACGTGCATCTTCTTCACAAGTGGAAATTAGAATAAGCTACATTTCTGAGAGCTATCCACTTAGATTCTTGTTGACTGTTCCAGCATCTAGTCAGAATTTTTTTTTTTTTTTTCCCCCGCCCTCCATTCCTATTCAAACATCGCAGCAGTTCTGTAAAATCCTGCAGTGAATCAGCTTTTTCTCCTCTTAATGCAGGTGCTGTCATCTCTAACTACCACTACTGGCCTCTCTGTGTACATAAAGTATTCAGACCCCTTACATTTTTCACTGTTATATTGCAACCATTTGCTAAAATCATTTAAGTTCATTTTTTCCCCGATTAGTGTACACACAGCACCACAGACACACAAAAAAACAAAAAAAAAACAACAAAAAACTGAATTGTAGATTTTTGCAAATGAATTAAAGAACAAGAACTGATAGTCACATGCCCACAAGTTTTCAGAGCCTTTGCTCAGTATTGAGTAGAAGCACCCTTTTGATCTAAAATAGCCACGAGTCTTCTTGGAAATGATGCAAGAAGTTTTTCGCACCTGGATTTGGGGATCTCCTGCCATTCCTCCTTGCAGATGCTCACCAGTTCTCTCAGGCTGGATGCTGAACAGCTATTTTCAGGTCTCTCCAGAGATGCTCAGTTGGGTTTAAGTCAGGGCTCTGGCTGGGCCATTCAAGAACAGTCAGAGTTGTTCTGAAGCCACTCCTTTGTTATTTTAGCTGTGTGCATAGGGTCATTGTCTTGTTGGAAGGTGAACCTTAGGCCCAGTCTGAGGTCCTGAGCACTCTGGAAAAGGTTTTCGTCCAGCATATCTCTGTACTTGGGTGCATTCATCTTTCCTTCAATTGCAACCAGTCATCCTGTTCCTGCAGCTGAAAAACACCCCACAGCATGATGCTGCCACCACCATGGCTCACTGTTGGGATTGTATTGGGCAGGTGATGAGCAGTGCCTGGTTTTCTCCACGCATGCCGCTTAGAATTAAAGGCCAAAAAGTTCAGTCTTGGTCTCAGACCAGAGAATCTCTATGCAGGCTTTCATGTGTCTTGCACTGAGGAGAGGCTTCCATCAGGCCACTCAGCCATAAAGCCCTGATTGGTGGAGGGCTGCAGTGATGGTTGACTTTCTAGAACTTTTTCCCCGTCTCCCCACTGCATCTCTGGAGCTCAGCCACAGTGATCTTTGGGTTCTTCTTTACCCTTCTCACCAAAGCTCTTCCCCCCCCCCCCCAATTGCTCAGCTCAAACGTCTTCCATTTAAGGATTATGGAGGCCACTGTGCTCTCAGGAACCTTAAGTGCAGCAGAAATTCTTTTGTAACCTTCTGTCTCTGAGCTCTTCGGGCAGTTCCTTCAACCTCATGATCCTCATTTGCTCTGACATGCACTGGGAGCTATAAGGCCTTATATAGACAAGTGTGTGCCTTTCCTAATCAAGGCCAATCAATTTAATTACACACAGCTGGACTCTAATGAAGGTGTAGAACCATCTCAAGGATGATGAGAAGAAATGGACAGCACCTGAGTTAAATATACGAGTGTCACAGCAAAGGGTCTGCATACTTATGGCCATGTGATAAATTTGCAAAAATGTCTACATTTCAGTGTTTTTCTGTCAAAATGGGGTGCAGTGTGTACATCAATGAGGAAAAAATCAACTTAAATGATTTTAGCAAATGGGTGCAATGTAACAAAGAGGGAAAATTTTAAGGGGGTCTGAATACTTTCCTTACCCACTGTATCACCAAAGGGACTGTAACTAACAGTCATCTTCCTTCTAATCTGCCAACGATTTGCTTGATTAAATGGTGTCAAACGCATTATGGTCTGAGTAAAAAACTACTAGAGAGTACTCCATCCCTTCTATACTAATGGCCTATCCATGAGGGTCTTGGGGGAGCAGGAGTTCATCATCGTGAGTGTGAAATTGCTTAGTCTATCACAGGGCTAATGCAGAGTATCCATCCAAAGCAGACAAAGCACTGTCACCTCACAACCAGAAGCTTCTAGGATTTCTTTTTTAGGGGCCTGCATCGTTTTCCTCCAGTACTCCGGTTTCGCTCCACAGTCCAAAGACATGTAGGTGTAGATTAACTGTGATAGACTAACAACTTTTCCAGGGTGTATCCTGCCTTCACTCAGTGTCAACTGGGACTGGTTTGTGATTATTTTCATTACATCACAATGAAAAACATTAGCACTCATTTTGAGTGCTTGAGGTAAAGCATGGCTCAAGTGCTTCAGTCTCACTTGGCCTGAAAGACGGAAAACCTACACAGACATTCACAGACTCTCCTGTTTCCTGTTGAACCCAAAGGGTTGATTGACAATTTTATAAAATTCTTATTTATTAAATAAAAACATTAAGAAATATAATTTCACACTACTACAGACATTTACCTGTGAATAATTAAATTGCATTCAGAGTTTAGATAAAGGAATAACGGTAAGAGAAACTGAGAAACTGCCACAATATTATTCCAAACTCTAGGATTCTTTCTCCCTATCTGCTCATAAGAACTTTACATATTTTTCTAATTAATGCCAAAAGTGTTTTTGCAATCCTCTGGACTCCGTGGAGCTGCCGTCCAGTCAATAGTAAGGTACTGAACAGGCACCATTACAACAACTGTGCATTTAAATTAATTGAGTGAATATCCAAAGAACTAATGCTTTTTTTAGAAAATTTAAGTCTGCACTGTAATAAATAAAACTGTCTTTTTTCAGTAGTTATGTGTATTCACCACACATCTTCACAGCAGCAGGAGCTGTAGCTAACACACCTGCTGCCAGGCTGCAACAATGCTTCACCCCTGGGAAGACTTGTTAGGAAGATCCCGTGGAGCTAAAGCAGTATGCTTCAAGTCTACATTAACTATCAGTGCGTGAGGAGAGGGAGAGAGTGATTTCACAGTGCTGGCTTTTATGAGATGGAAAGTATCCATCCAAAACAGACAAAGACAGTCAGAGTTAGAGAAAATAACAAAATAGTGGGTAAAAAGAATTATATCTGGGTCAAAGTAGTGTTTAAAGCTTCCAGGAAAGTACATTCTGTCAAAGCTGGATTTGGATAAATTTGTACATGTGAATTTTGAACACACTCAACACACAAACAAATTGTAAGTGCATGTATTAGAGGTCAGGTATATTATGTGAAATCTTTGGTAAATTTGCAGCTGTGTGGGGCAGAGATCCAGCATCCAACATCTGTTCAGCCACTGGAGCACACATGTACTAGCCTATGTATGGACACACACACACACACACATACACATAGACAGGCCAGACTCAACATCTGTGCTGCTGGGCAGTCCCCTTCTGGTATTTTATCACTGCCTCCTGCATGAAGATGCACACACACAATATAAAAGATGCAGTTGTGCTGATGTTTGGTTAATTCGGAGAGTGATGTCACCACACAAAGCAGGCTAACATAGCATCTAATTAGACTTAATTAGACTCGGACAGTAACTAGAGATTTTACAATACAATTTTTTCCATCTAATATGATTCTGATACTTTTATTTGTGTATCTGCTGATACTCATTTCTCATACTGTTACATAAAAAAATGTGCACTAATAACTCTGTATGGATGATTGCTGGTGACATGATTGCTAATTTCATGTAGCTCAAATTAAACCCTTTGTAAAACAACAACTTTTTCTCAATGTCAGACACTTTCTGCACCAAAGGTTTAAAATCACACCTACTCCGTCTCCCTTCCTGAAAAATCCAGAATGTAAATGTTTCGGAAGATTAATATGAGCCACAAGATGGATGCTTCAAGTTTCCACATCAGACTAATGCAGGAACTGAGAGTTAAGATTAGCTGAAAAATCTTTCACCTTCAGCTAAATTCTTTGAGTCAAACTCCACACATATATCTTTCTGCATTGTGAAGGTCAAACATTTAACCAATAACACTACTTCAAGTAGTCGAGTGGATTTCAAAATGCTGTTGAAAAAACATTGATTAGCTAGAGAGACGTAAGGCTATTTTAGAATTTAGCTCTAGATTCCAATACACCGCTATTTCTTCACTAACATTTTCTTGCTGTGCATCATTACCTGGTGATAATACAAAATTTTGTCTTTAACACACTATCATTTATCTGGCCACCAAGTGCATTCCACTACTACTACTAATTTTAATAGGTTTGCATATTAAAGGTCCTGTGTTTTACACAAAAACCATCCCGGACTCTAAACCGCTCTTCTGACGGGCTGACTGTTTTCTGAATGACTGAATAAAATTCTAGCAAAATACAGGTATACACTCAGAGAAGCAAAATTTTGCAAGGTTGCAGATGGTGGATCTACGTGGGCCGGTCTTGTGGCATTGGTCTTAAGACTCAGTTTCTGAATACAGGCTGTGAGCATTTCTCTGTGGACTGAGGCCGTTGATATTTTGTTATATTAACAATGTTGGGCAAGTTACTTCAAAATTGTAATGCATTATTTATTACTTGTTACTGTCATTTCAAAGTAATTCATTACATTATAATATTACTGTATTTTAAATGTAAGGCATTAACATACTTTTGCAATACTTTTATGTTACTCTCACCGAGATGACTGGAAATATGGATTTGGCATTCTAAATGTAGCTCATTACACATCCAGTGGAACGTGATGTGGTATCTGATTGGGCTGGACTTAAAGCTAAAAATTATATAATATGATAACAATATAATAGCCCCAGTAATTTTAAATTACTGGGGCTATTTCGGGAAGTGGGCAGACCTTTAGGTTTCCCACACAAAGTGCATTTAACTACAATATTTCTCATGTCCTTATTTCTGATGAACTGAAGGTAATGAGCATATGCCCATCTCACGAACGTACTGTCCAGCATTGCTCATCTCTTTTGTTCTGTATAGAAGATTAGAAGGGAAGTGAAACATTTTTTCCTCTGCTGATCTCGCGGTGATTTTGGCGATTTTGTATAGAAAAAAACTATCCACTTCAATCCGGGTTAAAATGTATTGACATTTGTACCAAGTAAAATATTATCAACTTTTTTTTGTAATGCCTTACATTACCTTGCATTGCAGCAAAAAGCGATGCATTATAGTAATTAATTACTTTTGTAACGCGTTACTCCGAACACTGAGTATTAATATAGAATTTCGACCAATTTGTTATGAATAAGAACATGGACATCTGTCTTTAGATCATATGGGACCTTTAAAACAAGTCAGAAGGAGACATGAAAAAGTCTTTATTAACTGGGTTGATTATCATGCTAACAGCTAATATCAGCCAGCAAAAAACACTAGTTTTCAGAAATGTTGCTGCTTTGGTGTGCCTCTGTCTGAAACGAATGATGTATTCATTAATTCATTCATCTTCAACCACTTATCCATTTCCGGGTCGTGGGGGGTGCTGGAGCCAATCCCAGCTTCACATTGGGTGAAGGCGGGGTCACCCTGGACAGGTCACCAGTCCATCACAGGGCCAACACACAGAGACAGACAGAGACCAACAACCACTCACACTCACACTCAGACCTACGGACAATTTAGAGTCACCTATTAACCCAAACATGATGTCTTTGGACGGTGGGAGGAAACCAGAGTACCCGGAGGAAACCCACACAGGCACAGGGAGAACATGCAAACTCCGCACAGAAAGGGCCCAGGCACAGGAACCGAACCCACAACCTTCTTACAAATGATCCACTGTTTCAAAAATTAGTTGGACTATTAAAAACTGAAATGTCTACTGAGAGAAAGGAAAACTGGACAGCGAGACGGCCACTAATAACTGTGACTTAGAGAAGAGATGATAATTCTTCCATTACTGTAAATGTAAGCGATCAGGTTAGACTCGTACCTTACTTGTCTTAAGTGTGTGTGAGTGTATGACCTATGAGCACCCACCCAAACTCCGTCACCACAGCCACTTGTACAGTAAGAGCACCAGCATTCATTCACATAGTCCCAAGCCAATGCTAAATGTATTCACTGTGGGTGTAGAGTGGAACATTTCTGAGAGATCCCCATGTAAGACACAGTGAAACCTTGTCCACACTATGTTAGTTTAAGTTTTGGAGCTGAGACTGAAAAAATGCACAATTTCCTGCCTTTATTAGCTGCTCAAACATGAATCTGAAGCAGAGAGAATAAACTCAATGTTTTGAATTCAGGGCGTGAGTGGAAAAATCCTGAGAGGCAATGTAGAGGCACAGTCACACCTTGCGGCAGCTCCTGAGGAGACATACACATCCACACACACATTTGTGAACTAAACCACCTACACACACACACATGGCTACTGTATAGGTTGCATAAAAATTCTCAAATGACATGAGTCTTTTTTATCTTCTTTTTTCGTTCATAGCTTTTAGATTCAATGTTTGCAGAGCTTGCCTGGCATAAGTACTATATGTGGCACTGTGTGGGTGTGTGTGTGTATGTGTGACTTTTGTCGTCAGTCGACAATGTTTAGCTTCAACTTCAATAATAACACACACACACTGATAATGTAAATTCCAATGGTCTGTACCTCCCTGTGCCAGTCCTATGATGATGTGGAGAAGTGTGTGTGTATGTGTGCTTTTGTGTTTATGAGCCAGTGCAGTAGGTGGTTAATGCCATCTCTATAATTGGTGCTGATTGAGCAAGGGTGGTCCCACCCCAATGACCTTCTCATTTTGTGGGTGGTCTTTATATCCAGACTAAACCACTTGCTCCCCTTCCCATCTCATCTCGAGCAGAACAGAGTAACAAAAAAGTGTCCAAGCATCCACCATTGTCACACTTCAGTCACGACCTTGCACCTTTTTTTATTCATGCCCCACCTTTGTGCTCTTCTCTCCTTATTATCGCCTCTACAACCATCTGTATTTCATTTCCTTCCTTTGTTTCTCTCTTTCGCTTTCAAACACTTCTCCTCATGCTGATTTATTTTGAATTCATTTCCACTTCCTCCCTTTCTTTGATTCCCTTCTCTTTCCTTTTCCCTTATTAACTTCCATATCCTGTGCATTTTTTTCCTGTACAGTCTTTCCATTTGTCTAATTTTCTCTCCTCTCCCTCTTCCTTGTTTTCTCGTTATTCTCTCTTTCCATTCTTTTTTCTTGCTTTTTCCCCTCTTTTAATTTACTTGACTCTCTTGTCATTTCCTTGGTCTTCCTTTGCTTCCTTTTCTTTGCCTTTCTTCCTCTTTTTTCTTACCTTTCCTGTCCTTCTTCTTCTCCTCACCTCTCCTGTGCTCTCTTCTTCTCCCTGAACATGCAACTGACCCATTAAATTATGTGGATGTTATTTTTGGTATATTGAACTGAGTAGATGACATAAAGTGTGTGTGTGCATCTGTGTGTGTGTGAGAGAGAGAGAGAGAGAGAAAGAAAGAGAGGGGGGAGACAAGCTTAATGTGTGTGTAGACAATCAGACATTCTTCTGTTTCATCACTTTGTTCCCTTATTCTCTCTTTCATCATTTTCAGCCTTTCATCGCCCCTCTTCCATCTGTCCTGCTCCCTCATCCAAAGAACCCACCTTCTCTTCCTCTTCTGACTCCATAATATCTTTCTCTTTTCCTCTCCCCTTCCCCTCTTCTTCTCTGTTTTCTTGAACGAACTCCTCTCACCATTCCCTGTTTTCCTCCAGGCAAAAATATCCATCCCTTCTCTCTCCCCATCTGTTCTGTAATTCAATCAAGGAGGCAGTAGCAGGAGAGGTAACTGATGATGCTTTGGAGGAAAATGCTGCAAACTAAACCAGTTGATCCTTCACTCTCTCAATATTATTATTTCTAATTCAGTTTTGAAAACGGCAGCCAGAATCTGTAATTCTGTAAGCTGTTGTGCTGGGCTGAACACGCTGCAACAACCCCCTCCATTATACATGAGCCACTCTGATGATGTTAGAGCAACACCCCTAGGACACGCTTTCATCATGTCATTTACACCTTGCCTCATGTAGAGGGTCTGCCAACGGCGTGAAGAGCCCCATGTATGTACAGGAATATCAGAACAGAAATATGAACAAGATTTACCAAGAACTATACCAATAGGCAATTTTGGGGGAAAAGGTCTAATGCCAGTTTACTCACCAGGTCATTCACAGTTAAAAATCATTGCACAATAATACTCTGAGCAGCACTGGCACTGAAACACAGGTGAAAAATATTGCACAAAAACCATGTATTATTTACTATAATCAATCTATTACAGTTAGCATTGCCTTTGTAATTACAGTTATTATTTTTATTACAGTTTATTTGATATTTGTTATTCCTGATAACCTAGTCCCATATAACACAGTATCCTACATTTATCTAACTGACTTCCTGGAGAGACGTTTTATAGCCTGGGCTTTATAATTTGACCATCAGCCATGTTGGATTTTTGAAACCAGAAGAAATATATTTAGGTCCCGATGATGGTTCAGTCTGTCAATCACACAGTAGCCAAGCCCTTATATATGCACTGCTTCTATGGTTTATTTTTCCCAAAATGTGAACAATGATTGAAAAAAAGGTAGCACAGCGGCATTGTGGTTAGCGCTGTTGCCCCACAATAAGAAGGTTGTGGGTTGGGTTCCCGGCCTGGGGCCTTCCTGTGTGGAGTTTGCATGTTCTCCTCGTGCTTGTGTGGGCTTCCTCTGGGTACTCCAGTTTCCTCCCACCATCCAAAGACATGCATGGATGTTTGGATTAATTAGTGATTCTAAATTGTCCGTAGGTCTGAGTGTGAGTGTGAGTGGTTGTTTGTCTCTGTCTGTCTCTGTGTGTTGGCCCTGTGATGGACTGGCGAACTGTCCAAGGTGGTCGACCTCACCCAGTGTGCAGCCGGGATTGGCTCCAGCACCCCCTGTGACCCGGAAACGGATAGGCCGTTGAAGATGAATGACTGAATAAACGAATAATTGAAAAGCTGAAAATTATGTTGTATTGACAAAGATTTGAAATGCCTTTATGTAATAACTCTATCTCTGTATTCTCTCTAAAGTGAGAAATAGGGCCATTTTCCCATTGATGTCAATACAATCTAACTTCTTTGACTTCTTTCGACATATATTTTTATACACAGTCTATGTTCTGACTGTGTGCAAGTACACCTATTTTATTGACATGCAAGGTTTGAATACTTCCACTGTGGTTATAGGTGGGAGAAATTTCCATGAATATTTTAAGTGAAATTCTGGCAGTTTGAATTCATAGCACTACTGTGCCCCATAAAAATCTAATAAATGTGTACGAAGCAAAAAGAAAGATGCAAAAACATGCTTCTTCACACCATATTACTCTCACTGAGGCATGCAGATGTAGACAGAGCATAGTTTGCCAGTATGGAGACTCTGACTGACAGTACATGAAGCTTCCTCTCCGCCTGCCTGCCTGCCTGCTGCTTTGTGAATGTGCACTGGTGTGGATGCAATCATCTGCTCCATTCCTCTGCTCTGCCATCAGGACAGAAATATGGGGGTGACACAGTGAGGGAGAGTGAGACGGGATTGGTAGTGACGGTCTGTAAGCATTAGCATCTCTGCTCACTTCAGAGAATGAAGAGGAAGGACACAGAGTGTTGTGTAGCCGTATAAGCATGTGTCAATCTCTCATGGCAACATGGAAAGGGGGTGAAGTGCCAGAGGCTGAGTCAGAATCAGTTCAGTGATGCAACAGATACATTGACAAATCGGTTTCCTTCGCGCACGCGCACACACACATCCCCACACACAAACAACTATCAATGCAGAATACACCACACACCTTGACATACAAACACTGAAATAGCCCATTAACAAATACAGATTACACTCAAGGTCTGCTTCTTGTACACACACACACACACACACAAACACACATATGCAAACACACACACTGTTATGACCTCATCTAGTGCCATGTGCAGAAGCCAAGTTGAGTGACAGCAAACTGATGGCGGTTCTCCAGATGGTGCCAGATGTGGCTGCATGTGTGTGTGCATGTGTGTGTGTGCGTGTGTGTGTCTGTGATACAGGTGAATATGTGCTGTACGTCTGGACTGAGTGGGAATAAATGAGTTGCAGTAGGGTAGAGTCTTTGCCAGAACCACACACACACACACACACCAAACCTAATTTTACCTTCTCTTTGAGTCCTTCACACACACAATTCAATCACACATTTACTTATTACCACCACAAACTACACACATTCTCTCTCTCTCTCACACACACACACAGAGTAACACATCTGTCCTGTGAGCTTTGTATTTAATGCTAGATGACAAACAGGTCTGTGTTAAAATCAGCATCATGTTAGCCTCCCCTGCTGTTTGTCTGGGACTCGCAGCTCCACTCTGCCATTATTGCCTGCTCCTTCTGTCCTGTTGGTTTGGGTTTTTTTTTCTGACGGGGTGGCCTGTGGTCTAATTTCACACAATATCAGCATACAACCCCCCCCCAAAAAAAATTAAGCTTTTCACAAAGTGAGAGAAAAAAATGTCAGAAGACAGCTTCAAGCAGTTTGTGCTGCATGAATCAGTTCCACCTTTAGCTGTCAGTTTAACAGATGATAAAATTCAAAGGCAGAAATGCAGGGACGGAGAGAGCAGCGAGCAACAAAGCTGACCTTGATGTTTTTTAAACGCCTTCGGGTCCGCTAGGTGGCACTTAACATCACCCATTAGTTTAAATTACATCAGGGCAGACCCCAAGTGGAACCGTAAAATGTTCGTGTCAGCCAACGATGTGACAATCATGTGGACAGATTAGACGTTTACTGAGGAGTGATGGCAGCCTGCGTCTTTAGAAGTCAAATGAATGACTTCTTATTTGGTATGTCCACCTGCGCAATAGTCATAAAGCAAAACAGTACACATGAAGCATACAAACCAATGAAGCATATCTTTTGAGGACATCATTCTGATAACTACCAACTGCTTATAAACTCAACTCACCAAACATCGCAACATACATCAGGGAATTACTGTTTCCAATCTGTACTTGTAGTGTAAAAATAAATTCTGAGCCTATTATGTACTCATTTTATTGGCCAATGATATGTAAGACTCCAGTGGTGGTTCAACACCAGTTGATATCCGGTTATGTACTTAATCTACCAATTATCTATCAAGTAGAATAAACACCTCTCAGCTGCAGGGGATTTATTATTTTATAGGCTTCCCTGTAATTTCGTCATAGTTTTTGTAAGGCTCTGCTACAGACCCCAGTGGTTTTGTTTTGACTAGACTGCTTCTAATTAGACACATTAATGGTTCCTTCAGGGATTCACTCATTTTAGCTGCAATATTGTATTCAACAATTACAACACATAGCTGATAATAAACAAAGGGCACCTTCCTTGTGCTAATAAGCTGCATGTATTGTTACGCTATCGCCCACTTCAAATTGCTTTAGTTGGCCTCTGCGTGAACTACAATTCACTGAGGATTTTACCACTTTGGTGCACAGCTGTGTATACCAGGGGCTGCTGCCAATGAAATTGTGTTTAAGGGCTTACCTGTCTCTGTATTTGATGTACTAAACAGTAGTCTGAGAGGGACATCCAGCCGAAGTGCACTTCACTGTTGCCTAAAGGCTGTTTTGTGATGTGCTCTTGTACATAATGTACTCCACTCACTTCCCCAGACACTATTTTTGGGCACTACCCTTATGTGCTGAACCCTACAGACTCATTTTGATGAAGGATACTTTGCAGCAGACAGTCTGTAGACTGACTTTAATCCAAGGGGTTTCCTGTATGTGCTTTGCTCCACTTCACGCTGCCCACAGTGAACCCTGCTGACTCCTACAAACTGGTCTGAGGCCATGTGCTGCACTTCATGAGTCTTGCAGACTGAGCTTTGCCATCTATGGCAGAGCAAACTAGACGCTATTTGGTTATGATGCTTTCTGCACACCTGAACAACACCACATGGAGTGACATAATAACAAAATATTTTGCCCTTCCTACAGTATGCCATGTATTAAGGATGGTTGAAGGCGTAGTAATAAAATTCAAATCCAGATAGGAGTAATAGATTGAGTAACAGCCAGTACTAGCTTTTCCAGATCTGCAGTGATTTACTCAGTCTTCTTCAGTGATTTCACTTGCTATTTTTCCAGCCTTAATCCAGTTCTGGAAAAACAATATCACAGAAGAAGGCCTGATTATCTCAGCTTAACCAGATCACCAGTCATGGACCTGCATTGAGCGCTCTATTGCCACGTGAAGGAGTCAATGAGAGGCAGCCCTATGGTGTCACACAGATCGAATTAGCCAAACGGAAACACCTGTGGGTGCGCAGGGTCTTGAAAATGACGAGTTGAAATGAAAGGGAATTTAAATGCAACATTTATTCACTAGCAATAATAGATATTCCTTCTGAAATATACACAGTGAGAGAATGAGAATAATTTGCTCTCTTTATTAGTATTAAATAAATGAAATCAAAACTTAATTCATGAAGGAACATAATTCTGGACCGTTATTTGTCATCAACACTGGCTGCTTCTATTCAGATGAAGCCCACCTGCGGTTTGGAGCTTTTCTAGGTCAGACGCTGCAAACCTGTCTGACTGGGACCATTTTAGCAATTAGACAGTCAGAAGAAGCAATTAGGACCACATGAGAAGTTAATCCAGCTGTAAAATACTGATGATTTTTTTTTGTGGGTTTTTTTTTTGTGTGTGTGTGTGTGTGTTTGTGTGTGCATGCATGCATTTATCATCTGAGCTCAATTATCTTAATTCACATTTGCAACAATTTCAATTTCTACTAATTAGCCCTTGTCTGTTGATCAGTGAATGAGCTCGTATATCAGTGGGTGTATCAGTATGGCAGTGATCAGCCTACTACAGAAAGATCTATCTGCAGCTCTCTATGGCTTCACTCTCAGTTGCCCACACATGAAAGTGGGCTGAGGAACACAAACATTGTTGGATATTGTAATGCAAAACTGCCTGCAGAAAAATCAACAGTTAAAAGACCATGGGAAAGAGAATAGGAAGGAGAGGTTCTATATACCACACATGCATGCATTTCTGTGTATGTCAGTGTATTTGTCATTAAAGGCAATGTTGAACTTCAATCACAAGGCCACTGGCATCATCTCACTCACATCTCATATCTCACTTCAGAGGCAGGGTCACACAGATCCCCCATCCAAAAACACAACTGCCCCCCCACCCACCCACCTCTCCCCCTCCCACTCCCTGCTGCAGTGCACTCAGACAGGGGTCTCAAGACTGGCTGTCAGTCTCCAATCAGGCCACTAATCTTCCCTGATACACTCTGATGCATAGAACCCCTCCTTTCTCTCTGCCTTCCTCCTCTATTCATTTCGTACACACACATACACACACACACACACACACACACACAAACACACAAAAAATATACATCACAGGCCTCGCAGCAATGGTATGTGAGAAATAACCTACAAACTATTGACTTCACACAACTACCAAGCGGTAGGACATCAACATCAGTGGGATTCCGTGGTAGAATAGAACATCTTACTTGCTTTCCCGGGCCGGGGCCTTTGCAGCAGCTTCTGCACGGTGAGCAGGTCCTCGGTCTTCACCGCCTGCAGCAGTTCCTGGTCCTTCCCCATCTTCCGCTCTGAGCCGCTCTACTCCCGCAGCATCCTCCGACACAGCGGTGCTTCAGCCCAGCCTCAACAGGCGGAGGGTGCGTCTACCGCGGCCACGAACAGCCTCCCTCCTCCCGCGGTCCCGGACCAGAAGAATCCCCCCCACCCCTCCCGGCCCCCTCCCACCGCCCCCTGCAGCTCTGCTATGTGATAGGGAGAGCGAGGCTGCCGGAGAGAGGGAAGGGAGGGATGGCTTGAGTGGGATGGAGGGATGCTCTCGGGTATCCCCCGCTGAAGGGATGGGGCTGGGACCGGAGTCTGCCGGGCCCTTCCTGACTCCGGCGGCGGCGCGCTGGCGTCGCGTGCGTGATAATTTGACGGTGGAGATCAACGGACGGGTTTCCTCGCGCTCTCCATCCGTGGTACCGGCCGGCGGCGGGTCGGTGCTCTCGTGCAGCTGCGCAACCAAAACAGCGACCGAACCGCACCGGGGACGGTGCGGGATCCCCTCAGGTTCGGGAGACGACAAACGGACGGTGCGGGATCCCCTCAGGTTCGGGAGACGACAAACGGACGGACGGGAGCTGGAAAGCTTCGCGGGCTCACTCGCAGACGCTAAACGATTCTGCGTTTAAAGATCGGGTGCGCGCGGTGTCCGCTTCTCTCCGGGCTGTGCCGCTCTCGCGCTCTGCGTCGTAAACACAATCCAGTGCTGCAGCCATCGCTCCGCGTGCGCCTGGGATCTGTTCGGTAAAGATTTTTCTTGCGTTGGGGGGGGGCGGGGGAGGGGGCCACGTACACGCGCCCGCGCGTTCTACAGCTGGACCAGCTTGTACCGCTAAATGGCTCGTGCTGCAACTTGGGGGCGGACCAGGCGCGCGGTGCTCTCCCGCCTCCTCCTTCATCTCTCAATGTGTGTCTCTATGGCGCTCCCTCTTCGCTTTGCACAGAAGCTGCAGATTTATTCGGATTCAGAGAAACGTGAATAAACTGTGAGGCCAACTCCCCTCTTGTTCCCTCACTGTGCTTTTTTTACCTGACTAATTTATCGTCACCTGCATCACAGCTTCTCTCCAAGTGATGCGATCAGGTGCCGCTGTCATTTCTACGGACCCACCTGCCCCATGTGCGGGGAGTGTAGCCGGAAATTATAGAGATCCACTCCTCAGATAGCAAAATAAAAATCTGACCCAACAAACTGTATGTCTGGCTCCTCAGTTTGTATCTGGCCCGTATACTTCCACGTCTGGGCAGATTCTGGCTGGTATCCTGGGGCCAGGATTTGTGTGCGTATTTGCCAAAAGCATAACACCTGACAGTCATGTTCCATATAGGTCATGGACGGGACTGGAAGAAACAAAGATCATTCTGTATTGCACATATCCAAGCATTTAAGTGGAAAAGGGGAATCGGAATCTACAACCATGCAGCTTTGTGGGGATGAACATGTTCTGGTAAGCTGATGTTAAGTTAGTTTAATGTTTACCACAGCTTGTAGCGACTAACAAAAAGTAGAGCTGAGGTCAGTCAACATGCCATTCATTTTGCATGTGTTTGGTTATAAATAAAGTATAAAGTATTTTTCTCTGATGATGAAAATATATTCATTGCAAAGGGTACATTTGTGCATCCAACTTCTTGTAATCCATCCCATTGCTGACAGATTCACCTGAAAACCACAAGTGTTCCCATCATGGTATAGTTGAAGGAGAAGCCAAGGAAGTCCTTAGGACAGATCTTTTGAGATATTCAAGTAAGTGGAACATCTGACTGATACGCTGATATTGCTATTGCTCATATTTGTATTCCATACACAGCATGATTGTTGATGATGTTAGATGGCACACAGATGCAAATCTGGATGTATATAGTTTGGCTGTGGACCCAAACTTTTTGTCAAGAAATTTGATTCTTGCTATCACTAAAACATCAGCACATTAGGATTGTCATTATTAATGATACTAACATTTGTATTTTAAAGTCTCAGACAAGTCTGCAGACTGGTCTTGTTTCTATCCTGCCAAAATGGTGTGATTTCAGTAGGTATTCAAAGATGTTTGAGGGATAAAAACACACAGAGACAGACAACCACTCACACTCACACTCAGACCTACAGACAATATAGTCTTTGGACGGTGGGAGGAAACCGGAGTACCTGGAGGAGACCCATGCAGGCACAGGGAGAACATGCAAACTCCACACAGAAAGGCCCCAGGCCTGGGAACCGAACCCATGACCTTCTTTCGAGACAGGGGCATTTAAATAGAAAACTAACAGGCATATAGCACCTAGATTATCCTGTACACATTCCTGGTGGCTACCTGTTGCTGTTAAATGGATCAAATTTAATACACCCTAGTCTCTTAAAATAAGGTAAAAAATGCCAAACTCAGTCTTTATGCTAAGTCAGTATAGCTATGTGTGGCATTTGTCTCTTTATCCAATTTGCAACACAAGGGCAAGTTGGCAACTTTCCTAAAATGTCAAGCTGTTTCTTTAAGGTCAATTTCTATCTGATATATCAGTGGACATGTAAATTTTATGTTTGGATAATACCTTTTCCAATTATTCATGTAATATACTAAACTACAATAATGTATTTACACAGGAACCTACAACCAATGTAGCTGGATGAATGCTGTGTTCATAAACTGGATTAGTGAAGAGTGAATCAGTGAATCTGACAGCATCTAACATGTCTTGTCTCTCTGTTCAACCTCCTCCAGATTTTTAGCTCTGCTCTCCATTCTATTGTGTGAGCATGTGTGTGTGTGTGTGTGTGTGTGTGTTTGTGTATGTGCGTGTGGGCAGTTTGCAGTACTTGGATGCTGCTCTCCGCCTCCTCCGCATATCTAGTGAGTTATGTAAGAACGCTAAAAAGTAGCCCATATGGTACTGAGAGAGTATTTATAAATCAGTCTCTGTTAATGCAAAAGCAGCTCGCTTACCCCCGAGCTGTTAACACTAACGTTTGATCTCTAAATGCTTTAGTTTATAGAGTTTACCTGCTCTTCCCCAGCCCCTGTCTCCCCTCTTTCTTTCTATGAGTCGGTATTCTGCTACTGTCAGACAGGAACATTGGCTTTGAGACGGAATTCAATATATGTCCAATGAAGGAAACTCTAGATTCATGAGAGACTTGGCCATATCCATTACAATCAGAGAAAGCTCTGTTCTCTCTCTCTCGCTGTGTGTGTGTGTGTCTTAACACTTGTGTGTTGGTGATGGGAGGAGTGAAATTCTTTACCAGTGTGGCACTTTCTCAGGAGAAGTGAGAGGTTTGCGTGCACGCACACGCCTGAAGACACACCCTCTCATCACACACTGAACCAAACAAATAAGCAAACAAAACAGGGATTGACAACAGTGCAACCTGCAACACTTCAAGGCACAAGGACAGCTTGAATGACAGAATGCTGATGAAAGAAAGAGGGGGGAAAAGAATCAGCAGCAGCAGGAGAAAAACTCTTCAGATGAATATTTAATGTACAGCAGTAGTCAAAGTTTCTTCTAAAGACAATTATTTTGTTTGAATGTCATATTCCCATAACATTTGTTTTTACCATCTCTTTCAAGGCATATGCATTTCTTTAGGCAGGGACCATCCCAACAGCATTTCACAATAATAGTTGGTTGTGAAATATTTAGTAAAAAGGGAAAGTATGCCCTTATTATTACTGGGCAGAAATTAATTTAATTTTAAACTTGGAAGTCATGATACTTCTCAGGACATGAAATGGCATCATAGTAAGCATCCACATAAAAATACTGCCCCCAAGTGGCCAGTTACAGAGAATACAACTCCCATGAGGGTTTTAGTGTTTATTCCTGTGAAGTGGCTCTGGAGGAAGCTGTGACTAGTCTGAGAAAATGAGAAAATAGCCGCTTAACAGCTTGGCAATTACAAAGTCTGTGTTACTACTACTATAGGTGTGGGAAGTTGCATTATGGAAAATGTGGGATGTAGTGTTTTTTGAGCTTGACCTATGGTAGAGACCGAGTTAAAATATCAAAATTTTATTAAATAATGATGCTTAATCCCTGGAGGTCTTTTAAAAAAAGTTTTCACGGTATCTGAAGCCTGTTATAGATTTTTCTCATTGGAAACAGACACACTGATCCTTCCAGAAGAACACTGCCATAAAAGAATCTTGTACTGTAATAATGGAGGCAACTGTATCATGTTCCACCTCTTTACTGTACTCCATCACTCCTTTGGAAAGGAGATGTTAAAAGAGTTGAGAGAAATAAAGATGGAAAGGAGGAGAGTTGCTCTGGACGACCTTCAGAAGAGAAGTAGCAAAAAGGAGGAAAGTGTTAAAAATGCTGAATGGCTGAAAAGGCAGAGGGAATGAGTTGAGGAGGAATGGAGGAGAAAGGAGGCCAAATAGAGAGAGGAGGAGGAGAGAAGGGTAGATAATTTAAAAGACCTAGAGAGAGAAAAACAGTAGCAGCAAAGGCATCAGAGGCTTCAGAGGGAAAAGTCATAATGGTGCACAAGGAGCCCACTATGAGACCCAGATATACTCTAAGTGATCGGAAAAAGCCGAAGGGGCATGAAGAGGCTGAGTTGTCTGTGCTGGACAAAGTCAGCCTAAAGTGCCTGGAGTGACAAGAGCAGATGAGAAAAAACTCTGACTGGAAAACAGACAACATGCTGTGAAACTGTCCACTCGGAGAAAAGCCTGGAGGCTTACACTATGCACAAGTCCTCCAAGACTCTGCAGTGGTTGAGAAAGAATCCAAAGTCTGGACTCAGCTCCAGCAAGAAGAGGGGGGGTCTGCAGTCTGAGCAGATTGGTGAATATAACCAGTCCATGAACAGCATACACAAAAAATCCTCATCCTTAAAGGAGCCCATACTCTCCCTAGTCTGATAGCATGTAAATTCTGAACTGGTTTAATCTACTGATCTGTTCGACTTAGTTTCAGGTTTATTGAAAAATTATTATAGAACATTAGAGAATACGCCCACCTTGAAGAACTTTGGCCTCCAGATCCTATCCTTGATGTATTTGTCCAATCTACCCACCTCATATTGTTATCCATTTTACTTAATTGATATGTGAGCCATTTCTGCAGTCTTCATGTCTCACCTTTGAGTTATTTTATCTTTTTAGGCATGAAACAGAAGATTTTTTACTCATCCAATTTCAGGGTCAAAGTCTATAAAACAAACAAACCAATCAATCAAAGCCTCTCGGTTTGTATGAAACTACTCCAAAAATACATTGTGACATAAAAAGTTTATCTCTATTTGTTACCTTGAAAACCTTCCAAAGACAGTGATCATTGTTGCCACAGAGATAACCCTCCAGGACATCATTATTATTATCAGTACTATATCATCATCTGTATCATAGACTGCTGTGTACAGTCTGAATTACTGAATTTGCTGTGCATTTACCGACCAAGCATTCAGAGGTTTGAGTTTTATTCACCTGCTTTGACCCAATTTCGACTATGTCTGCAAAAAGAAACAGCTGTCTGAAGTCTTTAAAAAAATCCCCTTGTGGGAGCTTTGACAGATATGTCTTCATGTATGTAATCTGCTACTCGCGGCCACTAGGGAATATGAAAAAAGTAGCGTGTTGTGCTCATTTAAACACGGACCAGTGACTAAAATGCGCACATACAACACATACATATAATTAGTATTATATATTTTCCTGACTTTCCCTGTCTCGAAATCAATAATTACATACTGCTTTTCATGTCTGAAACACTAAAAGGTGCAACATCTCCCAGAATCTGATTAAAATTTTAACTCTATATGACATCTTAGGTTTTAATCGGTGAAAAATAACATTTAGTATAACTGAGCTCTGATAGGGAAGAATTTAAAACAACGCTTCCATTAAGACGTGTCGACTCTGAACGTTTCTATTTGACCATTTGTGGTTTACGGGTTTAAAGGGGAATCTGAACGCAACATAGGACCTCCCACTTAGTATTTCCTGGCCTGTGATTGGATGACGTGCACGTCCATCAAAGCCAAACCTCGCAGTCGGTCAGAGTGAGGGAAACAGGTTGAAAAGGAGCTGGAGTCTTTAACATCCAAATACTGTCGGTGGCAGGTTGTAACCGGACCTAACACACAAGCTGGTGAGGAGCTTTTTTCGTCCTGTATTGTATTTTATAGTTATTGTTGTTGTGTTTTTCACGTGTTACACGGACAGACTTGCTTTGTGACACAAAGAAAATGAATGCACGCCTCCAAGAGCTTTGCCTTGGTAAGATTATTTATGGAGCTATCGCGGTAGTACTCTTCTGTTAACGGTAGCTAACGCTATCTCCTGATATTAAAGCCACACATTTATGATAAATTGGCCTCTACGTTAGCGGAGCAGTGTGGTGGGTTTGACAGCACCGGTCATCACCAGCATCGCTTCAGCTCACAGTCCAACCTCCACTCATCCTCGATAAAATGACGGCAGCTGTAAAAGGCGAAATCCTCTGCTGTACCGTTAGCTTAGCAACGCGAGGAGGCTAATGTCGTGACTGTTGATAGTCAGGATGAACGATTTCTACATTCTATTTAAAGCTTATCCGACGTGTTTGACTCTTTAAAAGGAAATTAACACATCTAAGATGTCTGTTTAACCCGACATTTGGCCATCTGGATATTATGTTGTAACGCGTTGACAGTATTGGTTGCACATGGCAGCATGTGGTATCTGCTGATAACCCAGCCTGTATTGTTTGTTGTGTTATTGTTGGCTAAACTTATTGAAGTGCAATCAGACTCAGAGAAACCTTTTAAACATCCCATAATATTGCTCACATATGCTGCCAAACGTATCAACACACACACACGCACACAAACACAATCAAATATATAATAATAACTCAGATAATAAACCAGTTTCAGAAGCTGATATTCAGTACTAAGATTATTGGCATGCATAGATAGGAGGCCTTTTGAAAGATATAAGCAGCTAAAGTGGATTTGAATCGTTTTGTTAAAGGAGCGTGGACACTAAAAAGTCTGTCGGTCCTTCAGAGTAAAAGCTCGTTAGAGAATTACTGGCATGGCTGTTGTTTTTCGGGAAGTTTCTTAAATAACTTCTGAGTCACAAGAAACATTAGATTACGGTGAAGATTTTAAACAGAAGTCAATTTAAATATTGGCACACTTTAGATTGTGCTTATTTATAATTTCAGTACAGTTCAGAAGGCGAACAATGCCTTCTTCAGTTTTCAATGCAAACATAATTTAAACTGATAGGTGCTCTCCCCTTTCGTATACTCGCATGTAACTACTTGTCCAGTCAAGGTTGGGTGCTCACAGCATTTTTATGTTTCAATTTGGTTGCATATTTGTGTGTACTGAAGACAAGAAGATCTTTCAGTATATAGCAAAAAAAAAAAAGTGCTTTAATGTTCCGTGGTTTAAAGACTAACCTAAATGTGTTTCCTGTTCCCACTTGACATAGAGGTTTTTAAAGGAAGTGTATAACTGTTCCACCCTCTTGCTCACCCTGTCTCTTTCTCTCTCTCTCCACTGCAGGAAGGTCTCAGTGCAGCGTGGGTGCCCAGGGATCCACTGCCTGAGTGTGGCGAGAGCAGCAGCATAGACCCCAGAGTCATGAACCACACCAAGGGTGGCCTGGTCATCTTCACCGCCAACTCACAACCTTCTGGCCGCGAGTTGAGCAAGAGGATTGCAGAGTGAGTACAAGAGGAATGGCTGATGGATGCAAATCATTAGTTGAGGAAAATCCCTCTGGATAATACCTGGATTTTTACTTTTTTTTTATGAAGTCTTTACTCATGCTTCCTGAAAGACAAGTTTTGATTTGCTGTATTTCATCAGATTTGTTGGTCCTGCATATGTCAGCACATGTACACTGTTTACAGTATGGCAAATCGGTATGTGGTGTCTGGTCCAGCTTCACAAAACACAATAAATGATACAGTAAAATGTAATCTTCATGCAAACATAATTTCAACAGCAGAGTATTTCCTGCAGCTTTGCAACAGAATGCAGCAGTATTTTTTTTTTTTTTTTTTTTTCCACCCCTCACTGTTATGTTGTTATGCTACAGAATTAGCTCATGGTAATGTGTACAACTACAGTGCAGCAAGTGTAAAACAGTTATTTGCATTCATATTTATTTAATCACCTTCTTAACAAAATTATGTAAAATACATGTGATGTCACCTCAACTTCATGAATAATGTTAATTTTTCCTTTTTTTCCCCTCCAATTTAAATAATATGCCAAAACTGCAATTTTGAAATTTTGCTAAGGAAAATTAATTTTAAGGATCACTTGTAGAGAAATGGAAGCTTCTTGACTGGAAGAGATTGTTATGCTCTTTTAAGTTGAAGGCCTACATTTTGATGAATTTCAATGCAGGTTTTTGTTAAACTTTTCAAATCATGTATAAGCCCGAAGGAGCTTAATGAGTTAGTGATGGACACCTTCGATTTCTTTACCACACTGGTAGACAATATCAGAAGAAAAGAGACAGTATATTTTGTAGAAATTCTCATTTCACTTCATTTCATTATTTTTCTCTGACCCACACAAAACAGCCTTCCAAGTCACCTGATGACAAAAAAGTTAATAATGAAAGATAAGCATTTAAAGATTAACATACCTTGGAGAAGTTAACAATGACACCAAAAGAAGCCACAGGGCTTCAAAATAAGAATAAAAAGTTACACAAAAGTGCGTCTGCAAAATTGTTGCTTCATCTTGAAAGAATATCAGTTATCTGAAATACATTACCGACCTCACTATCTGTAGTCTCTTCAAAATCAGCTACAGTTCCTCCATGAGCTACAACATTGTCCAGATTTCACTCTATTGTGTGTAGTCACAAGATTCTTAAACTGCAAAACCTGAGTGTAAAAGCAGGATGCAGTCCTGGACTCTACCAGGACATTAGAATCTGTAAATGTTTATGCAACAAATATTCGCCCTGGCCTGTCACACACTAAATTCCACGCTCTATGCATGTGTGCATTCCAGCGTGCTTGCATCTATGTGTGTGGGTGGTTTGATGTGTGTTTGTGTGTCCGTCCATGTGTGCGATAACAGTCACTGTTACAGAGAGAAAATGTGCTGAATGCAGCCTGAGCAGACTAACTTTTTACAAATGTCCATTTATTCAAAGGAACATTTTAGCAACAATTAAGTCCATACATAAGAGGCTGCCAATGTGTACATATTACAGGTTTAAGACCTAAGACCTCTGTCTTTTTTCTGCTCATGCCAATTAAACGTGTTTTATTTGCTAAAAACTTGGTTGAGGCTTTCTCTCTGTCACTGTCACTCAGGCGGTTGGGGGTGGAGCTTGGTAAGGTGCAGGTGTACCAAGAAGCTAACAGAGGTAAGATGATGTCTGCCAAGACTCATTGTGCATGGGTAGTTGATTACTTAATGGCATGTCCTTTATTTGATAAATACATCAAAGTGAGATCAAGTATTGGGCAGCAGCAGCCTGTACAAGTTTGAGTGTCAGCAGAGAAGACTGATCTGGACATGTACTGAGTTACAGTTAAAAGATGCAGATAATACAGTGTTGCATCCCCTGTGGAAAAATAGATATATGTGTTACAGTAGCAGTATTTTTATTGACATTAAACACAGGACCTTGTGGTACACCCCTGGATAATAAAAGGGATGTTGACCTGAGACCCTGAAACCAGTTCTGAGCATGATCCCCAAAGAAAAGGCATTATTCAGCTTTCATGCTGACAACAGACAGATCTGGCTTCTTGACTTTAGCTGGAAAAAACAGACAGGTTTCCATTTGGTTGCCAGATTTAAAGCAAAGGCTGTTCTGTTTTCCTGGTCATTATGTAAGTTAGCAGCCGCTAACTTCTGGTGTTTTACAAATAGTTCCCAACGTCTCAAATATGAGGATTAATACTTTTAATACTAGTGTAAAGCAAAAAAAAAACAAAAAAACAAACTTAAATCTTTTTTTCTCTCTCTCTCTATATGGGAGACACATTGTTGGAATGTTTGTATCTACAATTTCACACAGTTTTGTGTAAGGTACAAAGAGCTCTGCCCTGTAATGAGTGTTATGAGGTAGGTGTGTGTGTGTGTGTGTGTGTGTGTGTATATATGTGAGAGACAGAAACAGAGTATATGTGGACATGCATTTTTTTACTTGCTACTCACTCCTTCTCGCACTCTATTTGTTTCCATAGAAACACGAGTACAGATCCAAGAGTCAGTGCGAGGCAAAGATGTTTTTGTCATTCAGACAGTGTCCAAGTAAGAAAAAAACAAAAACACACACACTTGAAAACTTCAACATCTTCCCTCTGTAACATCTCTTAGCACATTTTCTTAATATTGTGCCTCTCTGTGCTCCATCCCCTCTTTCCATTTCTTTTCTCCATACCTGTACCAGGGATGTCAACACCACCATAATGGAGATGCTGATCATGGTGTATGCATGTAGGACATCTTGTGCAAGAAGCATCACAGGAGTCCTCCCCTACTTCCCCTACAGCAAACAGTGCAAGATGAGGAAGAGGGGCTCCATCGTCTCCAAGCTCATTGCCTCTATGATGTGTAAAGCTGGTGAGTGTATGAGGACCTATTTGTACAGCACAACATTGGAGAGAAGCAGTGTATAACTCACCTGTAGCCGATCCTCTCTTAAAATTACAGAGAGAAAACTGATGGCCAGAGGATTCTTTTTGTTTTGTTTTTTTAAATATGAAAGGAGGAAAAAAGACTAATCTAGATGCCTGTATCTGCCATGACTGCTAGTGAAAGCATGAAGCATTAATGCTGTCAAACTAATGTTTGTGCAGGTCTCACACACCTGATCACGATGGACCTCCATCAGAAAGAGATTCAAGGCTTCTTCAACATCCCAGTGGACAATCTGAGAGCCTCACCCTTCCTGCTGCAGTACATACAGGAGGAGGTAAAGACACACACACACACACACACACAGATATGTGCACAAGAGTTCTTACCTTGTAACCTCATTATACTTAGCAGCCCTGGCTGTGGTTAATGCCGTGTTTTCCTCTTACCATTCTCAAGGCTCCATCCCCTATATTTACAGTTTCTATACCAAGTGTTCTGTTCTCGCACAGCTCAGCATTTTTCAGCTAATCTGCTTCAGAAGTCTTTATGTAGTGCAGTCACTTTCTTCAAAAGTCATTTTGTTTGATTTCTCAAATATTTCTGTGTTGTATTATAAACCTTTGAGTATGTGATTACATTCTGTCAGGAGATGTTACGCAAATATAAACTAAAAGTCTTGGTCGGGAGAGAGGATTGTGTTAAGTCCTTTGTCTCAAGCTATTGTAAGTTATTACTTTGTTCAGTATGACTGCAATGACAGGTACTAACTTTTATTTTATATGTCACTGATTGTATTTACAAAATTTTAATTAATTGAAAAAGATACCTAAAGTCATAATCGTCTTCCTCACTAATTCATTGCACTAGAGAAAGCACAGTGCTCCTGGAGGTAGATGTACGATCAGCTTGGTATTTCATAACCTCAACTGGATACGTAGTCGCATCCTAAAAATCTTTTCTCTTGTAAAACTAATGGATTAGTTTGACAAATCCATGTCTTTATTGTTATCTTTTCCCTCAATCCATCTCCAGATACCTGACTATAGAAATGCTGTGATCGTGGCCAAGTCCCCAGCTTCTGCTAAAAGGTAGGCTGACTGCACCTTCTGTGTTTATGAAATCACCTTCAATTGTACATAGACTGAAAGTGTTAGCATATGAATCACACACCTTTTGTTGATCATGTCCAGACAGTGACTGTAAACTTCAGTAAAACAATTATTGTCCTTTTATATCTGTATTTATATATTTTTTTTGTTTTGTTTTTTGTACTTGGTGATCTATTTCCTCTGAAAAATGAGAGCCTCATATGTGTGTTGACATAAACAGCGGTTACCTTATGTATCTATCTATGCACAGGGCTCAGTCATTTGCAGAACGGCTTCGTCTGGGTATAGCAGTGATCCATGGAGAAGCTCAGGACGCAGAGTCAGACCAGGTAGACGGACGACACTCCCCACCCACCGTCAAGACCACTGGAGCCATTCACCCCAGCATGGAGATACCATGTAAAGTACACACACTAACTAAAAGAATATGCTGTATATAAGTGGATACAGAATTGTTACTGTTCCACCGCTGCAAATAACAAATGCCATGAAGAATTACTCTCTCTCTTTGTAAGACGACTTCAAACAGTCTTTCTTAGTTTGTTATGCTGTCGTTTTATTGTTGTTTCCAGTGTTGATCCCTAAGGAGAAGCCTCCAATCACTGTGGTAGGAGATGTAGGAGGACGCATTGCCATCATAGTGGTGAGCATACAGTTAGAATTTATTGAAATCCTTCTTCTTTTTTTTTCAATTCCAAGGATTGGACATCGTATCTGTTAAATAGAAACAATAGTGAGCATAACAAAAAATGTGCCAAATAAGCAGCTGCAGCAGAGAAACAGCTGCTGTTTTGGCTGCACGTTGGCTCTCTCTCTTTGAGAAATAAAGGAAGCTTGCACTGTGGGAAACATTGAACAATACCTTCATGATGCCAGTATCAATGGATGCAGAGTCTGGTTTTCCACAGAGAATAGCTCATTCTTTTCTATTCGGCTGTGACTTTAATAAAGTTCCAATGAGGGCAGAGAAAATGTGAAGTGCCTGGTCAAAACACAGGCTGTGTAATTCATACTGGTAGAAGTAGATTGTTTTTAATGTGATGTGAATGCTCCACTTTTGAGATATGCATACTCTAAAATAAAAGGCTTCTATATTTATGCAGAGATGTTATAGTGAAAGTAAGTGAAAATACTTCATACAAAAATGTTAGAGCATTTTAAGAAGCACTTCAAGTTTCGAGTAGCATCGAAAGGCTGTTTACTTCTCCACAACAACTTCCTTCTGGCCAGACACCTTGTTCAGGGGTAGAGAAAACTTACAATTGGCCCCTTTTTCTAAGTAGTACAGCAGTAACTGACCTAGGTTTTACTTCAACTACATTTGCACAATTTCTTTTGAGTTCACTATATTCAATGATTAAACTTTTACATTAAAACTCAAGACAGTATATGATGTCTTTGGATTCCCAGTTGTGTGAACCAGAAGTGTCAAAGTGTTTTAGGCAGGTCTGTTTCTCCCACAGGATGACATCATCGACGATGTTGACAGTTTTGTGGCAGCAGCAGAGACACTGAAAGAAAGGGGGGCCTACAAGATTTTTGTCATGGCAACACATGGCATCCTCTCCTCTGACGCCCCCAGGTTCATAGAAGAGTCGGCTATTGATGAGGTGACCTTTTGAGTTATTTTCCCTTCACGTTTCAATCATGTCTCCCATTGCATATTCCTCATTCGATTCATTTTGCCTTTCCAGGTGGTGGTGACCAACACGATTCCCCACGAGCTCCAGAAGCTTCAGTGTCCAAAGATCAAAACAGCCGACATCAGCATGATCCTGTCGGAGGCCATCCGCCGTATCCATAATGGAGAGTCCATGTCTTACCTCTTCCGTAACATCGGAGTGGATGACTAAACAACCCAACACAGACACACACAGAAATATACTGACATGATTTCCAGTTGCCTCCTCCAGACAATTAGGTGAATGATACTCACACAAGTATCCAGTACCTTGAGTGTATCATAACACAAATTTGCAATGCTAATCCTTTCCTCTGACTGCATTTTAGAAGATAGCTGAAACACACACACATACACACATAGATGAGCAAACACACACACAAAGCTCACACACTGACCTGAGTCCTAAGTGGATATTAATGGACTACTGCCTCTCTCTAGTTGCTGCCCTCTTGTCAAACAGTACACAAGTTCCTTTTTTCATTGCCTCTTTTCTTTGTCTGTTGTTCCCCATAAGGTTTCATTGACATTAGCTTTGATGTAAAATCTGCGTAGTAGAACATGATATCCGTTGGCATTGAATGTCTTTTTCTGATATTAGTAAAGGAGACTGTACTGCAGGGGTGCCAGTGCCTTTAACAGGACATCCTCTCAACACACAAGCCTTCATCACTAAGGCTCTGGGGCTCATCTCATGTTGATGATTCTTAATGGCTTTTGAAATGAATCCAGGATTATGCAGGTTCATAACTAATTAAATTGTGGGGAGTACAATAGTTTTATGTTTAAATCCAAGCCTGTTTGTTTATGTTACATCTATATGTGTTACTAATATAGTTAGTTTACGCTCCTAACAGTTAGCCCAGTTAGCCATGCACGGTCTGTATGGTTGCCATAGCGCTTAGATGTTAATCTGGTGTCAAATCTACTCATTGCTAAAGTTGAACTGGAATTAATGCAGGACATATTTTCTCAGTCTAGTTAATTGGATGCCACAAACCCTTTCAGGCAGTGTGTCTGCCAAATATGTATCCATGAGTCTCCATAATTACAGTGTGCCATTATTTCATTGCCTCCCCATATTTATTTGTTCATGCCACAAATGAGCAGGTCCCTTCAGCCAGACGGCTCTGCATTGAAGAAACTCACAGATCTGAAAAACAAAAGGCCACCGCAGTTGAACCGTCTACTTAGAAGTCAGTCTTAATCGTTTGGAAATGGGGTCAATTAATCTTTGATCTTGATGAAAGGGGCGGACAAAGTTTGGCGAACTACCTGCGTTTTGGAGAAATAAATCTCTCAAAGTAAGTTTTTCTGACAAGTTGAACCTGATTGAAGCAGGTCTTGGTCACTTTACCAGATGTGTTCCAGAAATGTTTTGTATTTATTTTCAGCATTTATTCTGATTAAATATGATCTATGAAAGTTAAGAATGTCTTGTTTTTTTATTTGTAGCTTCATTTTATTGTATATTCTCTAGCAAGATTTTTCAAGATATGAATTTCCACAGCGTTTACAGCATTTTAGTTTAACATGTTAACACTCAGCTCCTAACTCTTACGTTTGAGTTGAGTCTGATTCAATTAAATGTAGAATAGGCTTGATACTGTTGTGAAATAAAACATAATTCAAGTTATAATTCATCCACAAGCAGACATTTTTTCAGGACACCAAATTTCAAATGTGGAGATCCCCCCCCCCCACACACACACTTAAATCTTAGCAGTTAAAATCTCAAATATCAAAATTTGGGGGAAAAAATTCACTACATTCACACACACAGTTCTGTTAATATTGGGTGACAACTGCAATATACACTGTTAATTTGCTGATCTTGCTCACTCTGAACCAAAATAGTGGATCAGTTCACTGAGGGCCGAGCTGCAGGTTTAAACAGACTGATAAAGCTATTATTTCCTGATTAAATAATCAGGATGTACGATGATGAATTAAATCATTAATTTTTGCCCTTTTTGTTTTGTGCTCAATTATGCACAGTGTCGGGGAGTAACGAATTACATGTAACGACGTTATGTAATTTAATTACAAAATTTCTGTAATTGTAATCCATTACATTACCTCGAGAAAATGTGTAATTAAATTACAGTTGCTTTTCGAAATTTTCATGATTACAACTTTAGTTACATTTGAAAAATTGCTGCAAAAGCTTGGATTTATCAAATAGGTTTTTCTTTTTTTCTTTTTTTTTTTCATATTAACATCCTCCTAAAGCCTACGCTTGTGATTGGCTCTCTCTGGTCATGTGCCATTCTGCAGCTAGACTCAATCGACTTCTTAACCGTACGCCAGTCAGCAGCAACAATTTCTGAGGCGCCCAAGATGTTCCTGGGCTGGAAATACAAAAAACACTTCATATAGACAGAAGATAAGGGCCCAAACATTTTAGTACAATGCAAAGAATGTTTGCCAGCAGTGAAGGTGCTGTCGACGTCCAAACAGTCGATGTCGAATCTGAGGACACATCTAAAAGGTACGTAGCCTACTAGCCTATAGCTGTAACTGCAAGCACTCATCTACAATAAAAGGGGAAGAAGTGCCAACTACATTATGCCAACAATAATTGTGATGTCACGACCCAGTGATGTAGGGGAATAAGAATGGTGCACAGCCTCAAACCAAAGTGAAGCCTAAATCTGTGGATGTCTTCTGTTTGTCTTTTAGTGCTACAAGTAGCAACAGAGACAGAAGATGGTGAGGAAACTCCGGCAAAGACACGGGCTCTAAGATCACACACAAGTGACTTCCACACGTCTGAGAGAGCACCACACCTGCTGCCAATACAATGTTTGATTTGCAAACATGAAAAATACAGATATGAAGCACACAGCCGGAAGAGAATAAAAGAAAAACTTTCTTGGTGTGAAACACTCACTGATGGGAAGTTACTTCTTGCTGCTGAAGAAAGACAGGATGAGAGTCTGCTTCTAGAGAGGGACCTAGTGGCGAGTGAGGCACGATACCACTTCTCCTGTTTCAGAGACTACACACGGTACCTGTCAAAAAAGAAAAGTGAGAACACAGAAAGCAACTTGTATGAGAATGGGTACAAGCATTTCTGTAAAACTGTGATCGAGGAGAAGCTTTTAAAAAAAATGGGAGGTGCTTCAACTGTCAAAGCCGAATATGCTTTTTAAGAATGTTGTTCTGAAAAGGGAGGAGTTAACATTCCAACATACAAGGCTCACTTAGTCAAAGCAAGACTTCAAAAGTCACATCCTTTCTTGAGATTTCAAAAGGCATCTACAACATATCTTGTATATGTTGATGATCTGACAGCTGAGATCATTCATGAAGTTGCCACTTCCTCCTCATCTGAACACAGTGAAGGGGAAACATCACTGATGACTCAAAGACAGCCTGATAATGCCACCATCACAAAAGATAGGTCTCGTCTTTTATATCACGCAGCGGTCACCCTGAGGGTCATCATCTGTAAGACATCAAAAACATCACCAAAGCTCCCATGGCCCCCAAGAGCAACTGACCTAACACTGGTTAATGCCCTGGACTTCGTACCTCACCAACTTTTTAACTTTGTTGCATGGACATCTGGCATTTCAACACAACTATCAGACAATGGACGCGTTGAGGTTACTTTAGAGGACAGCAGAAAGATAGTGTCAACTTGTCAGGATCTCATTACATTGGCGACCAAAGGACGGTGGCTTACGCCAAAACAGTGCTCTCTTGCAATGGCAGTTCGGCATATGACAGGCTCAGCACAGCTCATAGGGTCGTTGAATGATCTTGGCCACTGCATATACTCTTATAAACGTGCAACAATCCCGGTTATTTCTACCACAAGGACTTAAGAGACCTAACGTAACCCAATGAGAAATAAGATGCAAGCCACTTCAACTTCACTTTACCCGTAAAGTGCGTGAGGCTGCTAGCGAGCGCTTTTTGCAAAAGCTAACGCTAACGTTACTTTTACACTTGCAAAACGTCACCATACGTTTGAACTCAATACTCTACAAAACACAAGTTGTAAGTCATGCTCAATATTCCACAAAACAGGCAAGTTACAAACATTTTTAATAATATAATAACGTTACTTACTTGCCTCCACCGTGTGCATCTGCCGATTCCTCTGTTGAACAGCTGTGCTCAGTGTAGCTAAATCCGATAGGCTAACGACGGCCCTCCCTCGAAATCTTAGCGTTCTATTGGTCAAACTGTTATAGTAGACTGCGGCGTTCGCCTGCATATTAAACAAACTTTAAATTATAATTGTGGACAAATGTGTAAGAATATCGAGTGGCAACAACCCAGATCTGATGAAGAATAAAATAATCTTCACAATTTTACAAATCCAGATTATCCCTGCACAGGGATTATCATTTTGTAAAACTAACGCAGATACGCGGCTTCGGCCCGCCGCTTAAACCTTCCGTGTGTCTTTTCATGTCTAGCAGATTAAATGATGATGGCAAAGTCAGCTTTAGTTTCATATCATTTCTGATGCAAGAACAGTGTTATGGAGTAAGATGTAGCCTAGCCATTCAAACATGACAAAGTTTTCCCATATATGACCTCGAAGCGCCACCTTTATCTGAGATTTTGAAAAGGTTAGACCAGGTCAAACTCATAATGTATGGTTAAACCTTTGAACACATAAAAGAACATTGACTTTTGAACAGTTTCATCTTTATAATTTTGGTCTATTTTATGGAACATTAATGCCATCACTTATCTGGGTTGTCATATGAAGCGCTATTGTCTAAATTGTGCACATTTGTCATTAGGTCAACATGGTATCATGTTTTCCACATGCTGTACACATATAATGCAACAAGCTAATTTTTTATTATTTATTTACATTTCAACATGTTTTGTTATCAGTTTATTATTTGTGTAAAGAACAAATATGTGCTTAATTCCAAAATAATGATCCTTGGTAATCCACTTTTTTTAGAGGAAACATCCAAGGGTCCTGTTGATGCAAGACACAAGACACAAAGTGTTGACTGTTGAAACTTAACAGATATGTTAAGATAATGAAAAAACGTTACAGTAAGTGTACTGTATACAGCTGTTCTAACAATAAAAAAAAGTTACTGAAGTTCAATCTTGTTGAGTGTTTTATTATATTGTCTTTACTATAGTGCTGCTGAAAGGTTTTAACACTATCAGGTCTTAAAATGTGAAAATGGTTAACAGTTGAGAGCATTCATTCAAAATTAAGAAAAGTAATCAAAATGTAATCAAATGTAATTAGTTATATTACTTTGAGAAAGTAATTGAAACAGTTACACTACTATTACATTTTCAACAGGGTAACTTGTAATTGTAACTAACTACATTTCCAAAGTAATCTTCCCAACACTGATTATGCAGAAGAACTTTGTGTTTTCTTTCTTTTGCCATGAATTTATAGGAGCTAAATACTTCCACCTGCGTGTAACTTTCCGTAAACAGAATGTGGACACAAACATTTTCCTTGAGGACAGCAGGTTGGGATCCCAGAGCTGGACCTTGTCCTCCTACAGTACAGGGACGGTGGCTGTGGGTAGGGTTAGCAAGAATACAAGTAATCATGTCCTGTATTGTTTCTTGTTCAACATATATTTATTTATTAATGCTGACAGACAGGTATTGTTTCAGACAAACATGGTGGCGTCAACTGTAGAACAGAACCAGGCAGAGAAGCAAATCTGTTTCAGACCTGAGACACTCTCAAAGGTCATTCAGCTTACACACTGTCAGATTGTCCTGCTCACAGTGTTTGGCACTGTTCGGTCCATGATCACTCATATAGCACACCACATGACACCTAATTCACCGAATTCAGTGTATGAGAAAAAGTCAAGCCAAGGGGAAATGGTGTTTAAAAAAGAAAGGACTTAAATGACATGTTTTGTGTTGGAGCATAATAAAACAATGCAATTAACTTTAAATATGACCACTTTTCTGAGATAGAAACGTTAACCCAGTTTTTCCAGATTCATAAATATTCCGTGAGCACCAGTCTACACATGATCTATGGGCGTCTGTTTGACTAACTCTCTTGTCTGTGCTGTGAAGTGTTTAAAGACTGGTCACCAGTGGTTTCAGGACAGAGTTGAGTGAGCTTGACACCCTGAGCATCGCAAAGGGTCATTGCATCAACAAGACCAGGAGAAACCAGATGCATTAGCAGGTATAACAGGGTCTGAACACTGTGGTGCAATTCTAACCAGGAGGCTCAGAGCATAGAGCGCTGGTGATGTAACAAGCTACTCCCATCATTATCCTGTAGCCCTGAAACGATTCACTAAACCCCATCACCTGCTCCAACAGAGCTGCTCAGAGGGACAACAGGTTCGTACGACAGGTCCCAGAATGCAAAGCAGGGCAAAACGCTGGGTTGAATAAATCCTTAAAATTTGAGGGTGAGAACTGATCGAAATAAATATCAGAGAAAGGCATCAGTCTGTCTACAATCTGTAACAATGGTTAAATGCTGTTGTGCTACAATCCTTCAGTCATGGCAGTCTGTCTGTTATCACTGGCGCACAGTCTTTAAAAACTGGTTTACACTATTTCGTTTTTTTAAATGCTGGTATGAGTGATGGGCAGACATGATGGGTAAGAACTGAGACAGTTAGCTACAGCTTGCGCAAACATCTGAAGGCTTTGTAAAGGCAAAAGCAGAATGTTAACAAGAAAAAGTCAGAACAAGGCAAAGTGATCACTTCATGTGTTTAGATTTCAAACCCAAAGTGACCAGGACTTGATTTGGTGATGAAACAGCAATAATACAGCTCATGTCAGTTTAAAATAGAGATAAGACTGTCATAAATATAAGAAAAGAATACTCAAGTTAGTCACCTATGGCTGATTTTGATTCCTTTAAAAACGCTCATGTGTTGAAGCATTTTTGTTCCCATCCAACAGGACGATGTAAACATACTGCAATTTTTTCAACGAATACTTTGTGGTTTAAAAAAAATAAAATAAAAAAATGTAGTTCTGTTAGACTCAATCTGTCCAGTTCAAACACGATTACATCAGGGCAGCGAGAAAATGCAGCACAACCGAAGTAGGTATCCATTTGGTTTATATTCCTGTTTCAACTAAACAATTCTCCTGCTGTTCTTGAGTTGAACAATACACAAACTTCACACTTCAAACATGTCGTGGACACAAATCTAACACAAACTAACACTTCCTGTAGGTCAGAGGTATCAATTCAGATGCTTCAGCTAAAACAGTTTTAGGGACTTTTGGTTGAAGTTTGCTGCGTGGACGAGGCAGAAGGCCTGGATGGAATAGCCCATAATAACACAAAACAAGCTTGGGGGTTTATGCCTCAATGTGTGACACAATCCTTTCACACAATTTGAAAGTGTGGAAATAAAAACCTTTAATTTTAACAGAACTGAATCCCTGTGCTCATCATTTCCTAAACTTGCAAATTACTGAAACGAACAAAATACTTCATTTTTTATAGTTTAAAGAAACTACTTTACAGCCATGCTAGTAGGCCTGTACTATATTTAGAACAGTGCTTTGAGCTAAATGCTAATTGTAGCATGCCATTATGTTCACGATGATGATGCTAACATGCTGATGTTGGGCAGGTTTAAACTCAACCAAGTTGGCCACTGATCACATAACACTAGTAGAAGACCATTATTTTGACCTGATGGTGCTATTGGATTGAAAGTCAATGGATTGTCCTCTGGACACCATGAATGTCCCTTAAAAATAAATGGTAATCCATTCAATATTTCAGTTCAGTCCACCATTTTGATCCAAATGGCCGCCGCTTTAACACCAGCATGATTAACGTGATAACATGCACAGGCTTACATGATTGTATTTTTGTCGCAGTTGATTTGTAATCTGCACTTAACACGGACCTAAAGCACCAAGTACAGAAATTGGAATATTTTTTCTGTACTTATCTTCATTATAACTTAGAAAAAGGGGAATTATTATTGATTATAATGTAAATAGCCTCATTTTTTCTCTAATTCAGCATTTTCAAAGGAGAGAGCTTGCCAGCAAGCCGTATTGTCTCGATTAACACACACGAGCTCAAAATAATCACGGTGGTTAATGACAACACGAGAGCAGCAAAATACACAACTTGCCGTTAATCATATGAGTTGTTTGTGTTGAACACTGTCTTACTGAGCACCATTTCACCATCCACATACAAATATGAAGCTCATATTAGGAACATCACACAACCATCATCATCTACTGGGTACAGTCAAACTAGAATAGTTAGATATATAACTGTCTAAACATACAGATCGGACTGTTAGCACAGTCACGGCTCAATCCTTAACGGTCCATTTGTCCATTCTTCATTTGAATTAATTACCAGTTTTCAATTTTCAAAAGTGGCATCTAAATGTATCTTTTTTTCTTTTACATTTTCAACATTTTCTATGTGCTGTGTATTTCAAAACTCTTATTTACTTATCCAGTTTGTCTGGCCAAAACAAATTTTTGTTATGAAAAAAATGTGTTGATGAAAGATGAATGTTTGTATTCAACCTACATATGAACTACATTAGGCATATATATATATATATCTCACCAACTGAAGTTCGTCTTCTACAGTAATAAACCTGGCATCATGAGACTTCCGTCTCTTCCTAATGTGAGGTGAACAGTGTGTTTACATGCACACCATTTTCTGAACAACTCTGTAGCTGATATCCAAGTGAAAAGTTTAGTTAGGCAAACATTTCTCAGAGGCAAAAGTCAAGGTAGCTTTGCACAGAAAGGCTTCTCTGGCTAACCAGAAAAGGACTAGGCATGGACTCTTTTTCTTTCATTCATGACAATATATCATACTAAGGAAGGGTTAACTGGAGTCTCTTAGAGTCTGACTGATAGGTTAACAGGCTGATATGCAATCAAGGGGAGGATTAATTAGAATTTTATTACCAATGGAAAAGCTTGTTTTGAGACTATTTACTACATAACTTAATTGCAATTGAATAACACTTAGCAGGGACATATTTTACTTTGAAATCAATCTGTCCTCTGTCTTTGAAATTTGATGAAGGCACTTGGAGTTGTATGATTGCAATAACTTGATTTCCATTAGATTTTGTCTTTCTGATTTTATATATATTTATTTTGAAAAGTCACAAAATCAAAGTTCACCCAATACTCCCAAAACTATGCGTATATTAAGACAATTGCAGATATGAAAAAGAAAGTATTTTTTTAAAAATGAAGTGACTTTATTGTATTGTGTTGTCTAATGTATTGGCTACATTATATGAAAATAAAAGACCTGATTTTCAGAATTTCAAACTTAGATATTTCAGTCATAAAGTAGTAGTATGACTGAAAGTTACACTTAAGTTATTAGGCCTTTTGCTTCTTTATAACCCTGAAAATTTATATGAGTTTGACGCATTCAGTTGTGTTGAAACAGGAAATTGCAATATAGAACGCCAAAAAAATCTGTTACCTGGATGTGGATAGAAACATTGAGAGAAGACTGGCAGGAACAGCCATGGAAGAATTCCCTAACAGCTTCTTTGTGGTACTGTGCGAACTGTTTTCAGCACATCCATCTCCCACACATCTGTGGATCAGCACTAGATTTGTTGTGTGTGAAAATATTTGCAATGTTAAAAGACCAAAAAGAGACCAGAGATGGAGCTGTGGGGAACACCAGAGAAGAGGGAGCACCACCCACAACTACTAGTATCGCTGATACTGATGCAACATTTTCATCGCACATATTGTCATAAGAACTGCCCAACACCCATATCTGGCTCAGAAATCTATTGTTGGGTGGTGATAAGATATGATAACGATTGCTTCCTCACACTTTGATAATGTCAAGAGTTCTGCCTCCAAGAAATGTTCAAACTATTTAAACTAAAACTTCATTTCTGAAGGTATGAGTTAAGTGAATACTCTCACTACACTCTGTCGCCTGAGCTCAGAAATAACTTCAGAATACTGGAATATGTTTTTTGTGATCTTTATAAGAACACATTTCTGTAAGCAGAAAGCAACGTTTCCCTGCACCAACTCAAGAATATAGACCATGACTGTCCTGAATGGCAGGATGTTGGAATGCATGTAAACTCAGATATTGTAGTAAAGACAGACAAATATACAACATTAGTAGCTCGATAAGCACGTAATAGATTATTCACACCCTGTCTGTCAATGATGCTGATAGAGAAGAGATGAAACAGACTGAATCTGAGCTACCGAACCATTCCACCCTCCAAAACAAGACGTATTCATCCACTTATTGCACCGCTTTACTCACCAAAGTCAGACCCACTTCATTGCTTAAGCCATTTAAACACTTTTAAATACATGTATAGAATATATACAAACAGTTTGCCACCACTTCAGACCTGAAATACACGCTTCTGCCTGATTCCTTTCATCACTTCCAGGGAATTCAAATGGAAAATAATAATTAAAAAAAGAAACAAAGAGAAAAAAAAAAAAAAAAAGACTGGGGCAGGCATTGTGTTCCCAGTTTTTGTCACTAATTTTGTTTCATAGTTTTCATTGAACTGTGGCTATTTCCTTTTCAGAGTTTTTGTCATGGTCTGCTATTACCTTGGCAGTTCAACTTCAGAACTTCAGGTAAGTCTTTAAAAATGATTGACACATCATTTTTGATCTGAATAATCAATGCCATGTAACAGATGGACACGTTAGTCCTCTTGCTAAGAATCCAGTCCGGTCCCAAAAAATAAAAGAAATGGTTCCGCGACCACAAAGTTTAAAAGTAGTACAACAACAACCAAATGACCATTGTCCACTTTTGTTTCCTCCATTTATCCCATCTGTCACTCATTAAAGCACTTTGTGACGAGCCTGTTTATTAAAAGCGCTTCTTTTAAAATAAATCTGGATCAACAGCTGAGTCCTGGTAAGATACGGTTGATGAGAAAACAGACCATCCTTAACTGATGTACAAGTTGTTGAGCGGGGTTTCCGTGTTGATTGCCAAGCCATTTGCCAGGAAGACACACAAGGAAGATTGCGGGTATTACAGGGGGTGCATTCTGGGATTGGTTATTGACTGACGGAGCTCTAAGTTGCTAACAGATGGCAGATGAGAGGTTGCTTTCCTCTGTGTATGTCACCCTCTTCTTCCTCTGTTTAACAATGGCCCCCCCCGTGCAGTAAATGGTTGATTGGAATAAAATACAGCCCCGGTCAGAATGAAGGCAGAGCTCCTCCTCTTCGAGTCACAGAAAGGAGGTAGGAAGTAGCAGCAGTCTAGGAGGGTTTTGGGGTCTTCAGGGCATCCACTTTAGTCTCCAAGTCTGTAATCTGAAGAAACAACAGCAGCGGATGATCACAAAATACATTTGAATTAATTCAAACTGAGAAATACACCTCTTTCACCTTTAAATGCTTGATTTTCATCAGGAGTGCTGCTTTATGCGGGTGTTTGAATGTAGGATGGGTAGGGTATAAAAATACACCGGGCATGTTACGCTATGACATTCACAGCCAATCACATCCATTACTCTCATCTCATTTAAATACAGGATTTTATAAACCTTTTCTACGGATTAAATATGTAGATAAACAAATATGCAGCAGGTTAGCGGAGTTTATGTCTCTTTTAAAGTTTTGTCACATTTGTGGTGCAATAAAATATGACTTTCTGAACTAACTAAAATTATTTTGTGTGTAAGTATCAGTCCACCCTGCCTGGAAACAACAGTATAAAATTGAAGTGGGACAACATGTATTGCATGATGCTGCTCATTACAGCCACGTCACAATGTGAAGCTCCAGGCTGTACTTCTTGACTCATTAAAAAGGTGACTCATGCAGCTGTTAGTCTCTTGCTTCTGGATAAAGATGACAAGAAATGACTGGCAGGAACAACCTGTCATTACTATGAATTAGCACTGGGCTTGCTATGTTTGCTATTTCGAGATCTAAAGGACTAGATATGGAGCCTTGGGGAACACCATCCTATGCGACACCCTATGCATGGCTTAAGTTATTTAAAGGATTTAAACCAGACTATTGCAGCATACCCTGATATTGTTTTTTAATCCAACATATTCATTAGTATCAAACACTGAGCAGAGATGAAAGTAATATTAAATCTGAACAAACAACAGCTCATGTGTTATTTAAAGCTCATTTGTTGCTTGAGTAGGCGTTAGTCAACACTCTTTTTTGTAATTTGGGTCAACCAACCATTAAAACCAGGAGAAACTGATAGAATGAGTGTTGTGTTCCAAACTTATTGTGAGAAACTGCAAGTATGAACTGAACACAATAGAAAAACTGATGTACAAGTGTATTTAATTAACCTTTTCCTGCAGGTTGTCCGTCTCTTCTTTGTGTGTTGCCTCAGTCTCTTCTTGCGCTCGACGTTGAGCCGTCTCCTTTTTCAGGTACTCAATCTCCCTATAAAGAACACACAAACACACACACATTAAACACACTATTAATTTGTCATCATCACACCTGTTGAACCTGTATTTTATCCCTACTCGCTTACTTTTGCTGGTACTCTTTGATCAGTCTCTTAGCTTTGCTGTATTTCCTCTCCAGGGTTTGGTACTGAGACTGAGTTTCCTTCAGGTGTTCATCCACTGCCTGAAAACACATACAGAGGCTCTGTGAGTTAATAAAAAAATGGCTAGTTTCTGAGATTATAAACTTAAAAGGGTTTCCAGCACTGATTTCCTGATTCAATCAGATTCAGAATGGATACATTTTGATTATTGCTGAGTCAGCTGTATCAGCTTAATAAAGCACCTATTAAAAGTTATTTATATTATTTATAAAACATTTCATATACAGCTTTTACAAAACGTTGTTGACAGACTTACCATTTGTATCATTTATTAATAATTCAAATAAAAACTTTAATTTACTTGGAAAATGTGTTTTTCTGGGCAGCATGGCAGCATAGTGGTTAGTGCTGGTGCCCCACAACAAGAACGTTGCAGGTTTGGTTCCCGGCCTGAGGCCTTTCTGTGCAGAGTTTGCATGTTCGCCCCGTGTCTGCGTGGGTTTCCTCCGGGTACTCCGGTTTCCTCCCACCGTCCAAAGACATCATGTTTGGGTTAATTGGTGACTAAATTGCTCGTAGGTGTGAGTGTGAGTGGTTGTTCGTCTCTGTATGTTGGCCCTGTGATGGACTGGCAACCTGTCCAGGGTGTTTCTTTCAGTGTTTATTCTCTAATGAATTACCTTACACAGGGACTGAGCCTCCATCCAGTAGCCCTCCAGTTTCTCCATCCTCTCTTTACTGTCCCGGATGTTTTGTTCTAACTGAGCACGCTCCATCCGCCAACGCAACTTATCTTGCTCTGCATGAGCCAGCTGGAGGTAAGGGGGTTAGTGTGGGAGGGAGGAGGTGGTGTGTGGGAAGTAGAGAAAGCATTAAGTCATCATTTGTCCAGAAAAAGTTACGCTTGTGTACATTCTCCTCCACAGTACAGTATCACCTGGATATTTCAAGTGTATTTGATTTCTGCATGTTACCTTTCTCTTCAGCAGCTGGATCTCTGCCTGGGTTACTGCATGTTTAATCTGGAGCTATAGATGAAAACCAATAAAGCCTCATCAAACAAGGCAAAAAGATCAACTACACCTGAAATGATTGAAAATAATTAAATCCAAGGTCTAAATTATCATAATCACATATACTGCACCTCCTTAAATTTGTGGGCCAGCTTCTCAGGGTCCAGCTCCACGGGGGACAACATGTCCTGGTTCTCAGCCAGGTCAAAAACCTCTATAGAGTTTGGAAACACTGGACTCATCTCCTCTTCCTCGTCTGTTGCATATTCACCCGTCTGCATGCAGAGATGAAAGATGAACAGAAAACATTATGGTCTTTGGTACTGCCACACTTTTTAAATGTTGCATTTTATTTATAACTGATTTTTTTTGGATTGTGTGTTAATTATATAACTCTCCTACTGTATGCATGAGGTCAATATGAAGCAATAGCCAGCGAGCAATGAGCTCGCCTTAGCACAAAGACTGGAAACAGGAACAAAAAGCTGTCTGTCTGAAGGAAAGCTAACTGTTTTCACAGCTGCTGCTGTTCACTTCATATTGACTGTATAGATGTGAGTGAAGTGTATTGGAGAAAAGAAAAAAAGAGGTATATTTGCAAAAATTTCAAACCACAAGAATTATGCATAATAAAAGGACTGAAAATCGGCCTAGTAGCACCTCTAAAGCTCTAAGTCTTACGTTGTGTTCAATTAATCTCAAAAAACAAAAGACACAGAATAAACAAATATCTCACAACTTTCCAGGAAAGCTATAGCAGCTTAGTGAGGTTCAGAAGTGCTCGTAGGGCTGCTGTGGAACTGAGCTTCCCAAGTTTCCTATTTACTCTCTTTGTGCTGAAGAAACAGGCAGCTGATGTTACTTTCTTATGTACCAAACAGACAAGACAGATGTTGGGGAACTTTCATTCTTAAAAATGGAATTTGAGGACAAGAGTGACTCCCAGTCCTTAGTCTCTTCGTCAGTTGCTGTATAAATGAATTTGATGGAGTATGCGTCCTATAAAGTGGAACGAATGGCAGCCAGGCTGAACTACATGTGCTGAATTACAAATGAACTGAAAGGAGATGGCTCTTGCTGGTGGTTCAGACTTAAACCTCTGAAGTGCAAGCACCTCCCACTCAAAGGATCCACTATCTGCCAATCACTGTCATCCTTCACTTCCTCCTCTACATTACAAAATAAATGATCTTCACATTAACTCGACCACATTGTGCTTCTCCAGCTTCAAAGTCCTGTTCCTGCTGACAAAAATGCCTTAATTAAAATATGGCATGGCCCTTAACATATCATCCTATATCAGACAAGCTTCCTGGCTGTTAGTGGGCTCTGCTGGATGCAGCGTCATGGCCCCTACAGCACCAATGTTGGCCGTTACATTTTTAATCTCGTAAATTACGTTAAATTTAAGTCCCCTGACATTTTAGAAGGGCAATTGAAATTTGTATACTCCAAGTTAGGCCTTGAATTATTATGTATTATTACTAATACCAGCATTTCATTTCTAAAATAATTAATAACTTGGTCAGACTAATGAGGTTCATTTTGAAGTTGTTTTCAAATTGAACTCGTCCAGCTGTCTTTGAAAACATTCAGGAAGTCTGTCTGCTGTTGTAGAAACATCAAAACTGCTGGTTCTGGAAATCTCTGCTTAGATGAGTGATGCAGACATCAAGTCCGCTCAGCCTTATGAAATCCAACATGGGTACTATTGTGACTTTTGTTAGTAGTTGTCATTCATCTTTTCAATTGGACAGTACTATCTAATTGAATTTAAGTAGTAATAGCAAGAAAATGCTTATCTCTTATGGTCAGGAAGGGTTCTAACTGAATAAAATGGCCCCAAAGCATCTAGGACAGTCATGATAAGAGGTGGTTGAAGTCTCTTAGAGCTCCCATATTGTTTGTGACAAAATTCAAAACTTAGGAAATGCTTGTTTGATTGTCTGGGCTCCTAAAACATAAATATAGATTTCTATAGATTTTGCAAGATAAATTCATCTGTACTAACCTATATCATTATACCAATATAATTTTTACATAAATGTCATCTCATTAAATCTCATCCAATTGTGTAAAGCATTTAAAAAAACGATTTGCTTTACCAAGTCAATGTATAAAAATGTTTGCTGTAATTAGGAAACAACATATACTTGTGTGATTATCAATTATTATGGCTGCCCCTGCTCACTTTTTTATCTGTTTAAATATTATTTTAATGGCTCAACTTTATTTGTTTTCCTTTTCTTTTCATGTCCTGTTATTTCAACATGTCAATCCCGTTTGATTTTGTGGTTAGGAGAAAAAAACCATGACCGATTTGTAATGAGGTTTTAAATTATTATTATTTTTTTTAAAGAATAACATCTCAGTGTAAGCACAGTTTTCTTTTCCTTAGTTCTTGTGAACTGTCCGTCATGTCCTTCCTTGACCTCACAGTGTTTTCCATGGAGGTGGAGGAGATGTGGTTTGGAAGGAGGTTATTTTGACCGTTGGACCACAGCTGGGCTGTCTGACTTCGTCCTTGTTGCACTGAACTGAACTGTGCGCCACCCTCTCTGACAACAAGGTGGGGATATTGAACTGAGTTTGAAATTACAGGCCACATGGTGGCACTAAGACGACATTTTGTCACTCACACACACACACACACACACCCCCAAAACAATGCTTATCATCTCATTCTTGTCTCTGCCTCAGTTCTTCCTCTTTTGATTTCCTGCAGCTTATAAGATGATGAAGCGAAATCAACTGATGTTCTGAATTCATAAATGTGGCTTCATAAACACACATCCGAACAGCTGAGGTTATTTCGGGCCCTGTTGTGTTTATTATCAGGTATATATTTGTGCACAGTGTGTACCTCTTCATCATCGTCCATGTACTGTTTGTATCTCTGCTCCATCATCTCTCTTTGCCACCTCTCCTGCTCCAGAGTCTGCTGGATCAGCTGAGCCACTTCACTCTGCTCCCCAGGCTTCTCCCGGCCAATCACAAACCTGGAAAACATTCAACACGCACTAATAATAAACCCGAAACATTCAACATGAATTATTAGTAAATCTGAAAACATTCAAAATCTCCTACTTAACACTCCAAATAAAACAACAACAAAAAACCGAACTGCAAAGCTGAAAACAAAGCCACACACCCAAAACAAACCTGAAAATAATAATAATAATAATACATTTCATTTATATGGCGCCTTTCAGGTCACCCAAGGTCGCAATCTCAGCATATACTAAAGAAAAACCTGAAAAATATTCAGTATATATCACAAATCAAAAACTGAAAAAGATGGGCTTGCTGTCTGTGTGTGTGTGTGTGTGTGTCTGTGTATGTGTATGTGAAACAGACCTGACAGTGCCGGTGGTGTTGCGGAGGACAGAGGCGGCAAAGCTCTGGGTGACGCCAACCAGGCTGGTCCCATCGACCTCCACAATCAGATCATTGACCTGGATCCTTCACACACAGACACAAGGAGACTGAATACGTGTGACGAAGCAGTGATATTTGACCAAGTAAGAGGTAAAGCACCAGGCACAGAATTATTTTACTTCATCTACACTTGGAAACATGCACTCATTTAACCGAGTTTTTAAATATTTTGGGAAGTACACGTACAGGACTGGCACACTCACAGCAACCTGTTCAGAAAGAAATGGTACCAGCATATTAAACATTCCTTCAGTCGTTGTTTTTACCTCTGTAAATGTACCAGTAAAATGAAGGAGCTTCACTGTGTAAAGAAAACTGTTTTAGAAATGTTGTTACAGCATTTTGTTTTTTGTTTTTTTTTTTAACTTTGGGCAGATCAGACAAATTTCATGTTGTGCCATTGAGTCACTGTTGTGTTAGCTTGTTTCCACTGAGTCCAACTGCCATAACTGAGCAGTTAAACAGAAAATATTAACTCCGATCAGTGAAAAACTGTTCTGTCTTTCTGTGAATAAAGATGGATGTAGCCTCTGTGAAGTCACACACAGGTTTCCGAAGACCAAGTTTGCAGAGTGGGCTGTTCCCCCGCTGCCATCTTGGCAGAGGCTGACCCAGGCTATTTATTGGCCAACCAAAAAATGAGGAAAATGCTGGGGTGCGTTTCTAGCTGAGACTTTGATGCATGCTTGTTTGTGGCAGGCATACAGTCACCAACCTGTCATTCAAAGTGACTACACTTGGCCAGATTATGCAGAAGTTTCAACCTTAATAAAATGTAAATATTTGAATTGTATAAAAATTCACCACCATCCAGCTGTCATGAAATTGTGAATGGGATTTTAAGCCAGGCGGGACCCATGTTTATTTTTGCTCCATGTTGGGGACAGACATGTGTGTATTAGAGGAACCGCACTTTTCACCCCTTCAGTTTTGGTTTAATTTTTTAGTTGTGGAGATTACTGCCTGGATTTTCCTGACACCAAAAAAATGTAACTAACTAAACTAACGTGCTGCCACCAAATAATGCAGCAAAAACTGCCACCGCCCTCAGCTGCATCCATCTCTCTTATGATTGTTGTCTTGTAGGTTGTACTGATTCCAAAACTAAATATGACTAAACATCTCTCAACTTTAGCGAAAGTCTCCTCTTCTCACTGTCCAAAAGACAGTAAAAAGTGCATTTCCCCAAATGTTTGAAACACATATAGACAGAAGTAGACTGTACCTGCCATCTCTCTGCGCAGCTCCACCCTCAGTGACCGTCTTAACGAAGATCCCCAGTTTCTCAAGACCCATATCGGCTCCTGCGCCCATACCTATGATACTAATACCCAGACCATCATTGTCTGAGGGACACAAAGAGATACAGACACACGGTCACCTCATTAAATTTCACATGTGGCAATGCAATTGCCTTCATTTGCTAAGCAAAGTGGAGAGAGAGAAGAAATATGGGAAACAGAAATGGAGGGATCGTAAAGAGTCTGGTCTAATAAGACTGGGCCAGCCATGAGTCAAATTTGGGACCAGCAGCTCAGGGCTCTATATGCCCATTCAGCTATCAGAACCTCCAAACATATTGTTCATTACAGTAAACAAGAATCATCTTATCACATGGTATCAGAGATAAACATGATACAGGTTTTACATTACTGATTAGGAGACTGATATTATCAGTTTTGGTTGATGTGTGCTGCAATCTCACATTTAGTCTGGTGTAACTGTCAAACGGAAGGATTATCCATATTCTCTTCTATGAAACATTAGTCAGTACTCTAGACATTTTACAGCACTGAGAGCAGCCGTCACGGATGGTTGCTGGTTCAAATCCATTGCCTCCCGAATTACTGGCTGCTAATTAGGCTAATCTGCGCTAAATTTAATCCCATAAAGGGATAATGGAGTTGTCCGCTAGCAGCTCCCTGTCAGTTATTGTCTGCACATGTAAGCGTGTGTGTGTGTCTGTAGTTACATAAGAGGCTTGACTGAGTGACTTCAAAAGATTTTAAAGATGTGTGTGCGCGCGGGTCTGAGTGTGTGCTTGTGTGTACCTTTCTCCAGCTCAACAGGAAATAGGTCCAGCTTCTCGACTCTTTTCTCAAGCTCGTATTCTGCTGAGGCTGCCATGGGGTCAACATCGTCGTTGCGTCGATCGTAGTCTTCATTTGAATAAGTGGTGAAGACCTACACACAGGTTGAAGGTCAAAAGTCAGATAGCCTACTTTTCCATTACACATATTCAATATAGGTCTTCATTTAAAAATGAGGCAGCAAAGCAGGAGCCACATTATAATCTATTTATATTCATATTTCTGTACACCAAACAAATAGAAGTCCAGCATTCATTTTCTTCTAGCCTAGAAATATTTATAAATACATAAGTCTTGAGAAGTTTAATGCTCCAGTCTGAAAACGGAGCCAAAGAGAATTGTGAAATTAAACCAAAAATGTAAAGTTGTGGGCAAAAAGTTGCTAAAAAGGTCCTCAGTTATAAGAAATATAGATTACTGCCAGCAGTGTTGGTGGAACTTGAGATGTAGTTTTATGAGAATGAGTATATAAACAATTTCTATATGTAAAGTTTCAAATCTATTTTATGTTGTAAAATTCCAGTAAACAAGGACACAGTCACTGTTTAAACACTCCCCATGTTTAAAATGGTTTTACAGTGGTTCCTTGTTGTAAATAATCAGCTGATCAACGTTCCTACCAACCGATAAATAGAGCAATCTGTTATTAACCAGCTCCTTTAAGAGCACCAATACCAGCACAGTCAGTGTGGCGGCACATCTCAATTTGACCACAAGGATCCTTATGATCATAAGATCATCCATCCTGCCGGTTTGCACCAGTGCTCACTCATCTTCCATCACATCAGAAACAGGAGTGTGGTGGAAATGTAAACATTGATCACAAATTATACATATAAAAACATACTTAAATTTTTTCCTTTCCACTCTTTACCCCTTCAACCCGCCCGAAAGGTCAAGAGCATCCATCTCCCTGCTGACCATCTTGGTGATCATGTGGTTTAGTTTCCAAGGAAACCACAGACTTGCCCAGCATGAGTTTGGCACTGGCACTGACTCACTCTCTCTCTCTCTCTGTCCCTGTCTGGCAGATATGCTAATGTGTGTGTGCGTGTGTGTGTGTGAGAGAGAGAGAGACATATAGAGACACAGCCAAAGGCCTTCATGTGTAGGAGATGTTTGTTGCAGGGTTATTTAAATATCCCTGAATGTAAAAGGCACACAAAAATACAAGCAAACCCACATATTCTGCTGCAAATAGTGTCAGAGGGCGTGATTGTTAAACTCTTTCCTGTCGTCATGTTTCCTTCCTCTTGAGTAACTTTAAAGCTGTGTGTGTGAAGCTTCAGAGAATTCCCCATAGATGTCATGAATACACAATCTCAATCTAAGACTGTTTACTGAACCAATAGTTGATAATTGGGCACTACAGAAAACTTTAAAAAATGAATCTCAGGTAAGTTCTGGAGAAATGTCTTTATTTTCTATAATTTCTAGTCATCATTTTCAGCAACCCAATCCAGTGGTGTTCAGATTTGATAGATTTCTAATACATTTTTTGACAGGTTTAAGTTCTGTGTCTGCCTCCACAAGCTGTTTTATAAAAACTGTTGTTCACCATGTTGATAATTCACCAAACTACATTTGCTTCCCATCATACAGTACAACACAGCCATTCCTTCCGCCCCGTATTGATCAGGTGCAGTTTGTGGTTTGAAAACGTCAGCAATACTGAAATCAGGATGCCATTAATGTTTATATGATGACCAATCTTACAAGGATTTGGTCATGACAGTGGTAAACAAGCATTTAACCACTTAAGTGAGATATTTTACAAATTAAGCACATTGACTATGCACTTTGTTGCACTTTTGTATATGTTTTCCTGTGCTTATGTAATAAATGTAGTATTTACGCTAAGACTGAAGCTTTACTGATGTCCCTCACTTGTAAGCTGCTTGATGTAATATGTTCTGGGCAGCAGGGGTCTTAAAACAAAATTAGACGGACCAAGATCACGAACATGGCCAGTAAAATGGTTGAAAAACAGCAAAAACATCAAAACAATATCTCCGTGTATATTTGCATGGAGATGAAAACGCAAGCTTGAAAATTAGTTTGATCCTGTTCATCCACTTTTCAAAGAACCCCCCCCCCCAAAAACAAGATTCTAGAAGACATCACAAAGGCAGCCATGAACTTCCCAGAAAGTCCGTTATAATAATACAGCAACATTGTTCAGTATCATTCACACTGAAATCACGTCCATCACTATCTGTACCGTGTATGGTGTGCTAATTTATTATTCAGTTTATTGTTTGTAAGTTACAATAATTTGTTTAAACCAGCCTATGAATCCAAAGGCATATTCCCCCCCCCCCCCGGACAGTAAAGATTATTATTATGCTATTTTTAGGTGTTCATCCCATTTGTTTTTGTTTGTCAGAGCTTCACATGCAACTGAGCTTTCTTTTGTTGCTGTAACACTTAAAGATTTTACTATAACTGAAATGTAAATTTAACAATACACAATAAAATCCCAATACTGTATGCATAAGGGAGCTGCCAAATGCACTAAACAATCTGTGGGGAAGAACGATACTGTATGTTTGGTTTAGTTGAAAAAAAAAACAACAAACTAAAGATTTTCAGTGAAATAAGGAAGATTCTGTTGACTTCATTTAAAAGAATCACTCTATAGTTATTGCTGCAATAGTAAACATGTTAGTTTGGGGCTGGGCTGTGCTCATGTGATGCTTTGGAACATATCACACTGAAACACTTCCTTTGCTCATGACCAGCCCTTCCATCCCCGGCCCCGGCACAGTCTGAGACCAGTTTTGATGGACGTGTTTTGAGCGATGTCTTGAATGATAAATTGATTATGCTGTTAAATGGCTACCAGTTAATTTTCAGTCTCAAAAAACACAACTAATCAATTCTGCCCCTGAACAGTGAGTTCAGTGTTGAGATTGAACTTTATTCATCTGTCTCTAAAGGCACTCAGCAGTATAAATAGCAGACTCTTTATTGAAATATGCCAGAAAGGGGCTTTAATAACTAGCCATGAGCAGTTATATATATAAACACAGCCCTCTGCATCATGATTTTAACTAAGCTGCCTGGGAGGACTGGATCCAAATACGAGGCAGAACAACCTTGGGTTTTTTTTTTTTTCTTTTTCCTTACAGTACCACCTCATAAATGACGACCTCTGCATGATCTGACCAATCACAAAGTAGCCACTGCTACACTGGGTGGAAGCCAAGCCACAGAGAGCTCCAGCAGGAGGCAGGGACAACCTCTAACACAAGGCTGCTTTACCTCTTTGCTGTTGTGTTTGTTGCCCCGAATTCTGTCCTGACTCGAGGCCATATTAAATAACAACCAATCAAACACAAGAAAGAAAATTCAGGCCATCACATCCACAGCTGGAATGTGGGATTAGGAGGGAACGTGTCTGTCTGTCAGAGGGTAACCAGGGCAGTGGGCACACAGGCTCTCCAGGTGGCCTGCAGCTGCTCAATGGTTTTTAGCATCAAATGACACTTTATCTGAAGCTATAATTTAAATCTAATCTGACTGATTGAGCCACAATTACAAAAACACCAGCAACCACATGAGACGTAATAAACAAGAAAACTGCAGCTAAAAACAGAAGCAGGCTCACACACTGCTAATCCATGCAGGCTGAGCAGTGAATTAGCCTGAGTCACTCTGGTCAGGTGGACTATAACAGGTAACTGCGTCCAGACCAAACAAGGACGCAACAAGACATTACAGGAGCATCGAGACCTTTCAAACCAAGATCCTCTGCCTGCTCTGCCCAAAGCTGCCTGACAAGTGGTCTGACTCATAAACTGTCAATTTGCAGGCCTTTGCTTGTTTTACGCTTTAGTGTTTCTGTGAATTAAGGAAACAAAACATAAAATGTTATTATTCAATCAGCCAATCAACACAGAACTCATTTGTCCGCTATTCTTTATCAATGAATGCTTAGAAAGGAGCTATTTGTAAGTTTTCTTGGCCAGTAAATGTGGATGCAATGTAAAGATGCAATAGCGCATCACATGTTTCTTTCTACTTCTGGAGACAGCCAAGTAAAAGGAAGTTTGTTGCTGAACTCACAACTCTCTTCTAGACTGCTAAGTATACAGCTGTCAAGGCAAATTGTAGGTACAAATAGACAAAAAGACATTTCTCATGCAAAAATCTTTTGTTCCAGTTTTTTAAATATGATGCGTTCATGCTTGTCTTTGTCATCTGTCATGATGAACAAGAAAAATTTTAACATAACACCTTCAATCACACAAAACAAGCTATTTCACTGCATAACCCGTTCTGCTTTTCACTATTTTCATGTAGTTTTTAGATCAAATGCCATCTCAGGTTCATTACATGTGCCAACGGGCAGATTTCGTGGCACAAATGCAATATATTGTGTCAGTCATCTTTACTAGACTGGCAACTGGAGCAAAAACCTTTGTTGCATTGAGTCCATGTAACAGAGGGGCCAGATGTGGTTTGGAGGAAGAAATGGTTCTTGGTGTACAGATGTGCAAGTTGTAGATCCACAGCATGACGCCGACAAGTTAAAAAGAAGTTCTGACGGCTGGACAACAAGAAAAGTGAGAGAGTCATTTCTGATGGAGAGAAGTTATCGGGTGTTGGCACTGCCCAGGGTTATAATTTGGCGGTGCTGAGGAAGCCACTGGCAGAGGAAGCTTTCTCTAGGAATCACATCTTAAGCCAATCCCACCTTTTATCTCATCCTTGGCCACTGACAGGATTGTAGTAGGAGTCCAGGTAGCAGAGGGTCAGATCATGACTAAATCTGACCTTTAGTTTTAACCAGATTGAAAATGAAGTTAAATTTGTTATACAACTGTATGTTTTGTAATAAGACACAGAATATACAAGCGTTTAAACTTGTACATGGACTGGTAAAGAAGTAATCAGTTGACCCCGTTGGCACTGTTAACTTTGAAATGGCAAAGCTCTTGACCTTGCAGTAGCACAACACTTTGTCAGCCACTGCCAGTTACAAGTTAACAAACAACAGCACTCATCATTCTCATACAGCGTCTACTGGCCAACTGGGATTCACAACAAACTACCAGGTCTGGTTCTGACTGAGACTCTAACCCGAGGCTGAGTCTCTTCAACGATTCCTCGGGTCTTTCACCCATCAACCTCGAACAACCCAGCTCACTACCACTAACACCTGTAAACAGACTTTGTGTTAAATCAGGAGTTTCACTTTAGTCAGGATGAGGTGCATCCCTAAATTCTGGCAAAACTTTTCAAGGAGATTTTCATAAACACACACACACACACACCAGGTGGGTTTTCCGTCCAAACAAAGACCTGCTCTGTGATTCTTATCAATCAGCTTCCCCTGCTTCTCTGTGTGTCTGTACATGTGTTGTGTGTGTGTGTGTGTGTGTGTACATGCACTCTCTTTTCAAGGAAAACAAACACACCCTGCCACATTCCAACTGCTTTTTACAGACTCACAGAGGCAGTCCTTGTACACAACGTAGCACAGACCAGATCCATGGAGTGAGTTTATCGCCAACCAGAACTTTCAAAGCAACACTAACCTGTGCTGCTGGAAAAGTTAGGCGAGAGATTCGTTTAGCACCAGATGTCCAACAATAATTACCCATCATTTATGAAACTGAGAAATAGCACCTGACATGACTGGACAGTGACTCTCTCAATTGTGTTTTCTGTTACCTACAGCAAAACACCTCTCTGGTTTGAGTCCAACAAGGTCAGACAGTCACTGTGTCTCAGGGATGAGTTCACTCTGCGTGGTCCCGTGTTGAATCCCCCCATGGATATGTTTAGGAAGTGACAAAAAATGTAAATATGCAGTGATGCACATACAGAGAGTAACTAGATCTGTGTTTATTCCCTGACGGTGACTGAGTCTTACTGTTGTGGTTTTGCCTACAGTCTTTGGTTTGCTTACTACAAGTCCAGTCCAGGTCTATAAATCTACTGAGGTACCTGCCATGACCACGAGTGTGTGAATGAGAGGTGGTGTGTGTTTGTGAGTGAGTGTGAGTGTGTGTGTATGTGTATGTGTGGTGGATTCAGACCCAGAATGAGTATATTTTCTGTTCAGGTTGAAGCTGCTGCCCCTTTTTCCTATTCGGCATCCGTGCTAATTTAGACTGTATATATGAATAACATTAAAAGAATGTCAAAATATCACAATGACAAATATGTTCTGGTAATTAATTGCATTTTCATTGCTCCTGCTGTGGCTGTGAGAAAATGGGAGAAAACGTATGAGTCAAAGAGTGATGATTTACAGTCACTGCTCTCTTCTTTCAGGGACTCCAAACTGTTCAATATACTGAATCTGATTGGTTTGCCTGAAACTTTATATTTTCTGCTTCTATTTGCTTTCATTGTGAGGATGATTATCTACCTGCTGTTTACCATCAGAGTTCCATATGTAATGTGAACTGCCCACAGATGTGGATCCAGGTGTTGTAACCCTAACCATAACCGGATACTGACTATTGCCTCTACTTTTGCAAAAAACTCATAACTTCAGGCTACGTCCACATTACTACATTTTCACTTTGAAACACCTACATGACCTTTTGTGATGTGCAAGCTGGAGGAGTTTTGAAGCTAATTAGTTGCACAAAATACAACAAATGAGGAACAGTGAGCACAGTGGTAGTTTAAAATGCAGAATGCAAATGCACAACAGCTGCAAGCAATGACATGAAGGTCAGCAATACTTGTAACTCTTGACTGTTTTGATCACTGATAGTTGAGGCTTAAGAGAAGCAAAGAAACTGTTAAAATGGCTCATACAGCAGCCACCAGTGGGACTGTACAATTCAAATCTTCAAATAGTTGCCCAATGGCCATCTTACACCTACAGCCTACACCTGGTGAGTCAGACTAGCCTAACCCACACTAAAAGATTTAGAGATTATAATTGCCACATGCAAACTGAGCTCCACACACTATGTTATTCATTTTATTTAAAAATACTGACAATGTGCATATACGTTTGAGTTTCAGTGTTTTCCATCCCCACCCTGGATTTGATTGCAGGGTTCCTATCGACTGCAGGTATGTATGATTGATGTTGATAAAACAAATGTCAGTGGCTGTTGCACGTTGTTCACAGTGAGTGCAACCTCTGAAGAGATGAAACAGGGATAAACAAAGAGCTGAGAGTGGCAGCTACAGGAAGTCAGCCTGTGCAAAGTTTCAAAGCAGCTCAATCATTTTCACTACAACGTCCAACGTTAAGTTACTGCAACTGTAACTGCAGCAGCTCCATGTAAACACTTATCGTGTTTATGTGGTTATCGAAGAATAAGAATAAGAATAAGAATAAGAATGCTCCTTTATTGTTATTGCACGATGTATGATAAATGAAGACAAGTACAAAAAAACAAACAGGGCAGAATAAAAATGGGTCCCAGTACCAATATACCGAAACCAATATATGCATAATGTAAGAGCAGGTGGCTGCACGTCTGCAGCACAGGCTGGTTTAACATGACTGGTTTGGCAGCTGACAGCAGAAGTTACCTTCACAGCAAATGGCACCGCCTCATACCACAACTCCAATTTTGGCTGCACTGTGGTGAAAGACTACCGTAGTTAAACGTTTCAAGGTCCAAGTAAATGGAAGGAATTCATTTTTGACCTGACGCCTGTCAGGTCAATAAAACACATTCCTCCTCCAACCACCTGCAAAAGTGGACATGATGGAGCTCAGTGATCCTACCGGTCAGTGTGTCACTGCTAACATTCAACCCTTCCATTTCCTTCAGTTAAGTGGTATATTACCATGTAATGCCCTTTGCTGTGCCATTACACAGTTTGTCTCAGGAGGTATGTTGTTAACGCAGCAGCTCTGCCGTTGCATGTTCAGGCATGTTTCACAATTCTCTGGGCTCAACCAGCTGACTGCTGCACTTTGCGGTTAGGGCGAACGGGGCAATGTGAGAGAGTTAGAAGAATCAAGTAAACCAGTATAGAAAGGAGCTTCTTTTCAATCAAGATCTATGTTCAAACACATGCACACAGAGCCAAGTCAGCAGGATATGCTGTGTCGAAATCAAAGAGCAAAATTCCCCCAGAAACCCGTGTGGGAGTGTGTGAGTGTGTGTGAGAGTGTGTGTGTGATGTTAAAGAAAGAGGAAGTCAGTGAATCCACTGTCATTTCCTTACTGTTTCTATTTTTTCTTTTATACTCTCTATGTTGTGGTAGACAGCACAACACATGCAGAAACTGCAACTTCATTACAGCTGCATTCATTGATTTGACATATGAAGCTGTCAAATATGTTAGCAAACAGCTGTTTGTTTAGAATCCTGCAGAGTTAGAATTCCTCAGTTCATAGATGAACATATGAATCTGTTATTCTTTTAGCTAAGAATGACCTGCTTGGGTTGATGAGGGCGGTGACAGCGAATCCACATAGTAAAGATGGAGGTCATAAAACCAAAATTAGGAGCTAAAGGAAGCTTCAGAGTTGGCCGATTGACTGTGGGACTGTCACATTGAGGAACTAAATGTAGGGCTGGGTGTCAAACTTCAGCACTTTCATGGACCGATCAAATAGCCTTGATACTACTGATGATTGAAAAACGTCTCATCATGTGATACCAAATATCAATAGCTAAGATGTAATTACGTGAATCTTATCTTTCTGAGTCATTCAATCAGTATGAAGCATGCTTGAACCGAGATCATAATAATTAATGATGATGATAATGCTGGTGATTGGCTGTTCATTTACACAAACATGTTTAAGTGAGTAAAGAGCTTAAAAATAAAACTGAAGTAAAACTAATGCTGCTGTAATGTGTATTTTAATTTTCCTTTTTGAGAAATCGGGTGTGATGGAACCAGAAAGTACCATTAAGTTAAGAAAAATAAGCTTCCGTTTGGAGTCAGTGTTAAAGTCAAGGTACAAGTATTAGAGCCAAAAACATAATATGTAGCCAACCCTAGTCATTTGACCCATAGTTAGTATGAAAATATTAATACATGCAGCTTTGAATCTCTTTTAGAAGGATCTGATACTGTACTTTTACTAAACTGTAGGACATGCAGGTAATAAGGTTTTTAATTGCTCTTGAACTCCTGACCTCTTTTTAAATAACACTGTCTTGTGCTGATTAAAAGATAACAAAAAGAAAATAAAAGTAATAATAATCCAAAAAGAAAACCCCAGCAACCATCCTGTCTCTCCTGTTGCCGCTCTAAAAGGTTACGAGATGAACTTGTCATCAAACTGGCTGAATCCTCATGTTTCTGGCAACTACCTCCCCAGATATTCACTGTCCCCAGAGGATGTTTCCTAACATTACTGGCCTGTAAGAAGGAAAGGTAAGAATTTGATCAGGCATCTAAAAGTCAAGCAGCTTTTGTGTTCCGCAGACGATTTCCAAAGATTATGTTGGTCATTTGTTTAAATAAAGCAGTACTCCAGTAGAAATGACCATGCCTACCCTGGAGGGCACAGGAGGTTCCTCTGAGGGAGCACCTCAGTCCTGACTCCATCACAGCTCTGACCAAACAAACATCAACAAACCATAACAGGCAGAAGTTGTGATTCCTCTCACTAATAAGTGTGATGTTGGCTTTTGTGAAAACAACTGCCCCACTGAGCAGAAATGAGAGAACACAGATGACGTTTGACAAAAACTCACCTTGATTGGCTCAGTGCTAAATCGAATCTTTCTATTGGACGGTGCAGGCTCCTCTTCCTCAGGGAGCCCTGCAATCTCAGAGCAACTGGTCTCAGGCTGGTACGCCCCTTCATCCTCCTCATCATCGTCATCCAGTTGGCTCCCTCCAGAGTCCTCCTCCCCTAACCCGCTGTACGCACTGATATCCACCAGATCCCCCTCTGAGTAATCCTCCTTCCTCGAGCCATCCTCATCGTTCTCATCTTCCTCTTTTTCTCCACGCCCCTCAAAGTCCTCTTCTTTGTCCTCATCTGAGGGGGAGGAACCTGGAGGTTCTTTTTCTCCATTTTCCAACGAGGCATGAACCTCAGCCTGCACCAGTCTGGCTCCAGCCTCAGACCCCCCAGTAGAGCCATCTTGCTCATCAGCTTGTGGCTGCAGCTCTGGGGCAGTCGCTGTACTCGAGCCCCTGGCTTCGGTCGATGTTGGCTGGCTCTCCGACTCCTGTTTGGCCTCTGAGGAGGAAGAAGAAGTTCCGGCCACTGAGGATGACGAGGAGTAAGAGGAGTTGGAGACCTGATCTCCTGTCTGTCCGAACCCTTCCTTCTCCTCGCTGGCCGCCACTCCTTCTATGCTCCTCTGCAGAGAACCGGCCACCCCTTGTAGCTCTGCTGCTTCAGTGACAACAATTCCTGCTGATGTCTCCACCTCAGAGTCCTCACCTGGAGGCACCACCTTTGCCTGAGAGAGACAAGAGGAGGTCATAAATTAATTCATAGCTTTTGGTTTCAGCACTTTGCTGCATGCAGCTTTCTTTGAATTTTTTAAGTAAAGAAAACCCCCACACCTTCCTGCCAACAGCCTCTCCTCTGGCTGGAGGTTTGGGCTTTGGTGCTAGGGCAGGCGCTGACCGACGCTGGGGGAGGTAGAGGTTGTTTTGCAATTCGCCCTTCTCAAACGCAGCACTGAGCTGGCTCACAGTGGGGCTGACGGCCTCACCAGGCCCGACCGCAGCGGCAGCAGCAGGAATGGTGGCGGGTAAGGGAGGGGCAGCGGGGGCGTCGTCCAGCCGGTCAAGAGCCTCAGTGGAGCCATTAAAGCGGGCCACAACATCTAAACGGCTTCCCTGGAATCCCGAAGCCCGCTCCTTCTTCAGCAAGATGCGGTTAGTGGCTGCTTGCTTCTCCTGGAGGAGAAATGAAGAATCAGTCAAATGGTGATTTCTGGTTGACTTGATGAAATGAAAGTATCTACATACATACGTACAAGAAAAAAATTCTCTGACCTGTAGAGTCCGCTGTTCGAATATCCTCCTAGTCTCCTGCAGTTTGGAGAACCCCATTGCAGAAGATCCACCCTCCCCACCTGCCTTAGAGTCAAACCGGTTGACCCTCTCGGAGACAGTGGCCCCCATTTTGAGCAGGGCGCTGTGGTCGACATTCTCATTGAGACTGGACGCTCTCGGCAGGGACAGCTTAACCGCCTGCTCTTTACCTACCAATGACAGGAAAGTTCACAGAAACATTAAAGGGGAAAAGGGAAAAATTCAATTTTCATACACTTTAGGTCTTAATGGTATCATTTTGGCCATTGTTTCCAACACTTGCTTTAACACTGTGCGTACCAAGCTGACTACAGCATAATGAAACATGAACACTTGGACTTCAGAACAGCAAAGTTGTCTAGTACACATTGCGTTTCAGCAGTTACTTAATTAAGCACTACAAATGACTGAGCTAATGGCTGGGCAAAGCTACAACTGAACAAGCCAAGAAGTACAGAGCAGCTTGGTATAACTCTGTATTATAACTCGGGGCCAAACTGTAGGTATAATAATTTTTATCCCAAATATACTCAACAAATACTTTATAAATCCCCAACCAAACCAATTCAAGAGGTATAACCACAAAGTCTTGTGTACATAGTATCACAATCTAACCATCAGCACAAACAGAAAACTTGTTGGATAGGTTGGACTTTCGTTTCCTCCTGAGATGTTTGATAAAAAAAAAAAAAAGCGTTTAAATCATTTAAATATTTTGTATGCATAAAAGTCAAGAAAGAATTTTTGTAGCAGATGTGAAAATAGATTGAATTGTTCTTCTATGTCCATGAAGCAGTAGTTATAGCAGTGATGAGAAAAATAGAAAGTCAGACTCTTTCATTTTAAAATACCACTTTGGATGCTGAGCTGACACACTTTGACAAAAAAGGCAGAAGATCAGCCGATAAAAAATGAAACGCTAGGTTGGATCTCAGTTTGGTGTTACAGGGAAACAGTGGTGGACAGTAACAAAGTAAATGTACTTAAGTACAGTTTTTGAGGATCTGTACTTTACTTGAGTGATTTATTTCTTGGAAACTTTGTACTTTTACTCCACTACATTTCTATGAAGCACTCATTACATTTACGTTAGACAATCCCATAAACCTCATTCATGCTCATCCCTTATGTTGAAGTGGTGTTGCCATAGCTGTCCCTTGCGCGTGCGCCGCTCAGTTTGGGCGGTGAGCTCACTAACATTCAAGCGGGAGAGGAAAGGTGATCCAGCAATGGAGATATAGCTGCTCCTGCTCTCCCTGATCATTCGTGGTCATACCTGAACTCCATGTTTGAACATAACTAAAGAGTGATTCTTTTGGGTTTCAATGTGTTATTTGTAAAATATTGGATTTGACATGTTGGCTTCCTTCCCAGCTGTGTCCAACCTGTCTCTGAGGCTAAACACAGCCCTGCCTGCCTCTGCTGCCTGTGTGAAAAGCTTTTTAGTGTTGTTGTGCTGTTACCCCAAGTTAAACTTTCTGTCCATGGCTTTAAGTTGAGTGATTTTTTTCACTGAGTCAAGAAGTTTATTGTAACTCATTTTATATAGCATTTTAATTTTGAACGGGGGTGGTTTTCTATTAATAAAGAGAATATAATTACAGTGTTGGTCCTTTTTTTCAGTTTTGTTTCTATAGGATTTGCTTCCTGTTCAATAATTTTTAGTACAAATCAATTCATTCACTGTGTTATTTTAGCATCAGATTCTTTGAATGTACTGTGGCAGGACACATTGCATTATGATGAAAAGTACTTTCATTACTGAAGTATTTTTTTAAAAGCAAGTACTCCTCTACTTTTACTCAAGTCATAGTTTAACTTGGCTACTTTCACTTTTATTGGAGTAACTTTGACCAGGAGAATCTGTACTTTGACTCAAGTACTGTAGCTGTGTATTTTGTCCACCACTGCTGGGATGTGAACTTTGACAAATGCAATAAAGAGCAAAGCAGAGTCAAGAACACATAACCTGTCATCCCCCACAATGTTGTTAGCGAACAGTATGCTAAGTTTTGGACTGGCAGGTTTAAATTAGTTTCTCAAAACGACTGAAAAGACTCCAAACTCTCCAGATAATGAAGGACGGTGTTCTTGCTAGACACATAACTGAGAGCTGCAGAATTCTAAGCTGAATGACCTGCAGCGTCTAACTATTTACGCGAAACTCTGATGGAACAATGGTTGTTTGGATAAAGGGTTAAGTAAATGGTTAATTCCAAGCATAGCAGGTCTACAAGTCTAAACAGCTACAATGTTTAGAACGTGGATGGGTGTGCAGGGGCTGAGGACTGACAAGGAAGGTGGAAGTTGGACATTAGGACCGTCACTATAATGTTTGAGCTTTAACAAATCAAATTAAATCAAATCAGATTTATTTGTATAGCGCCAAATCATAACAAAGTCACATCAAGGCACTTTACATATAGAGCAGGTCTAGACCAAACTCTTTATAAAATGATTTAAAGAGACCCAACAGATCCCCCGATGAGCAAGCACTCGGCGACAGTGGCAAGGAAAAACTTCCTTTAAGAGGCAGAAACCTCGGGCAGAACCAGGCTCAGGGGGGGGCGGCCATCTGCCTCGACCGATTGGGTTGAGAGAGGGAGAGAGAGAGAGAGAGGCACGGGGGGGGATCAAACAGAAATCAAACTGGTGAGGGTCTTTACCAATCATCTTGGCTCCGTCCTCCTCATCACCAGGAGACTGCATCTGCATGAACATATTCTTGATGCGGTGGACGTTCGATCCATATTTCCGGCCTCTCCCCGTCGGGCGGGGCAGCGGAGCGGGCTTGGAAGAAGGCTCAGATCCTCCATTGGCAGTGCTGTTGAGGTGGTCGGTGGCCTTCTTCAGTGCTGCCAGCCCTGCCTCGTAGGCGTTGCGGTGGGGAGAGGGACTCCGTAGGTTTGAGCTGCTACTTCCCCCGCTGCTCCCACCTGATGCTCCATTGCTCCCCGTAGCCGCCGGGGGCTCGGTCTTCATCATGTTTGGTAAATCAGATCCTCCCTAATGAACAGCAGGTCAGCAGGGATGAGGACTGCAGCATCCTGGAGCTGTTTGACATTCACTTCCTGAATCAAACACAGGGACAGATCAATGGTTCATTTGTGATTAATCCTTTTCTATTATGTCTAGTCAATCATAATTGATTCCAACAATCAAAACAATGTTGAAATGTCTAACGAAGCAAATAATTGAGAAATAATTGTCAAAATAATTTGTTGAGAAGAGTAGACGTAAGCGAAGCGTGTTGAGCTGTTATAGGTTAGAGGTCATGGTGACACAAACCAGAGCTTAAAATAATTATTGTTTGTTCCAACCAGTAATGTTTCCTCCTGCTCTTTGTACTGAACAGTGAGTAACACTGACCTGCAGATCACTATAGCACCGCCTACTCCTCTCTTCTGATTGGTCCAAATTATGCTCTGCTGCTGGGGCTCAAGAGAAATGCTATGACTACTTTTAGCCTCCAACTATCTTCAACTCAGTAATTTCAATTACAACTATACAAACCAGAGAAAAGCATTTGAGATAATGGGTGGTGTTTTTGCTTAATTAAACTGAGAAAATGAAGTAATTTTCAATTTTCTGATGATTAATTTAGACAAAAATCGACTAATTGAGGTCTAGTCAAGAAGAATGTGATCTATACTTTATCAACTTTGATAAAACTGTCACAATTGTGATGCTTCACTCGTGAAAACATGTTGTACAGTGTCAGTGCAGATGTTCCCGCTTTTTTCAGTTTTCAAATTGATTTAAAGCTTAAACCTTTCCTTTATCCATTATCTGCACTGCTATCCTTTCAGGGTCACAGGGAGGGGCGGGAGTCAATCCCAGCTGACATCAGCCGAGGGTAAAGTTCATCCTGGGCCGGTCAGCTGTCCATCACGAGCAACACACATCTCGCAAACAACCGTTTACATGCAACTACAGGCAATTTGGAGTCAGCAAATCACCTTCAACCCGCTCATCTGTGGACTGTGGGAGGAACTTCGACGAACCCACACAAGCACAGGGAGAACATACACAGAGGCGGGGTTGAACTTTGAACCCTCTTCCTGTGGGATCCAAACCACTTACCACCATGCCATTCAATGAAAAAATGATTTTACATATTTCGTCCCATTAAAAAATACCAAGGCAGCACGGTGGCATAGTAGTTAGCGCTGTTGCCCCACAATAAGGTCGCAGGTTCTGTTTCTGGGCCTGGGGCCTTTCTGTTAGGAGTTTGCATGTTCTCCCCGTGCCTGCGTGGGTTTTCCTCTGGGTACTCTGGTTTCCTCCCACCGTCCAAAGACATCATGTTTGGGTTAACTGGTGACTCTAAATTGTCTGTAGGTCTGAGTGTGAGTGTGAGTGGTTGTTGGTCTCTGTATGTTGGCCCTGTGATGGACTGGTGACCTGTCCAGGGTGTACCCCACCCTGACCCAGAGTGAGCTGAGATGGGCTCCAGCACCCTGTGACCTAGAAACAGATACATGGTAGAAGATGAATGAATGAATGTACAAAAAATACCAAATTCTGCAGCGTCCCAAATGTGGCATCTGCTTATGTCAATATCTTTAGCTTCTGTGCTGTTGATGAGAGTAAATTTGTATGGTGAACTGCCAGAGGTTGAAAAAAAGAAAAACGGTAAGGTTACCCAAAACTGAAAAAAAATGTACTTTATACAAAAAGGCCTTTTTCAGGGATCAAGAAATGGGTTAACAACTTCAATATTTTCAGCATCAATGGAGGTTGATTAAGCATTGAAAGTTGGTGCTGCCAATTCCTACAGGGGTCCAAACCTTTCTTGATTACTTACAACCCCCTCTGTTTGCATAAAAGTAGTGTTGGAACACACCTTCATACCTTCATGAGCATTATTTCAACAGTATTGTACTACAGAAAGTCATGTGTTGGTATAAAATGGCAAGAAAAAGACAATTAACAATGGGAGAGAGAGAGGCCATCATAGCAATTAAGTTCATGAAGGTGCCACTGAGTACAGTACAACACTCAGAAAGTGGGGGAAACTCTGACAGGAAGCGGTCTGGCAGACCCAAAGCCACAACAGACTCAGAAGACAGGTTTCCAAAAGTCAATAGCTTGCATGATGGGCGGCTCACAGGACAACAACTTCAAACACGGCTTAACAGGGGTAGAAAACAAGTCTCAGTTTCAACTGTGAAGAGAAGACTTCGAGTTGCAGCAAGAAAGCCATCGGTGAGATGTCAGAATAAGAAAAACAGGCTTGCCTGGACCACTAAACACTGCAAATGGACTACTGAAAACTGGAAGAAGGTATTATGTACTGAATGATTCAAAATTTTACATTTGTAGTTCATCACGGACAATTTTTGTATGCCGTTGAGGTACAACAAGTTGGTGTCCTCAGGGTGTGACATCAACTATCAAAGATGGAGGAGGAAACGTGATGGTCTCGGTCTACGGTCGGTGGATTGTACAGAGGGAGAGGCACCCTGTACCAAAACGGCTACCACAGCATTCTGCAGCACCATGCTGTCCCCTCTGGTATCCGCCTGGTCGGTCAGGGGCTCATCCTAGAGCAGGATAATGAACCAAAACATTAGTCCAAGCTGTGCTTTAGGAAAAAAGAACGAGATGAGCTTGAAAGCACGGAGTGGCCAGCACAGTCTCCAGATGTTTTGGAGGACCTGGACAGAAGAGTGAAAGCGAAGGAACCTACAAGTGCCACACATTAATGGGAACTTGTGCAGCACAGTTTGGAAAAACTGTCTGAAGAATATTCGATTTCCCTAACCCTCAACTTCAATTTTTTATTTGCTCTATGCATTCATTTCAGAGAACAATGAGACAACATAATTTTAAATTTAAAAAAAGAAAATTGGGGTGTTCTAATATTTTTGACCTGTAGTGTATTTCCAGCAGGATTTTATATTTAAAAATTAATCCACAACAGAATTGTCAGATCTACAATCCATATATTAGTTACCATCTAATAAAAAATGAATATTGTATAAGCTGAAAATGAGCAACACCATTGCCAAATATGACAACAACTGGTTCATTGTGTTTTTGAACACCCACATGGCGCTCCGGGAGCTGTCGAAATAATCTAATTAAAATCGTGACGCATTGTGACCTCACATGACGTGCAGCTTCGTGTTGCTGCTCTGAATGCCAAACTCACTTTGTGACAAAGTCAGTGTGTGAACACTCCACACTCCCGTGGTCCCCAGCTATCAAACTGTTCTGTCATGTTTACAATCTAATTGCAATCACGTTGCAGCTTGTGCTGTCAGATGCGTGCTGTGGTAATAACTGATGTTTTCATCAGGGCTGAATGGCCATTCTGCATCTTAGTGCAGCAACATTAAACAGCTGAAGATGACAAAGTAAGAAAGAAAGCTAGCCCAGATTTTAGGAAAATGTGAGGGGCATGATCTGGTCCTTGTTTTTTCAGATCTTGTGAAAAGTGTTTGTTGAACCATGACTATTAGATCATCAGTCTGCTCTCGGCTTCTGCCTTTCCAAGCATGTTGTGCTCAAAACGACTCTCTTTTGTCGTTTGCTGTCTTTTGATGATTTGATGTCATCCTAGCAGTTTTCTGACTAGCTTACAAAATCCAAAGAAGCAAGCTCAGCAACCCCCCCTCTCAAAACAAACAAACAAAACAACATGACATTTTGCTGTGAAAATGGCAGAGGCCAACCAGATGTTGATTCCACTCATGTCTGTACAGTTAGCTTAGCATAACACTGACGTGGTCTGTGTGATCTCTGGCTACGTTTTGAACATGGCCGCTGACAAAAACAAGGATCTAACTGTTGACCACTTTAAAGGTTAAATAGAAATGAGCGGTTTGGCAGCTCAGACTGTTATTTAATCAGATGTGGACGGAGCCAGAGACACCACGTCTCCTTTTTCCAGCCGCCTGTGGGCTTTTTGTGAAAATTCACAGCTGAGGTGCGAAGATTCATACTGTTGTTTGACTTAAATTGTCACCACGATACAACCTGTATTTGCTGTAGCTCAACACTGCAATACAAAAACAACCACACTAAAGTAATCTGTGTATAGGCCTCTTATTTAACTGCTTTGACTCTAAAGCAGCCAAATTCTTCAGTCACATTTTCCACTCTGGTTTAGACGAACTATCCCAGAATGAGACAGCCCTACAATAGAACAATATCACGTCATTGTTTTTTTTATGTTTTATGGTGTTTTTCTTCACAAATAAGTCACCATAAATTGTCAAATCAGACAGTGATTCAAGAGAGTGTCTGGAGTAAAACCACGTCATCCACTATGATGATGAAGTGAGGTTAAAATGTACATGACCACATCATACACCTTTAAAGGGATAATCCAACAATTTAGCCTTCATCATAGACTTACTAGGGAATCTACTAATTATTTAAAGCAAACACTTACATGCCCTGATGTATCAAATAGCTTAGATCCTACATTTCCCAAAGTGCAGCTCTTTTGTAGGCACTCCCTGTGCCAAACTCTTTACAACTCTACAGTTTTTCAGACCTTCTCCAATAAATCTGAAGTGTCGCGTCTGATCCCAAGCAACCTTCCTCAAGTTTCTGTCCAATTACAGTTAATTTTTCTGAAAATCAGGATTATTGAGTGTTCACGTCCACTGCTGTTATTACCAGTCAGGGGATCATTAAACTGTTGCAGAAGAACATGACGCAATGCGATGATGAAATTAGCTCACCAGTTGAACTGCAGAGCGTAGAAAATCAGTCAACACATATCAGACATTCTCATCTCTTTCATCTCCCCATTGGACGCTTGAGTGACAGACGGGTCACTAATTATTTATACACTCCATAACTGTTTCCATAACAATTTGTCACATTTAGTTTTAATCAATATACAAATATACACCCCAGTTAGAAGTACAAACTTTAATGCATTTATGAACTTTTCTTTTCGCACGTGCTCAAAACAGATTCCTGGAAATGCACTAACTGATAAACACCAGGTTGCTGTCTTAGTCATTAAGAAAAGGAGAGAACCTGTAAACTTTAATTGACACTGTGGTGAATTCTTCTCATCACAGATTAATCTGTTAACATAAAATGTAAGAAATCTGTGTAAAAAAAAAACAATCAAATGTTCAAATAATCAACTAATTGCTAAAAATTTAGGATTGCACAAAAACATCATGTGGTACAAACATTGTGCAACAATAAGCAGAAATATGCATCTGAACTGAGAGTGGATAAAACATGCTGGATCCTGTTGCTGTTTGTCTGGCTGTAGGTCTTTACATCCATGGCAACGCCAAGAAACTCCTGTTGCTGACAGGATGTTGCATTGTTTACAGGATTAGTGTGTTTAGGAAGGTAAAAGTACTTTAACTAGAATAAAATAAACACTGTTGTATCCTGAGTAGCGTAGGAAAGGTCACTTATGTCTTATGTCTGTTGTTAGATGACACTGCTGACCATAGCAGGACCAACACACACGTCTCCATTCACACAATGTGCAACCAAACAAGGTCTTGTGACAATGTCTTGCTAAAAAGTTGATTCTTACACACTTATCATGTGAACCAAAGTGAGCGGATCCAATATAAGGTAAATACATTTCCACACACACAGAGCTAATATACCTCCTGAGCTTTTTCCTGTTTTTGTTAAGGTGGAGCTATTGGCTTATCGTCAAACTGATGAACGCAACCTGACATGCACAAATTTGGAATACACAACACAGACAAACACAAGCTGACTCCAGTCTCCACAACTCCATCTTGACCTGACGCACCGTCCACATCTTCTTTTGTGGTGTTGCTACTAGTTGCTAAATACAGTATGAGCATAAACCCCAGATTTGATTTCATCTTTCCGAGAACAACTTCATCTGTCTCACGTTGCTGCTAATCCCCTGCGGTCTGCCGCTGCGTCCTGTTATACTGTCTCGCTTTGATTATCCTGTTTGCAGATGGAGAGACTTTTATGCATTTTGCCGTTTGTTTGATTGGTGAATGGCATCATTCACTGAGCCCCCAGTTGTCAATGTAGCAGATTTGCCTCGGTCCCTCTGATGCAGCTCTGTCAATGCACTTTGTAATCACTCCTGTCCATGTGGATTTATCTACACTGTAACTACATTCCTGTGCATTGTATCCAGCCACATCCTCCAGATAAGGACAAGAGCTACTTTCATCCTCCCACCAATGTTACGCGCTCGCTGTCGCCATCAGGTCAACACAGTCTAAAATAAATACATCACACACCACTGCTCACCTCCCTGCAGCAATCATCCTCACCTTATGGAGGCAAATGACTATTGACTTCTGATCTATTGATGGGAGACCCATGAGAAGCCCCTCCCTTCACTAAACACCACCTACAGCAAAAACACAAACACTCTGTCCTTTGCTTTCTGTGTTTGGTTGTTTATATGGCAAGAATGACCTTGCCTCACCATGTTTTGTAACACAGGACTTGAGTTGTGTGTGCATCCAGTCACAGCTGTCCCTGTTTGTGTGCACATATGTGTGGTCAATGCGTGACACACACTGCAGCCACTGGTGTGGATGCTTCTAGGCTGTCATGGTTAATGTGCTGGTCCGTCCAGACATGAGTAATAATGAGTCCCTAAGTCCTCCGTGCCTGCACAGCATCTCTGCATCGGTGCCCCTCTATGTGCGTCACGGACGCACTTTCCAACAGAAGGTACATTATGACAACTACAATGACTCCGTCTATTCACACCACAATCCCTGCATCTGTGGAGGAGCCTCCCAGCCCGGGCCTCGTGTAGAGGTTCATCCTGGCGGACACACTGCGTGCTGTTGCTGCTGCTGCTGCTGCTGGCTAGACAGAGGCATTGTTGGCAGACCCGACATCTGCTCCGAACTTCCATCGTAAAACCGCCTGTTTTTCGAGGCGCTGCTTTTCCTGTATTTAAATATCCATCACTAAATAAAATCGAACATTCGCTTTGAATTGTCACGTGGCGCACGTTAATTCGGGGTGTCTGCAATGCACAAAGAAGAGTTTACTAGAGTTTAAAGGTCAACTATTATTTATGGTTGGCGTGTATTCCCTCTGTTTACCGCACGTCAAAATACACTTCGGCGACACGGGACGTGCGCCGTTCTCTCAAACTGAGACTGGATTTAAATGCACATCGAACAAAGTGTGGCGAATCAATCGAATGCCGAATTTGGCAGAAAACTCAGACTAATCCATGACAGGATGAATTCACTGACTCGGGTGTGTTTACCTCTGCAGGTGAGCACGGAAATGTTAAACAGCGACATTTTACATGGGAGTTCGGCGGGACGCTCTTACTGGAAACGCAGCGATCGAAAAACCTGCAAACTGCCAATTTCCTGCAGAGATCCACCGAATCTGTAAAATCCAGCTCATACCGACAGCAGCCGCGGGCCGGTGTGCGGCTGTAACGTGGTTTAGGACCCGGAGGCAGCCGGTCGGTGTGTCGGGCCCTGCTGGCTGACTGCTGCGCTGCGTCGCTTCCTTCCTGCAGCCTCTCCTCTCCTCCTCTCTCCCTGACAGACAGCAGATTTTAACGCAGAGCTCTCCCCGTGGAGGCTGGGCCCTCAGGGGGCCCCGTCCCGCCGCTGCCCTCACTCATACCTTGTGTAGCGGTCGGTCGGAAACGGCCCCGGTGCCCGTTAGGATCCGCGGCGGAGACGGTCCATTGTCCTGCTGTTGCTGCTGCTGCTGCGAGTGAACAGGCTGAGCGCCTGCCTCCTCCTCTGCTCCTCCCCCTCCTCCTCCCCCCTCTCATCATCTGTTTTCCTCCATCCCTCTCCCTCTCTCTCTCCCTCACCAGTCTCTCTCTTCTGTCTTTCCTCTCATTCTCATCATCTTTTCCTTCCTTTTGCTTTTATTGTCTCCCCCCCGCCACCTCTCTCTGTCTGCCTTCACTCCTCCTCACAGCTCTTTCCTGAGCTGCGGTGACTTGGACGTGTCGATCCGCTGACTGCTGTTTTACCGTCACCGGGGAAACGAACCAGCAACCCTGGGGGGGGGGGGGTAGCTGCCGTCACGTGACTCGGTGCCCAGGCTCTGGGCTCAGCTGCTTTCACTGGATCTCTGATTTCTGCTCTGCTCTGGCACTAAAGTCCCCTCAGCTGCCTGTCAGATTAGACGACACCTGCCGGTCAAATTCAGCTCATCGGCTCGTGGAAGCGGAATGAATACCAGCATGATGTGGAATAAATGGGAACACAAACTCTGTCCAACAACAACGGAGCATCCCACCGCTGAATGCAGGTCCGCATAGGTGAGGTGTCTCTTTTAAAGGGACATTGCACCTGTTTTTATTATTATGTCCCTGCACTTCTGGAGGTCATGCACAATGACCTCACTCCTCTTACCCTGCTTATTACCTCCCAGAGAGCTGCTCAGGTGGATCTCCCACAGGCATCAGGCAAAGACACTGCTTTCTGTCCAAAGATTGTCTGACTGGTACTGTCAAAACAAAACTGCAGGCTCCTCCTGATGCAGTTAAACGTTTACTTTCCATGAGGAGTTTTCCAGGATTGGAGAAAAACCCCGGTGATGTCATAGTGATGTCACCAGGTTATCATCTTGGGGATGGAAACTGCAAAGAGAAGGAGTGCTCATCTACTGTGGGCAGTGAGTCAGAGTGATTTAGGCTGGGATGGGACAGGGCCTGAGTGAGTTGTATTATGGGGATTGTAGGCTGTATTATTTTCTCTCATTCAGGGGTCCCTGTGTTCTGCATGTTGATTGTTGACGACTGTTCATTTAAACAAGCATAATTTAAACAAGACATTAAAGCTGATAGTTTCTGTCATTTCCAAGTCAAGATTTTTTTTTTCAAATATTCCATTGAAAAAACAACAACAACACAACTACACAACAAAATATACAGCAATCTTCCATAAGTATCTTAAGTGGCATAATATCAACAGGACCACACCAAGAGCCTCTGAATAAAGCAAACTACGGTTTCGCTTCATTTTGAATAGAGGTAGTGAAGTATTGTGTCTTCTGTTCAACTGATCCGGTAGTTAACAGTTATGACTGTTTACTGTCATCAAGTGGTCACAGTTAGGAACTGCACCACAACATACACTGAGCTCAAACACAGGACAAATATCAGAAAAGATATTTACAGCTCATTATTACTCTAATTATTATTATAATCCTAATTGTAGTTATTATTATTATTATTGTTTTTTTTGTTGTTGTTGTTGTTGATTTTACTGTACAACAACAGTCTCAGGATTACTGGTCATGACCTAGTTTTTTGTTGTTTTTTTTTACAAACACCTGCAAACAATTGCCAACTTTAAATCAAGTATCATAGTACTGATAGGTAACTGAATAAAATTGGCCAGAAAATCTTCTCTCCTGGTCACACTTAAACAATATATATATATTTTTTTAAATTAGACTCTATAAAAAATATGACTATAACTGCCCATAAGGAATAACACCTCTATCTTTTGCTTTATCTGTATTTTTTCAGGAAAAGTGATCAAAATTCTGTCATATCAGGTGACAAAATGCATCACAGGAATCTTTAGTTCTGTTAAATGAATTCTAGTTTGAGAACAAATGCAGGGTTTTCTTATCAATGAGGAATACCGCATGATGCAAGTCATGTTGTTGTTTTAAGAGAAAAGGCAAACATGAAGCTGGTGTGAGTCTCATTTTAGCGGCCAACAATCCTGTGAGCAGCATCACACTCAGTCTCTTCTATTTTTGAGGTGTTTTAGGCTAAACTTCCAAATTTGAAAATTCCTAACATCAATTTGTCCGATCAATGTTTGATCACGTTTTTCTGCTTCCTCTAACTAAAATATAATTCATTTGCCAACTCTCTTCATATTTTAGAATTTAAAAGCTGTCAAGCTAAAACTGTGAAAACGATGGTTGCGTGTGAGAAAATAGTGTAACCTCTTGAGTTGTTGCAGTAAACAGATGATGGCAGAGGAGGGCAGCAGACTGAAATCTATCTATGATGGGAACTGCCATATCAAACATGTGATACTAAGATTCAGTGAGGCAAACCTCATTATTATCCTAATGCATATTCTGACTTTTTACCCAAAATGCTTTTATTCAAACAAACTGCTCAGATCAATTGCTCAGTGATCTGGAAATGTCAAAACACCAACATGGAAATAATCCATAAGTAAAAGTTATTTTTGATTCAAAATATTAGCTGTACTGTAACTTAAACTGTAGTTAAAGGATTAAAGTTTAAGTACTGCTTTGGTCCCCTCTGACTGATATATTGTCATATTTGACATCAATAGAAGATTAATACTGAAGTGTCAGCGGCTTGTTACTTTTGTCGCTGCCATTACCTTTGTTGGCTTCTTTCTGTAGTTTTATTTATGCTGACAGCAGATCAATCAGATAGGTTGTGATGTGATTAGTGGGAGAGGGAAAAAAAAGTTCAAATTCACAAACTTGTTTTTAGACTTCACTATGAGATCTTGATTAAAACATTTTAAAACAAAATCATTAGTTTAGTGGAGCTGGACCCAACTACGTAGGTTTTTTGCTGGCAGAAGCAAATCGCTTTCACAATGGTTTTATTTTAAACACATTATTCTAACCATGATGTGAACTCCTAATATTCAAAGTAACTCACAATTTAAACTGCAAATAAATGTGGTGAAGAAAGTAGCATTAAGTTGTGATATTAGTATAGGACAAATAGCTAAAAGTTGTGCTTAACTGTACTTGAGTAAATGCATTTATTTACTTTCCACCAGTGTAATGATCCATATATTGTTACAGCAAATCAAATAAGAAAAAAAAAATTGAATGAAAAAACTCCACAAATGTGTAGCTGTCGCAGACACTTTATTTCATTCATTTGGCCACATGATCAAATACAGATAATAGATTGGTATGAGTAGGCGCAGACAGAGCTGTAAGTTCTCTGGTTAGAAGTAGGCACAAACAGTAAACCTGGAAATACGTCCACTGTGCTGGGAAATTTAACATGAACAGCTAATATAACTTCACATCAGCTCTGTTGTGACCACAGTAGCTTATTCTCAAATCTGCAAAGCTGAGTTGAACATGTCCAGAAGTTTTCCAGAATGAATAACTGTAGCTGAGGGTCAATTCCCCACCAAATTAAGTAAAAGGTTAAACAATGTACATCAAATTTCAACAAAGGGGCTCTAAATACCTAAGCAAGAAACCTAATGTAATGTCATCAATATTTCTATGATAAACTTTTCCTCCACTATAATAATGAAACTATTCAAATACTAGTGAAACCCAGAATCTTTTCCCAGGATATAGTTTTCCATCTCCACAGGGAAGATTTTAACACAACTATGATTTTCCTCCAAATCTTTATTTGTCACATCAGGAGGTTATAACTTCTCTGACCTATCCTAGCTCTCTTACAGAGTTCTCTGCGGAGGTCTAATAACATTACCTAGGTTTCCCTCTGCCTGCTAACAGCACTCAGCTTCAGTTCTCCACACCCCCCTCTCTCTTTTTACCATTTTCCTTTATGTCTCCCTTTCCCTTCACATGCAGCATTCAGCTGCTGACAACATGTCCTGTCCAGGTCTCATGTTTGGTTCCGGGTTTCAGATGGGTTATGGTCACCTCCACTGCCTGGACCTTCTCAAGTTTAGGTGGGATGGAGCAAACCTTGTAGGTCATCTCATCGCCTTCCACCGGCACATACTCACCCTCGATGCTGGGGGTAGCAAAAAAAAAAAAAAAAACTGATTTAAAAAGTCCAACTCTTCATTAGTACAAGCTGCTGTTATATTTTAGCTGACATGGAGACATTTGCTGAAAAGTAATGAAAAGTGGCACTAAATACCAACCAATGCCAACATGGTGGTTTGTTGTCTGTTCTGCCTACTTTTATGTTTATGTACAAATATATGCATTTTGTATGACAGTATTGATGGTGGTCATTTCGACAGTGTGTTCATTTGATACACTCAAGGATCATGTGACTTCAACATGTGGCATGTAAATCACCTTCAGGCGTTAAATATCAGATAACTAAAGGTCACTTCATTTGCTCTGCTGCTATTACGTACTGTCGTGTCATTTGCCTGCTAGTCCACGGACGCATTTTAAGTTGTTTAATTACATTATAACTTCAGAGTCTAATGTAATACATCTTTTAGTCAATACTCTTCCACTCAATGTAACTATTCCTACACTCCATGATCATAACATGAAGGGGCAGTAGAGGACAAAATCCATAGTCCTCAGGTGTGAGTATCAAGCTGAAGTTAAAATCAGGTTTGGACTACAGAAGCCCTAAATTCCAAAAAACAGTCTCCTCTTTTGTGTTTCTGACTTAAAAAACAACCACCAAAAAAAAAAAAACCACCAAAAAAAAAAACCCTCAGTTTTTCTGGATGAATCTTAATTTTTTTTCACTGTGTAACAAGTGATGAAGAAATTGAGATGCAGGTCAAATGAAATGAGTTTTTAAACATGGTTATTGCTCCTGCTGTTTCTCTAATCTGGGAACACAATAATCGGAATCTACTGCAGGTAAATACACAAAATGTTGAAATAACAGACATATCCACATGTCAAATAATCTAAACTATCACTTCAATATCATAAAACATTGATTCAGTCTATTACAGCGCAGTCTATGAGCCACATCACTATTATATATCACAGAGATCTATTTAAAAATGGTGTGAAAGCACTCATGTGGACATGTGTCTTTAACATATTAACACATTTTACTTTCCATTTTTTAACTGTTAACGGTGAACTAACTTTTAAACCTATACTATAACCACTCTACTATACGATACACAGCTCAAGTTGTGTTGGACACACACACACACACACACACACACAAAAAGACTTTAGTAGTAGTAGCTTCAGGAGTAGTGTAGGAGTACAAAAGAACATCTGATGACCTTCGCCAGTATGCCTTTGTTATCAACATCAGCATTGCATTTAAATACACTCATGTGTACATACACACACACATGCATGCACGCGTGCGCGCACACACACACACACACACGGCCTTAAACACCTAGATACATGTAGAACAAAGTAGCACAATGTATACTGTAAAACAATACAAGAAACCCGTCTGTTTCCCTCTTCTTCTGTCAAGGAAGAGGAGGGAAACATCACCAAAGGGAAGCTTTGTGTGTGTCTCTGTGTGTGTGCGTCTGTCTGTCTCTGGATTTGCATTTGTGCATGCGTGTGTGTCCCTTTACCCTTAAATAAAGCCCCACTATAGTTCAATGACAGCCATTAAAACCAAAGCAGCCCCCTCATACATCTCATCAGAGACAATGAGAAACCCCCTTCCACACACAAACACACACACACACACACGTAAGAATCATAAGAACACACTGAAGTTAAGTTTTTTTTTTTTAAATCTGCTTTCTATATTGAAACATGCCCCATTATACCCCCCCCCACCTCCGACTCAAGACAGCGAGCACTCCTCAGGACATTTAATCACACCAACCTATAGTTTTCACGTTACACACACATGCGCATGAGTGCGCACACACACACACACACTCACTCTGAGATGTGGACAAAGATGTCATTGCCCCCGTCTGATGGCGTGATGAAGCCATGACCTTTGGAGCGGGAAAAAAATTTACACACACCAGTAAACACTGGACCCTCGGCTGCACGAGCCGTCCTGTAGAGAAAGAGACGAGTGGAAGAAGTGACAGAAAAAAAAGTAATGACGATCCAACAGTTACTGTAAATGGAGCATTTTGATTGGCATGTGACAGTACACAAGACATAACTTGATTTGATTTTTCATGTCATCTCTCAATTCACAAGGCAAAGTTATTATTTTATAATTAAAACTCTTTAACACTTCTTCGACTAAATAACTGAATTATTTAGCAAAAAGTTGCTAATCAGCAGACAAAGCAACATAAAACTCTTGATGTTTTTCGGCACATCCTTTTATCTTTGTTCTGCTCTCTGCCAGCTACATAATCATTGAATCCTTGTTAATGCAAAACTAGTACTATCATACTTGTTTTAACAGGCCTGGCAGGTCTGGCAGCAATACTTCAGCTGATAAAGCAACCATATTCTTTTTTCTACTGAAATGACATCCAATACACAGCATTCTTGGTTTTCTTTGCATCTCATTGTGCAGATTTCCACAAGATATGTTCATTATACTGAAACCAGGGGAGTGTGTATGTGTGTGTGTGCGTGTGTGTGTGTGTGTTCTCACGCTGAGTGGGTCCTGTTTCTGCGAGTGGGCAGAGGGCTGGGGATGAGGTAGCCACTCATGGGTGAAGGTGAGTGGTCTCTGTGTCTGCAGACTGGAGGCTGCAAGGAGTCTGCTGGGACAGAACACAGTGTATAATATCATGGCACTACAGTTTATTGGTTATGTGCCACAATACAAATTTGGACAGCCTAAAACATGCTGTTATACAGCGTATTTTTACAGCACGGCAGTCTTTGGTCATACTAACATCTCTGCATTTAATTAAATGAGACAATACTCTATGTACTATACAGTATTCTGCTTTTTGTGCCCCTGCACTGCACTCACAGTTGGCAGAGGGATGATGCAGACATCAACTTCTTTCAGCGCAAGTGCAAGAAGATTCGTTCCTCTAATAATGAGGGTTACATTTTCCATTAAAGTGATCTATGAGATTTTGATGAACTCAATCCCCATTTGACAGAATTAATGGTCACCATTTGCAAAAGAATTTAACTGACAGTATTTATCATTATTAGTGGTCTGGTCTGATGGCTAATTATGATGACTACAAATAAACATAGCCACTGCTCTTCTGTTTTAATGTGATTCTCAGAGTGTTGGCTGTGGCATTACCACCTTAAACCGTATAAATAGATTACATACTGTAGAGTTATTACACTATGATATTCCCCATACTGTAAGCTCGCATCTTTCAAACACCATGCTCCAACTTCTCTGTCTCTCTCATTTTCTACCGCGTATCCGTCAGGGTCATGGGGATGCTGGAGTCAATCCCAGCCAATGTTCCAGGCAAGGATGGGGTACACCCTGGACACACAAAATGGCCCTACGCCTGGGAAACGAACCCACGACCTTCTGCCAAGAGGCAACGGCACTATGTCACCATGCTGCCCATGCTCCAACTTAACATGGGTAAATTTTAACTCAGTTTTATTTTCTGAGACTTTAGACTCCCAACTCCACAGGAAATACTAAACAACAGTAAAAGTGTCATCATGTGAACAGTCATACGATATATTTAGTCAGCAGCCTCAAAATGGCTAAATTGGCCTTTACCATGCAACGGTGGGGAGCGAGGGGATCCTTCAGAGGTCAACGGCGGGGTCACTGGTCTTGACCCCTGGATGGGCATGGCCTGAGAGGACATCGTGAAGGATGTTGGTGTCAAAGTGTGAAGAGGAAGGAGGGGGGACTCAGCAGAGGCTGCAGAACACCTGAGCAGAGCGGCACAGGAGAGCAGATATCAAGTCAGTCATATGCTATTAAATAAAAAAGCACATACTCACATGTGAGAGTTGAGTTTTTTTGTTTTTTTTTTAAAGATGTCTCTTTAAAAGCAGCATCCCTTCCTCAGCCATGAAGTACAACAACCCCAAAACACAATGAATTAGCGACCTCCTCGTGGCATTGCCCTACCCTGGTTACCATAGCAACAACAGCTTGTGGAAGGGCCACCATCGTAATGATTTTACAGCGACGGCAAAGGAGAACAGTCCCCTCATTGACCTCGCTATGGGATATACATTCCATTATTGGCATACTGTTAAAAGTGAATTAGAGAGAAAAACAATGAGGGAGGTTGGATAAACATAATAAAAGGAAACAATGATTGAGGCACCAGGAGTAGGTCAGTGAGCTCCCGCTCTTTCTGCTGCACTCAAGCAGCCACAAATCAATTCATTGCACAAGTTCAGGAAAAGTTAAGCAATAATGTTGTCATGTATTTTGATCATCCATTTCTATGGTACCATTAGTGATTTTGTTATCAGCTTGGTTCATAAATATCTCAGCAGATCATGGTTGCGTAACATTTTTCCTCAGATGTCACCATGAGGCAATATGGCTCTATATACAGGTCAAAATTTTACTCTATACTCATTTGGTTTATGAGACGGGTAAAATGAATGACATTCCCACCAGCGTCAGCCATATTTTATGTGTAGTGCTCATTAGCAAATGTCAGCACAAACTACGTTAAGATTTTTCCTGCTTGTCATGCTAGCATGGTCTCTGCTCCTGTGCAGATTTGCATTTACATGTGTCTTCAGTGATGTGTTGGGGCCAGATCAAGACTTTGTGTTTGTTGTGATGGCAAGTATAGCTCTGTAAAGTCTGGTTTTTATATTGGACAAGGAAGGAAGGGAGGAAGACTAACAGTAAATCAGGTTTAAGGAGAGAGCACATAACCTGCAGAGCTGTCCTAACAGTCTCGACACACACCAACATCTCTAAGCGGGGGGGGGGGTTTACTGTGGAATGCCAATTCAATAACAGGCCTGGGAAGGAATCCTTAGAACAACAACAGAAAAGGAGTGTGGGTCTTTATATGGGGCAGAGATAGAGGGAACATTGAAATGGAAAACTGGCTGATAAGCAGGAGATAATGTCCGAGGGAGGCTCGGAAAACATGATGAGGTGAATGTTGATTTAGCCTGCGAGGTGGTTAACTTCACATTATGCTTTAAAGAGCCACAGTTTGTCCGCCATATTTGCAATACTCTGCTTTACAGTCGTGCTGATCAGTTTTCCACGCAGACTAACCCAAACTGGAATTACATCATTTCAATTTGTATTATTTCATTTTGATTAATTGCACTGAACTAAATCTGAATGTTCACAATGACAATATGCTGATTTCTAGTAGTTATAGTGTCTACAAAGTTTACATTTTAGAGTACTGCGACAGTTTGAATACTAACATTTGCTAATTAGCTCTCAGCAGCCGAGGGCAATGGGAGTGTATGAAAAGCTTTGTAGGCCACAATTAGAAAATACACCTGCACATACACTATTTACATACATTGATATACTTATGTATACTTAAATGAATATAATATAAACATAATTATGCAGGGTGTTGTAACCGATCTCATTCAAGTCCCAATTCAATTGGACATATATCGGTTACATCAGCAATTTTTCATAGACATAAATCTGATCTCAGGGAACTCATGAATGTGTTCCTCTAACCAAATCAAATCAAATCAAATCAGATTTAATTGTATAGCGCCAAATCATAACAAAGTTACATCAAGGCACTTTACATATAGAGCAGGTCTAGACCAAACTCTTTATAAAATTATTTAAAGAGACCCAACAGATCCCCCGATGAGCAAGCACTCAGCGACAGTGGCAAGGAAAAACTTCCTTTAAGAGGCAGAAACCTCGGGCAGAACCAGGCTCGGGGGGGCGGCCATCTGCCTCGACCGGTTGGGTACATTAACCTGTTACATTATTCAAAATATTTATGTCTACATTATGAACAGACCCCAAAACTGTTAGATGAATGCACTTTCTAATGAATATGATCAATATGTCACAAAATGATGATGCAACTACTCATCTGGCTTTAGACCCACAGGTCTAGGTGTCACACGCAGAGTACACGTTGTACTGTTTGTTTACATACTGGGTCACACCTCTAGTACACGGCACGGTGAAATTGCGGGTTGTATGTAAACACTGCTCCTACAGTAGCTAGTTTACAAATTATCACTCAACCAGGATCACATGATTAGAGATGGGCTGACTTGATTGTATTGAGGATGTGATGAAGCATCGGATAAACACCAAGCTCAGTAACGTCAAGTGACACCATGATGGAGTTGGTTGCAACCAGCGTGGCGATAAGCAGTACATGTCTGTGGTGATTGAGGTCATTCACTACTGCTACTATTGGGCAAATGAAGCCACCAATGAGGCCAATTCTCATGTGGTCTCATTTTCTTCATTGAGAAGCACACACAAACTCGTATAGATTAGCTTTTTAAGCCAACACACACTGACAGCTTTGCTGAGACAAACATTATCCATGGGATGAGACCATTATACTGTATAAGGTAGAATGGTGAGTTTATACCAGTGTCAGCCTGGTAACTGTTACAAGACTGCATGAATTCATGGGAAGAAGAAAGTCATTTGTAAAGGGATGGTGCTTGAACATTTTGTATCAGTAATTGCACAAGTTGCCAGTTTGTATTTCAGATTTGTAAAACAGTTACTTAAGATCCCTCTCTGCATTTCTGAGCTTTCATCCGGTTATAGGTCAAGACACAGTCTGAGAATCTCACGTGGGACATCACTGGCCATTGCTGGGTCAAAGTTGAACAGGGAAAGTGTAATTTGAAATCCTTTTCTAGCTTCCTAAACAGATTAAGGTTTGCTTGTTTGTCTATTGGGGAACCTTTCTGCATATTTATGACGCACATTCCTACAGACACACACATGCCTGTTCTCATGTTTGACCTCCTTTCAGTTTCTCCTCCCTCCTCTTTTATCTTCTTGTTTTTCACCTCGAATGAGTCAGCATGCATGTCGGGGCACTTTTTACCAACAGCTTCTGCTGAAGCCTTTTCTCTTCCATGTTACATGTGATATGGTGGATATATATATAAGCCACAAACTATCATTTCGTTGTATCTAGATTACTTGTCAATGCTAAAAGTCACACCAGGGGATTCAATGGTGCTTTAACCTTTTGGCTGTGGAAAATCTCTGTAACTGCACAAGACTGTAATGTTTTCCGCTAAAATAATATTTTTTATTAAATGTTTTTCCTTCCCCTGAACAACTTCAGACCCATGACAATGAAATAACCGCAATTATACAGTTACACAGTTTACAAAAAAGAATATCTTAATTTCCAGAGAAATTCACACAAAAAACCCCAGTGCCAGTCAAAAACAGTTAAGTAACCACAAACATCCTTCATGAAACTGCTCCGCTTACAAAATTATAAGCAGAGGTTGTGACTGGATAGTTGATAACAGATTCAGTGCGGTTGATAATGAACCAGAAGGCTGATACAGGTAGACCAGAGAAAATTCACAGAGGGGCAGCTTGCACTATATTTCACATTATTTTCCATGTCATTCTGTTTGAACATTTTTATTTTATATGAAAACGAGTTAAAATCAGGTGTATATATATAAACAAACAAATATATATATATATATTTGTTTGTTTATTTACAGCATCTCTCTGCTCTTGCTCTCTCTCTCTCTCTCACACACACACACACACATATATAGCTGCACACCATAGCTACACAATGCACTAAACTTGTATACTACGGAATTTGTCATGATAGTGGTCTCTGGACCCCCGAGACCCTGCTGACACAGCAAATACCAGCCCAATGGGACACAACACACACACACAGACTCGCATAGATTAGCTTTTTAAGCCAACACACACTGACAGCTTTGCTGAGACAAACATTATCCATGTGATGAGACCATTATACTGTATGAGGCAGAATGGTGAGTTTATACCAGTGTCAGCCTGGTAACGGTTACAAGACTGCATGAATTCATGGGAAGAAGAAAGTCATTTGTAAAGGGATGGTGCTTAAACTTTTTGTATCAGTAATTGCACAAGTTGCCAGTTTGTATTTCAGATTTGTAAAACAGTTACTTAAGATCCCTCTCTGCATTTCTGAGCTTTCATCCGGTTATAGGTCAAGACACAGTCTGAGAATCTCACGTGGGACATCACTGGCCATTGCTGGGTCTAACTTGAAAACTAAAGGAGGAAGGGCCTTTGCTCTCAAAGCCTTTCAACTTCTTATGAGACATCAGCCATTGTATCGTTCCTGTTTTATTTCACTTTTGGAGACAGGGTTTTATTTTTGTTCTTTTTATTGTGTGCTCTATCTTTAATTTCACTATTTAATTTTGTGTTTTTAACTTTAGACTGGTGTGAAGCACTTTGTTACTTGTGTTGAAAACACACTTAACAAATTAAGCATTATTTAAATTACACAATTACACATTACACACTATTGCCACAGGATTTGCATCAGTTACAGCATGTTTGCAGTGGACACAGTTGAAGAACTAGTATGAGCGGGGACAGCACGAGTGGTTAGGCTGCTTTAAAGATTATTTAAGAATTATTTGTACAAACCAGACTGAGTGTTTTACTCTGTTAGACTGGTCTTCAGTAAAATGTTTTAATTGGTGAATGTGGACATCTCTGTGCGTACCAGGAAATCCTGTCACCTCCTATCCTGCTGAGGGTTTACTGCTGGACAAGCAGACAAAAACGAGGACACAGAGGGAGAATCATGCAGAAATCGCAATCACAATTAATCACGCTGGATATGAGTCAAGTATATATAGAAGAAGAACAAGAAATGCTGGTGTGTCATTCACTCAAACCAAAACACACTAATCAAAGACCAAATGCTACAACAACAACACACACACACACACACACACACAGAACGAAGCTATCAAAGCTTGATGAAAGCGTTCAGCACACCATGCAAAAAAACCCAAAGTCATACCAACGCAGACTGGAAATACTGCCTGTGTATTAAAACCAGAGAGCACAGCAAAGGAGAGGGGAATGAGCTACAGTTGTGAAGAGGGAGCAGACCAAGACAACCGTGTGAGGGAAAAACTTTTAACACGATCACCAAAGACTCTTTGTTTTCCCTCCACACACCTTCCTTTGTTCTCATTCAGTCCCTTGTTGACATCTCATCTCCTTCCTGTTCTCTCCTAAGGATGAACAAGAAAAGATGTGACATAAGGAAGGACAGCTGAATACGAACCGATATGTTATGAACAGGGAGTGGGGAACTGTCTGCACTGCGCTATTATTACATGATTACATGTCAGAGGAGCTGAGCTTTGCACTGGAGCTTGGAGCTGTGAACCTGAGCAAGGTAACAGAAGACGTAACAAACCCTTCCTTGTTTTCCTTTTGCCCAAAATGAGAAGCATTGGTTTAAAGGAAGAGTTTGACGTCTTAGGAAACAAAAAAAAAACTGTCTTAATAGATGTAGCTATCACATTTTATTTCTGCTGACATACTAAGTTATACTTAGTATACAAATTCTTAATTTCAGCAATCACTTACCCCTATTGTCAAAGATTAGGTCATTTTATTCAGCACGTACAGCAATCTTCAAAAGCGGTAATGAGGAGATAGGCAACCTCCAGTTTTGATTTATTGTTGGTCTTTCTATGCCTTTATTTTTAGTCAGAAAGGAAACGGAGAGTAAACAGCGAGAGAGAGAGAGAGAGAGAGAGAGAGAGCGAGAGAGAGCGAGAGAGCGAGAGAGAGAGAGAGAGAGAGAGAGAGAGAAGGGAGTGACCTGCAGCACAGTTCCCTGCCTGGATTCAAACAAGGGACATTGACCTTATGTGGCACACACTATAAACCACTCAATCACCAAATCGAAATCATTTTGGTTTCACTATGTGAGCAGCAGAGCAGCCAATTGGCTTCCAATTACCAACATTGGTCAATCAGGGTCCAGAGCAGCCCTTTAAAAGCAGCCTGTTCAGGAAATCAGGTCTACGTTTTATTCATCTGTGGGAGGTTGATGCACCGAGGCATCCTTCACATTTTCACCCACCTTGGTAATTTTGTCTATGCCACCATTGTTCATGTTTTCGTGAAGTCTCTTTTTAGAGAAGAGAGTCTGTCAGTTGCATTTCCTGTTATTCCCCTCAGACAGAGTTGAGTCAGAGCCAGTTTTGTTATAATTTCATTTATTTTGCGCAGCCCCCACACGCTCTCTCCTCCCCAACAGTTGGGAACGTGTTTGTTTATTAATCAGTTTGAGTTGAATAAATCCACAACTTTTGCTAATCAAAGTTGACTGTAGTTTTATTGATTGCCCATTTCATTGTTTTACTTTTGTTTTCACACATTAGGGCATGTAACAACACTACTATCATGACTTCATTGTCACAACTTAGTTTGTTAGTTTTATTTAGCTCTGAACACTACAAAAACTGTTCCTCTTATAAACAGTAAGATTTAGTTTAAACACAATCGGGCTGTAAAGTTGGACTGCTGGGCTTATCAGTTTTCATGTTTGGTGTGAGGACGCTAATGTTGCCAACAACCTCTGTAGTCTAAAAATAAATAAATAAATAAAAAATGAAGTGGATGTGGGTTGTTAATGGCTCCAGGCAGGTTATTTAGAAGCTGATTGCGCTGACCCAAAGAATGAAAGAAGCTGCTTCAAATGTATTATGCAGCCAGTGTTGAGTTCTGGAGGCAGAAAGCATTAGGCTTTGACAAAGACTGACAATTCTATTAAGCTTTGTGTGCATGCTTGGAAGTAAGTGCGAGTGGGTGGATGGTCCAGTGCATTTTTGTCCAAGGCCAAATGTTGAGTGCATGTGTGACAGCAAGAGAAAGTTTTGATCCTACAATGTGATGACTCACCAGCCGATGTGCGTCAGTGCAGTATTTCCTGTATTTCAATCATGCACACATTCATGAAAGTCGAATGTACGGTGCAGACATAAGAAGCATCCTCTTCAGGATGTCTGTGTGTGAGCCGCACTGCTGTTATGTCCATTTGCATGCAAAGCTTCAGATGCAGGTATTTCCAGATTTAAAACAAATCATTAGCTTATCTTTGGGCACCAGATTTCATCACACACACACAGACACTAATCTGTGCTATGAGCGTTAGGCTTTGAAAAGAACTTGATGCCAGGGTTTAAGAGTTTACAGAAATCTGATCATGAAATAGATTTTTTTTCTATAAACACTTAACACAAAAAGCTAATATAATATATAATATAAATTCTACATATGGGAGTTTATATAACACCGTGGATGTAAAACAATGCTTCGTGTGATTAACTTCTTGGCTTGTCTTCCTGCTCGCCCTCTTCCACGTGTCATAGTCTGACTTGTCCACTGAGTGGTTCCAGACAAACATCTTGTTACCTGGCACAACCACAACTATTCCTTATATTTAGCAAGGTTGCACTTTGGTTTAATGTGCCAAGAATAGTTTCTTCAAAAGGAGGTGCCAATCTCTTGCCTTCACTATTCAAACTGTGACAGCAGAACAATAGCATTTGGTGAGTTCTGGTATTCACTGTAAGAAAAAGAAAAAACATCAACACCGCTTTAGTCTCTGTGCTTTCCAGTTGTCATTGCCTACATTATAATATCACTGCATTAGGTAATGGAGCCGAGGCTGCGGTGAGTTACAGAGCCATTACAGCCCTGTGTGCACTACGGACAAACAAGACAATGCTGTGCAGTGAGACCACTGAGCCTCTTCTACACGCCATCAGCGTTCACGTGTAGCTGCAGCTCATTTGTGGTGCTGCTGAAATTAACTTTGCTCATTTCCCATAACCACTAATCTATTTGTACTGGTAATGCCATTTACCAGAATCCAGAATATTGTTCTTATTGGTGGAGAACCTATCTGGGAGCAAAAAATTATAAATCTGTTCAATTAGTAGTTGTTTTTTTACCCCAGAAACCAAAACATCTATTTACCAACACTTCCCTCGAGATTTATAGAGATGCTTTTCAATTATGTCACAACTGCATTTGGCCATCTGGACACTTTGAAACAACATAGAACCAGAGGGGCAAAAGCTACTCTTGATCACCTGTTTTGTTTTGGTTTTTTTGTTAAGATATATTTTTGGCCTTTTTATTCAAAAGCATTTATCCAAAACATCAGATTTTTATCTTTTTGAACTTAAACCAAAGCTGCGATGAGTCGATCAAGTGTGGTTGCATTTTGAGGTCTGAGGTTGTGCTGGTTGTGCTTTTGTTAAACCAATAAAAAAATAATTATCTTGGGGTTTTTGACTGTTGACAAAAATGAACAGACGAGTCAAATATTCAGTCAAATAAAAAAATATCCCAAACAATTCATCGTTATCATTTTACTCCTGGGGAATACACAAAGTCATTTTAAAAACATAGATTTGAAGTTGCATATTTTATGTTGTATATGTTTTTTTGTTATGCAAGTACTGCTGTCATTGTTTTTGATCACATGACACGCGAAAACTTTGGATTTGATATTACAGATGGAATATCTGGTGATAAAGATAACACGGCTGAAATTGTAAAATCTAATTACCTCACAGGCTCAAGGCTACATAAGTGTGATGTAAACAAATGGAACAATGCTATTTGTCTTTTTACGGAGAACACAAAAGTTAACGTGACAAAATACAAAATGGAGTGAAAAGATGAGAGGGGGAATGTGATCCCATCATTTTATATTCAGTGGTGCACAGCAAAGCTTCCCATCAGGCACTGGACCCACATGACTGCCTACGAATGACAATGGCCTCTTTCTTCTTTTCAGTATTGGGTTGGCTGAAAGTTACACAAGACAGTAATGCGCCTAACACACTTGCTTCCAAATTCAATTTTACAATGCCTAAAAGCCCATCTGTTTGCATTTCCGCAAAGAAGCTGTGGGTTATGAAATCCATGCCTTTCCCTTCATTCTCACTATGCTGGGGGGAATCATTGTTTATGCAATGGACAAATACACAGACAGATCATCAAACAACCACCAAATATCATCGCCATAAAGACACAACTGAATGTTTCACACTAACAGGACACACAAAAACACTTGTGAATTCATCACTGGAGGCCGTCAAACTCATGATCCCACTATCTCTGCAGAGGATCCAAGTTGTGACCACAGTGCCCAAACACCACAATGTGTACCACTATAACAAAAACCTTTTGGTGCTGCACCTCAGCCACTGCCAAGTCACTGCAGTTGTTACATGGAGAATCAAAATGGCAGACAGTGAGGGCTGTAACATATAAAATCTATGTACATGGCACCCACTTGATGGGGTTTATGTAATGTGATAATTCTCAATAAAATTTTTCGCCCACAATCCTGGCAAAGCATTAATTCGGTTTGGGATTCTGTTTGTTTCCATTTCTTTCAATATCTTTAATATCAATAATCCATGATACATAGAACAAAGTGTGGTATTTCTAAGGAATTAAACGAATGAAACAATTGTAAAATAGAGGTAATATAATTTTTATAAAAAATGGAAATGATGCACATCATTTCATTGTCGATATGCGGCCACGTCTAAGAAGATTTCAAAAATGGGGAAAGTTACTCCTCCCACAACAAAGTGGAAAAAACACAGTTAAAGAGCAGACTGGGAGAAAGCTCAAAATGCTGAAAAGACACCCATAAGTGGGTCAAAGAAAGAACTTATCAGAAAGTCTGATTAACTGCAGCGTGCAACACATTAATGCGTTTTCTCACTTAAGTGCAGGTTTTGTAGCAAACAAGTAAAACAACACCAACACAAACCAACCGCGAACTGAAACCTTAGCTTGTGTGCGCTTCACTGACTTGTGCAAAAACAGTTTAATGCTTTACTAAATGTAGATAAGTTTACATGGTGATGGCAGCTCTTTCCCACAGTGTAATACAAAACCTCTGAAGGAATTAAACCTGAGGGCTGAAATGAGATGATGCACCAAACGCTAACTGTCGATGTCTTGCACATTATGCTTCCTAACACCTGCTCTGCCTGGACTGATTATCATGAATATTTTAACTTGAGGACATTGTACATTTTTTTGGATTGGTAATATTTTATGGAAAACATATAGAGTCATGTTGTTTTTGGCAATGTCTGAAATATCCATAAGCTCTATTACATTGATGCACATCTGCAACATTTACCACACTGATCCGATACAGACAAAATGTTGAATGTATCTACATTGCTTCATGTTAATGTCACATCAGTTAATTGACGTTTGCTCATACAGGCCTTGAAACAACCGCTTTAGCAGGAAGACAAATCAGGCTTGGTTGATATAAAATATGGTGGACCGCCTGTGTAAAATACTTCTGTCAAAAGTACATTTGAGTGATGTCCACACTGCTGCGTTCTTTTAAGAGCACAACACTTATGCTAAGTTTCTGTCTGTTTGGGCTAAAGTAAGACATTAACACAACAATAACGTTAACAACCACAGTCACTCCCTGACTGGGTCTAATCAGGTTCGACTTGAGCAGTATAAAAAAAGCTGCTTTTTGTTTACATTCACATCTTGCCGTGGATGGTCTGTATGTGGGTTTTCAGGTGTGATGTTGATGGATGATGGACATGGATGATTTCTGATACAGAGCAAAATTGGTCAACTGGCTAACAACTGTTTGCCTTTTAAAATGAAAATGTAGTAGCTTGGATGTAGCTAAACATATTTATACCATTTTCCTTATTTATTGCACATAAAGATAAAATAATCACAGGTAATTTTTCAGAGTTCTGTATTTATAATATATTATTAAAAATGATTTGGTTTGCAACAGTCCAGAGGAGAGAAACCACAAGTGAAGCACTTCCTTTCAATCAAAACTAAATATCTCTTGACCGTTTGAAAACAGCTTCAGTCTCTTTCATTCTGTCAGTGCATTTTTATCATCCTACATGTGGTGGTTATTGCTGGATATTTGCAAAACACTTCAACACAATGTCAATAAGAAATTTAATATGTGAGGAATTAAAACTGGTACATTTTCCTAACTTCACAGAGCCTTTCACTGCTCTGATAAGCTGTGCTCTCAACACTGACACTGTTCTCTCACTGCATAATGAGCCCAAATGTTGGTACAAAAAGAAAAACATTCTTCAGGCTGCAGGATCATATATCAGTGACACATTTCCCTGCTATACAAATATGGCAGCGAGAGCAAAGAGGAAATCTGATTATTGAGTAGATGCATGTAAACACATCCTGCTTCAGGCTGGTCTCTCCCAGGACCCGCTCTGTTTGTGTATGTGAAGGTAAGTAGATGCTATAATGCCTTCATTACACTGATCACTTTCTCTACAGCACCAGAAGTCATAGCCAACAGTGTCACTGAGGTCCATGAATGCTGAGCAAGATTTTATTTATTTTTTTTTTTTTTAACAAAATGATAACTTACAATACCTGTTTTACGAAGTGTTATTTTGTTTGGTAACATCTGTTTACACACATCTCCCAAAGTGTAACTTTGACTGATGAGATCAGCATGGAAGCCATTCCACTAATATTTCACTTAAAGAGAGTAGAGTCTTTCCCTCTCCCTCTCCCTTTATTGTCTACAGTCAGCACTCACAGGAGACTATTACTGGAGATCATGTTGCACAACAACGTATTAGGCCTTCACAACAAACCCTATCCTCAAGCTTCATAGTTGTAAAAGACATGGTCAAAATCATCGGAACGCCTTTAAAGTGGTTTAACATCATGGTGGACGTTTTAAAACAAACATTTATGACAGACAAAACTAAGGATGCTGTTTTGCATATTGTCATAACGCCAAAACTTCTCATTGAGATTTTTTCATGTTGTGACATGTAAACTACATGAAATAATGTCATCTGGTGCACATGCATTCTGGGATCACATTACCTCACCCATAATGTATGAACAAATATTGAACACAGCTCTAAAACTGACCAGATGAAATGTCAACACAACACTGAGGGCAATGAAGAATCATCCAGCGGTGCATAGCTTTATTTATTATTCAAACTCATGCTGCGCTTTCAGTGTTTTACTTAAGAGAAAACAATTCTATTCAAGCTGCTTGCACAAAAATACTAAGATGCCCCACAGCAGCCAGCTGTGAGGGCATTTAACAAAGTTAGAGCAAAAAGTAATCAAGGCTGAAATACAGGCAGATGTCAGCCATGACATCTGCCTGAGCTACTCTGGGTATATCAGATATAAAACAGTAAAGTCAATGTGAATGGTGGTGAAAGAGGAAGTCATTCAACTGATGTGCTACGCCCAATATTAAAATAATGAGACTTGTTCTTGTGGCAATGCATTCTGGTCTATATAAGACATTGGCAATGCCTTTTGTGTGTGTGTGTGTGTGTGTGTGTTAAAGGAGGTATATACACTGCTCGAAAAAATAAAGGGAACACTAAAATAACACATCCTAGATCTGAATGAATGAAATATTCTTATTAAATACTTTGTTCTTTACATAGTTGAATGTGCTGACAACAAAAATCACACAAAAATTATCAATGGAAATCAAATTTATTAACCCATGGATTTGGAGTCACACTCAAAATTAAAGTTGAAAAACACACTACAGGCTGAACCAACTTTGATGTAATGTCCTTAAAACAAGTCAAAATGAGGCTCAGTAGTGTGTGTGGCCTCCACGTGCTCGTATGACCTCCCTACAACCCCTGGGCATGCTCCTGATGAGGTGGCGGATGGTCTCCTGAGGGATCTCCTCCCAGACCTGGACTAAAGCATCCGCCAACTCCTGGACAGTCTGTGGTGCAACGTGGCGTTGGTGGATGGAGCGAGACATGATGTCCCAGATGTGCTCAATTGGATTCAGGTCTGGGGAACGGGCGGGCCAGTCCATAGCATCAATGCCTTCGTCTTGCAGGAACTGCTGACACACTCCAGCCACATGAGGTCTAGCATTGTCTTGCATTAGGAGGAACCCAGGGCCAACCGCACCAGCATATGGTCTCACAATGGGTCTGAGGATCTCATCTCGGTACCTAATGTCAGTCAGGCTACCTCTGGCGAGCACATGGAGGGCTGTGCGGCCCCCCAAAGAAATGCCACCCCACGCTATTACTGACCCACTGCCAAACCGGTCATGCTGGAGGATGTTGCAGGCAGCAGAACGTTCTCCACGGCGTCTCCAGACTCTGTCATGTCTGTCACATGTGCTCAGTGTGAACCTGCTTTCATCTGTGAAGAGCACAGGGCGCCAGTGGCGAATTTGCCAATCTTGGTGTTCTCTGGCAAATGCAAAACATCCTGCACGGTGTTGGGCTGTAAGCACAACCCCCACCTGTGGACGTTGGGCCCTCATACCACCCTCATGGAGTCCGTTTCTGACCGTTTGAGCAGACATATGCACATTTGTGGCCTGCTGGAGGTCTTTTTATAGGGCTCTGGCAGTGCTCCTCCTGTTCCTCCTTGCACAAAGGCGGAGGTAGCGGTCCTGCTGCTGGGTTGTTGCCCTCCTACGGCTTCCTCCACGTCTCCTGATGTACTGGCCTGTCTCCTGGTAGCGCCTCCATGCTCTGGACACTACGCTGACAGACACAGCAAACCTTCTTGCCACAGCTCGCATTGATGTGCCATCCTGGATGAGCTGCACTACCTGAGCCACTTGTGTGGGTTGTAGACTCTGTCTCATGCTACCACTAGAGTGAAAGCACCGCCAGCATTCAAAAGTGACCAAAACATCAGCCAGAAAGCATAGGAACTGAGAAGTGGTCTGTGGTCACCACCTGCAGAACCACTCCTTTATTGGGGGTGTCTTGCTAATTGCCTATAATTTCCACCTGTTGTCTATTCCATTTGCACAACAGCATGTGAAACTGATTGTCAATCAGTGTTGCTTCCTAAGTGGACAGTTTGATTTCACAGAAGTGTAACTGACTTGGAGTTACATTGTGTTGTTTAAGTGTTCCCTTTATTTTTTTGGGCAGTGTATATTAAAGGAGGTTCAACTGATCCCTGTGTTAAGAAGACCTTGCATGTCATGTCAGAAGGATAACTACCATTTATAATGTTTTATGGTTGGGTAAAAAATGGTTAAAATCCTGTCAGTCAAATTCTACTTCAGCTGAAGTAGAAAGTTCTATACATAACATGCTGTCTAAAATATTGATTGCCTAATTATTTGTGTTATTAAGAAATGACGTATGAAATTAAAAAAATGACTTAAGGACATTTAGGCTTATTCCTTCACATTAACATTGGAATTTCACAGTCACGGCAATAAGAGGCTCCACTTGCAGAGGCCCCTTGTCAGCCCAGGGCAAGCACAGACATGCAGAAATATGGATGCAGGTGTTCTACACGACAAAGCTCAACATTAGTACAGCTGCTAAAATCCAACTGACAGAGTTCAGAAATGTAAATCTGTATTTTTTTTAATCCCTGTAGCTATGAGAGTAACATTACAATGTTTCAGAGCCAAGTTCATACTGACTGTCATGACTCCTATTTACAATCCCCCATTAGGCATTGTGTATATGACATTTTCTTTTTTTAAACCCGACAACCAAACTCACAGACACACCATGGCCATTTATTTGTCTCTACTGTTAACAGGCCTCAGGCAGGGTTTAAAAACAAGCCCCCCCCCCTCCACCTCTGTTCTGCAGTGTGGTTAGTGCGTGCGCGCGCGCGCGCGCACACACACACACACACAAGCAAGTGCATACACTCGTCTTATAATGACATGCAGACGAGACACTGGTAACATCCTACTGCTTCTAAGGCCACAGAAACTCATCTTCCAGTCCTTCCTTAACTCTGAATCAGAGGAAACCTTTTCACTTCTCTGAATAAAACCTCCCGCTTTTTTTTTTTTTTTTTTTTTTTTTTTTACACACACACACACACACACACACACAGCTACGCTTGTTTGGAGCCTTCCTCCTAAAGCAATCCTTGACGAAAAAGAAAGACTATGGAAATCGGTGAACACAGCTGATAAATTGGAAAAAGTAACAGTGTGACAACAACCCCCGCGATTCACTTGAAAAATTATTTGTTCAAACTACATACACCAACTTTATTGTACTAGTTATGGCGTAATTCAGCCCAAACCTCGGTCACCTAGCTTAAGCATTACAGCTATCTGTCGTGGAGAACGCGGACTGAACACATCTGCTGTGAGTCACATTTAAACGCACCGCTCACCTGGTTTCTTCCAACTTCACCACTGAAAGATGTTGTCGACTCGAAGAAGTCTCGTCCCAGGAGGAAGAAAAAAAACTTTGAGTTGAGTTTTAGATGAGTCCGCCTAGTTTGTGCACCGCAGCAGAGGATTCAACAACGGCGACGTTCACGGCTCAGAAGTAACCGCTCTCTCTCTCTCGCTGTGTATCTGAAAGGGCGTGACTGATTTCAAGGTGACGTCAGCTCTTTACCGCCATGGACGTTACACTACTACTTCAAAACCGCGCAGAAACCTGCGCCGCAGCGTACCGTAAAAACAAACGCTGGATTTGGAAAGATGCACATATTTCCTTTACAATTTTATATTGGCTCGTGAGTTACCATGGCTGATAAAGGCTGATCTCTGACGGAAAAAAAGAAAATCCTCCGAGAACTATAGGTAAAAATATGTAACTGGATTTCATATAAGTCATGATATATAATTTGTACAATTTGAATGGAATTTTACTGCCATAATTGTGTACGTACTATGAACAATCATGTCAACAATCACAATTAAACTAATAAGCTATATATAATAGAAAAAATAAAGTTATTTTAAATAAATTATAGTTAATTAAGGAATCTGCATTCACAAAAGTTTCAACGGCAAACTATTGTCTTTAGCATATGGATAAGATTTAAAAGGGCTCCCAGAGAAGCACATGCTCATTTTCAGTAGAGAGAGACATAAATAGTCTTTATGGTTGCAATGGATGAGGACTTCTTCTCACCCATTTCTCTACAATGTAGTTTTTGCTGGACTTACACTGAATACACTCTCCTCTTAGTTCTCTGAATTACACTGTGATCGTGTGGAAAGACCTTTGACAGCTTTACTGTTGCAGTTGTTTAATATCTGATCACCAGAATTACCATTTGAATTGGACTCAATATATCCACATAATTTGGGCAAAATGACAGATGACATTAAAAAACAGTGACTTATACCATACTTGCACTGCGAGAAGGAAGTAATAAATAAATAAATTAGCACTTGGTGTACAAGTCATGTGATTTATTTGACTGTGAGGGAGCTAAATGTGAAAATACTGGAAACTCTACCCCATGACAGGAAGATCAAAGTTTGAAATCCCCTCCAGCCACAGACTTAACTAATTAACAACTATATGCAAATTATCAAGACCAGGACATAAGCAGCCCATTGAAACCGATCATTCATCTTCCACCTCTTATCCGTTTCCAGGGTCGGGGGGGTTCTGGAGCCAATTCCATCTCACATTGGGCAAGGGCGGGGTACACCCTGGACAGGTCACCAGTCCATCACAGGGCTAACACACAGAGACAGACAGAGACCAACAACCACTCACACTCACACTCACACCTACAGACAATTTAGAGTCACCAGTTAACCCAAACATGATGTCTTTGGACGGTGGGAGGAAATCAGAGTACACAGAGGAAACCCACGCAGGCACAGGGAGAACGTGCAAACTCCGCACAGAAATGCCCCAGTTGGTAGAAAAGTTTACTAAAATAGCTTAGATAATTTCGCCCGGTTCGTGTCTTGGTTCAGAGATCAGGGCAGCGGTCTGACGTCTATTTTCAGATATTTCCTCACTGATCGAAATGACCATGAAGTATGTAAGTGGCAGCCCTGATAAGATCTGGTTTAATTCTCTAAATGATGAGGAGACAATACCATCCCAAAAATCCTTGATGAAGGAACAAATTTACTATGTACCATGTAAATATATAAACAGATCATATGTTTTAACAATACAAAATCAACCCAGATCCTTTTATGACCGACTAAGATCAAAATCTGCAATAGCTTTATCTTTCAAGGGCAGTTAAGAACCATCTTAAAGAGCAAGCATATAATCTGTGATCATCATAAAAATATACTATTCACATAGTCATGGTATTTAAACATTTGAATCCTGATTCTTTCTGTTTTGCAGTTAGGAAAGGAGTATTTATTGTCCAATAAAAACAACAACAACATAAATCTGTTCCAAAAAAAGCCCAGTAGGTGCACTCATCGCTTGAGTTTTTCTAATTCCTTATGAAGTCCTCTTTGCATCCTTCCTAGACCTCATGAGATTTTCCATTGAGGTAGCTGATGTGGTTAGGAAAGGAAATTAGTTTCACTGATCAAACACTCCTTATAATTTTTAGTATGTATGAAATGCATTTGCAAATCAAAAAAAGTCTAACAACAGTTTAAATTTTGTTGCATTATGGGAAGTGTAGGATCAAATGGTTTGGGGCACATTGGTGTTAAGAGTCAGGATAGCTTTATTTCCACTGCCTTTTGACCATTTTAAAAATCTCTTGCTTGTCCCACCAAATATACGTGCCTCATGAAAACAGACAACTTATACCAACAAATTGTGAATGAAAACAAGACTCAGATTTATAACAATGTAATATGATAATCACAAACAAAATATCAGAGCAGTGTAAAATAGGAATACAGAGGGGGTAGTCAGACTGACTTTACAATCAATTAAAGAAAACAAATTTAATGTGTACACAAAGTTTGAAATGTACTTTTGCGTGTTCACCTAGCTAGTCTTTTAAAAATAAATTGGCATTTTCCACACACAGTCCCCCTCACCTTTGTCAGTGCTATTTCATGTATAAAATCTAGAGATCTGCTCACTGTCTGAAACACTGGATCAGGTTTAAAATCCACTGTGTCGTATAACAGTGCACAATAAATTTAAGAATCTACAATGTTGCTCTCTTACAAAGTTACCAGTCTACACGTTGGGTGAAGCTCACTGTATTCCACAACATTTGGCACTTCTTGCAAGGTGCTAATTTCGGCCCCCGTATGCGTGTGTGTGTGTGTGTGTTTGTGTGTTGGGAACATTGCTTACTTTTCTACAGGCCAATGTAAAAATCTAATGGGGACCATACTTCTAAAAATCCAGACAAACAAATGGACATTGCTCTACATTAGCAGCAATTTTACAGCCACAGAGCAGAATGACAGGCCCTTCACCAGGTACCATTTAAAAACTCTAAAACAAACACTCATGAAACATTCCCTTATGCTTCTATGAATTATACATGGTGAACATTTTTGAAACAATATAGAACAGGAATAAGATCAGAAATATGAACTACTTTATGAAAGACTTTCAAACAATATAGCATAATTCATCAGGTTCAAGTATCTGTACTGATATAGCCACCACAGTTTTCAATACAATTACTGAACTGTCTGAAAATATCATGTATTTGAAAAGGATCTCTTTAGCTGATGAATATCCTGTATTAATCACCTAAATTGCATCTGAAAGTTCACTGTGTATAATTAGCTTTACGCTACCCAACTAGCCTATTAACATACCATGATTCACAGTCTGATTTACCTCAGTGTCTATTATACAAAATGGAAATGACTCTGGAGTCACTCTATAGTCAAAGAGAAAAATGGATGGGTTATCTTCCAACTAATTCTACTGACAGCATTGTATAGACATACATATTCAGAATTTATATATTAGCTTAGTATATATAATATACAAACAGCATACTCCGTGACAGTAGTAAAGAGGATGAAGTGAGACAGAAAGATAGACAGGGTTTGAACCTTCAGTCTCTCTTGGGTCCCCTGTGTGTGTGTTACACCTTTTTCAGAATAAACAATAACCTATGGCTGTCGTCTGTGTGCCTCGTCCTCTACTCTGCTTAGCTTTGGTGTAGCTGGGCAAACACAGGTTGCTATAGTAACTGCTGCGGGATAGAACACTATGTATGGGATAGTATAGTAACTGAGGAACTAAAAGAAACCTTCTGGTTTTACCAGACGATGCTGTGTATCAGTGTAAACACAGAATTACACTTGTTGTGATGCAATGCAACAATCGTGTTTCATGGTGGGAACAGCTGCAAACCTGGATCTGGTGTGAACAGTGCCAAACGTGTGTTAAATAAGGAGAAGTATTCTGAGTAGTCAACAGTCAAACAGGTTGAACCTGAGTCCTGTATTATAGACAGGGTATGGAAAACCATATGTGATTGAGTATGTGAGAAAGGGTGTGAGTATACAGATGTGTGTGTATACATCTTGATGTGTACTGGGGAAGACTGATGAGAAATGGAACGTGTGCTCCTGAAAGACAGAAGGAAAGGCTAAATTAGACACCCCTTTTAATTAAAAATAAAAGCCACAGAAACAAGTAAAGGTAAAGCTCCGGTCACCACAACTGCCACCCACCATGTTGTGTCACATTGTTCTGCTGTACTGTATGCCAGTCTTGGAAGCGATGTTGGACCAGGGTAGCAGAGAACGCAGCAGTGATTGGGCCTGTCGGTACAACCTCTGTGGGATGGAGCAGGGGCTCAGGCTGGCCAGGGTTGAACCGATGTGCTGGATATAGTCAGTGAGATAAAACGTTAAGGAAAAATAAAACACCACATTCATATTTGGTTGCTCTGTAACTGAACGTTATACTTGACTACTCGTCAGGGCCTGTAATCACAAAACATTTCATTTTACAACTAAGAGTTCTCCTAAGATGCCAAGACCAACTTTTAGGAAAAAAGTCTGGAGTAAAGAGTACCACTCTGTTACTTTGGCTGATGTCAATCTTCATGGTCGAACTTGCTGTGGGACCAAAAACATCCCGCAATAATTACAAAATACACTGAGAAACTAACGATTACAAATTAATATTTTACACTAGCACATTCTCAAAAATGTTTGAAGTTTATGTTGACTTGGTATAATTAAATTTTCCAATAAAAACCCCTGCTCATTTCAATTATTGAAACTATTTATTTATATACTTTAAAAAAAGAGAGAAAAAAAAAAATCACCTGTCATAGGCTACCATACAAAGCTTACAGCCTATCATCCACGTGTTGACATATGATGAATACAATGCCAAACAGCAGGCCTCTCTCCATGAAGATCCACCTGTATGTTAAACATATAACTTTTTTTTCCTGTTCACATATGTGTCCTTGTCTTGTGGAGTAATAAACTTACATTGTTCTAACTATGGCCTTGAGTGTACAGGGCAGTCTGGCGCGATAAGCCAGCTTTATTTCCCTATACTTGGTCAACATTTAAAAGGAATATTGTTAACTTCTCTTTGATATGGGCTCACGGCAGATTTATTGTTCTGTGACTAGACTGCCTTACAAACTGAGATCTTGAGTAGTCAGTGGTGCAAAGTTGCAGCAAAGCAGCCAGCTATTGCATCATTACAAGGGAAGTACAGCCCTTTAACTGTTCTTTGTGATTTAGTCTCAATTAGGATTGCTGTGAACTACTTAGTGAATTGCCCTCAACAAATTTGGAGTTCCAAAGTCAGGAATTAAAGTTAAGCCCACTATTTTTAGGGTCTTTTCCCAATTTTTGCTGATTTAGTTGGACAAAAGGGCTTTATTTTTCCCTTAAAATTCTTTGTGAATACAGGCCTACATGTTTCGGTCTAAAACAGAAACACAAATACAAACAGCTAAATAACCCTGCTTCAATAAAAGGATATAATATTGTCCAAGGTGGATGACCCCCATTGATGTAGAGCACATATGTGAATCCATCTTTTAGGACTCCTCGTATAGAGTAGTAGTAGGGCAGGTAGTGGTGCTGCCTAAAGTCCCTGTTCTCATAAAAGTGGATGGCAGTGTTGTTGGTGGTGAGGACATGAAGGTAGATGGCCTTACAGTGGTCCTGGGCTGTCGTTGAAATGTGCTCCTTCAAACTGTCCAGCAGCAAGGAGCCTAAAGGGGAGAGACCTCAGTGAGGGGCAGGAGTAATCATGCAGCATACTGGGTTATAGGTGAAATATTTCCTCATCTTGTTGCATCAATGCAGCTTAGGGTGAAATGTGAGGGAGGAGAGTACAAACAGGATAGACAAAGAGAGAGGCAAAAAGTTTTCTCAGAAGCTGCAAAAGAAAGTCAGTATACTGTTACTGAGCTGTATGCAGACACTTCATTCATTATTTACGACAGGCTGGCAGACAGGCTACTGTTTTTCATCATGACAGTACAATGTCTACAGCTCTGCACCGAACTTCAACTGCTTGTGTTCAATCTGATCAATTGTGTAGATGTAAATGTATTCAAAATGTGGTCATTTGTCTCATTTTACAGGATAAAAAAAACTCAATCCCACGAGACTAGGGGGCCAAAAAATAGTGATAATTTTAAAAAAAGAAACTTTATTGACATTGCACTAATGGAACGATACAAAAAAAATCTAGTTTGGAAGTATTTCAAATAACTGGTTATGCAAACATATTAAAAACATTAGATACATGCTCTCAAAGAATAAGTCACAAGTCTGTGTGTCAGTTCTGTGACAGAGCTATGGTACCAAGAACAAATACTTTTTGAATTGGTACAGTCAGACCTATAGTGCTTTTATAAGCTCTCACAACCTCTGTACAAGTGAATGTGCCAATCAGCAGGACAAAAGACAACCAATTCTGTCCCTCTAAGCTCTCACTATTGTTTTTCTCCATGTCATTTTATTTTTATTTTTATTCTCTTTGCTCCTTAACATGTAGGTTGAAGTTAAGAAAATGGTTTATTATGCATCGGTTACAGTTAGGCTGTATAAAGAAATTAGTGTAAGTCAGTGTAATGTTCTGAAGTGACTATGATACGTTTTGTGTGTGTGTGTGAGAGCTGTACCTATGCCATGTTTCCTGAACTCTTTGACCACTCCTAGGCTGAGGATATAGGCTACCTGTGTGTCCACCGGGAAACTGGAGGCCAGGATGTCTCCATCCTAAAAAACACACACAGACATAGACCAAGATAGAGCAAAAATTATATGACTCACCATTCTTTGTGAAGATAAAGTGAATAATTTTGGCATCCAGAGCAGATATGGACTAAATACTACTTTCAATAGTGATTTGAGCATCTTTTAGGTTCACATTTGATTTTCTTTTAACATGTTCTATATTCTTCCTCTCGGACTGACTGATTACACATCTTCATCTTTGCCAAGGCAAATTACACACATAGGAGGGAGAGGCTGAAAAAATTATCATCCAAAGGGACATTTAACCGTGATACCATGTACGTCATCCTCTGAGTCCACAGTTTTTAAAACCTGTGGCTAAAAGTGAGAGGAACAGACTGATACCCTTCCAGCAGAGTGAATTCAGCTTAAGTTATTTCATAACGGTACACTCAGTGAAGTACTTTTGGGTCTTCTAATTAGCAGGCTAAAAACAGACTCTACTATCTCAGGGTTCCACACATGATATTCCCAAATCAGAGTGGATAATCTGCACCAACAACCCAATATGTAACACAAAATCTGCAGAGTACAATTTAAGGGACTACAGATCACAACAGCATTGTATTCGGTGTAAGAAAGCGGAACATCATACCTCTTTGTGTACTTTGGTCCGACCTTTGATCTCAGCCACAATCATTCCCACGATGCCTCCTCTGAAGGTGGCAGCAAGGGAGAAGAACTTCTTGTTGGAGGTGATGTCCTGATACCATGAGTCTGGGTACCTGCGTGAAAGGTCAGACACATTTGGCTTAAAGCTTTAATATACATAGGAAACCTAAAAAGGCTAGGAAATGAAAGGCAAAATTTGTGGATATTGGCAAAGAACTTTTTTAAAATATTGTATTTCAAAAAGAATGGTATGATAAGAAGCACTCGATATTATTTCTAGTTACTTAATGTAAATAGACATAATCAGTATGTACTCAGCAAAAACTAAACATGTGTTTTTGATTTGTTCCTTTAGCTTATTTTTCCAACAAATTAATTTAAAAATGGTACAAATATTATTCAAACAATCATTAATGGAATCAGATTTGATTCCTTACAGTCCTGTCAGTGGAACAATGAGTATGATTCTTACTCGATTGGGAACCAATCAGCACAGAGCAGCTTGACATTCTCTATGTCATCGTGGCAGAGAAAGCGGAGCTGGACTTCACTGAGAGCTGTGGGAGGCACCACGTCACTCATTCACACCTGCGCAGAACAACAGAGAGCATGGGAAAGTTTCAGTTCGTAACACAGTCAGCAACAAACATCAGCTGAAACATTCACACATTTTTGACTCTACCATAGTATAAAATATAATATGTGCAATAAAAATTGTTAATCATTGAAAGATAATGTCTTGACTAAACAAAAACCAGGAAGTTAAATACAGAATCACCAATGAATAGAAAACTTATCAGTAATCAGTAATCAGTACTCATTCATCCATCTTCATCCGCTTATCCGCTTCCGGGTTGCGGGGGTGCTGGCTAACCCTACACCCTGGACAGGTCACCAGTCCAGGGTGTAGGGTTGGGGCAACAGCGCTAACCACTACGCCACCATAGCAGTAATGTAAAAAAAATAAATTAATTAATATATATATATAAATATATCAATTCTTAATTACTTTAATGCATTATTCTCTAAATTAAATGTTTATTCTTATGAACCTAAAAGATGAATTGACTTTCAAAATAGCTGCCACATAATTTTCTATACCAACAGCTCTCACCTGTCATTTCTTAGAATTCACTGATTCTAGTCTCTGAGATATTAATACCGACATTTGTGCTGATAGCTATTTCTAACTCGTTGTGTTGCAAAATTTGATTATTTTCAAAATAAGATCATTGGTACCTTCACAAAGTTCTACACTGTGTAAGAGAAGGAGAAACATTACATATGTAATGTGACACAACATTACAAAAGTCATGAGTGAGTTTTATCTGTGGCCAGTACAGGTCTCTGTAACAATAAACAGGACTCAGAGCTTAACACACAGATGATCATAAACACAACGAGTTTCTGCCAACAAGCTGACTGTTAAAAAGAGCAAGCATTTATGAGTGCTGCTGATTACATGACAACAATTATACATATAAAACATGGCTTATTACTTCCTGCATCTCATGTTACAGAGACATGTCTGCTTGTCTCCACACTATCTGATGTTGTCCATCCCTGAAGACTATTAAAAAGACACCACAGTGCTAACATGCAGTCCGGACACATCAGTGTCCAGGTAGAGCTGACAGGTCTCACAGCTTTCTGTGTTAGCCACAAGCTGACATTTGCTAACGTTAGCAAGCGGGTGTCGCTAAGCTAGCGTACCTTGTTTCAGCGCCCGGGCCGGAAGAAAGTGGAGGAGGACCGTGTTTCCTGAGTATCAGCGGGCGCAGTCACTAGTCCGGATAGAGCATGATAAAACTCCAGCTTATTCTCGTCTCTCAAGGCCGTTTCATTCCTGTACCGGGGGCCACACAGACCGCTAAGCTAACCCGAGCTCTCGCTACTTTAATAACAGCTGGATGTTTTCTTCCTGTTTGTGCCGCGACACTGCGTGACGTCCCTCTGAATGTTTTTCTTCTCCTCATCGCTGAGTCAGTGTCAAACATGCTGTCGGCTCTTTTACTGCCATCTGCTGGACGATCACAAAAACAACGACTGTCTAACGATCATGGACTGGGTTTAGGTGAGAAATGAAGAAAAAGCATTTAATAAAATGATTCTGAATATTATTCATTAACCAATCGTATTAAATTCGATTAAGTAATATGGTTAAAGAAATAAGAGTTGATTGTTTTATTGTCTTAATGGAACTTCATTGAGCTAAAATCATTCTAAATTTTGTGCCATACATTCAATAATCTTGGAGGACTGATTCCTTACCATGGGATTTAATATTGATAAACTAGTACACAAACATTTGTAATTTTTCATCCTACACCACTACTCTACTCGTAATTTAGTAGATGGGTGATTCTTCAATTAAGGGAGTTTTTCTGTCCCCAGGGTAGATTTTCAAGAAAAAAAAAAGTTTTTTTAGAAAAAATAATTATTGTATTTGTTAAGGTTAGGCTGTAGTAGCTATGAAAAAAATAACTGTGTCTCAATGATGACATTTTAATACTTTTTAAGTGTGTTGAAAATTCAAATATGCAGGAATTTCACAGTTTTGGGCTTGTCCCCAACCCAGACTTTTTTTTGACATGATTTGTGTGATGGTAATGACAATTTTCCCTCTTTGCAGAAAATTTTAGACTTGTTAAGCTAACTGGTAAGCTAGCATACAATGTACACTGAATATATGTAAATAAAGTGAAATTTCCTATTAATGAATTAAAATACACAAATAGTAACTTGTTTGGTAATGACACCTAATAAACATACTCTCAGATCAGGATGTATAAAACACCATCAAAAAAATTCCTCTGGATCTAATTTGCATGCAAAACTTTATTGCTCTCTAAAATGTTGAGTTTGATGGTAATGACAGATGTGTGAGGGACAGCGATATTTAACTATAAATAATTTGAAAATTGAACAAATATAAACTATATGAATTAGAAAAATGTTGTTATGAGGAAATGGAAAGTAACGTTTTAATGAATTTAGAACTTTTTATTGCTTTATCCTAGAGGGGATGTCAAAAGTCTGGGTTGGGGACAAGCCCAAAACAGTGAAATTCTTGCACATTTGAATTTGTTTTTTCTAAAAAACACTTTTCTTGAAAATCTACCCCGGGGACAGAAAAACTCCCTTAATTGAAGAATAACCCACATACACATTGTAATGGATTGGATTTCTTTTTAATTAAGAATTTTGCACAAAACACAAATTTTTTCCTTGAAAATCAAACTAATATAAAATTACATAGAGCACTGTATCAGGAAGCAACGTTCTCTGTTGACAAAACAAAACAAAATAAAAAAACATCTTGAAGAAAATTAATACAAATGAAACTAACCAACCAAGAGCAATAAGACAAAACAGTTAGGCAACAGAAATCTGTCACATAATAAATAATAATGATGAAACTTTGCTTAACAACCAACCGGAATGGTAAAGTTTCTCTGTTGAATCTGTGTCAGAAAACTAATGATCAAGTAAAGACTCATTTCATGAAGCAGAGATTTCATTCATGAACTATTGTACTGAACAATAAACACCAGGACACATCCTGACTCCATTTGAAAGCCAAGCTCTCAGTAAGGTCTCAGTTCCATTCTCTACATACCAGCTGGCCATACTATACCCTACATACCAGCCAGCCTTACTATAGTGTACACACCAACCAGCCATATGCCATTGTTCTGCGCATGTGACCTATGTTCATATATTGTATTTGCTTGTATGCACTATAAACTAAAAGTAATACGTAAAATTATATATGAAAATTGAATATAAAATCTAACATAGATGACCAGCCCATATGAATATATATGTTTATAATAATAATAATAATAATAATAATAATAATAATAATAATAATAATAATAATAATAATACATGTTATTTATATGGCGCCTTTCAGGTCACCCAAGGTCACCTTATGTAACAATCTATATTAATATCAACTGAATGGTGTGCAATAGGAACCCAGTCAATGATCCAAAACTTGCTTGTTGTACATGCAGCAGGTGGGAGATTGGGTTTCTGTCTTTCCCTGATCCTATTGTGGATAAATGGGTTCATCAAAAATATAAATCCATATATAAGTGCAAGAAACCAATTTATTCAGATTCATTCAGATGATTTTATACTGGTTACATTCTATTTTTGAAATCTTTGTCCTGCACAAGTGTGCATGCCAAAAACAATAGCTGGGCAAACAGGTTTCTTCTTTGTTTACCATTTAAGGAATCAGATTATATAAGAGAAATTATGTAACAGTAATCAGATAACTTCGAGGTCCATATAAAAGGGCAATAGAGGGCAATATTCGTCTTTGTTGTTGAGAATTTAATCATTAAAATCCAACATGGCATGGAGCGTGACATCTTTGATCGAGCTTTGACTTTTGTTGGCTGAATTACAAAACATGAAGTATGTTCAGCAGGTAATTCCACATTGTTCAGCTATGAGTTAGCTCATTGGAAGCACCTGGAAGATGGTTATGACATGATGATTTATTTATTTCATCTTACCAGTTGGTCTCAAAATGGTTGCTCTGGTTCTCTTTTGTTATACTTTAAGTACATAATGAAAAAAAAGTTGTTGAGTTTTTTTTTCTCCAGTATTTTCACACTATGTGTTCCCAACACATATATCATTTTCCTCCTTTCTTCTAAAATATTGACTCTTCCGTTTATCACGGTCTTGCTGTCTTTGACTTCTCATATAAGGAACTCATCAGCATTTTATTCAGACATGATTCACGCAGCCCGTCATAACAATAGATTTCAAATTACAGGTTGTCTGATAAATGTTAGCACATAAAGAACATTATGTGTCTAAACATGAAATAAAATCTGATATTTGTTGTTCAAAAACCTATTAGCATGCAAGTTTCCTTCCACTACACTGCAAAAACAGAGCAGACAGAAGACACGCTGCTAGATCTACATGGAAAGATGTTATGTCATTAATTGAGTATGTCAGTTATTGTTACAGTGGCAACAAAGATTTTCCATCCAGTCTGCATGAGAGGCAGGAAACATGTAATAATAATAACAATAACAATAATAATAATACTTATGACTACTTATGACTTTGTTTAATGAGCACTTAAAAAAAGCAAGTCAATAAGCAAAATACATTTCAAAGGCAATAAAAAAAAGGTCAAACAAAAAAAAAATATTTTTAGGAGAAATAAAACAATTTAAATGAAAGTCAAATGAAAAGCTCTCTGCTAAAATTATATATTTACAGATTCAACTGACCTGGATTCAATTGTCTTCAGGCAGATCGTCCCTGATCTTCACGGGCTCTAACTACAAAAACTGTGACTGCTTTTGTTTTTTAGCTGAGGCTCTAGGACAGAAAAAAGGAGGGAAAGACCTGATGGTGCTCAGGAGATGTATTTGGGGGCACCATCAATAAAATATTCAAATCTATTCTAAAATCTACCTTGAGCTTGACCTGAAGATGGGCGGAGGCCACCTACATGCAGGTTCTCGCTCTGGGTTGGGCCCATACTGAGTCAACAGAGATGTAAGGTACAAGAATCGCCCGCAGCCGTCTGTTCCTCTGCTCCTTGTAAATGCCAGGCTCTTTGTGGAATTTCACTTCTTTTGTGTATCTCATGTTTACTTGACTTTACCTTGTGTTCTTCTTCCATTGTAATTGTCTATCCCGCCCAAGGCAGAGATTTCTGTTGCATTACCTTTTAATCACTTATATATATATATATATATATATATATATATATATAGCCTCTGTACTCCCATTTGTCTTTGTTGGTTTGTCTGATGGATTCCAGATTTCATTACCTGTTCAGTTGGACTCCTCGTGCTTCTGTGTAGTTTCTCTCACGATTCCTCATATTCCACCAACATATTTGTGTTTCTGAGTTTTTGCCTTGGCCTTGGTTCTTGGCGTCTAGGGTTACCCAGAGTGGACTTCTAAAAAGTAAGATCTATGTTTCCTTTATCAAGTAAATATATGAAAATACGTCTATATTCGCATGAACTCTCCTCACTGTCTGTATTTGCATTCTGTTGTCCTAAATTCATTAAATCTATTTCTAAATGTTTCTTTTTTGTATTTATTACCTGCACATACAACCTACCATTTTGACTTGAAACTGTGTGAAAAGTAGAAAGTTTCCATCACACATAACATTAAATCTACTCCTTTTATCATATGAGTAAGCCACCTGTTGCATGCTCACTGCTGCTGTGAGCACAGCAGTTAAAAATAGCTTCAAGTTATCTACCATTGTGCCTAGGCAGTAAATATTATTTACTATTCTCTACAGGTTTAAATATTTGTTTCAAAACTTTTAATCATTGCTTCTGAATTATTTTCAATTGGATTTAATCCAGCTGTTATTTAAGTATTGTGGTATTATTCTCAAATATATAATGTATTTCTTATGGTATTGCAAATAAATTATATTACAAAGGTCAGTTTTTATTCTATTCTAACACTTTACCATTAGTTTAGTACGAATTTCAGATTTTTCCAATTTCCAAAGGAATTTTCAACAATGTTAAAACAACAAATATCTACATTTCAAAAACATTTCTTAAAGTATATGTCAGGAGAAGTCGTTTACATTTAATCTTTAGATGTAAGTTGAGTTTGAAGTTAAGTATGTTTCAGAAATTTGTGTCAGAAATGCGCTTTTTCAAGACTTTCAATTGAAAACACCTCACAGTATAACAGTTTACCACTATTCTGCCTTAAACACATCAAAAGACATCTATCATAATTGAGTGAATGTGTTGAGTTTTATTATGAGTTCATAGGCCTGTGAATAGATCTGCTGTTGTCACCATGGAAGGTCATTTTGGTACTTTCAGCTGTAATAATACATCACCATTCCTGTCCTCACTCCTCCTCCTCAGCCTGACCCAGTTACATGCGCTCACAGGTGAATAAAAACCTAACACTGGTTCTGCTCATGAAGTGTAGCGGAGACTCTCTGGAATTCACACAAACAAGCCTCTGTACTCTGCTCACAATAAATCTACTTCTTCCTCATACAGAGTGACAGAAACAGGTAGCTATGCACCTCTGACTCTGAACACAACTAAGCTGACACTGTACGTGAAGATAAGAATGTTTTTAGACTTTTTGCTGAAGTAATGTAGATTTATAAGAATCAGTCACTAATGCAAGTTTTGATTCCACCTCTTTCTTATTTTTCACGTTGGTTATGATGGTAGAAATAGTACCTCATTTTAAAATGCTCTTACACTAACATGAGTTGTGGTTTTACTCACAAATTCTAACAATGTGGAACAGTGTGAGCAAGATGAACCGCAAGTCACCACTATAAGCGCTGCTTTTTTCCATATTTTTCAACCTTTGCACTCCTGCTCCACTAGCACACTGTAGCCGGGGAAACAAACAAAAGCATAATGAGAAGCCCAACATGTTTGCAGTTAGATAAGATGTCAGAAATAGGGATCGTGTTTGTCGTGGTGGTCGTGCAGGTCTTATGTCAGTCCCTCTGTATTCCCTGCAACCCATAATCTGCAGCAGAATATAATCGTTTAGGGCTCATTTTGTTGGATCCCCATTACTTAAAAACAATATCAATAAATCTGAGGCAGGGACACAGTGTACAGGTGCATACAGTATTCAGGACATGAGACTTGTTTGAATTTTATGCATTACTTGAGAGTTGACTTACTTTTACTAGACTTGTTTTTACATGGTCGTTCTGGGAAATTGAGCGGTGACTGCCGAGGAAAAAAAAAGATTTCTTTTCTTCTTAAATTTTGCACGAGACTACAACATAGCAAGTTTTGGGGGGGAAAATGAAGGACTAAATACACTCCAAAAACACATTGTAGCTGCAATTGTGGTGTAATTGAAATGTATGTATTCATATCCTTTTCAATAGCAGTAGATAATATGAATTAATATTAAGAGTTGACAAGGGAAGATGGTAACTCCTAATAGGTTTATCTGATGAAGTTGATAGAGCATTGATCTGTGCACAAACAGGCATTAGTGTTGTAATTGAACCAGTCATGCACAACTTTCTCTCTTCATCATCTTGCCTAATAGGCTGCTTAACACTCTACAACAATGAACTCTGTAGATATGAATAGTTTCTGTAAAACGGGGAAAATCATTCACGTACGTGTGTGACCTCTTTGGCCCAGGATGCGCCTGCTGTGTGCTTTGGGTCTTTTTATGACCCTGCAGCATCTGTCTACCTCTCTGCTGCTTGGAGCCTTCAACATCAAGAGCTTTGGAGACAAGAAATCCTCCAACACCACTCTGATGAACATCATCAGCACGGTCTGAAACCCCAGTTTTATATTTTGCATTCAATTGTGTTTAGAATGTATTTTCACAGACACTGAGTAAGTAACTAACAACAAAGTTTAGCCTACATTTAACCTCTGTTTCATTGTATTAACTTGGTAGCATATTATATATTTAGCCATAACAACCCCTTGCTGCGTCACCAAACTGATGTTTTGAAGCCTTGAATTTTCAATTTGGCCTTTGGCCATCTTGTTTTTTGAAGCAAGAAGGAGTCATAATTTGAGGATAAAGTGGAGATGAGGAGGAGTGAAGGCTGGATCTGACCTACTCTGTACTCTATCTTGATAGGGTGGTACAGTCTGTCAATCACACATTAGTGACGCCCCCTATTACATGCTTTATGGTCCATTTTTCTCTAAATGAGACCTTCATTTAAGAAGTTAACAACATGTTGTATTAAAGTCTTGAAACTAAACACTGTGAGCATAAACTCATTAGGAAAACATTTACTGAGCTAATAAATCAAGTGAGAAGTAGAATCATTTAATGTGATCTAACATGTTTTTACAACCAGTGAAGTTGCCTCCTGATGGTTTAGAGAGAATGAAGGCTTAACCTTCTTAAACTGGAATCACTTTTCAAACCCCAAATATTCATTCTTTCTCATATATCTATCTATGGATTATACTGTACAGCTCAGAGGAATTTGGTGATTAAAGTGATACATCCATAAGTCCATAGTCCTTAGTATTAGTCAAGACTGAACATATTTCATACATATTTCCCATAATGCAGCCAGTGGTACCACTTCTTGTGACCCCATTTAACTTGTTAATGAACACAGTTTTGTAATTTGTCACTGTTTTGTAATGGCCAGACTCTGTTAGTAAATTGTGTTGTCAGAGGGTATGCATAACACTGATGACATCAGTGTGACATCATCAGTGGTATTTTCTCCAAGAGTCAGAGATGGAATTAGATATTACAACTCCTCATGTCCGATTAGTTACTAATTAAGTGTTCCCCTCATTTTGTGTTGGTTCATAATGAAAAACAATTAGAGACACTAACTTTTGTCAGCTATTTCATTTGATGTGCTTTCTTTGTGTCTGACAGATTGTACACCGCTATGACATCCTTCTGATCCAGGAAGTGAGAGACAGTGATCTTTCAGCAACCAAAAAACTCATGGAGCGCGTCAACAAGTTAGACACATTTTACAAATGCATAATATATTTCACACATAAACAGGAAATACGTCAAAAGGCTGTAAACTCACTATAAATGTATGTGTGTTACTGTGTGTGTGTTTTCCCAGAGGTCCATCTCAGTTCAAGTACAGCCACATCATAAGTGAACCTCTGGGCCGCAGCACATACAAGGAGAGATACCTCTTCCTCTACAGGTACACACAGAGGCAAAAAGCCTTCACAGTGGTTAAAAAACTCAACCAGGAGTATTTCAGCTTTAAATTTGAATCATTTCAGCTCACTACAGTGTCTTTGTTTCTGTCCTGATGGTGAGCAGTGGCAGAAGGCTAAAGGATCCTACAGAGCAATGTTAACATACATACAGGATGCAGGATGCACAGTATTAAATTACCTTAAAATTACCTAACTACGAGCACAAAAGTGTTGAAATGCAGAAGAAAAATAGCAGCCCATTATTGTCAGTGCACAAGCACAAATCTAAGAGACATACACAACTGTTTTTCTTGAGAAGGTTGAGACTGTACGGTGTCAACCAGAGACTCCAGTTTATTTTTTTATCAGGCAACACTAGAAAAAGCCGGCTTGGTGTGGGAACTTATCTGTTCAATCGAAATCAATCAACTCATTAGGACTGACGGGAAGATTATTGGGAGAGAAGAATACCGATCCCTCCAAAGAATCTAGGCAGTCAGCTTTAAAAGGAACACAGAGGATTTTAGATGACCCATTCCATATCCTTTACACTGAATATGTGCTTTGTCCATCATGCAGGAGATGCTGACTCCCTAAATGTAGACTCAAAAGTTTTAAAAACTCATTTGTTCCTTTGTTCATCAACCTCGTCAACAACTATTAGCCACAGTCCAACACATAACTGTGCAATACTTTCAGGAGTGCAATGGAGGCTTTGTGACCGTGTGCCAAAGCTGTTATCTATTAATTGTTCATTTAATTGAAAATGTTTTTAGTTAAAACTGTTTATCTTATTGAGTGTGTTTTCTCGTGTATTGTCTCATGATTTATTATTGTTATAATGCACACGTTTTAACCACAATAACACAGATGTAATTATGAGGTTTCTTCTGCTTCCAGGGAACAAACTGTGTCTGTGGCTAAAAACTATACCTACGACGACGGCTGTGAGCAGTGTGGCACAGATGCATTCATCAGAGAGCCTTTTGTTGTCATGTTCTCCTCCAAACTCACCGGTAGGCTGAGGAGGAGTGTGGTAGGGACAGAGAGTAACACAGCTACCTCATTGTCACACAATACAGATAATATTTTTCCTCTATTGGCTGATAAATGCGAACAAAACACCAGCCTTGTGTAAGATGAGACTCTAAGGTCATATGTCAGACATCAATGCCTCTATAAAGACCAGCTTCAGTATAACTCCAACAGTGGTGGGATAACCTCTCAGATCCTTTAATAGGTTAAAGTTCCAATAAAAAAGGTTAAAAATATTCTTCTACAACTAAGAAGCGCCATATTCAAACTTTCATTGAAGTAAAAGTACGCATGTATTATCAGCAAAATATACATATATACATATATAAATGTATCCCGTATCCTCTCTAACTGCCCTCTCTCTTTTATAGCTGTGAAGAACTTTGTTCTGATCCCTCAGCACACTTCTCCAGACTCTGCACTGGCGGAAATTGATGCTCTCTATGATGTGGTGGTTGATGTCCGCATGCGTTGGAAAACCAATGTGAATATTCTCTTTAAGCCTACGAATAGCCCCACACTCACAAAGAGCAACTATTTAGTGTACAAATGGCAGGTAGATTGAGATGGATACGTTTGGTACAACATGAATTTGGATGAATCTCTCTCTCTCTCTCTGCAGGACATTATTCTGCTGGGTGATTTCAACGCTGGCTGCAATTATGTATCAGGTTCTGACTGGCAGCAGATCCGCATCTTCACAGATAAGACTTTCCATTGGCTGATCACTGACGAGGCTGACACCACGGTGTCGCACACTAACTGCCCTTATGACAGGTATACACATACACAGTTAATGGAATGCATACACAGACGCCCAAACGTGATGACACATTTTATTGTGCATTTTCAGGATTGTCGTCACTACTGACATGAAGAAAGGAGTGGTTCAGAAAAGTGCTAAGGTGTATGACTACATGATGGACCTGAAACTGAACCAAGATCTGGTAAAAACACATCCATCTTTGAACTGAATTCAATACACACCAATTCAAATGCAATTCATGAACTCGTTCTAAATTAAAAACTGATTTCCTGTTTGATCACCATCTCTGAAAAACTGGAGCAAAAACTAAAAAAGTGTGTGTAAAATGTTTTTATCTCATATCTCTTAGGCTTTGGCTGTCAGTGACCATTTTCCTGTGGAGGTGAAGCTGATAAGCCAGGCTCCTGCTGCCTGAGTCACAACTACAATGTCCAACTTTATCCAACCACAAAGCCCAAAATAAACAAATCTGCCAGATGATGCCATTGTGTATTGTTCATTGAAAAAAAAGCAGGCAGGTGTCATCGCCGTGGAGGGATAACAAAAAGGTCCTTCACTTTTATTATATTAGGCTGTGACATAAGGTTCCGTGGTGGGTATTCAAAATCTTAAAACATCAAACTGAAGCAGCTTGGATTCTGAGTTGGATTATGGATTTTATTATTTCTTTCAAATGAAAGTGTGAATATGACAAGTGAATCACGCCATTCATCAATTTGCCCATTAATTCACAAAAAAAAAAAACAATCAGAAAAATAAATAGACAAATCTGTTGAAGAGATGAATAACACATTCAAATACAGCCACTATTACTTTCGTTATTGTTATGGCTCTTTAAGAGGTGAAGCTGGGCACTTTAAATCGTGAAGGCCTGTTATAGTCTCTGACAATAATTAACTGTTTACTAAACCTCTGTGGTGGCAAAAAGTTAAAGAATTTTAAAAAGAAAGTCTTCACACGTCAGCTGCCTTTCAATATTTTTAATAAGCATTCATGAATGGACAACCCTCACCAAGACATCACTCCCTTGGGATCTCACCCCTTGAGGTCCCATTCCCATGGGACCCTCTGCTGTATCTCACAGTGCTGTCACAGTAGGGCTTAAGCAAAACAACATATTTTCATATGAACAAAGTACAACACCAGGCACAAGTAATGCAAAACATAGCACGGGATAAATACCAGAATTTTCCATCACATTCCCCCCTTTTTAGCATTTTAATGCTAAAACACACTTTATGGAAAATTCCACAACATCTAACTACCTTATGCCCCATGAGTCCTGCCCGTACCAGCCAAATGCCATGTATGTCTGGTCTCCAACATGGGATATGAAAAACCCAGGCAGAGGTCACAGGACACAAGCGCAGACACAAACATATAATAAAATCCATCGACTGTCATGCAAATGATTATATAAAGGAATAATAAAATGGAAAATGAAATGAATGAATATAGATGATGTTAATCAAATAACACTTCTGAATGTGATTATGCTAATCAAACTACTAAAGAATCAACTTTATTGATTAAACACTCTAAAATCTGGAGCCCGTCTGCAGTGACTGGCATGTATCCACGTAGCTATCTCTGCAATCTTGACTGCTGTCTCTGTCACCAACAGCACCTGGAACGGCCTGTTCCACCTGCAAGCTCTCCAACTCTTTCATTTCAGATCTCTCACCATGATGTAGTCGCCTGGATTGAGGTTGTGCAGTTTCGTCTCTGCTGGTCTGGGCATGGCAACTCTCACCTGTTGGTGGATTTCGGACGAAACAGACGACAAGGTTGCACAATATTGTAACAATACATCCTCACAATGGCCAGTGTCTAGCAGCAGGCCCAATCCCGGCGTTGAGAGGTCTGCCAAACAGAATCTCAAATGGACTGAATCCATTTCTACTTCTCCTCCTAGCTCTCATGTGCATTAGCACAATAGGAAGAGCTTTTGTCCAGGACACCTTAGTCTCTTCACACACTATCACAAGTTTGTTTTTCAAAGTTGCATTTTCTCTTTCACAAGCTCCACCAGAGGCTGGATGGTATGCACAATGTTGTTTCAAGTCAATACCCATTTACTCACCAACAGTTTTCAAAGCTGCGCTTACAAAAGGTCTGCCATTGTCTGAGTTGATTTTAGCTGGGATTCCCCATCTGGGAATTATCAGCGTCAGCAAAGCCTTCGCCACTGCTGATGCATCCTGTTTGGCTGTGGGAAAAGCAACAAGTAGAGACAAGAAGTTTCTCTACTTCTCTTTATCTCTGTTTCTCCCCACCTTTAACGGTTGGAATAATCAGGTGTCACTCCAGGTTCCTGACCTGTACTTGTACCCTGACCTAGACCTTGCACTCAATTTTCCCTGAAAACGGGGCCTGGCACATCTGCCGCCCTATCTTAGTAGGTGGAGAAGAATTTTCCCTGCAGTCCTCAAAAGACAGCGTTGTGCTAACAGCCACCGAGTTCATTGGACCCAAACAGTGATGGGAATTCCAGTTCTCCAGACGCCAGGCCCTTTTCTCAACCTTCTGTTGTGGGGGAGTTCGAAGTTGCAAGAGTCTCAGCTCTTGTTGTGGCCAGTTTAAACACCTTTCGTCCAGAATCCCAGAACCCGCTCGCAGATTGGGGTCCCTTTGTGTTCGCCACGCAAAAAGTTGAAAAAGAATTTTAAAAAGAAAGTCTGTCTTTGACTGTTCATGCGGTCGTATGTGTGAGTCCATTCATGAATTCTTATTAAAACTCAGTCAGTGAGTGAACGCAGACTCCTCACAACTTACAATTTCATAGTGTCCTTGAAATGAGTGTTAGTAGACAAAATAAAAGGTGTTAGCGTCAATACCGCAAGATTTGTTTGAACAATAATCCTCACTGAGATATCACTATCTTGGGGTCTCACAGATCCAGAGGGCCATCTCTTTGTTTATGATAGCTTATCTTGTATTTTCTTTGTGTCTGACAGTGCTATCGCAGGGTTACACAAAGCAACTTGTTTACATGAACATACGATATCAGGCACAACGTTGTAAACACCAAGGTTTAAGTGTCAGAAAGTTAAATGCCAGAGTTTTCCATCACAAGTCCAAACATTGTATTAAGAGAAATAATATTTTAATTATGTTTTATTAAAATGCTGTACCACAACACCAGCACAAAGTACCTCAACACTTCAAAACATTAACAATATTGCATCAGGTATTTATATCTAAGACCCTCACGTGGAGCTTTATATTGAAAATGTCAGCTGGCAACAGTGGGAGGTCAGACTCATAAGGCTGATGGTAGAAAGTTTCATTTCAACCAATAAACTCCACATTCTTTGGCCAGAAATTAGCATATTGGATTTGATCTTATTCAGAGATGGTTTCAAAACATACTGCAGCTGCAGGTCTGGATGTTCGGTAAACTGCATATGTGCTGTACCGAAGAGGAAGGTTCTCAGGTGAGCTAAAGTAGAACCAAGTAAAATGTCTAAGTAAGTGAGGATGAGCTGCTCAGAGCTGGATTTGCTAATGCAAGACACTGAAGGCTGGTTTGTTTTAGTGTCATAAGTCCCTCTATTGTATGTGTGTAATTTTAAATGCTTCTCTCTCTCCTCTAGCTTTTTCTCTTTTTCAGCATCTCCAGGTACATGCCGAGCGACTTCTGAATGGAGTCTTTGGTGATAAAACTGACAAAGTTTTGGATGTCCGCCTCTCTGTTGGCCCTGAGCTTGTCGATGGTCGGCTTCCTCATCATGGACTTGGTGATCTGTCTGGCGTGGTCTGAAAAGGGATCAAATCAACAGTTAGGTTACTGACCTGTGAGATTTTACTGAACTGCTGGATGCTGTGTTGAACCTGACCAAACTCAACAGTGATGTCAGGGTGTACTGAAGCGAGTTCAGCAGAACAATGCATAGTGCAATTTATTACAATAGGACAAAGGATTGGGGATCATTTGCACACGATACAACTTATAAATCTCATCTCTGCTGTCATTATGTTTTGTTTTCTTATGAAAAAAGTAAGTAATTCCCCTTACAACAGTTTTATGGTTTGTCTCCACAGGAGGCCTTTATGGACAGCTTTGTTATCTGATTCTAAAAATTTACATTTAGGATGTTTTTTTAATGTGATAATGATATATTATTATAAAAACCTAATCCTGTGATGGTGTATGATGGCAGTTTGTACCTGGAATAGCGAGCCACTTGGTCATGGTCTGTGTAGCTGTAGTGAGGACCTGGTCTTGAGGCACCAGGTGGTCCACTAGTCCAATCTTGAGGGCGTCTTGAGGGTTGTAGAGCAATCCCAACTCCAGGGCTATCTCAGTGGTGCGATGGCCCACTGTGTTTATCATTGTGTCTTTAAACCTGCAGACAGCAGTAACCATTAGTCACAAAGAAACAGAACAAACACCCTTATTTCATGCTAATTACTGACATCACCACTGCCACCACAACTGTTTTAGCTGTCAACATCTGTAATTACTGACCAAAAAGGAGCTACGATGCCGAGCTGTGTCTCATTAAGGCCGATACTGTAACGAGGATTGTCTGCCATGATCCTGTAGTCGCATGTCAAAGACATCAGACAACCTCCTGCAGGACTGGAACCCTGTGGACGCAGTGATGAGATAAAGGCTAAAAGGTCACCATGTCATGCTGTGTCAGACAGGGACAGGATGGAGGTGGGGAAATAGGGGACTGTGTTTTATACTTGCATTGATTGCAGCAATAGTGACCATACTGGAGCTGTAGAGTTTCAGCCACATCTCCTGAACAGCTTTCCAGAACTCTCCACAGCGCTCCGGACTATTCCCATACATTTCCATAATGTCCAACCCAGCAGAGAACACCTTGGGCTGGCTCTAAATAAAAGCAACACACAATCAAATGCAAATGCATATTTATTATACAAGAGATCTACACTTTAACCATGTTATCTTAAACTTCTTCGACAAGGCTCTGTTTCCACAATTGACAAAGTTTTACTGTACTGAGGTGATGATGAGGCCTCGGCAGCTCTTGTCCATCTCCAGCTTCTCTAAACTGATGCAGAATTCCGTGAGGAAATCTAAACTGAGGCTGTTGACTGGAGGACTCTGCATGTGCATCATGGCTACGCCTGCAGAGAAGCAGTCACAGTAAAATTATTAGGTAAACAAAATGGAAAATCTGAACACGGTTACATAATGTTTCTTCGGGATCAGACATGTCAGTTTTAAAACAAAGGTGCGTTCCAATACAACCAAAAAGCATAAAAGGCGGATCACAACGTTAAATGTTGAAACTGCCTCCCAAGGTTCCCTATCCTGATTTTATAAAAGGTAGAAATTCATTCATTTCTCATATGTTAAAGCTATTTTAATCCATGTAAACGATCAGCATGAAACAATGATTTACCTGTGCTTTTGTCAAAATCCACTTTGATCTTGGCTGTGGTGGAGTTGTACCTCTGCTGAGTGGCAATGATGGGAGAGGCACACACTCTGACATGCCTGCTGGGAGGGGACACCTGGGAGAGAAGCCCTGGACACATTGACATACACACACACACACACACTTATTGTTATGACAATACAAGTGTTCCTAATATTTATGACTACTCTGAAATGATAATTAAATAATATTAATTCATCATCTTAATAATGCATAATAACTACACGCCCTTGGACCCACATGAAACCACTACTACTGACAGATACTGATGCTTCTACTCAGCACATTAAAAACACTTAGTGCAGGTCGTCAAAGCTATTAAAAAAAGTTTACTTTTAATATAAACTCAGCTGTAATATGACATGATAATGCTTTGATCATCAGTGGTAACATGTACAAACTGATGTCAACCTAAAGCAAAAACAGCAGGGACCTGCCACTTACCTTTGTCCCAGTCTCTGTGGAGCAGACACAGCTCAGCTAACTGGGCTAGCAAAGCTAATTGGGCTAATAGCCGTCAGTCAGTTAGCAGCTGCTGTTTTAAATGAATGCATGACAATGACTTTCAACATGTCGTCGCGTAAGAACAAAGCTCCACCTTCACCGAGCCCTCACTCACACAGGACTCACCTGACAGACTCCCCTTGGATCTCAGTGCAGCTCTCAGAGCCATTTTAGCTTCTCGGTCCGTCCAAGAGAAAAGGAAGTTAAACTTCCGCTGTAGCGCGCTCAGCTTCTTCGTGGTTTATTTAGTGAGCATTAGCGCCCCCTGCTGTCTCCATGTGAGGGGGAGTTTGGAACAGGACAAATACTAGAATAATAAGCTCATAAGAGGCCATTCATCCAGCCCATCAGGCAGCCAGTACAGACAGTAAATAATAAAGTAAGTAAAGCCATCATTTGTAAAATAAGTTAAGAAATACAATTTTTATTTTATATTTGTTATTATTGTAGATTCCATTTTAGTCTCACTTGTAAGAATTACTTACTTAACTTATATTTGTTATTATATTATACAATATAATTACTATTTTTTATTTTTAAAACAAGATACATCAGTATGTATTTGCAACCCACATTGTGTTTGTTTGTAAACTGTAGCGAATAAACTTTTTTTCCCTTTATCGTTAATGTGGGTTTTATCTTTATAAATGTTTGTTGAGCGGTCTCAGTGTTTCAGCCAGATAATGACCTTTGACTTATTTCAGATCAGTTAAAGAGCTAATGACTGGAGTGGTGTCAAGTGTAATAGTTAGTTAACAAATTTAAAGCTTTTCACCTTTGGACCTACAGGTGCATCCACTCTATCACTAAGCCTCCAGTTCCACCTGTCTTCTGTGGAGAATGAACATTACTTTGTGGTTTGACCTGCTGCTTTAGTCATCTTACAACCCCTCATTATTATCATATGCCCCCTTAAAGACAACAGACCCCTGGATGGGCAGCCACTGGAGAGAGAGAGAGAGAGAGAGAGAGAAAGGGGGAGGGAGGGAGGGAGAGAGAGAGAGAGACATCACACTGTAGATGTGTTAGGGTTAGTGCAAATGTGTGTCCGCAAAAGAGAGATACACAAGATGCTGGGGCTCAGTGAGTATATCGTTTATACTTTACAACATGTTTTGTGTGTATATGTGCGTACATGTATGTGTGTGAGCCTTTTTTTAATAATTATTGTACACGACCTGATGTAATCGATTGAAGGTGATTGTTTTGTGGATGACAAAAATGATAACTTTTTAAATCATCCACTTTCAATTGCATTGTTATGTTGGTTAAAAAATATAGTAAAAATAACCAGGAAGGTTTAGTTAGACTCCAAGTGATCGACCTGAAATCTGTTCATATTAAATACATGTGTGTACAACAATTATCTATTTGTGTATCTTTTTTAAAAAGGGAGCAAATAAATTCAGGGTGGACAGACATAAACAAACATCTTAGGGAACACATCCAGTAGGCATCTTTAAATGCATGTGTGTTTATTCATATATATGTAGAATTTACAGTAAATTCTGATAACAATAATAATACAAACATTTTATTTATGATTTTTTCTAAAAATTTTCTAATGTTTAATTTTCTAAACAGACCAAGAATTACGCTGTAAGCTGTGATCGAGCGTCATAGGAAATCCATCAGTGTACGTCACCTCAGGGCCCTGTAACCTGGGACACACACACCTCTCCCCTGCTGCTTTCACTTTTTGTGTCCAACCACACCCCCACCATCATGGATCTCATGGAGATGGATGACATGGGCAGTGGCTGTGAAGGCAAAAACTGTGCCCTTCCATTGGGCTTCCCGCAGGACTGCTCCGACCATGAGTGTCAACCTATGGAGGAACCTATGTTTGGACTGATTGAGCTAGGTGGGTAAAGAAGCAACATCGCTAATGACAGTAATAACAACGCTATTTTAAAAAAATTTTTTTTTAACATTTGGTCATTTAGAGCTGCAAGAACAAAACAAGATGAAAAAAATAAATGTGATATTTAAAAATAACCTCAACAATTTGTGTATAAAAACCCCCAGTGCTTCATCGAATGAGAGAGTATCACTTTCATGCATCAGTAGTACACAAAGATAGTGTCAGTAGATTATTAGCTGAGCTTAGGATAAGACCTTCTAACAGTGAGAAACAGCTAGCCTGGCTCTGTCCGAAGGCACGAAGGTGTCTTGCAATTCTTCTAAAGATCAGTTAATGAAAGGAAAATAATTAAACCAGTTTCTCATGCTTAACTATTATAGTGAAATGGATTAAGTCAATGGATGCCTGTGTTTTTTTTCTTCACATTTAGCTCAATGTTAGGTTGGTATCAATTTTCAAGTTTTGCTTTTGTTAAATAGCTAGCATTAATGACAGAAATGCCATCAAAGTTAACTCTTTACTCTGTTTTCTTCTGGATAGTGATTCATAGATAGATTGATAAGCTGTTCCACTAACATCTTATCAATATTTCCTTTTCTAGTGTGTGTGACCGTGATTTACATCCCACTGATGCTCTTTGGCCTTCTTGGAAATATTCTAACAATTCTGGTGGTTTGGCTCCGTCCTCACATGAGAAGCTCCACCTACCTCTACCTGAGCAGCATGGCTGTTAGTGATCTTTTGATACTCCTACTGCTGCCTCTGGATCTATACAAGGTAGCACTCATGCACATGATATGCAGAGAAGGCACACCTTAGATTTCATTACATTGTTGCAGTCTGATTTGTGTGCCCCTATAGATCATGGAGTAGAGTGGGTCGTTTATTTCTTGGAAAGTGGTTTGTTTCCTGTCTGTTCTGGTGCAAAGGTGGAAGTGTCTTGCTCTGCCAAGACATAATCTTCAAACTGGCTGATTGTATCCTCAGTGTGGGGGGCAGTAAAAGCAATATATGTTTTAAAAGTGCTATATATGAGTGAATGTGGCTTGGGAAGTGTTGTAAAAGAGCAGAAAAGCAAAAATATCTGTCTATTAATCATTTGATTTAACCAGATGCGGATGTTTTGACAGAAGGTGCAGTTATATAATAATTTTCTTGCCACAAATTAATAAGAGGAAAGGTACATGATGCTTTTCTTCCTGTTGAGAAAAAAAATGGTTTGAAGACCTCATTGCTTTTCCCCTCAGGGGAATCCCTGGCGCAAAATTAAGTTTTCTCTGTTTACAGCAGAGTATTCTTACATCACTCTTCTATCATTTCCCCTGCACGACAGCAATGGAAGATCAAATAATCTTTCAGTGGGGGTAAATAACACTAAAAGTATTGTGTTCCATTGTTGAGAATGATTTTATAAATTTTGTAATGCTCCATTTCTCCGCCTCTAATTGTCCCCTCATAAAACCGTAGTGAAGGATGTGGCTTGTTTCCATTTTTATTGCACTTTTCTGCTGCCCCTATTCTTATGGGTGCGGCTCAGCCCAGGTTAACAGCAGTTACAATCCCAGGCCTATCTGAACTACTGAAAAATCTAAATATGTCAGGGAACTTAGCTTTTTCTCAGGCAAACAAACCAGGCTTAGTAGAGTTTTTGTTGCTATACTGGCAGCTCTGAGATATGAGGTTCAGACTATAACACCAATCACATGTTTTTGGCTAAATCCACTGTGTCACTGTTTAACTAAATGCCTTTGAACAAAGTCAGTGCACACCTAACTGTGACACATAGAAGGGAAAATGAAAATGTTTTCATGGGTAATATAATTGTTTGATCTCTCCTAGCTCTGGAGGCCCAGACCTTGGCCCTTAGGAGACCTTGCCTGTAAGTTGACGATGTTCCTCTCGGAGTGCTGCACCTTCTGTACCATCCTCCACATCACCTTCCTCTCCCTTGAGAGGTACCTGGCAGTCTGCTGGCCAATCACAGCCAAGACCCTGGTGACTCGACGTAGAACCAGGGTTCTTATTGTCTGCCTCTGGCTGGGTGCAGCCGTCAGTGCAGCACCAGTGTTGGTCATGGTTGGAGTGGAGGAAGTTGAGGGAGAGGAACTTGGAATCAGTGGCTGGAGGGAGGATGTAGGGTGGACAGGTAGGGAAGGAGAACTGGAGGGAATTGGGAACTGGGAAGAAACACAGACAAAGGGATGGAGTGAAAGACCTGAGGAGCTAATATGGTTTGAAGAGAAAGGGGAGAGAAAACTGGGAACAAGGCTAATAGATGAGAGGAAACAAAGAGATGGAGGAGAAATGGAAGATGAAAAACAGTCAGATGGGAATGGAAGCAAAGAAGAAGGAAAGATGGGCAATGATAGAAGGCAGCAAAACAAAATGAAAGAAGATGAGGGAGGAGGACGTGAAGAGGGTGCTGATGGAGGTCACAGAGAAAAGCCTGACAGGCGAGAGTGTCGCTGCACACACTATGCCGCCTCCTCCGGCCTGCTGTCGGTCATGATGATTCTCTCCAACATGTACTTCCTGATACCATTCTGCATCCTGGGACTGGTCTACAGTTTGATTGGACGGACACTGTGTCTCCGGCCACAAAGCAGCCGCAAAGACCAGAGCCACCGGCACACTGTCAAAATGTTGGGTGAGAAACACACACACACACACGCCTACATACACCTGCACGTATAGAGAACTGATGTAAAGAGCAGGAAAACTTGTAATGGCTACTATGAGTGTGTGTCCTGTGGGGTCACCATACTTTAGCTGCTTTTTTATATAGTGGTTTTACAAAGTAGTTTTATATTGTGGGGGTTGCATGTTTGCGCTCCTTCCTGGCTCCACTGCTGACAAAGCAAACATTTACCTGCTAATATGTAAACAATTTGAACTGGAGACTGAAACAGATAAATTGGAGTACGAACGACATGTGGTCCTTTATCAAAATTTTCTCTCAGTGATACAAAATTGGAATAATTTAATAGCATTTTGCAAAAAGTATAACTGGATATTCCTTTATTATATATATACACATGGTACCATATTTACATAACATGCACCCATACATACATAAACATACTTATTTGTATGGACTAGACACACACACACACACATAAATATGTATACTCAAAATTACAAATTACAAACTGAAAGAATATATGAAATTCTTCCAATCTGTAAGAATCTATGTTTTGTCTGTACACAAATTTTTGTTTACACATGCATTTACTTGGAAAGATAGTTCACATATGTAAATTCAGTATCCGGTACATATATTACCTTCATGTTCTCTCCCCTCTCCCTTTCCTCCAGGAGTGATTGTCTTGGCGTTTGTTCTGTGCTGGCTGCCCTTCCACGTTGGCCGGACCATATTCTCTCTCTCTCTGGGCACCGGTATTGACAGACAAGAAACATACATGGACACAAATTCACACTTACACATTTACACTCCTTCTGATAGCACAGAGAGAGATACCAATTTAAACAATGTTGCCACATTCATTAGCCACTCAGACATGCACTTCAACACTGGCCAAATTAGTACACAAGCCCACAAAGAGAGGGATAAAATATTCTGTGACATCCATCCAAACACACACAGTGACGGAGACACACCCTTAGCTGACTTAAAAACTGAAACGCGTGAACATGCTGATGATATGACCACAGACAGACACTTCTATTCTCACGTTATATTGCACAGGAGAGGGAAACACAGAAACGCTGAAATGCGAACGCACAATCTTAGCAATGATCCAGCAGATGTTAATATACAGCTGAGAACAATTGCAAGTAGCAGAGACACAAACAGACAAAGCAGCACAAACAGTACTACACAAAACAAGCAAAACAGTACATCCATTTTCATACACACACAAAGCGACATACTCAGTAACACACCTCCTGCTGCGGTCATAAACACACATGCTGTGACACCCAGCGACCTATACTACGATGACACCCACCTCAACAATACATACGTACACTCTGACACACACATGTATTTTTTATATTATCTGTCTCAATATTTCAACCTGGTATCCTCAGTGCTCTTCTACCTCAGTGCTGCAATCAATCCTTTACTGTATAACCTGATGTCCACCAGATATAGACACGCTGTTCACAGCCTCATACACACATACTCTCCCACACAATCTCAACAATTACGAATGACACTCACAGCACGACACTCCACCACCACTATATAAGGGAACATATTGTACATACAGAGAGGGATGCACACACAGCATGCAAAAAAAACCCCAAATTTAAACACACACATTAAAAATCTACATCCTGGGAACAGTAAAAAAAAAAAAAAAGCCGCATGACCATATTAATTAAAAGGTTTAATGAATCAATCAAAATGGGTGTATTTTCATTTCTAAATAAATTGTTGCTTTCTGATTATGTTAATAAAATAACTGATGTAAAGAGCATCAGAAAGTACCTATTACTACTATTATGCTATGACACTTCATGGTAGAGCTGCCCTGTATTTATAATGGGGCCATGGATTGTACCCTTAATACACAGCAGCCCTGAAGTATACCTGATTATAACAAATAACACACTGATATTGGCTGGATCAGTCCATGTGTCGGCAAATGGGCCCAGATATGCAGCCTGACAATCTGGCTTGCTGGCCAAAATGTTAATGAAAAGTTTAGTGAAATTTAGTGAAAGGATAATTTTAGATTTTTTTAATAAGTCTATCTCATTGGGACTGGAATTATTCTTTATGTCTGTGCATGGGATGAAGTAACTTATTTTTCAATTGAAGACATTGGGACATGCTGCAGCAGAAAAAGCAAAGCTGTAAGGAGAAAAATTTGGCTGCTGCTGAGTTTATGTTGGTGAGACATCTGCTCACCGGATGTCTTCGGACTATTGCCTATTTCCTTCTCTAAATGGTTGGCTATATTAAGAGCCAGTGATTCACAGGTGACTGCAAAATTATTAGAGCATGAGGAGTTTTTATTCCAGTGATGAATTATTCACTAACTGGCATCAGTAGAATGTTATACAGTTATATTACATCCATGGAATTAGGTTAGCAGTGACCTGCAAGTCAGGAGTTGAAAGAGGCTGAAACATCACATGAGAGGAACCGGGCTGTGTTCAGGAGTTAATATTACTTAGTTATGTCTAAACTTGGCAAACATTCATGATGTCACCCACAGGTTTGTATATTGCTGCTTTGAAGATAAAACATTTTATTGAACAATAAATCTAATGAGTAGGAGGACCATTTTCCCAGAGACTTCAATAGAACCTGACTTCTTTTAACAAAAAGTGAAGTCGCCCCCTGATGGTCATTAGATAGAATGAAGGTTTAAGACTCTTTAACATTGGCTTTTTCTGTTAGGAGATTTCAAAATGTGTTCTATTCCTGCACAGTGTTATCCTTCTAAAGGGTAGAGGACTAAATCCAGTCCTTGTTGTGTGTAAAAAGGAATTAGAAAATTGAGATGGAGTTTTTTTCTTAAAACGGTGCTCAGCTTCAGTACAAAATGCCCTCTTGGTGTTTCCCGTCCCTTTGATTTCTTGCTTAACCATTGCCAGAGGGACACATCAAGGCATGTACATGCCTGCAAAAAAGATAGATAGATGCTCCACTAACATCATATCAATGTTTCCTTTTCTAGTATGTGTGACAAAAAATATGTACATAATTTGTAAGATGCACTAGCATGCATGCTCACACACACAGACAGCACAAATACAAGCACAAACACTGGAGGGCTATTATTTTTGATACATGTTGTTTCATATCGGCAATGTATTTTGGTGTACATCTAATGTATATATTACATTACATCTAATGTATATATTACATTAGATGTGCTGACGTGTCAGGTACTGATATAAATGCCTTTATCTGATTCAGTTGAGGGTGGCAGAAGGTTGTTTTCATCTTTGTTAGTCTCTGTGTGTCAGCAGGAAGCAATAAAGAATGGATTTCCTAAAGTTTGGTGGACACACTGGCCTCAGGCTGAGGGACAATTGATTTGATTGTCAGTAATCCAACATCATGTCTGCCATGACATCATTTTTCGTACGTTTGCTATAGGGAATTGAATCCAAATCGTAGTTAAAACTATAAAAAATAAATCTGAAGTGGTGACACTAATGTGCCCTCTGTTTTTGACCTAGCTGTGTTAGATCATTACTGTTAATATCACCACTTCCCTTCAACAGAAGGCCCCAGTGAGAACTGTGAGGAAACACTATCTAACTTCTGAGGTGGCTGAAAATTGTATTGCTATTCTAAACTGTACTCCTGCTGAAATTTTACCCGCACTCTGAGATTTAATTGTGGATCATTTTAACAGGAGTCTGAAGTCAGCCCTTGACTCAGTGGCTCCACTTTTAACCAAAAAGATACAAACTAAACCCTCACCCCCATGGAGGGATATTGAAATCAAAAAAACTGAAAAGAAATTGCAGGAGTGCAGAGAGGAAATGGAGGAAAGACAAACTCACTGTTCACTATGAGATGATCAGTGAAAAACTCAAAATGACAGCCCACAACCACATCTGTCGTTGTGGGCTGTGACACCTCTCGGTGTGGATGTCTCCCTGAGATAGCGTTTCTTCCCCTGGTTGCTCAGTGTCCTGTCATTCTTACTAGTGTGCAACTGCATGTTGTATGCTTTTTCATGCTTTCATGCTATTTTTATTTTTTCTCTTTCTGTGTTCTTCCTTTCCCCCCCCCCCCCATTTTAACCTGTGAAGCACTTTGTGTTGTTTATCTGTATGAAAAGTGCAATATAAATAAAGTTTGATTTATTTCACTATATGACTGTTATTAAAGCACGCCTAATGCAACTATTGTAACCAAATCACTCATTTTGAATGTTCTGCTTATTTTTTCATGAAGGATTTCATGTAACTTCCTGTCCATTTATGTTCACTTATTATTTATTAGTTATAGGTTTAGGTAGTTATAGGTCTTACTATGTATTTTGATAAAAAAAATTGGCAGACCAAGCAAATGCTTTGCTTCATGTCTTCAGTTAAAAGTTGTTCTTGACCACACTTTAAGAACACCTGGCAGCAGGAAGAACATTGGAGTATATATATATATATACCCTTTTACACACTACAGACTGCCTGCACACACTTCTCACTGAGTGTACAAGAAGCTTAAAACCAAATTAGCTGTATAAAGCTAATTTATTTCTTTAGACATTGTTGTTTCAAGGCCAACTTAAGGAAGAGGACAATTATATTCTGTTGTGTAACCGTTGGGTCCTAACATTTTTGAGAACGATTTGAATTCTGGGAAATATATTTTTTTGCTTTCCTGCATGGAATTAGGTGGAAATATAAGAATCACTATCCTGTAGGTATGAAGCTACCCATAACAGCTTATTTTATTTTCATTGTATTTCATTTTAGAGTGTTATTATTTACATTTCGTTGTGTCATGGTAGTTTATGTCACACAAACATTTTGATAGATTTGTTCAGCCTTTTGATCCCTCACCTGAGTACACACAACACTGAGCCTTGTGGTTTGTTTGTTTCCTTTAGTTCAGTGTAAGGATTATAGGTTTTGAATTATTATTTTTTAAAGCACAAACAAACAAACACACACCTGTAAATTTAAATGACATTGAAATGAAGAAACAGAAGTAAGTTCCATGTCAAAAAGAGAGGGATGACGTTTTGTTTTTCCCTTGGGAGTGTTCTCAGCAGCGGGGACGTAAACAAACAAATGTCACTTGACCGCAGCTTTTACAAGCTATTTATTGGCTGGACAGTTAAAAATGTTTTTTTCCCTTACAACCACTACAACCTATACATCTCAGCCATATACAATGTCAGATAAAGGCTGAATGTAAAAAGTAAAATAAATAAATAAAACTATAAAATGAAGTCATCAGTTTTCTTTCTCTTCTTAGAGAAATAATTGAACAGGCTCATCTGAAAATGCAGTCAGCAGTTAATACATCATGACGTTAGATATTAGCTTAATGCTATCAATTAATTTAGCAACGTTAGCATCACTGAGTTGGCACCGGGCCCAATTAACTTAAACTACCGGTATGTTACGTAACGTTAGCTGCTCATCAATACTTTGCGAATGTCTATTTAACTTGTCAAATCTATGATGAGTTATCGGTAAGTCGCTGCCTTATTTTCCAGGACGACACTCCTCTGACTCTCTAACCTGGTGCCTGACGTGACGTCACTTTCAAGGCCGTGCTCTCGCGAGTAATTAACGTCGTATTGACTCTGATAGAATCGCCCCCCTCCGTCGGCGCGGTGGTGTATTTGCGACAATAAAAAAAAAAGAAAAATAAATTTGAATGCAGCAGAATAACTGCCTTGATTCAAATATTCTCAATGGAAAATAAATCTTCTCCCTCTCTTCTCTTCTGCCTCCTTTGACAGAGGTGGAAGATCAGAGGTCAAATTGGGAAAACCAGCTTCATGGCAGGAATCAGGGAGACAGACAGCTTTTTTCTGATGTATCTGATAAAACCAGATACTGATGCTACTGCTGCCAATACCACTGCAACGTAGAGGCCAGACCTTCCCCGACTATGTGACCTTGATTCTTCTCCTTCTTTTGTCTCTGGTCCTAGTTTCTCTTGCCCTCGTCTCGTAGGTCCAGGTCCCTCAGTAGGCCTTTCAGTTGGTCTCTTAGTATCAGGCTGATCAGAAGTTGCTATTTAAAATAAAAACATGAACATGCATTGACAGGAGAAGACCACTAAGATATGATAACAGCTCGCCATCAGTTGGTTCCTGACTGAAATATCTCAGCTGCTATTGAATTAATCCAGGAACATTTTTCAGATATACCTATTTTTCCCACATTTTTCCCGAAGCCACACACAGAGGGGTTCTCATGCCTGCATAGACCAGGGGTCTGTCCTATGAAGCAGGTTTAAAAAACCCAGAAATGTTCCAGTGATCCATCTTAATTTCACCTAACATCCTCCATTACAGCAGTCAGTCGTAAGACGCTGGTTATCAACTCAGTAAGTTATCCCATGTTTGTCCTGTCTGGTAATCAGCATGTGTATGTGGTTATCACCATCCGACTTCTAGCAGAGCGGCTTACTTCACTAATGAAGATATTATCATCAACAAGTCTGAAGAATTTAAGGACATATTAAAAGCTAAAAGCAAAACTGTTGCAACTTCCTGATGAAGGAAGAACTGCTGGCAAAAAAATGCAGATTATGTAAATGCGTAAATTGTAATATCTAATAGCTATATAATGTAGAAACTTATAATGGGACCAACAGCTATGCTCATATCTGTAAATAATCACATTTCGTTTCGCTTCGTTGCACACTTTGTCAGGTTCCAAAAACCTGTCTTTTTTTATTGTTCTGACTTTTATGATGCTGCTTATCTGATGATCCAGAACTCTTACATCTGAGCGCTTGTGTATGCTTTATTTTTTCAATGTATGACAAATTTTAGCCTCACACCTCCATCTAGAAACCCAGAGAAATTCCTCTGATTGAGCAAACAGGTTTTGCCCATCTTGGAAAATTCTTGTACATCTGAGGGATCCTCTAATAATCTAAACTCTGAATTTGATGGGGGTCATCCTCAAAAGGTGATGTCATTTTAAGGGCTTTTATACCCAATGATCTCAATCTACAACATCCCTGCTCCAGATCAGGTCAACTGTTTAGCATAAGACACAAAGGTGATGTATCCCAGTAAGAAATGATTCACCTACACAGGAAGGTTTACCCTGAAATTACATGGCTATCTGCAAATCCTACTTCATAGTACAGGCCCCTGGTCTGGTTTTGGAGTCAACTCCCCTGAGACACTGAGGTGACATTTATCTAATGTAGCTTCCAGGGCTAATTTACAGCCTAAATACAGCCTCACAGAGCTATTATGAGTATAAAGTCTTTGTCTTATTTCATCATTAATTTAACTTACCAGAGATGTTGACTTGATATTGGCCAAAGTATGAACCATCATTTGTGTTGACTTTACACCAGTACAGTCCTGAGTCCTGAGTCTTCAGTCTGGACATGTGAAGTCTGAGTTGACCTTTTCTGAGGGTGTCTTTGTCAGAATGGACTCTTCCTGTAAACTGTTCGTCTTGAGACTCAACACCAACAGACAGTTCATACATGACTGAGGTTCCATGACCAGTTTTGCATTCACAGATGATATAGAAGGAGTCATCTTCTGAGTGATTTTTGTTGGTGAAGTTCAATTCCAGTGTGATGTTTTGGTTCTCCTCTGCCTGAAAGGAGCTGCGTGTCACAGTTATTAATGATGTTCCTGTGGAGGAGACAAAGAGGGACAGTGACGACCAGAATCACTGAGGACTAGGATTAATTCTGGATCAGAATGTTTTGGAGTATACTCACCACACAAACAGGAGGTCAGTGTGATGAGGAGCAGGATCCGGACCAACATTGTCTTCTTCGAGAGAGGGTTCAGTCCTGTCTTTTTATTTTGGACCACATTAATGATGATTTTATAATTTGTTTAAATCATGGACTGTTTGGCTTCATAAATGACAACGCATTATTCCTCTGCTGCCTCTTCATTTTACTGGTCAACTTTTATGTAGATAAATAGTTTTTTTTCTTTGTTTTTTCCTCCCTGTATTTAGAGGGGGACAACACACCCTCTTAATATCATGTAAATTGGAGGATGTTTGTGTGTTTAATCTTACTTTCTGTGTCCAAAAGGTGGTGCTCTGCATATGACTAAGTATTGGCACATGAAAGTGTTCAGGGCAGGCGAATTTGGGAACAAATGGACAGTGTATGTTTCAGTTACAAGGACTTTTTCCTTTATCACCACACATTTAAATTGGCACCATCGCCACGCCTAACAGATGTACTGATAAAGATCTTTCTCTTTTTTTTATCTCTGAGGTCTTGGGATACTGAGTGACTAGTCATTTGGATAAAAATTGTAGGATGTTTTCGTTCACTATGTGGTGCCATACTTGAAAGTGGCGCTCTCAGTCTGAGTGTTCAGGGCATAAAACCATCAGTAAAGAATCAGCCTGTCAGTTCACTGATACAATTCAATCCACATGTCTATTAGTAATTCCACCAAGATCATAGAAGTATTTATTAGTTAATTATTTAATCTGGTCATGTGTTCAAATAATCAACTCATTCATTTTTTTTCAAGGTGAATGTGGTACATTTTGACCAGCAAAACACCAACCTGAATCTGAAGCTTCTGTCAGTCACTGCGGAGGGACCTTGATTGTTGTCCTTTGTTGCCTTACTACGGTGACACGGAGGCGTTATTTGTTTTAATAACCTTTCACTTCTCAGTTATTGATCCTTTACACTTCATAGTAATCCCGTATCTCTGGTACCTCGAGCTTCCGGAGGGGTCAGTCGCTATTTTCTAAAAGTGAGGAAAACAGTATTAGTTGCAGAATGCAGAAAGATTGACATGTCGGATCGTCATCATCATCATCTACCCCCACGTAAGACACCGCGCTTTTTAAAGGACGCCTACACACCGGCCGGGCGATGACTATGGACGTGTTAAAGTCTCCGAGACTAATATCGCAAATAGCGCTTAAGTTGAAAACTCTTGCACAGAAGTCTCACCTTATTAGAGAGACTGACAAAATCCGGTTATGTCCAGCAACCTAAAAGACCAGAATCTGACGGCAGAGCAGCGGTGGCCCAGTGGACGGGGCAAGAAATATCACACAACAACGGGAAGTACACAAAACATAACACACACACGCGGTAAATAGTTATTCGGAGTTGTCAACGCTTTTGGCGTTTGGCAAACGCATTCACAAACGCTTTCACTCCCAATCTCACGCCAAGAGAGACATGTACGTTGCTGGAGTAAATTCGCTTCTAAAAGTTGCCCTAGTGCTTTCGCCGTGTGACACACGATTTTGACTGTTTTCACACCCACTCACGCATAAAAAAAATCTGATCTTGGGCCGAGACTCTTTAGTTCCTTTTCAAAATCCCCGGCAGTAGATGGCGCTGAGGACATGCTGCATATACATCCTGTTTGATGCACAGAAGATGCACACTTTGAACTGTGGTTTACTGAAGGGTATGAGCCAAAACTGTCTGTCACGTAACTCGGCTTTTCAGTTGTTTCATGTTCAAATTTTTAAGAGATATCTCATAAAAAATCATCAGAAAAGAAGATTATTAAAGCTTTTTGTGCTTGTATGTAAAGAAAATGTGACAGTCATTCTTTGTTTATTCTCCCAGAATAAATGGTGGGGAAGAGCAGAGATTAAAATCTGGTCTGTTGAAGTCTAAGTGAAGTTTAGCTAAAAAAAAAATGCATCAACAAATTCAACAAAATAAAAACCCTATGTACTAAACACAATGGTACTGTGAAATCAGAAAATGCTGGAGATATTGCTGGATGCTGAACTTTATTTTTTTCCTTCAGATATCTGTGAAGTCACAATGGATTAAACACAGGGCACAGAAAGCTTGTCCTGTTTCAGGACATGAATCAGGTAACATCAGTGGCCAAATATCAGTCAGGTCCTGATCACCTGGAGAAATCCTGACTACTGGAAATAGCTGCTGTGCTGAATGGTCTGACTGGTCGCTGTTGCTGGGAGTTGGGCCGAAAGGACTGGTTTTTATAGGGTAGATCAGAGAGGGGCTGGAAGGCATGGAAAGGGTGATGACTGCAGGCTTGAATAGAACAAAAAGTCCTGGAGTTTGTTTTGCCTCCTGGACTCTTTCTGACAATGGTTTCTCTGCATTTCACAGTGACGGAGAGACAGACGTAGTGTGCCCGCCTCTCTGCCGTCTCTGACAGAGTAGCAGCCTATCTGGACTGATGTGCTTGTTCTCTGTCCTTCTACAGAGTCTCTGCTGACGCACTGATGCACCTCCATACTTTCCCAACTGCATTCAATCACCTCACTACCATGCATTTAAATTGGGCTGGCCTGGCTCCTCTGTCAGGATGGTAACACACAGTTAATTGACCAGATTAACAAAACGTTTCCTTAAAGCAGCTATTTTTTTCTATTGTAACTTTTGCCAGTTGCTACTTACTTGTTTTGGCCAGAGCTTCAGCCTTCATTGCAATAAATAAAGTAATAAAGATTAATCACGCTGTCTGTGCAGCTCTAGTTGTTCTGGTTGTTTTCCACCTTAGTGAGCTGAGGTTTGCCTTGTGGCTGGGGTTTGAACCCAGAGCTTCTGCATGTAAAGCATGTGCTCTACCACTGAGCTACATCCCCAAATAGCCAATACATATAATGTAATAAAATATATTTGAAACCTGTTTGTAACATTGTATTTAATCAGCTTTTAATGTGCTGATTCAAAAAATTTGTATTCTATTACTATTTTTTTTTTTGTGCGCTAGAATATTTTCTTTTTACATTAAATTTGCATTATATTAAATGATATAATTTATTTGTTTTGTAGGATAGCTGTTGGCGATGTTCCAGGTTCCAGGTCCTGCAGCTATGACATTCCATCACTACTGTGAGGCCATCCTGATGTTGAGTAATGGACTGACCGAAAGTGACATGCTGATGCTAAGTGTAAGAACCCCTGCAGTAATAACTGCCATAACAATACAAATGTTTGTAAGACTTTATTAATTTCAGTTGGAACAGTTTAATCATGATCCTGCATATGTATGCAGGTGCAGGACTGGATAGACTGCAAGGCGGTTGCTGAAAGTGTGGGTGTTGACCTAAGTGGGACGGAGTCTAATGGACCCTTAGGGCTTCAGCTTGAGCAAGGCAGAAGAAGCAGTAAGTCATATTATTCTCAACGTACATACCCTTTTTGTTGATGGTTTTATATGTCTAATGGATTTTAATCATACTCATTAACATTCCTCTGTATCTCTGCAGTTTTTGGAGTGCTATTTCCTGAATGTAAGGGCAGTTGTTTTGCAACAACAAAGTCCAGATGCTGATGACAAGGGCAGGTTCTTTCTGGGGGAGAGCGGAGCCCCACTGGCCAACCCAGCCTCAGACTTAAAACATCTGAAAGCCAAGTGAGTGATTGGCATTACTACATCAAAAGCATGCTCGAGAAACTTTACAAAGCTTTGATTTGTCCATGTACTCCTCATGACCAGGCAAACTAGGAGATGTTGAATATTGTTAGTTTCCTGTTAGACTCCTGTCTAATTGGTCTACACACATTTAAACCCCAGGTACCTGCAACTGGATGAGGACGTGGAGTCTGCATCTATATTAGCATGTTCATTGCAGACAGGAGAGCCAAGCCCAGGACAGACCTGCTATGTGTTCTAAAATGTCACCACCTTCTTGAATCCTAACGGGACAATTTGGTTAATTCTTTTCTGTTTTTCTCCTTTGTGCAGCCCCCCCAGGGCCTTCCCTGTCACCCTGTATGGACACCCAGACCAGGTATTTGTTGTAAAATGCCTTTAAAAGACGCCCGCATGAAGGCTGGTTTTTCAGAGCACAGAAAGCTATACCACAAGATGGAGGGCTGTTCAGTTCAAGCAATGCATCCAGTACACTCTGTAAGCATTGTGCATGTCTTGTTAATGTCCATCCATCCATCCATCCATCCATCCATCCATCTTCATCCGCTTATCCGAGGTCGGGTCGCGGGGATAGCAACTTCAGCAGGGAGCCCCAGACTTTCCTTTCCCCGGCCACATCGACCAGCTCTGACTGGGGGATCCCAAGGCCTTCCCAGGTCATAGTGAAGATATATAATCTCTCCACCTGGTCCTCGGTCGGCCCCGGGGCCTCCTCCCAGCTGGACGTGCCTTGTTAATGTATTTTCGTAATTTTCTTTCATGCACTCCTCATCAACATTACACACTATTTTATTGTGATACACATTACATTACAAGATTACTCCCTTCTAGCACTCCATGTCACAGGTAATGCAGTCAGCAGGAAATCTCACCCCCCTCTGGCAGCCAGAGTGAAAATGGTCTTGGACAGGGAGACACCAACAGTGGACCACCAACAGACCCAACATCGACGACTTCCTGAAGACGTGGTTGTTTCCTCCACAATGCAGCATTCCGGATGACAAATTCATAATCACCTCCATCACTGACCAGAAGTGGAAAGGCCGGGCCATTAAAGACTTTGGTCCTTTTTGTAGCACAAATTTGTGTTTACTCTGAATTCTGCCTAAAAGGATGGTTGTAATCCAAATATTAGTGCACGTGCCATTGCCCTTTTCCTCTCCAGACTTGGTGACTAACTCCCTAGCCGTAACAGCGACCTTGCGACCTGCCCTACGTGCCCTAAAGATAACTATATCTAACTAGCCCAGTGAGCAGTGATAACTAACATGTCTTTGGGGTCATCAGGTGGGAACCTCCTTTCACCAGTGTTTCGTCTAGTTGGTCCCACGACACCTCCAGGAGGCTAGACAGTGATCACTGGTGTCCCAGAGTCACTTCCCTAATGCCAGCTATCACCGCTCCTCACACCAAGTCAACTATCTGAAAAAGCACTACTGTCAACTACACCGACCTCTCACCAACTGCACCAGTAAAAGCGGGGTGGGGATACAGACCCTGGTTCGGGTAGGGGGAGAAATAAAGAGGTGGAGATAAAAGTAGGGATGGGATACAGACCCTGGTTCGGGTAGGGGTAATAAAAGTATAGAGGGTGCAGGAAGTGGAGGACAAGATACACAAAACAAGCTACACTAGCAGATTCAGCAAACAGACTCACCTAAATTGTCCTGTAATCAAAGAAAGACACAAGCCAAGTCAAACCAATACAAGCCAACTCACCTGGACTAACCACATGGTGTCAAAGAGGCTCACACAAGCCACACCTTCCACTTAAGTACACTTCCTCTTCCTGCATTTCTTCCTTGCTTCTCTCAAAAGTCTGTCCATCCTAAGTGCTCCCCCTGCTGGGCCCCCAGCTACTATTACTTCTTCTAATCCAGATCCACTGACTGGATCTCACTGCCTCATCTGACATTTCCTTCACTATTTTCCTCATACTCTGTCCCCTTCCTCCTAACTCCCTCAACAAAGAGACAACAGACCTTGCTACAAACCCTCTACATCCTACTTCCACTGGACAAATCTTAACTTTCCATCCTCGCTGCTCAGCTTCAGCCCCTAAGTCTGCATAACTAAGTTTTTTCCTTTCATACGCTTCTACAACTGAATCCTCCCACGGCACAGTCAGCTCTATGAAATACACTCTCATTCTACTCCTAGACCACAAAATTATGTCAGGCTTCTGTTTTGTACTGGCTATTTCCTGGGGAGCAACAAGCTTTCCTCCTAAATCCACTTGCATCTCCCAGTCACTGGCATCTTCTAAGCTACCTTGCCTCCTTGCTGTCTTATTAACTTTCCCTCCCTCTTGAACAAACTGAATTGCAAGTCTCTCTAACTTAGACCCTCCTAAATTTGCCTGCCTCCATATATCTTCAATGCCTGCAGCTAAGCTTTTTAAAACTTGGTTATGTCGCCACATATACCGTCCTTGCGGCAGACCAACCTTACAACCTGACAAGATGTGTTTTAAAGAAGTAAAGAAGTAGTAAATATCTGTGCATGCACTGACTGGTGTTCCCTCTTTGTTATTTCACATGCATGGTCATTCCAATGTGCTTAAATCAAGGGGATATCATCTGCGACTATCACGAGACGATAATCTCTGAAGCCAAGGGGGAAACAGAGGCCACAGTTGGGGTACCTCTTCGAGAGAGAGGGGGCAGCAGGAGGATGTGTATAGATGTCACAGCATCCCCCTGTGCCTGTCATCCACAAGTGAACAACTTTAGCAGGAGGCCCTCTCTATGTTTTAGACCCATCACTCCGCATACTGCTGAGAATTTTTGTTTTACATATCTACTTTCTCAGCAGTGTGATCATCTAAATTCTTCATGTTCTGCAGAGGGCCTACTCACTGGGTATCTAAAATATTGTGCAACAACACTGGACATGGTAGCTCCTTTTAAATGATCTAAAGACTGTCCATCTTCCTCAAACCTTCACCATGGATAAATGACCGTGTCCAGGGGCCTCATTTATAAAACTGTGCGAAGGATCGTTACTAAAAGTGTACTACGCCCAAAAGCCAAAGTTTGCATACGCTAGAAAATATTCAGATTTATAAAACCCTGCGTAAGCACACCTGAAGCAAACTTGCCTTTATAAATCACAGACTTGACAACTGTGCGCACCTATGTCGGCTTCATGTCACGCCCTTTACACGCCCATTTTTAACCATAAATGGTCAATGCAAAGCACTCATGAATGCGGCCTGCATATAAAATAAGACTCAGATACAAGTGTTATGTCTTGGTGGAAACAATGGCGAATACCAAAAAAAAAAAAAAAAAAAAAAAAAAAAAAAAAAAAAAAAGAGGAAAAGAAATTCTTCAGAGGTCGAAGTGGAGACGCTTGTCGGACAGGTGGAGCCCCCCCCAAAAAAAACAAAAACAAAAAAACAAAAACGTCCTGTCGCAGCACCGGAATCACCAACAACAAGAAGCAAAGTCAATGGCAACAGGTTGCTGCAGCGGTCAACAGTGGGACGGGGCGCATGGTGACAAAAAATTAAAAAGTGGTTTGATATAAAAAGGTACATATTTTACACACCGCACATGTTTAATTTATAGCTTAAGTGGTACTGATAATAGGCCATGTATTAAATGATGGTCGTTCATTACAGGTGGATGCAAAGCGGAGGCTGTCCTCCCACCGCCAGAGCGTGGCTGCAACTGGGCGACTCAGTGCTCCTGACCTTACGCCGATGGACTCCAAAATTGCGTCTATAATGTCACCACCGCAGAGGAACAAGGTGAAGCTGATTTTTTTTTTTTTTTTTTTTTTTTAATAAAACACATACGTATAATGAATGTGCAACTGAAAGAATGTGCTTGCGCTCTATCCAGAGTCAGCGGTGGGTGGAGGAGAGGAAGTTGACCCCGATGAGGGCTCCTCGGCTGCAGTCCGTCTGACTGCCCCCAGCAATGCGCGTCTTTCTGGTACGACTGCGGGCGGTCGGGTGCGAACCGATACGGCCCTGCAGCTACAAAGATAAACAACGTGACGGAGGAGTTGAGAAAAATGACAAATGTGATGCTTGAAATAGCAGAAACAATAAAAAGCAATGTGCAAGAGTGAAGGAGCCTCTCAATGGATATCCACTGTCACCTACAAGGCACAAAATTAGTTATATCAAAAACCTGCAGCTTCTCTCTTTTTATTTATTTATTTGTTTATTGGCAACTCACCTAGAAGCCAGCCATTCCGCCCTGCAGCTGCCTGAGGTCTGTTCATTACACGGCTGTGTCAGGATAAAAGAATCATGTGTTGAGCCAGGCCAACGTGCCACTATGTTTGAAGTTCATCTGTGCGTCACATATGACTAGAACATTGATAGTGTGCAGGTGCTTTCGATTTATGTAAACAAATTCATTTACAGATGGTGCCCGTATAGCAAAATGAGTGCAGTCAGTTGCACCGATTACGTTTGGGAAAACCAGACATTGCTACAAATTGCTTTTTAATCTCGGCCTGTTCTTCCACTGTGTGGGGAAACCTTATGTATTGACTACCCATACGGATGCCATCCAAGACGCCAGGCGTTATGGCACTCAGGGACGGCTGTGATATACCAGACCTACAGAATGAGGGAACCCCCCCCCCAAAAAAAAACCAAAACAGAATTTTGCCAGAAATGCTTAAATGTGATACTTACATTTTGCTATATAAAACACTTACCTGTCTGCCAATTCCCGTTGGTAACAGCCAGTCGCCAGGAACCCCAACGTGGTGAGGACCTGCGTCTGGACCGGGATGGCGAGGTTCATCGAAGCGAGGAGCATCACTGCCTTTGTCTTGCAGGAACTGCTGACACACTCCAGCCACATGAGGTCTAGCATTGTCTTGCATTAGGAGGAACCCAGGGCCAACCGCACCAGCATATGGTCTCACAATGGGTCTGAGGATCTCATCTCGGTACCTAATGGCAGTCAGGCTACCTCTGGCGAGCACATGGAGGGCTGTGGGGCCCCCCAAAGAAATGCCACCCCACACCATTACTGACCCACTGCCAAACCGGTCATGCTGGAGGATGTTGCAGGCAGCAGAACGTTCTCCACGGCGTCTCCTGACTCTGTCAGGTCTGTCACATGTGCTCAGTGTGAACCATCTTTCATCAGTGAAGAGCACAGGGCGCCAGTGGCGAATTTGCCAATCTTGGTGTTCTCTGGCAAATGCAAAACATCCTGCACTGTGTTGGGCTGTAAGCACAACCCCCACCTGTGGACGTTGGGCCCTCATACCACCCTCATGGAGTCTGTTTCTGACCGTTTGAGCAGACAAATGCACATTTGTGGCCTGCTGGAGGTCATTTTATAGGGCTCTGGCAGTGCTCCTCCTGTTCCTCCTTGCACAAAGGCGGAGGTAGCGGTCCTGCTGCTGGGTTGTTGCCCTCCTACGGCTTCCTCCACATCTCCTGATGTACTGGCCTGTCTCCTGGTAGCGCCTCCATGCTCTGGACACTACGCTGACAGACACAGCAAACCTTCTTGCCACAGCTCGCATTAATGTGCCATCCTGGATGAGCTGCACAACCTGAGCCACTTGTGTGGGTTGTAGACTCCGTCTCATGCTACCACTAGAGTGAAAGCACCGCCAGCATTCAAAAGTGACCAAAACATCAGCCAGAAAGCATAGGAACTGAGAAGTGGTCTGTGGTCACCACCTGCAGAACCACTCCTTTATTGGGGGTGTCTTGCTAATTGCCTATAATTTCCACCTGTTGTCTATTCCATTTGCACAACAGCATGTGAAATTGATTGTCAATCATTGTTGCTTCCTAAGTGGACAGTTTGATTTCACAGAAGTGTGACTGACTTGGAGTTACATTGTGTTGTTTAAGTGTTCCCTTTATTTTTTTGAGCAGTGTATATATAAATTATATTTTGATTGGAATCACAAGAATGTGCTGTGGATTTTTAAATTAATTCCAAGTTCCATGTTAATTTGTATTTTCTTGACTTGTCTCAAAATGAATGTGAGCATTTACAATGAAAATTTTAATGTAAATGAAATCACAGAATTGTAAAAAGTTTTCAAAGTAAAAGCTTGATGTTAACTGAATTTAAACAAATGGATTACTTTCACAACAAAAAAAGTACAGAAAGACTTACATTAGTCAATCTTTTTCATTGTGCTCCTCAGGGAGAAACAATAAGATGGCAGCTGTTCAAGTCAGGCAACAAAATACAAACGAACAAGAGAAGCCTTAGTTAAGCACAACAAACAAATGATTAACTGCAATTTTCTGCCCAAGTCGACATATATCTGACTTCACTTTTTTTTGCCCAGAACATAAAAACCTGTGTTCAGAACAAATGTTTTCATATCATAGAGAAAAGTAATTTTCAAACTCTTCTCTGTGAAAATGAACAAAATGACAAACTAGTGTTGTCCAAACTAAAGCAAACAAAAAAAAAAAATCGCGCAGCCATTAGTTTCACGAAGGTAATACAACAATCAAATATGCCAGCCACTTAATGTTGCTTTTACACAATGATGGTTGAGTGATTATCTCAACTACAATGAGGGAAGACTTTATTTCTTCAAAAGGGTGTAAAACGTTTGAGTCCTGTCTCCACATAATGTGTCGTTAACAGGTCACTCATAAAAAAACAAAAAACAAAACAGAATTGTGCCAAAAATGCTTAAATGTGATACTTACATTTTGCTATATAAAACACTTACCTGTCTGCCAATTCCTGTTGAAAACAGCTGGTTTCCAGGAACCCCAAAGTGGTGAGGACCTGCGTCTGGACCGGGATGGCGTGGCTCCAGCGCGTTGCCCTCTCTAATGCTGGACCCAGTTCAGCACATAGATCCAAGAGCATCGCTCCAGGGAATTTAAAACGGCTCATACGCCAGTCATCATCATGGGCCAATAAATCTTTATGGTCACTGAAGACCCTTTCCCTCCGAATTTTGCCATTGTCGTTGTCTTCCAGCAGTGCCATGGTGCAGCATTACGCAGAGGGCTCACCACTGTATTTATAGGCTTACAATAATCAGACTGATTGATAACACCTTGGATACAGGTCATGCTAAATCATTCTGATGACATGGCTCTAACGCATGATACGGTTTGAAATTAAATGTGTGGAGGGCATTAATAAAAACATAATCGTTCTTCCCACTTTTCTTCTTCAATCTGACTTCACTTCAGTGTGATCTTAATGTCATGAAAGCTCTTTTGAAATATTTAAACAGAAGTGTGAGGGAAGAAAAATCTAAACATTTCTCCCAACTTATTGCTCTTGTCTCTTCTATTGCACGATGTGAATCATTTTGATAATTTTTTTGTTGACGAACTTTTAAACATTAGAGCTCAGATTGTGCCATCTGTTTACCAGACAGAGAATTAATTCAGACCTTTGATTCATTTTATCCAGCATCCCATTCAGAGATAATGAAGGTAATTAACAACATGAAATCAACCACTTCTCCTTTAGACATTATGCCCACAACACTTTTTAAAAAGGTTTCTTCCTTTTTATATTCAGATATTTTGTCAGTCTTTAATAAGCCTTTGTCTTCTAGGGTTGTTCCGTCAGTTTTAAATTAAGAAGTTGTGCACCCATTACTAAAAAAAAAAAACCTATTTTAGACCAATTTCTAAATTATTTTCCATCGCCAAGGTATTTTAGAAAGTGGCATATTCTCAGTTGTTATCATTCCTGAATCAGCACTCACTTTTTGAAAAGTTCAATCTGGCTTCTGTTGACATTATAGCACAAAAATTTCTTGATCTTTTGTGAGTGAATTGTCTATATTTTTTTTATGTTAACTATTTTGTACAGATTTTTTCTTAAAAGGCGCTATATAAACAAATCTTTTTATTATTATCGTTATAACCATCACAACCTGACAGAAACAACATAAAAGCAAGAGTAAAATTATTGCTGCATGATGTTGAAAACATTTGGTGTGGGATCCTACAGAAGTCCATTTCTTTTAGAAGACGTGAAACAAAACAAAAAAATGTCACTGTTGGTTTTCCAGTTAACCACCCAACATTAACTAATGCTTCCAATGAATTTGTTAAATTTCATGTGTGTGTTTGTTTGACTGAAGGGTCCTGAGCACACAGCAAAAACACAGTCTAACATTTTAACTTATTGATATTGACATTAATATTTGACATGAACAGTATTCATACGTAATGTCTTGAGGGGAAATATAATTATCTTTCTGACAAATATGTATTTTTTGTTTGTTTTTATTTTTTTTTTTTTGAGTAGAAGGATAGAGAGAAAGTGAGAAAGGGTGAGCGTGAGAGAGAAAGAGAGAAACGGTGAGCGTGAGAGAGAAAGAGAGAGAGAGAGAGAGAGAGTGAGAGAGAGAGGGAGAGAGAGGGATCATGAAAGAGAGAGGGAGAAGTGGTCCCCAAGAGCGAGCTTTTAGCAACTTTTGATCATGTGGACGGATCACGCTGAGGTCGCTTAAAGACCCGGCAGAATCGTCTCCAGGCTGATTTCTTCTTCGGTTTGCTCTGTTCTTCCTCCACCTGTTGTTCCAGAGCTGTTAATCTTTCCATGATTTCAGCTGTACTGTTGTATTTGTCACTCTCTTTGGTTTTTACTTCCTCCAAACTCCTCTGGGACAGGTCTTCCTGTGCCTTCATCAACGCTGACTTGAGGTGGGTGGTTTCCTGCAGTTGTTCATCTAGGAGACGGGCTCTTTCTGTCTCCCACTGGCATGTGGACTCGACCAGTTGGTCTTTGGCTATGACCAGTGCAGCTTGGGCTAGAGATGTTTCCACCAGCTGTGCAGCCAGACATTGTTGAGCCTTTTCCCTTTCAGCTTGGAGAGTTTCTTCTAGTTGGCGTATTTGCTGAGCAGCATCCCTTTCCACTTTCTCCTTTGTAGATAGCTCAGCAATTAAGGCTTCCTTCTCCTGGTTTGCTTGACTTGCTTGATGTTGGAGCTGCTCTTTCAGCTTCTCTACTTCATTGATCAAGTCAAACTTTTCCCTTGTCATCTCGAAGATGATCTGTTGTGTTGGTTTCACTGGTGTTGTGAGGAGAGCCGGTTTGTTTATGTCAGTGAAAGGAGGTGTAGGCTGTGGTCTTTCCAGGATGGTAGGTGGGATTTGGGAAGCAACTGCAGGTTGTGGGTTGGCCAGGATTGTAGGCTGGCCCTGGGGCGTAGCTGCAGACTGAGGTGCAGCCTGGACCTGAGGCATTACTGCAGGCTGTGGTCTTTTCAGAATGGTGGGCTGGAAGTGGGAGGTAACTTCAGGTTGTGGGTTGGCCAGGATTGTAGGCTGGACCTGGGGCATAACTGCAGGCTGTGGCCTTTTCAGGATGGTAAGGGGGATGGGGGAAGTAACTGCAGGTTGTGGGGTGGCCAGGATTGTAGGTTTGCCCTGGGGCATAGACGCAGACTGAGGTCCAACCTGGACCTGGGGCATAGCTGCAGGGTGTAGTGCAGTCTGGAACTGGTACATAGCTGGAGGCTGTGTAGCAGTCTGAAACTGGTACATAGCTCCAGGCTGTGTAGCAGTCTGAAACTGGTACATAGCTCCAGGCTGTGGAGCAGTCTGAAACTGGTACATAGGTGCAGGCTGTGGAGCAGTCTGAAACTGGTACATAGCTCCAGGCTGTGGAGCAGTCTGAAACTGGTACATAGGTGCAGGCTGTGGTGCAGTCTGGATTCTGGGCACGAATTGTTGGGGGTTCCAGACTTTCCTCTGGTTGTTGTTTTGTGGTCGTTGCCAGTTGTTTTGCCTGGAACCTGGATGTTGTTGGTTCCTGTATGGTGGTCGTTGGCCTTTATTGTTGACTTGGTAGATAAAGACTCCTGGACTGATCTCCACGTAGCCAGCTGTGGTTGAAATCTTTGGCATTGGCGTGGGTCTAAATTCTTCTTTTTGCTGCATTTCAGTGGAAACAGCAGCTGAAGGAGTCGCTCCTGCTTCCATTTTGGTGGAAGTCTGTGTTTCGTTTTCAGGCTGCAATTCAGTTGACTTGTCTTCTCTGACTCTTGTCTGGAAACTCCGGTCAAGTTCTTCACTTTGCTTTCTTCGGCTTGTTGCACTTGTGTCCACACAGAAATTTCTGTTCTCGCTAGATCGTGATGTGAATTCACCTGGAAGCTCTGACGAACTGTGCCGTCTCTGGATTGGGGAGCCCTATTTATGTGAAAAAGATCAAAGGCAAATAAAATGTCACAAATTCTAAGACTCTTATGATGTCACTTATCCAAGGGAACGATGATGTCATGATAAATAGAATCATCAAGTGCATTATGGAATATGGGCCCCATTAAGATAACTAGTATTTCTTAGGCTGTGTCCGAAATCACCCCCTAACCACTATATAGTGAGTTTGTTGTTTTGTAGTGGTGTCCGACTGTTTTGCGACAAAATGTAGCGCACTCAAAGTATCCCACAATGCATTGTGAAAAGTAGTGAATAGCCGATGGTTGCTAACTCAAGCCAGATATCCACAAGTATAAAAAACATTGCACAGCCAAAGTTTATTGATCATTACTTACGATTATCGTAGTTTTCCTATTGTTTTCTATTGCCCGCCAAGCACTTCCTGGAACTTTTGGGGGCTACATAGACCATGTGATCGGCGAGAGTTTTGAGCTTCCGGTGGCGCCACTGTCTCTAAAGGCACTCTAGCCGTGAGTTGGGTACGTTTTAATTGCGCGACAGCAATGACGCATTTAACGGCGCCAAACGTAATGTCCGAAAGCGATTGTTCATTTTGTGAATGAGTTCACTATATAGTCCACTACATTCATTTCCCTATATAGGGAGTAAGGAGTAGGGAGTGAGGGGGTTGTTTCGGACACAGCCTTATTCATAGTTTTCACGTGACGTCACACCATTGTGGGAACGCCCCCTGGCGGGCAAAAGACTCTACGTCCTCTGCCTGTCCGCTGCCCTCCATCTACATTTTTTTTTTTTTTTTACTAGTTTTGGCTTAACTTTTATCAAAATGCCGGATAGTTGCTGTGCAATTGGCTGCACAAATCGACGAGGAGACAAGTCTGAGTTGTGCTTTTACAAAACCCCGTCTGAGAAAGAAAACCCACTTCATACAGGTGCAGTGGCCAAATCGTATTAATCCCTCTTTCTCCACAGCAACCCAAGCTGTCAGCTGTGGATCATTTAACCTGTAGGAATGGTTTAGCTGCCATTTGGGATTAGATTTATGTTATAAGGGACCGTGTCAACCTAACCAAAATATTCATGCATTCTCCCTACTGCCCTACAACGCTGACTGAAGGAGTGAACTGACGCTAACGACCCATATCAACGTTAGCTAACGCTAGCACTCACCTTTGCTTTGACAATGAAGAATGTTTGGTCGTTCACCTCCCAGACGGCAGCATTATTGACCCATCCAGATTGAAAATACTTATAACTGTCCGTACTTTTGTATGCTCTCATCCTGGCGCCATTGTAAGGGGAGGGATTCTCCACAAGATAAATGGAAACATCGCCGGCAGGGACTTCGCTGTTTTTAACGGCTGAAATACGGCGGCGGGTGCCGTGTGTGGGTCGCAAGTGCCCCAAACTTGCAGTTCAATCTTGTATCTCGTGTTTTCTTCTTTAGAGAGACGATCTAAATATTCGTGCCTTGAAACCGTTTGGAAACTGGCAGGTTTGCGTTGTTGTTCTCCGGCGTTTCCAGCGTTAGCCGCCATCTTGGACCCGGTTTGGAGCGAATCCACTCCTTCGTTGTTAACCGGTCATGCATTCTTTCAACATATGGTAAACTGCCTGATATCGAAGTAAGAATGGCAAAAGCACTGGCTCAGTACACTTTCCTGCTGCTTTTATGGTTATCTGCACACTGAGGATGACAGGAGTGATTGTTTTGAAAATAATGCTGCTAAGCAAAGGTTCAAAGAAAGCTCAAATGTGTTTTGTTTTATTTAATTAATATATATGTAAATTATTTGTTTAACTTTTATACTTTGAACTGTGCACATTAAAGTTGTTAAATGACCAGTATTTGACGTGAGATGTTTAAGGGTACTAATATTATGATTGAGGAAAAAAAAAAAAAATTCACCAACAAGAAATTGCCAGTAATCGGTATCGTATTGAATCTTAAGTGTGGTATCGCCCATCACTACTGTACGTAGAATTTTGAGACTGCCCTGCCGTCACAGGTCAACCAATGTCACCATTGGCTGATAAAGCTGTTAATTGAATGTATGTTTCTGATTGGTAGATTCAGCCATTGGACATATACACTGCTCAATAAATAAATCAAATAAACACTAAAATAACACATCCTAGATCTGAATGAATGAAATATTCTTATTAAATACTTTGTTCTTTACATAGTTGAATGTGCTGACAACAAAAAAAAAAAAAAAAAAAACACCACACAAAAATTATCAATGGAAATCAAATTTATTAACCCATGGAGGTCTGGATTTGGAGTCACACTCAAAATTAAAGTGGAAAAACGTAGCCATTAGTTTCACGAAGGTAATACAACAATCAAATATGCCAGCCACTTAATGTTGCTTTTACACAATGATGGTTGAGTGATTATCTCAACTACAATGAGGGAAGACTTTATTTCTTCAAAAGGGTGTAAAACGTTTGAGTCCTGTCTCCACATAATGTGTCGTTAACAGGTCACTCATAAAAAAACAAAAAAACAAAACAAAACAGAATTGTGCCAAAAATGCTTAAATGTGATACTTACATTTTGCTATATAAAACACTTACCTGTCTGCCAATTCCTGTTGAAAACAGCTGGTTTCCAGGAACCCCAAAGTGGTGAGGACCTGCGTCTGGACCGGGATGGCGTGGCTCCAGCGCGTTGCCCTCTCTAATGCTGGACCCAGTTCAGCACATAGATCCAAGAGCATCGCTCCAGGGAATTTAAAACGGCTCATACGCCAGTCATCATCATGGGCCAATAAATCTTTATGGTCACTGAAGACCCTTTCCCTCCGAATTTTGCCATTGTCGTTGTCTTCCAGCAGTGCCATGGTGCAGCATTATGCAGAGGGCTCACCGCTGTATTTATAGGCTTACAATAATCAGACTGATTGATAACACCTTGGATACAGGTCATGCTAAATCATTCTGATGACATGGCTCTAACGCATGATACGGTTTGAAATTAAATGTGTGGAGGGCATTAATAAAAACATAATCGTTCTTCCCACTTTTCTTCTTCAATCTGACTTCACTTCAGTGTGATCTTAATGTCATGAAAGCTCTTTTGAAATATTTAAACAGAAGTGTGAGGGAAGAAAAATCTAAACATTTCTCCCAACTTATTACTCTTGTCTCTTCTATTGCACGATGTGAATCATTTTGATAATTTTTTTGTTGACGAACTTTTAAACATTAGAGCTCAGATTGTGCCATCTGTTTACCAGACAGAGAATTAATTCAGACCTTTGATTCATTTTATCCAGCATCCCATTCAGAGATAATGAAGGTAATTAACAACATGAAATCAACCACTTCTCCTTTAGACATTATGCCCACAACACTTTTTAAAAAGGTTTCTTCCTTTTTATATTCAGATATTTTGTCAGTCTTTAATAAGCCTTTGTCTTCTAGGGTTGTTCCGTCAGTTTTAAATTAAGAAGTTGTGCACCCATTACTAAAAAAAAAAAACCTATTTTAGACCAATTTCTAAATTATTTTCCATCGCCAAGGTATTTTAGAAAGTGGCATATTCTCAGTTGTTATCATTCCTGAATCAGCACTCACTTTTTGAAAAGTTCAATCTGGCTTCTGTTGACATTATAGCACAAAAACTACACTACTAAAGGTTGTGAATGAGTTGTTTTCTGACCTACGATTTTACGATTGTTTATTTCATTAATTTATCCAGTGACTTTACTTATTTCTTGATCTTTTGTGAGTGAATTGTCTATATTTGTTTTTATGTTAAGTATTTTGTACAGATTTTTTCTTAAAAGGTGCTATATAAACAAATCTTATTATTATCGTTATAACCATCACAACCTGACAGAAACAACATAAAAGCAAGAGTAAAATTATTGCTGCATGATGTTGAAAACATTTGGTGTGGGATCCTACAGAAGTCCATTTCTTTTAGAAGATGTGAAACAAAACAAAAAAATGTCACTGTTGGTTTTCCAGTTAACCACCCAACATTAACTAATGCTTCCAATGAATTTGTTAAATTTCATGTGTGTGTTTGTTTGACTGAAGGGTCCTGAGCACACAGCAAAAACACAGTCTAACATTTTAACTTATTGATATTGACATTAATATTTGACATGAACAGTATTCATACGTAATGTCTTGAGGGGAAATATAATTATCTTTCTGACAAATATATATTTTTTGTTTGTTTTTATTTTTTTTTTTTTTTGAGTAGAAGGATAGAGAGAAAGAGAGAAAGGGTGAGCGTGAGAGAGAAAGAGAGAAACGGTGAGCGTGAGAGAGAAAGAGAGAGAGAGAGAGAGAGTGAGAGAGAGAGGGAGAGAGAGGGATCATGAAAGAGAGAGGGAGAAGTGGTCCCCAAGAGCGAGCTTTTAGCAACTTTTGATCATGTGGACGGATCACGCTGAGGTCGCTTAAAGACCCGGCAGAATCGTCTCCAGGCTGATTTCTTCTTCGGTTTGCTCTGTTCTTCCTCCACCTGTTGTTCCAGAGCTGTTAATCTTTCCATGATTTCAGCTGTACTGTTGTATTTGTCACTCTCTTTGGTTTTTACTTCCTCCAAACTCCTCTGGGACAGGTCTTCCTGTGCCTTCATCAACGCTGACTTGAGGTGGGTGGTTTCCTGCAGTTGTTCATCTAGGAGACGGGCTCTTTCTGTCTCCCACTGGCATCTGGACTCGACCAGTTGGTCTTTGGCTATGACCAGTGCAGCTTGGGCTAGAGATGTTTCCACCAGCTGTGCAGCCAGACATTGTTGAGCCTTCTCCCTTTCAGCTTGGAGAGTTTCTTCTAGTTGGCGTATTTGCTGAGCAGCATCCCTTTCCACTTTCTCCTTTGTAGATAGCTCAGCAATTAAGGCTTCCTTCTCCTGGTTTGCTTGACTTGCTTGATGTTGGAGCTGCTCTTTCAGCTTCTCTACTTCATTGATCAAGTCAAACTTTTCCCTTGTCATCTCGAAGATGATCTGTTGTGTTGGTTTCACTGGTGTTGTGAGGAGAGCCGGTTTGTTTATGTCAGTGAAAGGAGGTGTAGGCTGTGGTCTTTCCAGGATGGTAGGTGGGATTTGGGAAGCAACTGCAGGTTGTGGGTTGGCCAGGATTGTAGGCTGGCCCTGGGGCGTAGCTGCAGACTGAGGTGCAGCCTGGACCTGAGGCATTACTGCAGGCTGTGGTCTTTTCAGAATGGTGGGCTGGAAGTGGGAGGTAACTTCAGGTTGTGGGTTGGCCAGGATTGTAGGCTGGACCTGGGGCATAACTGCAGGCTGTGGCCTTTTCAGGATGGTAAGGGGGATGGGGGAAGTAACTGCAGGTTGTGGGGTGGCCAGGATTGTAGGTTTGCCCTGGGGCATAGACGCAGACTGAGGTCCAGCCTGGACCTGAGGCATTACTGCAGGCTGTGGTCTTTTCAGAATGGTGGGCTGGAAGTGGGAGGTAACTTCAGGTTGTGGGTTGGCCAGGATTGTAGGCTGGACCTGGGGCATAACTGCAGGCTGTGGCCTTTTCAGGATGGTAGGTGGGATGGGGGAAGTAACTGCAGGTTGTGGGGTGGCCAGGATTGTAGGTTTGCCCTGGGGCATAGACGCAGACTGAGGTCCAACCTGGACCTGGGGCATAGCTGCAGGGTGTAGTGCAGTCTGGAACTGGTACATAGCTGGAGGCTGTGTAGCAGTCTGAAATTGGTACATAGCTCCAGGCTGTGTAGCAGTCTGAAACTGGTACATAGCTCCAGGCTGTGGAGCAGTCTGAAACTGGTACATAGGTGCAGGCTGTGGAGCAGTCTGAAACTGGTACATAGGTGCAGGCTGTGGAGCAGTCTGAAACTGGTACATAGGTGCAGGCTGTGGAGCAGTCTGAAACTGGTACATAGGTGCAGGCTGTGGTGCAGTCTGGATTCTGGGCACGAATTGTTGGGGGTTCCAGACTTTCCTCTGGTTGTTGTTTTGTGGTCGTTGCCAGTTGTTTTGCCTGGAACCTGGATGTTGTTGGTTCCTGTATGGTGGTCGTTGGCCTTTATTGTTGACTTGGTAGATAAAGACTCCTGGACTGATCTCCATGTAGCCAGCTGTGGTTGAAATCTTTGGCATTGGCGTGGGTCTAAATTCTTCTTTTTGCTGCGTTTCAGTGGAAACAGCAGTTGAAGGAGTCGCTCCTGCTTCCATTTTGGTGGAAGTCTGTGTTTCGTTTTCAGGCTGCAATTCGGTTGACTTGTCTTCTCTGACTCTTGTCTGGAAACTCCGGTCAAGTTCTTCACTTTGCTTTCTTCGGCTTGTTGCACTTGTGTCCACACAGAAATTTCTGTTCTCGCTAGATCGTGATGTGAATTCACCTGGAAGCTCTGACGAACTGTGCCGTCTCTGGATCGGGGAGCCCTATTTATGTGAAAAAGATCAAAGGCAAATAAAATGTCACAAATTCTAAGACTCTTATGATGTCACTTATCCAAGGGAACGATGATGTCATGATAAATAGAATCATCAAGTGCATTATGGAATATGGGCCCCATTAAGATAACTAGTATTTCTTAGGCTGTGTCCGAAATCACCCCCTAACCACTATATAGTGAGTTTGTTGTTTTGTAGTGGTGTCCGACTGTTTTGCGACAAAATGTAGCGCACTCAAAGTATCCCACAATGCATTGTGAAAAGTAGTGAATAGCCGATGGTTGCTAACTCAAGCAAGATATCCACAAGTATAAAAAACATTGCACAGCCAAACGTTTATTGATCATTACTTACGATTATCGTAGTTTTCCTATTGTTTTCTATTGCCCGCCAAGCACTTCCTGGAACTTTTGGGGGCTACATAGACCATGTGATCGGCGAGAGTTTTGAGCTTCCGGTGGCGCCACTGTCTCTAAAGGCACTCTAGCCGTGAGTTGGGTACGTTTTAATTGCGCGACAGCAATGACGCATTTAACGGCGCCAAACGTAGTGTCCGAAAGCGATTGTTCATTTTGTGAATGAGTTCACTATATAGTCCACTACATTCATTTCCCTATATAGGGAGTAAGGAGTAGGGAGTGAGGGGGTTGTTTCGGACACAGCCTTATTCATAGTTTTCACGTGACGTCACGCCATTGTGGGAACGCCCCCTGGCGGGCAAAAGACTCTACGTCCTCTGCCTGTCCGCTGCCCTCCATCTACATTTTTTTTTTTTTTTTTACTAGTTTTGGCTTAACTTTTATCAAAATGCCGGATAGTTGCTGTGCAATTGGCTGCACAAATCGACGAGGAGACAAGTCTGAGTTGTGCTTTTACAAAACCCCGTCTGAGAAAGAAAACCCACTTCATACAGGTGCAGTGGCCAAATCGTATTAATCCCTCTTTCTCCACAGCAACCCAAGCTGTCAGCTGTGGATCATTTAACCTGTAGGAATGGTTTAGCTGCCATTTGGGATTAGATTTATGTTATAAGGGACCGTGTCAACCTAACCAAAATATTCATGCATTGTCCCTACTGCCCTACAACGCTGACTGAAGGAGTGAACTGACGCTAACGACCCATATCAACGTTAGCTAACGCTAGCACTCACCTTTGCTTTGACAATGAAGAATGTTTGGTCGTTCACCTCCCAGACGGCAGCATTATTGACCCATCCAGATTGAAAATACTTATAACTGTCCGTACTTTTGTATGCTCTCATCCTGGCGCCATTGTAAGGGGAGGGATTCTCCACAAGATAAATGGAAACATCGCCGGCAGGGACTTCGCTGTTTTTAACGGCTGAAATATGGCGGCGGGTGCCGTGTGTGGGTCGCAAGTGCCCCAAACTTGCAGTTCAATCTTGTATCTCGTGTTTTCTTCTTTAGAGAGACGATCTAAATATTCGTGCCTTGAAACCGTTTGGAAACTGGCAGGTTTGCGTTGTTGTTCTCCGGCGTTTCCAGCGTTAGCCGCCATCTTGGACCCGGTTTGGAGCGAATCCACTCCTTCGTTGTTAACCGGTCATGCATTCTTTCAACATATGGTAAACTGCCTGATATCGAAGTAAGAATGGCAAAAGCACTGGCTCAGTACACTTTCTGCTGCTTTTATGGTTATCTGCACACTGAGGATGACAGGAGTGATTGTTTTGAAAATAATGCTGCTAAGCAAAGGTTCAAAGAAAGCTCAAATGTGTTTTGTTTTATTTAATTAATATATATGTAAATTATTTGTTTAACTTTTATATTTTGAACTGTGCACATTAAAGTTGTTAAATGACCAGTATTTGACGTGAGATGTTTAAGGGTACTAATATTATGATTGAGGAAAAAAAAAAAAATTCACCAATAAGAAATTGCCAGTAATCGGTATCGTATTGAATCTTAAGTGTGGTATCGCCCATCACTACTGTACGTAGAATTTTGAGACTGCCCTGCCGTCACAGGTCAACCAATGTCACCATTGGCTGATAAAGCTGTTAATTGAATGTATGTTTCTGATTGGTAGATTCAGCCATTGGACATATACACTGCTCAATAAATAAATCAAATAAACACTAAAATAACACATCCTAGATCTGAATGAATGAAATATTCTTATTAAATACTTTGTTCTTTACATAGTTGAATGTGCTGACAACAACAACAAAAAAAAAAAAACACCACACAAAAATTATCAATGGAAATCAAATTTATTAACCCATGGAGGTCTGGATTTGGAGTCACACTCAAAATTAAAGTGGAAAAACGTAGCCATTAGTTTCACGAAGGTAATACAACAATCAAATATGCCAGCCACTTAATGTTGCTTTTACACAATGATGGTTGAGTGATTATCTCAACTACAATGAGGGAAGACTTTATTCCTTCAAAAGGGTGTAAAACGTTTGAGTCCTGTCTCCACATAATGTGTCGTTAACAGGTCACTCATAAAAAAACAAAAAAACAAAACAAAACAGAATTGTGCCAAAAATGCTTAAATGTGATACTTACATTTTGCTATATAAAACACTTACCTGTCTGCCAATTCCTGTTGAAAACAGCTGGTTTCCAGGAACCCCAAAGTGGTGAGGACCTGCGTCTGGACCGGGATGGCGTGGCTCCAGCGCGTTGCCCTCTCTAATGCTGGACCCAGTTCAGCACATAGATCCAAGAGCATCGCTCCAGGGAATTTAAAACGGCTCATACGCCAGTCATCATCATGGGCCAATAAATCTTTATGGTCACTGAAGACCCTTTCCCTCCGAATTTTGCCATTGTCGTTGTCTTCCAGCAGTGCCATGGTGCAGCATTATGCAGAGGGCTCACCGCTGTATTTATAGGCTTACAATAATCAGACTGATTGATAACACCTTGGATACAGGTCATGCTAAATCATTCTGATGACATGGCTCTAACGCATGATACGGTTTGAAATTAAATGTGTGGAGGGCATTAATAAAAACATAATCGTTCTTCCCACTTTTCTTCTTCAATCTGACTTCACTTCAGTGTGATCTTAATGTCATGAAAGCTCTTTTGAAATATTTAAACAGAAGTGTGAGGGAAGAAAAATCTAAACATTTCTCCCAACTTATTACTCTTGTCTCTTCTATTGCACGATGTGAATCATTTTGATAATTTTTTTGTTGACGAACTTTTAAACATTAGAGCTCAGATTGTGCCATCTGTTTACCAGACAGAGAATTAATTCAGACCTTTGATTCATTTTATCCAGCATCCCATTCAGAGATAATGAAGGTAATTAACAACATGAAATCAACCACTTCTCCTTTAGACATTATGCCCACAACACTTTTTAAAAAGGTTTCTTCCTTTTTATATTCAGATATTTTGTCAGTCTTTAATAAGCCTTTGTCTTCTAGGGTTGTTCCGTCAGTTTTAAATTAAGAAGTTGTGCACCCATTACTAAAAAAAAAAAACCTATTTTAGACCAATTTCTAAATTATTTTCCATCGCCAAGGTATTTTAGAAAGTGGCATATTCTCAGTTGTTATCATTCCTGAATCAGCACTCACTTTTTGAAAAGTTCAATCTGGCTTCTGTTGACATTATAGCACAAAAACTACACTACTAAAGGTTGTCAATGAGTTGTTTTCTGACCTATGATTTTACGATTGTTTATTTCATTAATTTATCCAGTGACTTTACTTATTTCTTGATCTTTTGTGAGTGAATTGTCTATATTTGTTTTTATGTTAAGTATTTTGTACAGATTTTTTCTTAAAAGGTGCTATATAAACAAATCTTATTATTATCGTTATAACCATCACAACCTGACAGAAACAACATAAAAGCAAGAGTAAAATTATTGCTGCATGATGTTGAAAACATTTGGTGTGGGATCCTACAGAAGTCCATTTCTTTTAGAAGACGTGAAACAAAACAAAAAAATGTCACTGTTGGTTTTCCAGTTAACCACCCAACATTAACTAATGCTTCCAATGAATTTGTTAAATTTCATGTGTGTGTTTGTTTGACTGAAGGGTCCTGAGCACACAGCAAAAACACAGTCTAACATTTTAACTTATTGATATTGACATTAATATTTGACATGAACAGTATTCATATGTAATGTCTTGAGGGGAAATATAATTATCTTTCTGACAAATATGTATTTTTTGTTTGTTTTTATTTTTTATTTTTTTTGAGTAGAAGGATAGAGAGAAAGAGAGAAAGGGTGAGCGTGAGAGAGAAAGAGAGAAACGGTGAGTGTGAGAGAGAAAGAGAGAGAGAGAGAGAGTGAGAGAGAGAGGGAGAGAGAGGGATCATGAAAGAAAGAGGGAGAAGTGGTCCCCAAGAGCGAGCTTTTAGCAACTTTTGATCATGTGGACGGATCACGCTGAGGTCGCTTAAAGACCCGGCAGAATCGTCTCCAGGCTGATTTCTTCTTCGGTTTGCTCTGTTCTTCCTCCACCTGTTGTTCCAGAGCTGTTAATCTTTCCATGATTTCAGCTGTACTGTTGTATTTGTCACTCTCTTTGGTTTTTACTTCCTCCAAACTCCTCTGGGACAGGTCTTCCTGTGCCTTCATCAACGCTGACTTGAGGTGGGAGGTTTCCTGCAGTTGTTCATCTAGGAGACGGGCTCTTTCTGTCTCCCACTGGCATCTGGACTCGACCAGTTGGTCTTTGGCTATGACCAGTGCAGCTTGGGCTAGAGATGTTTCCACCAGCTGTGCAGCCAGACATTGTTGAGCCTTCTCCCTTTCAGCTTGGAGAGTTTCTTCTAGTTGGCGTATTTGCTGAGCAGCATCCCTTTCCACTTTCTCCTTTGTAGATAGCTCAGCAATTAAGGCTTCCTTCTCCTGGTTTGCTTGACTTGCTTGATGTTGGAGCTGCTCTTTCAGCTTCTCTACTTCATTGATCAAGTCAAACTTTTCCCTTGTCATCTCGAAGATGATCTGTTGTGTTGGTTTCACTGGTGTTGTGAGGAGAGCCGGTTTGTTTATGTCAGTGAAAGGAGGTGTAGGCTGTGGTCTTTCCAGGATGGTAGGTGGGATTTGGGAAGCAACTGCAGGTTGTGGGTTGGCCAGGATTGTAGGCTGGCCCTGGGGCGTAGCTGCAGACTGAGGTGCAGCCTGGACCTGAGGCATTACTGCAGGCTGTGGTCTTTTCAGAATGGTGGGCTGGAAGTGGGAGGTAACTTCAGGTTGTGGGTTGGCCAGGATTGTAGGCTGGACCTGGGGCATAACTACAGGCTGTGGCCTTTTCAGGATGGTAGGTGGGATGGGGGAAGTAACTGCAGGTTGTGGGGTGGCCAGGATTGTAGGTTTGCCCTGGGGCATAGACGCAGACTGAGGTCCAACCTGGACCTGGGGCATAGCTGCAGGGTGTAGTGCAGTCTGGAACTGGTACATAGCTGGAGGCTGTGGAGCAGTCTGGAACTGGTACATAGCTCCAGGCTGTGTAGCAGTCTGAAACTGGTACATAGCTCCAGGCTGTGGAGCAGTCTGAAACTGGTACATAGCTGGAGGCTGTGGAGCAGTCTGAAACTGGTACATAGGTGGAGGCTGTGGAGCAGTCTGAAACTGGTACATAGCTCCAGGCTGTGGAGCAGTCTGAAACTGGTACATAGGTGCAGGCTGTGGTGCAGTCTGGATTCTGGGCACGAATTGTTGGGGGTTCCAGACTTTCCTCTGGTTGTTGTTTTGTGGTCGTTGCCAGTTGTTTTGCCTGGAACCTGGATGTTGTTGGTTCCTGTATGGTGGTCGTTGGCCTTTATTGTTGACTTGGTAGATAAAGACTCCTGGACTGATCTCCACGTAGCCAGCTGTGGTTGAAATCTTTGGCATTGGCGTGGGTCTAAATTCTTCTTTTAGCTGCATTTCAGTGGAAACAGCAGTTGAAGGAGTCGCTCCTGCTTCCATTTTGGTGGAAGTCTGTGTTTCGTTTTCAGGCTGCAATTCAGTTGACTTGTCTTCTCTGACTCTTGTCTGGAAACTCCGGTCAAGTTCTTCACTTTGCTTTCTTTGGCTTGTTGCACTTGTGTCCACACAGAAATTTCTGTTCTCGCTAGATCGTGATGTGAATTCACCTGGAAGCTCTGACGAACTGTGCCGTCTCTGGATTGGGGAGCCCTATTTATGTGAAAAAGATCAAAGGCAAATAAAATGTCACAAATTCTAAGACTCTTATGATGTCACTTATCCAAGGGAACGATGATGTCATGATAAATAGAATCATCAGGTGCATTATGGAATATGGGCCCCATTAAGATAACTAGTATTTCTTAGGCTGTGTCCGAAATCACCCCCTAACCACTATATAGTGAGTTTGTTGTTTTGTAGTGGTGTCCGACTGTTTTGCTTTCAGCTTTTTCACAGCAGTGGCGGCGTACGGAGACCCTCGAAAGTTCCCGGAAGTTAGCATAAGCTAACCGCCGCTCAATGTATTTGAATGGAGCAGATTGTCGGAGCTACACTTTTTCAAGGTAAAATGCTTAAATAATCGTATTTCCATATCAGTTGTGCATCGAAATCAAATTGACACAAGTAATTAAGTATGTTGACGGATTGTCATCGTCTTGATGAGTAGATTTAGAGAATATAAACCGATAAAAGTTTAAGCTAGCACACGGGATAATACAGGCTGATAAATGAAAATTCTGTTCTTAAATATAACTTCATCAAACGCTGCTGATAGCGAGGTTAATATGTAGGGAGAGCTATTGTAGTTAAACTTTTTATTTAATTTAAATGTATTATTGAGGCTGCGGAATGATGGGCAAAGCACATGATATGAAGATATTGATATTGATTTTCCTGTCTTTTGTATGCTGTATGAGTCCTGGCTGCCAGTGCAGCGTGGGAGCTGTAGTGTGTTATCAGCGTAGACCACTGGATATGTAGTGTGACTGTGGTACAGTCCTAGTCAGAGGATGTCACACATGCTCTTTAACACTAGATGACACTGTGGCACAAAGATTTGAAAGGTGCAGTCCACTTTTCAAACTTCTGGGCTTTTTAAAATGGATACAAACTGTTTGAACTAAAAGGATCCTTGTTGAATTGTTTAAATGGTGTTTAATGAACTTTTAAAGCATTGGACAAATGCTCTAAGATCTGATCGTATGAATTTTTTATAATCAGTGTACATCAGATCAATGATGTACACTTTTACATCATTGTAATTGTGAATGCATTTTTTGCTTTCCGTTTCTGAAAATCGACTACACAAGTCTCTGTGTCTGTACTCTGATCTATGTGTCAAACTATCTGTTAAACTGCAGAAAGACAAAGCTGCAAATATAGCAGAGCAATTAAAAGCTACAGGAATATCGAAGTAAATTTTGAAATTAGATATGTTAGATAATTGATGCTAATGTTACACTGTTAACTAAATAGTGTTTGTAGAATAACAAATTCATATGTATTTATGTACATGTTTCCTCCATATGTGGTACATGGATAGGCAATCTAACACTGGGTGCGTGACTATAAACCATATTATCTGCAGAAAATGTTTTCTCCATATCTATCCATCCTTTCTTTATAAATCACACACTCATCTCTCCCCATTGTTGATTCAGCTGTGTGCGTTTTCAACTAACCTGATAAAGCTAATCAGTCCACCTCCACAAAGCTTCTAATTCTCAAATAAATAACACTTCCATCCACCTCCAGAGCCTTTATGAATATATCAAGGCTGGCTTTTCAAATTCATTAATCAAAATTAGAATGAGCAGATGTTCACCAGACAGTCTTTGGCCACAGAGTCATCAGGCTAATGTAAAGGTTATCACTTAGCATGGGTTAATAAGGATGCACTGCAGGACATGAACTCAAGGATCCTGACTGTGTAGGTGTGTGTTTGTGTGTCTTGGACATCATAAATAACAGAAAAACATTAAAGGTCCTATAGTATATGATGTTAGATACCCATTTCTTTATAAATCAGCTCTAGGTTCTATATTAACCTATTGAAAGTATCAAGGTGTTCAGTCCACAGAGAAATGCTCACAGCCTGTCTTCAGAAACTGAGCCTTAAAACCAGTTCCCAGGATTTCTTGAATTTTGTGATGTCACAACAAACTGTCTCAGCCCCAAGTCCTACTCACCTGGACCCAACATCATGACATGCAAGATTTGGTTTTTTAAAGATCTTCCTCAAAATTGGCTTTATCTTTAAGAGAGAGGAGATGTAAAACTGCATTGAAGGGTTTTGGTTCTTAAATCAAAAAATTTAACTTCTTCTTCTAAGTATTTCAATATTCCAGATAAAATGATAGAAATGGGTCTATGTAAAGGCATTTTGGGTAAATAAGTTTATGTGCATTGATTCATACCACCCTAGTTCATGCATATTAAAACTAACAATACATAAAATATTAAACAGTGAGCTCAAGTAGGTGGATTTTGTTACATTTGAACAAAGCTACACCAAAACTGGCTAAAATAAGATACATGAAAGTGACATTAATCAAATGAGTATATTCCCAAAATCTCAGACTTTCCCTTTCATGTTTGACTAATTAGGTTGTTTATTGGTAAAATTAAACAAAGTAAAGTTCCATGAAGGTAAAAAGAGGAGCATAATTACTTGAATACCTTTCCTCTTGTGTAGAAACAACATTGCTAACAGTACACAGTGGAGTTTGCGAGAACAAACCAGCGTTTGTTTCATGAAAGTGTTCTCAACACGTATTCAATTTATACCATGAAGAAATTAGCGGTATGTATATCTCCTCCTGGCATAAATTGAATACGTGTCAGTGTATCAATGGGATCAATTTTAGGTTCAGTCCAACAACAAATATACATAAATGCTGCACGTACATGCAGCGGTAAGTTACACGTTCGCTTATATGTGCAGCCACCAAAACACATCCACTGTACAGCACAAATTTGGCATGTTTATTTACACACAAAATCACAATAAAATGCACAGTGAGCACATATTTAAGCAGGCTGCAACTATGTCTTGAACTCACAACTTCAAGGAAGGCAAAGATCTCTGCAGCAAGTGATTGAATGATCTAATTATAAAGTGGTGGAAAGCATTCAGTGATGTTTACTACCAGTAGTTATTACCTGTAGCAGTGTTGCTCAGCAGGAGGGATTCCCGCCAAGACCAGTAACATATGGAGCAAATTAACACAATATGGATTCAGCACTTCTGGGCAAGGACTAGGTTTGGCAAGTTTGAAAAAGATACATACACTGCATGTGTAAACATGAAAAAAGTCACATACTCTCCCAAAGGAGCAAAAGCTGTTTTTTGCCTCTATTTCATAGACTGACAACCAGCTCCTTTGGCTTTGCAGCTTCTTCCTTCTTCTTCCTAATGAATCTGTAGGAATAAGGCCAGAGAGGGAACCAGAAGAGATTGAACACAACAATGCCAAAATTTGAAATGTAGTTTGCATTAAGAAACTCATTCTTACACACTGGCTGAATCAGAGTGGTGCCATTTGAGCTGTTCAAAGCAATGAGATGCAATACAATTAGAAATTAATCTGATATAAATGTAATTGCCAGTGGAGAGATCATAGATTTACCCTCTTGCACAATGCTAGAATCTGCTGGGCACTAAAGTATGACTTCAACTGTGTAAGCAAATACATTTAATTACGTAACATATAACAAAACTTTTTCAAATAGTAATTGGACCTCATAAGCCCTTCAGACTGACCCTTTATTACTGGGGACATGGACAGTATGCATCATTCCACTCTTGATGAAAAGGGCGGCTGTTCTCTCTTTATCTCTGTGAAAGGAGAGCAATATTGACGAAGGTTTATTTACATGTCTTCAATTAAAAAAAACCCAAAACAAACAACTTAACTTCACTAGACCTCTCTGTGCTTATTAAACCCGCTCTCAGGACTGAATCAGACTTTCATGGAATAACCAATAAAGTGCTTTACATATCGATTCTCTGGCAACAGTGGGCCAGTGCAAAGGCTTTTAAGTCTGACTTTTCTTTGAATGTCTTGGTAAGAATTGATTTTTATATCTCTACTTTTTACTTTGCCTCCCATCTGCCTGCTAAATTCTCAGCATAATTGGAAATGAAGGGTTACTGTATATCCAATTAAACCTCTTTGACTTAATGGACACCAACGGACTGTAAGTAAATCAGGGTGTACAGTCAGGAATGCAGTCTGTACCCCCCTGTGACCAGGTCAACTATTTACATCTATCAGTGTATATATAGCCAGATTTACATACAGCACATACAGTTTTGCAGTGATAGAATTGTAGTTAGTTGGACTAGGAATCTGTTTGGCTCTGCTTTGTGACTGAGCATGATTAAATTTGTACAAAAATTGGTCAGCTTTAGTCACAAGATGGACTGGGAAATGACAAAAAGACAGATTCAGACTGCAAAAGACAGCAGACAGAATATATATACGGAAGAATGATATGAAAATAAACAGAATCATTGTGTGTTTGAGGGTATCTATACTTTTCTTTCTTTGTAGTTGTCTATGCTGGAGCCTTGGTCAGTCAACCTCAACTTCACTCATTTGAGTTTACAGCTGCAATATTTCTGTTCAGCCAGACAGACAGGCTGAAAAACAGAGACAGAAAAGAAACATGTATGAGGTTTGTTAAGAAAGAGGGAGAGGTGAGATTAGTATGAGCAGACAAAAGCTGATTGGATCTGCAGTAAAATAACTATAATAAAAATGCAACTCATAAGAATACTCCAACTTCTGGATCTGGAAGTTTCTTACAATTTTTACCAGCCCCTACTCATTAAGAGCGAGGACACTTATAACGGTGTCACTTTGTATTATTTGGTATATACAGTGGCCCAGGATGGAAGGAGGCAACCTGTGACTAAAGTGGAGCATATAAGTGTGTTACAGAGCAGAACAGAGCATTGTCACTAATTGTGATTAGAAAAAACAAAAATATGACTAAATACTAAATATACATTAACATTTAGTTATCTTTCAGCCCACTGGAGACAAATTAATTTGTAATTATTTCCTCAACAAGGGAAAATGGATGCAAAGAACCAATGTTTTAAAAATCACTGCTCATTATAAGAGTTGAGTTTGCCATTGTGATGTGTTGTGTTGTGTTAAGTTGTGGTCTGAGAGTGAGCAGAGACAGTGTTTGAAAGGTGGTGATAACTGTCCAACGGTCACACAGAATGAAATGAACTCCCTGGTAGCTTTTGTTTCACTTGTGTCTTTGACTGTATGATTCTTCTTTTTCTTCTTCTGGGCATCATAGCTGTGATTTAATATCATCATCATAAAGGTAATTGTGATTCTAAGTATCATAGTAATCTGCCTTTATTGGCTCTTTGGTTCCTTCTAAGCAGCACGGTCATCAGGACATGGGAGAGAGAGTAATAAGCAATTATCCTTAAATGGATAAGAGAGATTTTGCATTGGTTGCACTTCCTACCAGGTGTGTTGTATCTACTTGTCCCTGGAGAAAGAGGTGACAACCAGAGTGATGCCTTTTATTTTGTCTGCCAAAAACTGCTCCCTTGGTGGTTAGCTGGATTTAATCTCCGCTGCTTCATCATTGTCCGCAGACTGACCACAAGAGTCACAGTGACCAGTAAAACCAAAGAAAAAAAAAAGACTGTAAGCTAGGAAAATGGGAAAACTTTGAATCATCTCTATTTCATAAAGGGCGTTTTTGAAGTCTCCTTCTGTGCCCTATAAAACAAATATAAAATAAGAAGCAGCTGCAATAATAACACCTGTGTGTGTTATACAAACGCACTTGTGTCTATTTCATTGACAAGAGGCATCTTTAAGTGCTGCAGCGTTCCAATGATCTGCAACTAGATTGTCCCCCAGCATCACCCTTGAGGATCATTCCTGCATTTTGGGCTGATACCCGGTCAGAAAAAAGTCAGTAGCTCAAATCAGGACTTTAAGAAATGCTCATGCTGCGCAGCTCACCTTGTAGTGTGGAACCCCTCCCAGAGCTCAGAGCGGACAGCCAGCAACTCCAATCTTGTGACTTGCCTTCAGTGACGACAACTCACGCACTATAGGAGATACATTTCTGTTAGATCCAAATATTTTACACTATACTGTACATACAATTGTCTGTCCCACCCAAGGCCCTTCCAATAAATGTGAAAAGCCACAAGATTTAACTCAGAGTTTATGTAGCAGCACTTGAATTAGTGCAGATATGACACTCAGCAGCACAACCACAAACGTTTCTCTTCAGACTAGTGTCAGCAAGCAACAGCTTATATAATGAAGATGCAGAAGACTGCTTTCTTAGAAGATATTATTTCTATGTTGTACAGTGATGTATTTATTACACAGTATGTTTATTCTGTCTATGCTGCCTTTACTGCAGAGCGAGGCTCCTGTTGCCAAGCAACCTTGACAAGACAAAAGTTTTACACCATATGTTTTAAGGCCCTTGGTTTTACCCAACAGTTTTACCATCAGCCTAAATCCAAAACTGCCATTTAACATTATAATCCTCAAGTTTGGGTGGCGCGGTGGGACAGCAGTTTGCAGTCTCACCTCACACACAAGGACAAATTTGTGATGGAGTTTTGAAATGGGAATGCCTTGTTGCAAAGAAGATATCATCCTCATCTCAGCCTCTTTGGGATAAAACCCCTGGCACCAGACAACAATGCTACTCTGTTCAGCTTTTGGATGGCCTGACCTGGTCCCCTGAGGATGAGTGCAGGTGTTTTCTTCTGTAATGCTGCCATAACACCAACATGTGTGATTTTAAATGAGACATCTGGGCAACTGCACCTGCCCTCTGATGTTTTGCCCGTTGCATATTTCATATTTTGTGAATAGGATGCAGGATTGTTTTTTAAGATGGTGTTTAACTATATTCTCATGAATTAATACAAAGCTGCAACAACACAACAACCCATGCTGTTCTTAAATATAGCAGCAGGAAAATTGGGAAATAAAATTTGGAATTAGCTGCAATTAAGCCAAAGGATTATTCAGATTCACCTAAGCACATTCTGTTTTAACACCTAATGCACCAGTCATATTAAACTGGACCATAATGAAAACATCACTCACAGTATCAACAAAGGGTAACTGGAGTCAGCAGTTTGAAGGTGCAGATTGGAGCTATATACATATAAAAGCTGACATACTGAGTTCTCTATTCACATCAGCTATCAAAACAGCTATTAGGAGAAGACTCATCTCAAAGAGTTTAAATATTCATCAGTTGACATTAAGACAAATTGTAAATCAATAGAGGTGCGGGCCCAGCTAAGATGACTCAAAACAGCACAAGATACTCATTAAGGTAGTGGGGTCAAATTAGGGGGAAATACATTTTTAGGTATTGATTGCCTCCTGCTCCTGTACATGTCTTTCAGCCCTTTATAATTTATAAGTTGGTAAGTCCAAAAACATGCATGTCTAGGTTCATGTGTGACTCTAAATTGTCTGTATGTGAGTGTGAATGGTTAAAAGCCCTTTATAAATAAAATGTATTATTATTATGACTTATATTGTGACTTACTCAAGTACAGATGAACAGATTTTATGAACAATCAATGCAGAAACACATTATTCCAAAGGGCCCATATACCTTTTCATTTCATTTACATTTTCAGATTCCCCATAGTTGTTTAGAAATTAAAATAATAATAATAGTAATGATAGTTCTAAGGATTGCACTGCCTTTGGCTAATGTATGCATGGAAGGCAGGGTCACTGAGTATTTCAAGTGAGCTATCAATGAAATCATGAAAGAGCTGTTACTTTAACCTTCAGTCAGAGAAATGTTCTTTGATACCTGTGCAGACACAGACATATTATATGTATTCTATGGCTGTTACTATGATTCAAAGTCCACATAGATCCTCAAACCAGTTAAATTCCCTGACATCACTTTCTGTATGAACATTCACGTAGCTCATTTCATTATCATGGTAGAGCGGTTGAACATAATCGATAATCGTTGTCCAGCGTCACGTCTGTGCAGGTGGTTTCTGGTAGTCAGCACAGTGCAGGTGTGCAGGAAAGAAAAGCAAAAACAAATATATATATATATATATATATACAATGTTTAGAGACTTTTCATTACCTTTCACTGCTAATGCACAAAATTATAGATGATCTTTGAACACTGAACACACCAAACACACTAATAATACTCACCAATACTCAGACCACATCTGAACTCCTGTTTCAGATGTTTTTTTATAACCACGTCTTAACATGATATAACATTTCTCACCAACATTTCAAAAGAATAGTTTTGGGGAATACTTGTACATCAATAAACATGAAGTATTCAAATAATAAACACGTCATAGACTGTGGCCACCTACTTGTTTTTTTCTGGTCAAGCTTACAGTGATATCTGTGGCCCGAATCTGACCTATATAAACCATAACTCTCAGATCCACAAATATGTCCCAAAACACATTACAAAGAACATTTTAAACAAGATGAGTAAAAAGGCATGTGATGACTGAAGGTTGAATACCTAGTTGTCATAAAAGTGGAACAAACCAAAATCATGATTTCCGATTTGATGCTTGAAACCTGTTATTATTTGTTTGACATACGCATGCACAGCTTCTCTGGTAGCGTGCTGAAATATTAGTCAAGATACACAAACGTCTGGAGAGATCTGTGTGTGTGTGTGTGTAAAAATATCACTCGTGATCTAAAAGGTTAAGAGTCTGAGTGGCTGATACCTGAGCAGCTGTTTGTGTAGGCAGATAATCCACAGTGTGTTCTTTAAATATGCTGGTTCATTTAAAAATGTTGAGGAAAAGTTTAAATAAATAAATAAATAAATAAAAGTTCTATCTCTTCTCTTATGTGATTTTAGCATCCATCGTGTCAAATTACATTTCAAAAGACTATATGCTGGCAGTTTTTGAACCTTCTATGGTACGCATGATGATGCCAGTTGGTAAAAAAATGTTTGGGATGTTTTGGCAATGGCAATAGCGATGGTAATAATAATGGTACAGTGTTGCCATATGGCAACTTCCACATTTTAACAGTTTAACATTATTAAATGATAAAATACATTGCAATAAACTACAGAATAGTGAACTTACCCCACTTATTGTTGTGTGAGTATTTTTCCCCCGTTGAAAAATATACTAAAAACGCCTTTTACGAGGATTTTTGAGGATTCAAATGGCGAACCTCCGCCCTGTGAAGAGGTCTGCAGAAAAAGGCTTCAAAAGTCCCTCCAGAAAGTCATGTGACAAATTTAAACACTGCTATTAGTTCTATTAGGACCCCACCTTTCTTTCAATGCACTATATCATTAAAAGGAAGGTACTGTGTGTGTGTGTGTGTGTGTGTGTGTAAAAGGAAATCACTGGGTTTGTTGCCAAATGGCAACATCGTACCATAGAGGGTTAGGACACATACACGGTTATTTCAATGCTGTTTTTGAGATTTGCAAATCGCACAGTACAGTTGAAGCTGTCGGGAATGTCTGTAGTTTGGCAGGAAATTGGTCAGAAAACCAAGGGGGGCATCATGCAGCAAACATGGCCAAGCTCTGTTGGATGTACTGAGTGTAGTAGTCTACTGTGTGCAGTAGAGCTTCATTTACTGAAAACATAACAGTCTGCTCAGCCATGATTTACACCTCAGTTGGTTCTCCATTAAAGGCTTATTAAAGGGTTAGGGTTAACTCTTGTCTCCATCATGCCTTTCATCTCCTGAAGTTTGCTAGCTAAACAGCTGGCCCTGACACATCTCTTTCCAGCGACTTACTGGAGCATCCAATCTGCACCTGAAGACGTTGTGGCGCTCAAATGCAACATTACAAGCTCTTGTAATATGAATCAACAAGATTCTCAAGCAGAGAAAATTTTGGAATAGAACATTTTGGATAGCATGGAACCATCGAGAAGACAAGAGTACATAACCAAACGTCAGAGAAAGTCTACTGTTTGATTTCATTTCATTTCACTTTCAACAGCTTATCCATCAGGGTCATGTGGGGTGCTGGAGCCAATCCCAGCTGCCATCTTGATTGAGGGCGGGGTTCACCCTGGACAGGCCTCCAGTCTATCGTAGGGCTGACAGATATAGAATATAAAAAGACAAACAACCACTCACACTCACACTCACGCCTACGTGTGATTTACAGTCCTACTCTTTGAGTAATTGGTTAAATAAAGACTCGAGAATTATGGAAATGCTCACACTGTCATTGGGCCACCATGTGCTGACAGCCACCAACTGCTCAACAAAATCTCATTACTGACTCTCTGTACAATCCTGGAGGGATAAACCATTCAGTGACACCTTGTACCCTTGGGATGGGTACATTGTCATCCTGGAAGAGACCATTTCCATCAGGACAGAGATGGTTCTTCCAAGAATAAGGTGATCCCTCATAACAACCCTGTACCAGTTTGCAATGACCTTTCCTTATTATAAGAAAAAGAGGCACACACCACACACATACATACTTACCTAGTTTTGGAGACTCTGGTGAAGAATGAATCATCTGACCACCACTTCTATCCACGTCTCCCTAGCCATCAGATTATTACCACTGAAATACATATTAATCTATGTAGGTTTCAGCACAGCAGCCCTCTCTGTATTACTGTTGACAAACTCTTGTTCCAGTTGGAACATGAGCCAGTTGAGCATCTTTGTTACTCTATTTCAAAGTTCCTTTCAAAGTTCCAAACCACACTTTTATTTACTTTGGTTGTTTTTTTCATTTCAACAACAGAGCCAGAGGGAAGAGAAGCATTGGTGTCAAAGGTGTGGGGCTGTTGTGATTATTTGAAGTACAAATTCATCATACACCGCGGCACCCACCTGCAGAACCAAACTAAGCATGAATATGTCACAGCTGAAATTCAAATAGCACCCGGAGAAGGTGACACAAGCCATAAAGATGACAACAGCAAGATCGGGACCTGGTTCTGGTTTGAGGGCAGACTCAAAATTGAAAGTAAACAGCGATATTTTAATCTGAGGTTTGCTTTTTATATATTGTCAACCTGTAAAATAAAGTGTGTCCTGTCTTTGCTTGTGACCCTGTTTCTCTGCTTCCTCATAGGTCATTGACCTCAGACAAGTCAGACACGAACTGGTGCCATACATCAGCTTTTGTGCACCACTCTGTTCATTCATATCACATTTGGCTGCTTGATGAGCATCAAACATCAATCAATCATATAGGCTGAAGAAATAAAATCACAGGTGAGCAACATCCACCAGATCAGCACATCCATCCTTCACAGCCTGTTGTCATTTGGCCGTGGATATGATAAAGTTTGCTCACTGACATCACGTCTGAGTCAGACAAGGGAAGAAAAAAAAAACATGTGGAGTGCAGGATATATTCCCTTTAATATGAGGCTGGAGGGGGAGGGGAGGAGCGACCAGGGGTTTATAAGAGTAAAGGGGGACCTCCACTCAGGAGCAACAACTACCAAAAACACACACTGCTTTTGGTTTGAAGATACTCCACTCCTGCATGAACTGGGGAAATTTTTCCTGACCCTCTTTTATTTTGGTGAACCGACAGGAAGCGATGGAGGCTCTGAAGTTCGTGGTCGTGTTGCTGGTGGTCGTGTTCGTGCAGGTTTTCGGTGCGCTGGGGAGCCCGCTGTCCGGTGAGGAGGAAGACGGGGAGATCTGGACTGTAGAAAACTGGCAGGTAAATAAAAAAAAATAAAAATCTCATGCTTATTCGTGGTTTTCTGTAGCTTCTGAGTCTTCAGAGAGTGTGGAAAAAAAGTGCAGAAGTATGGGAAAGGGTCGGCGGGAATTAAAGACTCTGAAAACATCTGAGTTGTTTTCACAGTTGTTGTCACAAAGTTGTGATGTTTTTTCCTTCTTCTAAGAAATGTCTGTTTTAAACCATCATTTTTCTGCATTCCCGCGGATGGTGAGATCACATTTCAAATCTCCAAAGGGGAGGGAAAAAAAAGACGAAGCTTTCCCTTCGCTCTTTTATTTAGTGGCTATTTTGGTTTTACGTTTCAGCACCACGGAGAGCTGCAGCAACTCTGCCCGTTATAACTGAGCTAACCTGAACACACTGAAGCTTCAAAGGCGTTAACATGTCCTACACACACACACACACACACCTTATCAAAACTCAGTATGTAGAAAACAATTTACGTGTTCTATATTTTTCTATTGTCACAAACGAAGTATAATTACACTATATATTATATATTTAATGGGCAAAGTTATTTAAAAATACAAAAACCTATATCACTTATCCGGCAAGCAGTTAGATCTTATAGATAGATAAATGGAAACAAGAGAAGGAGAGAGTTAGAGAGAGATAGAGATTGACTATGAGTTTAGACAGCTATGAGAAATTGAACAGATAGACCCAACTGCGCCCGGGGTCAAGCAAATTGAGGCGAAGACTCACCCCCGCGAGTTGAGAACTTGGGCGTAAAACAATCCTGGGGCTTTCTTTGTGTGTCTGCTTGATACACAAAGCCTTGTGACAAGTGAAAAAAAAGTGGGAGAACAAAGAGAACTGCAGTTTCCGGTAGAATTGGACACAGAAATGGTCCGTGTGCAGGGAAGTCTGAGAGCAGAGCAGAAGAGACAGTGAAGACACTGGAGACACTGGAAACAGTGGACACAGGAGACATTGGAGACACTGGAGACACTGGAGACCGTGGACACAGTGGACACAGTAGAGACCGTCAACAGCACACACTACAGTTGTCTTTGACCATGTTTAACAGCTGGGTTCTGGAGGCCCAGACCAAGTCTGTACCAGACTTCTTACTTCTAAATTCCAAATCATCAATGTAAAATAATCTTTTGAAAACGATAAAGGCAATGAGCTGTCAAAGTGATGAATGGTGAAGTCTGTCTTAGTGAGGGGCCCCGGGCTCTCCAGAAGCCCATTACAACTTTAAGGTTAAGAGGGAAGAAGTGCAAACATGGATTGATGTCAGCTGGCAGATGAATAGATAATGGATCAAGCAGATGAGCAGCTGAATTTATGAGCGACAGAAGCCGACTTTAATTTTTGCACATTCACACAAGCTCATTAAATCTGAACCTGTGGTGATCAGTCTCAGCAACAACTCACCCAGTCCAGCAGTCAACAAGAAGGGAGGAATTTGTGTAGCACCAATTAATCATATGTGTGTGTGTGTGTGTGTTTTTGTGTGTTGTCAGGGCTACCCATTAGAGAGAGGAATAAGCATTCGCCTGGCAGATCTCATCAAGCGGTCCAAAGCACAGCAGTTCCACGGCCTGATGGGAAGAAGCACTGGTAAACAAGCAAATAAAAAAGCACCTAATTGTGTTTTATGGGGATTTTATAAATGATTTGTTGTGTCTGTGTAGCAGCCATATTGGACTTGGTAACCTGATATTGTACAGTAACATGTATAATGTTCCCTCTGAAGCTCACAGTTTTCCCTGTTGAACTTTTAATCAGAACTCCAACATTTTTATCTCTTCTTTATTTCAGGTGTATCTCAACCTGTGAGACTGGGCAGGAAAAGTGAGTGTAATTACACCCACTTTGAAGCACACAGGCATTAATGTTGTTTTGCTGTTTCTTTCTGATGTTTTTGGGGTTTTTTTTTTTCATTTTAAGTACAACCATTTTCAAGATAATTTATTCTCTTTTAACCTTGAAGGTATTTTTCTTGTCTTTGTGCCTTTTTGTTTGCACCAGGAAATAAAGGGGAGATGTTTGTTGGACTCATGGGCAGAAGGAGTATAGGAGAAGGTAATAAAACTCTTTCATTTACATTTAGTTTTCCAGCCGTTAAACTTGTGTGTAAAAAATACAAATGTGAAATTACTTTCAATCGTTTCCAAATCATGCAACAGAGCTAAGACTTTTACAACCCACTCTAACAACAGGCTTTGGGATTGATGTCACATATGTCTACTATATAAACATACATACTTGAACAATAATATTTGTATGGGATAATATTTTCCTTTTTGTCTCTCAATCTCCCAGATGTGGAAGAGGAGTGGAAATCAGACTCTTACTGAAGCTACAACTGGAGACAAACAGAAAATAATAATTACAGCCTGATTCAACTATAATGTCCAATGCAGTTGTGCATTGCTGACAGACAAGGCAAAGAGTATAACACACTTTGACTAGGACAGATGTTCTCAACAGCTGGCCATCATCTCCAGATAATTCAAGCTGCTACAAATCACCAAGATCATTGCCTGTCCATCACCGTTGAACTATAATCTATATTGTTATTGCTAATATTTTTGTCATATTTCAAATTCTGTACATGTGGGCCTTGTGTTTTTGAGGCCATTTGCCGATTTCATGCCGAATAAATTAAAGCTGATTACATTATGTACATGTGCTGTAATTGTGTTATTACAATAAAGTATAACGCATAGCAAAGTTTGTGTGAATGGAAAAAACAGCACCAATAGTGTGATCCAATAAATGATTTACTTTACTGCTACTACATAAAAATCATTGTTTAAGAAAAGTTGCCAATTGCTTCAGCTCATATATATAATATATATATTATAGTTCTAACATAATTTTCAAAAAGGAAACTTATCAGCCCAAGCTTTTTGTTTTGGAACAACAATGACTGCAGCATGTCCAACTCCACTTAGTTAGTGGACTGTGGACTGACTGAAGGCAGAGATCCAGATGTCCTGACTTTCAGTCCTTAATATATCAAATTGCATTTCCCATAGTGCAAATCATCAGCACCTCTTGCTAAAAAAATTAAAATTGAAATAAAAATAACTAAAGAAAAAAAAAACCATTAAGCTCCACATCTTATTTTTGGAGTTGATTTTAGCTAGCATGTTAATTTACATTTTCAACACACAAACAACACATGAGGCAAATCTCGCTATTTTCATTTATTGAAGAGGAAGGAAGAGGGTGAAGCAAGTACAAAAGCACAACTGAGCTACATATCAATGCTGCACTACTTCCGTGTGCGTAGATTATATAGGTCGCAGTACTACAACAGCTCGCTGGCCTGTGGATGGAATGCTTCTGGTTTTTCTAAGTGACTGTGGTCAGATGTGTCAACAACCAGCAAGACGCTCTGAACCTGCCTATCTATAGCTGCCACTGGCACAGAGATTAAGAGCAAGACAACAGGATGAAATAAGAAACGGGAAATAAAAAAATGGGGACTGTGACATCAAAGAGAGAATGGTTCTGTAGAGAAGAACTCCTCTTCAAGATGAAAATCCCTCTAGTTCTGTAACATTTGTAACCTTCAACACATTCCAAATGTCCGTTTTGACAAACATTCGGTAGTTCTCGTTTCATTGAGTCATTTCTGGTGAAGAAAAATGTTCAGGTTGATTTTCTCCTGATGTGGGAAAAACACTCTTTCTCTCTCCTTAAGATGGATTTTTTCCTGTTTGACTTCAAATATTGAAGCGAAAGATGTCATCCATCAGCTATGAGGAGAGAGGCCGAGGTTTCACAGCTCTCATATGCAGCCCACTCATGTTCACATTTACACTTGCCAATTAACCTGAATGTCTTCATACTGTGGAGTACCTGGTGGAAACCCAACAGGCGACACCAAACAGAGGTTAAACAGAGGTTTGACCCCCTGAACCCTTTCGCTGTCAGGCAGCTGAGCCTCACACTTTAACTCATGGACACTGAAAGCAAAACTTTATGTTTACCACTGATCATTTCAATCAGCTTTGGCAACATGATCATGATACCTCAACACAAACAAAAGTGAACTCTAAAGCAAAGTTACCCTTGCATTGAACACCATCATCAGTATCATCAGGCATTGTATTTCAGGATTGTAACTGCACTTTCCAGTTAATGCACTTACAAAGTGACAAGAAAAAACACTCCCTACACTCAAACCGCTCAGGAGTAATTCTGCTCAGTAGCACAATGCAGAGAGTTTTATTGAGGACAGGTGCTAAAAGGAAAAATGGAGTTGTCTGAAATGCACGAACGGTTTGCATTGATGTGAACTGTGCAGGTCAGTGACATGAACCGTAACCTCTCTCATGTAAAACAAAAACAGAAAAACTAACCACAGAATTAAATAAAATATGAACATGTAAAACACAAAGATGACAGAAAGGAAACATCATTATAAACATGAAAACAAGACAGAAAAAAAACAAAAACACTGTCAATCGGTGCACTTTAAGGCCATAGGGAATAAAAAACCATGAGTAACTTTATGTAAAGAAAATGATTCCTCCATGTTTGAAATTGTGACACAAAGGCCACGAAAAGAAAGAAAGATTAAAAAAAAGACACTTAAAAATTGCTGATTTGATCTGACATTGTTGGCCACACACCTCCAATTTCACAGCCAACTGCTGTCTAAGCTTATTTACAATGTTTAAAGGAATAGTTTGACATTTTAAGAAATACATCTTAATGTCTTTGTTGCCGGGGATTAGATAGAAAGACTGATGCCACTCTCATAACTAAAGGATAAATATCTCAAAAGCCACTGTCAGTAGCCACTTAGCTTAGCATGAAGACAACCTGGATCCAGGAGGAAACTTGGCTCAGTCCAAAGCTAATCAAATACCAAACCGTAAAAGTCATGGGCCAAGGCTAACTAGTTAGCCCTGTCTTCAGTCTTTTTGCTAAGCTAAGAAACCTGGCTGCTGGCGACTGCTTCACTTTTACCACTAAGAAAAGACAGTGGTATCAGTTCTCTCGTTTAACTCTTGGCAGGGAAGTAAATACACCAAAGTGAGCTGGTTAAAAAATTTAACATGTTGATCTAGATGAATAAATATGGGGATTATCTATAAAATAAATTCAATTCAGTGAAACACAGTGAGCGATTAAGGACGCTTGCAGCAGCACTTATGTTGGTAACAAGCAGTGACAAAGTGCAAAAGTGACACATTTTGATTCAATCACGCGTCACTTTTGATAACTGGAGCTAAAAGCTCTGAAGTGGGCGTGGGTGGATCCCCACTGATTCTCCCCCCTGTACCTTTGAAGAGCTTCTAATCACATTCAAATCTACATATACATTTTTTAAAATAAATATTTCTACTGACAAGGAAGCAAGTCCTACAGAATAGACATTCCCCTAGCTGACTTTGTCTTTTGCTTTCTACAAAGTTAACATATCTTTTTTTAAGAATATAAATAGCATGTTAAAAAATCTAATAAAAACAACTTGCTTGTGAAACACAGTGACATCTTTTCATATGTTAACAGAATAAAAACAAACAAACAAACAAACAAAAAATGGGCTGTTTCTAGCATTTATATAGTGGCAAAACCTCAGAGGTAGAAGAAGTGTAAAATATCATTGAGAACTTTCAAAAAAATCAACAATAGAGACAAAGAAAACACAGAAATATACCCCCACAGTCCTCACAGCGGAGATTCGCTCGATCAGAATACAAGACATCATGAAACAACACAATGAACACTAAGATAAAAGTGAAAAAAGGGGATGTGGTAACAAAAGGTCCCATCCTGGTGAGACAGAACTGTACAAACATGGCCAATGGCATCTATAGCTTTCTGGTTAACGGGTGGATTTGTGAAATGGGTGAAACACTGGATGTTTGCGTTAGTTTCATGAGAGGAAAGTGATTTTCTGCGAGTTCAAGCAGCCGCTGTTTTTCTTTTTGGCTCTTGCACAAGAAGCAAATTTGTAAAAGACTTGACTTGATACCATTCTCACTCCTCACACTATTTTCAACCACGACACTGTTTCCTAAATTGAAGTAAATTTATTTGACTGGTTACACAACATTATGCTTCATCTATCCATAGCTGCATCTGCGCACTCTAAATATGTGAAATGAAAGTAGTGTCAATATTAGATTTCCTCTTGTCGAAATTACCTAATTCATTTCTTTTTCAGTTCAGTCATGTGACCTGGATGGTAAATCAAGGTTAGGTCTACTATTCTTGGAAACTTGATGCATTTTGAGCCCAAGCCTTGTCCTATTTAATCACAGCCAGCTGGTCAGTGTCTCCCTTGATGTGCCACGAGTCAGCGTGCTGCCAACATTCGGCCTGTCTTGAGAACAGAATGAAATGCAGCACAGGTTCAACACTGACTGCTGCAAATTGGATCAGTGGGTGTGCCTGGTGGTCCGTGCTAATTAAGTGTGCAAGAGGAGGTGCGCTAGCAGCAGTCAATTAGTCTCAGTTTCCAGAAAACAAATGAGTTTGACAAGATATCAGCGGCCATCCTGAGTCGAATGACTGATCACTGGCTGCGTCTGCAGCTCATTAGTTTACACTTCAGCCACATTGTATGTTGAACAAAAATCTGAGTTGAAACCTCAAACCGAAAATATGAACATAAACTTTCTTTCCTATGGAATCTTAAGTGTATGCTATTAAATCAACTTTTAAAAAGAGATTCAAGATTTATTTTTAAAAACAATTTCAAAAATTGTGTCAAATATTAGTGATTACTTTGAAAGAATTATTCAAATTATTATAACCTCATCATTCTTTTCTCAGTCATAATGAAATAATTTCATTGAATATAATTCTTACATGAAGCATCTTTTATTTCAGATGAACCTTCAGTTCATGTCACTTTTAATGATTGACGTTATTTCAGCCAATCATTCCCTGTCTTTCATTGGCCAGTGCCACAATTAACACCTGCCACACCAAAGTCCAAGAGGCTGCTGCTGTAATAAATGCAGTACGGAGACAGTAACAAAACCTCTTGAGCTCTCCAGTCCTAGTTTAACATGCTAACTTCAGCATGGACTCACTAGCTGGGACAGAATGTGGACTTTGATGATTACTCAGAATAACAATAAGTCATTTCGATTGAGCCAGCTGATGTTGACTGCTGTAGAACACTTCTCAGCTTTGATTGTCATATTTAACCAACCTAATAACCCAGCCTAGCTAGTTAGCCAGCGGGTTGGATAGTATGTGCTGCCTTGTTAGGCTAAATTAGTAAAACGACAAAAAGTGAGTGAATATGTGTGTGTGTGTGTTTTGTTTATTTACAGCAGCCACTAGAGTTCATTCAGTTCATTGTCATTGTTGTAGTCATTATTTTGTCATTGTTTATGTTCACACTAACAACAGCAAACTGGCTGAATTAAGAGCTTGTTAGTATGAGAAGAGGGAATGATATGATGGGATGAATGGTGCGATAGCTGTTGACTACAACACTATCAGGAAAATACTTGAAATAGAAAAATGGCATGAAATAGGATCATCAAATTTAAGCAGACTTTTGACTTTTTAAAAAGAGTTTAAAGTAAAATCAGTTCATTATAAAAGAAAATAAAACTGTTATAAAACATAAGAAAATAATTTATAAGTAGAGATTTAGTAATTGTTCAAGTAATGAAACAAACTATTATTTCATTTAAATGTTACTCAGTCTTGAGTCTCTTCATATGATTATTTTCTCTTTTTTTAAACAATGAACTTTTCAGGACTCTGTACTTAATGGTTAGTCATTTAAGGGCAGTAGCGCTTTGACTCTCAAACGTTTAAATCATTTTAAACGAACTAGTGTTGAAATGGATAGTAGTGACAAGGAAAGTGGTTTTGAAGAGAACTTTGCAAAATGGATGAAGAAAAACTGAGTATTAAAATCTAATAAAAAGCCATGTAATATATTGCTTTCACTTTCGTACCTTTTTCTTACCAGTGGGACACTGGTGTCCTCTTCAGGTAACTGTTTCAAGTATTTAAGTATAAATACTTAAATATGTAGAACTTGAACTTTAAGTCTTGTGTGACAATCACTAGCTGAAGTATTCGAAGGTATTTGTATCTGCTGTAATGTTTTTGCAAGTACAATTAGATGTACATCTCATTAGAACGCCCTCTTTGACCATTTGACCACTGGTTAAATCTTGCAGAACCATTGAACATTGGAAGTAATTCAAGTTTATTTTATATAAGTTGTTGGACTGAGGGTATTAACAAATGACTGCTTGAACCCACAGTAAGTGAATCTGTACATGGATGACTGTGCTGTAGCTGGCTCATAGCATATATGTTGAAAAGAGTGCATGTGGGACTTTAGACTCAGGGTCTGTGAGCATGCCAGAGTATAGAGGAGGATCTGTCTGTGTATGTGTGCCATGGGATTTTGTAGTGTGAAAAGAAGCTCCTCTACGTCCCTTTAGGTGGTGTCCATTTTAAGGCTGTGGGATCAATGGTCTTGCCATTACCACGTTTTGTCTCCTTGGCCTTCCAGTCATCAATAAGGTCCTACAGGAAGAAAAAGTTCCTTAGCTGCAAAAATGAATGAAGCGCCATATAACAACATTTTAATGTACCTGTCCGGAGAACCTCATAAACTTGTTGACCAAAACTGTATTACCTAAAAAGTGGACAAGATAGCGTGAAGCATGTTTCCCACCTGTCTCTTTAAAACCAGGTGTTTTCCCTTCCAGTATTTGAGCATCTGGAGGGACTGCAGCGTGCTAACAATATCCACTGGATTCACTGCAGTCTCCTGACTGATCTCTGTGAAGACAAAAGTTAGAAGGTCAACGTGATGGCTTCTGAATTTGAGGCAACAACTCCATGATCTTTTCTTTGTGGCCTACTCGTGCACAAAAGCGCTTTTTGCTAAATGCTAATGTCAAGTTGCTAACATGCTCACAATGACAATATTAAAAACTAGTTGGAGATTTTTTACTTTCTTGCCAAAACTTAAACAAGAAGTGCTCCTAAAACTATTTACTGCTATCTATCCAGGAAATGTAGGGCAAATTAGATTAGTTTAGAAGGGAGACTGCAAACAATGTGAAACAACCAGTCTGGCATTTTTAATCCGAACCCAAAATTATATAACTGCCATGATATAACCATGGCAGTGAATATTATATCTGGGGGGGGCTCACTTCAGATTGTCATTGAGCCAAGCTAAAGTTCAAAACACTAAAGGATAACAAATCACAAAAAAAGCATCAAATTCTAAGATGTTCATCAAAATATAGTCACAGTTGCATAGTGATATAGAGTGGCCTTTAAAATTTTTTATGCATTTCTTGAAAAATAAGGTGATATTCACAGAGTTCATTTAAAATATGGACCATTTCTCTATGAAGCTAAAAACTACAGAGAAATCAAAATAAGAATTTTGATCTGTTTAGGGCAAAAACTGTATCATTGTGCACCTTGCTGCTGTTATTAAGTGTAATATGACCACATTCACAGCTCCTTCTATGTAAAAACTGCCATGTGGCTAGAGCTAAACAAAACCATACTGAATGAGGATAAAGGCCTTCAGTGCATTGTCATGTGTAGCTATGAATGACAATACAGTGGGAACACATTTTGAGTGCAGACTGGGATAACTTGGAAGGTGCCATCTACTTAAATCCCAAATAAAATGAAAATCATGGTCAGAATGAAAATAAAAAAGCCTGAGCTCCAAAGAAAAGAGGCAGACAAAAGAAGCTTGGTTGTGAAGGAAGAGAGTGTACTGAATTATTTGATGGCTGCAGTCTGACCCTGGTGGCAATCTATTATTTCATGTTTTTGCTACCACTTTACTTAGTGTGACAAAAAAACATTTGAATTGCAGTGAATCTGGTACTTATTTGTGAACAGTAGTTTTGTGTAATATTATGTTTTTGTGCTTATGTAATTAGTGATTTAAATGCAGTAATTCTCACTGCTCTGTATTTCATATGAATGCAGAGTGAGAGGCTACAGGTTGTCCATTACTTAGCTTAAAATGAAACATCCCGATTTTCGCAAGCTTTAAGAGGGAGGCAATGCATTCAACATATTTGCTGGACCTTTTCTTGTCACACAGCGTGTTCTGATAAGGAGCACGTAATGTAAACAGAACTGTTGTTTGTTTAGTTTTCAATGTCAAGTTTTCTCATAAACAAACAACAGTTCTGTTTACATTAGGTGCTCCAAAACTTGACATCTAGATGACAAGTACACTGAGTAGGATCATTTCAGTTCCTTTTCGCTATTCGGTTGTATGGATACTAATGTTGGTCCGTACACTACTTTGGCCCAATATCTGCATATCTACAGGATGAATTGCTATGTTGTTTGTTTTAAGACACTGAAATTCCTCCCAGAGAGGAATACCTGCAAAACTATTATCTGTTTTTAGGTCATTAAAAAAACTGACATGCTCTCATGCTAAACTAAAACGGTAAACATGATAAATATTAGCACTGTCACTGTGACTGTGTTAGCCTGCTAGTGTTAGTATCTTGCTCAAAGCACCACTATGTTTCAGGAGAAGCGCACAGAGCTGCTGACAGGGCTGTGCATCCACAGACCCTGTTCAGACCTGGTTTTAACATTCGTCACAGGTAATCCAATCTAAGTAAAGGAGTGAATGCAACCAAGGCGCATTCAGAGTACTCTTAAGATCTGATCACTCAGCCCACATTCAGAGGTGGTGTGGGCCACAGTGATGGACTGCCTCCTCTCCTGATGTCCCCAGTCTAATTAATCCCAATTGTTTTGTCCTTAACTATTACACTTTTTCAAGTACATAAAATCTGATTGAACCTCCATACCACCCAAGTACATTGAAAACAGTCCCACCAGTTTAGAAAAAAACATTAAACCCCATTTGTTGATTTTGTTGTTGTTTTATATAAAGGAAGGAAGTGAGATCACAAGTGATCATAAGTGGCACGTTTGTTCTGAACAGCCTTTAACTTGTTTTTGTTTTCATCAAAATAATAGGGATTCTCCTCAAGGGGACAAGAACTACTGACCTGTTGGAGTGCTCACATTCCTTCCTGTGATTAACTCTGTTTATTCCACAGTTTCAACTTCTTATTAAACCTACCGGCCAACAGCCATGATCCAACTGGTCTGCTGTTTCAACTTTATTTTTCTTATTTAAGTGAAAAACAGCAATGGTGATTAAGCAATTTGGACAGACTCCTGCCCAACTTTCCTCTCTCCTGAAATGTTCATAAAACGAGACAGTTTGGTTCCGATCTGACCTTTGATAGATATCTCTTTGCCCTGGAAATTGTTCAGGTAGCGCAGCAGCACCTCCTTCCAGTAACTCCGGTAACTGATGAGGCCCAGGTCAGACAGAGGACGCTCAGGGGAACCCACCTTCTCTTCCACCTTAGACAACAGGTAACCTAGTAGGACAGAGCAGGTGGAACTTGTGTATTTTATTCCTCAAGAAAAAGCAACAGCATTTATGAGTGTAATACGTAAAAAAACAAGAGTGTTATTTTCAGACTGACAGCCTCCTAAATTGTATGTTATTGTGCTGAGCAGAAGCCCTGGCTAGAGTAGATTTATGAAGTAAAATACACAGACTGGGTGTCTATACTCACTGAAGTCTATGAGCATCTTGCCATATCCCTGCCTCATATACTGTGGCATAGTGAGGATGCAGGACACATTATAATTCAGGAATGAATTCTTCTCCTGCAGACAGACAATCCAAAAACATAAACATCTAAATGATTCAGGTTTTGTTTATGAATTTGTGCTTACTGACATTTACTTAGGTGGATTATATTTTATGCAATAACCAAAAGCAATTTGTCAACTTCCTTTACTTAAAAATTTTACTTAATGATTTCTTTGTCAAGTAATCAATATATTTTCTGTGTAACTAGCTCCATAGTTACCTTAGAGAAGTATCCCACTAGGTGGCACCCTGTGTTGTCAGCTTCAGTCATGACGTAGAAGAGGAATGGTTCAACGTCGTAATACAGAGTCTTGTGGTCGAGAAAGAGTTTAGCCAGCAAACACAAGTTCTGACAGTAAATCTGAGAGGAGGAACATCATAGATATTAGAACTGATCATGTGAATATTGGTTCAATTCGTCCAACACTGGTCAATTATCCTTCCCTCCCTGTGTGGGCCTTCAAATCGCTCACAGAGACAGAGACAGATTTCTGCACAGGAGCCTTACATTTGGGTGCAAACATACTGATCATAATTCAAGTTAAAGAGATAACTTTAGAGAGACCCAAAGCATAGTGCAGGAACCATTGTAGGTGTAACCTGTCATGTGATCAACATTAACATACGGTCCAGGATAGTTTGCCTATCTCAACAGGAGGACTTTCGACTGTCAGGTCCTCTTGACCATCTCCAATGCACTGCTTGTTTTGAGTCACTGTCTAACTTGATGTCAACCCATCCTCTTTGTTTGTGTCACAGTAAAATACTGCTCAGGCAACACATCACTGGCATTGTGTCAGTTTAGATATCAGTAGATAGTAGTAGATATCATTGGCTTCTGGCCACTAATTGATTGAAGTAATTCATAACAACTTCGTCCATTTGGTCAAAGGACATGTGATAGCCTGACAACCTGTCCAGATTGACCCCTGCCCTCAGCCAAAGTCAGCTGGGTTTGGCCATTGCCACCCCTGCGTGGATAAACAGTATAGATGGATGGATGTAAAAATGTTATTTGAAAAAGACCAATGATTCCTCCTCCTCCTCCAGCACGACTTGTGCAGCAAACTCTCACCTTGTTCTTCTTCCCATCCACCTCAAAGACAGAGATATTCGCCTTCCTGTAGATTTCATCACCTGGCGGATGCTTCCACACACACTTAGCCTTCATGCAACAGAAAGAACAAAGATGAAAAACCAGGCAAAGATTAGTTTATTGGCAGGTTACTAAAATATTTCACTTCAGTTAGTCAGCACTCACAACTTGTACAAAGCCTCAGTTCACATCAGATGATGAACAATGTAAGAGCATTTTAAATTAAATAAACATTGAAGCTGCACACTTTTGTTGCAGCTAACATTACAAGGAATAAAATTAAAAGAATGAGATGTTGACAAACGGCAGCGATGCTACAGTGTGCAGTTCAGGAAATAAACCACAGGAGAAATACCTTTGAGTTGTGGGTCCAAATACAATGAATTTTGTATCTTCAGGTCTGACACAAATAAATGTTAAACTATGTCACCATTTTAATACTAGCTGTAACTGGACAGATAAAAGGGTGGTCAAGACTGGTTTCTAACCAAGCAGAAAAAGTTTAAAGCAAAGGACAGAGAGGGTTAAAAAGATTGCTGTGTTGTGTTTGTCTCCCTCTGTATTTATCTACTGTAATATTAAACACACAAGTGGGCAATACTGGGGCCAGTTCTGTGACAGCAATGTCCATTTTGTTAACATTTGCAAAAAAAACAAACAAACAACTAAACTACACATCAGTGGTGTGTTGTCAGAGCCAAGAAGGTAAACAGTGTTTTCCCAGCTGAATCTGAAAATAGACAGCACTTAGTGTGATGAAGAAGGGAAGATAGTTCTCTTTTCACTGCCTCCTTTTCACACTCATCATGTGAGTTACTGCTCTCCTGCGGTGGCAGCAGGGTATTGTCAAGCTTGCTTCACTTCCATTCATAGTACCTGTTGTTTCTGTTATTTTTTTGGGTGGGGAACACACTGTTACCTGCCCAGCATGATGCTGTCAGACCAGAGACATCACAGTTACACTCTGCTCAGGGATGACAAAGTGAGCTGCAGGCCAGAATGGATTTGAAAAAACACCTGAATCACTGACTGAAGTGTCTCACATAAAGACATCGACATTTACAGCAGCACAACCCTGGGGATGAGATGCTCTATCAGTGCCTTCAGCCATGTCTTGACCAACACTAAACAAGCCCATGGTGCTTGTCTCCCATTCTGCGGGGGAGAATAATGCTTGCTGATGATGTATAGTCGCCAACTTGAGTTAATTTATCCACAGTATTTCACCACGGTTAATAACGGTGGTGATGACACACAGTTAAAGCAGTAAATACATTTAAACTCTAACACTAATCATCCAGCATTTCTACCATGATTTAGCTTGAAGCCAGTAATCATTTCATCACCAGTCACTATGAAACTGAGCAGAGTAAAGGGACAAGCAGAGCAACTTTCGGAGGATCCATCTCACCATGTGCCTGCGCAGAATAGTCTGGCTCTTCATGTACTTAAGGCAGAACTCGCACATATAGAGCCTCCCCAGGCGGGCATATTCCTCTGGATATGGAGAGTGGTACCAGGTGTCAAGCTCATAACGACCAAACACAATGGTCTTTATCATGTTACTGCCCTCCGACACCTGACCAGCCAGACGGAGCTTCTCCTGCACAAGCCAGGACAGGAAGGACAGGGAGAGGGAAAGAGGAATTGAAAAAGTATAAAGAGGATGAGAAGAGAGGGCAGGCGAGGAGGCAGAGGGAAGAGAGGAGAAAGAGAAAAAAGATCTCAATTATTAAAGGAACAGGATCAGGTGAGTTAAACATTACACTTAGAAAAAACCTCAGTGGAGGAAATGAGTCACAAAAGTAAAACAACAAAACAACAAACAGATGTGGAAAAAACAATTATGATGAAGTAAAGGCTCAATATGATGGTACCAATTTCAATATATGTTATGCACAAGGATTTTAAGAACTTTTCAGTGATAGACTTTGTTATTGAAATTGAAAGAGGATAAGATTTGTATCAAAAACAGTCATTTCATTTTTGTTATCAGATGTAAATGGAAGTTCAGGCCCTTAATTCACCCTGTCTTAAGTTCCAAGGTTTATAAGATGGCTTTTATTTTCAAGTGGAAAAAAAAGAAAAAAAGAAAGAAACTAAGCTTGAAAATCTTGTCATTGAATAAATTGGTTGCTTGCTTTGGACAATTATAGGCATAGAAGAAAAATAACCATGGCCTCTATTCTGAATGGATCAAAAAGTAATAGAGTAGGAAAACAAACAAATACAAAAGAGCAGGAAGTGACTGTCCAAACTACCAAAAATATCTCACACTCCTCCTGTGGCTGCAGAGAATGGATTGCAGACTGAAACAGAGAAGAAGAGGAGTAAGGCAGAAAGGAGGGGAAAAACAGAAGGGGGAAGGCGAAAAGAGTAAGGGAGGGAGATGGTGATGAGTTTTCTCTCTTACAAGGTCGTCCGAGGCACGTGCCTGCGCTTTCCTGAACAGCTCAAGGTCGTAGTCGCTGGTGATGTTCTCCAGCAGCGGCTCCCGGCTTGTCCCGTGGCTTTGACGATGCTCCTGGCAAAGGAGGAGGGGTCAAGAGAGAAAGAACAATTACTCTCAATTTATGATATTTGCCTTTGCTAATATGCCTGTAATATTGTACGCACATCAATGACTCAGTCACTTACCATGTACTTTTCCTTCTGCTCCTTGTTGAGGCCAGAATTCCTCTTCCTCCGCAGCTCTGTCACCTTCTCCTTGTAGCGCAGCTGACGGTCTGTTGGGGCCTGTGACCACAGACACAAACGCTTCAATAGAGAGATTCTGCACTTGCATTTGAAACCCATTACTTTTTTAAGGAGTGGGAAACGGAAAGAAAAAAAATCATCAAATTTGATTTCTTGATAAAAGAAAAAAGAAGGCATTTACTTTATAATAAAAAAAATATATATGTTTATTTGTTTATAATATACTGTGTGTAGTTTTATGCTATTTTAAGGGATCATTTATTGTCTGGTGTAGGAAAATTTAAATTTAGTCTCTAGCTCTAGTAGATCAATTAAAACTGTACCAAACAAGTTAATAAACATAACAAACAAGCTAATAAACAACAACAACAAAAAAAAAAGACAAGAATGCAAGGATGAGTCAGACCACAATTATTGTGACTCAACCTACAGCAATGATTCATCCCTTTTCTCTGGCCCTGCTACAACTCAGATCTCAACCCTGCTTCAGGAGTAATGTTGCATTGCAGGAATCCTCCAACTTATACACACACCCCACACACACGCACACACAGCTAAGGATTGGGTGAAATTGACAGGTGAAATCAAGGACTAGTCAAAGCTTTCACCTGGATTCATTTGCTCAGTTCAATAGAACAAGAATTCTGCCATAAAAAGACATAATGTCTGTGGCTGCATCTGTGCTTTAAATGTGAGCATGCGTCACTGTGTTATGCTTGTCTGATGGACTTGTGCAATTTGTGAGTTACCTGGTTTCTTGTGGAGTGTCTGTTTTCGTCC